>OU974075.1:9293209-10625709 GCA_918843875.1 Diadumene lineata | reverse complement strand
TTTTGACCCCACATTGAAAGACCACTAAACAGTAGTCTAGTAGAAGACTGCTAATTTCTAAATCATTTTCGAACGCTAGTGAAGGTCTATGATGACAATGCAACTGAGACATTTTCTAAAGGCATCCGATAAAGGTTTTTTAATTAGTATGCTTTATATAAAATTTTACGGTCATTAGTATTCTTTATATAAAGCATACTAATGAGTGTTTTATCTGTTTTAAAAGCTCATGCACGTTATCAAACTGGCTATTCCAATTGGCCTAAGAGCTCATTAATTATTCATGAGTTTTTTAATTACACTCTACATATCAAAGATAAAGACTGGTGGTTATTAGGTGAAATGCGCTATATAATCACTACATCATATTGCATTACAATTAATGTTTCCATAGCAACGATTAAGACATATCGTGAAAATTAGTTTTTCTGTGACATCTCTTGATTTTTGGCTTTTGTTAAACCAATAAATATATGCATGCCATTAATTTTATGTTGCACACATCGAAGGAAATTTTAAAGATTTCAGCTGGTTTTATAAGGATGGTGCCGTTACCTCCTGAAACGAATCTTGGATATATAGCCCCTTATTTTGGTTATAACCAGTTTAAATAAAGTTGTATGATTCAAGTTAATTGTATACTTATTTGTCAGTTTCAATGACTGTCTGACAAATGATTGTCTGATTGATTAATTGATTGATTTGATTTTCCATTCATTAATGATCTATTCATTCGTCTTTCCTTTGTTCGTTCTTGGATCCTAATCATGAATGAATGCGGAATTTATTTATTTACTTACTTACTAACTTACATACTTACTTATTTACTTACCTATTTACTTACTTACTTATTTACTTACTTATTTATTTATTTATTTGTTTGTTTGTTTGTTTGTTTGTTTGTTTGTTTGTTTATTTATTTATTTATTTATTTTTATTTATTTATTTATTTATTTATTCATTCATTGATTCATTCATTCATTCATTCATTCATTCATTCATTCATTCATTCATCCATCAATCCATCCATCCATTTATTTAACTATTTATTTTATATATATATTTTTTTATTGATTGATTGATTTAAAAGCTTTAACTCTTACAAATGAACAATAACATATAGAGGAAAAAAATTACAATGACAAAAAAAAAGAGATTGAGGTTTTGTCAAGTACAACAGAGCAGAATCCAAACCAAGTACTCCCATTGATAAACGGGACTGATAATCATTCAGCTGTTTCACTCGCAGATCATACTAACTCATTAAGTGATCCATTAACTCAGTTTGCAGCATTGACTGAATGGTTATTATATTAACATATCTCAAATTTATTTCTTTTCAGGTCATTTTTTAGTGTTCTCTGTAACCATTCAATGCTTTCCCTTGTCCAGCAAGAGTATACTATTTTTGAAAATAACAGCCTACTGTTTAAACCAACTGGTCAGTGGTATAACGAAGGAGAGTATGACATGAGAGGAAAAACGCCTTGGATTTGTACAAATTATTCTATTGGAAGTAACGGTAAGCATCATTAATACACGCTGGCTTTAAAAATAAAAGCCACATTATTTATCGCGGGTAATTACTTCAGCTTCACGCTGGTCGTCCAGAAACTCGATGGTGCGCACGATCCTTGTTCCTACTTACTCAGGACCAGATTCAATACAGGGGAGACATTGGGTGGGCTTCCAACCACCCCTCCTACCCATAACCCGTGAAGGGAGTGAAGGTGAATATTTTTCAGAATAAAAGAAGGGATATATATATATGTGATGTAAAAAATGGGTCAATAGACGTTTTTTTAATTCATCCCGGTTACGGTCCCAATGCCCTGTTAAGTGAGACCGTTATGGAAAAGTTCGTTGTTTTTATTATCAACATAATCATAAACAGTATCATTATCATCATATGTCATCATCATAACCAAAATCTTTGTTTTCACCTTCATCATCGTTGTTCAAGTATAAATTAAAAATAAATCACAAAAAAATAACCGAGTATCTTCTTCCTTGTCTATTATAGAGTCAAATCATGAACCACAAGCACACAAGCATGATATTCACTTTACTATACGTCGATACATGACTATCGTCGGTCTTACCATCTCCGTCGTTTGTCTTTTCTTGGTACTATTGACTCATGGGATACTACGAGAACTGCGAACACCGCTGCCCGGTAAAAACCTAATGAGTCTATCGCTGTCTTTGTTCCTGGCTCATTTCTGGTACCTACTTGGTTCAGGAGACACGGACAAGCCAGTGTTCTGTAGATTCTCGGCTTACATCTTACACTATCTTTTTCTGGTTACGTTTGGTTGTACTTTTATCGTGGGTTATGATACAAGGTAAGAACTTTTCCTATGATCAAACTTTTGTTGTCGATTTTGGACTTCCTGTGATGAAATACACAAGGGTCCTGTTTTAGGTTTAAAGGTCTCTTTTCAGCCAGAAATCAAAATTTCAGACTTGTTGTGTATGCTTTCACTCGAAACATGAAAAAATGTGTAAAGTTTGCGAGAAAAATCGCTATTTTTGCATTGCTGAATTACTCCAATGCTCAAATATGGTAAGTATGATCCTTATAAGGGCATATATGAGGCTTGATAGAAAACGACAACATTCTTGAGGGAAAAGCTTGATATGCCTATTCTTTTAAACAGCCGCTTATTTTAGAGCTTAGGCAGTTAATAAAGCTTATATATGTCGAACTTTACATGGGCCGAATACAATTCAAACAAAAGTTAAATAGTCGTTATTTTTTTAATTATTCTAATGAAACTCGACCAGTGAAATTCGACATATCAACTACTAAAGGGATCACCAATGGTTTCCTGAGATAAAAGATTCCTGATTCGTGAGTGAAACTATATTCAGATCATGAGAGCTTAGACGAGTTTTCCTAACACTAAATCCCAACTAGTTTGTTGTTCAAGAAGAAAATCGAAAATACTAGTTACAAGAGCTCGATATTTCCAAAATTTATATAGAAATGAGCGGTCATTCACAGAAAATTTCGTGTTCTCCATACATTTCGAATTCCTCGTGAATGTGTATCTTACGGTGAAGTTTCATTCGTCCCACACCATATTGTCTTTGGTAAATAATTCCACAATTATTCCTTCGATTGTGATAAAACATTATTTGTGTTTCAGACGCACGTTTTCTGCCAAAACAGCCAAATCCCATACGGTGGGCTCGTTTCAACGTAAACGCCTCGCTGCGTACCTTACGGTCTCATGGGGCATCCCATTCGTCTTTGTAACTATATGTGCAATACTTGATGGCCTGGATGTTGTTGCTATTGGTTACGGTAAAGGCCTGGCGTGTTGGATCAATAATCCTACAGCTCTTCTCATCGTGTTCGCTACTCCTGTGGGGCTAGTGCTAGTGTACAATATAGTGGCGTTCTCTCAGACAGTTTATGCCATTAACAGGTCAGATCCACTATACAGATGATCGGCGGTCGTCATGTTTGTGACAATCATGATCAATGATCATGATGATGAATGATGGTAATACTGATGATGATAATGAGGATGATGATAATGGTAATGTTGGTGATACTGATGATGATGGTAATGATGATGTTGATGGTGATTATGAGGATGATGATGATGGTGATGTTGGTGAAGACCGATGATGCTAATGACGATGATGAAGATGACAATGTCGATGGTGAAAACTGGTTATAGTTATCGAAGTTTAAACTTTTATAAAACGTTGTTGATCACCATTGATTCCAATTATGCATACCTCTGTTATTCTACATAGTGCAAAGAAACATGGCCAACGAATCAAGTCCAATCACTATACCCGTACAGCCGTCGTGAAGATTTACATGCGTCTGATATCATTGATGGGCTTCTCATGGTTCTTTGCTATCAGTGCTCCACTGATTCACGACGGTCTCTGGTACCCATTTGTCTTCTTCACAACCTTACAAGGTCTATATATCTTTCTGGCATTTGTCCTTAAAACCAAAGTCTTGCGCATGCTCAAGGCAAAATTACCGCTGCAGAAGAAACGGCGCACGTCGAAGACTACCATCACGACAATGACCGACAGTACGCCTTACAACAAATACACACAGTCTAGCAAAGACGAGTCGCAAATGTAAAACAATTATTATCACTCAATACAGTCACCATAGTCGTAATTATTCACACAGTGCTGTATAGGAAAGTGTACCAAGTCAAGTCAGTCTTTATTGTAGGACCAATATTTTAAGCAAACTAGTCATACAGATATAGTCATGATATGCACCTTTTGTGGTAACTGCCAACTGTAGTAGCTACGGCTTAGTTCGTCATTATTTAAATGCTGCGTAGTAACGGCATTGGGTTTGTGTTACTGTTAAAAAGTTTAACACTTTTAAATTGCTACTGAATTCGTAATGTCTACACAATAGTAGTATTTATATACAGTAGTGTTTCAGTGGCAGATCCAGAGGGGAGGGGGGGGGGGGTTCGATGGGTTCCACGGAACCCTCCTTGAGCAACGAACGCCTAAAAAATTTTAAAGCGTTTTGAGACTTTGTGAAATGCGCTAAATAACAACTTTCATATTACGTTACATTTGTTACAGTACGGGCAGTACCGTTTCCAACTCAATACTCAAACGGCTTTTTCTGAAAAAATGTGAAACCAAAATGGAACCCCCTTTTGAAAAATCCTGTATCCGCCTCTGCTGTTTATTAGTAGTGTTTATATACAATCACAAATTGTAATACTATGTAGCGCTTAACCCATTTCACATGAGCGGTAATCCCTTGGAGTCTCCGATGATGTCCTTGGCGTTTGTTACCAGGTACTACTCTCTTTCGTGCTATTTTAGTTTTAGTCAAGGGGACGACGATATAGCAAAAATGAGGAAATATTATTTGTAGATAATTCTGTATATAGAGACAATTCAATTGTATTGATTTATAGTTTCGTCGATGGACCATTTGAAAAAGCTGTAGGAAAGCATTTTGAGATATTTGGAAGTAGTTTGGTTGCTATTTGTACGTTTTGAATAGTTTTCTGAAATAGCGTGCCTATCAGTTGCAATTATAGTTAAAAAGAAGACGAAAAAAATACCGAATACTGACGGGGGAAAAAAGCCCACGTACACCTTCCGGGTTTTTTTCATGGCTACTTTCGTAAAAGATTGTAGACGTCAACAGCGAATAAAATGACAAGTCATTCTTGAATTCTTGCTTCCATTTGAACGTTTGCTTTTAATTTTACACGCAAACTTTAAGCTCTTTGGAAAATTTCAGGAACTTGCTTAGATCAAATCAAAATCTTCTTTGCTGCTGAGCTAAGTTCGACTAGCTAAGAGAAAGATAATTTTTTGGAGAAACAGGAGACTTCTCTTCCCCGCAATCGTAGGGAAGGATCGTCAGAAATTTTCAAAAATGTCCCAAAAAATACCTGAACCAAGGTGGGCGTGACAACTTAAAATAATTAGCAGGTTTGTTTTATTTCGTTAAAATGAACCCCTTTTAAAAATCCTGGATCTTCTTGCTATCCTTGGAATGGAAAGAAAATAAAACGACTACAAGTTAAAACCTTACGATATGAGTAATTTTAGTGTAAGTATTGTATGTAGAGCAAAATAAAATATTTGTGTTGTGTTATTAAATTCTGTTGGTGTGTTTGATCTTATTGTTTATTTATTCGTTGGTTTGTTGTTGTATTAATTTTTATCTATATATATATATGCTAAAAAAGGACTATGGAAATTTACACAAGTGAGCAACTTAATAGACAATTATATAGATAAATAAATATTTATATTCAATATTATATTTTTATCGATTGGTAATATTTATTTATTCATTTATTATTTTTTATTTATTCGTTTATTTATCTATTCAATTATTCATTCATTCACTCATTCATTTATTCCCGCTTCAAAAATGAAAAATTCCGCTCGCGTGACATTAAAGGTTGCGTGATGTACAATATTACTTCCGGGCATTTTTCCCCGAACTCTGTCCATCATCTGAAGGAGCGCTCCGTTCCTGGAATCATAAGATTTTGCAAATAAGCAGAAATGTAGGGGTTTAAATCTACTTCGCATCGCTTTTCTTATTTATAAGAAGGAAAAGCATGAAGTGCTTAAACCCTAACTGTAAGGATCCAACTTTTCTAGAGAATTTAGGACAGTTATTAGGTGTTCAACCGGATTTTTGTCCCTCTTGTGGAGCCCCGACAACGAGCAGCAAAGATGGCACCGAATCCGAAGAAAGCAAGAACGCTGAAAGTTCACAATCAAAACAAGCTCTTTCGGTTCAAAGTAAGTTTATCTTTGATGTAAAATTGTTGTAGGTCTTACGAATATAGTATTGTTTTGCTCACATTTTGAAAAAATCGAAACTGTAGCTCAAATAATGACTTAATTTTGATAGCTATTTTCGAAGCTATACCCTAGGTGTCAATGCAACTAAATCAAAACTCGCTCAATAAATAATCATGAATATATTTATTCAGTAAAATAAATCTAAAAACTTCCACAAATCAGACAAATTAGCTTGTCATTTAGTTTTCAATCAAGAATATTCTGAACATTTTTAAAATTCTTTATCTCTTCTCGCAAACAAATGACCAACGTTTTTTTTAACAAATGTTGAGCTATTCCTCACTTCATCACAAATGTCTTAATTTGCACAAATTATCAATTTATATTATTTACAAAAATGATGAAATTGCTGAATTTGAAATATTCTCGACAGTGAATTTAAGAGTTACCTCAACCATGACATTTGATTTGTTATTCACTAAAATATTTAGTCTAAAAAAGTGAAATTAAAAGGGTTTCCGAAGATTTGGACAATTTAGTACTGGTGTTTTTACTTAGGTGAGCTTGCTAAGTCAATTTTCCCTTGAGAAAGTTCCCGAAAAAAATAAAGTTAGTTTCACTTTCGAAATTTATACACCAATAACATAAACATCCACTAAATTGCATGGCAGGGGATGTGATTGATTGACCAATATCTTTGTTTCATGCATTTTAGGAGACAATCATGTGACGTACACGGAAGGGTACATCGATAATTTTGGAAACATTGAATTGTTCTGAGTGTTTCAGAAATAATAAAACAAATTCGTGGAGCACAAAGGACATTAACGAATGTATTCAAAAATATTCAGTTCTCCAGTTTGTTAAAAAAATCTTGCAAACCAAAAATCTTGCAAACCAAAAATCTTATACCTCTCCACTCATAAATAAAGGTAAATAATGATCTCCATAGGCTTCCTGTGCTTTGAAAAATTGTACAAATTCATAAAGATGATACTCTTTAGTAATTGACAGCAACAAGTCAATTACAAACTGTTGTTTTGGCCAATTTGGACCTTATCAGTGTAGTATTGTGTAGCTTTGTGTAAGTCAGATAGTTGACTTCTCCCATGCATCCAATCAAGAAACAGCAGCTCACTCATATTGTTATTACTGTAATAGTGAAATGAAAAAATGTTCCCATTAAATGGGGAAAATATGGGTAAATTTGAACCCAATATTGGTTTTTGTAGCACTTTCCCAATGATAACCCAAAATAAAAGACATTAGTATTTTTATTGATATGTAAGCTGCCACTCCCCTGCTGCTATATACTTAAATGTGTAAAAATGCTACTAAGAAATTTTTTTTTAGAGATAAAAATATCAAGCAAATACTTAAACAGAGAAAACAAATCGTGCACGGCTGATGTGCCAATAAAAATATTGCACAGGGAGGAAGAAAATATCATGCTCAACCATTACATGGGGAAAAAAAATATCCTGCAAAAAAAATTGCCCAACCCACACCCCCCCCCAAATATCTAATGGTCCGTCCCTAACTAATGGTTGTTCATAGATGATCTAAAGAGCTAGCTTCACTATAGTGAAAAGGCCGAATGCTTAATAATGTTTTGGATAAGTTGTATTTTGCTTTTTATTTTTATGGGTGGTTTGAATTTTTATAGATCCTGCATTTGTAGTATTTTTGTAAACAGTCCTTTCATTTAATCATTTCATATTTTCATATCCCTCTTTTGTAAATAAATAAATAGATAAATATATTAATAAATAAATGAATAAATGAATGAATGAATGGATGAATGAATGAATGAATAAATAAATTAATTAATAAACAAAAAATAAATAAATAAATATATAAATAAATAAAAATAAATAAATAAGTACACAATTAAGTAAATAAATAACTAAATAAATAAATAAATAAATAAATAAATAAATAAATAAATAAATAAATAAATAAATAATAAATAAATAAATAAATAAATAAATAAATAAATACATCTTTAATTCTATAAATCAGTATAAAATGTTTACAATGAACATATGAGCATAATTTTATAATTTGTCGAAGAAAACTTATAAAAATTACATACACTTTGAAATTGAATTTAAAATACAAATTGAAGCAATAGTAAAAATCTAGAGTTTTACTAAAAATAATGATATGACACGATAGATCAGCATATAGAGGAAAATAAACTCAGAATGTCCATTTGTAGTAATATTAAAATTCCTAATATTTGGAAAACAAAATATATGTAAAAATTGATATATAAAAGTATATGTGGGTCAACATCTAAACAAAACAGAACACAAAACAAAAATGTCATAAAACAACTTGGTCAAAGTAATAAAAATGTTCTAAAAATGTTCTAAAGAGTTAATAAACTAAGCTTACATTTGCATTGTTAATATCTAATTTTAAATCGTCTGTGTTAACTTCAAAAAGTCTATGAAAGGGTCTTCTTGAGCCTCTTATGCATAAATGGGTAGATCTTAATAGTTCAAAGCTAAGTCGAGTTCTGAGCCACGTTATTGTCGTAGAGTAACTCTCGCCAGATTTCTGAAACAGTTTGTTAGCTAGAGTTTTGATGAACATCTGACAGTCGTTTCCCATTCCCCCGTTTGTTCCAAAGACGAGTGGCGTAAAAGTCCCCATCTCTACGTTAAGAACTCGCTGCTCGTACTTCCTCTTTTTTTCATTCTCATGATCTTTAAATATAGTAGTGGTGCACTTGTTTTGGTTAGTATTGGAGTTCACGTGCGTGATTCGGACGTCAAAGAATGCCGTTACTCCTTTACTCCAGACCCCTCCAGCTTTAACATCTAATCTGGCTTTTTGACTTGTGTTGGTTGAACGTAGATCAAAATGTTCATTGTCAAGTGGAATGAGCCGAGGTTCTGCTTCAACATTTTTACAGACTTTGTTTAGAAGTGAAGTTAGTAGATTTCGCACACCATCGTGTCTTTCTGATACGAAACCACCTTTTTTACATGATAGTGCAGGGTTGACAGTGAAGGTGGAACCGCATGTACAGTGGCTGGGTAGACCCACTAACGGTAGGTTGTATCGAATGTGCAGTGAGTCTCTGAACTCCTGTTTATTTAAGGCAAGCCCAAGTTCTTTAATGGGCAAAGCATTCAGCCAGGAACTTGCTCCTTTATCTCTGGCTTGCGTCACTAGTGGTTGTAGGTCGGGTGGCAGCCTTTGATCGATGACTGTGATATTTGTATCCATGCCTGCTTTTTTGAGAGCTTGTTGCTGCTTTCTCAGATCTTCTGTTGACTTGAGGTCCGGTGATTCTGAACTTTGTTCTATAATTGAGCTGACGTGATGGGCTGTAATGGCTTTAGATGCAGCATATTGTTGTGGTGATTCATCTTTCAGATTTGTAATACCCAAGCCGCCTTGAGAGGAAGCTAGGGTGATGATCTCTTCAAGTAGGTCTGGCAATGGTTCTTCTTGACCAAACAGTGTAGTCAACAGAGTTTCGAAGATTACATCATTAACTGGGTCTATGTATTCTTCGAAAGCATCAATAGCCCTCATGTAGAATTTAAACTTTGACTTGTATCCCTTTGTATAGGCAATGTATGCTGCATGTGGGGAGCTCTGAGCGATTTCAGATAGTAGTTTAAGTTCTTCTTCCCATTTTAACACTTTGTCATTACAATACTGGTCTTTGTACGACTTATAGCCAATGACCGCTCCAAGATGGCGCTTTCCTTCAGTGGTCACATTTACTTCTCCTTTAAGGACAGATTCCGCTTCACGTGCTAAATCCTGCGTCTTGACAATAAGCCAGCTTTTGGAACCGTTGACATGATATCCGTATTTTCTCCCTTCTTTACATAACAGCTCATACCAGTCATAAAGCATTGCAATCTTACCAGCACCTGCTGAGTCATCAGCAAACCAGACTTGTTTAACAGCTTGTATGCTTGATCTTAAGATAGTTATCATCGAGAGTGTATTCACGGCGTACCATGGCATCGCAAGTGGACCGGATCTCCTTGTGTTGTACCTTCCTCTGACAGAATCTAGCCTCCTCCCTGTACAAATAATCTTGAAGGGTTTCTGTAGGTGTTAATCAAATATAATGAGATGTATTTACAAGTAAAACGAATGTTATGCATTGGTACTGATCTGTTCATTAAATTAAAAGCATTGCTGGCATCAATCAGTAGAATTCCGTCTGTTTCCTCTTCGTTGAATATTTCACTCATGGCATGTATGGCGGCTTCTGCACCAGCACTGTGTCCAGCGCAGACTTGAAGTGGGCCTGCCGCTTCTCTTATTTCGTCTTTGAAGAAGGCAGAAACTAAATAAATAAAAAAATAAATAAATAAATAAATAAATGAATGAATGAATGAATGAATGAATGAATGAATGAATGAATGAATGAATGAATGAATAAAAAAAATAAAAATGAATGAATGAATGAATGAATAAATTAACAAATAAATAAATAAGAAATAAATAAATACTCATTTCCTGCTCTCTATTTCGTCCTTATTTTTGTCTTTCAATTTTAAATTATTCTGAATGCATGTCTTAATGCTTTCATTATTATTTTATTTATTTTCAGTATTCATAACACTATTTTACACCGTGTTATTCAAATTCATTATTGATAGCAATATTGTGTATTCATTGATAAAAATGTGCCTGACTTTTAAATAGTTATTAACATAAAGCATATCCATAACTAGGTTGTGACAGTCAAAGCGTAACCAGTAATGATGGTTTAGCCCAAATACAAGATCACCAAAGTGCAGGCCCCAACGATGACGAAAAACATCGATCTGGTGTGTCAGATGTGAATGAAGACAAGAACGACTCCTCTTCTCGTTCCAGAGAAACACAACAAAACAACAAAACACAAGTTCAGTATGAATTACAAGAGCCACAAAGTCAGACTCAACTTGTGGTGGCTAATGAGGAAGTCAAGACCCCAGGGAGGCAGGGTACCCCACTCAAAGAACCAGAATCAGAGACTATTTCCCGAGATGGTTGGCAATCATCTCAACAAGAAAGGTATCAGCCGGGCTTACAAGAACAGCGTCAATTAGCAGAACAACTACAGGACGGCAAAGAGATGCAGCACGAAGAGAAGCAGCAGCAACAACAACAGCTTCAAAACGAGAAAGAGAATAGTAAAGAAAAGCAGAAGCTTGTAGAACTGGAACAACAACAAAAGAAGAAAGAAAAACAACAAAAACAACATCAAGAAGAGGAAGGGAATGAAGAAGAAAAACAGAAGCTTTTAGAACGAAGACAAGAGAAACAGCAGCAAGAAGGAGAGGAAGAAAATAAAAAAGAGAAGCTTTCACTACAGCAACATCAAGAAGACAAAGAAGCAAAAAAAGCAGAACAAAAAAAGAAGCTTCCGGAAGAACAACAGGGAAATCAACTACAACAGATTGACAATGAAAAAGAAGAGGACGTCACAGAAGAAGAAGAACAGCAATCACAACTGCAAACTGACTTGAACCAGGAGCAACAGTCAGAACAACAACAAAACCAGCAACAACTTCTGAAAGAGCAACAGAATCAAGTTTTGGAAATAGAGGAGCTACAACGTAAATTGCAGCAGCAGGAACAAACAGAAATAGAGCACCCTCAGCAACCACATCAATATGAAAAGCAAAATCAGGCAAAACAAGAACTATCCCTACAGCAAGAACAGCGCCAGCATAATCAGGAACACCAAAAAACAACAACTGAACTACAACAACAACAAATGTTGCTAGAAATTAAACATCAAGAATTATTAGTTAAGAATCAGACGCAGGAACAGATAATACTACAACAACAACAGCAACTTCTAGAACAGAAGTTACTGTTGGAGCAACATCAGAGAAGTCAGTATCAGCAGCAATCTCCCAACACGTCTGCACCAAACATCTTGACATCACCACAGTCAACATCAAATGATGATTTACGAGGTCCCTCTCCAAGTTCAAATGTCAAAAGACCTCCCCTTGGTGAAGGTAGCAATGCTGATCCATCACAAACCATAGACGCATCAAATGATAGATCAAAGGCGACTTATGCAGCTGTTGCTTCAAATAAAAACATAGAGAATATGCAAGGTGTACCAGAAACAGCAATAACAGTAGTAGCAAGTTTAACAACAACACCAACAGTAACAACAACAAAAGTGATCTACATGGGTGGGTCAACCATGGATAACTTGGTAAAGGGCGACAAAGACACAAATCCAAGTAGCCAACAAAATGATAACAGGAACAGAGTGAAAGGTGATGCTTCTAGTAATGACAAAACTGGAGAAAACCAAGGAGAACTAAGTGAACAAGAGGTAGGCATCGATGGTTTGAAAACACATTAATTTTAAACTTCTGGTACAAAAACTCTCATATAGTTTGTTTCACAGGTTTTGACGTTCACCGAGGAGGGACATGTAAAAGCTCAATTGAAACCAGAACACAAACAGACAGGCAAAGAAAAAAGAAGAAATGCTGACAAAACTGGAACCACTGTGGGAACACAAAGGTAATAATGTAATATCTGTAGTCTATCGTGCACGAACACAATGGAGTCTTTGTGTTTTTCCATTCCTTGCACCGTGTTATTTCTAAGTTTTGATAATTAACATTGATATAAGCTTTGTGAAAAGAGCACTTTAAGGTTATAGGCTATATTATTTCCACTGACTTATTTGACAATATGTTGCAGTGCCAGTTCAACAAGTCACCAGATGACCACACGATCTTCCTCACGCAGTGACTACATGACAGTTGTATTCCATGCTTTACTGTCCCCTCACTTCAAGTTTGATCAAAGTAAGGGAGATAGAGTGATTATTCGTGGCGATGTACCTCTAAGTGGATGGAAAAATGACGATCTACAGATGACCATTTTATGGTATTTTGAAATTCTTGATGTATTCATTATATATTTTACAGGACAGACAGCAAAACACAGTCAACACTGAAACATGACAAATATAGAAACCGTTTTATACTAATTACTAACTACTAATGAACATCGTGCTTGTAAAACCGGATTACATACTACAAATATTAGAGATTGTAAAATGCATTGAGACACAGTCACTTGACACATCATTTACGCGCTGCCAACTCACTCACAGCTGTCCGAGTTTTATTTAACTTGCTCTACCACGTCTTCTCAGCCGCCATTTTGTTGCGCCGATGATCATGTTACACATCGATTAGCTGAGAATTCGCCATCTTGCGCCGTCGCGTGAACAATTGTGCTGCATGAACACCACAGGTTGTCATGTTCTCTACTTAAGAAATCTTGCATTTTATATAAATAAGTGAAAATAGCACGAAGAATAAAGATATTTTTGGTGCTGCCATCGAAGGAAAAAATTGTCGCCCAAAAACTCGTACTAGAGTACGAATTTTGCTTCAAACCTTGTAGTCGCAGTTACGAATCAAAATTAGCGTCGTCGGACTACGAGTGTGCGTTATGATGTCACGCGCTGACGCATGTTTTTAACGGAAAATACAGCATTAATCCACCGCCTTCCCATAGGAAAGGTGTTATTAAATCAACCTAAAACTCCGAGCTTGTAATCGTACTCGACATTGTCAACGCAGAAGTTTGAAACACCTATGCACACTCCCTCCGAAATTCTCCAATCAGAAACAATCAAATATTATTTGAATTCTAAAAAAAGTAAATGATTCAAAATGCACATACTGTCATGAAATGTAGCAGCTAAATCCCGCACATAAGAACCAATGGATTAAGAACCACTAGGCTAAAATTTGCTTTTTTAAAGCACCAATTAAAACAAGAACCACTTGATATAGTTCTTATATAAATGGTGATGAAGCTATGTTGGGTGATTTTTATAACAGATTAAGTTTGAGTGCCTTCTTAAACAATTTGAATTCATTGAAAGAAAACTGGCCATTAATAAGAATAAGATGAAATTTCATTTTATAAAGTGGGGAAAATAATAATAGCACTGAATAGTTGAACTACTTAAGACTGGTTTCCATATAATCGAGAACGATCGAGAACGGTCGCAAGCAATAAAAAAAAATCGATTATATATAGGGAAACCAACGTTTTTCGATCCTACGACCGTTTTCAATCCATATATGATCGCGATCGAAACGTTCAAAAACGGTCGCAGGATCCAAAAAAACTTTTTCGTTCGCGACCGTTCTCGATCGTTTGCGATTATATGGAAACCAGGCTTTAGTGATAGGTAATCAATCTATTCACTTGCACCTAAATATGGCTATTATTAGAGTGCAAACAATCCGTGAAAGTTTAGTAATGCTAAATTAAATATTGTATTTTAGTGTTTCAAGGATTTATTGTTTGCACTCTATATAATTATATTGATATATAATTATATATTATGTTATGTTCTTTATAATAATAAAAAAACCACTCATAGCTAGTACATACACTAAAGCCTGGTTTCCATATATTCGAGAACGCTCGAGAACGGTCGCAAGCGATCGAAAAAAAATCGATTATAGGGAAAGCAACGTTTTTCGATCCTACGAACGTTTTCGATCCATATACGATCGCGATCGAATTTGCTCAGAAACAGTCGTAGGATCGAAAAACTTTGGTTTCCCCATAATCGAATTTTTTTTCGATCGTTTGCGACCGTTTTCAATTGTTTGCGATTATATCGAAACCAGGCTTATGAAACACTATTTCGGGATAAATTGCCTTTGTTTTGCATATAAGAACCATTTAAAAAGAATTTTTGACACTGCAGTTTGAACAGTTATGGTAAGCTAAACAACGTAAAAGTCCCAAAAAATCCATTTGGTGGAACATCCTCAAAAACGGATTTCAAATTTTCAAAAATTGTACAGAAAGCCCAATTCGAGCAAAATTATGAATTTACTTAAAATAAAGCCAAATTACGTCAAGAACTGTACTATGATATGTAATATAGTGTAAATGACCTCAATAAACAACATAAGAGTGTTTGTGTGCACACAAAGCAGTCAGTAATGTTGATTTTTATACACAGGAAGCCCAATTGTAAAAAATATATGATAAATAAAATATATAGTTATTGTGAATGTCTCAATGTAATGTAATCTAGCCTTCTGTCATTATTGAAAGCTAATAGTCTATATAGCAGACTCTTTGGACTAAATTTAACACTGACATGACGTGTTTCTTCTTCCTACAATGCAAGCAATGCCTTGTACATTTGCTTACTTTACTGGAAATTCTCGGGAAGTCTCGAAATAGATTTGACATTCTTGTATGAAGCCTGCAGTTCTTTTAACTTTCTCTTTCGTTTTTATTGAACTATATTCTAGAAGCCTTTCTCCAGCAATAGGTAAGTCCGCATTAGCCATTCAAACTGGCTAGTTTGAATGGAAAAAAACCTGATGTGTCGATATTCATTCAAAAAGTCGGATATTACTCTGGCAGATAAAGCGTATGTCACTATGAAGGGAACAATGTTTAGGTGGACTCACAATTGCTGTTTCACAGTTTTTTCTAGTTGTAATGGGAGCAAGATATGAGAATTATAACAAAACTGGACGATTTCTGTATAAAATATACAGATGCCTTCACGGTAGTGCTTTTCTATTGTTCTGGGTTCATTAATTATTCATGAATTTTATAAGAGTATGAATTGTGCAGCTACCCATCCGCACTCTTTGACGCTTCTGTTCTGCCAAAACTGTTAGACAAATCCGCATTGACAGATGTCTTTTGGGATCAAGTACCTCAGACACACACTCCCAGAACAAGCCTATGAGTTTGTATTATATGTCAGTGCTCTTCTTCATCGATTAACGTATCATGCAGTTTCTGATCTCTACATACAATATGTCTAACACAGATATTCCGGAAAAGTAACAGTGGTATGGTGCGTATGAGGATGGTCCAAGCACAAAAGACTGTGCGCACGAGATGTACGAGGTATATGGACAGACTGTAAACTTCAAGCCAGACATGGAGGTGAAGCAAAGGAAAAGATCAATTTCTTTCAAATGCCATTAATCTGAGCAGCATTTTATTTTTCTACTGAGTAGGCGACGTGGATCTTGAAAAATATGAAAAACAATTCTGCAAAAAGACGATTTTCAAAATTGTAAACACATTTGTAAAATTGTATTGTTATTTTCACTATTAAATAGCGCAGAACTATTATTGAAATAGTCACCGCGCCACTTTATTTGCAATAGATTAACGATTTTTGCTCCAGTTGGGCTTCCTGTGTATAACATTTAAATAAAAATCAACATTTGAGGATGTTCCACCAAAGGGATTTTTTGGGACTTTTATTATGTTGTTTAGCTTACCTTAACTGTTCGAACTGCAGTGTCAAAAGATTCTTTTGCAATTTTTTCCAACCCAATCCCCTGGATGACTGGACTATTAAGAGACAATCTCTGTAAAAGTGAACCACTGCATTTCGACTTCCAGCAAATGCTGCCTTCAAACTTTTATCACAGAAAGTCTATTAATAGTGAGTAAATAAAATGGCTTTAGTTTTTGGAAATTCCTCAAAATGAATTTTTTGGAGCGACTTTTTTATTGACTGCTTTAAACGCTAAAAATCTCAGTTTTTGTAAGTAAAAAATCATTGATTTTTGAAATGATGTAGCTCGCATACAAACACCATTTACGCGATACATTTTTTACCACAGTTTTACTATTTGTTCTTTGCTAGGAAAATGCAAAAAGATTTTATAAAAATTAAAAAAACAGTAAAAATTAGTTTTATTCAATTATAGCCGTGTTTCGGCATTTTGGAATATACAAAATAAACCCTTTCCTAAGCAGCTTTTATCTCCTAAGTCCAGACTCGTCAGCTCTAACCTTTTACACCAATCTATTCCTCTAATGATGCTTATTATAACTGTGTAAAAACATTATGCGCTTTTGGCCTAGTTTTTGCACAGCGACCGTGGGAATTTAGCCCTTTTTGCTAAAATTAACTACATAAATATGCAAATTAGGCTGAAATCAAATCGCAGAATTCTTCTATCAAAAACTTTGATTTGTCTTTATTTCGATACTGCATGTCTAAATACACCAAATATGAGCGTTTCCATTATTTAAATGTATCCAGGGCTAAAGAAATATCACTTTATGACCGGTTTTTGAAGCCGACAACCGATATTGTTTTGACGTTTATGCAAATTACTTCTCCATGGTCGGTGATCAAAACAAAACTTTAATGAAAAAATTCCTTTCCCTTCTCCATCTTTATTTTAGTTATCAAAAAAGTCTTTTTAGGCCTTTATGTATTTATACCAAGTAAAAAGTAACATCTGAAATGAATTTTAACCTGAACTTCGGAATTATTCGGAGGTGGAATGTCAAATAAAAGTATCTTTTTGCTATTAATCGTCAAAGCTCGTAGCTTGATTTAATTCATTTATTGGTTCGTTTGTTCGTTCATTTGTTTATTCATCAATTAATTCCTTCATTCATTCTTTTCTTTTATTTTTTTATTCACATATCTATGCATTCATTTATGATTCATTCACTCATTCTTTTATTTACTTTGTTATTTATTTGTTTACTTTTCGATTGATTGCAATTGTTTTTTTTTTATCAACTTTCATCTGTTTTAACTAAGTGAGTACAGTAACAACAGAGCTAGCTACTACACCTTAATGTCACACCTTGAAAAAGGGGAAAAAACGGTTTTACAATGATTATGATAATGATGGTTATTCTTCTCATTAGGATCAAGATAAAGATTATGTTAATATGACAATTTTGATCTGCGTGATTCTCCATTTATTCATTCATAAATTGCTTCATTTGTTTGTTTGTTTATTTGTTTGTTTGTTTGTTTGTTTGTTTGTTTGTTTGTTTGTTTGTTTGTTTGTTTGTTTGTTTGTTTGTTTGTTTGTTTGTTTGTTTGTTTGTTTGTTTGTTTGTTTGTTTGTTTGTTTGTTTGTTTGTGTAAGGCTTTACACATGCATATGTGTGAGTCCACCACATCAGAGCTAGGCTCCAATAACTGAGTGGCTCATTAAAAAAAATACATACGAATGAATGAATAAACATAATAGTATTACAGGAAATATATATAAAGGGAAAAAATAGAAAACTAAATAATTAATTGCAGCATGTTGGTTTGGCTGTACGTTTGTTGGTGCTGCAGCATTTTGGGCAAACAGTTTTCCAAGTTTGTGGAATATCAGTGTCATACCTATTTAGAGCTTTTGTATAATGGTGTAACAGCTTCTTTTTAATGATACTAGCAGATTTACTTAGACGTAATTCCTCAAGTAAAGAGTTCCAAACTTTTGGTAGAATGCAATAAAACGAGTTTTCTCTCATGTAAAACATTGCAGATCTTACTAAAATCAATTCATGCCCAGTTATGGAAGTTCGAGTCAAATGGAGAGATGCAAGGTGATTTTCGACAGTGTTTTTTGCAATCTAACAGATTGTATAACCCTGAAATAACTCTCGAGGTACACATAATATTGAACAGCAATGACCAGAATAACCTCTATGACCTCCAGGTTTAGTATAAACTCTCATTATAGGTAGACCACGAACTACAAAATATATACAAACATCACCAAGTTTCAGCTATTATTTTTTTACAGTGCGACTACTCCAATCAAAGCCACCCTGACAAAATTTTTCACAAATTGTCCAATCACATTTGAGCATTTGAAAAAATATTTGCCCAAATTATTTGCACAGTACATTGTTGCTCGCGATCTATCAGTTGTTGCAATATTTTAAATTTATGGGAAATCTATTGTTCAAATGCTCGAACGTGACTGGACAATTTGTGAAAAATTTGTCAGGGTGGCTTTGGTTGGAGTAGTCGCACGGTAATATCAGGGTGTTCCTAAACCCTGGGCCTAGGCCATGGCCTAGCCCATGGCCCGGGCCATGGCCCTACCTATGGCCCACTCTATGGCCTACCCAAATTTATAGATTTTTATGAAATATAAGTTAGCTATATGAATAAGTCTTTGACGGACTTCAAAATCTCGCTTCGTGACATTCTATCAAATTATTTGGCCAATCTACACAGGGAAACCAAAATGTTTTGTTGGAGAGTTTTTGATTTTGTAACATTTTCATTGGATTCCTATCAATATCTCGAGCACAATGAATTTTGTCTATTTCATGGGTATATTGGCTACACTCTGTATGGCTGATACTACTAGATAGCCTATCACACACCATTGTCATAAATTTTGGTCATGGAGTTTCAAGTTCAAAAAATGTGAACGAAATTAAGCCTGGAAGGAATTCCCCAAGAACATTAAAATTTTTAGGCAATAAAAAGCATAATAGTTTGTAATACATGTAAAAATAATTTCTATAATATAAATACCAGAAAAAACTTTTCGTACCCATTCCTTTCACTGTCAACTTTTGTTTACTGTCTTAGTCCAAATGTAAGTGCAGTAGAGGAAATATTATTATAATACTTTCATACCTTTTATTATCTGCTGTTCCTTTATAATCTGACGTTGAAATTCTTTTTACAGTGAATAGATTATTATCTAAATTGTTATTCTTATTGTTTCCACAGAAAGACTGATGCACCCCACGCTATTGTAAACTGCTAGTTCCCATTTTACATCATTCATAAACACATAAACGAGTCTATCAATATCAACCAAACATATTGATTTTATTCTTCCAATATCAGTCTACAAACTAAACTTTAACACTGACAAACATTTTCTTTATCAACTTTGAAAACACAAGAACATAACGTAACAGTCAAAGGTGCCCATTCCTCAACTCCTCACCCCATTCCCTGGGTCATGTTGTATTTTATGTTGCATACTGATAAGAATAAAGTACTACCGATTGTAGTACTAACGATTTGTATCATTAAGAGATTATACGTGGTAATATGTAGCAAATTGGCGATTTTACATTTCCAATGCTGAAATTTTATAAATAAAGTTAACAATAGTAGAAATGAAGTGTACTTACTGTCTGGCACGAAAATCTTGCCGTTTTAAGCATTTTTAAGCTATTTAATGTGCACCCGTGCGTAACATAGAGTATATAAAGTGTAGCATCAATCCACTCGTGGCAGTTTGGCGTTCTTCCAGTACAGTATGAATCAACAAGACGAACAACGGCCGGCCCGGGTTGTGGTTTTACCACAAGACGGACAAGTCCAAGCTCAGGACCAGAGTACAAATCAGAATCCGAGCCAGAATGTAGACAGGAACCAGAATCCAAACCAGAACCGGAATGCAAACCAAAATCCAGACCAGAACCAAAACCAAGCAGAGGGGAATGTAGAAGAAGGAGCCGAACAGCGTACGGCGAGCGAAGAGGTATTATGTGGTTTTCTTTGCTATTCTCTGTTGTAGTTTTGCGCTTATATATTCTCGTATAGGTCTTAACTAGGAACTTTCAAATTCATGTTTTTCCTGTCGAATAATTAGTTTTATCTATACTTCTTACAAGAGGCGAGAGCAACGAGTTTTTCAATGCGTGTCTTCTGGTAGAGGCCAGAGTAATGAGTTTATTTGTATTTGGTAGAGGCCAAAGTAATGAGTTTGTTTGTATTTTTTGGTACATGCCAGATAGTAATGAGTTTATTTGTATTTCTGGTACAGGCCAAAGTAACGAGTTTATTTGTATTTTTGGTAGAGGCCGAAGTAATGAGTCTATTTGGAATTCTTTAGTAGAGGCCAGAACAATGAGTTTTATTTGTATTTTGGTAGAGGCCAAAGTAATGAGTTTGTTTGTATCTCTTTGGTAGAGGCCAGAGTAATGAGTTTATTTGTATTTTGGTAGAGGCCAAAGTAATGAGTTCATTTGTATTTCCTTGGTAGAGGCCAAAGTAATGAGTCATAATATTTTGCTAGACCGGAGTAATGAATTTATTTGTATTTCTGGTAGGGGCCAGAATCGTTATTAGCGTTTCAAAATATTACATTCAGGTAATCCTATACTTTTGTTCGGTTGTTATTATCAACGTCCTTGCTAATTTGCTTAGGAATTTTTCTTACAAGCTTTTGTTTGTGTTTCTTGTACGCGTAATGGTCGCGTGTATATCTGATTTTGCATTCATTATCTATTTGTTTGTTTTGTCTTTTGTTTTACTCGGCACCCTTAAACAATACGGGACCGCCTTCCTTTGTTGGATTAAACTGCATTTACTATCATTTACTTACAAACGCTATTTTTATATTTGATCGTTGTTAGGCCGCATTTACAGATAGTTGGACTTAGACCCTTTAATTTGCAAGTGCTCTTTACACATTATTAGTTTCGTTTTCGGTTAAATTTTGTTCATACCTATACAGGTTAAATGAATGCTCGATTTATGTAGGCTAGAGGTATAGTGAACTCACGTTTTTATTTCTGTTCCTTAACAGTTGGGAACACAGATTCGGCAACTCAAGGCTGAGCTCGAAACCTTAAAAGCGCAAACTAGTGTGGTTAGTGTCGAGGCGTCATTGGCTCAGGTCCGTCAGCTGGCCTCAGCGCCTACGCGTTTCAGGGACCCCTCGGCTATTCTAGGGGCACTACAAAAGCTGGCCGATGATGCAAGAACTACTCAACACGCGAAAGCTGCTGAATACGAAGCTGTCCTGCGACAGTCACGTTTACTTATGTATAACCCTCAATTGGGGGACATTATAACGAGACTGGTAGGCACCAAGGAGGAAAGCCAAGTAGCCACGTCTATTGCTAAGATGGTTAAGCATACAGTCTGGACCCCTCCCCCTCTCCCCTACCCTAGGCCAATGATGAATATGAGAGGGCGCGTGGGAGGGCCACGTGGTCGTGGAGTGGGATGTTTTAGATGCGGGCAGAGAGGACACTTCCAGAGACACTGCCACAACCGTTAAATGGGAAACCGATTGTATTAAAATTATTATGTATTTTTGTTCGTGTAATGATTTGAAAATAAAGCCTCTTGTTTAGCATCGTATCTCATTCTCTACTCTATAATATCACCCTATAATGAAAGCGTAATAAAACCATTAGTCAAGCTAAACAGGGTCATTATCGACGTTTGTCTTACAGGAAAGTAAATCTATTTTGTAAACAAAGACATAGATTTATATATTTATTTATTTTTTTTTTTTCCTTTTACACCGCTTTGTCGAGTCTAGGTGCGGGCGTCTAATGCCTTTCATGCCCCAGTGGGGTTGCCTAGGCCGTCATTGTGGTGGGTTACGCCTTGTTCCTTGTTTTGCCTATTTTTTGTTCCGCGTAACATTTTTCTTGTTTCTGATTCGTTGTTCCTTTTTTTTTTTCCCTTTCTTCTTTTCCCGTTGTGGGACTAGGATCCGCCCAGAAAGCGTTTGAAGTATGATTTTGTACATCTTGTTCAATATGGTTCGGAAACGTCAAGCGTTCAATCATGTAATTGGCAAGGCGTTCCCACCAGCAATGTCGGCCTGGGACCTGAAATTGATGCTGTATCAAGGGCAGAAATTCCTGCAAGCCCGCGAGACGTCATTTTTAAAGACCCCAATTATTTTATCGCCGGCGGGCTGAGGCGTCACGCAAGTGTATGGAAATCTATTCCGGATGCGGACCCGGATATTTTGTCTAATGTAGTGGACGGAGTAAACGCTCGAAATTTCATTACACACTTCAAAGGGAAATTTGGTGGTCAGGAGTTCGACTCTCCATTTCCCCCTCGCATGGAGATTCTAAATTCCAAATCCTGTTTAAGGTTTGAGTCTTTCATCACGGAAACCATCTTAGAAAGAGTTCGCAATGGCTCTCTCAAATTTTGGGGCGTTGCAGGTGAGGTGGAACCTCCTTATTTGGTTATGCCTATTACCATCGAGCCCACAAAGCCCAGGATGTGCCACGACGAACGGTTCTTGAACCTGTGGACAAAGGATCTTCCTTTTAGTCTTGATTATTTGTCCGATCTGCCAAGGTACGTGACCAAAAACAGCTTTCAAACTGTCTGCGACGACAAGAGTGGGTACGACCACGTTTCTCTACAACCGGAAAGCCAGACACTCTTTGGTCTATATTGGAAAAACTGTTACTTTGTATACTGCACCTTACCCTTTGGCTGGAAGGCGAGTGCTTTCCTTTACCATTCTATTGGTCTAATTGCCACTAGCTATATTCGCTCCCTTGGAGTGCCTTGTAGTCAATACATCGATGACCGCCATATTGGCCAATTGATCACAAGTCAAGACTGCCCATGGTCGGATTATCAGAAAGCTGAAGCCGCAGCTTACATTACTACGAAAACCTTGACTTCCTTAGGCTATACAATTGCCATTGCAAAGTCAGTGCTGGATCCTACTCAAGTAGTCAGGTATTTGGGTTACCTGTGTGATTCTCAAAAAAGCGCATTTATACTGCCAGACGATAAGAGAGAGAAGTTTCGTAGCTTGCGGGAATCAATTCTGTCCTCCAAAGAGACTGATTTGAAATCCTTGCAGCGTTTTGCCGGCAAGACGACATCCTTTGCCATCGCTGTTCCAGCCGCCAGGCTGTACTCTAGAGTCTGCTACCGTGCAATTGGCGCCGCCCACAAAGCATCCACCTCGAAAATCCTAATTGTTGGGGACCTTAGGAAGGAAATCGAATACTGGCGCTTCCTGGACACATGGAGCAGCCACTTGCCATGGTTCGAAGAACACCATCGAGTGATCACTTCTTTCACGGATGCTTCAGACACGGGTTGGGGTGCGGTGCTTTACGCCGACCCAGAGAAACCCCAATGCGTGCGAGACTACTGGCACGAGGAGGATCAAAGCAAACCCATTGTGATAAGGGAGGCTTTGGCCCTTCGTCACGCCTTGAGCGCTTGGGGCGATACCTTGGAAAATAGCAGAGTTGACGCCCATGTGGATAGTCTACCGGTAGTGCAAGCCTGGAGGAGCCAAGGTGGTAAGAGCGGGCAACTCTCGGCAATCATAAAGTCAATCTATGAGGTCGCTCTGAAATTCAATGTGGCTCTATCTCTCACCCACGTGCCGTCTTCAGGAAATCTAGCCGATCTGCCGTCCAGGACCCTCTCCCCGCAGGATTGCATGCTGGCTGCGTCAGTTTGGAACCGCATAGAGTGTCGTTGGGGGCCCCACACTTTTGATCTAATGTCCCTCGACTCCAATGTTCAACGTAAAGCTGATGGTTCTCCTCTTCCTCACTATACACCATGGCCTACAGGAGGTTCTGCGGGGGTGAACGTTTTCGCTCAACATATACCCCCAGAGCATAATACCTATGTTTTCCCCCCTTTAGTTATGGTGGGTCCTTTGCTGCGTTTTCTCGCCTCAACGCCTAAATTACAGGTCACTTTTATTACCCCTGCAGTTCAACCATGTCGGTTCTGGTGGCCAATCTTGGTTAAGCGCTCTTCTGACTCTTTAAGGATCGGAAAGAAAGGGGATGAAAATGCAGTGTTATTCCCGTCTGCTAACAACAACTTCGTCTCCAAACCACTGCCTTGGGACCTTTGGGCATTTAGATTAGTGAACACTTAAAAAGGACTCGTTGGTTTGTAGACACATTAGATAGTTGTCCAAATTTGCTTACAATTTATGCGATTTATTAAAACAAATATTTCATGCTATGTTTTCATGTATTTCTTTTCGTTCCCTGCAGAATATCGCTCGCGTTTGGCGTCCAGCCTTACGGTGTGGATCTTGTTCATATCCAAATGACGATTGCTTCCAATTTTGTCAGCAATGTGGCGTTGAGCGAGCCTACCGGTTACAAACAAGGAGGGGCGACCAACATTCGATCGATGTAAAGTCTATTGACGACAGAATTGATGAGCTAAACAAGGCCCGATCTGTCAGGCCCTATGAAAGGCAAAAGTCCAAGCTGGAGTTGGAACTCGTGGGTTTTCTCGAATCCCTTCCTTTCCCGAAAACATTACACTCCGCGTGTCCTAAGGACATCATACGTTTTTTAGTTTGGAAGGACAAGAATGGTAGAACCCAGGTCCATATCGAGCAATGTACCTTCTATGGGCAGCCCGGGAGGCACCCATGCAATTGCCCCCACAGATTAGCAGCCGGCACTGTCGATTCATTGATTGGCAAGTTGCGCGCGATATTCAATACACGTGGTAGCGTAAGTGAATGGGATGATTTTTCACTCCGAGGTAACCCCACCATCCACCATTCTGTCAAAGCGTACTTAAAATCGATCCAGCGAGAACAAGCTAACTCTCGTGTTTCGCCAAAACAGGCCAACCCTGTTTTTTTTGCCAAATTTCAAAAGCTTGTGAATTACATCCGCGGTGCCCTTCAAGACGCCGGCATATCCCCCATTCAACATTACATCTTCGCACGAGATTTGGCTTTCTTCACGCTTATGTTCTCCTCGGGCGGAAGGGCTGCGGACTTGGGTAGAGTTAAAACTGTGGACATTCTTGGGAGCCCGGATAGTCAGAATCTTATCATCCATCAGCGTGTAGGGAAGACAATTAGAGGGAAACAATCCAGAGTAATTCCCATCCGCCCTTGCCAAAATCCAGCCATCTGTCCAGTCCAAAACCTACGTTTTTACGTATCTTTCTGTGAGGCTGCAAGAATTAGGCTGTCTAACGGCTACTTATTTAGATCAACTTCGAACAATGGCTCAGTCACCGATAATGCCTTTTTATGTTCAGCCGCTAATAGCCGTTTGGTAAAGTATCTCACCAATATTGGAGTTTATGAGGGTGAGACGGCCCATAGTTTCAGAAGTGGGGCTGCTATAATGCTTCGCCTGCTTGGCGCCTCAAAAGAGGAGGTCGCAAATCACATCGGTTGGCAGTCTACTCAGATGGTGAACCTATATACTCAGACAGAGAAGGTTATGAGCATATCCAGCACCTCCGCAACTCCACCAAGCAACCCACTTAATCTAGAGGATGGGGATCTTGTTGAAAGAATAAGTTCTGAGTTTCGGGAGAGGAATTTACTTATCGGCTTCTCACCGGTGTTTGTTGAGCCGAATTCATAAGAATGGGAGTGGAAAGGATAGTAGTTTCGGGTTATTAAGGACTGGGTTAGGGTGTGTCGAGGAAAGGAAATCAGGACAACGTTAGGCTGTTATAGGCGGAACTCGCGTTCTGCCCATAACTACTCTGTAGGTCTTTGTGAAGCAAGGGAGTACTTTAAATAGATTACTATTTAATGTGCACCCGTGCGTAACATAGAGTATATAAAGTGTAGCATCAATCCACTCGTGGCAGTTTGGCGTTCGGGGAAGTAAAGGTTAGGATCACTGCAAGATCTTATATTGGTGAATGTATTGGAATCATCTAGATTTCGTGTGCGAGATGATTCCTTTGCTACCCCTTCCCGCCCTACCCAAAAGAATTTCACGCTTCTGTGCTTCACAGCCTACTCACTCGCGTTCTGCCCATAACTACTCTGTAGGTCTTTGTGAAGCAAGGGAGTACTTTAAATAGATTACGATTTTAAGTACCACTCAAGATTCTATGTAGTGTAATATCGCCAAATGCTTCATATTACTTGGGTTACCTATGGTACTACATCTTCATACGTATTTATCACAATGATAGGGATATATGCAAATATGCTGTCATTTTCTTTGCATATTATTTGCATATCAATCATGATTATAGCATAGTGCAGTCAGTATCAAATGATTTTTGTCCTCTATGCGGGATCCCTGTGTTTCGCAAATAGTGCTTTCTGGGAAAAAAATGGCGGCCTGTGTGTTTCGCTACAAGTTAAAAACTGTTGTTTGACTATAAGTTTTTGGGGCGATTTTAGGCTTTAAAAAAAGATAAACACAAAAAAAGTGTTTCAACATACTTCCAAATAAGGTAAGATTATTACTTCTGATACTTAATTTGTCCATTTTGACTAGTTCATCTTATAACATGTGAGAAAGTAACAAGCTGTATGTCTTTTTTCTTCGTCGTTTCTGTACAATATCTATATATGTGCATGAAGCATTTTGCACGTTTCATATGCAGCTGTTAATCTTTGGCTTTACACCCCCATTCTCTCTTTTAGAAATGCAACTTCATTTGCATTTAGGGTGCGATTGACAGCGAGTTGGACACTGTAAGCATCGAAATCAGGGTTTCGTACTTTAATACAGTTCGGGAACACATGATAGTGCTTGTTATCAAATGTTTTCTTCCAATACTTTGTAGAATCAATAAAAACAAAGTCGTGCTCTTTATGTCTGATACAAAGTTGTCCATCAAGTTCCTTTGACGAATAATCATCTGGTCCTGCTTTCAACTCTCTCGGGCAGCCAGCACACTTTCTTATTTTGCCTCTTATGCTAATCAACTGAAATGGTGTCGTAGTTGTCGGCGTCAACGTTGGCTTGTTTGGTCTTTTTCTTGTAATTGTGACTTTGAGAGGGTTGCTTGTAGATGGTTGTGCTTGATATAACACATCTCCAAGTGTTCCTTGTGTCGCCGCTCCTGCTTGTCGATCAGTTTTGCTGCGATTTATTGATGTCACTGCATCTGGGGACGACTTTCTTCTTGTCCTCTGAGGGCGCTTTCTTCCTGCATTCTTGTTTACATTAATCATTGTGACATTACTTAGATTCATCTTTTTCTTGTTGGTGTCCTTTTTGAAGAGCTGAAGAAAGGCTTGCAATTTGTTTTCATGGTGGGCAACAGCAATGACATGGGCACAGATGTTTCGTGTTTTATAACCAATGCAAGTATCATCACATGCAAACTTTCCATTCTTGTAACACTTTATATTGTGAGGAACTGAGGAAGAGAAACTTTTAACCAGAAAGCTGTCACTGTCAAATCCTTTACGGATTAAATCTGCTAATTGTTCTGATTTAGCTGTCAGACTTTCAAGGTCTTTCATCGAGAAAATGTCTCCTAATTCCTTACTGCATATATTTTGCAGATTGGACTTCTGAGTTTGGCTGAGTGTTTCAAGATCATCAGGATCAAGGTCAGCAAGGCTGTCTACATCATCTTCATCTCCAAAACACAGTTTCAGCTATTATTTTTTTACAGTGCGACTACTCCAATCAAAGCCACCCTGACAAAATTTTTCACAAATTGTCCAATCACATTTGAGCATTTGAAAAAATATTTGCCCAAATTATTTGCACAGTACATTGTTGCTCGCGATCTATCAGTTGTTGCAATATTTTAAATTTATGGGAAATCTATTGTTCAAATGCTCGAACGTGACTGGACAATTTGTGAAAAATTTGTCAGGGTGGCTTTGGTTGGAGTAGTCGCACGGTAATATCAGGGTGTTCCTAAACCCTGGGCCTAGGCCATGGCCTAGCCCATGGCCCGGGCCATGGCCCTACCTATGGCCCACTCTATGGCCTACCCAAATTTATAGATTTTTATGAAATATAAGTTAGCTATATGAATAAGTCTTTGACGGACTTCAAAATCTCGCTTCGTGACATTCTATCAAATTATTTGGCCAATCTACACAGGGAAACCAAAATGTTTTGTTGGAGAGTTTTTGATTTTGTAACATTTTCATTGGATTCCTATCAATATCTCGAGCACAATGAATTTTGTCTATTTCATGGGTATATTGGCTACACTCTGTATGGCTGATACTACTAGATAGCCTATCACACACCATTGTCATAAATTTTGGTCATGGAGTTTCAAGTTCAAAAAATGTGAACGAAATTAAGCCTGGAAGGAATTCCCCAAGAACATTAAAATTTTTAGGCAATAAAAAGCATAATAGTTTGTAATACATGTAAAAATAATTTCTATAATATAAATACCAGAAAAAACTTTTCGTACCCATTCCTTTCACTGTCAACTTTTGTTTACTGTCTTAGTCCAAATGTAAGTGCAGTAGAGGAAATATTATTATAATACTTTCATACCTTTTATTATCTGCTGTTCCTTTATAATCTGACGTTGAAATTCTTTTTACAGTGAATAGATTATTATCTAAATTGTTATTCTTATTGTTTCCACAGAAAGACTGATGCACCCCACGCTATTGTAAACTGCTAGTTCCCATTTTACATCATTCATAAACACATAAACGAGTCTATCAATATCAACCAAACATATTGATTTTATTCTTCCAATATCAGTCTACAAACTAAACTTTAACACTGACAAACATTTTCTTTATCAACTTTGAAAACACAAGAACATAACGTAACAGTCAAAGGTGCCCATTCCTCAACTCCTCACCCCATTCCCTGGGTCATGTTGTATTTTATGTTGCATACTGATAAGAATAAAGTACTACCGATTGTAGTACTAACGATTTGTATCATTAAGAGATTATACGTGGTAATATGTAGCAAATTGGCGATTTTACATTTCCAATGCTGAAATTTTATAAATAAAGTTAACAATAGTAGAAATGAAGTGTACTTACTGTCTGGCACGAAAATCTTGCCGTTTTAAGCATTTTTAAGCGATTTTAAGTACCACTCAAGATTCTATGTAGTGTAATATCGCCAAATGCTTCATATTACTTGGGTTACCTATGGTACTACATCTTCATACGTATTTATCACAATGATAGGGATATATGCAAATATGCTGTCATTTTCTTTGCATATTATTTGCATATCAATCATGATTATAGCATAGTGCAGTCAGTATCAAATGATTTTTGTCCTCTATGCGGGATCCCTGTGTTTCGCAAATAGTGCTTTCTGGGAAAAAAATGGCGGCCTGTGTGTTTCGCTACAAGTTAAAAACTGTTGTTTGACTATAAGTTTTTGGGGCGATTTTAGGCTTTAAAAAAAGATAAACACAAAAAAAGTGTTTCAACATACTTCCAAATAAGGTAAGATTATTACTTCTGATACTTAATTTGTCCATTTTGACTAGTTCATCTTATAACATGTGAGAAAGTAACAAGCTGTATGTCTTTTTTCTTCGTCGTTTCTGTACAATATCTATATATGTGCATGAAGCATTTTGCACGTTTCATATGCAGCTGTTAATCTTTGGCTTTACACCCCCATTCTCTCTTTTAGAAATGCAACTTCATTTGCATTTAGGGTGCGATTGACAGCGAGTTGGACACTGTAAGCATCGAAATCAGGGTTTCGTACTTTAATACAGTTCGGGAACACATGATAGTGCTTGTTATCAAATGTTTTCTTCCAATACTTTGTAGAATCAATAAAAACAAAGTCGTGCTCTTTATGTCTGATACAAAGTTGTCCATCAAGTTCCTTTGACGAATAATCATCTGGTCCTGCTTTCAACTCTCTCGGGCAGCCAGCACACTTTCTTATTTTGCCTCTTATGCTAATCAACTGAAATGGTGTCGTAGTTGTCGGCGTCAACGTTGGCTTGTTTGGTCTTTTTCTTGTAATTGTGACTTTGAGAGGGTTGCTTGTAGATGGTTGTGCTTGATATAACACATCTCCAAGTGTTCCTTGTGTCGCCGCTCCTGCTTGTCGATCAGTTTTGCTGCGATTTATTGATGTCACTGCATCTGGGGACGACTTTCTTCTTGTCCTCTGAGGGCGCTTTCTTCCTGCATTCTTGTTTACATTAATCATTGTGACATTACTTAGATTCATCTTTTTCTTGTTGGTGTCCTTTTTGAAGAGCTGAAGAAAGGCTTGCAATTTGTTTTCATGGTGGGCAACAGCAATGACATGGGCACAGATGTTTCGTGTTTTATAACCAATGCAAGTATCATCACATGCAAACTTTCCATTCTTGTAACACTTTATATTGTGAGGAACTGAGGAAGAGAAACTTTTAACCAGAAAGCTGTCACTGTCAAATCCTTTACGGATTAAATCTGCTAATTGTTCTGATTTAGCTGTCAGACTTTCAAGGTCTTTCATCGAGAAAATGTCTCCTAATTCCTTACTGCATATATTTTGCAGATTGGACTTCTGAGTTTGGCTGAGTGTTTCAAGATCATCAGGATCAAGGTCAGCAAGGCTGTCTACATCATCTTCATCTCCAAAACACAGCACACGTCGGGTGTCATTCACATTATCAACTTCTACATCCTCTCTGGTTTCTTGAGCAACTGGTGGCGCATGTTTGAAAGCATATACTTGCTTATAGCTTGCTGGGTCGACCATAGGTTTTTGCTTGATTGTCCTTTTACCAGGGCTATCGTCAAAAAAATGGGAAGGTGACTTCATGTATCCTGAATACTCTGGACGAACACGATATGGTCCATCCAGGCCAAGAAAAGCCCTTTGAACATCACTTTTTTGCTTGTCTATCAGCTGTTTCACATCATCTACAAAGCTGCTCATATCAGTACTTGTAAAACCTTGCCATCTCTTTAATAGCGCATTTGCTGATTCTGGAACATTGTTAGTATGCACAGTATAGCCAAAACCAGCTTCTCTGGATACTTTAGCAGAGACATGATGCATGATATCTTCTGACTTGTACTGTCGAAAGTATGCAGAAAATTGGGGTTTCTCTGCATCGGTTTCTTCAACTTCCAGATGATCCCACTTCCTGGTTAGGACACGTAGATGGTCTTCATACTCTGCTTCAGAGTCATACATCACCAAGCCACCACTTCCAAAGATATCATCTATGATCACATCAACAACAGCTTTTGACAAATGCAACTTGTGGCACTTATCCTTAATGTTCTCCATTACATGCTTTTTGCACAAAAAAGATACTGATCGTTGAAATTCTTGTGCGAGTGCATCTCTAAGTGCACACTCAGAATCTGTGGAGTATCCTTGGAGATGGATTTTAAGTCCAGGAACTTGTGCTGTTAGCTTCTGGAACAGAGTGAGATAAGTGCTTTTGTCTTTTAACATACATAACATCATTGGTCCAATCATTAAGGGACAGATTGAGGGATCTCGCTTAGTATACAAAGTGGTATTCTTATATGTAATCATCATCAGGAAGAAGGGTCCTAGTTGAAATGTCACATCCACATACAGTAACGACTTGTGGCCCTCAACATCATTGCAGCAAAAATTAACTATGTCCTCCAGCTGTTCATCGGTAAAGAGTACAACCTTTGGGGAAGCATCATCCAGGCTGTAGCTACGAATAAACTTGTCCTCCCCAGCTTGCAACTTCATCTTCTGCGTTATATCAAAAATTGGATCAACGACCTTCTTTGTGCTCTTCAAGTACTCTGCTTGCTTTTCTCCCCGGGGAAGTGCTCCTTTGGAATTACAGAATTCCAAACCACCAACGGCTTGCTCAGCATCATATACAGCTCGATGTGTGCTGCTTTGTTTCGCGAGTGAATCTTTTAACTTTTGAAACGTGCTCTTGTATGTACGTAAGTAAGGAATAGAACCTTTGGTAGAGTTTCCATGTGGTTTCACTTCAATTTTGTGCTCTTCTCTGCCTTCAAAGTAATATTTGACAAAAACAAGATTGAAGTTCTTGCCATCAGGAGTGATAACGTTGACAATAGTTTTTCTTAGGGATTTATCACTTTTATTTACATATGGCCTGCGACATACTTGGAAGGAGCCATCTACTCTATCAGCCACCTTTGTTACGGTACTTGCTTCTCCATTTCTCAGGTATTTGACTTGATACCATTTAGATCTGGTTTTGGTTTGCTCCCAGGAGCCGAGATCATCCGACAAAAGGTCTTCTGCATCTTCCAGCTCATCAAGATTCACAATAAAATTGACATTGTTCTCAATGTTTACAGGATGGGTTGATGCAATAAGGGACCTAGCTTTCTTAGGAGCATTAAGCAGAAGTTTCAGAACTTCATGATTTTCATCTGATTTTAAAGGGGGGATGACAGGGAGGCCTTTTTTGCCCTTGTATAGGATTGGTTTCTCTGTGTTGACCACTTTTTCAGCTTTGACTGCCATGTCACTAGATAATAAGACAAAAAAGGCCTTATAAGGGACAGACCATCAGAACCCCCCCCCCCCCCCCCCGGTGGGGGGGGAATTTCCAAAACTAATTCCTGCACAGAAAATTTTGCCCCCAAAAAAATTCCTGCAGGCCATGATAAGAAAAAAATTCCTGCAGGATTGACAAAAAAAAATCCTGCAAAAAAATTCCTGCACAAACAATTTTTTGTACCCCCTCCAGGTTTTTCTAATGGTCCGACCCTAACTAAGAGACTATAGACAATAGCATGTGAGTTCTACATGCAAATTGTTTTCACAAACAGAAACACTGCTTGGTCATGCAGGGGGTGTAACAGAGCCTTTATATAAAATTCCATTTTTTTTCATACACTTTAGATATGGATCTATAAATGTTGATGTTGAAATTTTTACAATGAAAAATGAAATGTATTTTGCTGTAATGTAATTCAAATAGAAACATGCTTTTTTGCACTAAACACAAATCATAAAAACACTCTACCTATGGTAATGAAGAACTAATCATAAACATACCATGTATCCATACATCTTTCATCTTGCCTGGGCTTCTTTTTTACTGGAGAGTTGAATGGGCTTGAAGTTAGGTCAATAACTGCTGTTACAGTATCTTTTACCTATTGACACACCCATAAAAATTTCTCATTACAATGCATATACATCATAAGTACTTTAATAAATCTAAAAACTCGTAATATATCCATACCCCCCTTTTGTGATTTACAAGGGGACATATCAAATCAATTGAAATTTCATATTTATCTATTTCCAGTTGTAGGGGAGGTCTGGCCCCAAAAATTCCTCTGTGGGGTAGGGGGGGGGGGGGGGATGGATATTTTTTTCTTGAACTCCACAGTTTACTTTCATTTCAAATTTTATTCATTCCATTTCCCATTTCTTTTGTCCGCTTTTATTCATAATTATGTGAACTCAAGAGTTTAAGGTCGAAATATTGATATTCAAACCAATCACAAAAGACCTACAAGCTTCTATTCACAAAAGAAACATTTAAGTGTGCAGAATACGCACAAATACCAGTTAATTATGCTAATTGTATCGTTTTTTATTGTTGAATCAACACTTCTTGAGTACTAAATAGTGCAAAGTGTTGCACGCTAGTCTATTTATAGTATTTGTGAAGTGCCAACAATATATCTGTGAAAAAGTACTAATTCTAAATTGTACTATTTTATGCTAATCCGATTGTTTTCTATTGTTCAACTACCACTATTTTGTACAAAATAGTACTAGTTAAACAATAGAAAACAATAGAATTTGCCTAAAATTGTACAATTTGGGATTAGTAATTTTGAACTCGTGGATGCAAAGGTTTCCGTAATAAAGATAGAACACGGCTTAAAATAGATTCACGAGTTGTCCAAAGGGTCTTTGATTCACGGTAACTTCATGCATTTTTTCTTACTTTTATAGGGTCCTCTGACGGCAATGAAATACACTTTAGGTCGTCATCACTCAAATCACTAGTTTGAAGAGAGAGAAAATAACTTATAAGCTTAGTATGCAGCTTAAGTTAATAAATAACAATCGAATAAACACACACATGGATACAAAGTGCTAGCGTAAGAATGAAAAGAATTTTTTTTAAATTTTTTTTTTGCTTGGTGTATAATGAATTCAAATCTTTACCACCTGTTGAGCAAAATGACCTTGCAAGAGCAAACATTTTCATTCTACCGTGAAAGATTAGTCACAGCTGGTAGAAGACCGAGAATGCATTGTTTTCTTTTGTTCTTTATCAACAAATATTAACACAGCGCAATAAAAAGGACTCTGCTTTTGAAATTCTCAATGTGATGACGGCACTAGAGCCAATTTAAAGTATAAAAACTACTCACCTTCCACTCGAACTCAAATCCATCGTGTCGCATGGCCATGCACAACGTTGACACGACGTTTCCACGACGTTGCTGCTTAGTAACCAGGCAAGTGCTTTTCGTGCCGGCTGTTTTCAAATGCACGCATGAATTCAGTTGAAGACAAATTCATATTGCAGACTTACATTTCATGAAAATCTATAAATTTGGGTAGGCCATAGAGTGGGCCATAGGTAGGGCCATGGCCTGGGCCGTGGGCTAGGCCATGGCCTAGGCCCAGAGTTTAGGGACACCCGTAATACCACCGCAATCTTACTTTTTCATAACCACACCAACCAACCACTCGCAGCACTCCTCTTTTGATCAAAATCGCTAGTACAATTATATTTATATCACATTAGCAATAATGCGAGTTATACAAGAATAATGCACCGCTGATTCGGTGGCAATCAAACTAGTGTTGTCATTGGATATATGAGCGTATGCACATCACAATTATAATGCATTTCAGATTTTACTTTTTTAATTGATATGAAAATATATAAATACTAAGTCACTTTGGATCATTTTCTGGCGTTCATGTGATTGCATTTTGCTCTAAAATAACTTCTTTGATGACTCAAATTCACATCAAGAAAGAAAAGGATTTTTTTATCAAAGTTTTGCTTTGTGTTGCTTTGATCGCCGACCATCGAAAAGTAATTTGCATAAACGTCAAAACAATATCGGTTGTCGGTTCAAAAACCGGTCATAAAGTGATATTTCTTTAGCCCTGGATACATTTAAATAATGGAAACGCTCATATTTGGTGTATTTAGACATGCAGTATCGAAATAAAGGCAAATAAAAGTCTTTGATAGAAGAATTCTGCGATTTGATTTCAGCCTAATTTGCATATTTATGTAGTTAATTTTAGCAAAAAGGGCTAAATTCCCACGGTCGCTGTGCAAAAACTAGGCCAAAAGCGCATAATGTTTTTACACAGTTATAATAAGCATCATTAGAGGAATAGATTGGTGTAAAAGGTTAGAGCTGACGAGTCTGGACTTAGGAGATAAAAGCTGCTTAGGAAAGGGTTTATTTTGTATATTCCAAAATGTCGAAACACGGCTATAATTGAATATAACTAATTTTTTCTGTTTTTTTGATTTTGATAAAATATTTTTGCATTTTCCAAGCAAAGAACAAATAGTGAAACTGTGGTAAAAAATGTATCGCGTAAATGTTGTTTGTATGCGAGCTACATCATTTCAAAAATCAATGATTTTTTACTTACAAAAACTGAGATTTTTAGCGTTTAAAGCAGTCAATAAAAAAGTCGCTCCAAAAAATTCATTTTGAGAAATTTCCAAAAACTAAAGCCATTTTATTTATTCACTATTAATAGCCTTTCTGTGATAAAAGTTTGAAGGCAGCATTTGCTGGAAGTCGAAATGCAGTGGTTCACTTTTACAGAGATTGTCTCTTAAGTTCTCACTAAATATCAAATATATAAGAATCAGTTTAGCATAACCTTGAAAATTGGTGGTTATTTTATGTTGGTTTATACTCCATGTCGATTCTAATCGCGAATGCCGGTTTTTTTTTCAGTCCATACAAAGGCTACACCCTTGTCTCTCTTGAAATACAGATTCCTCTGCTGTATGCAAATAAAGGCATTCCTTATAAATACGTTGTTATAAAATACAACGATAATAAAAAGCCTAAACATCTTTGGGAAGAGATTATTGGTTTTCCCTCATCTATTGGAGTACATACAAACCGACTCTTGGTTATACCAGAAGCATACAGAAAGACAAACGGTAAAGTTGTTTGTATTCTAACATTTGAAAAGATGATACTTCTATGTAGTACTGAATAATATAATGCAAACTCGCCCCAGGCTCACTCCGCTCGCTTTTGATATTCGGTTGGCGCTCACGGATTGACCTTGGTACTGGCTAGCTTGTGATTTTTATCGCGTGGTTACACAAAACAGGAACCCTTCAATCCTCAGTGGATGTCAATGAATGTTAATCGTTGTTTTGTTTCGAGCAGCATCAACATTCAAAGTTAAATTATCGGAAAAAATAACTGTTTTCTAGTTTATAGCGGAGCTCCGCGGGGGCCGAAGGCCCGCGCAAGCGGAGCACCATAACTAAGAAAATATGGTAAACCATCGAGCTGAGTTTTCGTCGACCGACACAGGAAGCCTGCGCGTCCGTAATACGTACGTACATACATACATACATACATACGTCCGGCGTCCGTGCCCCTTAAGCGCGAGGTCGCTGACCATTTTTAGTGGGCGCCAAAACTTTGACAAAATTTACTGATCTCCACACATCAAAATTCACAATCAATTTTTTACAGTTTACTGACGGAAACTTTCTACAAATGTATTTCTAAAATGGACAAAAAAAAAAAAAAAAAAAAAAACAAGAAAATAGTCAAGCTAAGCTGCCGGCTAAAAGAGTTTTGACTGAGAAAGAGAAACAAAGACGCGTACGCCGAATTTGCAAAAAGAAAAAGAACTACGATTCAACGAAGAAAAGCTTCAAAATATTTACACCGACAAGTCCCATGCCGATGTTTTTAACTAGTCAAAATTAATGTGAAGTCATTTTACAAGTTATATTTTCTGGAAGAGTTTATTTGGCGAGTTTGCAAGATCCTGGTAAACACAGATGCATTCTTCGGGTCCGTGGATTCTTCGTGGCGTTTTCCAATCATTACTCATCGACTAATCTACTCTTAGAAGTAAAATCGACGGCAACCAAAATTTCATAAAAAACGTGCATTTGCGGCCATTATATTCAAAAGAGGTGAAAAGCAAAATGAACACGCGATCACGAAGATGACTTCACTCTGTTCATTCATCAATTTTTTTACGGGCAATTCAGAACACGGAGAGCTTTAGGATCAATGCAGATTTATCAACTATTCAAAACAAAAAATAACTTTTCATACACGATGTATAAAAGTAGAACTTCCAGTTCAGGGAGTGGATGGAAATGCAAATTTAGCACAATGTGTGATCGAGCAACTCGAGCTAGCCATACTACGCCGGCCGTTCTGTTGAACTGTGTAAACTTTTTAGAGGCGGTGAAAATGTTTTCTTCACTTTCAAAATTCTGAAAACATGAACAAGCTTATTGTAATCAGATTGCCACTTTTAAAATTCTAAAAACATGAACAAGCCTATTGTAAACAGAACTGAGGACAAAAAGTTCAGTGGAAAAGTGACAGTACAGGACAAGAAACGTGTCACCGGTATGTTTACATTTTTTGACGATCTGAATTTCTTTTTTTACCATCCACATGAAAGCAGTTTGCAATAATTATATTTACTAGTTTTTGTAAGATATTTATCCATCGTCGATATCTTTATGTGTGTGTGTTTTTTTTAATTTGATTCTTGTAATTCTTTGATTTGTTATTGAAAATAAAACGCTTGTATGAATTCGTGATTGTACTCATCTGCAAGTTAAAATTTCAAAACTTCATACTAGCTATTTTTTAACGAGTTACGCAGTATTCACATTTGATAATTAAAAATTCACAGCCGTTTTAGATAGCTAGATTACCAATAAGTAATTCATTACACATTTCACCAGAAAAGTGAAATTTTTGTCGATTGTTATAACTTGTTTTTTTCAAACGTGAAAGAGCGTAAAGCGAGAAGCGCGAGGGGATGTACACAGTACAACTTAAGGATTATTTGTACTCCTCTCCACCAATCAGAATCTAGAAATTATGTACTGTGTATTATAAAATATTAAATCACACTTCTTAGGATCGCTTATACTAATTAAGTGGTTTCAAACTGTGATAGTGAGCACTCTCCAGACAAAGAAGACAGGAAGATATTTAAAAACACATTGAGACCATCGATTGGATATGAGGTATTGCACTTCTTACTACTTGCTCAACGAAGAATGTTTTCGTCTGAAAATCGTTTTTATATTTATTATCCTAAAAACACTCTGTATTGCAGTTAACGATCAACAATTTTCACTAGGCATATGCAGCTTGGGGGCTGGTTATATGGAGTGAGCAAGTCCGATTTAGACCCTGGCTACACTATGCCGGATAAATTTGAAACCGCAACTTTTGTTCCGATACCGTGACAAAAATTGCTCGTTAAACAAAAGAATTAGCATAAAATTGTTTTCGGATTTATGCGTTTTAGATTTATCCGGGTTAGTGTGGGCGTATCCTTAGCGGGCTGGTTTCTTTTGTATTACACTCTGATAGCTTGAACACAGAAGAAACCAGCCTACTAAACCGGGCTGGCTCACTCCATTTAAACAGCCCCTTAGACTGCGTATTTTTACTCAGGCTTCCAAAGGAATGCTCGAGTTTAAAATTCGGCTCTTTTTTTCGTCGTCGTCGTCTTTGTCTTCGGTCACAAAATGCAGACTTTTCGACAAATCTCTTCACACCACCCCTGACACATTTACATCGTCCTAAGCATCGTAGCTATACTCATTCTTTCAGTGAAAATAAAGTTCAACGTTTCAAAATGTTTTTTAAATATTTACAATAATTTTTTTATTATATTACAGTGTATTTAAATTATGTGAAGTTAAGATTAGACGTGACCGTGCTGAACACTTCACAAGACTTCCACAGTAATTACGCATTGCTTACTGTCTTTTGGATTGGCTATAACTGAAAAGAAAAAGCAAAATATCGAGTTATGATTTGGCAAATTTGAAATACATGATTTTGTCGGAAAATTGTATTCAGGTAGAATTAAATATTACTATGTTATGATCTCTAGTCAATTCCTTTAATTGTAAGTTTTGTGGAGGGAATATATTTTGCTTAGAAATTATCCGGATTATGTTTTTGCTCAAATCGGGCGGCCATGTTTCTCAAGTCAAGCGAGCCGGTTTACGTTGAAATCAACGGAATTTTGTACAAAACTGACCAATGGGAAAGAGAGATTGTGTCAACATCTGATGTTCGAAAAATTACAACTGTAATTCGTTTTGTAAACAGTTTGTAAAAGTCTATTTTATCACTTTTTCTCTGTAATAATGCTATCAAACAAAAGAACACTTGTTAATAACGATGAAATTGTTGACTGTAAGAGAAGGAAAGGTTATGGTTTCCGATTTATCAGACAAGTTTTGGTGAGTATAGCCATAATAGTACAATGACAGTGACGTACGTAGTTTTGCGTTGGGGGAGGTGATAGTTACCAAAGGTCTAAATCCGTTGAAGCCGTTGCTCGGTAGATGGAACCAAGCATCGACTTACGGCGATATCGTTTAGGAGAATTGGTTTTTCGAAGTGAAATAGTTGAAGTATTGAAATGAAATTCGTAGAGTGGATGGATTATTTATTCTAACAACAGATAATTTTGGCGTGATTTATGGTTTTGGATGAGTTAGAAGTGGATTTCTGACGGCTTCTGAGTGGCGAGGTCGATCGAGTGTGCTACCTTCCCTTCTTCTTAGGACGTTGGTGGGAATTTTTAAATAAATCACTCCATATTGCTCCAAATGGCCTGAAACTCTACCGGAAAATAAATAAATAGACAATACACATATACAGACTTTAATTTTTATCATTTTTTATTTTTTTCGTTTTATTGCTAAAAACGGTCACAAACTGCTAGCTTGGGCAACCTGTGATTTATCGATTAAATTTAGACTACTTTGCAAAGCCGAGTTGTCTCACTCCCCCTTTAGTCAATTTTTTGTCATTGCACAGGAATCCCAAGAGCAGTAAAAGCAGTAGATCTGCACAGTGACCAAGATAGGTAGACTAATGGCCCTCAAAGAAAAGACAAACTCAAAAAATAATAATAAAGAGTAAAAGCTGGTATTGCAGACGCAAAACTCAGTATCGTTACAGTTACTTTATACATTTATAATTTATTCGATTATTAAAATAGAACATGTGATATTCGAAATAACTGTTTCGAATAGAAACAATCATGAAAAGAGAAGATTTCTTTATTTCAATTTCAAAAAAGCGTAATTTAAACCTCTGAAAAGCATGATTTTATTATCATTTTTATTTCATTTTCTAATTCTCGCAATCTCAAACGCTCAGCGAAACAAATTCATAAATCACATAGGTCAAAGAGAAGCTCGAGTTCACGCAAGTATGAGTCAAGTTTAAATGCAAATGAAGTGCACAGTTGAGAGGAAAAAGCCAAAACTACTTATAGAAATGAGTACTTGAAATTGGTTAAAAGTTGTGTAATAATTTGGAGCAGAGGTCAGAGGTCTAAAATGTAGAAGAAAGTTGAACTTGTCAAAGTCCTATGTCAACTCTCACTAGGGGAGCTTTCTTCGTAACATGTTTCAGGTAAGCAAGTATTTGGACAAATCAGTGAATAAAACTAATGTTACTGTAAGTAGGAAAAATTATGTACTGAATATATTTTGATAATACAGAGTTATGAACTATTAATTTTGACTTTTTTCTTGACGTTTTTTTTTTCAATTATGGATAGTATAAAGCGTGCATGTTGCCACATCTCTTCATAAGGGACCGGTCATTATTTAGCGGGGGGGGGGGGGGGGGAGTGGGGGGGGGGGATGGCCTCTAATTTGGTCAGCGAAGATGTTCAAAAAAATGTGACCCTACAGTAGTTATGGTTTAAAAATTCGAAGCCCTCCCCATTCCGAAGCTCAAAAACACATGACCCTCCCCCTATATAATTCTCATTCAAGATATACTTGTCTTACTATTAATCTGTTGCGAATTTAAGGCTATTTCAGACAATTTTGTGCGATTGTAGGCAATTTTGTGCGATTGTAGGCAATTTTGTGCGATTTTAAGCAATTTTGGGTGATTTTAAGCAATTTTACAATTTTAAGCAATTTTGAGCGATTTTAAGCACTTTTGAGCGATTTTGAGCAATTTTGCGCGATGGTAAGCAATTTTGAGCGATTTTAAGCAATTTTGAGCAATTTTAAGCAATTTTGAGCGATTTGATCAATTTTGAGCGATTTTAAGCAATTTTGAGCGATTTTAAGCACTTTTGAGCAATTTTGAGCGATTTTAAGTAATTTTGAGCGATTTTGAGCAATTTTGAGTGATGTTAAGCAATTTAGAGTGATTTTAAGCAATTTTGAGCAATTTTAGGCGACTTAAGGTCCCAAATTTAGCCTTTCCAAATTGTAAATGATCCCCACTTTCAAAGCTGTCATTCCCGCCTGATCCCCCCTTTTCCTTTTATGAAAATGAACTGATCCCCCAAAAAATCCTCCGCGCCCTGGGATCGTTACGGTTGACCCATATACTTCATACATTAGCTACATTGCCAGCATGGTTGTCCTTATTTGATTACTACTATGATTGAAAAACAGTTGAGCACCAATGTTAGATTGACAGGAGGTGTTCTTTTAATAATCTAGATTTGAGCAAAGAAAACTGAAACGCTCGTTCACTGTATCAAATTTAAAATCAAATTTGATGCTATGGAAAAATAGCTGCAGCCGAAAATAAAATTGTGACCCTCCCCAAAGTCATTCACAAAATTCTTTAGCCCTCCCCAAACGAGAGTTTGAAAAATCGTGACCCTCCCCCCAAAAATAGTGGCCCTCCCCCCCCCCGCTAAATAATGACCGGTCCCTAAATTTGCTTGAATCTCGAAATCATGAAGTGTGTATTATAAATAACTAGACACTCTAGGAGTGTTACCTCGGGGTACAGTTAGAGTCTGTCGACCATATGAAACGAATGAATAACAATTAATAACAATCCTTTCTTGAATTTGTAATGGCATGAATAACACTTAGGACACTCATGACTCATGTTTGGTTTTGTCATCAATAAAATTACATTTATTAACATAACATTGAATCTTAAATGACATTGGTATATATTTTTTACAATATATCAAATTTGTGCTTTTATTCGTTTTACGCATTATTTTTTTGACTGAGATTCCGTGCTTGGTTCTCGATCACGTGGCCCTACTCGAGGCTTTGTATAGTATATTCGACTATATGAAGAAATAAACTTGCTATAATGAGATCTCCATTCCTCTCTTGACGTACAATATTTAGCATAAATGATACATACATAAATTAACAGCTCTACAGAAAGTGCATTTGTATGTCGTCTAAAAATATGCAAACGATTTCGTCGACATTCTTGCACAAAAATGCTGTCGCAGCGATTTAGCAAAAAAAGCTTTGTAATAATTGAACCACAAGACACTTGATCCTTGTGGTCTCCTTGGCGACGAGTGACATATGCTTCCGGTGCTTTCTGCATGACTTGGGCTCCCTGTGGTCTCCTTGGATACGAATGACATGCGCAGAACGTTGCAATTTTCCAAAACTCTGCAAGATACATACATACATAGACGAAAGGTTGACCTTGATTCGGGGCACTCTATGGGGGTACACCGAGTAAAAATCAGACAATCGTGTGAATAAGAATGCACAATTTGTTATCTATGGCGCAGTTTATAAGTCGTTTTTCACATGCGTCGAATACAATTCAAACAAGAGATAATTAGGTTGGTCTTCTTTGATGTAATTAAATTCGACGCATTTGAAAAAAGGCCTTATTAATAGCAATGTGCTGGCATTTGTCAATATAAGGTGTTTTGAAATAGTTTTATCAGCATTCTACCAAATTTGTAAACCGCCATTACATAACTTTTCTTTAACTCAAAATATCTGCGTGACAAAACCTGAAAACGACTGCGAGGGAGTTGCAATTTTTTTGAATGTTTTGAAAAAAATCTCAACAAATCTGTCAGTAACCTAGATAGAACGGTCCATTCAACATACACGATATACCACCAGCGTCAATAGACCACTTCACGTCAACGTCCGCTGTTTTGAAATTGGGCAAATCATCACTTTGACTTCCCCTAACTCCGTTCGAGCTCAATTTTCATACTTGTTTTGTTTTTGAAAAGATATTAACTTCGTTATATTTGCCCTAAGATCTGATTGACAGGATGGAATCAGTGGGTTTTCTTTTCAAATTTAGAAAACGTACCGTCTCGTATAATAGTTCCAATTTCTCGATAGGCCTTATTTTCCATCAGTTTACTAATATGTAATATTGTTATTATTTCAAGTTGAAAATGTGAAAATTGGGCTTGAACGAGCGGAGATATTGGACGTTAAAGTGCTAGTCTGATGAAAATCAAAGATCGAACTTTTAAACTTTCTGTACATCCTGGGCTTTATTATGTGCTGAAAATTAACATGGTTAAAAAAAGTTTCAAAAATCGTCTTTTTTAAGCTTGATTTTTGCTTTTAAAAAGACGCGATTTTTGCTTATTTTTGATCGATCTTGATTCTGCACAGCGGTCGCATTTTAAGACCAATGACGTCATATGCGCAAGTCGTATCTTGTACACGTACATTCTTCACTTATTTTACTCAAAATGTAAGTTATTTTAGAAGCAGTTTTCCCGATTTATAGGTAAATAAAATTGAGGATATACATTCAACAATGTCTTTTATGATCAAACCAACATTTATCATTAATCGATCTACAAGTTATATCGTATTTTTATAGTCCAGGTTTATTACTTCTTATCACCATATTGCCAGAACGTAGCGCCATTAGCGTACGAAAAAAGGGGAATAAAAAATCCTAATTTGACTTTAAGCAATTTATCTGTAAATCACCTAATACTCGAACCACTTTCATTTTAACTTAAATTAATTTAAATTCTGATTTAACTTTGAAATTCCGATCTAAAGTGATACATCATAGAGTAACATGCATGCCTATTTGCAAGGAGAAAAGTAAAGTCATTTATAACTTTGACGTACGTAAGAGAACCGACATGAAAATCGAGAGAGACAAAACAAAATAATGTATCTAGATTTTTGACAACAAATTAGAATTCAAAACTAGCGCAAGCAAAGATGCTTAACTTGTTCTTTTTGTTCCTATTGATTAAAGTAAATTACTTTATTGTATATATACGTTCAAGCGTAAAATAGCACGTTATTGACGTTTAATAAATACTATGTCTCTATCTGACTATAATCATTTTTCTAAAACAATGCATTAACTAAAAAAAGTTTTGTATGTGATTGTTAAAATATGTTTTGAAACTAGATTCAATAATTGTGGAGTTGTTCCGATTCACTATCACTATGGTCAATGAGAGTGAGACTTGATCTGACTGAGTTGTCTATTTATTTGTTACATGCATTTATTATATATATGGTAGTTAAACATCGCAACCAATACAATATTATTATACTGAATCTGAGCTGGGCACTACAAATGATCCGAGTCTTGCTATGTATGTAAATGTGTGTAGTTATCAGAATACTCCGTCTTCTAGTTGGTCGATGACCGTTGTTATACTCGATTCATAAGTTGTACACAAACTCATTTGAAAAAAGTATTGTTTTGAGTCTCTTGCAGTCAACCTTTTTAATGAGTTGGTGGTTTTCAAAAAAAACAATTATCTAGCTATCTCAAAAGTGTCTTGGATAAATGGGTCTTTCTTGCATATTTCATGCGAACTTGATAAATATTCTGTAAGGAAAGCAACTCGAGACTAAAGACTCAAATATATCAAAATCTCATCGTTTTCCCAGATGTAACGGGGTGTCCTTGAAGTATACATTGTATAGAAGCCATATTTGTTGTTGGATGTTGAATAAAAATAGATAATAACAAGAAATATCATGAGTAAATCGAAAAAAACTAAGGTAAGTTACAGTGAAATTTAACAAACATCGGCTGACTTCCGGCGCATATGACGTCATATCAAGCAGGCTCAAGTACACGCTATGGAATCAACTCGGGTGACGTAATTCGAAAATTTGTAAACTTTAAGATAAAAAATGAACGTCTTGCCGGTCTCGTATTGATAAAAAATTTTCACAGTGATTTTATAGGTATATAAAGATTTAAAAACAGTCATTTGCAGAACTTTTTTTGGATCTGATCAGACTAGCACTTTAAAGAGATAATAATCCTTAAGAAATTTGCTGACTTTGTCCTAATGCAAAATAAAATGGTGAACGTCAACGTGAGCACTCAAGGACTACTAACAAAGCGAGCAGAGTGGCTCCTGGGACGAGGTTGTGTTAAAACAGAGTTAATAGAAAGCAAATTTTTCCGTAGAAGTTCATGTAACATTTCTCGCCATTTCCATTTCTGAAATATTCTTCATAGAGAGACTTGATCAATATGAATTCCTCGGAACTTTCTTCTAATTCTTTATTATCCCAGTGATTTAATTCATTGCAAATGTATGGTGGAAACACATCTTTCTTGGTGATATGACCAATGACATCTTGTTTAAATCAGAGGCAGTAAATATCTTATCTTTTGTTGCGATTGAACTGCTCGTGGAAAAAGGAAGCAACTTCTCAATTAATTTAAGACCATGCATGTGTGTTGGTCGGGCCAGGGCTCGAAACCGTGACCTCCCTCACAGCTTTCCTAACTGAGCCAATAGCACTGTAATGCTGTTTATTTTTGCATTTTCTTTTCATGAATATGTTTATTTCTGAATTTTGCCCAATGATAATGATGATGCATGGTTCTTTACTTGTGGAAAAAGGATCATTGCGATTCAGGTCTTTTGTTTCTGGTTATAATTACAATGATGGTCACGAGTAATTTTGTAACGTATATTCTAATATTTATAATATATATGATTTTATATATACCAACTGTTCTTTTAATTATCGAATAGAAGCTAGAGATGCTTGAGCGTGCTTTGTTCAGTAACAGAACACGATGAAAAGTAATGAGAGCACGGAAGAGCTGTTCTATTACTGAACAAAGCACGCTCAAGCCTCTTCTATTTGATTTATTATATACTTGCTTTTAATTTTCCAGTAAATTGCTTAAAGCCGAATGACAAAGAAAACCAACATCAAACGATCTTAGGGAATCACGACCATTTTGAACCGAAAAAAGTCAAAACAGGCAACGAAAACAACTTAACAAAAATGATAACATTGACAGCAAGGTTCTTTTACATAGATATGTGCATTTTCATTCAGCTTTTGTCTAAAAACTTGATCGTTTGTGCTTTTTTTTGCATACAAGTGAATTGATCGATCGAGAAACTAAACTCAAACATCAAAACAGTCGGGCTCAAAACAGCAGGAAAAAAGTCAAAAATAAGTAAAGCTCAAGTCTTTTTTAGCAAAATATACATTTATTATAATATTTTTCTACTTACAGAAAAGTAATTTCCATTCAAGATTTGTTAAAAAGCTCGCTTTCCTTTCATTTTAGGCAATAAAAACTTTCCACTTGTGAACTTTAGCCAACTCTTTCACCCTGACATGATCGGTTGTGCACGCTCTGGTCAATTGACCAATCACAGCGCGCGTTACAAAAAATGATGTCGTCAGCGTGCTTTGTTCACTTATGGAGCACGCTTCTCGACCAATGAAAACGTGCGTAGTATCTCAAGTATATAATAATTGATAATAAGTCATTTTCTTTCATGGCAACAGCAACCTGGCATCAATACGATGATGGCATATTTCCTACAACAACTGTGTGGGGTAGCATGCCGTGGAAAGACTACGTAAATCCTTCTGAAGGTCAGCATTTTGCTATGGAAGCTATGCTTCCAGACTGGAATCGCTTGGGCGTTGAGACAAGAGGCGGCACCAAGAAAGGGACAGAGTTTATGGAAACTGTAAATCAAGTTATCTACTGTATGACACAATTAAAGGTTGAAACGGCAGGGAAAATACAACCGTTAGCATGGAATAAGTTTAATCTGCAGCAGGTAAAAAGCAAGCGTTTTCGCCATGCATATCTATCTATGCAAAGTATTTAAAAAACAATTTATTCCGTGCAATAAAGCTTACTTTCATTGCTCGATTACATAGACGTAGACTAACATTAAGATATAAAGAGTTATGCAGAATTGCTCATTTTTAGTTAAGCTCTGTGCAATAAATTGTCCTCAATGGAGCTCTTATTTCGATCAAAGTAAAAATCTAGCATTTAGCCCAACATTTAAAAGGAAACAGGTAGCTATTTTTTAACTTGATTATGACTCCTAGAAAGGTAAGATGATAGCGTGAACGCTTAATCTTTTAAGAGTTTAATTTTTCAAGGTACATGTTTTTATTGTTTTTTTATTATTATTCAACAACTTCTATTTTCGTAAATTTTCTCAAAATGGAGGGAACCGTGTTGTAAATTTGAACTTAAACACTGAACCGGAACTGTGTAAAACGGATATTTCTCAATGCGCATGTTCTGTATATGATATGATGTCATTTCCTCTAGAACTGTAGAAAAATGGCTTTAACCGCTTTAAACAATCCCATTAGCCAAAGCTGAATTGGGGCTTCAAATTCGCTTTTTTAAGTAGACACTTTAGCAATTTGTAAACTTTCACACTTTTGAGAGTGTCTAAGGTGCATTTTGGTGTAACATTTTGCCAAATGTTTTCGCATTTGAATGCACAAGAACTATGTATTTCCGCCGTAAATTACAGTAACTCGTAGGAGATTTAGTGGAGCGAACAGCACGCGTCCCCTAAAACCTTCCCATAATTCAATGCGTCGTACCCAGTCTCCCAGTCTCTTGCGCAAGTCCGGAATGGCTAATTGCCATTTCGTAGTTTATAGGTCTGGTACAACGGAACCCATTCTAGTCCATAAACAGCCCTATCCAATTCACATTTTATGCCTTCAGGACATTCAGCTCGAATGGCATAAGCTACATTGGAATATCTGTGCTCTCATCAACTGTACTTGGATAGCCTATCCATATTTATTATTTTAAATGACTTTTAGACATGAGCACTATAAAATTTGTTGTTTTGCAGACCTGATCCTCTTTTTGTTTCAACAGGCCCTGCTCTCTTACCTAACGCCACGAATCGAAGAGAACTTGTCACTCCTACCATCGAGTGACGAGAGTGCCTATGCATATCGTCTGGCAACATCATTGGTTATTACTGGAATTATCAGCAATGTTCTGGATAGATACAAAGATTGTGTTCCTACAGATGATCAATTTAAATTAGTGTTTCGGTGCCTTGCATTGGATCAATCAATAATGGAACACGCAAAACTACTAAAGGTCTTGGAACTTCTCACAAAGTACTTCACTAAAAATAACCTGAAGTAAGTTGAATTGCCAATAAATATTACTAACGATAATAATGATAATAACACAACAATAAATGCATAGCGCATTATAAATTCTCAAGGTGCTTTACATGTATTTCTAAGTGAACAAAATAATACACTATTAACAAAACTTTATTGAATATCTCTATGTTTTTATTTCAGTTGATAATTATTTCCGTAGTGTGAGCGCTGCTACTGCAAAGCTACGCGCACCATAAGAGTTCGTAATCTGGGGTCTTTCTAAGATTATTGCTCAAACTTTATTGCTGTAGTGAAACATGATTTAAGCCCGAGTGGCATGAATTGGGCGCTGTAAATAAAGGAATCTGCATGATCTGATTCTACAAAACATGTACCCAGAGTAAATTACTGAAATTACGTGCTGTAATAAACATAACTAAGTATTGCTAATACAGCTGTCTGTCTTATTTCATGTGGGCAGTTAGTCTTTCTTATTTCCAAAATGCAAGTCGTATTTTTATTGCTGAATTTCGACTTTTTTTTTGTAGGACAAAGTTTTCAGAGGCGATCCTGCACCTGTGTCAGTATGTAATGAACTATTGTAATGCCGTCAACGAGTGGCTTCTTGCAATGCCATTGGTTCACTTTTTAACAGAGTCATCATCTCCATACACTGAGCCTGTTCCTGTTAGCAGCCCTGATGCTTTGGCAGACAAATCCACATGGGGGACACATACACTCGATTTAGCGAAAGTCAAGCATCAAGGGAATCTTTTCCCAAACTGGTAAGTTTTAGTATTGTCCTTTCAGTATCACTACCACCACCACCACCACCATCAGCAGCAGTATGCACTGTCGTCGACAAGAACACTAATCCCACAACCATTACTTATCAACAGAATATATGTGATCGTTTACTTGTATGATACCTTTGAGTCTGTCTATTTAGCTTAAAGGTACTTATAAAACGTCTCTAGTTATAAAACGGATCAATTTCAGGTCACCTATAAATTTAATTTCGGAAGTTGAACAAGCCTTCAAGATGGATCCACTCTTGCAAAGAACCTTTATGAGCATTCTTCCCCTCGCTGACATGGAAGTGTGTGCAAAACAAGCAAATATTCCTGCTCACGAAGTCTGCTGGGCTCTTGCTAAAACATTTCATGAAAAATCCACTGCTTACATTAGAGAAGAAGAGGTAAAAATAATAGTTTCTAATCTTCCTACTATGTATTATCGCATTTTGCATTCTCAATTCACAATTTAATGCCTTACAAATGCCAAATGGCCTTTTTTTGTCAATGCCAAATGCCTAATGGCTTATTGTCATAACTTTCAGAACTCATGATCGTCGAGCATAAATATAAACGCCACCCTCGAGTAGAAGCCGCATTTGTGATGTGATATGCTGCAATCATTGTGAAATCTTTTTTTTATTTATTTATTTATTTATTTCTATTTTTTTTATATTTTTATTGCTTTTTCATTTGTTAAACTTAATTACAAATTTTCTATGCTAATTATTTAGTTCTCAAAATACATGCATACTGGTATTTACATTTTTCAAAATTTAACTTTTTTATACTCTACTATAATTATATGAATATAACATTCTGCTTCATATTTTAGAAATTTCATTATACACTCAATTGTCCAAAATTTGTCTTATTTTTTCATACTTTTTAAGATGTGACACCAACCTGGATTTCTTTTTGGCCACAGAATATTCCATTTTTTTCATAAATACTGATGATTAATTGAAAATCGATTAATGTTGGTAATTTTTTATTTTCCCTTCTTTATATAATGCAAATTTCCATAGAAGAAATAAAAAATATTGAGGAATATCAACATTAATACCGATTAGAATGTTTTCCAGATTACATCTTGGAAATTTAATCTGTGCACTTTTCAACCAATTTCGAACCTCAGTGTAAAATGTTTTTGTCACTTTACACTCTACAAAGAAATGCTCAATTGTTTCATTCTGTTCTGAACAGAGGCTGCACAGTGGTGTTTCCACGATTTTGAATAAATATAACTTTTGGTTTAAAAAAAGAATATTATTTACAATTTTGTATTGAAATGCTCGCAGTTTTGTATCAATAGTGCACTGGTAAATCTTTGAATAAACCGAAGGCCAGTCAATGTCCGTTTTTCCTAATGTTTTTTCTAAATACCGTTGGGCTGTTGGTTTAGCGTTTTTTTATTTATTAATTTCCAATATACCGTTTGTGTCTTACTTTTATTAATCGACAGCATTTTTCCAGATATTTCTATCTTTTTGTCTTTACTATCTATTTGGTTTCTATTTGATAAGGCTTCCTTAATTCTTGTTTCCATTCCTTTGGGATTGCATCCAAAATACTCCTCCATGTAAAGTAATCTTCATCACTCCACCCTTTTTTCCTCATTTCATTCCAATCTGGTTTTATCCCATTCCATAGCTGATCGATAAGTGTAATACCTTTATTAACCAAACTGCCTATACTTACTACTTCTGTATTTAATTTGATGTACATATTTAACCAAAACGTCTGTCTTAAAAAATTCTCTCTTTTAACAACATTCGTTGTACTAACCACACTCCACGCTTTAGCAACTTCTTCATAGTATATTATTCCGTTTCAGTCATTGTTATTAATAAGGTATGGATAACCAACTCCGACCGAAGTCTCCTCCGGCACGAAGTGGCGGATAATTGAAAATTGGTGCCCTGCACCCGACTGGATTTAGGGCGGGTGGGTGGGTCACGATCCGTCTTTCCGGTCTGATTTCTTGTAACATTGTGAATGCACGGCGTCCTTTTTTATTTATAGCAACCCAACAACCAATCAGACTCCCCCGTTATTCCCGCCAAAATGTTTCTCACGTGAAAATGTATATAAATAACATTCCTTCAACAGAATATGAATATTCAATGACTTTGCATAGTTGATTTATATGGCGATATTCTAACCCTGTACGTCTATCAAAGTTTGTCAATTTTCCTGCTGACCCTGCTGGGTTCATTACTTGTTTTAGTTTTATGTAATGGAGAGCGGTTTTACTACCTTTCCACCCGACATGATCCATAATTTGGTTAAGGGGCACGTCTGCTAGCGCCATAGAAATTGCCGCTTCTAAAACCATGCAGCGTAATGTGGTCAGATGAAAGTGAACCTTTTAATTTTGTTACGTACGAATTTAATCTTGCTTGTGCCGCAGGTGCCTCAAGCGCGCGTGCTGTAACTAAACCCTCCTTTGAAATCGCGCGAAATAAATATCCGGTCGATATATCTATTTCTAATGCCTACAGATATTGAAATACAAATCTAGACCCTGGACAGGACATACTAAATTATTACAGCCCCTCTTAAGTGCAAATACGTTTGAGTCACCGGATCTTAGCGATTTGGTCCATACTTGATTAAATAAAAGACCCGAGTTATCCGGAAATCGCAAAATTGTAGATGTAGCAATATTCAATAAGTCAGCTGCTCGATCAGCTAAGAAAAATAAAGCTTTGAAAATTGCTTGGTCCCTAGCAACTACGTATATCTCTGATGATTCAAGCCCACCCTCTCCAAGTCGACTTTGCAGATACTGGGCTAAAACTTCAATATCAGAAATAAATACCGGATCCGCCTGTCGGGGTGTTGTGTGGACCCTTAACTGTTCCTCACGGATACTATCGAGGTACTGTTTCACTGACCTATCCGCCGCTGGATTGCCCACACCCATCAATGAAAACCATTCCCCTCCTCTACCCTTATTACTAAAAATAGCCCGTAGCTTTCCTATTAAAGAGTCAACAGTTCCAAACGCCAAGCGTTTAGGGCACGAGCAAGTGTTTAGTCTTGCATTTCCTAAATTTGGGCACTCAGGAGTGTGAACCACTGTTCTCCCACCTTGGTCCTTCCACACCAAGAAAGCTATTACATCTTTAGGAATCGCTGATTGTACATCCTTAGGAGGCGAACGAGCTGCCAAAAATTCTCCCAGTTGTATGTCTAATGCTGATTTTTGTTTGGCATATCTTGTTCCCGATCGTTTTGTCTCCAACGCCGCAATGCGGCTTTGAATACCCTCCTCGTCCAGTGAAAACCGGAGTTTTTTCACCAAGGTTGTGTTTTCTGAGATGGTTTTCCTTTCATATCCGCAGCTTTGGCAAAATTTAAACTGTTCGTCATTTGCATAGCCACATTGAGGACAAGCCACTGACGGAATGAAAAGTTTTGGAATTCTTAGTAAAGGCTATCAAATGAGATAAACGTTACTATTAATACCTTGATACCCTACAAGCAATTAATTGATACATTGAAGGTCGGGGGCGAAAACCAACTTTAGATGGAAACAATAACGCATGTTCATCTCCCGCTGCACACAGCTTGATGATGCGCGATGAATGCCCCAGTAAACACGGCCACCACACCTGTCTAGGAAAGGAGTCGGGAACTACCATGATAAATGGTATGCGGAATTCCAGCATAAACTTCAGGACTGGCCCAATAAGACAAAATGGTGGGAATACATATGGATTGTGCATATCCAAACCACTAGCTGAACAGGTCTTGAACAAACAGGTTAACGCCACTGGGTGCTGGTGTCGGCCATGGGGTGAAGTGTGGCAAGGGGACCCCTTGGCGATCACACTGTACGTTTGAGTCAAGGGCCATTACATCAAATGTATGACCCTCCAATCCTCCCAATTCCTGTTGTAGTCGTTGCCATGCCGATGAAGACAGCTTAACATCAGAACTCGATACACGACGAGATGGACCGTCAGCTACATTCTCTTTTGACGGTACATGTTGTAGTTCCAGTTGCACATTCCTCGACACTGTCAATTCATAAAGTTTCTTGGTTGGATGTAAAACACTCTTGGATAAACCAATCGTGTAACTCAATTGGATCAGAGTCGTAGCCACAACAAATGCTGCCGTCCTTGCTGCTGCCAGCCTTTCATCATCCGACCTTTTTTCCCACGGCTTGCACCCGGGGCCTTCACGTGTTACTACATCCCCAGTCAAACGATCATCGATGTAGAGCAAACATGGGATCCCTCTCGAGCGTAGATAACTGGACACCGCGAGACCAATGGTATGATACACAAAAGGACTTTCTTTCAAACCAAAAGGCAGCGTTTTTGCGACAAACCACCAGCCACTCCATTCAAACCCCACAAACGTTTGAGACGAAGCCTTTAACAACACATGATCATATCCTGATTTATCATCACATTTCGACATGTATGAATCCTTGTAAACAAATCTGGGGACGTCCACCAACTTATCCAATGTAAAAAGACTATCACGCATCCACAGATTTAGAAATCTAGCATCTACGCACAACCTGGGTTTCGATGGTTCTACCGTCAATGGCAGTACTAGATATGGCGGATTCCCCGAGTTGACTCTTCCCCATACTGCCACTGCGCCTTGCGATACTCTTTTTAGTATTGATTCTGAGATGAACTTGGCAAACGCTTGGCATGAACGATGATTCTTCCACACTTTTGCAGGTGGGATATCAGCGTCGTATTGAACCCCTTTAAATGATCCTGAGAAATGTTCACAGAAATCAAGTATATCTACTCCTTCTTGTAACCACGAGAGGATCAATTCTTTTTGGGGGTGCTGTTGTAAAACGGTCTCCCATGCTGACAAATTCTCATGTAAACCCCCCGCCGTGAACGTTTCGGGATTCCTAAAGGTCAGCGACGATAACCTTGGTGCGTTCTCTTTCGATAAAATATCTTGGATATCCTCAACTTTTGCAACTCCCTCCTGGACAGGGACCCCATCCACAGAAACCCACGAGCTATTCGCAACCACGGATGGACTTGTTAATCTCAACTTTTTATCAAAGTCTGGGTCTACGAACTCCCATTCGACAATTTTATACGTGTTACATTCCACTTCCCCCCGGCGACGTTTTTCTACAAAACAACAATTAACAGAAACTAAAAAACCCAAATAAAAAATAAAAATAACAAACACTAACCAGGCAACTATGGATGGGATCCCTGACCAGGAGGGAGCAACTAACACGTCCACGACAAAGTGGTGAGCAAACACAGGCAGCCCAGATATAAGGCGAACCCGTACAAGTTGCTCTCCCCAGCCCGAGATAAAGCAAACGAAAACAACACAAGCAAACCAGCAAAAACAACCAACAAAACGAAACAAATAATAATAAGGATAATAATGATTATAAACAGACTAAGTATGAACAACCCTTTGAACACAATCAGGCTAAACCCAACTTTATTCATAATTACCACAATCATAGAGAATCATTTACACACTACAGTTCACTAGTGTTCTGCGGAACAGCCAATCAAAATCAACACTATTGATTCCCAGCACGACCTCTCCCTCTTGGCTGTCCTCTATTTCGCAAAAAGCAATTTCTCTGAAAATGCCCGAAACCATTGCACGCATAACAACGAACATTTACGTAAGGAGTAGCTCTCGCTCTACTCCAAGATTGCGGATTCCTTGCCCTCGTTTTATCTGCTTTTTCCACCTGTGCCATCTTCTTTAAGACTTCCTCTTGCTCTTTATCGCCCAATAATGCTACGATGTATTGGCTGAACAAGTCATCTGGCGTGGTAACTTTATCTCGCAACGACTGGTAAACTGCTTTATAGTAACCCACTTTTGGATGATTGGTTTCCATCGCTACCATCTTTAATTGCAATATCATATCAAGAGCCATCTCCTTTGACAGCGGTGTGTCTTTAGCCCGTAGCTTCCGGAATATTTCGGCCAAAACTCCGTCCACCGACTCCTTCTTCTCCCTCTCTAATACATCCAATCTTTCTTTCAAAGCCCTTACTTGAGGGTCCTATGCCCACGGAACAAAACAAGAAATTGCGGTCATTATCCAGTCACAGTTGCTTAATCTCGCAAACATGATAAAATTTTTTATTTTATTATTATTTTTTTTTTACAATTACCAATAATTCACTTTAAAACCAGTCACGGTCGCTTACTCTCGCAAAACATGATCACCGTTTGCCCAATTACAAATAATAATTCACTTTGAGCCAGTCACGGTCGCTTACTCTCGCAAAACATGATCACCGTTTGCCCAATTACAAATAATAATTCACTTTGAGCTAGTCACGGTCGCTTACTCTCGCAAAACATGATCACCGTTTGCACCAATTACAAATAAAATAAATAAAATTCCTTTTAGAACCAGTCACGGTCGCTTACTCGCACAAAATGACCACAGTTGGCACCATTGCAAAATAATAATTCACTTTAAAAACCACAAACATGATCACAGTTCAGCATACTAACTAAATTCCTTTCCGAGACACGATCACGGTCTCTTACTTTTGCAAACATGATCACAGTTTGCCTACTTAATTAACTGAATTCCTTTTCGAGACACGTTCACGGTCTCTTATCCTCGCAAACCTGATCACAGTTTGCCCAATTACGAATAAAAAAGAATTCCTTTTGGAGCCAGTCACGGTCGCTCACTCTCGCACCCATTACCACAGATAATTCACTTTAAACCACAAACATGATCACAGTTTTCCTACTTAATAAACTGAATTCCCTTTTGAGACACGATCACGGTCTCTTATCCTCGCAAACATGATTACAGTTTGCATACTTAACTAAATTCTTTCCCAAGACACGATCACGGTCTCTTATCCTCGCAAACATGATTACAGTTTGCATACTTAACTGAATTCTTTCCCAAGACACGATCACGGTCTCTTATCCTCGCAAACATGATATAGTTTGCATACACTGCCATTCATTACCGAGACACGATCACGGTCTCTTACTCTTTTTCAGCCCGATTCATACAAACTGATCCAAACTCGCAACCGCTCTGAATTCAATCGGTAACTAGAAAAATACTCACTTCGGGTCGAGCTTCGGGCTCCGCTCGAACTTCTCTTTCTTGATTTTCCACTTGTGGCTGCACCCCTTCTCCTTGTACCCCCGCGTTGACCAACTCAGCAACGGCGTCTGCATTTGCAATCGGAACTTAATCCATCTTTCCAGTCGGGTGCAGGGAAACTAAACTGAAAACGATCCGTCTTTCCGGTCTGATTTCTTGTAACATTGTGAATGCACGGCGTCCTTTTTTATTTATAGCAACCCAACAACCAATCAGACTCCCCCGTTATTCCCATCCAAAATGTTTCTCACGTGAAAATGTATATTAATAACATTCCTTCAACAGAATATGAATATTCAATGACTTTGCATAGAATATTGGCGGTTTTGTTAATGTTTTCCACAATGCAAAGTCAAAATTTTCTCCCCAAAGTGAAATATCTCCGGTTTGTCCAAAATACAAAATTGCAATTTTTTTCCAATATTCATTATCCTGACTATTAATATAATTATCCGGATTGCCCAGCCCACACGGTTAGCTTTAATAATGGTCTCAAAATCAGGTAATTTAACACCTCCTTGAGAATAATCGCAAATTAGTGTATCATATTTAATTTTTGGTCTTCTACCGCTCCAAACAAAATTTATTATTTCTTTTTTAATATTTTCTATATACAATGATGGACAGTGATTATTACCAAACACATACAATAACTGGGACATTGCTAATGATCGCACAATTGTTACTTTACCAAACAGACTTAATTGTGTCATTTTCCACATGTTTAGAACTGATTTAAACTTTTCAAATACTCGTTCATAATTATTATTTCTCAAAAATTCTTGATTATGTGAAAAATATATGCCCAGAATTTTTATACCTTGTTCATGAAAATCTATTTTCTTTTTAATTTGTACTGGTAATGAAACTAAACTCTTCTTTGGTCCAATCCAGCCGACCTCAGATTTATTTAAATTTAACTGTAATGAAGAATAAGTTTGAAAATCGCTAATCACTTTTAAACATTCATCAAGTGAATTAATATCTTTTAAAATAAATGTTGCATCGTCTGCAAATAACACTACTTTTGTTTCTATCTTTGATGCAAATGGTAGAGAAGTTCCGATTATATTTGGGTTATTCCTAATCAGTTCCGCTAGTATTTCTATAACTAGAATAAATATATAAGGGGATATAGGATCTCCTTGTTTTGTCCCTCGTTTCAGTAAAAAAAAATCAGATGCTTTTCCATCATTTTGTACACAACTTCTCGTTCCTGTTAGCATAATGTTTATCCATCTCACAAAATCGTCACCAAAGCCAAAATGTTTTAGGGTAGCCCATATAAAGTTATGCTCTACCGAGTCAAAAGCCTTTTGGAAATCTGCTGCAAAAAGTATACTAGATATATCGAGTTTTTCTGACATTTCAATCAAGTCCGAAATAAAGCGCAGAGGTTCATTTATATTTCTTTCTTTGACAAAAGCTGCTTGATTCGGGTGAATTAAGGTGGGTAGTATGTCTATAATCCTATTTGTCAACGCTTTGCTACAAATTTTAGCATCGACATTCATCAGACTAATTGGTCTCCAATTTTCTAAAAATCTAGTGTCTTTATCAGGTTTTTCTAACAATGTAATTATTAGTTGCTTTTGAGTTGTTGATAACTCACCTTTTTCGAAACTATAATTAAAGCTATTTACCATATCCTGTCCGAGTTCACTCCAAAAAGCTAAGTAGAATTCTTTACTTAAGGTGGCTCGACACAGTTTCGGAAAGCTACAACTAGGCTCTGCAAAATTACAAATAGATTATGAAATCGTTCAACTTGACAATGTTCCTCTATCTATATTGAAACAATTTTTTCATGAAAGTTCACCTAATAAGTGAAGTTTAAAATGATGGGTATTTTGGGCAGATTCTCATTAATATTCATGAGTTATGGGGAATTCCTGAAAAACGGGGTTCGAGTTTTATCTCCGAAATTCGCCCATAGATTTTTGTCAAACTTTCATATGTCACAATATGAGTAATTTCCAAACTGGCAACGGAGTTTCAACAATTTAAATCTGGGAATTTTTGACAAATTATGCTTCAAAGTTTGTTTTGGTTTTTCGGACTCCGTTCAATGTACAACAAAAAATGAGGCGTAGAAAAATAACGGTTTATGTAATCATTTAAAGTTTTTACACAAACAATGACCCATGTCTCAGGTTTATTGTAAGCAAATTTGAAAGCGTTAGCTTAAATAGTCTTTAAACTACGGCTCTACGGCTAAAAAGTATATTTTATGACAACATTTGTAAATCCAACATTTTTAGTAAAATCCGCGTTTCTCCAAAACTGGTCCATAGATTTTTGTAAAACTTTCTCAAGTTCGAATTCAACCTATTCACAACAAAATACATTCCTTTTCATCTGAGTGAGGACTTTCTAAGTAGCGAAAAATCAAGGATAAATACTGATAACTCAACGGACTCGGCTTTTGTCCCGTACATGTCCCGAGCTGAGTAAAATCTTAATAGATTTACATAATGTCACGGTCACGCAGTCGCTGTCTGCAGCGAATCGCATTCGCACGCTTGAATTTTGCTAATAAATGATAAATAAATTCAAGCTTGGTTGTTGTCGTTGTGTTTCAAATTTGTGGAACCACAGTTTGTTCACCGAGCTTCGTCGTAATGACAAAAATTTTGAATTCATTTACAAGTTCTCCTTTGAAAATTTTAAATCCTAAATCTGTCGAGCAAGATAATAGTCCCGCAGTTTTGCTTAGAGTGCACGCACTAAAAGTGTGCAACATTTATCACTATTTAGTAGTAAATAGCACTAATTAAACAAAAGAAAACAATAGAATAAGCATAAAATAGCACACTTTTAGTGCGTGCACTCTAATAAGACCGCAAACAAAATAACACATGGGCGACGAGCGGCAGTGAAAGAAAAAATGAGGAGGATTTTACTTGCAAATATCTTTATTTCCTTTTTTGAGGGAATAGATTAGCTTTTACGCACTTTTTGTAAATAAAAAAGCTGCTTGGATGCGATTCGCTGCAGACAACGACTGCGTGACCGTGACATTATGTAAATCTATTAAGATTTTACTCAGCTCGGGACATGTGCGGGACAAAAGCCGAGTCCGTTGAGTTATCAGTATTTATCCTTGATTTTTCGCTACTTAGAAAGTCCTCACTCAGATGAAAAGGAATGTATTTTGTTGTGAATAGGTTGAATTCGAACTTGAGAAAGTTTTACAAAAATCTATGGACCAGTTTTGGAGAAACGCGGATTTTACTAAAAATGTTGGATTTACAAATGTTGTCATAAAATATACTTTTTAGCCGTAGAGCCGTAGTTTAAAGACTATTTAAGCTAACGCTTTCAAATTTGCTTACAATAAACCTGAGACATGGGTCATTGTTTGTGTAAAAACTTTAAATGATTACATAAACCGTTATTTTTCTACGCCTCATTTTTTGTTGTACATTGAACGGAGTCCGAAAAACCAAAACAAACTTTGAAGCATAATTTGTCAAAAATTCCCAGATTTAAATTGTTGAAACTCCGTTGCCAGTTTGGAAATTACTCATATTGTGACATATGAAAGTTTGACAAAAATCTATGGGCGAATTTCGGAGATAAAACTCGAACCCCGTTTTTCAGGAATTCCCCATAACTCATGAATATTAATGAGAATCTGCCCAAAATACCCATCATTTTAAACTTCACTTATTAGGTGAACTTTCATGAAAAAATTGTTTCAATATAGATAGAGGAACATTGTCAAGTTGAACGATTTCATAATCTATTTGTAATTTTGCAGAGCCTAGTTGTAGCTTTCCGAAACTGTGTCGAGGCACCTTAAACCATCGTTACCAGGTGTTTTGTTATATAGCCCGGGTTTTTTTTTTCCGGGTCTTCTTTCAAGCAATTGCATTAATTGCTTTCATAACCGTGACGATCATTCATTTTACTGTATTTGCCATGATTTTAAGGCTGTCGTAGCATTCTTTGATGGTCAATTTCCCTTCTAATTTGTTTCTTTCTTCATCACTTATTTTTTTTGTTTTTGCGTTTCCTACAAATTCAAAACATTCTTCCATGGAATGAGAACTTTTGCTACTATATGATTCTTCAAAATACTTTTGTGTGTGATATAATATCTCATCTGGCTCTGTTATTTCTTCTCCATCTTTAGTCAACAATTTACGAATGTGCGTTTTGGATTTTCGTTTTTTTCCTAAGTTCAAGAAATACTTATTGCTTTTTTCGCCTTGTTCAAACCATTGTACTTTAGACCTCATTATCAAATGTTCAGTAATACTATTACTACGTTCTTCCAACTTATTTTTGATAACCTTATATTTTGTTATTTATTGCTCATCCGTCCACCAATTTTCTTTAGTTTCTATTTCATTTAACTCTATTTCCAAATCTTCATATAATTTACTGTTTTTCTTCGCCTTAGATTTTGAGAATCCTATAGATGCCTTTCGAATTTCATATTTGAGCAAGTCCCATCGCAAGTTTGGGTCAATAATTTGATTTAAGTTCATAACTTTTTACTGTCTGAAATGATTATTTTAATCAACTCAACATATTGCGGGTCATTTATCAGTGAATTATTTATTTTCCAGAAAGATGGCCCGCGTTGGATTTTTGGTAGAGATCTAAATTGCAGAATTAAGGCCAAATGATCCGTTGATGGTGCAGGAATAATATCAGTTTTTTGTACTAATGATTGCATATGGTCTGAGACTAGGAAATAATCCAATCTGCGATGTATAATTTCTTGTTTAATGGATGCCCTACCTTGAGCATACCCCCGCCATGTGAACCGCTTTACATCTGGATTTCTAATGCGCCAAATATCACAGAGATCCGTTTCTTCCTTAATCGATAGAAATTGTTCTATTGTACTAGTCTTAAGTTGAGGATTTCCTCCTGCTGTTTCCAATTCTAAATTTGTAACAAAATTGAAATCACCTCCCCAAATTATTGATACGTCCTCAAATTTTTCAATGTTTTCTAATTTTTGAAAAAGATTTTTTTTAATGTTATCTGCTCTTTTTCTATATTAGGGAAGTATGAATTTATAAGCAGGCAATGGTTGCCTTGAATAATACAATTAACTATGATGTATCTACCTGCATTATCTATCCATTGCTCTATGATTTTATATTCTAATTTAGGGCCAAATAAAATGGCAACACCTCTACTTTGTGTCGTTCCATGAGAAAAAAGGATATCACTTTTAAAACGCTGTTTCCATTGATATTCTATATCTACTGAGCTATGTGTCTCTTGGATGAAAGATATTCCCGTGTCACCACCGTGTTTACTTATCCAATGAAACATTTTTTTAGATTTCTTAAAATCTCTTATTCCGCGAACATTGAGTGAGATCATTCCAAAGTCAAAATTCATTTAGCTGGTTCGAAATTGTTTTCCAATACCAGAAAAAAAAAACTTTCCTTTTTTTTATTTTACTTTCATAACGAAGCAGAATAATTTCAAAACGGTTTGTAGCATTACTGAAAATATACTGACCAGTTAGCATCCAGGTTAGTGTCTACAAAATTGAGAAAGCTTTGTGCATAAAAAAACGAACAAAACAAACAATACAACAATACATACACACAATGAATAACAAAACAAGAGAAAAAATATAACTGACACGTCTTAGCATCAGAAATATGCCAAGAAACAAAAACAGCTAATGCGATTAGAATGGCCCGCAACCGTGAATATTAAAACATAAATATGTTAATTCTCCTAACATTGTCATGATATTCAAACTTCTTCATTGAAAATGTCATTATATTGGTCATGATATTAATTATACTAAAGATTTTGACTTGCAATGGCCTGCATATAATAGATCATAAGAACGAGTACAATTGTCCATCAAATAAAGAAAATAATTAGATACTAAAAGGTTTATCCTTGGGCCAAAATTTGCCGTCAATGAAGCGTTTGTCTGGTTCTGACTTACTAAAGTTGACTTTCATCTTGTCCTGCTTTGCCTTCTTAAGTGTATCCATCTGCTCTTTTCTTCTCTTAACTAGTTCGGTCGGTAAATCAATAAACATTATGAATTTGGTGTTCTTTAGGTGGTAACCTCTAGATAATATCTTCTGCACATCTTTATATCTCAAGAATCTCGCCAGTATCGGTCTTGGGGTATTGTTGCTCGACTTCTTACCAAACGGGTTACGATGAACACGTTGAATCTCAATTGACTGCCAATCAGGGAGGTGGAGCTGATCCTTCAAGAACGATCTAAGAACAACTTCTGTGTCTTCGTCAGGTTCCTCGTCGATATACAGAAATTTCAAATTCTCTCTGCGTGAATACGCTTCTAAATAAAGATCTTTAGTCTTAAGTTCTTCGAGCATTTTGTTAAACTTGATTGCGTTGTCTTTCAATTCCTCTTGTGTCTTTTTTACCTCTGCTGAATGCATTTCAAGCTTCTTAAGACCTTCTTCTACTGATTCATCTTTGAAGCCTTCAGAGTGATTTAGGCTGTACTCCATATCGTCGGTTTTAGATATTAGACCTTCCAAAGATTGTTCAACACTTGTTATTCTTGAATTCCAATCATGAAGGTTTTTACACAGCTCTGTTGTCAAAGTTTCAACCTTGTCAAGCTTCATAGAATCTCCTTCTAGTTTCTTTGTTGACTCTCGAAGGAATCCAATATTATCCCTCACTTCTTCTTCGAACTTTTCCAAATTTACCACTCTTTCTTCAAACTTTGCGATAGTTTTTTCTACCTTTACCATAGCATCTTGTATAGAATCCAGTTTACTTAGCTTTCCAATTATGAAATCTAATTTCTCGGATATATTTTCCGCCATGTCGAGAGCTTTTAGTATCTCGTCGTCTTCTGTGATACTTTCTTCACTAAAATTCCTGATCTTTTTCTGTTCTGGTGAATTAGATGAACTTGATGTCCTGATTCTTTTACCTTTGTTAATTTCTAGTAGATAGGCCATTTACTTGGAGAATTTTTACTCGGGCTGAAAAGACCCGAGGTATAATTTCGGGTTGGTTTTTTTTTTTCGATCGGTCGGCATATTAAATTTTCCGCACTTTGTATTTCTGTCGGCTCCAGGTTTGTGATTGGTTGAATTTATTTCGATTGTGATTGGTGGAATCGATCACCACAGTCTTGAACACGACAACTGTAGATATCCTAGTTCTTTTATTGAAAATAAACTTCAACGTCTCAAAATAATCTATCTTCAATTTATTTCACCTTTTTCATCGCACAGAATGCTATTGTTCTCAGGGACATTTACTTACGGTGCTACATTATTCACAATTAGTCATAAATATGAATAAATCAGTGTGATTAAAGGTTGTGATTGGCTGTTTTTAAATATTTCTTCCGACAAAGCTACACACACAGGGTTTCAGGGTACCAAAATCCACCTATTGTTGTCTTATCCGCTTATTGTTTTCGTGCGTGTCAAAATGTTATGATACAACAATAAGAAAAATTGGCAAGTCTACACCAACTATAAAGAAATAATTAATAGATAATCACCGAGGCACACATCATTCGTGGGTATAATGCATTATACCCACGAATGCTGTGTGACGAAGTGATTATCTAGTATAATTATTGTTCTTATCGTTGTCTTATTTGTTTTCGTTATATTGACTGCTAGGCGGAACTCGCTGCATTATTAAAAATAATGCTTTTAGCTAAAAGCATTATTTTTGATAATGCAGTTTGCTGTTTGTTGAAGTGTGACCTATGCATTCGTTGGGATAATACTGAGTAAAAACAATGGGTTGTGATGAGAACAGTGATTATTAAACTAATAATTTTCACTCAGCGCATTTTGTCCGAATTTGATATTAAACATTCTCAATGAGAAACGGCGCACAAAGCTATATGAGTAGTTTGAGCGCTCTTACAGGAATTTTTCTAGCTAAATGGCGCGTTTACATATGATAGGCCACACTTATATCAAATGAAACTTTAAATTGTGAAGTTTGTTTATGTTTGTTACTTTTTGGATACGTTTATTAAACCAGACTTGTTTAATTTAAGCAAAATAACATTCAAAATGACCTTCTCACAAACTCGAAACATGAAGCCGACAACTCGAGTTCAAATGATTTGCTTAAAGTTCATTTCTTAATGAAACTTATATCAAATGGAAACTTAAAATTTGTAGTTTGTCACCTGTGACTTTTTTAGATGCGTTCATAAACCAATTTGTTTGAAAGTAAAAAACCCTCATAATTTCACAAACTCGAAATGTAAAGCCGCCGACAATGCAACTGAAGCTTGAATTAGTTGTTTTAAAATTTATTTCTTTTCCAATCTCAATGAAACTTATATCAAATGAAACCTTAAAATTTGTAGTTTGTTTGTTTGTGACTTTTTTAAATAGCCTTCTCACAAACTCAAAAACTATAGCTGACAACTCAAATTCGAATGAGTTGTTTAAAATTCATTTCTTGTGACTTTTCCAGCTTCAAAGCAACTTTCGATTTCAGCTTTCCGAAAGAAGTAATTATAAACTCAGATTAATTAATCTTGATCTTCACTATCAATACCTTGAGTTAATTACGCAAATCGCTGAAGAAGAAAAAATATCACTAGAAACCGACGTACAGCAGTTTGTAGAATGACAACATTGATGTAGCTTACTTGACGTATAAACGAAAATGAATTGATTTGGAACGACTTCAGGATTGCGGTGTTGTCACTAATTCCGCCTTTGTGTCAAAACACAAAAGAAAATATCACAAGTTGGGTGCTAATCCAAACAAACAAAAGGCCAATTAACTAAATAATCTGTACGGTAACTACAAAGAAACATCGACCGTAGCAAGTTATGAAAATAACTAGCTTAAATATTCAGATTAAAAAAGAGAAACTTTTTAATCGTCAAAATAATACCAAAAAATGTGGAAAATGTTCACCAAAACCAGATCTTTTGAATGCATCATGTTCATTTTTTTGTTTCTTTGCGTATTCTAAAAAAAACTGTGTTGAATATATGTGAATATTGGTTTACATACAAATTAGCACTGAAATTGCCCTTTTTTGAAGATGAAAAAGAGAAATGTTTGAAAACAAATTTTCCCAACTTACAGGGTGCAAACGATAGATAAATATCTCATCTATAATTTGCACCATGTTCATTTTTTTAGTTATTTGTCGAAAACAGTGTAAACCAGGTTTTACATAGCAAGGTCTGACCATTTTAAGCACTTTTCTTTGTAAATGTGACTAGATGGCTCATCAACGGCTCATTAACCATTCTGTCGGCGTTTTGAATCTGGCGCCAGAACAATAGAAAAGTCCCGTATGTGTCCTTGTATTCTGCGCGATGTTAATGTTTACAATTCGAATTTTTTTGTAATTACAGTATCTTTATTATAATTTAATATAAACAAAGTGTGGACAATGTCTAAAACTTTAAATGCTCAGTACACTTATAGTTCTTGGTTTTTTTAGAGCTTTCGACTCAACTAGCTGGAGTCTTGATCACTAACTTAGTGCGGAACACGTGCCAAGGTATTAAATACCTTTTCGGGCACGTGACCGCAAAAGTTGGTCCCAAATGTGAGTGATGTTGACGCGGCCCCCATCTCGGTTAAGGTCAGGTTTTTCAGAACGTATATAAAGTGCTTCTTTTACACCTCTCGAGAACCAGTCTTGGTCTCTGTCAAGAATGTCTACATGTGTTATGTCTGTTGTGTGGTCGGGAGAGTCTTTGTTGATGTGCTTAGAGACTTCTGAGTTGTGAGAGCTAGGTCTTAGATGTTCTGCAACCCTTCTTTTAAGAGGACGTTCAGTTTCCCCGATGTAGGTTGAGTCACAATCCACACCAGCAATGCCATGACAACGGACGAGGTAAACGGAGCCACAGATGTCAGATTTCTTTGTTTGGTCTTTAGGATGACATAAAATTTGTTTTAGGGTGTGTACTGGTTTGAAGTACGACTTGACCCCATGCTTGTTGAAAATGCGTTTCAGTTCCTCTGATATACCCCTAGTATAAGGTAGGGCGATTTGACGTCGTTGACGGTCACGATCCTGTTGCTGCAGTTGTTGTTGCTGTTGCTGCTCTTGTTGTTGTTGTTGCTCTTGTTGCGAAGAATGCGCAGTACAAGCCCACTTGGGATAGCCACACGATTTAAGAGTCGTCTTAAGATGTTTGATTTCTTCTTCTTTGTCCTCATCGTCAGTTATGATAGATGTTGCTCTGTGATGTAACGTTTTGACCACACTTAGTTTGTGCTGTACAGGATGATTCGAATTCCAGTTGAGGTATTGGTCCGTGTGAGTTGGCTTACGGTAGATCTTTATTTTTAAAAAAAGTGTTGTTGTTTGGCTTATAAGATCCGAGACGTCAATGTAAACGCTTCAGAAAACTTCCACAGTATTTACGCATTGCTTACTGTATTTTGGATTGGTGAATGCTGAAAAGAAAAAAGAATAATGTCAAGTTATAATTTGGCAAATAAGCAAAAATGATGTGACTGAACCACAACTCTTGCGACAGCGTCGCTTCGTACATAATTTTGATGGAAAACTTTAGTCGAGCAGAATCAAATACCACGATGTTGTGACCTCTAGTCAATTATTTTGATTGTCAGCCGGTGTTTGTATCAGTGAATTTTGTTGAGGGAATATCATTTGATTGAACATTATGTTTTTGCTCAAAGCGAGTGGCCATAACTGTCAAGCGAGTTTAAATCAATGGAATTTTAGCAACAAAAAATGAACTTCATCGCTGCTTGAACAGTTTGATATTCTCATAATATTAGTCGAAATCCACATTCATTAGATCTAATGTAGAATGGTTTGTCAAAACGGTTATTTCCTGTAGTAACAGTGAAAATGTAACTAAAGTTTGGAATAGAACAACAAACTTACCGCGTGTATTTTCACCTCCTTCTCCTTCGGTTCAGTTTAGATTTTCGTCAGTTTTGCTTCCATGTAACTTTCTTATCAATCAAAAACCATTCCAATTACCTCTTTTTCAAATGCAGATTAGTAATTGATTCATAATTTTCAAAATAAACTGTAAAATTGGAATATTTTTCGATGAAATTTAGTCTACTTTGCAAAGCCTTATACGAGTGATTGTTTTCTTGTTGGAGAGGAGAAAAAGAGGAGAAAAAGCGGTAGATCGCAACAGTGACAAAGATATGTCCGTCAAAGAAAAGACAAACTAAATGATAATAATAATGGGTGAAAGCTGGTATTGCATACTCAAAACGCAGTATCATTACAGTCACTTCATACATGAACACATAACTGTTTCGAAAAGCAATAAACATAAAAATGGAAAATTCCTTTATTATAAAAAGCTCAATTTAATCGTCTCGGCATAATTTTATCATGTTTTTTTCATTTGTTTTGTTTTAGCTCTTTAAAACGTTCAGCGAAATAAACAGATAATCTACATAGGTCAAAGAGAAGCCCGAGTTCACGCAGATATGCGTCTAGTTACATTATTATCGGACCGGCAGAAAAACGTGTCTTACTCCGCCATTGCCTCGACCGTCCAAAAAAATTTGCATAAATTTGCATTAAAGTGGAACTTGTGATTTTTTCATTAGTAGATCACTCTTGTGGAACTAATTTTTACAAAAACAGCTGTGATTATGCAAATGCGCGAAAAAGCATTTTTTGAAAAAAAAATTTGCATAAATTTGCATTAAAGTGGAACTTTTGATTTCTTCATTAGTAGATCACTCTTGTGGAACTAATTTTTACAAAAACAGCTGTGATTATGCAAATGCGCGAAAAAAGTAGCAAAAAAACGCAAAAAAATGCATTTTGTGAAAAAAACATTTGCATAAATTTGTGAAATCTTGATTGAATATCATTGTGAAATCTTGTTTGAATATCATTGTGAAATCTTGTTTGAATATCATTGTGAAATCTTGTTTGAATATCATTGTGAAATCTTGATTGAATATCATTGTGAAATCTTGTTTGAATATCATTGTGAAATCTTGTTTGAATATCATTGTGAAATCTTGATTGAATATCATTGTGAAATCTTGTTTGAATATCATTGTGAAATCTTGTTTGAATATCATTGTGAAATCTTGATTGAATATCATTGTGAAATCTTGATTGAATATCATTGTGAAATCTTGATTGAGTAACGTAATTTCGTAGTAAACGCCGCCCTCAAATTAACGACGTTCTCATAATTAACGGCTAAGCAAAGTTGAGTAAATTTAAAAAAAAACGCCGCGGTGTCTAATCGAGTAAATGTTTTCTTAGAGAAGCAATGCCTGTCGGTGTTGTTTTATGCTTTTTTCTTTATAGTTGACATCATTGATGGGATGTTTCAATCATATGGATGTGCGCTTAACAGATGGAGCAAATGATAGTCATAGGTATGGCTCATAATGATGGTGATGATGTTACGTAACCCTAATTTCTCTATACATTGGTTTAAAAAAAAGGTAGCGATGTATGATATACTGCTACTTGCATTAGTCTCTGTCAAGTACAGTAATGACTTGTTTTTAGTCTGTCTTTTCATGTTTCTTGTTCTGTATGGATAAAACTTTTTTTCTTTCTACGTTTAGTCTGATCATCCCATGCAATCATTCACAGGGACGATTAAAACCATTTTAACTCTAAAGCATGTTGTTAGTTTTATTATTTCTTTTTTTCTTGTAGTGAACTTAAAATACAATGTGAAGAAGAATTAAAGTCGCTGATCATAGCTTTATCTCAAGTGGTACAGAGCCTCCTTCTGTCCGTGAAAGATAACATACACATTATCTGTGTTGCTCTAGATATCATGTCAAAAACCTCGCAAATTCTCAAAAGTAAAAGGAATGAGAGGCTAGGAAGTAACGAATCAAACAGTTTTCACAGGACACAACTGGAAGACACTATGAATAAAGTCATAGAAAAACTCAAGAGACACTTTTATGAAGACTTAAATCAATCAATCTGGGAAAAAGAACTTGAGGTAACATCACATTTGTATCAACGATCCTCCTTTTGTAACTATATGCATTTATAATTTATTATATTAAGGGTGCAAGAGTAGTTTTTAACCCTTCTGGGTTTTTTTCTTGCATCCTTCACAATAATTTTTCTCTTTTTTTTCTCTTTCAATACTGTAAATATATATGTGTAAAATAAAAACCTTTGAAGCCTTTGAAACCTTACCGTGACATTAATTAGAACAAACAGTGATTCAAAGCAATTAAGAAATACACAGTCACAGTCTAACCTTTCGCAGGCTGTGATGATTGTAGTCTCAAATTAATTGTATAACATACTTCGCTCATACATATATTCACACTAGGGAATGTACTTGTATATTGTTGGGGTGCCCACCAGAGCCTCAACACACTTTGACGAAAGTGAAATCCCTACTTTACGATGCAGTGTCAAAACAGTAGCCCAAAATGAACTTGGGTACGACTTATAATAAGAGAAAGATGATACTAATGTGTAGTATCTTATCCACAGGTTTACTCAAAGCTTTATTATGTCAAATTTGAAGATGAAGAAATGCGTACCGTATGGGAAAAAGGTTTAGAAGATCATCTAGAGGCACGCCTTGAGAAAGTAAAGCAAACAAATTAATGAGGCTAATCACTAGTGATTGTATAAAAATTACTGAATCGAACTTTTCATTATTTCAGGTGGACGACATAAAGAAGATTGACCTTTATGTTAAGGTAGATTTGAAGGAGTTTCACAAAGAGCTCGAAAGGTTTCTCAGAGAGACGGCGTTCAACGCTATCAGGAATATAACTGAGGTACCGTTAAAATTGAAACAGTTTAACCAAATAGTTCCTATTCTATCCTATCCTATTCCCATCTCCATCGCCATCCTAACCTTTCCTTTCTTATCCTTTTCATTCCTTTTTTTCTTTTGTTTGAATCCCTTGTAATTTTTTTAATATTTAGAGTGGACGACATTCTGATCACAACAAGGCCTTCGAGACAATGAGGATTGAAAATAATGACAACCCAGACGTTAGGAAAGTGGGTGACCTAATGTCTGTTTTCCTTCATCAAAGCTGGCCCAAAGATGATGTTGCGGAGGAAGAGTTGCTGAAGCACATTCTATTATGGAAACCAATCTGGAATTATCTGGATTTATTCAGTATGTTTGTAAATGGTGCAAGTAAAAATGTATAGAATGGTAAAATTCATCGGCCTCGCCAACCCCGCCGAGCAGACGAGACTAGCTTTTGTTTTAAAATCTAAAGTCTGAGCTTGAGCCTAAGTGTTCAGAGCACACAGCTGGAAATTAAAATGGGAAGCTTCCGAGCCTTGAAAAAGGCACACCTCCAAGCCTCAGTTAAATTTTGTCGTGTATCCATATTTTGCGGGGAATATATTCTAGACCTCTAATAAATAAAAAAGCTTAGCTCCACCCCCCTGCCTTACCAATAACATCATATTGGATCAACATGACGACCACTGTAGGAAATATCACCTATCCGTATACCAATATTATGCACGGTCACTTTCAATGCACCACAATTTCGTACCATCGCCGCTGCCATAATCATCCATACTAGTTTTCACTAACATAAACAAATTTGTCTCATTTCAGATAAGAACCGTCACATCTTTACCCCTGAGTCACAATGTTATCTCGTACAAGCTAAAACGCTTCTCGACGCAATTCAGCAAAAAATATCAAACCAGACCATTACCGTTAACGTACTAAGAATTCTCAGAAATAGCACCGAAAGGTTCGTTGAGCTCGTTGTCGTGATAAATAAAGACGAATCCAAACAACAGAATGGCCAAGATGAATTCAAAAAAACCTTCCAAGACATAGTAAAACTTCTTGAAAAATTTGATCAAGAGCGGGAGGAGTTGCAGTCGTTTTTGGAACTGAACTTTATTCTGGCAAATGGTAAAAATTTACTACTAGTGTCTATGCTATTAAATCAGTTCTTGTAAATTTGGCATTGTGAAAAGATGCAAATGACATTGAAATCCAACATTGTTAGCCAATGCAGTCTATTTGAAGTTTCATTTGTATGTATTTATAATGACATTTGAATAATCTGTAATGTTTGTTTGATTTGATCATTGATTGCGAAATCCAACTGCTGTTGTAGGCGACAGGAAGGCGTTTTTTTATTCTGTGCTTTTACGACTCAAATACTATCTCTGTCAAGCATATGTGCCGACAAGACCTCTACTAGACCAACAATGACTTCATTGGTCTAAATGGAATTTGCCATTAAAATAATGTCTAATGAAATTAAAAGAGTATTCATTTTCACTTTTCTGTTTCTACTCTAGTGGACGTGAAGGATATCAAAAGTAAGATGAATATGGATGTCTCGACACATGAGATCCAAGATCTTGCTACGTATATTGACGAGATGAAACCATTGGTCACCTTCTTTGGACTGTCAAATGAGCTAAAGAAAATGATCAGTAGACTTCACAGAATCTATAAAAGTGAAATCTTTCAAAACATCTGGAAAGATACCTTTGAAAATACCAAACAAAAAAAGAACAGTGATAAGATAGACTTGGAGGAGCTGTTGGAATCGGTTTGGAAACCAGCCTTTGAAAATTGCTGTCTCTTATTGAGGGGTGTGGCGAGAGGTACCATTTCCATGGCTGATGTGGACCAGTACTTTGAGGTTTTCAAAGACAGTTACGATCGACTTAAAGTAGATCTTTTGAATATTGTTGATGTTTGTGGAATGCGTATGGAGAGAACGGTCATTACCAAACAAGTAGACAAGATTGGTAGTTACCATAAACAGAAGGCATGTACCGAAGCTGCAGACAAGGTTTTAGAATTTCAAAGGACAATGGAGCTTGATGAGAATGGCTTTCTCGAGTTGGAAGAATTTCGACAGCAGGTATTTTTGCAAAGATGTCAATTGACGCTAGCGCTAACGCTAAAGTCCGGGGGTTGGGGGACTCCGGGGGTAAACGATCGGGGATGCTCGTCGTATCTTTTAGGGGTAAAAATCAGCGATTTGGTCTTTTTGGGGGTTTAAAATATGAGATTTGTTAAATCCTTACTTTTTGGTATTTTTTATGGATTGAATAACACTAAAACTTACGTTTTTGGTACCTTTTAGGGATAAAAAAATTGCGAAGCCACGCCCTTTTGAAAAACGTCCGGTATCTTTTAAGGTTATTTATGAAAAATAGGTCGTTAATCCCCGGAGTCCCCCCTCCTCCGTGCGCTGAAGTTCATTTTTTAAAATATTATTTCCTCCATTAAAAGTAGACCCATGACAACAGCGTGTAATTATTGCTACGAGACCTATAGTATCATAAGCCAGGCCACACGCTGATCATAAAAGTCATGTAATACGTTTCTTTTATTTTCTTTAAAAAGCTTCTACGATGCTACAAGTTACATGGACATTCTATCATTTTTTTTTTATTCATATTCTTTTAGCTATGTATTTTTGTAAATGGTTCAAAATAGAGTGCACGCACTTAAAGTGTGCAACATAAATACCACTAATTAGTGCTAGTTTATGCTAATTCCATTGTTTTCTTTTGTTTATTTAGTGCTATTTACTACTAAATAGTGATCACTGTTGCACACTTTTAGTGCGTGCACTCTAATATCATTTGTTGAATATCATAGATATGCTGCAATTCAAAACGGACACCACTGAATGCTTTACAAGAGGGTATCGAAGGAATAGAAGTGAGGCTAACAAGCATAACACCAGAGAGAATGGAGTGTCTTGATGCAATCATGGACTCAAAGGAGTTCATTAATTGGCTAAAAAGTGAACTTTCAGGTAGAAGTAGAACAATAAGTTTATTGTGAATAAGTTGCTTTGTGATAAACGATAGTTTATGGAATCCTTATATGCATGAAGTAGCGTGGAAAATGGTTCTGTTTTCAGAGTAATATCTGTAGCAATTTACAGGACCAAATGGCTTTGCAAATTACACTGTATAACAAAGTAGCTTACAACGCCATTACAAGCATGAAAACAACAAGATACCAGGGGCCAGCTCCTCTAGACTGGATAAAGTTATCAATAGAATAAAGTTATCCAAGGCATAAAATTTTCTAGATTTTGCCTCATAGGGTTTTTTATGATAGATAGCGCTATCCAGGCTTCGTGCAACCGGTGCCAGGCAATAAATGAGCAAACCAACAACAAACACAACATAATGATGGTATACAAATAAAAATGCTAAATGACATAGCTAGAATACACAAGCTCACGAAGTAACACAATTGTATCAGAAAAGTATAATCGCTGTGTTGCAGATGCAAGTGAAGTCAGTGTCTTGGTCGATTTCGCCATGACGTCAGCTGGAGAAGGTGATCTTGAGAGTTACCGTGTTCGGTCGCTACATACCGCAACAAGTGCTTTCAAACCAATTATCTTTGATCTCAAAAAAGAAGATAACTTTAACTCGCTGATGGATATGCTAGGTGGAATATGGGAAGCTTTGGACGAGAATGAAAAGCTGCCCAAACAATTGGTAAGAGAATTATTCTATACATTTTTGAAACATCCTATGCTCTTCATCATCATATGATATCAATCTTCAAAACATAAAAACATCAACGTGACAGCTGCACTAATCTACCTGCAATTCAGTGACGTTTTCCCTCGCTCTCTTTTTCACTCGCCCTCTCTTGTGCTGACTCGTGAAAAGAATTATAAGATTTCAATAAATCCTTACCCCCAAAAGGGACCACAACACTCAGCTGGTGGACATTCTTCTTGATTGTATTTACACCCTTAGCGGAACCAAAACACTGATTTCATCCCCTAGAAAGGATGGTGAGCATTCCGACTACTTTGACCACTTAGACTGTGATACTAAATATGAATTTACATCCTTATGTAATAAATGCTAATGCCAAACCCCAAATACAAAGGGATGCGACGTAACTCATGAAGATTCCTCATTTCTTCTTTTTGAAAAGCGTGACACAAGTAGACACCTTGAGTGGATCAAGAACGTAAAGGACTTCCATGGATCTGGTGTGATGTCTTCTTTACGACAAGTTGAAACCATCTTGGGTCATGGAACCCTCAATATTGGTCGGTTGGACAGCAGCAACGAGTTAGATATTACCAAAGTTATTACGTTAACTCTCGCAGAAGATAAAGCTGAAGAATTACAAAAAGAAAAGTACACACTAGAAGAACTCAAAGACCTGCAGAGTAAATTAATGCTAATTACAGGAAAAACATCTGGAAAGAAAGAAGATGTCGATACATTCAGTGAGGTACTTCATTTCTGCTATTGTTGTAGCATAATTTGTGGATATGATAAACTTTCCAAACCTTTAGAAGATACATGCTTTAATTTAATTGTGCCAACTTACAATTATCTTTGTTCAAGGTCTTGCAAGGAGCATTGTCTGTCGGGAAAGCCTTCCTGAAACTCTGTGAAGCTGGTGAAGTAAGCCATCTTGATTGAAGAGAGGAATTTCGCTGTAGCCGAAAACTTCACTATGATGTTACTGAAGTTCTTCGAGATCGAAGTAACAAATTGACTGAGTGTTTCGAAGAATGGACGTCCATTCTTGAAGTGCAAAGATTGGAGTGCAACGAACTGAACTATTTTACTGCCAAGCAGTTGTTATATCTGAGAAAAGAAATCGCCGATTTGAGAAGAGGAAGACCGTTGAGATCCCTTGAAGTCCAGGTAATTGGAAATTTTGGTACCAAGAACTATACGAAGAACAACATCCTGAATTAATAAATAACTCTTTCAAATTGAATTTCAGATTTACAGCCTGTTAAGCAATGTCCTCCCCGAAATAAACGCCTCTCTGCTACAGCAAGCTCTTATTGCTATTGATATCGACATCGACGAGCCGTTAACATCAGAATTCAAAGAAGTTGACCTACGCGAAAAGTACGCGAATTTCTTCGATAAAGCCAGTGACCCGGATTTTTCTGAAGAAGTAGCACTTGCGGCCATTGTAGCCTGTGATTGCCCAGATGATCATGCAGATTTATTACTATGGTGTATAAAAAACAACCAAAAAGAAAAACTTATTGCTGATATGTGTAAGAAAGGCTCCAGAGATCGCAAGTTCCAAACATTGTTTCCTGGTGTCTGTCATGAGGACAAGACTGAAGAGATCGTTGAAAAAATGGATGTGGATGAGTAAGTGTAAAAAAAAATGGTTCTTTCTATATCAGATAATTACCCCAACACCACAAATATACACTTATAACCACAGACACTAATAAAATCGTCACATAAACACATAACAAATATACCCCAATATTACGATTACCACAGCCATCACAATCAACACGTACCGAACAAAATTAAACCACTCAGCCAACACCAAGGGCCGGTTGCACCAAGCCTGAATAGTGCCATCCATCGGATAAACCACTAGCAGATGCTAAACAAATTCTATGCAGTGGATGACGTTTATCAAGCGAATTATTAGGATACAAACCTATTAGTCGGCCTAAGATTGTTTTTCACTGATATTCAGGTTTGATGGCGAAAATGAAGAAGAAAATCTTGTCAGCAGACTTGATCAAACATTGGATGGGAGATACCTTAGTCTCCAAGAACTAAGCACATTACTCCAAACTTTAACAGAGAAAACGAAAAAAGGTGAGACATTTTATTAGTACTGAACTAAAATAATTTCCCAAAACAGTCAGAGGTAGCATATATAATTAAACTTTCATGGACTTTTTTCTCACTGATATTCCTGAGTGAAGAACGAGAATCAGTATTACATTATGACATATATGATACAGCTATGTATAAGACTCACCTTCGCTGGCGAAACGTCAAGAGAAACGAAGGACTGCAATTATTGCCTCGGACAATAGTGTTCACTATTTGATCAGTTTTATTGGCCACTACATGTCTACCAACATCACCACTAACACGCTCAACCGTCTCCTCTACTTACAAGTACTATATTGTGTGATTATTATTCGGCTCAATCATGATAGGAATGGATAGAAACTGTTATTGTAGTCAAAACGTTATTACTTGCAAATCAAAATAATATGTACATTCCTAGACATGTTCCTTCCTCACCTTTATAAAAACCGTATTATTGAAAAAATGATCGATGTAATTTTCCTTTCAAGATAATGAAAAGAGAATGGAATTTCCAGAATATTTGGAAAGAGGAAAACCAAATCTGATGATTGTCCCTCAAAGTAAGTTGCTCCAGTTAATCAATCGAAGGAATTGTTCATTCGACTAAAATTGACAAACAACAACAACAAAATTCATGCAAGCTTACATTTATTTAAAGTTCTTTTTTGGCTTTATTTCAGGTGACATTCTGGCGACCGTCATTGGTCTCTACTTAGAAAGCGATGTTTCTCCTTCAAGATATGAAGTGTTAGTTTGTACACAGGACACATCACTCGAAGAGGTAATGACCAAAAACAAAATTTGTGATGTTTATAAGAATACAAATTGCTGTTTGCATGGACTGATCTTGAGAAGAGGTTTAAGAGAGGGCACGTCCACCTTAAACGATTCAAAATATCCGGTGAAGTTCTTGATTACATGGAGGTGGTGCACATTCTTCTGAAGAAATTGCCTCCATTGATCACCCACCTTTGTTTTGGCTGAGATTAATATCCTTTTCTGAAGGACATTAGCACGAGTATTTTCTCTGTTCACAGGGTAAATCAAACAATTACATAACAATATATTGATGGCCATGAAAAATGTCGAAGCAGTGACTATAGTGATAGCGGTATTTTTAACAGCAATAGCAATGGATGCTATTTTGACAATTATTTTTACAGGTTGAACTCTTATGGAGACGAGCTTTAGCGAACAAAGGAGATAAGTTCCACTGTTTGGCAAACGCGGACAAGTTGAGCCTTGATGATAGCGTAAAGGTCAAGAAAGCATTCGACAAACTGGAGGGCGAATATGATAATGGTATTATTAAAACCTCTTTTCATCATTCAATAAAAGTTCCTTGAGGTTGTTGATGGTGTATTCAGGAATTCGTACATTATATTCGTAAATGAAAGTGTATCATTATTCTTGTTACTATATCTTTTGCAAGTCAATTTTTGTTTTCAGTTTACTATCTTGGGCAAAACTAGTTGGCACTCTTTCTGAAATAGCTACTGCTTAAAATATCATACAAAATATGATAAAAAAAGCCATCGCTTCCTATATATGATATATGATATGACAATATCATGTCAACATTTGTTGTCCACAATTTTAGGTTTTACACCAATTCAAACTAACTAAGAACATATAGTGTCAAAAACTTCAACTTAATTATTCCTTGTGCACAACAGTGATATAACCTGTCGTGATACTACATCCGACTCAATAAACCACTGTTTTTTCACGCAGATTACCAGCTTGTCATAATTTGCAGTAGCGAACAAGAGACAAAGTCTCAAATAGCGACAGCATTTGATAAATTTCGAGTAAAAGGCGCACCGCGTTGTCCACGACCAAAAGAGGTACTGCTGCATCTCAAGAAGTATTTTGAAGCTCCTCCTGCGAGCATGGTTCACTTTGACAGGCACGAGATTGAATGGATACCAGCTGCAGAAGTCCAAACACAATGCCAAACAGATTCCAGGTATTAAAGGCAAAGAAATATCAAAAAAACTTGTTTTTAGTGTGTACGTTAGTCCTTCATTTAAACAGCGTGTAATTATTAATCATTGATTAATTATTTTTATAGATTATAAAGTGTTGCAAAAAGATATTGCATTTAAATTGAGACTAGGCCACAGTCAATCGTGTGCATAGCGCGGATTACCCTGCTTATCGACCGTAGTTTTGAAATCGCTTTATAAAGTTTTGAAATTATTTTGTTTGTCTAGGTTGTCAGTGCTTATAATTTCATCCGAACGTTCTGGAACTGGAAAGAGCCTGATGGTTGAAGACTTTGTAAGAACCCTTGAAGCATTTGAAAGTAACCAACAAATGGCTGATTTGCTTAAAGAGACGGGTGATCACGTGTCTCAATACGTTATTGCTCCTTTGCTTGGGAAAACAGTGAATGTTTCTGATATCGTTGACTTCTTGTTGCCCTACTCCATGATGTCTGATGTTCCTGTCTCAAGGATTTTCCACTTTGACGTCTCTCCATCGGTATGTTTTATTTGTAGTGAAACTTGCAAAACTGTTAATACTATATAGTAGTTTAGAATGATAATATCGGAGAATTAAAATAAAAATGCAAGCTCCCTCCTTGCTTTTCGAGAACACGTAGAACATCCAAACATGATGTTTTGGAAAGTCCGTGACCCGAAGCCTAACCAAGATAAAAAATTCGAAAATGGCAAACCATGCATTATTTACTGCTTACCCCTAAACAATTCTCGGGGGATGGTGCAGGCGGTTGTTGTTGATTATAAACACTATTAATGACGAATGGATTCTACTGGGATGATTTAAGTTAAAAGGTGCAAAATACTTCGTCTTTGCAGGTACAGACTGGCCTGGAAAGTGTTCTCTTCAATTTGTTGTATCTTGGATCCATCCAAGATCAACGGGGTCGTGTTTGGAAACGAAGCCCACGAGACTTGTATGTCGTGGAAATGACGTTAGCTTGTAATGAGCCAAATAAGGTAAATTTAATTGATTTAATTTTAAGTGATTGATTCTATACAAAGACGATGAAATATGCATGCTCTTCAACTTCAATTACATTTTTATTTCCACTTTTACCTGCTTAGATTTTTAAAAATAGAAGGAGTGCAGACAAACAATATACAATATATAATAACCTTTCTACTACTTTGTTTCTAGATCATGGACTAACTGATTTACTTTTGCCAGTTTTAATTCTTTTATTTATTTAATTAAGAGCACATAAAACAATGTTTTGTACTTTCTATATAATCAGCCAAATACTGGTGGAACAGCTACTCGATATTTCTATAACGAGCTACCTTCCATACATTGTATAACACCAAATCAAGTCTTGAAGAAAATGGAGAAGCCCTCAGGTACTTGTTCGTTACGACGTTTTTTTTTAATTGTTCACTTGGTTGTTTACTATTTATTTACCAGCATTCATTCGTTCGATCAAATACAATTAAAATTCACTTATTAGTCATTCAGTTACATATTCATCTGCGAACCTCTAATGAAAAGTTTTCTTTTGAATCCTAGATACCAACGAGTTTATTCCACTATTCAACGATGGAAAGTTTTATAGCGAGGCCGTACAACGTGTTTTCCAATACTTGTATCTCTTAGACAACCAACCCGATCTACTGCATCATTTTGAGTTTGATCAAGAAACAATTTCCAGTGATCGCTCAGAGTGTCTTCGACTATTAACAAAGTAATTGTTTTTTACGTTTGTTCTGATAAATTAGATTAGATTAAATCATTAGATTGTTCTTAATGTCTAATAAATTTGCTTATTTCCTGGTAGAATAGTTAAGTTTCGAACTACAGAACCTTAGACTCAATCGTGCGTAAAATATTCATAAATTTTTTTTTCATACATATATCCAAGGCCTGTCATTAAATGAATAATATATATTTTATAAACCTGTGAGGCTAAGGCTGTGTAAAAGAAAATTCGAAACTGGACTATTGGTCTAACTTATATGCTTATTTACGTGTTGTTAATTGCTTTCGCGGATGTATTTTATTTAGTTCTAGTTTTTATATTATTGTTTTGATATTTATCATCTATTGCTTGACGTTTTGTGGCATATGTGCCATGCAATTTTCTTACTTGCTTATTTTGATTATCAGACTGATTCCATTGTTTGGTACTAGTACTCTGTTTTGAACGGTCTATTTTTATGTAAATTATGCCAATAAAAAACATACAGATGGCTCGCCATAGTAGATTTCAACAAAACGCACTTTTAAATTGCGACAAAATACAATAAAAATGTTTCCTCCACTTCATTGAATTAATTTAAAATTGTCAAGGAATTGAAAGCGTGAAATAATAACGACATGGGAATACTTGTCTAGATTGAAAAAAAAAGGATGTGTACAAATCAATTTACAAGCGCTAGCAGTGTGATAGACGTTATAAAACTCTTACATAAAATTGATAAATTAAATACCAATTAAAATAATTTATCAAATTCGTTAATATTTCATGAACCTAGAACAAGGCGGGAACAATGCAAAATCCCTACCGTCAAGGCATCTGTAAATCCTGATACAGATTTGATCCTTATTTGCGCAAGGTTTAGCTCAAAATATCTCGACCAAATGACATCTAATTTCAAAATTTTAAATCTAAAATGCAAGCATTAATCTAGACAATTAATGTGTATTATTAGCAATATTTGCGTCCGATCTGTCTGAGGTCTTTTTCAATACAACTCACTCAATTTTACGTTTCACTCACGTTTTAGAATGCAAATCAGTTTGATTTAGTAAATTTGATAAGTCGGATCCCCGACAGCGTTTAACAGAGAGCGAACTTGGACTGACTGAATGATGGAATAAGTCTATATTATTTTATACTGGCAATATAAATTGCCAATTAAATAATATTTACAGTTTAAGGCCTTTAAATTCTATTGTCTTTTTGATTAGGTATTGTGGGGTGCAAGATCCATCCTGGTCTGAACTGCAGCACTTTGTGAACTTTCTCAACTATCAGCTTAGTGATTGTGAACGAAGTACCTTCTGTCGAATGGAAAACATCAATGACGTCCTGGAAGGGTTTCGGCTGTTTGTTGTACAGTTTATGACTATCATGTCCCAGGTGGGAAAGTTTTTGCTGTATTATTCTTATAACAGTCGCATGAAAAAACTGTATCGTTTCCCTCCACTAAAGTAGATGTCGACGCTATGACCGCAAATATTAATTTATTGTTCTTTTTTTCTGTATGGAACAGAAACATCACCTGCAATATTTGCTATTTGCAAAGATGAGCCTTTTTAGACACACAATTACCTTGATTTTTGAATCGTTTTTCTTTTATAATTATATTTATTTTAGGACTTTTCTACACGATCGTTGGGTAATGATAACATCCGTGACGATCAAGACGATATCAGAGAAGAAGAGGAAGACATTGCACCGTTTCAACTGCGACGAAAGTGGGAAAGCAGGTATTTATTGGTAATTATATTATCAACTGATATCACCAATTATATACTGACAAAAACTAACAACTGATGACACTATCAACTGATGATGACACTACTAAATGATGACACTACCAACTGATCACACTACCAACTGATAACACTACCAGCTGATGACACTATCAACTGATGACACTATCAACTGATGACACTACTAAATGATGACACTGCCAACTGATCACACTACCAACTGATAACACTACCAGCTGATGACACCTTCAAATGATGACATAACCAACTGATGACACCACCAACTGATGCCAATTTTAACTGATGACACTACCAACTGATGACACCTTCAACTGATGACACTACCAACTGTGTCACCACCAACTGATGACACTCCAACTGATGACACTACCGACTGATGACACTACCAACTGATGACACAACAAACGGATGACACTACAAAGTGATGACACTACAAAGTGATGACACCAACAACTGATTGCACTTCCTCCTTGCCATACTAATAATCGATAACATCACAAATTAATGACTGAAGAAACTACATTTTGAGGAAAACGAAACCAGCCTCTAAGGACATCTACATTTTGAGGATAAATAACTAAATTCGTCTGTCAGAATATGTTATTTTTACAAAACACAGACGTGTGAGGTGACTTTCTTATTTCTTACCTTTGTTTTTTTCAGTCCACATCCCTATCTCTTCTTCAATCATCCAGACCACCAGACATTCACTTTTTTTGGTTTTCGTATTGATGAGGATGGTAATCTCATCGACCCCAATAATGGGGAAGTCCTAAAAGAGGGTCTTATGGCAAGACGTCTTAGAACAGGGCTTCATGTGCAACGAGTCAACTTTGAAGAAGACTTTGAGTCGCTAGATAAGTACGATGAGAAGTTCGTTATCATCTTTATCACTCAATTATTATCATTATCGTTACGTTACATTTTCATTAATTTATCGACATTACTGCCTTTAAATATTATCAGCACTATTACCATTGATATGATTATAATTACCATCATCTTTTGTCGTCACCATGATTACGACTTACGTTTTTATCTTCACTTTTTCATCATGCATCACTTTCGATTATATTTATCATTATCAGCTTTTTCTCACCACGAAGGACAAAACTACAATTCCCTATTTTGATACCTGTACCATTTTAAAGTCGTAAAAAGCTGAATGCTGTGGGGTATAGTGTGTGACTGCAGTTGACAAGAGCAGGACTGACATATAGCACAAATTATTGATAATCTTCAGGAGGGAAAAGATTGAAAAGATATGCCAAGTTCTTGGTGTTGAACGGCCGTGTGACCCTGATGAGAGTTACGAACTTACAGAAGATAATGCTAAGAAAATAATGGCGATTCATATGCGATTCAGGTGGGTGAAAAGAAGTAGTTAATTAACCGAACATTCTCTTGATATGAAATGCCCACGCTTTTTAGCTTCTGGATCACATTTGCTCACAAGTGATTTCAAATTGAAAATTTCACTATATAAAGTATCCAATCTAAATTTATAGTGCATTTTATATGAACATAGATGCGATATCCCTGTAGTGATAATGGGAGAGACTGGTTGTGGCAAGACAAAGTTGATTCGATACTTGTGTGGCTTACAACGTGGTCACGGTGGACCAAGAAACATGCTTCTTGTCAAGGTATAAAAATATCTCTGGTGTGTTTGTTGGGTTGTTCGTTTATTAGCAAATTTACGTTAATGTTCCATTTTTCCCATCAGGTCCACGGCGGTACAACCTTTCGTGATATCGAAACCAAAGTCCAACAAGCTAAGAAGATGGCAAAGGAAAACATGGAGCGAGGTGTCGAAACAGTGCTGTTCTTTGATGAAGTGAATACAACGGAAGCTCTAGATCTTGTGAAAGAAGTCATGGTTGATCGTAGACTGAATGGAGTACCTCTTGGTCAGGACGCTGAGGGGTTACGGTTTATCGCTGCATGTAACCCATACAGAAAGTGAGTACCATTTTCAATTAGTTACTAAAATAGCAACAGCATTTATATTCCACAGTGACAAAACATGAATAAACAATAAAATCAAGTTCCTGGCCAAATTGAGGGGAAATTGCTATGTGTTTCTACAAATAATAGAATTTCGCATCTTTTTGGATAAGGACGTCTTCATCTGAATAGGAGCTGTGAGAGAGTGATTGGCGTAAAAAAATTAATGGCCCATGATATATAATTATGGATATTTGATATCTAAGGACCATTTTGCATTTCTAGACACACAGAAACCATGATCAGGAAACTTGAGTCAGCAGGTCTTGGTTACAGTGTAAAAACAGATGACATTACTGACAGGATCGGTAAGTTCAAAAAACTTTGATATGCCAAAACCTTGCACGTGTCAGATTACTACTATAGCTATTGTAAGTTCTTTTCTACACTGTAAAAGCAAATGCGTCGTTTTGACCCCTGAGCTGAGATCCAAGACGACTCTTTTGAGAAAAAATCATTTTGAACCAATGATGGGGTTGTTTTGACTCCTTCCATGAGTCAAATAAACACCTTGGCAGAGACTCTACACAGTAATTCAACGTGTCAAACTACTCCTTGAAATAGTCAATTTGACTCTAAAGAAGAGTAAAAGTAAGCTCTTTGGAAGATTCAAATTAACTTCAAAAACAGAGATGGACTGGAAAGTCAGAATGACCATTTTACAGGAGTCATTTCTGGGTAAAGAAAACTACTCAGCTAAATGAATAAGAATGGAAAAGGAACATTAACATTTGAGGAGGAGGACCATAGATTCACTAATGATCCATTGCTGCTTTTCCTTCATAAAGTTATTATTGGCGAAGCAGACTGTTTTATGTATTTCACGCTGTCATTTCGTTCTTCAGGTCGAGTTCCATTAAGACAACTTGTGTACCGTGTACATGCATTACCTGAAAGCATGCACTCTTTGATCTGGGATTTTGGACAACTGAATCCTGAAATTGAAATATTGTATATTCGACAAATCGTGAAACGACATGTAAGTATATTCAATCTACTCACAGTTTTTTTTTGTCCTTTTTTAAGGTACTGGACAGATCTGTAGAGACAAATGCTGTTCAGGGTCTTTTTTTCTGCTTTTGTATTTCTTCATTTGTATTCCATCTGACAATTAATTGGCAAATGGATTTATAATATACTTAGACAATTCTTTAATGTCTTCTGTATTGTTTCCTCATTTCGGGCCAACCGGTGGTGTATTTTAGTTTTCCTTATCCCGGAATATATATATCCTAAATATCCGCCTGCTTACTTTTATTGCTTAATTTTTATTTATCACAGTATTCTGATCTTTCTCTTGTAATTGAGCTTTCTTTCATGGCGTTTATCATCATTTATTCTTCGGACTTTTCTCTTTTACCGTATAATCAATCCTCTTTTACCGAGTTTTTTTCATGGTTTGGTATAACAATCTTCTTTTTCGGCCGTTTTCTATTCTTGAATTACTTTCACGCATTTCCATGTATGCTGACTTGTTATGTTATTTAATGTAGATATCCATGGAAGACCATGATATTCCACACGACGACAAACTGGTTGAAGCGATTGCAAACGTGCTAGCAGTCTCCCAACAATACATGAGAGAACAGAAGGTTACATATTATTTACAATATAGAAATATTTATAACTTACTACTTACTTGCTAAAATCTAAGACCAGTTGTATTCACATTGGTTGCCTAGATCTCTTGACCAATCAGCAATCGAGTCATTGTGCCGATTTGGCCAGTTGAAGCTATCCGAAAACGTTAATACCTTGACACGTCTTAGATTTGTTGATAAAAATGTACAAACGATTAAATGGATACTTTTTTTATAAATGTCTTTAAATAAAAACTTCTTGGCATTTTAAAGTATAAATCAGAGACCAAGCCAAAACCAGAAAATACTCTTGTGCAATAGTCTTTTTAAGTTGTTTTAGAGGCGATGATTTTTCTTTAAATGAATCCTAGAGGTCAGTAATTATCTTTACCGACATAACTTTGGCATGGAGAAAGTACACTTTGTACCTTTCGATTGTAAAATTTGGCGATTCAATGCCATTTTTTGTTTTCCAGAATGAATGCAGTTTTGTAAGTCTTCGTGATGTTGAACGCACCATGAATGTAATGATTTGGTTTTACCAACATCGTGAAGTATTCAGACCATTGCTTGAGAAGATTGCAAGCGAAGGTCATGTGCCTGATGCAGAAAGAGGAATGGATCACAGATTTGAAGACAGTGAGGATTCATCCAGTAGTGACGATGAGAGTGACACGGACAAACCTACCGAAAAAGATTTGCCTTATTATTTCAAGCAAGACAAATCTAAAGACGACGTGAACCTCTTATTAGAGGAACCCTCACTTCCTACTGCATCTGGGGATGTTACCAGAAAAATAGTTGAGGAACTCAGCATCGAGCTCGAACTACGAGAGCAATACGAAGTTGTGCCAAGACACGTTCTCAGGATTCGACCTTTTCATAATCTCTTAGGCTTGTCGCATCTGAAAAGTCAAAATCCATCAGAGCCAATGCCATCAACTTCAAGAGTTTTTGTAGAAGATGATGAACCTGTACGCGCACGCCTTATTGGTAGATATCCACCAACTGCAGAGGACAATGACGACGATGAGGATATACATGGAACTACTGGCACTGCTATTGATGCAGATAATGATGATGGAGATGATGATGATGATGATGATGATGATCTAAACAAGGTAGCCCTAATAAAAGTCACTCTAGCTTTTTCCTTATTTAGAAAACAGCAACGTGCATCACACACTTGAGCTAGATACCTCGTGCTTTGCGTTATATATAGCCTTCATCTGGAAGCAAATAAAATAAGTACATGTAGTGGTCCGATCAAGGCATTAGTTCAATTATGTCTTAAATTACACGTAATGGAGATATAATTATAATGCATAGCACGTATTTTAATTTAAAATGACAACATTTCGTTAATATGTTTTAAATTTGATGTCATCTGGAGAAACTAATTCAATATAGGTAAAGCTTTTCTGACAATTACTTTACGCCGTTTTTGTTGACACAGCAAGTCCTCCAACATGTTTAGTTTGTGCATGCGCACTTATGTCTTATTTAAAATAGAAGATTGTTTATTCTAAGTAAACATTCGACATTAACGCACTTTCATTTGAACTAATCACTATTTTAGACATTATTTCTTATTAGTATTTTATTGCCAACATTTACATCAAAATATTATTTTTGATATTACATCGACAAATTTCGATGATCATTTACGGTCAGTACTCAACATGAGTTTTTCCTTAAAGCAACAATCATTTGTAATTCTTACATCATCTAGTAAGAATTAGGCAGAACTAGTTTGACGAGAACAACTCTTACGTCAGTTATGAAATGCTAATGAGATGTATATATGCTAAAACATACTTTACCTCAGTCTCTTTTTACACTTAGCTCTTTTTACATGAACTCTTTTACTCTCTCTTTTCTACTACTGTTTAAACACGGCGCTCATGCTGACTGTTGTACTAGAGCTGACCGAGCTAACAGAGTTAGAAACATTGAAGAATCTTCCAAAGGAAAAAAAAACAGAGTAGTGTATTTTATTTCTTTACATACATTTAGTCTGGCGCAAAACAGTGGAGCTCTCTTATCATATGTTCTGACTAATTTATCTGATTACTCTTATTGACGTGTTGCTATAGCCACTTGATCCAGTTACATGGTCTCTTATCCTTTCTGTTGGTGTGTGCTATCATGCTAAACTGCAAGAAAGAGAGCAGTATCGACAAACAGTAGCTGATGCTTTTCAACGTCCCTGCTGTCTTTATGGTGGGGCTGACAGAATTATCCAGGAAATATCACGGTACGTTATGTTCATTACAATTGATTTATAAAACTAAAAGCGAATAGATGTGCAATAGGGCGGACGAGGTATAGACAAGTTTAGAGATCACATACTGTAGATTGGGGTTAATTAGACAACGGGATTGGGACCAAATACAGTGGTATCAGGATCGTTAAATTCACTGGGAGGAAGGATCAAGTGTTAAAATTTTCCGATCAGAATATTGTTGCGTCACTGTGACACTGTGCTTTACCTTTGGACAAACAACTTTATTCTCTGTTTCTCCATCGGAATTGCATAATCCCTGCAAACTTAATCCTTGTGCTAACCAAGCACATGACAAGGATTTGCTTTATACATACTAACAAAATAAGGAAGACATCTTGCACGCAAAGCTGGAAACAGTATAATATCTATAATCATTACGGATTTTGTGTTTTAGATGCCAGAAAGCCATGTTAAATGAGCTTGATCTCGGTCCAAACATCGCTCGTAACTCTGCTCTCAGCGAGAACGTCTTCATGATGGTTTTATGTATTGAATTACGGATTCCTTTGTTTGTCATCGGTAAACCTGGCAGCTCCAAGTCCCTGGCCAAAACAGTGGTTGCCGCTAATATGCAGGGAGATGCATCAAAATCAAAGCTTTTCAAATCTTTCAAAGAGGTAAATATATTAAACAGAGAACTCAACCATGGCGACTAAAAAAAGCCTTCCTACTAAAACATCTACCGAGCAAATCAACCAACGAAATAGTTAAACATCCAGCCACACATCAAATTAACCATCCAAATAGTGAATCAACCAGGCAGCTAACCAGTACGTTAACCAACGACGGCGTTCAGCCGGCTTTTAAATAACTTAGTAGAAAATCGACATGTAGTCTACAACTGAATTGTCCTCACAGAGGTTATAACATCCAAAATAACCTGCAAAGAATCTAAAGTCAATCTTGCCTTGATTTCATTCTTCTTCAGGTCCAAATGTCGGCTCATCAATGCAGTCCCCTGTCCACCCCTGAAGGGATTCAAGAAACATTCCGTCAATGTTCAAACCTCCAAAAAGGCAAAAACACAGATAAGTTTGTGTCTGTCGTTGTGCTTGATGAAGTTGGACTTGCCGAAGACTCGCCTTTGCTTCCACTGAAAACACTACACCCTCTTCTCGAAGACGGTGTGACGTCATCTGATGACATCATAGAAACAGATGAGAAGCCAGAAAGGGTTGCTTTCATAGGAATATCAAACTGGGCCCTAGATCCCGCTAAAATGAACCGAGGTATAATGCTCTCACGTGACGTGCCTGGTGTAAGAGAACTGGAAGAAAGTGCGATGTGAGTATCGATGTCATGCAATTTATCTAGATTACTTTGTAACTTTTATACCAAATCTATGTGTTAATATGCACCACTTTCATAAATGCCTAACAACGACCAACAATGATTTCTTAAGACTGACTATATCCTGAATACTTTCAGTACAACTACGTCGAAGATCTGTTGGAAATAGACACTTTTGAAAATTATTGAAGCTTTACACAAAATATCAACAAAGTGATGTAGGAATGAAAATACAAGAAATACAATACAATACTTTATAGCCTCGTTTTGGTGTTTTTTGTCCTTTTCAAACTCCTATAACTTTAAGGGGATTTGAATTTTTTCCTGTCAAACTATCAAAACTTTTTATTAGCTTTGATATTTATGTTTTAAAAATATTTCCTTTCACCTGAATAATAATATGCTAATTAGTGGCGGACATTTTTGAAAGTCGTGTATAGTATTTTAGTTTTTAGCCATTTGATTTCGTTATTTAAAATTAATATTATGCTTGGAACTGTAACACAATAAATCACACATTAATCGTAAATAAGCTTTAATAAAGAATACAGAATACGATAATACGATGTTAAATAAAAATATCCATTAAAATAAATACTCATCTTCGAAAGTCCAAAATCACACTTTGCTTTGGCACTTATGAATGTGAAAATAAATATTATTTGTTTAGGGGCATATGTGCATCTGATAAAGATATCCAAGGACAAGTGAAACTAATTATCCCAGCACTTGCTCGTGCTTACTCTGAAGTGTACGAACAACAACAAGAACTCGAGGTCTTGAAAGAATCCAAGAAAGATGAATTCTTTGGATTGAGAGACTTTTATTGGTAAATAAAAAATTAAAAAAACCGATGATGGTGGTGATGATGGGGATGATGATCATAACGACTACCATGATAGACAAATTATGTTTGTTGGCGATCGAGAATTGTGAGTTAATCACAGAAAAGTCAACTTCAAACGGAGTATGTTAAGTGTGTGGACGCGACTGAACATTGTCAACCCACTGAACATTTTTAATTCTTTCTTTTATACTCTGATCATTACTGAACAAGGCGACCAAACGGTGAACTGTTCCGTCAGTGGGTGGACAAGTCATCAGTTGTTCGCTTTTGGTTATAATCTTGAAGCGATTTGGCTTGTTTATGAACGTAGATCATTCTTTTAGATTATTTACAGTGAGGAGACTCGAACCGTGAACACTTTGTGCATTTTTGACAATTTTTTAACATGCATCCTTCGAGTGAATCTATTTGAAAACATTTTAATTTTGATAACTCAGTGCCTTTGAGTTCAGTCCTACTTTTTCAGAGAATTTGAAGCAGCAGAAAGCTCAGAAAATAAAAAGCTAAATAAAGACAAGTGTTCACGGTTCGAGTGCCCTCACTGTAATACTATTTGCTCATAAAGCTGTTTTCTTATGTTTTAAGTCTTATCAAGATGGTTTATAACCAAGTTAAAGGAACTCACCGTGTTCCTAACTGGACGATGATTGAATATGCCATTCGACGTAATTTTGGTGGACTTGATGTTGGTTTTGATCCGGTGGGAATCTTTAGAAAACACTTAGACTTTTTACCACATGACGAACAGGTAACTCTTATATAAATAGTTATACATTATCGATCATTAATCAGTACATCGACCCATAAATCATAGCTAGATCAATCAGTTAACAAATCAACAAAACAACCAAATACGTAACCAGTCCTACAACAATCAATCAATCAATCAATCAAATAAGCTATCGAGCAATCAGTCAATTAGCAATTACAGTAATTAAAAACACCTCAAGCGTACCCACCTAAACTTCATTATTGATTTGATTATTTGAATTTTGAATTGATTATTCAATTCTAGTAATCAAATTTGAAAACAAGTCTTCAAAATTCAAAATAACGTGTTTACAAAAAAAAAAAAAAAAGCTAAATACTTTAGTGAGAGTCTCTAGACAGTTAAATCTTTCACTTTAACATTTTCAAAGTATTTCTGTCTCAAACGGTGACTTCTTGTGGCGAATGTTAGATTGGTCGATTTCAAAATTGAATATTCAAATCGAATAATCAAACCAAGATTCAAAGAATGAAATCAATGAACTTTTATTTGGTACGCTTTAGGTGTTTGGACTGTAATATATCGATTAAACCAGGAATCAATCTATTAAACTGCATTCAATTAATGGACATTTCAGGACGATATACAAGTGAGTTCTCTTGATTTAATAAAGTCCAGCCTTGACAAGGATCCTGAAGAAGAGTAAGTACCCACAGTGGTTTAAGGCAATATTCAATGTCGATCCTTTCATTAGGGCTGAAAACGTCCCAAACTCAGAGCAGGCAATATACAGTTAACACCCGCGTATAAGAGCCTGAAGTAAATTTAAACAGTTGCTTTTGAAATAAGGCTCTATTTCTACCCGTGAAGACTCCGTGTGCGACTGCAAATGTCGGGGTATGGGCTGGATCCTATCTTTGGCACACATTTTTTTAGAATTGTCAATATCTTTAGAAGCTCAAATATGAACACATCAGCAGTAGGAGGATGTACTAAATTTATTTTTTATTTTTGCTACAGAGATAGTCGCTATCTGTTGATTCTGACTGAGAATCATGCAGCTCTCACCATTGTCCAGCAATATTTGACTGAATCAAAGAAGGAAACTGACGAGAACGAGCCTGTGTTGATCTTTGGAAGCAGTTTCCCAAAAGACCTTGAGTACACACAGGTCTGGCAGTCAGTCAGTCATCATCATTGTCACGTCATGTCGTCATCGCCACCATAATTATCATCGTTACCATCGTCATTATAATTTTGTTAAAACCACAGTGAAGTTTATCTTTATCTGTTTTCCTGCATGCATTACCACCAAGCTATTATCGCCGGCATCATCACGGTCATCTTCATCTGTGTGTGTCACTAGTGCTGTCATAAGCATCAACATCACCATCATCATTAAAGCTGAACAACGTTTTGCGGCCACCCCGTTATTTCAGCCATTTTTAAGGTCCCGGACGAGACATGTCCGATAAAGGTACACGCTAAACCCGTTGATACGGACACTCTGAGATGTCCCTTCTGTGGCCGCATTAACGGTGTTCCGTTGTAATCAAATGGATCATCATCTTCATGGATTCCTTATTTAATCTCTTTCAGGTGTGTCGAAACATCAATGACATAAAGGTCTGCATGGAAACTGGAAGAACTGTCATCCTTCTTAACATGGAAAGACTATATGAAGGACTTTACGATGCTTTAAATCAAGTTAGTATTTCCAATGTACGGCAGGAATTTGAATGTTGTTATCTGTATATTTGCTTATTTTATCATTTCAGTACTATGTTCAGTTTGGTGGCAATAAATTCGTAGACCTTGGTCTTGGAACCCACAGGGTCAAATGTAAAGTTGATCCACAGTTCAGGTATTAAGTGTAACAATCAAATCAACCAATCATTAAATCATTTAATTAGTCACTCACTTAATCAGTCAATCACTTAATCGCCAATGAATAAATCAATCAACATTTTACAGTAAGGACACTCGAACCATGAACACTTGTCTCTATTTTCCTTTTTATTTTATGAGCTTTCTACTGCTTCAAATTCTCTAAAAAAGTAGGACTGAACTCAAATGCACTTATCAAAATAAAAACGTTTTCAAACCTGATTGACACAATTGACGCATGTTAAAAAGGTATTCAAAAAGCGCGAAGTGTTCACGGTTCGACTGTCCTCACTGTAACGTTTCGACAAGTTAATTTACGAATGAAGGAACAAACCAACCTAGGAATGAACGAATGCATGAATCAATGAAGAATACTACGTGTATGCGGTAATGAATATAGGGATGTAAATAAACGAATTAAATGAATGAGTGATCTGAATAAGTAAATGAAAAGCGCATGCAACCTAGTAAACAAATTCTAAAAAGTTTTTGTTCCTTTTTAGACTGATCGTAATCGCAGAGAAGAGTACCGTGTACAAGGACTTCCCAATCCCGTTGATAAATCGACTTGAAAAGCATTTTCTGGTCTTGTCTTCAAGCCTAACTGAACCCCAACGAGAACTTGTACAACAGCTCGAAATGTGGGTAAAGAGATTCTCTACAATCGATATACCCAAGCATGAACAAAAAAGGTCTGTTTAGTGAATCATTTATTTTAATCAGGCAAATAATTATCTTTATGTTCCGAAATTACAACTGCTAGTGCATTTTCAAGTTAAATACCTTCCATACTTGAAGCTAATATGACCTCGAAAAATAACTGAGTCTCTGGGAAAAGCATTGCACCAATGAGCAATGTCATCCTTTTTCAACAAGCAAAAATGTAGATTTTCTGCAGCTTGTTTTAACTCATTCTATGAGATGGATGTAGTACTGATTAATTTCCTATTGCTCGTGCATTTTAAAGCCATAGTGCTAATCAAAGTCAAAATGCATCCAAGAAACTGCATTTTGAATAGATAAAACGCCGACCGGCTAGCTCAGTTGGTAGAGCTTCGGACTACTGTGCGGGAGGTCACGGATTCGTGCCCTGGCCGGACCAACACTCAGAGTCTTAAAAACAATTGAGGGGAAGTTGCTGCCTTTGTTTCTCTATCTGCAAATGGTAAGATCTTCACGTCCTCTCGGATAACGACGTAAAATCGGAGGTCCCGTCTACTTTATACTCTAATCCAATTGTGGACGTTAAAGAACCACTGAGGACGAAGGGTACGACCATCCTCAGTGTCTGTACTTACTAAGAACGGGGGCATAACCACTAACAATTATTCTATATACTCATGTTTGTAAACAGCATATAGCGGTCCGTAAAGTCCCCATAAAAACAGTTGTAAACAGTAATTGAAAAGCCCCGAGGGGAATTACTGTATTACTCTATATTTACATTTACATTTTGTAAATTGTTTTAACAGAAAATTCACGCTGGGTGATGCATTTGTTGGCTATCATGATGATACTATTCCGTCCGTGGTGTTCCAAGTCTGCAGTAAACTTAGACAAGATGGAACAACTCTTGACGATGAAAACAGAGTAGATTGGGAAGAAACAGTGAGGATAACGTCTTTTAAACGATTGAGAAATATAGAACATTGTAAAAAAACCAGGAACATCTTTAACAGTATAATCACCACCAATGCAATAATCATACCTCATATTTTCAACCATCATGGCCATAATCATTATAATCATTGTGGATGTTCATATTTTTAAAAGCTAGAAAAAAAGCTTCACTTCACCATTTTTTTAACGAAAATTTATTGGTGTCAATTCTAGTGATTTGTGTACCCCCACGGGGGATACACAAATCACTAGGGATCTGGGTACGGGATACACAAATCACGGGGGATCTGGGTACGGGGATACATTTTACACGGGGGTACCGAAATCGCTCTGACAGCGGAGCTCCGCCCGGCCGAATGCTGCGCAAGCGTAGCACCATTGTTAAGAAAAAATGGTAAACCATCGAGCTGAATTTTTGTCAACTAAACCAGGAAGCCCGGCGTCCGCAAAACGTACATACATACGTACGTCCCTGCCCATCGCGGAGCTTGGCGCGAAAAATTAAAAAAATTATGATACGCGTGCGGACACAAAAAAATCAGTCTTCAGAAAAACTATTACGTCAGTTGATAATAATAATAATAATAATAATAAGAAGAAGAAGAAGAAGAAGAAGAAGAAGATACTACAGAAATGGTTGGAAGTAAAAGAAGAGAGTATGATGGAAAGAAGCAGGCTACCTAAGATAAAGACGAATAGAAAGACCAAGAAAGTGATCGATCTCGCAAACAAATGCATAGAAGAGATAAAGAAAGACCACAAACCAAAAGATATCACTGATATCAACAGTCTTATGTATTCTGCAGCCCACGTAGTAACAACGGAAACAAGTTATCGTCCGATAAAGAAGAACATCAAGAAGAAAAATAGAAGATCTGAACCTATGTGGAAAGAAAAGCTGAAGAAAGAAACAGAACGCTTAAGGAAAGATGTGTCAATCATCAATGAGATGCAGAACCCCAACTCAAACATCTCGGAATCGAAAAAAAGGAAAATGCGTATAAAATACAAAATAAGATCAATGGATAATGTACCGGAAGTAAGAGAGTCGCTACTGCAACAAATATCTGCAAAGGCACAACGTCTGAGAAGGATGGACAAAAGACAAAAGCAATTTCACCAAAACAGACTATTCAAAGAAAACCCTAGACAGTTGTACAGAGAACTAGGAAAGAAAGAATTCAAGATTGAAAAAACACCAAAGAAAGAAAAAATGGAAAATTTCTGGAAGAAGATATGGGAAGACACGAAACAACATGATGTCGAGGCGAGCTGGATAAGAGAAGAAAAGGAGCTACATCAAGATCTACAAGAACAAGAGTGGAAAGAAATAACAGTAGAAGAATACCAATATACCATTATGAAAGGAAATAACTGGAAATCGCCTGGTGTGAATAAATTACCTAACTTTTGGCTTAAATACATCACCTCTCTGCACAGTGAAGTCGTCAGCGAATACAATTTAATTATGAAAGAGCCTGAAAAGACCCCTGAATGGCTTACGAGAGGTACTACACATCTTCTACCAAAAAATGAAACAACAAAAAATCCTAAGAACTATAGGCCTATTACCTGCCTATGAACCACTTACAAAGCTCTAACTTCTATTCTATCTAATAGAACTTATCAATATTTAGAAGAAAATAATCTGCTGCCGGTCGAACAGAAAGGATGCCGTCGAGGATCATATGGATGTAAAGACCAGCTACTAATAAACAAAATGATACTTGAAAATGTAAAAACTAGAAGTAGAAATATCAGTACAGCCTGGATCGACTACAAAAAGGCCTTCGACAGCGTCCCACACAGCTGGATTGCAGAATGTCTCAAAATATATAAGATCTCGCCCGTAACAAGGAACTTTCTGCAATTTTCAATGTCACAATGGAAAACAAATCTTATACTGTCACATGATAACGGCGAAATTAGATCTGACGAAATACACATAAACAATGGCATTTTTTAAGGAGATTCATATTCCCCACTTCTATTTTGTATTGCACTTATGCCTTTGAGTAACCAACTAAATAAGACGACGTGTGGGTATGATATCTACAATGAAAAGATCAGTCATCTATTCTTCATGGACGATCTGAAGTTGTATGCCCGTAACAACAACCAACTAGAAACACTTCTACACACCGTAAAACAATACAGTCAAGACATTACAATGGACTTTGGATTAGACAAATGTGCTAAGGCAACATTTATCAAAGGCAAATTAATCACTTCGAATAACATCAAACTCAATGAGGATATAACCATCAAAGATCTAAACCAAGAAGGGTTCTATAAATACCTCGGTGTGAAAGAGAAGAATGGAATACAACATGCGCAAATGAAAGAAGACGTCCGCAAAGAGTACTACAGAAGAATACGAATGATTCTCAAAAGCGAGCTTAATTCAATCAACAAGATCACTGCAATTAACAGCTTAGCGGTTCCTGTAGTTAGTTACAGTTTTAATATTATAAACTGGACGTTGAATGACCTTAGAAGAATGGATCGTAAAACCAGGAAAATGCTTACTATATATAACATGCACCATCCCAGAGCAGATGTTGAGCGCCTATATATACCCAGGAAAGAAGGTGGAAGGGGACTGCTGCAGCTTGAAATGACATACAAACTTTCAACAGTGGGACTAGACAAGTATTTGAGTGAAAAAGACGACAGCTACATCAAAATAATATACCAACACGAAAACACAACGAAAACGTCATCCATTTTGAAAGAAGCAAAGAAATACAGCAAAGGCATAACGGCAACGGAAGGAAGATGTAATGATTTTACAGTAACAGAAAATGTGAGAAAATTCAAAAATCAAGTGAAAAAGTGATATCATGAAGAGATGCAACAGAAATGGAGAGACAAACCAATGCATGGCCAATATCGCCAAAGAATAGAAAAAGCTGACACAGACATCGAAAGCACGAACAACTGGCTGAGAAGTAGTCAACTGAAGGGAGAGACGGAAGGCTTCATTATTGCAGCACAAGACCAAAGTCTAACAACAAGACTCTACCAAAGTCAAATAATCAAAGATGGAACAGACCCAAAATGTAGACTTTAATTTGTAACCAGCATAATGAATCCATTGACCACATCGTTTCAAGTTGTCCTGCGCTGGCGAAACAAGAGTATCTTGAAAGGCATAACAAACTAGCAAGTTACATCCATTGGACCATCTGTAAGAAGAATGGTTTCAAAGTTGCTACGAATTGGTATGATCACACTCCACAGAGGGTAATGGACAGTAACAGTACAACAATACTGTGGGACATGTCTATACACACAGACAGAGAGATTGCTGCAAACAGACCTGACATCATTATTAAAGATAAGGTTGAAAAAACATGCTACTTAATAGACATAGCAATACCAAACGACAACAACGTAGGAGTGAAAGAACTTGAAAAAAGATCTAAATATAAGGACCTAGAAATTGAACTAGCTAGAATGTGGGACATGCAAGTAATTAACATACACATAGTAATTGGAGCACTTGGTCTAATCAGAAAAGGAATGGTAAAGAATATGAGCAAGATATCAGAGACATTAAGAATAGAACTATGTCAAAAAGTAGCATTGTTAGGAACAGCTCGTATTTTAAGAAAAACATTATCACTGTAATTAGCCAGTTTATACCCAAGGTTTATAGTTTAAACCCGGTGAAATTGTAAAAATTTACTTGAGTTGAAATCGATTAAAATAATAATAATAATAATAATAATAATAATGGAAACTTTATTGAGTTTTTTACCTAAAGTACAATTGTAAATCTCACTAATAATAGGTAATTTACAATTGGCTACTTGAATCTATTACAAAACATAAGAAAAACGATTTTTACTAATACTGCAACAACTCTGGATTGTTCCATTCTTTGTTTCTGCAGCAGAAAATATAATAAGACGATCTAATGGCAATATTCATTAACTTCTTAATTATGTGGAGTCGTTCGTTGTTATTAAAATGAAGATCTTCTAACATGTTGATAAAATTTGCAGAATCGTTAGCGAATACACCAAGCGCACTGATTGACAGATTTACAAAAACTACATTTTTATAATGACTTTTCAAGCTATGTACAGACTCTTTATATTTGGCTTTTTTACGAGTAATATTTTTTTGTAGATTTGATTCATAACCCACTGTTAGTTCAAGTATGTACAGGCACTCATCATTTTTAGTAGATATCAATAGATCTGGACGGTATTCATCACCAGTAATTGTTGACGGACTCTTGAAGTTAGATAGGTCGGCATATAGGGACGCTTCTACAATCGATTGAAAGGTTTTAGCGAGATGGAGAAGGACAGAGTCGTGTCTCCAAGTGAACCGACCTTGTTCAAGATATGAGTTACATCCAGCAATTACATGTAGAAGAGATTCAGGTTGAAGGCATAAGGTACAGTCTGAGGATGGTGAAAGACCCCACTTGGCTAGATTTTTGCGTGTAGGTAAAGTGTTGTTGATGTATCGAATTGTGAAGTTGAAAATGTTTTTTGGTAATTTAGATTGTACAGTGGACCAAATGTTGTTTAGTTTAGGGAGTGAGAATTTTACTACACTTGAGAAGAAGCTACCTTGAGATAGTAGTTGGTTTTGTAGCTTCTCTTCATGTACAGCTTGGAAGTCTTTCGCCACATCTTTGGTAGACTTGTAGACGTCATACTGCAGATTAGTGTGGGTACTCGTTGATTTCCATAGTTGTTTTATTGACTCGTTGGGGGAATTCTTTAGGGCTTTTCTTGACACTGATTGGCACTGGATGAACTTAACTGAAGGAGGAATGATGTTTTGACCATATTTATTACAGGGGAGAAAAATGTTGCTTAGCGTTCCACATATGGGGATATTTAACCATTTACGCATATACCCTAACACTAAGGAATCGAGACTTTCTTGAACCCAAGTCTTGGATAAATCTGCAACAGTGAAGTGCCAAGAAACTTTTGATAAGACATACCGGTTATAGAGGAGAAGTTTATTTTTTGGGTGTAAAGGCTTTCGGTCAATTTCGGACATTAATTTTTCAAAAGTAGTAATAAGTTCAGATTTATGTTTTTTGTTCGACATTTCAAAGTCAAAGTGCCTTCCTAGGTAGCAAAAAGAGTCACTCAATTTCACACAAGGAACCATATCGTTGTTAATTAAGAGTTTAGGGAGAAATTGCACTGATTTTGATGAATTCTTTTTGATGCCAAATGTTGAACACTTGTCAACTCTGATTTTCATGTCAGCCCATTGACACCATAATGAAAACCGATTTAGTAGGTGTTGATTTTCGTTTTCTTGACCAGAAACAACAGCAGCATCATCAGCAAATTGGAACCAGTGAATTGGGTTAAGAAAAAGACCAAGTTGACGAAGTGAGAAACCAAACTGTTGATATTTGTCTACCTTTATGTGTTGAATAAATGTATTAAAACACATATTAAACAGAAGCGGACTTAAACAGTCACCTTGAAGGACTCCACGGCCTACGTTGATGAATGGGGTTTGGAATTTAGATGTGATTATTGATGTCGTGAAATCGGTATAAAGACTACTAATGAGTGTTTTGATGTGAACAGGAACGTGATGATAGTCGAGGACAGATTGAATGAGATTATGATGAACCTCTCCAAACGCATTTTTTAGGTCAAGTAGTGTTATGATAAGAGAGCGTTGTTTGATGCGTGCTTTATTGATGATATGAGCCATTTGAGCAGTGTGTTCTAATGTTCCAGATATGCCGGGTGTAAAGCCTTTTTGAATATTATGTTCGATGAGGTTATTTTTCGAAAGGAATGAGAAGATTGAATTACGGAGACATGAAGTGAAAACTTTTAATGGGATGGATTCTAGTGTTATTGGACGAAAATTTGCAGGATTGTTTGTTTCTCCTTTTTTATGAATAAGAATAGTACAAGCTTTTTTCCATTCATAAGGGACGGATCCAGAAGACCATACGTTACTTATTATGTCAGACAAATATGTTCTTAAATATGGACATCTCTTAAAACATATGATGGAAAGCTGATCAAGAGGTGTTACGCCACAAAATGTAATAACTCACCCAAAATGTAATAACAACGCAAAATGTAATAACTTTTGCCACAAAATGTAATATTAACGCAAAATGTAATAACTTTTGACGCAAAATGTAATAACTGCTATAACGCAAAATGTAATAACTTTTGACGCAAAATGTAATAACTCTGTTTAACGCAAAATGTAATAACTTTTGACGCAAAATGTAATAACTTTGTTTAAAGCAAAATGTAACAACTCTTAACGCAATTCACAAAATGAATAACAGTCAGAAACGTCCAGCTGAAAATCAATGTTTACTTACTGGATAAAAACTAACTAGAATAAAAGAATGGAATGAGATTGGATTGGATGTGAATGGATGGGACGGGACGGGATGGGTTGGAATAAAACGGGATGGAATGGGGTAGTCTTTTTATATTTGTTGATGAAAAGTTACCATTGACAACACTATATCGCCGGATTCGCTGTGTCCTACATAACATAACATTCAAAACATGTTATAAAAACATTGACAATCTCGTTTTGAAAGACAAGAATGCAAATCCTTTTATTACTATGATTTTGCAATTGTAATCACGTTTTGACACGGACGGACGGACCGAGCGAGCGTGGACGGACAGACGGACAGACAGACAAACCGACAAGCAAACAAATAAATAAACAAACTGAAATTATTTTCTGGAGTTGTTAGCAGCTACTAAATAACCTTTTTGCCTGTGTAGTGAAGACGTCTTCTGGGAACGATTATATTGACCACAAGCGGACCCTCTTGTGTAACATTTGCTATTGTCCGTTGAAAAATGCACCTATCTTTTAGCTATTGATTCCACTAGATGCCAAGGTGCATGGCTTTTGTAACATGTGCAGCCTGTTCGATGCCATTCTGTCCTTTTGTTTTCCCTTCTAGCCGCTCAACTTATATAACTTCGTGTTTTTTATTTTCCCCATTTCTTTTTTTTATTTTTTCATAGTGATTTTATCCCATCTCATTAACCCTTTGGTGACTGCCCCCCAAATCACTATTTTTACCCTCCCGTCATAATAAATTAATTTCTTCACATTGAATGAAACAATTATATTCAATTATATATCATTTTAAAGCTGAATAAATACACTTATCAAAAACACTTATTTGAGCTATCTTAAACATTTTATTATTTTTGTATTAGCTATAGATTATTATTTTTACATTGCGTAATGGTATCAAATTTCAAATAAGCAGGCTAAAAGTTGGACTTGATTGCATTTTACAATAAAACATTAAAAAAAACAAATGAAGGCTAATCATGTGAGGAATCTCTGCAGAAAAAATCAGCCCATTCTATCTATTGTGGAGAAAGTTATCAATAAATGACTGACTGCATCGAAAAACCAATAAAATTGTCCTTGTCAGTATTTACAACACCCCTTCTATTTTGATTTGTATTGAAACTGAACTGTTTTGGAATATATATATACAGATAGATATCATAATATGATAAGAGGGCTACTAACAAGAAAAATATGTCATAAATATAAAACTAGAGTTGCTTGTAAATCAACAAATTAAATTAAAACATTACAATTCAAATTCAAACTACAATTTGTTATATTATTCCTTCTTGATCTAATTATGGCATAAGTTAGCAGTCTTTGATTGTTCAAAATAAGTTATTTATGGAACTCCTTGTCATGCCATATAGCAAAGCAGTTTTTGTCTGCAGTACAATGAAGATATACTTGGCATTGTGGTGCACTGCAAAATGACAGCACTTTCAGTTCCTTCTTGTTGCGCATATAGCATACCTTGCAATTTCTCTTTGTTTGAGAGAACTGTGGAATGTGTGCACTTTCAAATTCTGCTGGTTTTCTTTTTGCTGCTGTTCATTTATGTCCACTGAGTAAACATTGATTTTCAGCTGGATATTTCTATTACGTTTCTGAAGTTATTACATTTTGCGTCAAAAGTTATTACATTTTGCGTTAAACAGAGTTATTACATTTTGCGTCAAAAGTTATTACATTTTGCGTTATAGCAGTTATTACATTTTGCGTCAAAAGTTATTACATTTTGCGTTAATATTACATTTTGTGGCGAAAGTTATTACATTTTGCGTTGTTATTACATTTTGGGTGAGTTATTACATTTTGTGGCGTAACAAGAGGGCAAGGAGAACCAGACGATTTCATTTTACGAATCACATTTGTAACTTGATCATAGCTTGGTGGATCCAGGTTGTAAGGAATATCTGGAGGATTTAGACGTGGAATCCAACTTGGAATTATAAACAGTTTGTGAGGGTTGACTTGGTTGAGAACTTGTCGAAAATAAGAGGCACATTCAGTCATGTTGAAAGTTGGAAGGGCAGAGGTTTTTTTATTGAGAATGTTTTTGACATATCCCCAAATGTTTTTCGAAATGTACTTGTCGTGATCAATGTTTATGTCTGTCTTTTCAGGGTCATGTTGATTTTTCTGAAGCTTGTCACGCAGGAATCTAGCAACGTACTTTATTTCTTCAACATTATTATTAGATAATTTTAGAATTTTTAGAGCTTTCTTTAAATCTTTGGTTGAAAAATCTTTATACTTTTCAGTAAAGGCAGAATCGTTCTTTTTCACATTTCCATAATTTGTTTGAAAGTAGTTAATAATAATAATAATAATAATAATAATAATAATAATAATAATAATAATAATAATAAAAATAATAATAATAATAATAATAATAATAATAATAATAATAATGATACGCGCGCTCAGCCTATGAAGAGTCACTTCTTCGAGCTCTTGAAATTTGATCATTGTAACGTTTAAAATTACATTGTGAATTAGATTTGCTTATTGATCCAGATTTGTAAGGTTAGTATTAGCAGTTTGATTATATTTTAGGATTAGTTTGGTTTGTTTCTTTGATTTAAACGCTAATTTAGTCTTCGTTGGAATTGATAAGCGGATCGAGCAGAGAAAGTTGAAATACTTATTAGCTTTGAAAAACGAATAAGATCAATTCACAATTGTAAGAATTTAACATCTCTCTATGTTTTGAACATCAATTAGCACATTTTGAGTAACAAAACATCTTCATAAGGATTTTCCGGATATTTTATAAACTGTTAATCTTTTTACAAAGGTTTTCTATAATTTTAGAAACCGTTATTTTGTTTATTTCGCTGATTTTTTCAAACGTAAAAGAGCGTGCGCGACCGTTGTAAATCATTTAGAAAGAGCTCGCGCACGTGCAATCTTCATTTGGTGAAAGCGCACGCATAACCAAACCTCATTAAGAGTGAAAAAAAAAAAAAAAAACCCGAATGGGTGATAAAACGCCTGAAGCAAGTAATGCTACTGTGCAAGCTGAGGAACCAGGGCAAGCAACAGAACAAGGGCAACTGGAACAACCACAATTACATAACACAAGAACAACCAGACGACGCAGATGGACTACAGAAGAAAACAGAGATGTGATGATATGCTTCTACAGAGCGAAAGCACAAGGAAGGTTCTTTGGAAAACGAATGTTCGAATTATGGAGTATAAAATACCCAAACATTAAACTAGATGAGAAGAGACTGACTGCGCAAAAGAACACCATATTGCGAAAGAAATGGTTTACAAAAATCGAACTTGAAGAACTGGAAATAAAAGCTCAGGAAATTGACGGACTACAACATGAAACAACGGGGGATAGTCAACAAGAAACATCAGAAGATACCAACAACGTGACACAAGAACAACAAGTTCATATTAATGAGGAAAATCAGCAAAATGATAATGCTCATTCTAATACTGATGAAGAACTTAATGACTATCAAATAGAAATAAGAAGAAGGATAATGGAAAAAATGAAACATAATGATCAACCAAGGATACGACTTCCAAAGCTAAAGTACAGTTTCAAACTTCAGCACATCACTGGACAAGCAAACAAAGCAGCCTCTAGTATTGATACAGCTAACATAACAGAAACAAACGAACTTTTATATGCTACAGCAACAGTGGTAACTGAAGAAATGGGAGTGGTTATAAAGAACAGGAATGACTGTAGAAACCATATACCACCTTGGAAGAGAAGATTGCAAAACAAACTAGCAGTACTCAGGAAGGATCTAAGCAGATTGGACGAGTTAAAAGAAGGACGTTTAAAAAACAAGAGAGTTATTGCAGCATTGTTTAAAAAGTACCAACTTGAACATCGCCCATTGAAACAAGTTATAGAAGAATGTAGACAATTAATAATAGCTACATGCAAGAAAATACAGAGATATGAAAATAAAATTAAATTCCATCAACAAAACAAAAGATTCGAAACCAATCAACGAAATCTCTATAATGAACTTAACAATGAGGCTAGCAATGCGAATGTAAACGGAAATGAAAAACCAGCCAAGGAAGATATCCAAAGGTTCTGGAGCAACTTATGGTCAAAGAAAAAAACGCATAACTCTGAAGCAAAATGGTTACGAGATATAAAGAAAGACCAAACTGAAAGTGAACAACAACAAGAACTGATATTTACCAATGAAAGAGTACAAAAGACAGCTAGAAAGATCAAGAACTGGAAAGCATCAGGCAAAGATGAAGTTCATGGGTATTGGATTAAAAAACTACATGGATTACACAATAGAATAGCACAACAATTACAGCAAGTGTTTCAAACAGACGAAGAAATACCAACATGGATGACAGAAGGTAGAACAACGCTTATCATGAAAGATCCAAAGAAAGGGCCTATACCAAGCAACTACAGACCTATTACCTGTCTATCAACATTATGGAAGCTGATGACATCTATCATATCGGATAGTTTATACAATCATCTTGAAGAACAACAAATACTCACTGCTGAACAGAAAGGCTGTAGTCGAGGATCGAGAGGTACTAAAGATCAGCTTTTGATTGACAAGGCAATCATGACAAATGCGAAAATAAAACATAAGAACTTAGAAATGGTATGGGTTGACTATAAAAAAGCATATGATTCTGTGCCCCATAGTTGGATAATTACATCACTTGAAAATGTCAACACTCATCCTACAATAATACAATTTATGAAAAGAGCAATGCCAAAGTGGAAAACAGAACTACATGTAAATGGAGAATCGTGTGGTCATTGTGACATAAATTGCGGGATATTTCAAGGAGATACGCTATCACCACTACTGTTTGTCATATCACTTATACCACTAACGACTATACTAAACAACACAAAGAAAGGTTACAAACTGTCCAATGATATTATGTTGAACCACCTATTGTACATGGACGACCTGAAGCTTTACGGAAAGAATGACAAAGAAATTGAATCTCTTTTACACACTGTTCGAATCTTCAGTACGGATATAAATATGGAATTTGGGATCGAAAAGTGTGCCAGGGTTGGACTTAAAAGAGGAAAGATTGTAATAAAGGAAGGACTAAAGCTCGCAAATGGAAAGGAGATAAGAAATCTGAACGAAAATGAACAATACAAGTATCTTGGTGTACTAGAGAAAGAGGATATTTACCATCAGAATGTCAAAAGTAACGTCCAATCAGAATACAAGAGAAGATTAAAGCTCGTTCTCAAATCCAAGCTAACGGGAAGAAACAAGATTTCTGCTATCAATACCTATGCAGTACCTGTTATAAGATATACAGCTGGAGTAATAAATTGGACAAAAGAAGAACTTCACCATCTTGACACCAAGACACGAAAACTACTTACTATACATCGCGGTTTCCATCCACGTGATGATGTTGACAGATTGTACCTCCCACGAACTGAAGGAGGAAGAGGATTGAAAAGTATTGAAGATACTGTTAGAGAAGAAGAGATTGCACTGAAAGAATATGTCAGCAATCATGAGGAGATAAAGAAGATAGTTAAAGAAGTTATTAAAGAACCAGAGGAAACAAAGAAAGAATACCAACAACGTTCACGCAAAGAGAGATTTGAACGATATCAAAGTAAACCTCTGCATGGAAGTTATAGTAGAGCTTGCATAGACAAGATGGACCAGGAAAGTACTTGGTTATGGCTGAATAAAGGTGACATCAAAATTGAGACAGAAGGAATGATAATTGCTGCACAAGATCAAGCTTTACCAACTAATTATCTGAAAAATAAATACAAGACAAGCGAGTCACCATTATGTCGACTATGTAAGGAGAAAGTTGAAACTGTTGACCACATTGTAGCTGGATGCAAAGTTCTGGCAGGTAAAGAATACATGGAAAGACATAATAAGGTCGCAGCAGCAATTCACTGGAGCCTGTGTAAAAAACATGAAATACCATGTGACGCAGAAAACTGGTGGGACCATCAACCAGAGAAAGTGATGGAAAATGAGCACATTAAAATACTATGGGATTTTAACATTTATACAGACCAGAAGATTGAAGCAAGACGTCCTGATATAGTAGTGATTGACTTGAAAGAAAAGATTGTTAAACTGATAGACATTGCTGTACCGAAGGATTGTAGAATTGATGACAAGGAAGCAGAGAAAATAGACAAGTATCAGAAGTTACGAATCGAACTTGAAAGACATTGGGAAATGAAGACGATGGTTATACCAATAGTAATAGGATCGTTAGGAACAATATCTAAACAACTAAAACATCACATCGAAAGACTTGAACTTAACAACATCAGTCTAATAGAAATACAAAAATCTGTAATTTTAGGAACGGCAAACATTTTAAGAAAGGTACTTCAACTCTCAGGTGCAGGATGAATACTCGAGTTGAAAATGTAAACCAGCAAACATATATGTAAATGTAATGTGTTATTTATGCTGAGAAATGAATAAATAATAATAATAATAATGAAAACTTTATTTTGTTTTTCCATTTACAATTGTAAATCTCACTTGTTAAAGGTAATTTACAATTTGCTACTTGAATCGCTTACAAATACACAATAAAAATAAAAAAAAATAAAAAAAAAATAAAAAATGAAAACACTGATGAACATCATTATTTACAACAACAACAACAAAAACAATGATAATAACAATTATGATAATAAAAAGCGTTAAAATCTCATTAAGTAAGGGTTATCCCAGACTTTATTACGGCAGCAAAAAATGTAATAGGTTGATCGAATTGCAATATTCATCATTTTCCTTATTACATATTTTTGTTGTTTACTATCAAAATCTAAACTTTCTAGAAAATCAACAAATGTAGAACAATCATCAGAAAATACTCCAAGGGAGCTAATTGAAAGATTAATAAATTTAGCTTGTTGGTAATCACTACTTAAATCATTCATTAGATTTCTATATTTTTTTCCTTTTTCGTTCAGCATTGTTTTTAAGGTTAGATTCAAATCCAACTGTAAGTTCCAGTACATAAAGTGTTTCAGGCGTTTTCAAAATCAAATCAGGACGATAACTTTCTCCAGTTATAATTGAGGGGCTGTTGTAATCATCAAGGTCGACGTATAGTGCAATGTTGTCAAGAGGCTTTAGTGATGATGCGATGAGGTTTAGGACGGAATTGTGGCGCCATGTAAAGCGATCAAGGTAGTGTTGACATCCACTGACAACGTGGAGAAGAGATTCAGGAGAAAGACAAAATGAACAATCGGGGGAAGAAGAGATACCCCATTTTGCAAGGTTTTTTCTTGTTGGAAGAGTGTTAATTTATGTAGCGAATGGTAAAGTTGTAGATATTCTTGGGAAGGTTAGATTGCATAGATGACCATAAGCCATTTAATTTTGATAGGGAGTATTTGGTGACATTAATGAAGAAGAAACCTTGAGATATCAAGTCATTATCTAATTTATGTTCTTGTTCTGAATGGAAAGTCTTAATCACTTCTTTAGTTGTTTTAAAAATATCGTACTGGATGTTGGTGTGTTCATTTGTGGATTTCCAAAGATGTCGTATGTCAGCATTTTTTGAGGTTTTCAAGGCCTTGCGAAGTACTGTTTGACATTGAGTGAATTTTACGGAAGGTGGGCATATGTTTAAACCAAATTTAGAACAGGGAAGAAATACATTACTGAGAGTTCCAGATACGGGAATATCTAACCACTTGCGTATAAAGTGAGATACGATGTTGTCAATGTTCTGGATGACCCACGTTTTAGGGAGGTCACAAACAGTAAAGTGCCAGCTGATTTTGGAGAGAACATAACGACTGTAGAGGAGTAGTTTATTTTTAGGATGTAGTGGTTTATTGTCGATGTCTGTCATTAGGCTATTAACCAGATTACTTAGTTCAGTCTTGTGGTTTTCATTTGACATTTGGAAATCAAATAATAATAATAATAATAATAATAATAATAATAATAATAATAATGATAATAATAATAATAATAATAATAATAATAATAATAATAATAAAACCTGCGAAAGTTCACCTCTACGAGCTCTTGAAATTTGTTCAATTCAACACTTAAAATTACTTTGTGAAATCAATTTTCTTGTTGATTTAGGACGGTAAGATTCTTATTAACAATTGTGTTAATTTTTTGATTATCTTGGATTATTTTCGTAATTTTATTGCTAATTTATTCTTTTCTGGAATTGACAAGCGGACCAACCAGTAAAATTGGAAATACTTTTAAGCGTTGAAAAACAAAAAAGATCTATTTACAACAATACGGAATCGAGTTTTTTCTAATTTTGGAACTTCTAATAGTGAATTTCAAGTAACAAAATACCATCAAAAGATTTCGGATCTTTTTTTTTGTAAAACCGTTATTTTTTTACAAAGGTTTTCAATAATTTTGGAAAACCGTTACTTTGTTTATTTCGCTAGTTGTTTCAAATTTGGTGGAACGTGCGGAACCGTTGAAATTTTCACTAAGTAGAGCTCGCGCGTGTGCAATCTTCAACTGGTGAAAGCGCGCGCACAAACAAACCTCAATAAGAGTGGAAAAAAAGAACCCAAATGGGTGATAAAACGCCTGAAGCAACTGATGCTACTGTGCAAGCCGAGGAACCAATGCATGCAACAGAACCAAGGCAACTGGAACAAAACCAATTACACTACACAAGAACAACCGGAAGACGACGATGGACTACATATGAAAACAAGGATGTGATGATATGCTTCTACAAAGCCAAATCACAAGGAAGGTTTTTTGGAAAAAGAATGACAGAATTATGGAACGTAAAACATCCAGACGTTAAGCTAGATGAAAAGAGATTGACTGCGCAAAAGAATACTATCTTACGGAAAAAATGGTTTACAAAAATTGAACTCGAGGAACTTGAAACAATAGCGCATGAAATAGAAGGATCACAACACGAAGCAACTGAAGATAGTCAACAAGAAACATCAACTCCTATCAATTCCACTCAAGAACAGGTAAATGACATCACTGAAGAAAATCAACAAGAAATTAATAATGATAATATTGACGATGATCTTAATGACTATCAGAAGGAAATACGGAAGAAGATAATAGACAAGATGAAAGACAACCACCAAAGGATAAGACTCCCAAAGTTGAAGTATAGCTATAGACTTCAACATATCACTGCACAAGCGAACAAAGCTGCATTAAGTATTGATACATCTACAATAACAGAAACAAACAACCTTTTGTATGCAACAGCAACAGTGGTAACTGAAGAAATGGGAATTGATATAAAGAAGGTGAATAACAAGAGGAACCAAATACCACCATGGAAACGAAGACTACAGAGAAGACTTACAGACCTCAGAAAAGATCTAAGTAGATTGGATGAATTAAAGGAAGGACGATTGAAAAATCAAAGAATCATTACTGCATTGTTTAACAAATACCAACTTGAACATCGCCCATTGAAACAAGTTATAGAAGAGTGTAGGCAATTAATAATTGCTGTAAGTAAGAAAATACAACGATATGAAAACAAAATCAAATTTCATCAACAAAACAAACGATTTAAAACCAATCAAAGAAATCTATACAATGAACTTAACAATGAGGCAAATAAAAACAACGCAGACATGAAAGGAAAAGAAAATTTGAACAAAGAAGACGTTCGAAAGTTCTGGAATGATTTGTGGGCCAAGGAAAAGACACATAACACGAACGCAAAATGGCTGAAAGACTTAAAGGAACAACAACCCAATAGTGAACAACAAGAAGAACTGATATTTACCAAAGAAAAAGTACAAAGAACATCTAGAAAGATCAAGAATTGGAAAGCACCAGGCAAAGATGAAATACATGGATATTGGGTGAAAAAACTACATGGATTACATGAAAGAATTGCAAAGCAGTTACAGCAAGTGTTTCAAACAACAGATGAAATACCACCATGGATGACAGAAGGCCGAACAACACTTATCATGAAAGATACAAAGAAAGGGACAATCCCGAGTAACTACAGACCTATTGCATGCCTACCAACACTATGGAAGCTGATGACGTCTATCATATCCGATAGCCTATACGAACATCTTGAAGAACAAAACATACTACCAGCAGAACAGAAGGGCTGTAGCCGGGGATCAAGAGGCACTAAAGATCAGCTTCTCATTGACAAGGCAATTCTAACAAATGCAAAGAGAAAGCACAAGAACTTGGAAATGGTATGGATTGACTATAAAAAAGCATATGACTCTGTACCCCACAGCTGGATAATTGCATCCCTTGAAAATGTCAATACGCACCCTGGAATAATACAATTCATGAAAAGTGTAATGCCAAAATGGAAGACAGAGCTATATGCAGATGGTGAATCGTGTGGCCTTTGTGAGATAAATAGTGGCATATTTCAAGGAGATTCCTTATCACCGTTATTGTTTGTAATATCACTTATACCACTAACAACTATATTGAACAATACACTGAAAGGATACAAACTAAACAATGAAATCATGCTTAACCACTTATTATACATGGATGATCTGAAGCTTTATGGAAAGAATGACAAAGAAATCGAGTCTCTTCTGCATACTGTACGAGTCTTTAGCAAAGATATAAAGATGGAGTTTGGAATTGAAAAGTGTGCTAGAGTTGGAATTAAAAGAGGAAAGATCGTAAGAAAAGATGGAATTAAATTACCAAACGGAAAGGAGATAAGAAGTCTGAATGACAATGAACAATATAAGTATCTTGGTATTCTGGAAAAAGATGACCTTTACCATCAGAAAGTTAAAAGTAACGTTCAAACAGAATATAAGAGAAGATTAAAACTCATTCTCAAATCAAAACTTACAGGGAAAAACAAGATCTCTGCTATTAATACCTATGCAGTCCCTGTTATTAGATATACAGCTGGAATAGTGAATTGGACAAAAGAAGAACTGCACCATCTTGACACCAAAACACGTAAACAACTTACTATGCACCGTGGCTTTCATCCCCGTGATGATGTAGACAGATTGTATCTTCCAAGAACTGAAGGTGGAAGAGGACTTAAAGCTATAGAAGATACTGTGAAAGAGGAAGAGATAGCACTGAAAGAATATGTCAGCAGAAATGAAGATCTAAAGAAAATAGTCAAAGGAATTGCACAAGAACCTGAGGAAACTAAGAAGGAATACCAACAACGAAAATGTGAAGAACGATCTGAAAGATATCAAGAAAAGCCCCTACATGGAAGCTACAGCAGAAATTGTAAAGACAAGATAAACCAGGAGAGCACATGGTTATGGCTTAATAAAGGCGATATCAAATTTGAGACAGAAGGACTTATAATAGCTGCACAGGATCAAGCATTACCAACTAATTACCTCAAAAGTAAATATCACACAAGCGAGTCACCTTTATGCCGACTATGTAACGAGAGGGTTGAAACCATTGAACACATTGTAGCTGGTTGTAAAGTACTAGCAGGGAAAGAATATATGGAAAGGCATAATAAGGTAGCAGCAGCAATTCATTGGAGTTTATGCAAGAAACATGTGTGATGCTGATAACTGGTGGAACCATTAACCAGAGAAAGTGATTGAAAATGAAAATGTCAAGATATTATGGGACTTCAACATATATACAGACAAGAAGATTGAAGCGAGACGACCAGACATAGTAGTGATTGACAAGAAAGAGAAGAGTGTTCAACTGATTGACATTGCTGTACCGAAAGATTCCAGAATTGATGAGAAGGAAGCCGAGAAGATATACAAGTATCAAGAATTACGTATTGAACTTGAAAGACTGTGGAATATGAAGACTAAGATTGTGCCAATAGTTATCGGAGCACTAGGAGCAATATCAAAACAATTTAAAAATCACATAGACAGACTTGAACTTAATAACATCAACTTAATCGAAATACAAAAATCTGTAATTTTAGGAACTGCATCAATCTTACGTAAAGTACTTCAACTCTCAGGTGCAGGTTGAATACCTGAGTTGAATATTGTTAACCAGCAAATAGTCAATGAAATGTATATTTATTCTTGCTGAGAAATAAATAAAATAATAATAATAATAATGATAATAATCATAATCATAATCATAATCATAATCATAATCATAATCATAATCATAATCATAATCATAATCATAATCATAATAATAATCATCATAATCATAATCATAATCAATCATAAACATAATCATAATCATAATCAATCATAATCATAATCATAATCATAATCATAATCATAATCATAATCATCATAATCATAATCATAATCAATCATAAACATAATCATAATCATAATCAATCATAATCATAATCATAATCATAATCATAATCATAATCATAATCATAAGCATAAGCATAAGCATAATAATAATAATAATAATAATAATAATCACTACTATTACTCTTCTTGCCAGGTGCTGTCTGAATCTAAGAGACTTCTCGTCCAGTGTTGCACACCAGACGCCATTGTCAGGCTACATACAAGTAGTCTTCAGTACGAGGCGGATGCGATATGGAATATGTACTTCAAAGAGCAGCATCATTCAAGTTTGGCAGATTTCCTTCGGCATAGGGAACATGATCAAGGACTGCTTATCCAGGTACTATTAACAGTGGAATACGAGAGAAGAGAGACAGGGTAGTACTAAGGGTTAAAAAGATCGGAATATGCACAATTGGAAAAATTGCCCTTTCAATTGAAGTGTTTTGTCATAACAACTTCTAACAACTGAACTGCACGCGCTACACAAGGCCACAAGTTGCAACAAATTTCGTTTTTGACCTAAGTTTTTTGCTCCATGCAGATTTACGTTTAAGGCAAAATTAAATGATCGTCAATATGAGTTTTATTATTCTTGAAATTTTTCGCAGGTTTCCACTCATTCAAGACTTTTGTCCCAAGAAAACTTGGAAAAAGTTGCTCAAGCATTAGATTTGCATAAACACTGTGTTGAAGCAATTACTCTACAGCAATTTCAAACAGAACAACAGTTTCGTGATTGTATTGGGTCAGTATTAATGCTTAACCTAAAGTGTGCTTGTGTTTTGTTATTGCCGGGTGTAGTAGTCGAATAAGTCTGGCTACAGTTGCTGGGTTGCTGCACGGCCACCCCAGACAAAACTCGCAAAGTGCAAATTGTAATAGACTGCCGTCAATCAAACATGTAATTCTACTTGGACGTACTCAACTCAGTACAAATTCGTTCGGTACTCGACAGATGTAGACTCCACATTGCTACTGGCTGTTACTAAATAAAAAATAAACTACACGGTTTTCAGGCTAAGACTGTGTAAAAGAGAATCCAAACTTGCTATTGGACGTTCCGATCAATGTGCTTGAAATAAGGCATTCGCTAATAAGAAAAAACAGAGTTTGTCATTGTGGAGGCGTTAACACATAGTTGAACTCGTTTGAACGATTTGCGTTTAAGGGTTTTAATTTACGATTACGGTCACGTTATACGAATACGGTTCCTAGAGAGAAGAAAACTAAATTACTAAAATTACACGAGAAAGCAAGGAAAAACGGAAAACTAAGGAAAAATACTTACAAATGATATGTGTCCGGTGACGAGTAAAGACTGAAGTGAAAAACTGATTTACATGCACATAAAACTACGGGTATAATACCCAGAGCGGGTGAAGGAAAACAATAGGAAATAAAACACTATTGCGTTACGGACAACAAGTTACGGTACGGTGAATTATAGGCATTTCTGCACTAACAGTCATGATATCACTATGCTATATACATATAGTCTTAAAACGTAGTGAGATTGTATTTGACAACATCATAATAATCACTTGTCACTATCAATTGTCATTACTGAATTTTGATATTTTGCATTACCAAAGAAACGCTCTCAAACGTTATGGCCCAACATAAGTCCACCAAAAAAATTAACAATTGATTTTCTTAAAACAGGAATTTCTTTGCTCATCTTGGCGGAGACAGAGGTCTGCTAGTAGTTCAGTGTATTCCAAGTGACCTGGCCTTCAACCTACTAGCCTGTGCACGCCACCTTCTATTAAAAGAACGAGCTGAAATTAAAGACGATGTACCCGTTCATATCATAGTCATCATCCAACTACCCAGAATTCCAGGCGGCTACCCTGACTTCGTTGGTTTCCAAGGGCAACAGTGGGAGTCTGTTCATATTGACGAGCTCTCAGATGCATCGTTCTATGTTCCATCGTTAGAAGACGTGAAGGACAAGTCTCTTAGTCAACTGTTCAAGTCGTCGATAGACGATGATACACAGACCACGCTAGATGCTGTTGATGTTTTGAGACAGTGCATCCAATCAGCAGCCCAAAGGATTGATGATGGCCCATCGAGGGTAAATAGGGCAACCAGGAGAATTGTCATTTTGTTAGAGCTGCTTTCGAGGGAGAACTATATTGACCAAGGTCAGTGTTGTCATCTTCTTATGCATTGAATCCGAATGTTTAATTTCTTGAATTCTGTGGCAATTTTTAGCATGTGATTTGGTCGTTCGGCTGTTTGTTATTTCTACAAACGCACTATCTAATTGATACGAAAGTGAATGACCATGGTTTTCACTTGTGCAGTAACTATAAGCACAAGAAACATATCCATACTAAAGCACGATAACGCATTCTTGGTATGACTTAATAGCGCTCACACTTTGGAACAAGTTTTTATATTCATTTAGTTTGAGTATTTATAATGAAACTGAATATTTTTTGTTGTGTGTTTAAATAAAGTTTTGTGCATGTCTATATGACAAAATCTGGTAATGAGCAGAACAGCAGAACAGCATTGAATCTACGAATGCCACGTATGCTTATTGCATTAACTAGACGCTTAGAGGAAGCGTTTACTCGTGCACTTAGCGGTGTTCTGGAGGTTATATTTTGAAATTTTGTTTTTGATGGGAATAGTCACTAAATACCGACTATTTGCTAGCAACTGATTTTGATTTTATTTCACAGTTCCGATGTTTGTGCTCTAGAAAGATCACAACATCATTAACATATTTATGCTTGTTTAGTTTTATAGCAGACTGTTTATACAATAATCTGTTGCATACAGAGCAAATGTAATATGAACCTTGCTTTATTTTTTTATGAAAAACTGAAATACAGTTATCTAAGTCATAATTCAAATTTCTCTGAACTTGCCTAGCACTTTTTGATTTTATTTTAATGGCAGATTTACAATGTTGTTTGTCAATGTCATTCATTGTTTTATATTTTTCTGCTTTTTTTCTCAGTAATTCAGTTTTTGTATCTGCATCCATTGTCTTATATTTCTTTGCATTCTTATGAGACAGCTCAATCTTCTTTTTTAGGGTCCATTGTTCTATACTTGTGTAGTAACAAAGTTTTTCTAGTGGCATTGTCCATAGATTTAAACCTCTGATTTGATCTTTTAGTGGCATTTTGAATTTTCATTTTTTTCTCAGTTTGCAGGTTCCATATTGAAGTCATTCTGTCTTTTTTTTACCTGTCTTTTTTGTTCATTGGACTTGAACTTTCTCAAAATCTTTTGCCTCAAGGTGTTGTCATTTGTTACTGGAGATGAACAGGACAAAAAATAAATTATATAGTTACCTTGGCAACCATTTTGATATATGAAGCTGCTTACATTTTTAATAAATGTCTAGATCAGTCCATGATGCTTGTAAAAGCTTTAATTGATCATTCACATTCACTGAAGCAAAATATTCAAGACCTCTGATTGCATTATGTTGTGTAACACAACTGATAGAAAGATCATTAAAACAAATTAGAAAACCACTCGAGTAGTATCAACTTGTGTTTTCTACTATTTTACCTCTCAGTGTTTCACTAAAAGATTGTGATAATTGACTCCAACATTGTTCTTTGCAATGTATATTGATGTCTGCATCATATATTTTTATTACATTTGGTATTTTAGAGGCCTTATGTAACAATAAATCATTGTAAAACAAATTTGCATATTCATTTATGGCATCAAATGTTGTAGTATTCCAGTTAGTGCATGATTTGATGAGAGGTACACATATTGTATAAACAGATGTTGTTGATATTTATTTAAAGGAATACAAACACCACAATCAGATTCTACTGAAATTGAAAGATGAGATTGTAGGATGACCCTCCGCGTTGACACATAATGAGACTCTTTAAGATGACCAATGTTGATTTCAACTGGAATATCTGCTGCACTAGTTGGGCTAATAATAGTGACTGGTACAAATCCCTCATTTGACTCTGTTATATGAATAGTGACATTCAATGCATCAGCGACTGCCTTTATGATAAGTGCATCAGCCCATGTACCTTGATGAGAGTTAAAAACTTTCAATGTTGCTTTCAATAAACCTTTCAGGATTATTTGTCATATATTGAACACCAGCCGTGCGTACACGTACATGATAACAAGGATCTTCATATAACTGATGTGACACTGCTCTAAAAAGCAATCACCTGCACCACCAACATCTAATAATTGTAACCCTTGTTCAGCTAATCTAGACTTTAATGTCATATAAGGTAATGTTTGTACGGTATTGTTTTGTGCAAAAGGGCCAGGATTTAGCTCAATATCACCTGAAAGCATCAGCTGTCTCTTGGATACACAATATGTTTGGATTTGATACAAGTAAAATACACAATTACAAAACAGAAAATAACATCTTTGAATTCTAGTACAGAATTTAATAAATTAGTAACATTAAATCTATGTACATAAAATGAAACATTCATGCAGTGATTTGATAGATATTGTAAACTTATTATTTTGACTTTACAACTGATTTTTTCGTTTCTGACTGCTAGGACAGTCCTCTTACGAATGGAAGAGGTTTCGTCCATAGATAACTTGTTGGTCTCTTCGTTTTTTGCTGCTAGGACAGCTCCCTCACGAATGGAAGGGTTAGCGACCATAGATAACTTGTTGGTCTGTTCGGTTTTTGCTGCTATGACAGCTCCCTCACGAATGAAAGTGTTAGCGATCTCACAGATCTCCGCGTCATCCAAAAACAACTTACCAATATTCATATTATCCCGACGAGTAAAGAATAATAGATTCCTGTTATCATCGTAGAAATTTTCGCCAAAAGAGTCCATGTTTACGTTAGTAATTTCGTTTACAAAGTTGTAATAAAATGTCGTCTACTGCACAAACATGGAACGAAAGATTACCGCTAACAAATTGATCGAAGAATCGGTCATGTGGTTGGCAGCCATCGAGATGCATGATGGGATCGTGCTCGACTGGAAAAAAAAAATTCGGCAAGCATTTTTTACCTCGTGCCGCGGCCAAAGGCCTGGGCACGAGTAATGAGAACTAGCTCTCTTTGTAAACATACCGAAACACTTTCTTTGTTTCTCTCTCTCTGTCTTCTCCCTCCCTCTCTCCCTCCCTCTCACTCTTTGCCTGCCTTTCTCTTGTTGAAATATAATATTCTTCAATGTTAAACTGACTTACTTCAAGAGAGTATGAGATAAGAGAGTTTATCCACCGTATTGGGCTTTACACTCATCATGGGATCTTTTCATTTTATTTTTAAACTGAAGTTATTTCGGGAACGGAACGTGATTGGCCAGATTGCAGGAGGTGCGGTCGCATCGTCAAAAGAACTCAAGACAAAAGTGATGTATCCACAAGAAGGAGGACATCTGATGGGGTCCGGGGATAAGCTCTCTTATCTCATACTCTCTTGCTTACTTTTATTCATAATAGGTGAATCTATTCACTTGTTCCCCAATGTACTCATAAGACGAGTCTATGAGCTGCTTGTAAAGACAGATGAGCGATCGCCACATGAAGGTACCAACTGGTCAACGTCCGAAGCTATGGAACACACTGACCTACAGGAGACTGGAACCTACAGGAAAGCTCTATGGCGTAAAATACAGACTGCTGTTGTACCAATTTTCTCAGAGGTAATCGCTTTCATAGATAGAAATGGTAACCTAGAGTCATTACACCGAGGACATGCATGGCTGAAAGACCTGTGGCTACAGATCTTCCAAGACAACAGACTTACAGAGCTGCACTACTCGTCATTCTTAAAAGATGATGTCATCAGGAGTCACGTGCCGGTAACGTCATCAGGTCGTGACCTGCACGTGTTTGAAAGCCTTCTTCCGTTCTCGTGGCTCATCAGAGAGAGAGTTGATGACATGTTGTCAAATGCCAAGGGCGTAGCAGGTATGTGTGCATTTAAACTGGCAGCAAATGAAAAGAGCATATCAAACTTCGTGAAAGCACCTAAGTTCAGGTTTTAATGCACAAGTCCAAAAAAATGACAGTCAATTGAATTTTATGATTCGTTTTGAAAATTGCGTTGGGTGGTTGCGCATGCCACCCAACGCCGTTTTGCGAAACTTTATTTTAAAAATTCAAATCCTAAAATCTCTGCGATTTCTATATCAATAGTTGCTAATTCTAGTAAGCTTTTTTGATTTCTTGGCTTTATTTTTACCTTGATTTTCAATGACATTTTTTTAATGGCTCTTTTCAATGTCTGTGGTTTTGAATGGCTTTTCTGTACGTACTGTACTATCAGTGACTTGATGTTTTCATATTTGTCCATTAGAAAGTTCCAACAGTTCTGTGGTAGAATGTTTGCGTGGAATGATGTCCAACTCAGACATTGCTGAGATCATGAATATCATCAATGGAAATCAAGAAGCTGTTGAGAGATACATTCATGATTTTGTTCATATGAATTACAATCCTGTGGGCAGAGTTGATCATGAGGTACATTCCTTTTTTTATTTAATGTCAAACTGCTCAAGTCGATTTATAGATTTCTGTGACTACTTTCAGTTTATTCATGTAGCGGGCTCGTATTTTCTTCATAGTATTGCATTTTTGGTCAGTTGGTCTATTGTTTGGGGGCCTAAATCTATCCATTTTCAATGCTGCTCTTACAAGTCGCTGAAACCACAAATGAAACGCATCATTCTTAAAACAATCCCAACTGGCTAGCAGACAAACCAATTTGCTAAATTCAAAGCATGGCTGAGGCATTTTATTTTGACGGAATTGTAGCAAAGACAAATAGAATATCTGTGGCCAGAGCGGGAATCGAACCTATAGGACCGCGCCGGATTGTGAGACCAATTCACTGACCACTCAGTCATTGCTATCTCCTCAGTATATTTTCGTCTCTTCATTTTAATCTGTTTAATAGAGTAAATATTTTCTGTTGTTGTTGTTATTCAGCTTGTTGCCAGAGCAATCATCGTCACAACGAGACAGCTACACTATGACAACAATAGTTCTGCATTCAATTTCCCGGATGTTGCTTTGGTCCATGAAGCTTATTATCGTATCGACGTCCGCATCGCTTGCTTCAGACAACTGATCCAATGCAACCCAAGCATTGTAGACAAGGTTCTGGATGCGTTCACAGTCAATGAAAGTAGCATGGTAAGAGCTAGAGTTCGTAGTTATTTAATCAGTTAATATTGATATTATCGAACACCAACACTCACTAATTCAAAAAGTATTTTTCTATTTTTCCTACCCAACAGTCACTGCGTGAATACACTCTTTTCAAGTTCTTTTGCTGTCGCTTTTTTGTCTAGAAATAACACATTCCACCACCATTATCAATATGTACACTGCAACCTTCGTGGGATTCTTACATCATTAATTCATATTTCAGACACTGGATGCTATTGCTCTTCTCGTGTGTTTAGAGAGCATGGACCCTAGTGAGGTCGACATGTGCGATAACGAGCAACGAAAGGTCTGGTGTGATCATGTGATCGCAATTCGTGCTTCCGCTGAAAGTATAATGGGTAAACTGAAAGAAATCAAGTATGATAGCGACGATAAAGTCTTAGATACACTGGAACGTTGCAGGTATCAGTCACAATTGTCAGGTCCAACGCTATACTCATGCAACAATATTAACCTATTCAAACATTAAAAAAAAACATATGGATGTTGCCAGAAATAAATGTATTGATTACATGCGCTGTAACGACTAATGTGCTACAATGGGCGTTTCGCACTAAGAAGTCACGTGACCAAATCAAACAGTTTCAGCTTCTATTACACAACACAACAAAAATGACAATAAATTGAAAGTCGTGAAATTTCCTAAGATTCGTTCATTAGGTGGTAAAGAGTGCAAGTAGTCTATTGTAAAACACATTGGAACATATTATTTTCATTATCTTTCAGCTTGCATAACATGTTTGTCTATGTTTGCAATTTTGTCTCTTCCTATAAATGTTTTTTATTCATGTTTAGTGTATCTTCTTAATTTAGGCATTTATGGGAACGAATAACCGCTATTCGTCTGTTTATTGAACACATTTATATGTCTGGCAAAAAGGTCGAGCTAAATGAAAGAAACATCAGTACACTATGCAAAGTAAGTTTCAAGTATTGCAGTGTCGTCATAAGATGTCGCATTTTACAGCTCGTACGATTGATGTTGTATATATGCTGTTTATTTAGGAGTTAGATGAGAAAACGGACTTCTCAAAAGCCCCATCTGTAGAAGCAATTGAATATTTCCTATTGTTGGAGTGTATCAAGACGTTTCCAAGGTATGCATAAATGGTTTTAGAATGATGCATTAAATAGCCATTTTCTCTTTCGTACCGTTTATCCATTTATTTATTTGGTACTACAACCATTCATGAAATTCATCATTTATTTATTTGTAGGTTCATTTGTTTATTAATCTATTCATTCATCCGTTAATTCCTTATCTCTTTCGTCTTTTCATCCGTTATCTAGCCTTCTACTACTAATTTATTTTATTGATTTTTATTCATACTAGCACTGATCCTTTCTTTTGCAGTCGCTACTGTACATTTCCCATCCATATTTTTTTGCTTATTTTCTTATTCTTTCTTGCAGTACTTCTAAGAGTGATATGTTCGAGTTCCGTCGTCGTTGTAATTCGTTCTTTATGGAGCTCACGTCTTTGCTGTGTTTTGGCGACAATAAATCCACTCTGGATGCTTATGTATTTGACATTTTCATGCGATACATTACGGGCAGCGGTTCATCCAAAACAAAGAACTTTTCACCTTTCCCTGACTTTGAAGTAGACAAGACACCTGTAGTGAGGTCTTTCTTATTGCAGCAACTGCTGACCAGCAGGTACGGTCATGTCAAGTTGCTTTATTACTACGCTACTTCAATTATGTTTTAGGTTGTTTTCTTTATTTAAACATAATTTTAACCGGTAAAAAGTTTCGGGTGAAATTTCCAAAAAGCCATCGTACTATTGTAGTTCTCTTTTGTCTTGTTTAAACAGTGATGATGATAGCGTAAAGAAATACATCCAGAGATATCTTGTCGAAGCACGAGAACTCTCGCCAGACGAACAACACGTAACTCAAGTGTGCCAGCTAACAGTGGATTGCATGGAGGTATGTATAGTTGTCAAAACAAATCAAACAAGTAAAATACATTTAATTTTGAAATTTTGATACTGATTATATTCATGAGAACATCTTTTTCGATATAAAATCAGCTTTATTTGCTAGAACGGAAAGTAAAGCAATTTTAAAAACTATTCGACTATAGATGTCTATATTAATAATGCATGCAGTATCAAACATCATCCATGTATACAGATTATTGTATCTCAATATTGTAACAAAGGTTGTTTCTTTGTTTTTGCCTTGTAAAATTCACTAATAACACTCCCTTAACACCACAGTCACGTGCTTTTACATTCCCTACTAGGGGAGGGATACATCAATCATTACAATATGTTATAAATGTTTTAACGCTAACGTCATATTTTATTTTATTATTTTAAGGATTCCTTTGCAACTCAGATGACCCAACAAAACATCCACTTGCCTCTCTTGATTGGTGTTTTGACACGTTCGGTGTCGAGATATGGAGAATTATTAGTAGGAAAGCAAGACCACCAAAACATGCTAGATGTCAAAGTGCTGGAAGCGATTGCAAATATTCGCCACGCTTTGACGCTCTCTGCCGAATGGATCTTTAAGAGCCAAATAACTGATGATATTGCATTTAAAGATGAGGCTGTCATTTCTGCTCTAGACAAACTGCTGAACGTCTTGCGAGAGTTGTTTTTACAACTGATAGATCGAGCTCCAGTTGTGTACCTACTAAAACGGTTAGCAAGACGTTTTGGTGGAGCTTCAGTACGAGAACTTACACAAAGGCAGGAACTTCAGTGGTTAATACCAAGAGATCTGGAAGGCTTCCAGGTATCTCAATGGCTAAAATATCAACTGGCCACTCTCGATCAGATTAAAAACAAAACTATTAAACAAATCAGCCTTAACAACTGCTTGGTCAACTTAGAAATGGCTAGTTACTGAAAAAACCAATAACTTGACCAATTAACCATCAGAAGCAAAGGAACAACACCAACACCAACGCCAAACGTGGTGAACTAGCAAATAACCATGCAACCATAAAACCTACAAACAACAGAACTAACTACTCTAACCAATTATTAAATTTCTAAACCTGGCAACCACTTAACCCAACTCACCGACCAACTGCCAATAAACAAAACAAATAAAAACAACAATTTATCCGTCAAAGGGACCAACCACCCAACTTGGATATAAACAAGAAGCAGATTAACTATTCAAACCATTTTTTTTTTCATAGTTAACCCAAGATCCTGATGACAGGTTCGTTGTTTATGGTGACCCCTACACAAAGACACGCGATGCTCTGGCGCAGGCACTGATGTCCTCAAACCCTGACGACCTCATTAACATCGTTAAGGTACAATAACGGCTTATTATCAAGTCATTAACATGGGAGGGAAGGAGTGACTCTTCAGGTTAAGAGTTAAAGACAGGGATGATATTGTTTATTGTTAAAATTAAAAGAAAAAAAAAACTAAACGAGAAAAATTGTTTAGATTAAACGCTCTCGAATTTTAATGTCCATTCTTATCAAATAGGAGATTAACACTCAAGTATACATATATGAATGATCAGATACACTTTATGATCGACGCTTTCGACTTTAAGGTAATTCCGTAGAAATAAAACTAGACATGGAAATGCTTTGAAACTTTTCACAATAATATTTTTTGAGTTGCGTATTTCAAAATTGAAATAAAAAATGGGGTCCCCGAACTCGTTTTCTCGCGAGAATCTTTTTAAAAGTACCATGTTTTGTATTTTGGGAGTAAAATTCGAAAATTCAAAAATAATTAATTATTGGTTGATAAATATTTCTAGACATACACAATTCTCTTGATTTGGCTATTTTCCCATAACGATATAAGTGGATATAAAAATCATGTGATTATTTGATCAGAAAAACCTTTTTTTCTAACCAAAAACGCCAAAATTCTAGCATAGAGTATAGTGTTTGAAGGAAGTCGAAGTGCCTATTCAAGACACATTTCTTGAAATATCTCAAAAACTAGACATGGAAGTTTATTGACAATTAGATATGTGAGAGAAAACATAGTTCTTGAAAAATTAAATTTAATAAAGATAGATGCCCGAGTTCGTTTTCGTGCTATCGCCGTCTAAAGACCTCGAATGTTTGAAAATGTATACATTACCGAGAGAGAACTGGGTCGAGTTACAGAAATATGAAAAATCGCTTGAAAATGTCTGAATTGTCAGGTTTTTTTTCTTTAAAGCACTTTTCAAACGTAATTTGACTAGAATCCACGATGATAAAATTCATAATAACAAAAATTTTGAAACATGCGCAGAACTGTGCGCAGTGCAAAACTACGGAATTACCTTAAGTCATCATCAGAATAAGAATGTACAAAAATACGTCTACAAAGTTTTTTGAAAAATTAGCATAAGTTAGCAATGTTCAAGTAACTCCCTTAGGAAATGAAGATGTATTGAAATGTGCCTTTGTTTACTGAGTGATGGTAACTGTTTTTGAATGAAGAAAGCTTCAATAATTTTTCTTTGTTTGGTGGATCTTGCATGGATCTTCCATTTAAAGTTATGACTTGGGTTCTCCGTTAAATGGCGGGATGGTTCTGAGTTGTGAGCTGGCTTTTCATGTTCAGCTATGCGGACTTCAAGGTTACTCAGGGTTTCACCGATACAATTGTTTTCACTACAATATTGTATTTTGATATTATTGATCGTGGGAAAACCATGACTAATACCTTTTTATACATATTTTTGGATTTGTTCTACATTTATAGGCTACTGGCGGTGGATCAGATTCAAAAAGAGACATAATGGTTCTTCTGTCTATATACAGAGTAATAACTTGTAGTTATCGCCAACCACAGCAACGATTACCAGTAAGATCATGCCACATTTTCTTAAACAACAAATACACCCTACTTAATTTGTCCCAAATATATTCGCTAGTTCATTGGCCATCCCATTCCCCGTTATGCTTCCGAGTATACTCATGCTTATTATAGATTTTTTCGTGTTTGTAAATCTCTGTTTTTTCCTTTAAAATTCTTTTGAATCTCGCCCTTTATCAGAAAACACCCACCGCCAAGTGTCCGCCCATAATATGTTATAATGTTTTTGTTTTGCTATAAGGAGCCACAACAGTTCCAAGAGTTTCTTGGTCAACCGGAGAATTTATCAGAAAAGGTATAGCGTCTATCATGATATTTTGCTTTGTACAAATCTCTGCCTTGGTCGGGTTAGTTTGCAGGTGTAACGTGATTTTCCTCTTTATGCAGCTTTACATTCTATATAAATTGCTTGCTGACTAATTTTTGTATCGCGATGGTAGGTGAAATTACTTCCCAGCGGGTTTACAATCCACTTTTTTGTACTTATGTGCAGAATAAGTTCCCCTGGGAGTCTCTATCGTCTGACAACGACTAACACTCTGAAGAAGACTGTAGTTTCAGTCGAAAAATTAGTACTTTTTTCCATTATAATTTTGTGAAAAATTAAAAAAAAATTAATACTGTTTTCAATTCTTAAACAGATTAGTTTGCATAAACTTCATTTCTTTGGTGTTTTCAGGCTCGTCAGTTAGCATTCAAGCTGTTAAATAACTCTCACAGTGAAGGATTCTCAGGTCTTTCTGCTCAGCCTGGTCAGCCTACAGCTACCATCGACCTATCTGAAATAGTGGTCCACACGATGATCGTTCTGCAATGTTCAAATAACAATGAAGTTATCACAACTTTAAAATCTTTGATGAATTCGCCTGGAATTATGAAGGTAACTTTGTTTAAAAGGCAGTTACGTATATACTGTACGGACTGTCCATCGATACCATCACAAACATACAATATCAAAACTATTGGATCAAAAGTCTTCAAAAAATAATCTGCCTCAAAAGTAGTTTGCCACATTGGAAAAAAATGTCCATCTGCACAGTATACCAAAATATAATAGTCTTAAGCCCATTTTTGTATTTTTGAGATTGCCGAAAATTAAAAGTTTGAAGTCGTTTTCAACGTTTTGATGTGACTTTGTTTCCTGACCCTTGAACCTTGTATATGTCATTTGCAATCGTACTTACAGAAAAATGTCTGCGTTAATACAGAGTTGATAATTTTTGCTTAATGTTTTAAGGACTCATTTCTTCCCACTATGCCCGAGGATGACTTTGAGAAAGTTCGACAAGGATTACACGAGCGCGTTACCTGGTATGGTAAGTACCATCATCAGTTAAATGTCCCTAAAAACGCCTAAGATTGCATTTTAATTTTAATACTTTTGTAAGAAAGTCGACTATAATCGCCTGAGATCCCCCTGAGTGTCTGCACCTCATTGGAATTTCTCTCTCTTGCTTAACTCATATTGTATTATATATGAGTATTTTTTCTCTGTTTTGTTTATGATTTTTACCCGCTGGGATCAGAGGAATCACAAAAAATTAATTAGCTTATTGAATACTCTCTGATATAAAGCATGAAGGCAGGAATTTATGGATTGGGTTCCCATCTAGCTAGAGCTCAAAGTGTCTTCTTTGGTAAGACATATTAAATAGTTAACTCATAGGCATAATTTTTTTCAGAGTGCGTGAATGGTCACCGCTATTCTATAGGAAATGTAAGTAGCATCTGCTCAGGCGTACAATTTGAAAACCACTGCATGAAATAATACAGCTTTCTATTAAAAAAGAAATGCTTCATTTTACTTCTAGTTGTTTACATTCTATTTAATGCAATATATTAGAGTTGTTGAATCAATGTATTGATAGACACAAGGAAAAAAGAGCGTATATCTCAAATTTGGTGTGTCATTGGTAAGATCAAGCAGGCCAAGAAAATACCAAGAACTTTCCCAAAAAATGTATATCTGGGATTAAATGTGTATTATATTATCACTAAATTGCCACATAAAAAGACTATAATACCAATATGATCCCATGCAAGATTTTGAAAATAGATCTATGTTGATGGATGTTATTGGTATTTTCTTATTAACTTTGCCGTGCTTGTTTCTTGTTTAATAAGAACAACCTTGAAAAAACTTTCGTGCGTTCCTTGTAGTGTGGACAAGCCAATCAAGAATCTCTTTGTCCTGAATGTAAATCAGGGATTGGTGGAACTTCGTCTAAACTATTACCTGGCAACAGAGCACTGGACAAAGACTAGTAAGATCCTTTGATAAAAGAAAGGAAAGACAGTTATACGCAAATTATTTCAACATTTGTTAATGGGCACTTGTACTTATGCACTGTTTTATGCTTGGTTATCACTAAAACAAATAGTAAAAACGTTAAACATCACTCTCATCATTACGTTTAATAATAATAAATGTAATGATAAAAGCTTTTTCGAGGGTTAATAGAACGATTATTATCTTATCATTCTTTCATGCAAAGCAATGAATTACAAACTTTTTGTGGAACTAAAAATGCCCAGCTCTCTGAACTGATATTGATATATTCTTTTTTATGTGCTTTAGTGAGGATCGTTCAAATCATGGTCACATTCTTGGTAAAGCTAATGCAGAAGCAACAGAAACGGTTCGTGATAATCTGACACCAGCAGCGGTGTATATCATGCGGTTGATCATGCATTCTGCGATGCTAGTTGGAATCTGCAGGAAACCTGAGGTAAAGTTATAAAAAAGAAATACATGTATGTAATGACTCGATTGCCATCTTTCATTATGTAGAGTATTCAAAAATGCTTACACCAGATTCCCCTTTGTTTGTACATTCATGTAAAATGTGAATGTTAAATGATAAAGTAATTGAATGTGTGATCTGAATTTTGAAGGTATATATTATTTTTCTTTTTCGTCGTCTTTTTCACTATATAATTCTTGTTCTTCTCTTTCTTCTTTCTCGTGTTCTTGCTCTTGTTCCAGTGCTCTTGGTCTTGTTCTTGGTCTTGTCCTTGCTCAGTTCATGGTCTTGCTCCTGTTCATGCTCTTGCTCTTGCTTCATGCTGTTGCTCGTGCTTGAGCTCTTGCTCGTACTCTTGCTCTTCTCTTATTCGTGGTCAATGTGTGTCTTCAGTCATGATGTCATCCTGTCGTTTCTGTCGGTCCTTTGAATTAATAACTTCAACCGTGGGATTTATTCATTTGATCGCATTTGGACTCATGTTTCTGTTGTTGTTCGTTCTCTCTGATGTATCCTATATATCGTATTGCAGGAAGCTGGTCAGCTGTTTGCACCGCCTGTAGAAGACGACGACTTACATGAGTTTGTGTGGGTTCACATTGCACGTGACCTGCGTTCCTTAGCAACAGCATTGAACCGTAGCGAGGAAGAGGCTCTCTTGACGGTGCACTGTGTCCTCCACCACATGACAGAATGCTCAGAAAGTACGTGGTTTCCATATTTTCGAACTTATTCGTCATTCACGTATTCATTTGTTGTTTCATTTCTTTGTCCATTATTCATCAATTTCCGTTTATTAATTTGTTCATTTGAGAATTATGAATCGAGGAGGGATGTAAATCCACTGCAATCACCTGTAAATCCACTCGATGACGTAGTAATACTATTAAAGTTATTGTTGTAGGCTGGACCATGTCTCCAGGGAATGGCGTACTTACCTCGCCTGCAAATAGAAAACGCTGGGAAGTCGAGATTTACGAACTCGAAGAAACGGATCGAATCGGTCGGCTAAGCTCTATGCATCCATGTTTTTGGAGATATCGGGCAAAAATTACAGTCGAACATGCAAAACAGATGTTCTCTGAGAAAATGGCAAATTCTAAGGAACACAAAGTGATGCGCCATTTCTTTAAAGAGGTAAGCACTAGTTTTGGTAAACAATTAAATATGTTTTAAAACAAAAAGAATAACAACATTTAGTATCTAATATCAAATAATATCAAAATGATTAAACAAGTAAGTGTGTCACAGCGTGACAATCAAAAGCACCTTACAATCGTCATTAATCGTGATTTGAAAAAAATTGTTCTAAAGCGTAAATCTCTGATCTACACCCTAAGAGATGCACATCAACGCTTACCCCTAAGTGTATGACGAACATCCCGATACTTCCCGTACACTATTGACAAAAATGGTATTTTAGGAACATAATCTGAGACTTGCACGGTATATCCCTGAGATCTACCGTCTACAACAAGTACTTACCGATAACTTCAGTAGAAGAATTGAAAAAACCAATGCAGACAAAATGACTGTCAAAGATTTCCAGGAAAGCTTGACAGGTAGGCGACACAGAAAAATATTTATTCATTTTGTTCAGTCTAGGCCTTGATAGTTCTTCATTGCTCAAGCCAAATATTTTCTTTAGTATAGCCATAGTTAATAGAAAGAAATAGTTTGGAAATTCTTTTGTTTATGTTATTGTACACACTTTTTTTTCAATCTTGACCATACCTAACCTAATCTTCTGTTTTCATAATTTTTTTGTTATCGTTGTACCCTTAAGGATAAGGCTGAGTGAACAAACTAAAATCATTCTTTTGGCTACTGGCTCGATATGCTAATAATGTATAAACCAAATTGAACAAATCAAATCAAATCCTCCCATGATATGATAGACAAAATTTATGTCGACTTAGTTCACGAGTTCGGATGAGCATAAATAAAAACCTGTGCATGGTCCAGAACGAACAAAGACATAGTACAATACTAGATTTCCCAACCATTCTTTCTAGTAGAGTGCACACACTGAAAGTGTGCAACATAAATACCAATAAAAAGTGCTATTTTATGATAATTCTATTTGCTACTAAATAGTGAAAATTGTTGCACACATTTAGTGTTTGCACTCTAACTAGCTTGGTATTTAGTACAGCCTTGTAAAGTCTGGTCTCCATGGTATCGCTCACGGGCGCGGGATCGCTGAAAATGATGTCAGCGACCGTCGTCATGCAGCGATTACATAAAATCACTTTTCAGAGATCGAAACACAAGGAAATAATCGTAAGCGATTCTCGTATCAGTAATTTCAGCAATCCGTCGATCATGAGCGTTTATATGGAAAATAGACTTAAGACAAGTTCTCGATCGATCGATTGCTCAAGCTAAGCTTTCAGGTGGTAAGATATATTCTTTGGCCCAGGCATTCATGATCACAACAGGCTGTGGCAAGCGAAGTTGCTAAAGGTGTAATTTATAGTTATTAGTTATTTGTACATGCTGACGATTTTAACGATGGGTTATATGTTCTGTTTTTAGATAAAAACAAAAAGGCTGAATTCAAAGCTCTTTTCGCAAGCTTTAGGTCTGCATGGCGAGCTATTCCTGCTGTTGCTTTGGAAAATCAGGGTAGGTTAATTGACGATTTACATAGATTAAATGAATTAATATAACTACCAAACCTGAAGCGATAAGCAAACAAACAAAACATAAAAAATCAAAACAAACACACAAACCAATTAAGAATCTATAAGCAAATAAAACGATAAAAAAAGTGGCGACAACGAAAAATCTTGAAAGGTGAACGAGTAATGACGAATTGAAACAGACACCCTACAATCATATACGTACAGACAAATTCTCATTTTTGATTATGATTTTTTTTTTTTACTTTCACATGCGACATGGGCGTTTTACTGATTTTTAAAAGTTTTTTTGAGGCGTTAGGCCTTGCCAACCAAAAAGTGACAGCTGTCTTTGTTAGCCAAGAGAGATTACATTTCCAGTTAGATCCATTTTGTTGTAGTTTCTTGTGCTTTTTACCATGTAATTTTGAATTGCTTTTACTAGGTCGCTTTACACTCCCCAGCAAAACATGCAGTTTATCAATGAATGATCAAACACCTTTGTCCTACCTACTGCCTGCCAGCAACGGCCATGAATCTTGTACTACTGCTGTCGCATTCTATCTTGTTAACGCACACAATGAATTCCTGGAATTCTTCCACAACCATAATTATGGTAATACAAGGTATGTCCATCAATCAGCCAACCAATTGATTCAATCAATTGACCATTAACGGTCGATGTCAATAACAATATATCGATATCAATTAGCTAGTTAATTAGTCAGTCGCTCGGCCAGTCGACGTCAGTTAGTGATTCTAACAATTATCAACAGAGACTTCACTATCATACCCATATATAACCAAAGGACTGACCATTTAACAAACATGTTGAAAACTCAGATATCCAAGGATAAAAAGAAAATACGAAATTTAATTGAGGAAGCAAACAGCCTACGTTGCTCGGCAGTTTTGTAGGCATTAATAGTTTTCTTTTTTTCAGAAACGTCACGCAAATTCCTGACACAGAAATCACGCATTCTCAGATGGTGTCCTACAATCCAGAGCGTGACTTGCTGCATATCGTCCACGCGCATTGTCATTACTCGCTTAAGGTCGGTCACGGCAGGGAAGTTGAATATGATTGGACGGCGATACAACGTCATTTGATTGACAGGCTGATTCGCGGGAAAAGTCTCATTGTATTCAAGGTGAGATATTTCTTTTAGTGATAACATTATAAAGCGCGCATCAATAAACCGTGAAAGAACTGCTAATTAGTGTCCAGTACTAGTCCTCTTTCGTACGCCCTGAAATAAATGCATTTGATGAAGTAGATTGAAAAAGCATCACGAACTGATCTTAACTAGCATTACGCACAGCTTACGTACTCATGAACAAACTTGAAAATCAGTATATAACATGCAATCAGTTTAATGTGCTTTATTGATTACAATCTATTTTCAATTCTTCATTCAGGAAGCAAAGTTCAGTTTTCTAAGATACAACCAAGCCAACTTGTTCCTTAATGTTCGTCAAAAAATCAAACAGGTAAAACACCCTAACAACTTTAACCCTAACCCGAAACACACATCCACCTAAACACACACTTCCACCTAGACACTACTGGATGGATGAATTACTTCTAAAACGTTGTTCCCGGCAGTGGCGGATTTATGGGGGGTGCAGAGGGTGCGCACCCCTCCTGAAAGGATTTCAATTACTTGTTTTAAATATTTGTCCAAAATATCATCAGTGTTTCATATTTACTGGGTAGTCCACCCCCTCCTGAAGATGATGCACCCCCTCCTGAAAACAATCCTGATCCACCCCTACCCACCAAATTAATATAAGGAGACGCACACATTTCTCACAACGATTTATTTTATGTTTATTTCGTGAACAAAAAATCGAGTGGTTTTAAAAAAGCGCAATTAATTTAGACCAATGTATGGTGCTGATCAAATTTTGATCGATCGGGTGGTATGTGTATTTTAGACATTTCCAGGAAAATATAATCGGCCTTTCGAAATATTTTGAATGGAATATCAAGTGTAACAAGTTCTCTTTAATAAAATGTTGAAATGGCAATTAGGGTTCACATTAAGAAATATGCTATCTCTTTGGTTCTGGCGTCCTGCTGGTAGTTTTGGACATCAATTATTTGACCTTGTGCGTTTTTGTATATAATTAATATGACATTTATGTGTTGTTTTTATTTTAGGAAAACATATCAGCGTTATCTGACAAGATGATTTCCTCTCAACTAGGGGAATTCCAGGATGTATGCGAAGTGAAACAGTCCCTAGAGCTAGCCATCGGTTTCCTAGCAACAGGTGGTGGCGATTCTAAGAAATTCATCAGCGAGTATCTACATGATGTGCTACGTATTCCACAGGAAAGAGGACTTCGAAGTCGAAAGGTAAACTTAAGCTTTTAGATTTGATATAGGTATCTTTCTTTCTCTTGGGTGTACTTAGGAACGCCTTGCTGCAAAGGCTATTATTTGAGATCAGAAACACAAATTTACTCCAATACAAATCAACAATTTAGTGTTTGTTGATATATGTCATCAGAAAAAAAGTTATGATTGAATATTGTTTGAGTGGGTCAATCAATGAAGCAACCAATCAATCAAATCGTCAATAAGACAATAAAGTAACTGAATTTATCAATCAATCAATCAATCGATCGATCGATCGATCGATCGACGATCGATCAATCAATCAATCAATCAATCAATCAATCAACCAATCAATCAAGCAATCATTCAATCAATCAATCAATCAACCAACCAATCAATCAATCAATCAATCAATCAATCAATCAATCAATCAATCAATCAATCAATCAATCAAGCAATCAATCAATCAACCAATCAATCAATCAATCAATCAATCAATCAATCAATCAATTAATCAACCAATCAATTAATCAATCAATCAATCAATCATAAATCAATCAATCAATCAATCCTTCAATTAGTCAATAAGACAATCAACTAATAATTTAATCAATCAATCAATCTCTCATTCATTCGAACTTTTTATTTTATTTGTTTCTATTTACAACATGCAAATAAACGAATAAATTGATCATGACGAAAATAACAAAAAACGCTTGGAGAGTCAGTGTATAAGCTTTATTGAAATTTGTGTTTGTTTGTTTGTCTTTCTCCTTTCCAGGCGGAACAAACCTGTCAGCTGCGACATATCATTCATCTTTGGCAGATTGTGACATCTGAAAAAGCTAAAATCCTGCTACGACAAAAACAGGTACAGACATTTCTATCAATGGTTTTGTGTATTGAATAAACACAATCATATAAAATTTGCGATGAAAGAATGTTTAAAAATGCCATGACAGTTTCTATTACAACCCCCTTAATTCCTTAAGGTAATTCCGTAGTTTTGCATTGCGCACAGTTCTGCGCATATTTCGAATTTTAGAATTCTACATTTCTTATCATCAATAAATACAGAGCTATGTCTAAGAAACACTTTTACATTTTCAAGCGAAAAATTACGAATTTCTTTAAACTTGCCTTAGTCCACACTCGGTAAAACCTTGATCTTGATTGAATTTTCAGGACATTTCTTTAAATATCTCGTAATGCAATACCGGCACCTATCTTTTTTATTTCATAATATCATTTCAAATCATGGTTTTCAAAACATATGTGAGCGATGACAAAATTCTATGGCTAATATTTTGAAAAAATGTTCAGGTCAAAGCATCGATGAAGCCCATAAAAATTCCAACATTTTGTTAATTTTTGCTTTATTTCTTCTCGTTGTTGAGTTTTAGTGTAAATGTTTTGCTTTACATCAGTAGCCCAATGTATAAGGAGTACCTAATACAGCGCATTTAAAACATTTGGTAATGACCAAGCTCAGTAAAGAGACACTTTTATATATGATGATGAACATTTTCGAATGTTAGACGCTAAATTGACAAAAGTGGGTCTACTTTAATTTTTTATTATATTTTTAATTATTTTTCTTATATTTTTAATGAAAAACTCAAAATGTTTTACTGTAGAAAGTTTTATATTCCAGTTAAATTCCATGGCTAGTTCTATTACTACGGAATTACCTTAAATGACTACTGATTATTACTTTACCTTTTCTTAGGATCCTTTCAACGATCTGCCTGATTCTTTCAAAGACAAAATCCCGACTACAGAAATCAGAGACCTGAAGAAATCGCTGAAATCAGTAGACACGAAGCAATTGTCATGGGATCTAGTACAAATGATTACTCTTGGTCTAAACAAGGAAAAAGAACAGGCTCTTGACATGAGGTAAATGATTTTGCTAATTCTGATATAAAGTCACCATGATTTGCCATTTTGTTCAGACAGATAACTAGGTGTCCGATGAGCGCACGAATTGACCAATCACAGCGCACTTTGATGTTCAGTCAAGCGGCCCTAGTACTCAGTCTTCCTTTAAGAAAAAGCGCGCGGTCTGACACTTGTTCGTCGATGATCCAGAGGGAGAACATCAAAGAATTTAAAAAAAATATCAATGACTTTAGTTTAAAATCATTATCTGAATTGAGAAAACATCTAAATATATTATTTACTTGCCTGGAGCATCCATATTTTGACACTTATGGCGAGGAAAATCGATTTAGTGAATGGTTTGTTTACAACATGGCGGTGCTTGTCGTTCTGGCATTTTTGAACAAGTTTTTATATTCGTCAATCTTCTAAAATTTGTTGTTTGTTCGTAAATGGTTCACGTGAAAACATCACCTCCAAAAAACATTATGGTTGTCTCGACTTCATTTTCATCATCAAAGAAAGTTGAAATATCGATCTGTGCTGATGGAACGAGTGTTGGATCAAGTAGGTTCATCTCTTGAACTAATTTCTTGATATTTTCATTGTTATAGTTCTTTTGACGTAATTTACTATCCTTTTTATTTTTATAATCCTTGTACACTGTTTATATTTTGCTGTGCTGATGTACCAGGTACTACACGACATGTAATTGTTTAATAATTCGCTTTTTTACATAAAAAATACCACCAATCAAAAAGTGCTGTTTTATGTCATTAAAATTCTATTGCTTCCTTTTGTTTGAACTATAGTGCTGTTTCCTACTAAAGTGTGATAGTTATTGCACACATTTTGCCATTCGTACTCCTCTAAAACAACTAAAGTTAAATATTGTTAAATTGATGTGTTATCAAAAAAGTGTAAATAAAGTTTATTGTTTTCATTGGAGTGTTCTTGTTCTCACCAGTCTTGATGTCTAAATATATTAGCTAATCCAGGGACACTAGTACTAAGTCTGATCAGTTTGAAGACATTGGTAAAAGCTTGTTCTAGCCACCCACCACTATTAGCACTTTTGAAAGTTTCTTTATTTTGCTTTTGCTTGTTTTGGCATTTATCTATATATTAATAAGATATTGCAAACATAGAACAGCCATTACAATTCTGTATTCATTCATTATAATTTTGTTGTTTATTATATTTTTATATTTCAGCTTTATTGAGGGATATGAATGAAATAGAATAACTAAAGGTTCAAGTCAGGACAAAACTCTAAATGAGAGCCTTGTGTATAATTTTTGGGTTATATTTTCACCCCAATAATATAAAATGTGTTGTACTACATTGTTGCATTTTAAGTCTCATAAAGCAGCATCATGCATGACTCACTGATTACTTTGAGATGTATAGATCTGTATACAAATAAAAAATCTATCTATCCTATGTAGATAAATATATGCATTACTGACTTTATGAAAAAGCATATAAAGGTAAACTTATTCTCATTTGTGTAAAAAAAAAACATTTTCACATGAATGTTGTCTTACCTCTTGGACTCTTGCTATTCATATAATTGGCAAGTGAAGATCATGAAATTATTTTTTCCCAAGTGTTTATTGCTGCTATTTCAGTGTCATAGCTGGAAAATTCTAGCATTTGTATTATTGCAACAGTATTTGACTATTTGGATAACATGCTCATTAGACTGTGTAAAATGTACATTGATGCTATAAAAACATTGCACCAAGCTTGTCAGCAATTTTTAGTCAAGTCTTATTTTAGTTACAGACTGATTTATATGCCTTATGATATCCCTTTTCCTTCTCTGAATGACACAGATAGCCACAATATCATGTTAAAGTTCTTTATTGCGATATTGAATTAAGTCATTTTAAACAAAATAGCAAAATCGCACTGCCTTCGCCGGAGTGAACTAATCATGATCGTTCAAGACATAAGTTTGTTTGACTTACTTCATAATTTTCACCTTCACGGTCACCTAAAGTATTTTCATGTTAGTGAAATGACATAAAAGGAGTTTTGGTGAAATAAATGATGACAATTGTGTGTGTTTTTAGTCGATTTATAAAGATGGCGGACAAAATTTACTTCGTCAACCGCGCAAAATCTGAATTGTAGAGACTGGGTACGAGGGCCGCTCCATTTCCAACAACAATCCTTTGCGCGCGTAGTCCTTCGGACACCTAGAACTTTCTAATAGGACTAGCAAATATACTCGAATACCGCGGTACAAACCCGTATAACAACCATAATGGAATACTGATACAAACCCTTATAACAAATTTATTGGAGTGCCGGCATAAATTCGAAGACCTACCTCCCATCCTCTCCTTTACCAGCCTATCAGGTATCTATTTGATAAAGGTCATAACCATAGCATCACTGATGTCAAACGGTAATCAGATTAACTCTCTTTATTGCAGCTTTCAAGAATACTTCAATTGGTTCATGGAAGGCTCATACAGAGAACAATTAGATATTAATGATAGCATAAAACTTAAACATGTTGTCAATTTGTGGGAAATAGTTGTCAGCATGCACTAAGTGAAACGAAACAATCACAAATGTATCATTCGAACTATTAAAACCATGTAGCCCACCTTCTGCTGTCGTGGCCTGTGGTCAAGGCACTCGCCCGGCAAGATATAACAAGAACAGAAATTGCTAGGGAAAACTTCCTGTTTCCAATTACTCCACATATAGTTGGTTATTATCACATGTATGGTTGACAAATACTGGTTTAAAAGTCACAAACAAAATACTTTTATTCCAATGTACCAATTTTGATGAATCCGAATATAAGCCACGAGACAATATGTGCATTTTTTAAAATAGAAACATTTAAATTAGGAGAACGTTGTACCCAGTCATGCCGACGTAGAATCGATCTCTATCAAACAGTATTTTATCCATGCAAACTGACGATATGATAGTCCATGCATTTTGTAGCTTTTTTTTAGTTTGCACCATGTTGTTTTATTAAAACAAAAAATAATATAAAAATTAGGTAAACCTAATAGCGGAGCTCCAACAATATGGCTATAATCAATATAATTATTCGGATAACTTTAGTTGGTGCGAGCACAATGTTATATAATTTAATATGTTTTTGTGGCAAAACAAAAATGCTCCCTTTGCAGCAACTTTAATGTTAAGTGTTTTGCAGAAATATGACCTGAACACCTACCCCTATTTCAGCTATTAACCCCCTCCCCCTTCCTTTCTGCACAAAAATGAATTAATGCACCCTGTCACTTTGATAGCCTTTGCTTATCAGAACACCAGCAAATATAGATGACATTTGTAGTCTTTATTGTCTACAAAAATTAATACAGCTACAACAAATCAGTAAAGTAAAAATTATAATTAAATCTATAATTATAATTTAAATTATTTACAAGTGCCTGGCTGATATGAACAACCGGTCGATAAATAAATAGCCTGGAAAAAAAACACAACTATTTTGAAACATAGTGCCCATCCATTGCAAACACATTTTACTCTGGGGTTGAGAGCAGTAAAAACACATAACAACAAAACTCAAATTAGGTTGATCATATTATAATAGATATAGCTGTTCTTGATATGGTTGTCTTGTTGAAATACTGATTTAGTAAATAGCAAAGTAATTTGCATATTTCATGATTTTTATTTTTTAAGAAATGATGAGTCAAAATTTACAAAATAGCTTCTTCACATAATTATAATAACTATGTAACTATATAATATGGGCAGCTTTGCATTAAAAACTAGAAAAAAATTTAAAAAACTTGATATATGCAAATAATATTGTTATTTACTAAATCAGTATTTCAACTCCACAATCTTTTTAAGAACAGCTGTATGTTGATGTTCAATAATATTTTAAATTCAGTTAAAATTGTACATTGTTTTGCAACCTGTTTTGAGAGATCATTATTTTCTTATATCTTTATAATACAATTGTATAATAAAGATATAAGAGATAAAACATCAATTTGTATGTTTGTGGTCTTTAATAGTGAAGAAATGCCCAGTCTGTCTTCAGGAAAATTGCCATTTCTACCTGTGAAGAATCAAACAAACAAAATGACTTTATTGACTTTGTGAAATGCAATGAAAATTGGAAGACCTCTAAATTCACTTTGTGTCAGAGTGCAAAATTTATATATGAAATTTCACCATTTAAGAAGAATTAATGAAAGTATCATGTACATATTTTACCATTTTGGGTTATTTCCTCTGCCTCTCTTATCAAATACAAGCAGCAATTTTTCATTTATTCTTCAATATCAAATATAACTGTTACAGTTTCTGATAAAAACAAATACTAAACAAACACACATAACCTGCAAAACACTGATAAAGAGATTACAGCTAAATAAAGAGATTACAGCTAACAAAAAAAAAAAAATCTAATTTAACATAAAAAACTGAGCAAATAAAAAAAAGAGAAAACAATTTAATGTTCAATTTAATGTCAAAAAGAGAAATGATTTTAAAACAATGCAGTAGTCAAGTGGGATTTGAGCCAAATTAGACTCCACTGTCTAAAAACTTTGGTTTTGAGCTAATATTGCCATTTTCGTATCTTTTTTTCTGTTGATATGCAAATCTAAAAGCTCACAAAATTGCAAAATCTTAACTTGTAAGACTTGTAACTTGTAAAATATCTGCTCATACAATGGGAAAATCACAAACCAAATATAGCTAGTAATTTTAGTTAAGATAAACATTGTTGCTGTAGTGGTTGGTTATGTCCATGAAATATGACAGAATTTGGATTTTTTTCATTCATTTGTTTAATTGGAATTGATGAGAAATTATATTTATGTACTAAAGTTTAATTTTAGTTTAAAATATGTTTATGTAAAAACAATAAATCTGTCAAAGATTAGCAATGCTAAATAATACAATTTTATGCTAACTGCATTGTTTTCCATTGTTGAATCAGCACTATATTGTTCTAAATAGTAAATAGTATCTATCAATGTCACTTATCCATAAATGTAATTTGTTTACCCTCATACACATTATTACAGATGTAATAATGGTTTCAGTTATACATATACTTTGCAATAACAGCTCATCACTACAAACTCATGTTCTAGAATATTATGACTCATCTCTTATCTGAGTTTCTCAAAATGAATTAAATGATGCTTTAAGTTATTTTCTCAAATAAAAATGTCAAAACTTAAGTAGTGGCTTTTTTAACAAATTGCATAATATTTTCTTGGCGATATATATTTCAAGGCAATTCTTAAACATAATTTCTCAACTACAGAAAAACTAGAAACGCGAGTGTAGAGTAATTTTGTTTTCAAAACTAATGAAGACATTTTGAGCATTTTAAATTGAACATTTTGTACGTAATCAGCCGGCAAATAAATTTACATGATTTAAAAGACAGACATTTTACTCTGACTACAAGGTATTTAGGCTTATATAATAAGGTAAGTTTGTAAACAAAACTTGGCTAAAGAAAGACTTCACGATGAGAATTTCAGAAATAAAAGTGTATTGTTGGAGAGAAAACACTAACCTGCACTTCTCCAGTGATAATACTAATTTACAAAGGACAAAAGGTCATTGAAATAATTGTGCAAATCCATAAAGGACTGCTTTTACAGCCAACGTTAACGACAGCCGAAACTCCACACAAGTAGTCCGCCATTTTCTTATACGACAGATTTGCGGTTGCTATGTCAACGAATCGACCACTATTGACTGCTTGTGAAATAAAATCGATTTATTTTTGTAAATTTTTCTTTCTTTCTTAGTGATTAAATTAAAGCAAAAATAATACTACGTTTTCGCTTCTTACCAGAGACAGATGACTACTGATCTCTTGCTTTTTTCTTCTTCCAAAGCCATTTGACTCAGTTGAATGAATCCTGGAGCGCCTTCAGTCTTTTCGTATCTTGTCCTTTTCCTTTTGCTTTTTTTTCTGAGGATTCCTCCTTTTCTAAAATTGTCTTTTTATGATTCGCTAAAGTTTTCTATGATTGCCTTTGTTCACCAGTTACTATCTGCTTAGGTAAAATTTCTTCTACACTTGTCAGTTGACGCTTTCTTTCTCGCTCAGCTCGCTTTGCTTTTCTTCGTTGAAAGTCCTTCGTGTTTCTTTTCCTAGTCTTTGTTGTTGTTGTTGTTGTTTTACTCGGTCAAAACACTTTTAACCAGCGGCTTAGCTTTACCAGTTTCTTTCTTCTTGTCCATTGTAGAAATATTTTTTTTTAGTTTTAAACAGTGAAAACCAGTCTTTTTAAGGTTTTAGTAAACTGAAAATAATTTGCTAAATTTTTTTTTGTGTGCGTAGTGTGTCGAGGACAGCAAATTTCCTACCGTCCTATGTCACGAGTCAAAAATTTGTCAAAGTTTTGGCGCGAAAACTTCGGCTCACTAAAACTGGTCAGCAAGTTTGCGCTTGAGTGTTCACGTACGGACGTATGTATGTATGTACGGACGTTGTACGTATTTTCGAATTCCGGGCTTCCTGTGGTCGATTTCAAATGAGCTCGATGGTTTACCATATTTTCTTAATTATGGTGCTCCGCTTGCGCGGGCCTTCGGCCCGCGCGGAGCTCCGCTAAAAAATACATTGGTTTACAACAGTCTTATCTCACAATGCAACTGTATTCACAGAGTTTGACCATAGTGTTATTGACAACTTTCTTGAACTCGCGTTTATTCTTTACATAGCGTTGTACCGTTAACGGTTCCTAAAAAATATATTACATTACAAACATTACGAAAATTACAGATAAAGAAAGCGAAGAAAACTAACCAAAAAACTAGAAGAATACTTACAAGATAAAGTTTGTCGAGTCCGGTTTCGTTTAACGTTAGATGCGAACTGACTAAATTATAGTGGCAGTAACTTAAAAGTAGATTTAGTACAGAAGATCGGAATAAATTAACTTAACGAGAACAATAAAAGGAAAAACACTATACAAAATACATAAAGGCTATTGTGGCATCAACATTTCTCCCCCTCATAAGAGGGTGTACACTCTTATCAGTTTCATAATAATAATGTCAATTAAAGTGTTCTTGGTGGAAAGTGTACTTTCTTATACTAATAAAGTTAGCAATTATTTGTAAGTGTTTATGATATTAATGTCTATTTTTCCAACACTGTGATGAGCTTGTGGATAGGTCTTGGGAGTTCTGATATTTGTGTCTTCAATTTGACGGAGCGCACGAAACCTTTTTCGTCGTGGAAAACCTCAGTAATACGAGCTAATGGCCATGTGTTCCTTGGTGTTCTCTCGTCTTTCACAAGAACAATATCTCCGGGCTTAAGATTCCTCTGAGGTCGACTCCATTTCCCACGTACTTGTAGCGTTTGAAGGTATTCCTGCTTCCATCTTGACCAGAAGTTCAGCGAGATATTGAACTCTTCTCCACTGTTTGCGACAATAGATGTCTTCTAGCTGAAAGTCGCCAGGAGGAGGGAGGACTATCTTCGACTTCATAGTCAGTAAGTGATTTGGCGTCAAGGGACCTGTGAGGTCTTGAGGGTCGTCTGTGGGGAACGTCAGAGGTCTGCTGTTGACAATACTCTCAACTTCTGCTAACAGTGTTCTGAATGATTCATCGTTGATTGCTTGTCCATGTTCTCTGGTTAATGCCACGAGGATAGTTCTCACTGTTCTGATTAATCTTTCCCACGAACCACCCATATGGCTAGCAGAGGGAGGGTTGAACGACCACTGGCTTAGCCAATCGGTATTTTCATGTCGGAGTAATTACTCTATGATGTTTGCTTGATTCATCTTCTTTAGATTATCTTTCAACTCGTTGACAGCACCGACTAGATTTGTGCCTTGATCAGACCTCATCGACTTGATTGGACCTCTGCGTGCTATGAAGCGTCGTAATGCGTTGAGGAAGGAATCTGTCTCCAATGAAATTGCCGATTCAAGGTGTACAGCTCTACTAGATAAACAGGTAAACAATACTGCATAACGCTTTAACTCCTTTCTTCCTTCTTTAACTGTACAAGGGCCAAAGTAGTCAACGGCACAGTGGGTAAATGGAGGCGCTGTGGTTACTCTGTCTTCTGGGAGATCGGCCATTTTCTGTATTGCTGGATTGGATCTTAGCCTTTTACACAAAACACACTTGGAGATGAGCCATCGAACTGCTGAATTTTCGTTGACGACCCAGAAGTGGTTTCTTAGCTCGTTTAACGTCATTTCTCTTCCACTGTGTGCTGTTCTCTCATGTGCATCACGAATGAGCAAGGTTGTGATATGGCTCTTCTTTGGAATCACTACTGGATGTTTTAGATCATCTGTAAGTTCTTGGCTTTTACGAAGTCGGCCGCCAACTCTAATCAGACCGTCATCATCAATAAATGGATCGAGACGAAACAAAGTACTCGATTTCTTGATTACGGACTTGTTGCGTTTCTGTATGGCTCTATTCACTTGATCTTTCGGTATACGACCAAGGACAGCACTTTCTTTAACAAATGCATCAGATTGTAAAACCTTCAGAATCACGGTTTCTGCGATCTTTAATGAATTTCTTTTTACCATCCACATGAAAGCAGTTTGCAATAATTATATTTACTTGTTTTTGTAAGATATTTATCCATCGTTGATATTTTTATGTGTGTGGGTTTTTTTTAATTTGATTCTTGTAATTCTTTGATTTGTTATTGAAAATAAAACGCTTGTATGAATTTGTCAGTGTACTTATCTGCAAGTTAAAATTTCAAAACTTCATACTAGATATTTTTTAATGAGTTACGCAGTATTTGATAATTAAAAATTCACAACCGTTTTAGATAGCTAGATTACCAATAAGTAATTCATTACACATTTCACCAGAAAAGTGAAATTTTGGTCGATTGTTATAACTTTTTTTTTTCAAACGTGAAAGAGAGTAAAGCGAGAAGCACGCGGGGATTTGTTTACAACTCAAAGAAGCCATGTTAGTGCTTTTCTAACTTCTCATTGGACAATCAATTTTAATTGACAAGTGCTATTTTTACCATGCATAACAACATATTTTTCGCATTTTTGCGTATAATAAAACGTTGGCGCATGCATAAAGCTTTGTGCATTTGAATTGATTATATGATTATTTGATCATGAAAAGAAAATAACAGCAAAAAAAATGATCAAGAATTTGATAATTTGTAGTGAATGAACAAATGAAAGAATGAATGATTGAATAAATAATTCATTTCATTAAATCGGAGCTCCGCTATTAGGTTTACCTATTTTTTATATTATTATATAGTAATTACATACTTTCCATATGCACATCACTTACATTCATGCAGAGGTTTTAAAGGTTAAATATATATCCCTATACTGGTCAATCTGTGGATTTTCTCACACAAACCTTCCAGGCTACTTACATTGATCAGCCTCATGTTTTATACTGTGCATAATCGCTGACACTTGATTACAATAGTAATCTTAGGCTACTCATTGAACATGATTAAAATGTCAAAATATTAAGATTTACAGAGGTGTAAAAAAAAACTTTCAATGTTGCTATTATAATATTAAAGCACTCTATAAGACACTATAACAAGCTTTATTTCAATAACAATAACAAATTAACAATGACAATAATTTTTTTTAACAAAGGGCATGAAGTCTAGATAAAGTTGTCCAGCTTATTAAAATATAACCACTGACAGACTGCTATAAGCTATAACTGACTCTAGTTGTTTTAATTAGTGAGCAAGTAAAACGTTAACAACATACTCAAAATCTCAAACATATTGTGAAACATACACCTATGTAAGACTAGGAAAACGTGTTCTAAACTGTCATCAAAATTTATTATATGTTATTCAATGCAATGTTCAAATATGGAAATGTACATCAATCACTTTGAAAGATTTGACATTTTGCAATATTTGTTGCAATCATGACTATCCAAGAATCTCTTGATTGCATTCTTTCCCAGATTGCCATTACAGAACAGGATGCTGTTGTCATCTGTGTCAAAGAGATTTGACGTTGCAATCTCTGGATCACAAAGAGTGTAGTTAACTCCTTGAATATCTAAAACCATGTTTCGGCTTTCCTTGAGATTTCATTTTCCTTTTCTGGTTCAATACAAATTTCTCCATCCTTGCTGATGTATTTGATGAATGTTCCTTCTCTATAGTTTTCTACTGTCACAGGTTCATTGTTCAATGAAGATATGTACACTTTATTGTACGTAAAGGACTGACCAAACTCTAAAACTGGAATCTCCAAGACCATTTGCTGAGCAAAATTTCTTGCTAATGCATTCAGTTGGACGGACTTTCTTGTGTGGGATTCTATCGTTCCAAACAGCCTTTCGATTCCCAGTTTCTCACTTTCCTTGTATTTTTTTAGAACATAATTTCCTTTGGGAAGACCAACAATGTTTTTTGCCATATATGCTTCATGAAATGCACCATCTGCAAATTGTTTTCTATGAAGGGAAATTTTGACTTCAAGGGATCCAACCATTTCATGGTTACCAAAGAAAATTCTTCCAGCTTGAGGTTAATTATATCTACTTCTGGGTCAATGACTTTACCCAGCTTCAGCATTTGACTGATTACACACCTTCCACAAATCGCACGAGCAATACTTTCCAGTCTTTGATTTGACTGAGGTGAGTATATGAAGTATCTCGTTCACCTACAAGAACGTCACATTCAAGCTCCGTACAAAAGTGCCTTTTACAAGCAGTTTTTATGTTTTCTAATGTCAGGTCGAACTTGTCTTCAGGAAAAGACACAAGCATTAATGGATCAATTCGATAATACTTTTGACATTTCCCTTCTACACTCTCTGATAAACGCTGAACAGTAAGTCCGTCCGTTAAATTTGGGTAACTTCCAGCTCCTTTCTCTCTTTGTGTTCGTTTTTTAGCAACTCGATCTTTATATTTGTCCCAAGGCGGTTTCTCTTTGTAGACATTGTTAATTTACATAGAAAAGTACGCTAACATGCAGGAGGTTGAGTTGTTTTTTGACACAGAAGATAATGACACGAGTTTCAACACAGAAAGCCCAAACAACCAGTGTAGCTTGGGGAGCATTTTCTTACATCCATTCGCGCATTCGTGATCGAGGCAAATCGAAGAAATACCGCATTTCACCCTTCATTTTGATAATTCTTCTTTCATTTTGACTCTCTTACTATATATTTCTTAGTCGTAACTGTATCAAAAGAAGGTTTGGATGTTGGGGTTCCTGTGGTTTGCTTGATAGCCATACCCGAAAAGGATCCTGGTCTATGGCGTCAATAGGCCATGGAAGATATTTTTTTTGCTATGGCGTCAATGGTCCACAAGAAAAAAAATTAGGAAAAAAATAGAAAATAAAAATAAACAAAAAATAAATAAATAAATAAAATGAAAATAAAAATAAACAAAAAAATCAATAGAAAAATTATTACAATTTCTTAATCAGGAAAAGTGAAAATTTGTCTATGGCGTCAATAGGCCATAACAGTTCGCAAGTTACGGACAACAACTCAAATTTAGATGCTAGTATGGCAATCTAACGCAGATTAAACTGTCGCACAAGTTATAATGAACAATTAGTAAAAAATTATAATACAATCCAATGGAAATTAAATAAAATTGGATTAGTTTTAAATTGTACGTGTATAAAACTGATGCGTGACAATGTGCTTGACAGCTGTTTATAATCATCCAATATATCTACAGCCAAACAACTAAAACAATGTCACACGAGATCTAGACAATTAGTATTTCAAGTTTTGTAGGTATTGATTTTTTTTCGAATTCTTATCAGTTTGTGTTTCAAGTTTTCTGTTTTGTAGGGTATCAAGATATTTGAATTGTCGTTAATATTTGCCAAGGTTCTGTCAATATTATTTTTGTAGTTTATAGGGAATCTAAGGATAACGGTGAATTTGTAGTTTCTTTGAGTTACACATCACATGCCAAGAATCATGACCACAAAGTCATTCATACGAACTACTCAGTCGTGATCTGTGCCGAAGAAAAAATATCGAAATGGCGTGCGGCGACGTAGTTTGTCTAGATGCATAATAATTTCAATTACCAATAATAATTTTAATATTTAAAATAAATAAATAAATAAATAAATAAATAAATAAATAAATGAATGAATGAATGAATGAATGAATGAATGAATGAATGAATGAATGAATGAATGAATGAATGAATGAATGGATGAATGAATGAATGAATGAATGAATGGATGGATGGATGGATGGATGGATGGATGGATGGATGGATGGATGGATGGATGGATGGATGGATGGATGAATGAATGAATGAATGAATGAATGAATGAATAAAGAAAGAAAGAAAGAGAAATAAAAACATTGTCGGTGAGAATGACCGATTCTGGATTGCAGATGTCCATTACACGACTGAAAAGGCTTATGGGTAATGGTATTTTAATGAATACATAAGACAAACAGTTACTCTTGAAAAGTTTGGCGAGTTTAAATGATTTAACGAATAACAATGACATTTGCATATATATCAAGTTTTCAGTTTTCTTGTTTTAAATACAAAGCTGCACATATTATATCAGTACATTGTTTATTATAATTATGTGATGAAGTTATTTCAGTGTACATTTTGGCTCATCATTTCTTAAAAAATATCATTTGCGATATGCAAATGACTTTGCTATTAATAATTCGCGTCATTTTAAGTTGAAGATCTCTGATCGTCGATTAAATGTATCTTCTGTAGTCATCCATTAAAAAAAAATACCCATAGACATTTTTAGTCGAGTAATTGACATCCGATCACGCATGATTACGCACGAACAAAAAGTGAAAACGAAAATGAAAATGTAAAAGTATTGCAGCTGAATCTGAGTAACCATACAACAACTCAACAAGAAAACACGGATTTTCTGCTACTTTAAACTATGTCTTTAAACGGTGAAATTGAAAGACTTAGAGCGGTTAACATGGCCATGATCAGAGGAGAAAACTGCAAAAACAGCGACTGGCAAGGTGACATTTGGCAGTGTTTAGCTTTGTGCCTAGAAGACCTTCTTGAAGAATGTGACACAATTTCAAACATTGACGAACGAATAAAAACGTTGCTACCATTCATCGACATATTACACGTTAACTTCTTCATCGTAGAAATCCATCTGAAAATCGGTAATTGGTATTTCCATGACGGTCTGAGCAAAATCGACAAGGATGACTACGCTGGTTGTTTGAGCCGAATGAGGGATTGTTATTATCCCATTGAGGAAGCTAAGCGATTGTCTTGAACTGATCGACAAGCTGGAGAAACTGAAGTGCTAGAGAAAGATGTTTATTACGCGACGTGTAGAGCAGAATCAATGCAAGCTCGCAATGACCGTTCACGATTTGTGGACATCGCCATTAAAGAAGAAGAGAACCTCAACATTGATTACATCTGGGATGCGATTGACTGCTTCAAAAGGGCTACTATTCTTGCACGAGAGCTCGACTTGGAACAGGAAGCAATTGCGCTTGGTCCACTGGGATTTGTTTACAACAAAGTTCTAAGACTCAACAGCGATCTATAATTTACTACAAAAAGAGCTTCGAATTGGTTGAGTCAATGAAGCCTCGCACGTTCTTTACTGAGAAATGGTACAAAGAAATCGTCAAAACTCTCCAAGAATTCCAGATTGAAGAGAGAATGTGGGACGACAAGGAAAACCAGAAAGAAAGAGAGAAAAAACTAGAAGAGTTGAAAGAGGAACTAAAACAACTGAAAGAGAACAACAAAGGAAAGATTGCGCTCGTGGAGTATGTTTACAACACTTTCCCGCCAAAGCACGTTGCTAAATGGAGCAAACCTAGTGACGATGACGTCAAATCATGGAAAGAAATGGAAAGCGATAATCACAAGCTGAAAGACATTGGAAAAGTGCTGCGTACCGCCATGTATGCCTATCATCCAGACAAGATTGATGTAGAAGAACATGGAGAGAAATGGAAAACACTTAGCGAGGAAATCTACAAATTACTGTCAGCTCATTACGAAGCAACAAAAATCGTCAAATAGAGTCGGTGAACAACATACAAAGTATTTTTATACCTGATACACTATTAAAGGAAACTTGATCTTAATCAACATGAATAAATCGAATATGTACTGTTTAATAAACGAGCAGGAGTGTTTTATCAGGTTTAAAAGCCCGAGCGTTTATTAAACTGCTTCAAAAACGCCAATACTTATATTAAGTAATATCAAATGCGAAAATGCTTAAAAAAGTAAAAAAATGTAAGTTTGGTCAGAAAACATGTTTTGAGCATGAGCAGTTGAGTAAAAATGTAGATATTTTTGACCCCACATTGAAAGACCACTGAACAGTAGTCTAGTAGAAGACTGCTAATTTCTAAATCATTTTCGAACGCTAGTGAAGGTCTATGATGACAATGCAACTGAGACATTTTCTAGAGGCATCCGATAAAGGTTTTTTCATGAGTATGCTTTATATAAAATTTTACGTTCATTAGTATTCTTTATATAAAGCATACTAATGAGTGTTTTATCTGTTTTAAAAGCTCATGCACGTGATCAAACTGGCTATTCCAATTGGCCTAAGAGCTCATTAATTATGCATGAGTTTTTTAATTACACTCTACATATCAAAGATAAAGACTGGTAGTTATTAGGTGAAATGCGCTATATTATCACTACATCATATTGCATTACAATTAATGTTTCCATAGCAACGATTAAGACATATCGTGAAAATTAGTTTTTCTGCAACATCTCTTGATTTTTGGCTTTTGTTAAACCAATAAATATATGCATGCCATAAATTTTATGTTGCACACATCGAAGGAAATTTTAAAGATTTCAGCTGGTTTTATAAGGATGGTGCCGTTACCTCCTGAAACCAATCTTGGATATATAGCCCCTTATTTTGGTTATAACCAGTTTAAATAAAGTTGTATGATTCAAGTTAATTGTATACTTATTTGTCAGTTTCAATGACTGTCTGACAAATGATTGTCTGATTAATTGATTGATTTGATTTTCCATTCATTAATGATCTATTCATTTGTCTTTCCTTTGTTCGTTCTTGGATCCTAATCATGAATGAATGCGGAATTTATTTATTTACTTACTCACTTACTTACATACTTACTTATTTACTTACTTACTTACTTACTTATTTACTTATTTACTTACTTATTTATTTATTTATTTATTTATTTATTTATTTATTTATTTATTTATTTATTTATTTATTTATTTACTTATTTATTTATTTATTTATTTATTTATTTATTTATTTATTTATTTATTTATTTATTTATTTATTTATTTATTTATTTATTTATTTATTTATTTATTTATTTATTTATTTATTTATTTATTTTTATTTTTATTTATTTATTTATCCATTCATTCATTCATTCATCCATCCATCCATTTATTTAACTATTTATTTTTTTATATATATTTTTTTATTTATTGATTGATTGATTTAAAAGCTTTAACTCTTACAAATGAACAATAACATAGAGGAAAAAAATTACAATGACAAAAAAAAAGAAAAGAAAAGAAAAAAAAAAGAGATTGAGGTTTTGTCAAGTACAACAGAGCAGAATCCAAACCAAGTACTCCCATTGACAAACGGGACTGATAATCATTCAGCTGTTTCACTCGCAGATCAGACTAACTCATTACGTGATCCATTAACTCAGTATGCAGCATTGACTGAATGGTTATTATATTAACATATCTCAAATTTATTTCTTTTCAGGTCATTTTTTAGTGTTCTCTGTAACCATTCAATGCTTTCCCTTGTCCAGCAAGAGTATACTATTTTTGAAAATAACAGCCTACTGTTTAAACCAACTGGTCAGTGGTATAACGAAGGAGAGTATGACATGAGAGGAAAAACGCCTTGGATTTGTACAAATTATTCTATTGGAAGTAACGGTAAGCATCGTTAATACACGCGGGTAATTACTTCAGCTTCACGCTGGTCGTCCAGAAACTCGATGGTGCGCACGATCCTTGTTCCTACTTACTCATGACCAGATTCAATACAGGGGAGACATTGGGTGGGCTTCCAACCACCCCTCCTACCCATATCCCGTGAAGGGAGTGAAGGTGAATATTTTTCAGAATAAAAGAAGGGATATATATATATGTGATGTAAAAAATGGGTCAATAGACGTTTTTTTAATTCATCTCGGTTACGGTCCCAATGCCCTGTTAAGTGAGACCGTTATGGAAAAGTTCGTTGTTTTTATTATCAACATAATCATAAACAGTATCATTATCATCATATGTCATCATCATAACCAAAATCTTTGTTTTCACCTTCATCATCGTTGTTCAAGTATAAATTAAAAATAAATCACAAAAAAATAACCGAGTATCTTCTTCCTTGTCTATTATAGAGTCAAATCATGAACCACAAGCACACAAGCATGATATTCACTTTACTATACGTCGATACATGACTATCGTCGGTCTTACCATCTCCGTCGTTTGTCTTTTCTTGGTACTATTGACTCATGGGATACTACGAGAACTGCGAACACCGCTGCCCGGTAAAAACCTAATGAGTCTATCGCTGTCTTTGTTCCTGGCTCATTTCTGGTACCTACTTGGTTCAGGAGACACGGACAAGCCAGTGTTCTGTAGATTCTCGGCTTACATCTTACACTATCTTTTTCTGGTTACGTTTGGTTGTAGTTTTATCGTGGGTTATGATACAAGGTAAGAACTTTTCCTATGATCAAACTTTTGTTGTCGATTTTGGACTTCCTGTGATGAAATACACAAGGGTCCTGTTTTAGGTTTAAAGGTCTCTTTTCAGCCAGAAATCAAAATGTCAGACTTGTTGTGTATGCTTTCACTCGAAACATTAAAAAATGTGTAAAGTTTGCGAGAAAAATCGCTATTTTTGCATTGCTGAATTACTCCAATGCTCAAATATGGTAAGTATGATCCTTATAAGGGCATATATGAGGCTTGATAGAAAACGACAACATTCTTGAGGGAAAAGCTTGATATGCCTATTCTTTTAAACAGCCGCTTATTTTAGAGCTTAGGCAGTTAATAAAGCTTATATATGTCGAACTTTACATGGGCCGAATACAATTCAAACAAAAGTTAAATAGTCGTTAAGTGAAATTCGACATATATTCAACTACTAAAGGGATCACCATTGGTTTCCTGAGATAAAAGATTTCTGATCGTGAGTGAAACTATATTCAGATCATGAGAGCTTAGACGAGTTTTCCTAACACAAAATCCCAACTAGTTTGTTGTTCAAGAAGAAAATCGAAAATACTATTTACAAGAGCTCGATATGTCCAAAATTTATATAGAAATGAGCGGTCATTCACAGAAAATTTCGTGTTCTCCATACATTTCGAATTCCTCGTGAATGTGTATCTTACGGTTAAGTTTCATTCGTCCCACACCATATTGTCTTTGGTAAATAATTCCACAATTATTCCTTCGATTGTGATAAAACATTATTTGTGTTTCAGACGCACGTTTTCTGCCAAAACAGCCAAATCCCATACGGTGGGCTCGTTTCAACGTAAACGCCTCGCTGCGTACCTTACGGTCTCATGGGGCATCCCATTCGTCTTTGTAACTATATGTGCAATACTTGATGGCCTGGATGTTGTTGCTATTGGTTATGGTAAAGGCCTGGCGTGTTGGATCAATAATCCTACAGCTCTTCTCACCGTGTTCGCTACTCCTGTGGGGCTGGTGCTAGTGTATAATATAGTGGCGTTCTCTCAGACAGTTTATGCCATTAACAGGTCAGATCCACTATACAGATGATGGTGATGCATGATTGTGATAATAGTATCGATCGGCAGTCGTCATGTGTGTGACAATCATGATCAATGATCATGATGATGAATGATGGTAATACTGATGATGATGGTGATAATGAGGATGATGATAATGGTAATGTTGGTGATACTGATGATAATGATGGTAATGATGATAATGATGGTAATGATGATAATGATAATGATAATGATAATGATAATGATAATGATAATGATGGTAATGATGATGTTGATGGTGATTATGAGGATGATGATGATGGTGATGTTGGTGAAGACCGATGATGCTAATGACGATGATGAAGATGACAATGTCGATGGTGAAAACTGGTTATAGTTATCGAAGTTTAAACTTTTATAAAACGTTGTTGATCGCCATTGATTCCAATTATGCATACCTCTGTTATTCTACATAGTGCAAAGAAACATGGCCAACGAATCAAGTCCAATCACTATACCCGTACAGCCGTCGTGAAGATTTACATGCGTCTGATATCATTGATGGGCTTCTCATGGTTCTTTGCTATCAGTGCTCCACTGATTCACGACGGTCTCTGGTACCCATTTGTCTTCTTCACAACCTTACAAGGTCTATATATCTTTCTGGCATTTGTCCTTAAAACCAAAGTCTTGCGCATGCTCAAGGCAAAATTACCGCTGCAGAAGAAACGGCGCACGTCGAAGACTACCATCACGACAATGACCGACAGTACGCCTTACAACAAATACACACAGTCTAGCAAAGACGAGTCGCAAATGTAAAACAATTATTATCACTCAATACAGTCACCATAGTCGTAATTATTCACACAGTGCTGTATAGGAAAGTGTACCAAGTCAAGTCAGTCTTTATTGTAGGACCAATATTTTAAGCAAACTAGTCATACAGATATAGTCATGATATGCACCTTTTGTGGTAACTGCCAACTGTAGTAGCTACGGCTTAGTTCGTCATTATTTAAATGCTGCGTAGTAACGGCATTGGGTTTGTGTTACTGTTAAAAAGTTTAACACTTTTAAATTGCTACTGAATTCGTAATGTCTACACAATAGTAGTATTTATATACAGTAGTGTTTCAGTGGCAGATCCAGGGGGGGGGGGGGGGGGGTTCGATGGGTTCCACGGAACCCTCCTTGAGCAACGAACGCCTAAAAAATTTTAAAGCGTTTTGAGACTTTGTGAAATGCGCTAAATAACAACTTTCATATTACGTTACATTTGTTACAGTACGGGCAGTACCGTTTCCAACTCAATACTCAAACGGCTTTTTCTGAAAAAATGTGAAACCAAAATGGAACCCCCTTTTGAAAAATCCTGTATCCGCCTCTGCTGTTTATTAGTAGTGTTTATATACAATCACAAATTGTAATACTATGTAGCGCTTAACCCATTTCACATGAGCGGTAATCCCTTGGAGTCTCCGATGATGTCCTTGGCGTTTGTTACCAGGTACTACTCTCTTTCGTGCTATTTTAGTTTTAGTCAAGGGGACGACGATATAGCAAAAATGAGGAAATATTATTTGTAGATAATTCTGTATATAGAGACAATTCAATTGTATTGATTTATAGTTTCGTCGATGGACCATTTGAAAAAGCTGTAGGAAAGCATTTTGAGATATTTGGAAGTAGTTTGGTTGCTATTTGTACGTTTTGAATAGTTTTCTGAAATAGCGTGCCTATCAGTTGCAATTATAGTTAAAAAGAAGACGAAAAAAATACCGAATACTGACGGGGGAAAAAAGCCCACGTACACCTTCCGGGTTTTTTTTCATGGCTACTTTCGTAAAAGATTGTAGACGTCAACAGCGAATAAAATGACAAGTCATTCTTGAATTCTTGCTTCCATTTGAACGTTTGCTTTTAATTTTACACGCAAACTTTAAGCTCTTTGGAAAATTTCAGGAACTTGCTTAGATCAAATCAAAATCTTCTTTGCTGCTGAGCTAAGTTCGACTAGCTAAGAGAAAGATAATTTTTTGGAGAAACAGGAGACTTCTCTTCCCCGCAATCGTAGGGAAGGATCGTCAGAAATTTTCAAAAATGTCCCAAAAAATACCTGAACCAAGGTGGGCGTGACAACTTAAAATAATTAGCAGGTTTGTTTTATTTCGTTAAAATGAACCCCTTTTAAAAATCCTGGATCTTCTTGCTATCCTTGGAATGGAAAGAAAATAAAACGACTACAAGTTAAAACCTTACGATATGAGTAATTTTAGTGTAAGTATTGTATGTAGAGCAAAATAAAATATTTGTGTTGTGTTATTAAATTCTGTTGGTGTGTTTGATCTTATTGTTTATTTATTCGTTGGTTTGTTGTTGTATTAATTTTTATCTATATATATATGCTAAACAAGGACTATGGAAATTTACACAAGTGAGCAACTTAATAGACAATTATATAGATAAATAAATATTTATATTCAATATTATATTTTTATCGATTGGTAATAATTATTTATTCATTTATTATTTTTATTTATTTGTTTATTTATCTATTTAATTATTTATTCATTCACTCATTCATATATTCCCGCTTCAAAAATGAAGAAATTCCGCTCGCGTGACATTAAAGGTTGCGTGATGTACAATATTACTTCCGGGCATTTTTCCCCGAACTCTGTCCATCATCTGAAGGAGCGCTCCGTTCCTGGAATCATAAGATTTTGCAAATAAGCAGAAATGTACGGGTTTAAATCTACTTCGCATCGCTTCTCTTATTTATAAGAAGGAAAAGCATGAAGTGCTTAAACCCTAAGTGTAAGGATCCAACTGTTTTAGAGAATTTTCGACAGTCATTAGGTGTTCAACCGGATTTTTGTCCCTCTTGTGGAGCCCCGACAACGAAAGATGGCACCGAATCCGAAGAAACCAAGAACGCTGAAAGTTCAGCATCAAAACAAGCTCTTTCGGTTCAAAGTAAGTTTATCTTTGATGTTAAATTGTTGTAGGTCTTACGAATATAGTATTGTTTTGCTCACATTTTGAAAAAATCGAAGCTGTAGCTCAAATAATGACTTAATTTTGATAGCTATTTTCGAAGCTATACCCTAGGTGTCAATGCAACTAAATCAAAACTCGCTCAATAAATAATCATGAGTATATTTATTCAGTAAAATAAATCTAAAAACTTCCACAAATCAGACAAATTAGCTTGTCATTTAGTTTTCAATCAAGAATATTCTGAACATTTTTAAAATTCTTTATCTCTTCTCGCAAACAAATGACCAACGTTTTTTTTAACAAATGTTGAGCTATTCCTCACTTCATCACAAATGTCTTAATTTGCACAAATTATCAATTTATATTATTTACAAAAATGATGAAATTGCTGAATTTGAAATATTCTCGACAGTGAATTTAAGAGTTACCTCAACCATGACATTTGATTTGTTATTCACTAAAATATTTAGTCTAAAAAAGTGAAATTAAAAGGGTTTCCGAAGATTTGGACAATTTAGTACTGGTGTTTTTACTTAGGTGAGCTTGCTAAGTCAATTTTCCCTTGAGAAAGTTCCCGAAAAAATAAAGTTAGTTTCACTTTCGAAATTTATACACCAATAACATAAACATCCACTAAATTGCATGGCAGGGGATGTGATTGATTGACCAATATCTTTGTTTCATGCATTTTAGGAGACAATCATGTGACGTACACGGAAGGGTACATCGATAATTTTGGAAACATTGAATTGTTCTGAGTGTTTCAGAAATAATAAAACAAATTCGTGGAGCACAAAGGACATTAACGAATGTATTCAAAAATATTCAGTTCTCCAGTTTGTTAAAAAAATCTTGCAAACCAAAAATCTTATACCTCTCCACTCATAAATAAAGGTAAATAATGATCTCCATAGGCTTCCTGTGCTTTGAAAAATCTATTGTATTTTTAAAAAAGTTTTTAATTGATATATTTTTGATGAGTCTATTTATTCCTTTTTCATTTGTTCATTTATTCATTCATACATTGTCCATTTCTTAATTTATTCATTTATCTATTTATCCAAAACGTTTTTTTGTTCATTGGTTTCATTCTTTTTGTTCAATTATGTGTTCCTCCTTCCGTTCGTCTTCAACAATTTTTATTTATTCAATTATTTTGCATTTATTTATTTATCAATTTATCTTTCATTTGTTACTCTATTATTTGATTCATTCATTGTTCAAATTCATAAAGATGATACTCTGTAGTAATGGACAGCAACAAGTCAATTACAAACTGTTGTTTTGGCCAATTTAGACCTTATCAGTGTAGTGTTGTGTAGCTTTGTGTAAGTCAGATAGTTGACTTCTCCCATGCATCCAATCAAGAAACAGCAGCTCACTCATATTGTTATTACTATGATAGTGAAATGAAAAAATGTTCCCATTCAATGGGGAAAATATGGGTAAATTTGAACCCAATATTGGTTTTTGTAGTACTTTCCCAATGATAACCCAAAATAAACCCATTATGGGAATCACAATTTTTTTCCTGTGATATTTAACCAAAAGACATTAGTATTTTTATTGATATGTAAGCTGCCACTGCTCTGCTGCTATATACTTAAATGTGTAAAAATGCTACTAAGAAAATCATCAAGCAAATACTTAAACAGAGAAAACAAATCGTGCACGGCTGATGTGCCAATAAAAATATTGTGCAGGGTGGAAGAAAATATGCTCAACCATCACATGAGGAAAAAAAATATCCTGCAAAAAAAAATTGCCCAACCCACACCCCCCTCAAATATCTAATGGTCCGTCCCCTAATGGTTGTTCATAGATTATCTAAAGAGCTAGCTTCACAATTGTGAAAAGGCCAAATGCTTAATAGTGTTTTGGATAAGTTGTAATTTTACTTTTTATTTTTATGGGTGGTTTTTATTTTTATAGATCCTGCATTTGTAGTATTTTTGTAAACAGTCCTTTCACTTAATCATTTCATATTTTCATATCCCTCTTTTGCATGTAAATAAATAAATAAATAAATAAATAAATAAATAAACAAATAAATAAATAAATAAATAAATAAATGAATAAATAAATAAATAAATAAATAAATAAATAATTAAATAAATAAATAAATAAATAAATAATTATGTAAATAAATAACTAAAGAAATAAACAGACAGACAGACAGACAGACAGACAGACAGACAAACAAACAAATAAATAAATAAATACTCAATTCCTGCTTTCTATTTCGTCCTTATTTTTGTCTTTCAATTTTAAATTATTCTGAATGCATGTCTTAATGCTTTCATTATTATTTTATTTATTTTCAGTATTCATAACACTATTTTACACCGTGTTATTCAAATTCATTATTGATAGCAATATTGTGTATTCATTGATAAAAATGTGCCTGACTTTTAAATAGTTATTAACATAAAGCATATCCATAACTAGGTTGTGACAGTCAAAGCGTAACCAGTAATGATGGTTTAGCCCAAATACAAGATCACCAAAGTGCAGGCCCCAACGATGACGAAAAACATCGATCTGGTGTGTCAGATGTGAATGAAGACAAGAACGACTCCTCTTCTCGTTCCAGAGAAACACAACAAAACAACAAAACACAAGTTCAGTATGAATTACAAGAGCCACAAAGTCAGACTCAACTTGTGGTGGCTAATGAGGAAGTCAAGACCCCAGGGAGGCAGGGTACCCCACTCAAAGAACCAGAATCAGAGACTATTTCCCGAGATGGTTGGCAATCATCTCAACAAGAAAGGTATCAGCCGGGCTTACAAGAACAGCGTCAATTAGCAGAACAACTACAGGACGGCAAAGAGATGCAGCACGAAGAGAAGCAGCAGCAACAACAACAGCTTCAAAACGAGAAAGAGAATAGTAAAGAAAAGCAGAAGCTTCTAGAACTGGAACAACAACAAAAGAAGAAAGAAAAACAACAAAAACAACATCAAGAAGAGGAAGGGAATGAAGAAGAAAAACAGAAGGTTTTAGAACGAAGACAAGAGAAACAACAGCAAGATGGAGAGGAAGAAAATAAAAAAGAGAAGCTTTCACTACAGCAACATCAAAAAGACAAAGAATCAAAAAAAGCAGAACAAGAAAAGAAGCTTCTGGAAGAACAACAGGGAAATCAACTACAACAGGTTGACAATGAAAAAGAAGAAGACGTCACAGGAGAAGAAGAACAGCAACCACAACTGCAAACTGACTTAAACCAGGAGCAACATCGCGAAGTGCCAGAACAACAACAAAACCAGCGAGAACTTCCTAAAGAGGAACAGAATCAAGTTTTGGAAAAAGATGAGCTACAACGTCAATTGCAGCAACAGGAACGAACAGAAAAAGAGCACACTCGGCAACCGCATCAAGATCAAAAGCGAAATCAGGCAAAACAAGAACTGTCCCTACAGCAAGAACAGCGCCAGAGTAATCAGGAACATCAAAAAACAAGAACTGGACAACAACACCAACAAATGTTGCAAGAAATTAAAGAACAAGAATTATTAGTTAAGGCTCAGACGCAGGAACAGAAGATACTACAATTACAACAGCAACTTCTAGAACATAAGTTACTGTTGGAGCAACACCAGAGAAGTCAGTATCAGCAACAATCTCCCAACACGTCTGCACCAAACAACTTGACATCACCACAGTCAACATCAAATGATGATTCACGAGGTCCCTCTTCAAGTTCTAATGTCTTAAGTCCTCCCCTTGATGAATATAGCAATGCTGGTCCATCGCAAACCATAGACGCATCAAATGGTAGATCAAAGGCTACTTATGCAGCTGTTGCTTCAAATAAAAACATAGAGAATTCCCAAGGTGTACCAGGAACACCAATTGCAGTAGTAGCGACTGTAACAACAACACCAACAGTAACAACAACAAAAGTGATCTACATGGGTGGGTCAACCATGGATAACTTGGTAAAGAGCGATAAAGACACAAATCCAAGTAGCCAACAAAATGATAACAGGAACAGAGTGAAAGGTGCTGCTTCTAGTAATGACAAAACTGGAGAAAACCAAGGAGAACTTAGCGAACAAGAGGTAGGCATCGATGGTTTGAAAACACATTAAACTTCTGGTACAAAAACTCTCATATAGTTTGTTTCACAGGTTTTGACGTTAACCGAGGGGGGATACTATTATGTAAAAGCTCCATTGAAACCAGAACACAAACAGACAGGCAAAGACAAAAGAAGAAATGCGGACAAAACTGGACCCACTGTCGGAACACAAAGGTAATAATGTAATATCTGTAGTCTATCGTGCACGAACACAATGGAGTCTTAGTGTTTTTCCATTCCTTGCACCGTGTTATTTCTAGGTTTTGATAATTAACATTGATATACGTTTTGTGAAAAGGGCAATTTATGGTTATAGGCTAAATTATGTGCACTGACTTATTTGACAATATGTTGCAGTGCCAGTTCAACAAGTCCCCAGATGACCACACGATCCTCCTCACGCAGTGACTACATGACAATTGTATTCCATGCTTTACTGTCCCCTCACTTCAAGTTTGATCAAAGTAAAGGAGATAAAGTGATTATGCGTGGAGATTTTCCTCTCAGTGGATGGAATAATGACGATCTACAGATGACCATTTTATGGTATTTTGAAATTCTTGATATATTCATTATATATTTTACAGGACAGACAGCAAAACACAGCCAACGCTAAAACATTGCAAAAATAGAAAATCTTTTTTATACTAATAACTATAACTACTAATCAACCTCATGCTTGTAGTAAAAGCGGATTACATACTATAAATATTAGGAATTGTAAAGCGCATTGAGACATTAGTGAAATGCGCTATATAAGCACAACCATTACATATTAGACCAGACTAGAATCGTTTTTTAGCTGTTTCTACAGTTTGTGGCGAATCCGAATCATCCGGCCGGAAAAGCAATTTAATTTGTACTAAACGCTAAATATGTAAAAATCTAAATCGGTGACCTACCCTGATTTTTTAAGGTAATTCGGGACCCTTACCACCGCGTATCCTGCTCGCGCATGTGAAATCAAATAAAATTTAATCTCGTGCGATTAAAAAGAACTTTTGCGTTAGAACCAAAATATGGTCATTCTTGAACTTTTTGCTTAATAACAACATAACATTACATACGGGCCATTACATACGTCCAAAACATCTTATTTTCCGATTGTAACTCCAAAATTAGCACGGTGACACCCAATTATTTTTCAATTTTTATATTTGGCATAAAAGCAGCTTTAAAATTTTGGAATAATTAATACATGGACATCGAGACCAAAGCATTGTAATTTTGACTTTTTTTGTGGTAAAGTGTACAAAAAATTAACAAAGCTGTTCATTTAAATCTCCGTAAAATATCTTGGTTGTTGTCTTTTCCAAGGAATAAACTCTTGAGAATTATAGCAAAGGGAGCATTTTGTCAGACTCTTATAGCAGACTTGTGAAAAACGTTCAAATTTGTTTGCAAAAATATTACTTTTAACAAATTTGATGCTACTTCTTTTAGTTGAAATGGGGCCAAAATGGGCCTATTACCACCCTCACAGTTCCAAAACAAGCACAGTGACCCCTATTTTTTATTTTTATTTTGTTTTTCGTTTGTTTCAGTCCTTATGTAGAAAAAGTTTTAGAAATTCTATCGGCGGGAAGTGTGGATCCCGAACTGCCATAATAGTTGATTCATATGCCTACTAAATCTACCAAAAAAAAAGGAAACTTTTCGAGATTTTTAAAACATTTAAAAAATTCTTCATAAATTTCATGTTCGCAAACATTTTTTTATTTTTTATAATGTTTACAAATATATCCACGGGATTTAGAGTTCTCCTTGCTTCGAGTCTTGAGAAATGTTTGATAACAACCAAAAAACTCACATTGAATGCTAAAAAACACTATAATATAAAAATTAGGTAAACCTAACAGCGGACCTCCGATAATAATTAATCATTCATTCATTCATTCATTCATTCATTCATTCATTCATTCATTCATTCATTCATTCATTCATTCATTCATTCATTCATTCATTCATTCATTCATTCATTCATTCATTCATTCATTCATTCATTCATTCATTATCAATCATTCATTCATTCATTCACTTATTCATTCAATAATTATCAATTATTAAATCTTTATCATTCAAAAATGTTTTACAATGACCGAACTCAAAAGCCTCAAGGCTATTATTAATCAATCGATTAATCAAAAATAACTATAGCTGAAAAGCAAACGGGTAAATATCATTTAAATACTTAAGAGATGAATGAGTTAATGAATTCATTAAAACAGAGTAATACACATCATTCAAAAGCAAATAATATAGCAAACAAATGGGCAATCCAAATGGTTAAATGAATATCTGGGTGATTAAAAGAGAGAGGGATAATTAATCAAATCATCGATTGAAAGATTCAAATCTCTGTGCATGCGAGAGAAGCGACAACATTTTGTTTATTACATTTTTAATCTGAACTTTTGAAATTTCAACTTGGACGTGTATACTGACGTGTTTTATTGCAATTGAATAACAACTAAAACACGAGGATAAAATAAACAACATACTTGCATAAGGTCTCAGCGATAGAGGAAAATGTTCCCCCAAAAAATTAAATACATTTGCAGGAATTATTGCAAACTGTTTTAAAGAGAATAATATCAAAGAAATTCAAGGCGGATCGGTGAAAATAATGTAACATACCTTATAAATATGTTGAGGGGGATAACTAAGTGATTTTCATTGGACTTCTCGTCGTAAACCGCCAGAAAGCTCGATGATCAACAGGAACCAAAACTTACAAGGAGATCAAACCAGTGTCATGATTCTCTTTTACACTGTCACTTTTTCGCTGAAATTTTCGTCCTAAGTTCTGATCAAAATAAGTATGTTCATGTTTTTAGAATTTTTAAAAGCATTTTCACCACCACTAATTATAAGTAAAATATACCACAGGTCAACCAAACAGCGCAGTACAGCTTTGTCTGATCTAGATGGGACTCTTATTTTCCTTCATGTCCGTGTTTACCTTGCTATTCACGTCCTTTGCATTGCAAGTTTCTGTTTTTCGCATTTTTCTATGCACTTTTGTTGGCCGTCGAACTCTTTACTTTTAAAAGTAGATCAGTCGGTAGGAAATAATTGAAAAACGCAACGACAAAGAATCCATGAAGAATCCAGCCTCTTTTACAACCTGAAGCTCGCAAACTTGTCAAATAAACTCCATGATTTCATGGTGCTGATAAAATTTACACTTGTAAAGTGTAAATTCTTCATCTTTGAATGACTTTTAAGCATCGAAGACAATTTTAAGAGCTAAACATGAATTTTACATTTCTTTTTCTCGTGGCTTCTTGTAAAGTTGTAAAGTCTTCATCTTTGAATGACTTTTCATTTCTTTTTCTCGTGGCTTTCGCTCAAAAATAACTTTGGCTAAATTATCAACTTTGCGCGCTGTGGGCACGCTCGTACGGAAGGATGTACAGCGGGCTTCCTGTGGGGGTCCACGAAAAATGAACTCGATGGTTTACCATTTTCTCTAAATTATGGTGCTCCGCTTGCACGGAGCTCCGCTATAAATCACTTCATACTCACATTTATATTGCGTGTTTTTATTCTTCTAAATACGACAACATTTAGCTAGTTTACAATCTTATTTCACAGCTCCTTAAGACCGAACGTGATCGAACGAAAAAATCTGCTGAGCCTGCAATAAATGACCGCAGTGACAGACGGGGCCTGTGGTTCTCTAGAGTACGACTTTTACTTCTTCTCGGCTATGGATCGAAATTAGCGTCGACTACTAGTTGTCGTAACAATATCACGCGCTGAAAGCGCGCACTCATAATCATACTCGTCATTATGAAATCAGAAGTCTATAAAACCTATGCACACTCGCGCCGAAATTCTCCAATCACAAAATTCACAGTTATTTGAATTATAAATAAAGTAAATGATCTTAAAAATACATACTTTAATCATCAATGCTGTTTTTTTTTTCAGTCCATACAAAGACTACACTCTTGTTACTCTTGAAACACAGATTCCGCTGTGGTGTGCAGATAAGGGCATTCCCTATAAGTATGTTGTTGTAAAATACGACAAAAAAAAGCCTAAATATCTATGGGAAGAGATTGTGAGTTGTCCCGCATCTTATGGAATACATACAAACCGAATCTTGGTTATACCGGAAGCATACAAGAAGACAAACGGTAAAGTTGACTGCATTCTAAGATATGAAAAGATACTTCTATGTATGACATAATAACATAATGCAACCTTGTCCCCACGGTCACTCCGCTCGCTTTTCGATATTCGGTTGTCCCTCACGGATTGACCTTGGTACTGGCTGGTTTGAAATTTTTATCACGTGTTTATACAAAACAGGAACCCCAACAATCAGTGGATTTCAATGTATGTTAATCGTTGTTAATCGCATGTTTCGAACGGCATCAACATTTACAGCGGTTTGCAGCGGAGCGTTTAACGCGAATATTTTCAACGTTCGTTTCAACTGTTTGAGCCTGGCGTTGTCAGGTCGAGTGTCATTTGTTGCTAGGGGGCGGGGACCAGCTTTCACCAAAAAAAGTTTAAGTGTTTTGAAGTTCCCATGAGAGAAGTTTGTTTGAACAGCTGTAAGCTGCTAAACACTACCCAAATTCCTTGAAAGTGTTCTGATATGTGGAAAGTAAGTAAAGGTGGAAGAACGTATCATTCTGGAAAAGCTTTATCAGAAGATATACGAATCACCATTATCGACAAAATACTTCAGAGAGAAGGAAACGTTGCCACGGGAGCCTTTCCAGGGAAATACACAGAAATCGCGAGAGAGTTAAATATTTCCTCGGCAGTAGTCTCAAAAATATGGAATCAGTATTATCAGAATAACACATTGGATCCTAAGACACGCCGAGGCGGAGCAAACTCTAGCTTGTCCAATGGCGATTTACATTTGATCGAGGTCCTAAAAAGACAGAGACCATCGATCACACACTCTGAAATTGTAGAGGAGCTCTACGAACATGGCGATCTACCCAACGGATCCACATCTATTTCAGCTGTAAGCCGTGCTCCCGGGGGGGGGGGGGGGTACTACCCTATATCGACTATACGGGGATGATCCGCTGAACAGGGTATGGTTTTTCGACCTTGGTGTCATGAACAGGGTATCTAATTCTACTCTATTTCCGATTTAATCCAAACTTCGTGTCATACTCAGGGCCCAAAAAATGAGAGAAATTATTTTGCATTCACGAAATCGGCAGGAATAAGATCGTTGAATTTAAAAAAAAAAAGATAAGAGCAGCACGTGTGTCTGAATTGATATATTTATACAAATCATATAATGTTTGTAAACAATTGTCATTTGTCATAAACAGGGTATGGAAGTTAGGTATTTTTTGTCGTAAACAGGGTAACCCCTACAGGATCCCAGCGGAACACCCCTACCCAAATCTGAAGGGAGTACCCCCCCCCCCCCCCCCGGGGCCGTGCTGTGCGTCAAAGATTACCAAGCGGTGATAAATTTTCTTTAAAAAAAATCACACACGTTGCTCAAGAACGATTCACGATCTAGAATATGGCGTACACTCAACTGTTTATCGATTACTTGTACAGCAAAGATCCGTACACTTTGAAATATTTTGATGAGTGTGGAGTTAAATTGCCATCAAATGGAAGGCCTAATTATGGCCACGCACCAGTTGGCGAAAGAGCTGTCGAGATTGGAAGATACTGCGAAACTAGCAATGTAACAGTGAACCTCATGTGTGGACTTAATGGAATTGGATACATGAACACTGTTGATGGTCCGTCCAACACATTGGAATTTCTTCGCTTTTTCGAGGAAGCATACAACTCCTTTAATCCTCTTACTGGGAGACCTTGCCTAGAAGTAGGTGATGTAGTAGTCATGGACAATTGTCCAATCCATCACAATCAAGGAGGACAAGTATTGGGGAATTTTCTAGAAGACCTAAACATTGAACTTGTTTATATGCCGGCATACAGCCCTGACTTCAATCCGGTGGAATGTGTTTGGTAAACTCAAAACATTATTGAGTTGCAGACTTCGTGAACTGACCAACGATAATCTCATTGATTCATTGTATAAGGCTATTGACTACATAACACTAGGTGACTTGCGAGAATATTTTTACACCACTGGATACTTAAACGTCTAAATGAGTATGATCATCTACTATTCACATGATTGAAGGTCAACGCAAATGTCAACTTTTCAGCCTTGACTCAGAGCTCCATATCGATCGTTTTATTACTGTCACATATTATACAACCAAATAGACAATCTCTTCAAAACAAACGCAACACATTACAAAGTATTAATTTCAATTCCAAAAAGAATTTACCGACAAATCATCACAATACTAAGATCCGGATAGTTCTTGAAATTCTTATTTATCTAGAACGGCGCGAAGCTAGTTCCATTAATGCAGTTGCATATTCTCTTCATAGTCCACCACATTTGTACGTGAAACTTGGTTGGAGGATTCTTCAACTGACGTGGTCTGTTAGTGGTGAATTGCAGCGCCCTTGAGACTGTGACTGTGCTTCTTCCAGCTGAAGTTTTAGAGCAAATTTAGAAAAGAAACTGGCACGGGTGAATCAAACGCTGTTACTTTGATTAAGAAATTACTGTCCTTCTCTAAGATCCCTTTCATTTGAACACTAAAATATAGAATAGAAAGGTCCACTTCAGTTATATTATCTTCCATCACTGTCAGCCTTAGTACCGATGCCATAGTTGAAGCCAGTTTCTGCAGATGCGGAACTTCCTCCAACAATCTTCGTTTGAATTCTTCGTACGACATTTCTAATAGATCATCCTCACTTAAATAGACAGGTGTTATTTGTTTGTTAGAATGATAATCATAGCGTACTTTGATTCTAACAAGACGCGCCATGTTTCCCACACTCAAGCACACTTCTCTCACGGGAACTTCAAAACACTTGCATTTTATTGGTAAAAGGTAGTCTCCGCCCCCTAGCAACAAATGACACTCGCCCTGACAACGCCTAGTTCAAACAGTTGAAACGAACGTCGAAAATATTCGCGTTAAACGCTCCGCTGCAAACCGCTGTAAGGTAGTTCGGGATCCACACTTCCCGCCGATATAATTTTTTAAAACTTTTTCTACATAAGGACTGAAACAAACGAAAAACAAAAATGAAATAACAAATAGGGGTCACCGTGCTTGTTTTGGAACTGTGGGGGGGGGGTGGTAATAGGCCCATTTTTGCTCCATTTTAACTAAAAGACGTAGCTTCAAATTAAAAAAAAATAATATTCTTGAGGACAAATTTGAAAGGTTTTCACAAGTCTGCTATAAGATTCTGACAAAATGATCACTTCGCTATAGTTCTCATGAATTTATTCCTTGAAAAAAAACACCGACTGAGATATTTTACGGAGATTAAAATGAACAAACAGCTTCATTAATTTAATTAAAAATTCGATGTCACCGTGCTAATTTTAGAGTTATAAGCAAAAAACGCGAGGAAAATAAGATGATTTCAATATTTTGGACGCGCGGGAATGGACACTAGCTGCTTTTGAGGCCCGTATATATGTAATGTTATGTTGTTATTTTTTAACAAAAAGTTCAAGAATGACCATATTTTGCCTCTAACGCAAAATTTCTTTTTCATCGCACGAGAAATTTTATTTGATTTCACATGCGCGAGCAGGATGCGCAGTAGCAAGGGTCCCAAACTACCTTAAGGTCAAATTATTGGAAAAAGTAACTAGACTATATGACTTATCCAAAGTAATTTTTCCAAAAGCAGTTGAGATATTGTTGTGTGCCATAAAAAGGATTTTCAGACGAATATATTCTTTTTTGAATAAATAGTAAAAATTTGAATACCTCATCCAATCGTTGGTCTAAATCCTTGTTTTAAATATCTTATTCTCGGTCTTGTTGTCACGGAGCGCTCATTATGACAGTTTTAAACCACTTATGTATAAGCAATCCTAAGAATTGTATTGGATTAGGCAGCGTTTACACGAAGCCGGCTAATTCGTAAACACACATTTTTTTACCCGTTTAGGCCTACCGTTTACACGAAAACGCTACTCAGAGTGGATGTTTTCGAAAACGCCCACTATCGTTTTCGTGTAAACGCTTTAGCCGACTATTTTCGAAAACGCTGATTTCGATCGCTATATATGATCGCGATTCCTCAATTCATTATGATGCGAGGGTGATTGCAACTTCAGACATCCATGAAATAGGCAGTTAGTAAAATAATGCTAAATAAATTATGTTTATTTAGTAGTAATTAGAGTGCAAACACTAAATGTGTGCAACAGTTGTCACTATTTAGTAGTAAAAGGCACTAATTAAACAAAAGAAAACAATAGAATTAGCATAAAATAGCAGTATTTATTTAGTGGTATTTATGTTACACCATTTTAGTGCATGCACTCTAGTATTATGCTACATTTTTCCTGTCTGAATATGTGACATGGTTCATTTTTGCGATATATGCTGTTTACCCCTTCCTAATTTCTTAGCTAAATGACAGAAATAAGTACTTCCAGAAATTGATTTTGGAAAGTTCACCAGTTATATTTTTGAGATGCAGAGGGCTAACCAATGTGTTGAGTACCTAAAGTTGAAAAAAAAGTTATATTTCTTTCAAAATATTTATCAACTAGTCTTTTTTTCTTCAAAGACATAACAGCGCATTGAAATTTAGCAATGTGACATCTTTTTTTTTTTTTTTAATTTTAAATTTTAAAAATTTATTTTACAACAATATTTTTACAGGATCATCTTTTTTTTTCATGGTACAAATACAATTAATACAATTATCAATTATTTACAATTAATGGGTTATTCCCTAAGGAAATAACTCTAAATTTAAGTCTTACAATACAATACTATACTAGAAAAAATAAAAACAAAACAAAGAATTATGATAACAAACACGTCCTACAAACAACAAAAACAGTTTAACACTTACACTCCATTGTGCCTTGTTCATTATCTTCCTTCTAAACCTTATTCCATTTTCGATTATGTATTGATATTTTATTTCTTGCTCTTGCAATACTATATTCCACTTGTTCATAGTGCATAATTAGATTTTTAAAAGTATTTAGGGATATCATTTTAGTATTCTTACTAGCTTGGTATAAAGAGTATTTGTATATTGTAATCAAGAAATTTATAAGGATGTCATCTACACCTAGTAGAATATTAATTTTGTTTAGGTCTGGTAGTCTGATTTCAAATTGTTCTAACCAATCTCGTATTTTACTACCATCTGACAAACTTGCCGTCAAATAAACTCTTCCAGAAAATACAACTTGTAAAATCTTCAGCTTTGAATAACTATTGAATGAAGTATCAAATAAAATTTTAACAGCTCTCCATGACTGCACATTTGAATAGTTAAAAACAGCGCCACGAGCGAATTTTACCCATTTTAGCTCGGTTGGCAGTGAACTGAATATTTTGAAGCTTTTCATCATTGAATCGTAGATATTTTTCTTTTTCACGCCGCGGCCTTTGTATCCCTTTCGCAGTCAAACCTCTTTAAGCCGTCAGCTTAGCATTACCATTTTCATGCTCTTTGTCCAATGCAGAAATACATTTTGTAGAAAAATTTCAGTAAACTGCAAACAAATTGTTTTGCGCCCATTAAAACTGGTCAGCGAACTTACGCGGCAGTACACGGACGGACGCTCGCCGTTGTACGTATTTTCGAATTCCGGGCTTCCTGTGGTCGATTTCAAATGAGCTCTATGGTTTACCATATTTTCTTAATTATGGTGCTCCGCTTGCGCGGGCCTTCGTCCCGCGCGGAGCTCCGCTAAAAAAATATATGGGGAGATTGGATCCCCTTGTTTTGTTCCTCTTTCAAACGGAAAAAAAATTGTTGTGTGTCCGTTGTTCATTATACAACTTATATTGTTCTTAAGTAATAGCTTGATCCACCTGATAAAATTTACCCCAAAATTAAAGTGTTCTAAGACTGCGATTATAAAATTATCGAATGCTTTTTCAAAATCTGCCGCAAACAAAATTGACGGAATATTTTTTCTTTTTAGCATAATCCATTACATCTTGTATTGTCAAAAGCACATCATCAATTTCCCTTCCTTTTACAAATGCGAACTGATGTTCATGGATTAAATCTGGTAGTATATCTTTCATTCTACTACTTAGTATCCTACTACAAATTTTGACATATACGTTAATATTTAAACTTATGGGCCTCCAGGAATCTAGTAATCTATTATCCTTGCCTTCTTTTTCTAGTAATGTTATAACGATTTGTTTTTGTGATGTTGTCAAGGCCCCTACTTGAAAATTCATCAATAAACAATTTAAAAGATCATCCTTTATTTCGTTCCACATAACAACATAAAATTTCTTAGTTAATCCGTCATTTCCGGGAGTTTTTGAAGCTCCCATTGTTTTTGAAGCATCGAAACTTTCTTTCGACGTTATTGGAGCGTCACATTTTGTTTGATTCATTTCAGATAATCTGGCTACTGGGTATTGCTTTTTTCTGATTTGTCTGACTTTCTGTCAAACATTTTTCTAAAATGGTTTTCAATTTTTGCTAATATTTTTATATCATCTGTTGTCAATTAAACTTCTTATGTGCGTTTTCGCTTTATTTCTTTTTTCAAGAGTTAAGAAGTACTTATTGTTTTTCTCTCCTAATTCATACCAAGTTACCCTGGATCTTATTATTATCCCTTCTGTAATATAATTACTCAGGTTTTCCAGTTGTTTTATATATTGTTGGTGCTTTGCAACTAAAGCGTCATTATTCTCCCAGTTGTTGTGATTTTCTATCGCTATAATTTCGTTTTCTAGGTCTTCATAGTTGCTCTTTCTTTTGAAAGCTTGTGCCTTAGAAAATTGTATTGAGTACTTACGTATTTTGTATTTAATATATTCCCATCTAAGTTGATAATTATAAATTCCATGTGACATCTAATAATTATATATTTAATAATTTTCTGGATTTTAGATGTTACAACAATCCAGAAACCAGGGAGTGTGATACTTTCAAATCTGTGATCATGTGTTAATATAACATTTTCAACATGGAAAATTCATGCCACTGCAGATGGAAAACACTCTCAAAGCATAATATTAAAATATTAAAATATTAAATACTTATTATACTAAATACCTATTATATTAAGTATTAACTACTTTCACAACAGCCATAATACCTACCTACATTTGATACCACTATTATATACGATCATTGTTGCTAGGCTATGCATTAGAGTCTGACTATCCCTCCATCTGTATAAAGGTTATTTGTGCAATTATGTATGCCTAAGTTACAAAAAAACAAAAAAAACAAAGCAAAACAAAACAAAAAAAAAACAAGATAAGCACACTTAACATGGGCCAACTTGAAGACAAGGATGAAGAACATGGAGATGATAACAATGGTGACACTGATGACTAAGATGATGATGATTTTAGCGGAAAAGTTATCCATTTAACCGGCTTGAATAAAGTTTTATGGTTATTTATCAATTGAAATTCGTTTGAAATTTTAATTGTAGCATAACTTAAATGCAAATGTCTATCAAAATAATCGGTAGAATCATTCATTATTGACTGACAATTATTCTTGTGATACTGATAATTTTGGAATTTGATGAGAGCCGACGAGGCAGTTTGTTGTCGATCACTTTTGTTGATATTATATCATACTAGATATAGTTCTTTTATTTTGTAACAATATTTATTACTATCATATTTTGAAACTTTATTACCCAAAATAGAAATAGCATTCGACAAATTTAAACGTCAACAAACAGTTAGCCAAAGCTTAGGAACAATACTTTTATTAGATGAAGCTTTAAAAATTCCACGTTATATATGATTTCAAGTCGAGATAACCGGCGTAGTTACACTGAACCAAAAGAAGCCGGAAATTCAGCTATAAAACCGATTTCTACTCTCAAAATCTTTTAAATTAAAACAAGAATATAGAGCAGTAATAAGGATTAAACTGTTTAGCTGCTAGTGAGCTGTTTTAATAAGCAGGGAAAAATACTCTGACATACCTCATATGAACTTCCCGCTGCAGGAATCGCATTAGACTCGACCAGGATGCTGGACCAATTCCATGTGCTTTTGAAGACCGGCTTCCTAAATATGCACGAAACCGACGTCGCAAAGCTAATTAGTTTTCGGGCAATTAAATTCAGCCAGCAATATGCAAATGCGCTTTATACGAGTAGCAATCGACTGACTTATCTTCTCCAGGATTGGACACTTCTTATAACCGAGAGCTTTCCGGCCCGTTTGTGGTAATCCCGAAGCGTGTTTGCAATTTAAAGCTCTTGGCCCTGTGGGCCAGAGCAATTATGATGCTCCGCTTGTGTGGGCCTTAAAATAAAACGATCGGCAGACAGTCGGCGTGCGTAGATCAATTATATAGAAAACCTACAGGCTCGTAAAAAAACAGTTCCAACCCCTGGACAGGCTTCATTTTCCATCAGTTTACTAATATGTAATATTGTTATAAGTTCACGTTAAAATTGAGAAAATTGAGCTTAAACGAGTGGAGATATGGGACGTAAAAGTGATACTAATTCTTGAGAAATTTGCTGACTTTGTTCCAATTAGAAATTTTTTTCAACAAAGCGAGCCGAGTGGCCCCTAGGACGACGTTGAGTTAAAATGACCGGTATCCTATTGCTCAGGGTTGAACAAAATGCAAGTCATTGAAACTATTCTTCACTTGTTTATATTATTAATAATTTGATTAAGTTTGATTATAAGAAATGTCCTTCCAAAAATATTTCCTTCATAAACTTTATATAACAAAAAAAACATCCAGCAAACATCCAACTAAAATAGTATATTAATGATATTCATCTTTTTATTTTCATGAAGATGTTTATTTGTGAACTGAGCTTAGTGATACCGGCCAATATAATGATGGCGGTTCTTGTGGGGAAAGGAATCATGGCGATGGTCGTTGGTTTCTGGTTGTAACAGTTGTAATCTCATTGACGGTGATCACGAGCAGTGTTAGTTATAGATATAGATTATGATAACAGTTGTTAGTGAAGGTATTGGAGTGACCAAAATCAACGTATTTTCTAATATCTAGAGTATGACAATTTTTAAAGCAATAAATGACGATAAATCATTCCTTTCATGGCAACAGCAACATGGCACCAGTACGATGATGGCGTGTTTCCTATACCAAGTCTGTGGGATACCATGTCATGGAATGACAACATACATCCTGCTGAAGGTCAATATTTTGCAATGAACGCTATGCTTCCAGACTGGAATCGCTTGGGTGTGGAGACAACAGCCGGTACCATGACAGGAACCGAGTTTATGGAAACTGTCAATCAAGTTATCTACTGTATGACAAACTTAAAGTTTGAAAGAGCAGGAAAAATACAATCATTTGTATGGAAGAACTTTAATCTGAAGCAGGTAAAAAAAAATCATTTCCTTCATACATATCTATCCAAATTGTGTTAAAAAACAACAATTTATTCCGTGCAATAGGGCATACTTTTATTGCTCGATACATAGACGTAGGCTAACATCTGCAATTAACAGCCCATCCATCCCACACACCAAGGAGCGCGAGGTTGAAAATACTTTGAACACATAAAAAAATTCCGTGAAAAATGGATTTCACATGGAAGATATAAAGGATTATGCAGAATTACGCATTTTGAGTAATTGATCGAAGTAAAAATCTTGTATTTTATCCAACATTTAAAAAGAAAAAGACCCCAATCTATTGGAGCTCGATGGTTCTTATTTCAATTTTAGATTTTAATACATATTTTGCATGACTCTGACATTTAAACAATTACTTTGCCAATTCGTTCTTAATTCTCACAGTTCCAGTACAACGAAACCAATTCGCTGGTCCAAAACCAGACCAATCACATTCCACATTTTACCTCCTCAGGACATCTAGCTCAAATGGTATAAGCTATTTTTGAATATCTATGCTGTCATTCATATTGAGTTTTTTAAATGACGTGACCCTCTGTTTTATTTCTCGTTCAATTTGCAATTTTCAAATTGCATTTTTTCAACAGGCCTTGTTCTCTTACCTGGAGCCACGAATTGACGAGAACTTGTCACTCCAACCATCGAGTGACGAGGATGCCTATGCATATCGTCTGGCAACATCATTGGTTATTACTGGGATTATCAGCAATGTTTTGGATAGATACGAAAATTGTGTTCCGACAGATGATCAATTTAAATTGGTGTTTCGGTGCCTTGGATTGGAACAATCAATAATGGAACATGCTAAACTATTAAAGGTCTTGGAACTTCTCACAAAGTACTTCACTAAAAACAACTTAAAGTAAGTTGCATTACCAATAAATTTTTAATTACGATAAATAACAACAACACCAATAATAATAAATATATCGCACATAAATTCCCTTGTGCTTTGCATGTATTTTGCAATTACAATTACAATGTGCACAATGTTTTTAGTTTTTTTCTTGGATATCTCTGTTTTTATTTCTAATTGGTATTGGTACGTTGTACGTTCGAGAACCCAAAACTTCATTTTTATAGGGTTTAGACAGCAAATAATCAATTCAAAGGTGACATACACTCAAATTCTTTATTTTTCGCAGAAAAAATACAATATTCTTTTGAAATATATTTCTTAGAGAACAAATTTCGACATTCAAGTAATTCAACGGCCGATCTGCTATCACAGGAATCCCGAAAAAAGCAACAGCATAAAATCGAAAAATAACATAAAATCTCTCAAACTCCCCTAGACATGCAAACAAGAGGATGCTTAGCCTGTGGTCATATATTATTTGCGCACTTAGTGTTTGTCATTTCTAACATGTCATGTATTTATTGCTGAATTCCGGCTTTTTTTCTGCAGGACAAAGTTTTCAGAGGCGATCCTGCACCTGTGCCAGTATGTAGTAGACCATTGTAATGGCGTCAACGAGTGGCTTCTTGCGATTCCATTGGTTCACTTTTTAACAGAATCATCATCTCCATACACCGATCCTGCCCCTATTAGCAGTCCTGATGCTGTAAAAGAAAAATCCACATGGGGTACACATACACTCGATTTGACGAAAGTCAAGTATCAGGCGAATCTTTTCCAGAAATGGTAAAGAACTGGTAGTTTTAATAATGTAATTTCATTAACACTACTACCATCATCATAACGTACTAGCGTCACGATTGTCGCTAACAAGAACCCTAATCCCACAACCATCACTCTGATAACTTTCTCAACAGGCTATACATGATCATGTAGTCATGATATATGTGAGTATGTGTATTTAGCTTAAAGGCACTTATAAAACGTTTCAAGTTTCTAAACGGATCAATTTCAGGTCGCCCATAAAACTATTGTCGGAAGTTGAACCAGCCTTCAAGATGGATCCACTCTTGCAAAGAACCTTTATGAGCATTCTTCCCCTCGCTGACATGGGAGTGTGTGCAAGACAAGCAAATATTCCTGCTCACGAAGTGTGCTGGGCTCTTACTAAAACATTTCATGAAAAATCCACTGCTTACCTTAGAGAAGAAGAGGTAAAAATAATAGTTTCGAATCTTCCTACTATGTATTATCGCATTTTGCATTCTCAATTCACAATTTAATGCCTTACCTTAGCATTTGAAATGCCAAATGGCCTTTTGTGGCCAAATGCCTAATGGCTTATTGTCATAACTTTCAGAACTCATGACTGATGAGTTGAGCATAAAAATAAACGCCACCCTCGAATAGACGCCGATGTGGAGTTTATTTGAAGAAGCGTATCCAATGAATTGGTTTTTGGACTTAGACCATTAAAGGATCACTGATGAATTTATTTCAGTTCACATTCTTATGATATACTGCAATCATTGTGAAATCTTGATTGGATAACGTAATTTAGTAGTAAACGCCGCCCTCAAATTAACGACGTTCTCATAATAAACGGCTAAGCAAAGTTTAAATAAAAAAAAAACGCCTGTCGGTGATGTTTTATGCTTTTTTTCTTTATAGGTGATATCACTGATGGTATGTTTCAATCATATGAATGAGCGCTTAACAGATGGAGCAAATGATAGTCATAGGTATGCCTCATGATGGTGATGATGTCACGTAACATACATTCAGGGTCCTGAAGGGGGGGTCCCAATCCCGGTTCCCGGTCGTTTTTTTGGTCAACATCCCGGTCCCGGTATGCTAGTGCAGTATTAGACCGCTGAACGTAAATTCGCAGGTTCAAGGGACCAAAATGCCCTAAACTTACTGATTAGGGACCTCTTTGATTATGGGCCTTGTTATAACTGTCAACATGTTAAAAATAACATAAAGTACTTCAATTCTTTCATGACTTTTACTCTTTTTTATTATCACTTCTGATAAAGACACTTCAAACAGGAGAGATTTGAGACATGTTGAGAAAATCCCGTTCCCATTGAGGCATATTGAATCCCGTTCCCGGCGACCCAAATCCCGTTTTCCCGGCCTAAAATAGGGCCAATCCCGGCTCCCGTTTTACCCCTTCAGGGCCCTGTACATTGGTATTAAAAACGATAGCGATGTATGATGTACTGCTACTTGCATTGCTCTCTGTCGAGTACAGTAATCACTTGTTGTTAGTTTTTCTTTTTGTGTTTCCTTGTTCTGTATGGATAAAACTTTCGGTATAGCGATTAGTAAACATGTCGTTTTATTTCTTTTGGTAGTCCATTTAAGTTAATTCCGTAGTTTTGCACTGCGCATAGTTCTGCGCATGTTTCCAATTTTAGAGTCAGTTGACATTTCTTATCAACAATGAATACAGAGTTAACTGAGAAGCACTTTAAGGTAGCAGGGGACAAAATCGAGGTGACTTTCCAGTTTTAGAGTCAGTTTACATTTCTTATCAACAATGAATACAGAGTTATTCTGAGAAGCACTTTAAGGTAGCAGGGGACAAAATCGAGGTGACTTTCCAGTTTTAGAGTCAGTTTACATTTCTTAACAACAATGAATACAGAGTTATTCTGAGAAGTACTTTAAGGTAGCAGGGGACAAACTCGAGGTGACATTTTTGCAATATGTTTAACATATGATAACACTAAAAAATGTTCAAAAATTGATTTTTTTTTCAGGAAAAAAAAATCACCAAAAAATGATTTAAAACAATTAAATAATATCAAATACCTAAATCAAAAAAGTGAGATATGGTTTTTAATTTGATGAGTTTTGTAACAAGCTGAAATAGTTTTCTCTTGTATAAAGCTAGTAATTTTTGAGTAAGAATAAACTTTTTAAAAATGACCTCTCATTTTTTGTTCAAAATTTAATAAGCTATACTAATTAAAACTTAAATTTGTGTTATATAAACTACACATCCACATTATTTGTTCTTAACTTTCAGAAAATATATACCTTTCTAGTGTTAACTTCTAAACTTTACTTGTTACGTGACTTTCAAAACGTCACCTCGATTTTGTCCCCTGCTACCTAAACGTAAAAATCTGAACAGTTTTCACATTTCACATTTCAAGCGAAAAATTGCGAAATTCTTTAAACTTGTTCAGTCCACACTTGGTAAAACCTTGATCTTGATTAAAATTTGAGGATAGTTCTCAAAATATCTCGCAACCCATACGGGCACCTATCATTTTTTTTTCATAATTTCATTTTAACACATATCTGATCGATGACAAAATTCTATGGGTAGATTTTAGATATTTCAAAAAATGTTTCGTTCAAAGCATCGATGAGGCCCGTAAAAATTCTAACATTTTGTTAATTTTTGCTTAATTTCTTTACGTTGTTGAATTTTAATACAAATGCTTTGCATTATATCGGTAGCCCAATGTAAAAGGAGTACCTTAAAGCACATTTAAAACATTTGATATTGACCATGCTCAGTAAAGAGACACTTTTGTGAATGATGCACACTTTCGAATGTTAGACGCTAAATTGACAAAAGTGTATGTACTCATTTTTTAATTTTTTTTAGTTTTGATGAAAAACTCAAAATGTCTTATTAAAGAAGGTTTTTAAAATTCTATGACTAGTTTTCTTTCTACGTTTAGTCTGATCATTCCATGCAAACATTCACAGGGACGATTAAAACCGTTTTAACTCTAAAGCATGTTGTTAGTTTTATTATTTCATTTTTTCTTGTAGTGAACTTATAATACAACGTGAAGAAGAGTTAAAGTCGCTGATCATAGCTCTATCTCAAGTGGTACAGAGCCTCCTTCTGTCCGTGAAAGACAACATACAGCATATCAGTATTGCTCTAGATATCATGTCAAAAACCTCGCAAATTCTCAAAAAACTGTCTTTGGACAATAAAACGAATGAGAGGCTAGGAAGTGACGAGTCAAACAGTTTTCACAGGACACAACTGGAAGACACTATTAATAAAGTCATGGAAAAACTCAAGAGACACTTTTATGAAAGCTTAAATCTATCAATTTGGGAAAGAGAACTTGAGGTAACATTTACCGTTACATTAATTAAAACAAACAGCAATTCAAAGCAATTAAAAATTATATTTAAAAAAGAAGTCACAGTCTATCTAACCTTTTGCAGGCTGTGATACTTTTAGGCTCAAATTAATTTTATGACATGCTTTTTTCATACATACATTCACATTAGGGAATGTACTTGGCCAGGTGTTGTTGGGGTGTCTACCAGAGCCTCAACACACTTTGACGAAAGTGAAGTCCCTACTTTACGATATAGTGTCAAAATAGTAGCCCAAAATGAACTTGGGTGCGACTTATAATAAGAGGAAGATGATACTAATGTGTAGTATCTTATCCACAGGTTTACTCAAAGCTTTATTATGTCAAATTTGAAGATAAAGAAATGTGTGCCGTATGGGAAAAAGGTTTAGAAGACCATCTAGGGACACGGCTTGAGAAAGTAATGCAAACAAATTACTAAGGCTAATCACTAATGATTGTACAGAAATTACTGAACTTTTCAATATTTCAGGTGGACGATATAAAGAAGATAGACCTTTATGTTAAGGTAGATTTGACGAAGTTCCACAAAGACCTTGAAAGGTTTCTCAGAGAGACGGCGTTCAGTGCTATCAAGAATATAACTGAGGTACCGTTAGCATTGAAACAGTATAACCAAATAGTTCCTACCCTACCATACCCTACACTACCCCATTCCAATCTCCATCTGCATCCTAACCTTTTCTCTCTTCTCCTTTGCATTCCTTTTTTTTTCTTATTTGAATTACTTGTAATCATTCTTGTTTAATGTTTAGAGTGGACGAAATTCTGATCACAACAAGGCCTTCGAGACAATGAGAATTGAAAATGGTGACAACCCAGATGTTAGGAAAGTGGGTGAACTAATGTCTGTTTTCCTTCATCAAAGCTGGCCCAAAGATGATGTTACGGAGGAAAAGTTGCTGAAGCATATTCTATTATGGAAACCAATGGAGAATTATCTGGATTTCTTCAGTATGTTTGTAAATGATGTAATAAAAAAAGTACCGAATGGTAAAATTCATTGGCCTTACCGACCTTGCCGAGCAGACGAGCATAGCTTTTGATTTAAAATTTGAATCTGAGCGCACAACTGGAAGTTTAAATGGGAAGCTTCCGAGCCTTGAAAAAGACACGCCTCCAAGCCTCAATTAAATTTTGTCGTGTATCTATATTTTTTGGGAATATGTTCTACCACTAATAAAAAAAACTTAGCTCCACCCCCTGCTTTCATTACCAATAACATCATATTGAATAAACATGATAACCATTGTAGGAAATATCATCTATCCTATTACCATAATCACTACCATAATCGCCAACACTAGTTTTCACTAACATAAACGAATTTGTCTCATTTTAGATAAGAACGGTGACATCTTTACTCCTGAGTCACAATGTCATCTCGTACAAGCTAAAACGCTACTCGACGCAATTCAGCAAAAAATATCAAACAAGACCATTACCGTTAACTTACTAAGAATTCTCAGAAATAGCCCCGAAAGGTTCGTTGAACTTGTTGTCGTGATAAAAAAAGATGAAACCAAAAAAGAGAATGGCCGAGATGAATTCAAAAAAACCTTCCAAGACACAGTAAATCTTCTTGAAAGATTTGAACAAGAGCGGGAGGAGTTGCAGTCGTTTTTGCAACTGAACTTTATTCTGGCAAATGGTAAAAATTTACTATGATTGTCTGTGCTATAAAATCAATTCTTGTAAATTTGGTATTGTGAACAGATGCAAATGACATTGAAATCCAACTTTGTTAGCCAATGCAGTGTTTGTATTTATAATTACATTTGAATCATCTGTAATGTTTGTTTGATTTGATCATTGATTGAGCAATCCAGCTGCTGTTGTAGGCGATAGGAAGGCTTTTTATTTTATGCTTTTACGACTCAAATAACATCTCTGTCAAGCATATATGCTGACAAGACCTCTACTAAACCTGCAATGATTTCATTGGTCTAAATGGAATTTGCCATTAAAATAATGTCTAATGAAATTTAAAGAGTGTTCATTTTCACTTTGTATTTTCTGTTTCTACTCTAGTGGACGTGAAGGATATCAAAAGTAAGATGAGTATGGATGTCTCATCACATGAGATCAAAGATCTTGCTACTTATAGTGACGACATGAAACCATTGGTCATCTTCTTTGGACTGTCCTATGAGCTAAAGGAAATGATCAGTAGACTTCACAGAATCTATAAAAGTGAAATCTTTCAAAACATCTGGAAAGATACCTTTGAAAATACCAAACAAAAAAACAACAGTGATAAGATAGACTTGGAGGAGCTGTTGGAATCGGTTTGGAAACCAGCCTTTGCAAATTGCTGTCTCTTATTGAAGGGTGTGGCGAGAGGTACCATTTCCATGGCTGATGTAGACCAGTACTTTGAGGTTTTCAAAGACAGTTTCGATCGACTTAAAGCAGATCTTTTGACTGTTGTTGATGTTTGTGCAATGCCTATGGAGAGAACGGTCATTACCAAACAAGTAGACAAGATTTGTAGTTACCATAAACAAAAGGCATGTACCGAAGCTGCAGACAAGGTTTTAGAATTTCAAAGGACAATGGAGCTTGATGAGAATGGCTTTCTCGAGTTGGAAGAATTTCGACAGCAGGTATTTTTGCAAAGATGGCAATTAGCGCTAGCGCAAACGCTGTAGTCCGGGGGGGGGGACTCCGGGGCTAAACGATCGGGGATGCTCGTCGTATCTTTTAGGGGTAAAAATCAGCGATTTGGTCTGTTTTGGGGTTTAAAAATATGAGATTTGTCAAACCCTTACTTTTTGGTATTTTTTAGGGATTGAATAGCACTAAAACTTGTGTTTTTGGTACCTTTTAGAGATAATAAAATTTGCGAAGCCACGCCATTTTGAAAAACGTCCGATATCTTTTAATGTTATTTATGAAAAATTCCAACGAGCATCCACGGTCGTTCATCCCCGGTGTGCCCCCCCCCTCCTTGCGCTGAAGTTCAAATTTTTTTTATATTATATCCTCCATTAGCAAGTAGACACATGACAACAGCGTGTAATTATTGCTACGAGCCCTATAGTATCATAAGCCAGACCACACGCTGATCATAAAAGTCATGCAATACGCTTCTTTTATTTTCTTTAAAAAGCTTCTACGATGTTTCAAGTTACATGGACATTCTATTTTTTTATTTATTTATATTCTTCAAGCTATGTATTTATGTAAATGGTTCAGTATAGAGTGCACTAAAAGTTTGCAACATAAATACCACTAAATAGTGCTAGTTTATGCTAATTCCATTGTTTTTTTTTTGTTTAATTACTGCTATTTACCACTAAATTGTGACAACTGTTGCACACTTTTAGTGCATGTACTCTACTATCATTTGTTGAATATCATAGATATGCTGCAATTCAAAACGGACACCACTGAATTCTTTACAAGATGGTATCGAAGGAATAGGAGTGAGGCTAACAAGGATAACACCAGAGAGAATGGAGTGTCTTGATGCAATCATGGAATCAAAGGAGTTCATTAATTGGCTGAAAAGTGAACTTTCAGGTAGAAGTAGAACAATAACGTTATTGTGAATAAGTTGCTTTGTGATAAACGATAGTTTATGGAATCCTTCTATGCAAGAAGTAGCGTGGAAAATGGTTCTGTTTTGAGAGTAATATAGAATAAATGTAAGGAAGACAAAAACATCTGTAGCAATTTACAGCACCAAATGGCTATACAAATTACACTGTATAACAAACTTACAACGCCATTACAAGCATGAAAACAACAAGATACCATGTACCAGCTGCTGGAAGACTGGGTTAAGTCAATAGAATAAAGTTATCCAATGCATTACGTTTTATAGATCTTACCTTAAGCGCTATCCGGGCTTCGTGCAACCGGTACCGGACAAATAAAAATGAGCAAACCAACCAAAAACACGAAATTATGATGGTATACAAATAAAGAACGGTGCTTCACAACAGCTAATGACATAAGCTAGAATAAACAAGCGCGCGAAGTAAAAATTGTATCAGAAAAGTATAACCGCTGTGTTGCAGATGCAAGTGAAGTCAGTGTCTTGGTCGATTTTGCCATGACGTCAGCTGGAGAAGGTGATCTTGAAAGTTACCGTGTGCGGTCGCTACATACAGCAACAAGTGCTTTCAAACCAATTATCTTTGATCTCAAAAAAGAAGATAACTTTAACTCGCTGATGGATATGCTAGGTGGAATATGGGATGCTTTGGACGAGAATGAAAAGCTGCCCAAACAATTGGTAAAAGAATTAATCTATACATTTTTCAAACATCCTATGCTCTTCATCATCACATGATATCAATATTAAAAACATAAAAACATCAACGTGACAGCTGCACTAATCTACCTGCAATTCAGTGACGTTTTCCCTCGCTCTCTTTTTCACTCGCCCTCTCTTGTGATGACTCGTGAAAAGAATTATAAGATTTCAATAAATCCTTACCCCCTAAAGGGACCACAACACTCAGCTGGTGGACATTCTTCTTGATTGTAGTTACACCCTTAGCGGAACCAAAACACTGATTTCATCCCCTAGAAAGGATGGTGAGCATTCCGACTACTTTGACCACTTAGACTGTGACATTAAATACAAATTTACATCCTTATGTAATAAATGATAATGCCAAACCCCAAATACAAAGGGTTGCGACTGATTTAAACATTTTTGAGAAGAAACTCTAAACATTTTACTTTAAACTACAATATGTTGTGTCACATTGCCAATTCATTGTACATCATTGAAAATTTGTAAATATTTTATTTCATTTTTTTAGATTTTAATTTTTAGATTAGTTTTGTTATTTTGTTGTAAATTTTAATTCATATTTTAATTTTTAAATGTGATCATATTTCAACAACATGCGCTATATATTAAATATCATTGTTATTTGTATTATTGCAAAAAATGTCACTAGTAGTCTATTAGACACTTTTTTTGCAAATTCGTGGTCTTACATGCAGAAGTAACTCATGAAGATTCCTCATTTCTTCTTTTTGAAAAGCGTGACACAAGTAGACACCTTGAGTGGATCAAGAACGTAAAAGACTTCCATGGCTCTGGTGTGATGTCTTCTTTACGACAAGTTGAAACCATCTTGGGTCATGGAACCCTCAATATTGGTCGGTTGGACAGCAGCAACGAGCTAGATATTACCAAAGTTATTACGTTAACACTCGCAGAAGATAAAGCTGAAGAATTACAAAAAGAAAAGTACACACTAGAAGAACTCAAAGACCTGCAGAGTAAATTAATGCTAATTACAGGGAAAACATCTGGAAAGAAAGAAGATGTCGATACATTCAGTGAGGTACTTCATTCCTGCTATTGTTGTAGTATAATTTGTGGGGATGTTAAACTTTCCAAACCGTTAGAAGATACATGCTTTCATTTAATAGTGCCAACTTACAATTATTTTTGTTCAAGGTCTTGCAAGGAGCATTGTCTGTCGGGAAAGCTTTCCTGAAACTCTGTGCAGCTGGTGAAGTAAGCCATCTTGATTGGAGAGAGGAATTTCGCTGTAGCCGAAAACTTCACTATGATGTTACTGAAGTTCTTCGAGATCGAAGTAACAAATTGACTGAGTGTTTCGAAGAATGGACGTCCATTCTTGAAGTGCAAAGATTGGAGTGCAACGAACTGAACTATTTTACTGCCAAGCAGTTGTTATATCTGAGAAAAGAAATTGCCGATTTGAGAAGAGGAAGACCGTTGAGATCCCTTGAAGTCCAGGTAATTGGAAATTTTGGTACCAAGAACTATACGAAGAACAACATCCTGAATTAATAAATAACTCTTTCAAATTGAATTTCAGATTTACAGCCTGTTAAGCAATGTCCTACCCGAAATAAACGCCTCTCTGCTACAGCAAGCTCTTATTGCTATTGACATCGACATCGACGAGCCGTTAACAGCAGAATTCAAAGAAGTTGACCTACGCGAAAAGTACGCGAATTTCTTCGATAAAGCCAGTGACCCGGACTTAGATTTTTCTGAAGAAGTAGCACTTGCGGCCATTGTAGCCTGTGATTGCCCAGATGATCATGCAGATTTATTACTATGGTGTATAAAGAACAACCAAAAAGAAGAACTTATTGCTGATATGTGTAAGAAAGGCTCCAGAGATCGCAAGTTCCAAACATTGTTTCCTGGTGTCTGTCATGAGGACAAGACTGAAGAGATCGTTGAAAAAATGGATGTGGATGAGTAAGTGTCAAAAAAATGGTTCTTTCTATATCAGATAATTACCCCAACACCACAAATAGATCCCTTGCAGTTAGTTGGAATGCAGCTCAACCTGGAGGACAAAACAATGGATTTCAGCTCCCAAGAGATTAAGAATCTTTTGTTTTGTCCTCCAGATGGGGCAGCTTTGACGTCACATGCAAGGCATCTATATACACTTATAACCACAGACACTAATAAAATCGTCACATAAACACATAACAAATATACCCCAATATTACGATTACCACAGCCATCACAATCAACACGTACCGAACAAAATTAAACCACTCAGCCAACACCAAGGGCCGGTTGCACCAAGCCTGAATAGTGCCATCCATCGGATAAACCACTAGCAGATGCAAAACAAATTCTATGCAGTGGATGACGTTTATCAAGCGAATTATTAGGATACAAACCTATTAGTCGGCCTAAGATGTTTTTTCACTGATATTCAGGTTTGATGGCGAAAATGAAGAAGAAAATCTTGTCAGCAGACTTGATCAAACATTGGATGGGAGATACCTTAGTCTCCAAGAACTAAGCACATTACTGCAAACTTTAACAGAGAAAACGAAAAAAGGTGAGACATTTTATTAGTACTGACCTGAAATAATAATTTCCCAAAACAGTCAGAGGTAGCATATATAATTAAACTTTCATGGACTTTTTTCTCACGGATATTCCTGAGTGAAGAACGAGATTCAGTATTACATTATGACATATAAGATGTTCTCCAATAGAACTTAGTCTGCTTAATTTGTTTGAATGTTCTTTATTTTACATCACATTAGTCATACAGTAGTCATTCACAGTAGTCTCTGACAATCTACACACATTGTCTCTCCGTTTACAATACTAACAACAACAATATTGGGCTTCCTGTAGGGGTGTCTAAAATCATTACGTAACATCCCCCTCCCGAATGTGTTTAACATTCGCTAACAATGTAATGTACTACTTGGATTTACATAATATCTTAATTCAAAATGTTCATAATGTCAACATATCTCAAAGTAATCACAGTCACTTTAATCTTTCATGTAATCAGTAATGTCTCTTTAACTTTATCTTCATGCGTACTCCAAAGGGCACAGGCGATGTCCGGGACGTAAGTATTCCTTGCCTCTTGCTAGCACTTTGACTACTCTCACAAGTCCATCAGCTCCAGGGAATACTTCTTTAACACGTGCAAGAGGCCAATCTCCTCTGCTGGCATTTGGCTCTACCATCAGTACTACATCACCTTCACCTAGATTTCGCTGTGGATGAAACCACTTCTTACGTACATTTAGACTTGGAAGAAACTCTCTTCTCCAGCGCTTCCACACTTGACCGATCAGTTGTTGCACACGATGCCAACGCTTTCGAGGATTGAATACTTCTTCGTCATCACATGTTTCTGCTGCAAATGCACCTCCCATTTGTCCAACGATGAAATGATTAGGGGTGAGTGGGCACAAATCATCAGCATCAGCACTTACGTAAGTGATAGGTCTTGAATTCAGTAGTTTTTCCGCACCACACATTGCTGTGTGGAGCTCTTCATCTGTGATGTCTGCATCTCCCAGGATGCCTTTGATTGCTTTCTTTGCACTTTTAATCATTGCTTCAAAGACTCCACCAAAATGTGGAGCCGAAGGGGGATTGAAGTTCCAGTCGATTGGTTGTACTTTACATGTTTCATAGGCGATTCTTGTTTCATCAAGATTTTCGACAAGTTCTCTCAGTTCACGTTCTGCTGCCACAAAATTAGTACCGTTGTCCGATACAACGTAGATCGGCGTCCCCCTCCTTGATGTCATCCGGGTAAAGGCATTTATAAATGAGTCAGTGTCAAGTGCATAAGACATTTCTAAATGCACCGCGCGAGTTGTAAGACACGTAAACAAACATAAATATCTCTTTGTCTTTATTCTGCCACGTCCTTGTTTCGTCAGGTAAGGTCCACCATAGTCTACACCGACCCGTTCAAAGGCTCTAACACTAGACTTTACTCGAGCTCTGGGCAACGGTGCCATCATCTGGCCAATGGGCTTTGCTGTGAATCGTAGTCTGCAGGCTGGACATTTGTGGATGGTATCACGTACTAATCTTCTCCCTTTCAGGATCCAATATCTCGTCCGTAACTCTGTAAGGGCATGGTCCACACCTGTACCATGTCCAAGTCTGTCGTGAACAGTTCTTACAATTAGCCTTGTTATGGCATGATCTCTGGGAAGAATTATTGGATGTTTTGTTCCGTAAGCTAAATCTGTGTTCGCGAGACGTCCTTTCACACGCAAAAGTCCATCTTCGTCTTCTACAGGGGTGAGATTTGCTAAACTCTTGTCTTTCGTCTTTGTTGGAAAACACTCAGCTTGTGTATACTTGATAAGTAGAATTCCGCTTTATTAATTTCTTTAACTGACAACATCTTTGCTTTGATTCTAGACTGAGCTTGTAGACGGCAATTTTGGACGAAACGTAGAACCCATCCAGTCACACGCACTAGTCGTTGAAAATCTGAGAAGTGGCTTGGATCGAGAGGAAGGTTCTTTGGTACTTGTGTCATTCTTGTGTGTACACGTGCAGTCTTGGTAAACTCGAGGTCGTCTGTTGGCACGTTAGGCTGTCGAGTCGGCCACATCGTCTCATCTTTTAAGAATTCAGGTCCCTCTTTCCAAAATTTGCTGTCTGTCAATTCGCTTGCTTTCATTCCTCTGGTGGGAAGGTCTGCTGGATTCAGCTTTCCTGGTACATGTCTCCATTGTTCGGGTTGAGAGTGAGTATGAATCTCACTAATACGGTTAGCAATAAACGGCTTGAAATTTCTACTCTGATTTCGCACCCAGTAAATTACGTTTGTTGAATCAGTCCAGAAGACAACTTTATCAGCACACAGTGACTTCGTGATAGAATTGGAAAGTCGAGAAGAAATTACAGCTCCCATGAGTTCAAGTCTTGGTATTGTCATTACTTTAAGTGGTGCGACACGGCTTTTAGATGCAATCAAACATGAGGTTGGCATGAAGTCTTCGTATAGACAGACCAAGTAAGCTGCTGTCCCATAGGCTTCCTTCGACGCGTCAGAAAACATGTGAAGCTGTATCTCTGTTGGCTTAGGCTGTCGTAAACATCTTGGGATTTCAAATTTGGAGAGCTCTGTCAGCTCTTCAGCCCAGTCTTTCCACTTCATCAGTAAGCCATCTGGTAAGGGATCGTCCCACGTCAAACCAGCAGCCCAGATGTCTTGTAATAGTATCTTCGCTCGAACAGTAAATGGTGATATCAATTGTAAGGGATCAAAAAGCGTAGAAATCGCACTTAACACATGTCTTTTCGTTGGCACCTTTGCCATGTCTGGAGCTTGAACATTGAAGGTAAACACATCACTATCAGCTTTCCACAAAACGCCTAGTGTTTTCACTTTGCATGTCATTTGTCCACTTTGTATGTTCAGGCTAGGCAGTCTCTCCTCTTCAGAAATGTCTTCAACTACAGATAGATCGTTCGATGCCCATTTTCTCAGGCGAAATCCAGCACATGCAAGAAGCTCAGACAACTGGTTCCGTAATACTTTAGCTTCATTCGCATCCTCACAAGAATCTAGGACATCATCAACGTACATAGAGTGTCTGACACTGTTCGCTGCCTCAGGATAATTAGCACTGTTAGTTTTCGCATGTTGTTGAATAACGTACTGTGAGCAGAATGGAGAGGCAGTATTACCAAATACTAATCTTTGGAATTCATAGACATCCGGTTCCTTTGAAACGTCAAAGTTTCGCCATAGAAATCTGTGATATCGACGATCTTCTTCCAACAAACCAACTTGAAGAAACATTTCTGATATATCTCCAGATAGTGCAACAGGAGCGCGTCTAAACCTCATCAACACGTTCGTCAAATCTTGCTGTAGTTTAGGACCTGGAAGTATAGCATCGTTTAAGCACTTTCCTTTATCTTTTGCTGCTGCGTCAAAGACTATTCTTATCTTTGTTGTCTGTCTGTCTTCCTTCACGACTGCAAAGTGAGGTAGAAACCATTGGTCACTATCGTCTGTCTTCTCTACCTTTTGAATGTATCCCTTCTTCTTGTAGCCTTCTATTATATTGTTGTAGCTCTGCACTGTCTCCGAACCCTTGCGGATAAGGGACTTCTCTTGACTCTTAAGTCTGTTTAACGCATTGTCATAGTTACTAGTAAACTGAGGCTCGTTAGTCTTCCACGGTACACCAATGCAGTAGTGGCCGTCTTTAAATCTCATGGTTTCTTTCGCAGTAATTATGGCCGCCTTCTCATCTGGGTTCTTCTCATCGGCTGTTGTGTCTATGATTCCGAGTGAATCAAGTTCCCAAAATTGTCTCAATATGGCTGTGTCATCAGTTAACAGCTGATTTGCATGATACGTACGAGCGAAGTGTGATTTGATTCGTCGTCGATGTTCGTCAACAAGAGTTGGACCGAAACACACCCAACCTAGGTTGGTCAGTCTAGCAATAGGATCATCGTTCTTGGCTCCGTGCGTTTCTTGTAAAACATGATGAAATACAGGATGATCACTACCGATGAGAACATCGATTTGTCGCCGTCGTGCAACATTCTGAAATGGAATGGACTTGAGGTGTGGCCAGTCTTGCTTCAGTTTGGACCACTCAAATGCTGGTGTATCACCAGTGATAGTGTCTAAAACACTTGCACTTATGTTAGAAGCAAAGTCATTGTTAACACTTATCACTTTCAAGTTGACTTGTCGCGAGTACTTTCTCAGTTCTGCTCCACCTGTACCAGAAATTACGAGGTCATGATGCTGTCCATGAAGGTTAAGTTCAGCAGCTGCTGCTTCGGTTACATACGATCCTGTAGAACATGGGTCTAACATGACGTTAACCCGCAGTCGCTTGTTACCATTGGCGATGACTGCCGGTAAAACCATCAAAGACACTGTGTCAATATGCTGTGTAGTGTGTGATCTAGCATCTTGCGATACTTGACTGTTAGGTACGCTTGTTGATGTTGGCATTGGCTGAATGAAGCCTTGATATGGCATAGGATAATAGACTGTTCCACTCGGTAGCTGTGGAGATGGCATGTTTGTTGGCTCTTGTGGACTGCTTTCATGAAGGTAGCGGCTGTGTTGATTGCTGTTGCATCCGTCAATACCACATCGTCTTGCGTTCTGACATTTGTTCGAAAAATGGCCAGCGGCTAAACATCTAAAACACCGTTTGTTTTTTACGATCAAGCTTTTTCTTTCAGGAACAGATAATGATTTGAATACTTGACAGGACCAAGGTGGATGCTCTTCTTCACATGACGTCACCAGACATTTCTTTGTCTTGGCTACAGTACTATATCCTCTGCTTCGCTGTCTGTCGTCTCTTCTGTCAGTTTTCTTTTCGTCAGCTTTGTCATATCTCTTCCTACCAAGACCAGACGTCTCTTCTTTTGTTTCCTCTAAAACTTGAACTTGCAGCTCAATCCAGTCGACAAGTGTTGCTACTGAGTCTTGAAGTGAATGTTCAATGAGCCAATGTTTGTATGCTTGTATATCTTCCTCAGACAGTTTCTCTTTTGCGGTGAGATTCAAATTGTGATCAGTCAAATCAGTAGAGTCGGTATCTTGAATTGCTATGATGACTCTTTCTAGCACTGTGAGAAAATCTTCGTAGTCCTCAAGATGGTTGTGTCTGACCTTTTTCCACCCACGTAGGGCCGTCATGTGCTTTATCAGCAGTCGACGTTCTCCGCCGTACTTCTTTTCCAACTTTGATTTTGCTTTTTCATAGGCAGTTTCCGAAAATCCTAAGTCTTGAACCATCTTCAGTGCTTTTCCTGCCAAGCAGCTCTGTAATCGTAACATTTTTTCACTAACTGGAAAGTTTCCTCTGTCAATGATGGACATAAACGCTGCTTTCCAGGTTTCATAATTTGCTTTATCTTCACCAGAGAATATTGGCAATTCAACCCCTTTTAGTGCTACTGGAGTAACAAATGAACGCGATCGTGGGGTGGTAAATTTCGTGTAATTTGCTTCGGGATCCCTGTTTCTTTCACGCTTGGGGAGGTCTGGGTACGAGTTTGATTCAACGCTTGATAATGAGTCTTCATTTTGTCTAGCTCGATTATTTGCTTCTTGTTCAGATATTGCGGCAATTTTTCTCGCTTCTTCCGTTCGTTGTTTCATTAATTCGAGTTCAGCTATTTTCCGCTGCAATTCGCGCTCTTTTTGTCGCTGTTCATCTTGCATACTAATGAGCCTATCATTGGCGGCTTTGGCATCTGAGCGTAACTTTTCGATCACAGAAGGCGCTTTACTAACATACGATTTACTTGATTTCTCAGACAAACTATCTGAATCATACTCCCCTTCCCTTAATCTTTGATCAAGGTGATTTTTAGCTGCTTTTATTATGGAATCAGTTTCTTTTTCAATGTCAGTAAGTTCGCTATCGAGTGCCTCGATATGTCTGTCTATGTCTGGAATTCCCATGTGCTCGATTACATTTAATGCATAATCTTCCTTTAAAGCATTAACAATCTTCTCTACAATGTCAAACTCTGACCTAACTTTCTTTATTTGACGACGAATAGTGTTTTTACTTTCATAAGTATCATGTGAAATGAGATTTTGAAGACAATTTCTCGCTTTTGTAAGTCTGCACTTTGCCGATTTCTTCTGGCTTCTCAAATGTTCAATTTTTTGACTTACCGTCGTCTTTTCATCACTAAAATTACTCTTTACCTCTGGGTCGTCAGGCGGATTAACGCTTATACCTCTATCGCACTCAGAAGCCATGATGATGAACCACTTTCTCGGTGATGAGCTGAAGTCCGTCAAAGTTTACCAACGGTGAACGAGTCGTCGAAATTACTCCAATTTCGTTGCTTTTGACTTGAATACTGTAGAATCCGGCACGGAAAGGACCATAAATGTTCTCCAATAGAACTTAGTCTGCTTAATTTGTTTGAATGTTCTTTATTTTACATCACATTAGTCATACAGTAGTCATTCACAGTAGTCTCTGACAATCTACACACATTGTCTCTCCGTTTACAATACTAACAACAACAATATTGGGCTTCCTGTAGGGGTGTCTAAAATCATTACGTAACATAAGATACAGCTATGTATAAGACTCACCTTCGCTGGCGAAACGTCAAGAGAAACGAAGGACTGCCATTATTGCCTCGGAAAATAGTGTTCACTATTTGATCAATTTTATTGGCCACTACATGTCTACCATCATCACCACTAACACGCTCAACCGTCTCCTCTACTTACAAGTACTATATTGTGTGATTATTATTCGGCTCAATCATGATAGGAATGGATAAAAACTGTTATTGCAGTCAAAACGTTATTACTTGCAAATCAAAATAATATGTACATTCCTAGACATGTTCCTTCCTCACCTTTATAAAAACCGTATTATTAAAAAAATGATCGATGTAATTTTCCTTTCAAGATGATGAAAAGAGAATGGAATTTCCAGAATATTTGGAAAGAGGAAAACCAAATCTGATGATTGTCCCTCAAAGTAAGTTGCTCCAGTTAATCAATCGAAGGGATTGTTCATTCGACTAAAATTGACAAACAACAACAACAAAATCCATACTTTAGGAATTTTGATTGGTACTCATGGAAGCTTACATTCATTTAAAGTTCTTTTTTGGCTTTATTTCAGGTGACATTCTGGCGACCGTCATTGGTCTCTACTTAGAAAGCGATGTTTCTCCTTCAAGATATGAAGTGTTAGTTTGTACACAGGACACATCACTCGAGGAGGTAATGACCAAGAACAATTTGTGATGTTTATAAGAATACATATGGGTGTGTGCATGGACTGATCTTGAGAAGAGGTTTAAGAGATTAAAAAATCCAAAATATCCGGTGGAGTTCTTGATTACATGGAGATGGTGAACACTCTCCTGAAAAAAAAAAAAAAAAGAAAAAAGAAAAAAAAGCCCCTATTCGTCACCCACCTTTGTTTTGGCTGAGACTATCCTTTTCTGAAGGACATTAGCACAAGTATTTTCTCTGTTCACAGGGTAAATCAAACAATTACATAACTATATCTTGATGGTTATGAATAATGTCGAAGCAGTGTCTATAATAATAGCGGTATTTTTAACGGCAATAGCATTGGATGCTAGTTTGACAATTTTGACAACTTTTACAGGTCGAACTCTTATGGAGACGAGCTTTAGCCAACAAAGGAGATAAGTTCTACTGTTTGGCAAACGCGGACAAGTTGAGCCTTGATGATAGCGTCAAGGTCAAGAAAGCATTCGACAAACTGGAGGGCGAATATAATAATGGTATATTAAAACCTTATTTCATCATTCAATAAAAGTTCCTTGAATAAAAAGTGAGGTTGTTGATGGTGTATTCAGAAATGATTACAGCATATTCGCGAATGAAAGTGTATCATTATTCTTGTTAGACTACTATATCCGTTGCAAGTCAATTTTTGTTTTTTTAGATTACTATCTTTGACAAAACTAGTTAACACTCCTTCTAGAATAGCTACTGCCTAAAATGTCATGCAGCATATTATAAAAAAACATCGCTTCCTATATATGATATCATATGACAATATCATGTCAACATTTTTTCTCCAAAATTTTAGGTTTTACACCAATTCAAACTAACAAAGAACATCTAGTGTCAAAAAACTCAACTTTATTATTCCTTGTGCACAACGCTGATATAGCCTGTCATGATACAGCCTCTGACGCAATAAACCACTATTTTTTTCACGCAGATTACCAGCTTGTCATAATTTGCAGTAGCGAACAAGAGACAAAGTCTCAAATAGCAACAGCATTTGATAAATTTCGAGTAAAAGGTGCACCACGTTGTCCACGGCCAAAAGAGGTACTGCTGCATCTCAAGAACTACTTCAAAGCTCCTCCTGTGAGCATGGTTCACTTTGGCAGACACGAGATTGAATGGATACCAGCTGCAGAAGTCCAAACACAATGTCAAACAGATTCCAGGTATTGAAGGCTGCTCAAAGAAATAACAAAAGAAGTTATAGACTCTAAACCTTTAGAAATACATCAATTTCTTTCTATGGTGTTGAGGGTAAAATAGATAACGGAAATATGAAAATTATTCAATATTACATTTTAAAGACGATAAATTAGTGTCAAAAATAACATCACAAGGCAATGCAGTTTCAGTTATAAGTAATCATCCAATAAATGGCATGTGCGATTGACGCTCTTACCAGTTATTTGTACTTTATCCTGAATGTCTTGTTTGGAAAATCCAATAATTAATAATAATTAACATAATTATATAGCGCAGAACTCCATACAAATATGATCAAATACGCTTAATCCATTAAAAGGAAATCTGTACGAATACTTTGTGACCAATTTAGTCCTTTTAAATTTAAACAGTGTGTAATTATTTATCATTAGTTAATTATTTTTAAATATAACAAAAAGATATTGCATTTAAACCACAGCCATTTAGGCCAGATTACCCTGCTTATCGACCGTAGTTTTGAAATCGCTTGATAAAGTTTTGAAATTATTGTGTTTGTCTAGGTTGTCAGTGCTTCTAATTTCATCCGAACGTTCTGGAACTGGAAAGAGCCTGATGGTTCAAGACTTTGCAAGAGCCCTTGAAGCATTTGAAAGTAACCAACAAATGTCTGATTTGCTTAAAGAGACGGGTGATCACGTGTCTCAATACGTCATTGCTCCTTTGCTTGGGAAATCAGTAAATGTGTCTGATATCGTTGGCTTCTTGTTGCCCTACTCCATGATGTCTGATGTCCCTGTCTCAAGGATTTTCCACTTTGACGTCTCTCCATCGGTAAGGTTTCTTTGTAGTGAAACTTGCAAAACCGTTAACACCATAAAGTAGTTTATAAAGATTATATCGTAGCATTAAGGTAGTTGCACCGGCTGTAAATGACCATTTTAGAAACAAATCTCAAATTAAGTCTGAAGGTTGATCTTCATGTCTATTTTTGGTTTTTGACGAAAGTTTAAATAAATAGAATATCATTTTTAGCGCCGAAAGTTCAGCCATTTTACAGAAAACACAAAGGACTAAGTCTTCTACCGAGATGGGAGACTAGGCCGATCGAGAATATTGTTATGAAACTTTCACAAATTAAAGATAAGATGTTAACAAAGAAATCTGTGCTTGGGGAATTCTGACATATAGATCACTTAGAACTCCGGTGTTACGGAATCTAGGTAATTATTTATTACGCGAATATTTTACTGATTATGTTCCCCAAGCACAGTTTTCTTCTTTTCCTTCCAAAGATTAATTTTTTGTAAAAAAAGAAGGCATATTTTATATACTTTACGAATAAAACGAGTTTAAATTCAAATTTTTATATTTTGTTTAATCCATGTAACCCCCCTGTCTATTCATGACACCACAAATTGTACAAATTTGAAATCTATAATTATTAAACTTTCCATCAATGAGCTTTATTTTGCAGTGAAGGATAATTATCTCACTTAAAATTCCTTCTGTAATGACCAATATTTGCCGGTGCAACCACCTTAAATAAAAATACAAGCTCAAGACTTGCTTTTCGAGAACACTCCGAACATCCAAATATGATGTTTTGGAACTTCCGTGACCCGAAGCCTAACCAAATTAAAAAAGTCCCAAAATGGCAAACTATTATTTACCGCTTACTGCGAAAATAATTTCGGGAGATGCAGGCGGTTGTCGTTGTTGGTAAACAGTACACTTAATGACGAATGGGTTCTACTGGGATGATTGTAAGTTAAAGGGTGCAAAATGCTTCGTCTTTGCAGGTAGAGTCTGGCCTGGAAAGTGTTCTCTTCAATTTGTTGTATCTTGGATCCATCCAAGATCAACTGGGTCGTGTTTGGAAACGAAGCCCACGAGACTTGTATGTCGTGGAAATGACGTCAGCTTGTAATAAGCCAAATAAGGTAAATTTAATTGATTTTATTACAAGTGATTGATTCTATACAAACATGATGAAATATGCTCTTCAACCTCAATTGCAACTCCAAATTCAGTTCAACTTTTTTTACCTGCTTAGATTTAAATAGAAGTACTGCAAACAAGCAATATATAATATATAATAATCTTTCTACTCCTTCGTTTCTAGATCATGGACTTCATCACTTACTAACTTATTTACTTTTGCCAGTTTAATCTATTTATTTAATTAAGAGCGCATTAAACAGTTTTGTACTTTCTATATACTCAGCCAAATAGAAGTGGAACAGCTACTCGATATTTCTATAACGAGCTACCTTCCATACATTGTATAACACCAAATCAAGTCTTAAAGAAAATGGACAAGCCCTCAGGTACTTGTTCGTCACGACGTTTTTTTAATTGTTCACTTGGTTGTTTACTATTTATTTACCAGCATTCATTCGTTCCATCAAATACAATTAAAATTCACTTATTAGTCATTCAGTTACATATTCATCTGCGAACCTCTACTGAAAAGGTTTCTTTTGAATCCTAGATACCAACGAGTTTATTCCACTATTCAACGATGGAACGTTTTATAGCGAGGCCGTACAACGTGTTTTCCAATACTTGTATCTCTTAGACAACCAACCCGATTTACTGCATCATTTTGAGTTTGATCAAGAAACAATTTCCAGTGATCGCTCAGAGTGTCTTCGACTTTTAACAAAGTAAATGTTTTTTATCTTTGTTCTGATCAATTAGATTAGATTAAAGTATTAGATTGTTTTTAATGTCTAATAAATTTGCTTATTTCCTGGTAGAATAGTTTTCGAATTACACAATCTTAGACTCAATCGTGCGAAAAATATTTAAAAAAATAATGTCTTTTTCATCCATATTTCCAAGGGCTGTTATTAAATGAATAATATTTTACACGCCTGTGAGGCTAAGGCTGTGTAAAGGAAAATTAGAAACTAGACTATTGGTCTAACTTATATGTCTATTTACGTGTTGTTAATTGCTTTCGTTGATGTATTTTATTTAGTTCTAGCTTTTATATTATTGTTTTGATATTTATCATCTATTGCTTGACGTTTAGTTGCATATGTGTTTTTTTAGTATTTTTTATATATTTTTTAATATTTCATAAACCTAAAACAATTACGGAAACAATGCAAAATCCCAACCGTGAAGGCATCTGTAAAAACTGATACAGATTTCATCCATATTTGCGTTAGGTTTAGCTCAAAATATCTCGACCAAATATCATCTAATTTCAACATTTTAAATCTAAAATACAAGCATTAATCTAGACATTTGATATGTAATATACAATATCGGCGTCCGATCTGTATGAGGTCTTTTTCAATACAACTCACTCATTTTTTACGTTTCACTCATTTTTTTAGAAATCATCAGTTTGATAAAGTAAATTTGATAAGTCAGATTCCTGACTGAGTCATGGAATCATGCAGTCTATTTAATTGTATGCTGGCAATTGCCAATTAAACAATTTTTTACAGAATAAGGCCTTTAAACTTTGTTGTCTTTTGATCAGTTATTGTGGAGTGCAAGATCCATCCTGGTCTGAACTGCAGCATTTTGTGAACTTTCTCAACTATCAGCTTAGTGATTGTGAACGGAGTACCTTCTGCCAAAAGAAAAACATCGATGACGTCCTGGAAGGGTTTCGGCTGTTCGTTGTACAGTTTATGACTATCATGTCTCAGGTTGGATATTTTTTGTCGTATTATTCTTGTAATAGGTGCATGAGAACACTGCAGGACTTTGTATCGTTTTCTTCCACTAAAGTAGATGTGGACACCATATGACCGAAAATTTTAATTTATTTAAGTCCTTTTTTTCTGTATGGAACAGAAACAGCACCTGCATAATTTGCTATTTGCAATAATGGGTCTTTTTAGACACACAATTCCCATGATTTTTTAATGTTTTTTTCTTTTATCATTATTTTTATTTTTAGGACTTTTCTACACGATCGTTGGGTAATGATAACATCCGTGACGATCAAGACGATGCCAGAGAGGAAGAGGAGGACATTGCACAGTTTCAGCTGCGACGGAAGTGGGAAAGCAGGTATTTATTGCTAATTATATTATCAACTGATGTAACCAATTACTGTCGACAAACACTACCAGCTGATGACACTACTAAATCATAAAATTGATGACACAAAAATCGCGTGACACCAGCAACTGATGACACTACCAACTGTTGACACTACCAACTGATGACACTATCAACTGATGACACTACGAACTGATGACACTACGAACTGATGACACTACGAACTGATGACACTACCAACTGATGACACTACCAACTGATGGCACTACCAACTGATGACACTATCAACTGATGACACTATCAACTGATGACACTACCAACTGATGACACTACCAACTGATGACACTATCAACTGATGACACTATCAACTGATGACACTACCAACTGATGACACTACCAACTGATGACACTACCAACTGATGACACTACCAACTGATGACACTACCAACTGATGACACTACCAAGTGATGACACTACCAACTGATTACACTACCAACTGATGACATCACCAACTGATGACACTACCAAGTGATGACACTTTTAACTGATGACACTACCAACTGACGACACTACCAACTGATGACACTACCAACTGATGACACTACCAACTGATGACACTACCAACTGATGACACTACCAACTGATGACACTACCAACTGATGACACTATCAACTGATGACACTACCAACTGATGACACTACCAACTGATGACACTATCAACTGATGACACTATCAACTGATGTCACTACCAACTGATGACACTACCATCTGATGACAACACCAACTGATAACACTACCAACTGTTGACACCAGCAACTGATGACACTACCAACTGATGACACTACCATCTGATGGCACTACCAACTGATGACACTACCAACTGATGACAACACCAACTGATGACACTATCAACTAATAACACTACCAACTGATGACACTACCAACTGATGACACTACCAACTGATGACACTACCAACTGATGACACTACCAACTGATGACACTACCAACTGATGACACTACCAACTGATGACACTATCAACTGATGACACTACGAACTGATGACACTACGAACTGATGACACTACGAACTGATGACACTATCAACTGATGACACTACGAACTGATGACACTACGAACTGATGACACTACGAACTGATGACACTACCAACTGATGACACTACCAACTGATGGCACTACCAACTGATGACACTATCAACTGATGACACTATCAACTGATGACACTACCAACTGATGACACTACCAACTGATGACACTATCAACTGATGACACTATCAACTGATGACACTACCAACTGATGACACTACCAACTGATGACACTACCAACTGATGACACTACCAACTGATGACACTACCAAGTGATGACACTACCAACTGATTACACTACCAACTGATGACATCACCAACTGATGACACTACCAAGTGATGACACTTTTAACTGATGACACTACCAACTGACGACACTACCAACTGATGACACTACCAACTGATGACACTACCAACTGATGACACTACCAACTGATGACACTACCAACTGATGACACTACCAACTGATGACACTATCAACTGATGACACTACCAACTGATGACACTACCAACTGATGACACTATCAACTGATGACACTATCAACTGATGTCACTACCAACTGATGACACTACCATCTGATGACAACACCAACTGATAACACTACCAACTGTTGACACCAGCAACTGATGACACTACCAACTGATGACACTACCATCTGATGGCACTACCAACTGATGACACTACCAACTGATGACAACACCAACTGATGACACTATCAACTAATAACACTACCAACTGATGACACTACCAACTGATGACACTACCAACTGATGACACTACCAACTGATGACACTACCAACTGATGACACTACCAACTGATGACACTACCAACTGATGACACTACCAAGTGATGACACTACCAACTGATGACACTACCAACTGATGACACTACCAACTGATGACACTACCAACTGATGACACTACCAACTGATGACACTACCAACTGATGACACTACCAACTGATGACACTACCAAGTGATGACACTACCAACTGATTACACTACCAACTGATGACATCACCAACTGATGACACTACCAAGTGATGACACTTTTAACTGATGACACTACCAACTGACGACACTACCAACTGATGACACTACCAACTGATGACACTACCAACTGATGACACTACCAACTGATGACACTACCAACTGATGACACTACCAACTGATGACACTATCAACTGATGACACTACCAACTGATGACACTACCAACTGATGACACTATCAACTGATGACACTATCAACTGATGTCACTACCAACTGATGACACTACCATCTGATGACAACACCAACTGATAACACTACCAACTGTTGACACCAGCAACTGATGACACTACCAACTGATGACACTACCATCTGATGGCACTACCAACTGATGACACTACCAACTGATGACAACACCAACTGATGACACTATCAACTAATAACACTACCAACTGATGACACTACCAACTGATGACACTACCAACTGATGACACTACCAACTGATGACACTACCAACTGATGACACTACCAACTGATGACACTACCAACTGATGACACTACCAAGTGATGACACTACCAACTGATGACACTACCAACTGATGACACTACCAACTGATGACACTACCAACTGATGACACTACCAACTGATGACACTACCAACTGATGACACCACCAACTGGTTACACTACCAATTGATAACACTATAAACTGATAACACTACCAACTGATAACACTACCAACTGATAACACTACCAACTGATGACACTACCAACTGATGACACAACCAACTGATCACACTACCAACTGATGACACAACCAACTGATGACACAACCAACTGATGACACTACCAACTGATGACACTACCAACTGATGACACAACCAACTGATAACACTACCAACTGATAACACTACCAACTGATAACACTATCAACTGATGACACTACCAACTGATGACACTACCAACTGATGACCCTACCAACTGATGACACTACCAACTGATGACACTACCAACTGATGACACTACCAACTGATGACACCACCAACTGGTTACACTACCAATTGATAACACTATAAACTGATAACACTACCAACTGATAACACTACCAACTGATAACACTACCAACTGATGACACTACCAACTGATGACACAACCAACTGATCACACTACCAACTGATGACACAACCAACTGATGACACAACCAACTGATGACACTACCAACTGATGACACTACCAACTGATGACACAACCAACTGATAACACTACCAACTGATGACACTACCAACTGATGACACTACCAACTGATGACACTACCAACTGATGACACTACCAAGTGATGACACTACCACCTGATGACACTACCAACTGATGACAACACCAACTGATAACACTACCAACTGATGACACAACCAACTGATAACACTACCAACTGATGACACTACCAACTGATGACACTACCAACTGATGACACTACCAACTGATGACACTACCAAGTGATGACACTACCAACTGATGACACTACCAACTGATGACACTACCAACTGATGACACTACCAATTGATGACACTATCAACTGATAACACTAACAACTGAAGACACTACCAACTGAAGACACTACCAACTGATGACACTACCAACTGATGACACTATCAACTGATAACACCAGCAACTGATGACACTACCATCTAATAACACTACCAACTGATGACACTACCAACTGAAGACACTACCAACTGATGACACTACCAACTGATGACACTAGTAACTGATGACACTACCAACTGATGACACTACCAACTGATGACACTGCCAGCTGATGACACTTACAACTGATGACACTATCAACTGATGACATCACCAACTGATGACACTATCAACTACTGACATCTCCAACTGATGACACTAGTAACTGATAACGCTACCAACTGATGACATTACAAAGTCATGACTTCAACAACTGGTTGGACTTCCTCCTTGTCATACTAACAATCGATAACACCACAAGAAGATAAATAAGCAAATTCGTCTGTCAGAATATTTTTTTTCACAAAACACAGACGTGTGAGGTGACTTTCTTATTTCTTACCTTTGGTTATTTTCAGCCCACATCCCTATCTCTTCTTCAATCATCAAGATCACCAGACATTCACTTTTTTTGGTTTTCGTATTGATGAGAATGGTAACCTCATCGAGCCCAATAATGGGGAAGTCCTTAAAGAGGGTGTTATGGCAAGACGTCTTAGAACAGGCCTTCATGTGCAACGAGTCAACTTTGAAGAAGACTTTGAGTCGCTAGATAAGTACGATGTTATGACAAGTTCGTTATCATCTTTATCATTCAGTTACTATCACTAGCATTGCGTGATCATCTTTTATCGTCAATAATATTAGCACTATTACCATTGATATTATTATAATAACCATCATTGTTATCGTCACCATTACGACTTACGTTTTTATCTTCACATTTTTCATTATACATCACTTTTGATTACTACATCTATCATTATCAGCTTTTTTTACACCGAAGGCCACAACTGCAATTCCCTATTTTTGATACCTGTACCATTTTAAAGACGTAAAAAGATGCATGTTGTGTGAATGCAGTTGACAAGAGCAGGACTGACAAAGCACACTAATTGTTGATAATTTTTAGGAGCGAAAAGATCGAAAAAATATGCCAAGTTCTTGGTGTTGAATGGCCGTTTGACCCTGATAAGAGTTACGAGCTTACAGAAGATAATGCTAAAAAAATAATGGCGATTCATATGCGATTCAGGTGGGTGAAAAGAAGTAGTAAATTAACCGAACATTCTTGATATGAAATGCCGAAGCATTTTAGTTTTTGGATCACATTGGATCACATGTGATTTCAAATTTAAGATTTCACTATATAAAGTATCCAATCTAAATTTATAGTACTTTTTATATGAACATAGATGCGGTATTCCTGTAGTAATAATTGGAGAGACTGGTTGTGGCAAGACAAAGTTGATTCGATACTTGTGTGGCTTACAACGTGGTTACGGTGGACCAAGAAACATGCTTCTTGTCAAGGTATAAAAATATCTTTGGTGTGTTTGTTAGGTTGTTTGTTTATTTGCAAATTTACGATATAATGCTCCATTCTTCCCATCAGGTCCACAGCGGTACAACCTTTCGTGATATCGAAACCAAAGTCCAACAAGCTAAGAAGATGGCAAAGAAAAACATGGAGCGAGGTGTCGAAACAGTGCTGTTCTTTGATGAAGTGAATACAACAGAAGCTTTAGATCTTGTGAAAGAAGTCATGGTTGATGGTAGAATGAATGGAGTACCTCTCGGTCAGGACGCTGAGGGGTTGCGGTTTATCGCTGCATGTAACCCATACAGAAAGTGAGTACCGTTATAATGAGTTGCTAAAATACCAACAGAATTTATATTCCACAGTAACAAAACAATAAAATCAAATTCCTGGCCAAATTGAGGGAAAATTGCTTTGTGTTTTAATATCTACGGACCATTTTACATTTTTAGACACACAGAAACCATGATCAGGAAACTTGAGTCAGCAGGTCTTGGTTATAGTGTGAAAACAAATGACATTACTGACAGGATCGGTAAGTTCAGAAAACTTTGATATCCCAAAACCTCGCACGTGTCACATTACTACTATAGCTATTGTAAGTTATTTTCTAGATATAAAAAGAAATGGGTCGTTTTGACCCCTGAGCTGAGATCATTTTGACCCCATGATGGGGTCGTTTTGACTTCTTCCAAGAATCAAATCAACACTTTGAAAGAGACTCGTCTACACAGTAATTCAACGTTTTGAGGTTTCAAACTTCTCCTTGAAATAGTCAATTTGACTCCAAAAAGGGTAAAAGTACGCTCTTTGGAAGATTTAAATTAACGTCAGAAACGGAGATGGACTGGAAGAGTCAGAATGACCCTTTTACAGGAGTCATTTCTGGGTAAAGAATGGAAAAGAAAAATCAACATTTGAGGAGGAGGACCATAGATTCAGTAATGATCCATTGCTACTTTTCCTTCATAAAATTGTTATTGGCAATGCAGACTGTTTGGCGTATTTTACGCTGTCATTTCGTTTTTAGGTCGAGTTCCATTAAGACACCTTGTATATCGTGTCCATGCTTTGCCTGAAAGCATGAAGTCTTTGATCTGGGATTTTGGACAACTGAATCCTGAAATTGAAATGTTGTATATTCGACAAATCGTGAAACGACATGTAAGTATATTCAATCTACTCACAGTTTTTCTGTCTATTTTTAAGATATTGGACAGATCTGTAGAGGTAGATGCTGTTCAGCGTATTTTTGCTCTGCTTTTGTATTTCCTGAGTTATATCCTATCTGACAATTAATTGGCAAATTGATTTATTATATACTCAGTCAATTCTTTTATGTCTTCCGTATTCTTTCCTACTTTTAGGCCAACTGGTGGTGTATTTTTGTTTTCTTTATCCTGGAATATATATATCCTAAATAGCAGCCTTTTCGTACTCTCCATACACTAGCTGTTTACTTTTGTTGCTTCATTTTTGTTTATCATAGTATTCTGATCTTTCTCTTGTAATTGAGAGTTTTTACTTGGCCTTTATCATCATTTATTTTTCGGAATTTTCTCTTTTACTGACGTTTTTTTCGTGGTTTGATATAACAATCTTCTTTTACAACCGTTTTCTATTTTTGGATAACTTCCACTCATTTCCATGTATGCTTACTTGTTATGTTATTTAATGTAGATATCCATGGAAGACCACGATATTCCACACGACGACGAACTGGTTGAAGCGATTGCAAACGTGCTAGCAGTCTCCCAACAATACATGAGAGAACAGAAGGTTACATATTATTTACAATATAGAAATATTTATAACTTACTACTTACTTGCTCAAATGTAAGACTAGTTGATGTATTCAAATTGTTTGCCTAGATCTCTTGACCAATCAGCAATCGAATCATTGTGCCGATTTGGCCAGTTGAAGCTATCCGAAAACGTTATCCCTTGCGCGTCACAATGTGTTATTAACCAAGTTATTGGGAATTATCACGTCTTAGATTTGTTGATGAAAATGTACAAACGATTAAATGGATACTTTTTTTTATAAATGTCTTTGAATAAAAACTTCTTGGCATTTTAAAGTATAAATCAGAGACCAAGCCAAAACCAGAAAATACTCTTGTGTAATAGTCTTTTTAAGTTGTTTTAGAGGCGATGATTTTTCTTTAAATGAATCCTAGAGGTCAGTAATTATCTTTACCGACATAACTTTGGCATGGAGAAAGTACACTTTGTACCTTTCGATTGTAAAATTTGGCGATTCAATGCCATTTTTTGTTTTCCAGAATGAATGCAGTTTTGTAAGTCTTCGTGATGTTGAACGCACCATGAATGTAATGATTTGGTTTTACCAACATCGTGAAGTATTCAGACCATTGCTTGAGAAGATTGCAAGTGAAGGTCATGTGCCTGATGCAGAAAGAGGAATGGATCACAGATTTGAAGACAGTGAGGATTCATCCAGTAGTGACGATGAGAGTGACACGGTCAAACCTACCGAAAAAGATTTGCCTTATTATTTCAAGCAAGATAAATCTAAAGACGACGTGAACCTCTTATTGGAGGAACCCTCACTTCCTACTGCATCTGGGGATGTTACCAGAAAAATAGTTGAGGAACTCAGCTTGGAGCGCAAACTACGAGAGCAAAATGAAGATGTGACAAGACACATTCGCAGGATTGGTCCTCTTCATAAATTCTTAGGCTTGTCGCATCTGGAAATTCAAAATCCATCAGAGCCAATGCCATCAACTTCAAGAGTTTTTGTCGAGGACGATGACCCTGTTTGTGCACGCCTTATTGGTATATATCCACCAACCGCAGAGGACAGTGACGATGAGATTGAGATTGCTCAAATTACTACTGCTGCGGCTAATGATGATGGAGATGATGATGATGATCTAAACAAGGTATAATTAATAAAAAGCACTCTAGCTTTTTTCTTATATAGAAAACAGCAACGTGCACCACAAGCTTGAGCTAGATTATTCTAAGCAAACATTCGACATTAACGCACTTTTATTTGAACTAATCACTATTTTAGACATTATTTTTTATTAGTATTTTATGACCAACATTTACATCAAAATATGATTTTCGATATTACATCGACAAATTTCGATGATCATTTACGGTCAACATGAGTTTTTCCTTAAAGCAACAATCATTTGTAATTCTTACATCATCTAGTAAGAACTAGACCCTGAATTCAGGGTTTACTCGTGCCCAAGAACGGAGGTTCTTAAAAACCGAAAACAAAACAAAACAAAAAACAAGAAACAAAACAACACAAAATATGCAATACGGTTTCTTTGCGACATCTCGAACTTGCCTTTAAGCTCTTATAATACCACAGGCAGCCCAAGCAATATACTCGCTTCGCTCGCAGCAACTAAAAGGCAGGAAACTATCATCCATACCACCTCTTCTTTAACGGCAAAAAATACTCCAAAATCAACAAGAATTACACAAAAACTACATCAGCATAAAAGCTCAATAAACAAGATTTCAATAAATTGCACTTTACTTCAATTTTTCACGAAAAAATACTGCAAATTTTCGCTTTTTCTTTCAAAATTCGGCAGATTTTCCAATCAGTTGAAGCGTGGTCCATAGCGAGTGAACATTATTCGTTGTTTGCCCTTTGTTATGTTTCTCTCAATTTCGCAAAGTTCAGCCATAAAAGAGATCCTTTTAGACTTGAAAAGTGACCAAATAGTCTCCTTTGGGTAAGATACCAAAAGATCCTTTTGAAATATTTGTCTTTTTTCGCTTTTGTTAATACACATCGCTAAACAATCGTTCTTCAACTCGAGTGAGCGAACTTCGATATGTATACGTCTACAAGCTCGAAAATTCTCACTTTCGCAATGAATTTCTTGCTACTTTTTGATCTTGTTCACTTCTAATAATTCTTCTTAACAATTCCACGAATTGGTTTTCCTTAAATTAAGTTTTATTTAGCTGTTTTGATGCGACATGGAAGCATTGGTTTTAATTATTTTTTTAGCTGTTTTGATGCGACATGGAAGCATTCGTTTTAATTATTTAAAAAATTGTTTATTAAAAAATAACTGATAAAATTGCAAAAGAAAGATTACTTGAGAACAAAAAAAAGAATTTCTTTATTTTTTCATTAGAATTTCTTTCTTTGTGAGTTAATATAATTCGGTCAGACCTGATGGAACATGTCTGAACTTGCCAAAATTTCTAACAGCGAAAAAAAAAAACTGTCTGCAGAACTATACTCGTGCCCTCGGCCTAAGGGCCTGGGCACGAGTAATTAGGCAGAACTAGTTTGACGAGAACAACTCTTACGTCAGTTATGAAATGCTAATGAGATGTATATATGCTAAAACATACTTTACCTCAGTCTCTTTTTACACTTAGCTCTTTTTACATGAACTCTTTTACTCTCTCTTTTCTACTACTGCTTAAACACGGCAGATCTGATACATCAGAAAGGCTGAGCGGGTTAAAAGCCAGGATAGAGAGTCAAGTTTTGGAATCCCAACTGTGGTCGCGCCGTCTCGAAGTTCACTCATGCTGACTGTTGTACTAGAGCTAACCGAGCTAACAGAGTTAGAAAAAAATGAAGAATCTTCCAAAGGAAAAAAAAACAGAGTAGTGCATTTTATTTCTTTACATACATGTAGTCTGGCGCAAAACAATTGAGATCTCTTATCATATGTTCTGACTAATGTATCTGATTAATATTATTGACGTGTTGCTATAGCCACTTGATCCAGTTACATGGTCTCTTATCCTTTCTGTTGGTGTCTGCTATCATGCTAAACTGCAAGAAAGAGAGCAGTATCGACAAACAGTAGCTGATGCTTTTCAACGTCCATGCTGTCTTTATGGTGGGGCTGACAGAATTATCCAGGAAATATCACGGTACGCTATGTTCATTACAATTGATTTATAAAACTAAAAGCGAATAGATGTGCAACAGGGCGGACGAGGTATAGACAGGTTTAGAGATCACATACTGTAGATTGGGGTTAATTAGACAACGGGATTGGGACCAAATACAGTGGGATCAGGATCGTTAAATTCACTGGGAGGAAGGATCAAGTGTTAAAATTTTCCGATTAGAATATTGTTGCGTCACTGTGACAGTGTGCTTTACCTTTGGACAAACAACTTTATTCTCTGTTTCTCCATCGGAATTGCATAATCCCTGCAAACTTAATCCTTGTGCTAACCAAGCACATGACAAGGATTTGCTTTATACATGCTAACAAAATAAGGAAGACATCTTGCACGCAAAGCTGGAAGCAGTATAATGTCTATAATTATTACGGATTTTGTGTTTTAGATGCCAGAAAGCCATGTTAAATGAGATTGATCTCGGTCCAAACATCGCTCGTAACTCTGCTCTCAGTGAGAACGTCTTCATGATGGTTGTATGTATCGAATTACGGATTCCTTTGTTTGTCATCGGGAAACCAGGCAGCTCCAAGTCCCTGGCTAAAACAGTGGTTGCCGCTAATATGCAGGGAGATGCATCAAAATCAAAGCTTTTCAAATCTTTCAAAGAGGTAAATATTTTAAACAGAGAACTCAACCATGGCGACTAAAAAAAGCCTCCCTATATAAACCATCCACCGAGCAAATCAACCAACCAAATAGTGAATCAACCAGACAGCTAACCAGTACGTTAACCAACGACGTCGTTCAGCCGGCTTTTAAACTTAGTAGTTAGTCACGAAAATCGACATGTAGTTTACAACTAAATTGTCCTCCCAGAGGTTATCCCCATGATCATTTATGATTGTTGACAACAATGTAAGTCTCCTGACCATAGACCGCAAAACATCATCGCATAAACATCCAAAATAACCTGCAAAGAATCTAAAGTCAACCTTGCCTTGATTTCATTCTATTTCAGGTCCAAATGTCGGCTCATCAATGCAGTCCCCTGTCCACCCCTGAAGGGATTCAAGAAACATTCCGTCAATGCTCAAACCTCCAAAAAGGCAAAAACACAGATAAGTTTGTGTCTGTCGTTGTACTTGATGAAGTTGGACTTGCCGAAGACTCGCCTTTGCTTCCACTGAAAACACTACACCCTCTTCTCGAAGATGGTGTGACGTCATCTGATGATATCATAGAAACAGATGAGAAGCCAGAAAGGGTTGCTTTCATAGGAATATCAAACTGGGCCCTAGATCCCGCTAAAATGAACCGAGGTATAATGCTCTCACGTGACGTGCCTGGTGTAAGGGAACTGGAAGAAAGTGCGATGTGAGTATCGATGTCATGCAGGTTATCTAGATTACTTTGTAACTTTTATACCAAATCTATGTGTCAAATATGCACCACTTTCATAAATGCCTAACAACTACCAACAATGATTTCTTAGGACTGACTATATCCTGAATACTTTCAGTACAACTACGTCGAAGATCTGTTGGAAATAGACACTTTTGAAAATTATTGAAGCTTTTCACAAAATATATTCAACAAAGTGATGTAGGAATGAAAATACAAGAAATACAATACAATACTTTATAGCCTCGTTTTGGTGTTTTTTGGCCTTTTTAAACTCCTATAACTTTAAGGGGATTCGCACTTTTTCCTGTCAAACTTTCAAATCTTATTATTGGCTTTGATATGTTTGTTTTAAAAATATTTCCTTTCACCTGTTTTGAATAATAATATGCTAATTAGTGGAGGCCATTTTTGAAAGTCGTGTATAGTGTTTTAGTTTTTAGCCATTTGATTTCGTTATTTAAAACTAATATTATGCTTGGAACTGTAACACAATAAATCAAACATTAATCGTAAATAAGCTTTAATAAAGAATACGTTTACAGAATACGATGTTAAATAAAAATATCCATTAAAAAATACTCATCTTCGAAAGTCCAATTCACTCTTTGCTTTGGCACTTATGACTGTGAAAATGAATATTATTTGTTTAGGGGCATATGTGCATCTGATAAAGATATCCAAGGACAAGTGAAACTAATTATCCCAGCACTTGCTCGTGCTTACTCTGAAGTGTACGAACAACAACAAGAACTCGAGGTCTTGAAAGAATCCAAGAAAGATGAATTCTTTGGATTGAGAGACTTTTATTGGTAAAAAAAAAAAAAAAAAAAAACGATGATGATGGTGATGATGGGGATGATGATCATAACGACTACCATGATAGACAAATTATGTTGGTTGGCGATCGAGAATTGTGAGTTAATCACAGAAAAGTCAACTTCAAACGGAATATGTTAAGTGTGTGGACGCGACTGAACATTGTCTACACACTGAACATTTTTAATTGTTTCTTTTATACTCTGATCATTACTGAACAAGGCGACCAAACGGTGAACTGTTCCGTCAGTGGGTGGACAAGTCATCAGTTGTTGGCTTTTGGTTATAATCTTGAAGCGATTTGGCTTGTTTATGAACGTAGATCATTCTTTTAGATTATTTACAGTGAGGAGACTCGAACCGTGAACACTTTGTGCTTTTTTGACAATTTTTTTAACATGCATCCTTCGAGTGAATCTATTTGAAAACATTTGAATTTTGATAACTCAGTGCCTTTGAGTTCAGTCCTACTTTTTCAGAGAATTTGAAGCAGCAGAAAGCTCAGAAAATAAAAAGCTAAATAAAGACCAGTGTTCACGGTTCGAGTGCCCTCACTGTAATACTATTTGCTCATAAAGCTGTTTTCTTATGTTTTAAGTCTAATCAAGATGGTTTATAACCAAGTTAAAGGCACTCACCGTGTTCCTAACTGGACGATGATTGAATATGCCATTCGACGTAATTTTGGTGGACTTGATGTTGGTTTTGATCCGGTGGGAATCTTTAGAAAACACTTATACTTTTTACCACATGACGAACAGGTAACTCTTATATAAATAGTTATACATTATCGATCATTAATCAGTACATCGTCCCATAAATCAATAGATAGATCAATCAGTTAACAAATCAACAAAATAACCAAATACGTACTAACCAGTCCTACAACAATCAATCAATCAATCAATCAAATAAGCTATCGAGCAATCAGTCAATTAGCAATTACAGTAGTTAAAAACACCTCAAGCGTACCCACCTAAACTTCATTATTGATTTTATTATTTGAATTTTGAATTGATTATTCAATTCCAGTAATCATATTTAAAAACAAGTGTACAAAATTCAAAATAACGTGTTTACAAAAAAAATCCTAAATAAGCAATGTCAAGAAATACTTTAGTGAGAGTCTCTAGACAGTTAAATCTTTCACTTTAACATTTTCAAAGTTTTTCTGTCTCAAACGGTGACTTCTTGTCGTTAGACTGTTAGACTGGTCGATTTAAAAATTGAAATATTCAAATCGAATAATCGAACCAAGATTCAAATAAAGAAATCAAGGAACTTTTGGTGGGTGCGCTTGAGGTGTTTGGACTGTAATATATCAACTAAACCAGGAATCAATCAATTAAACCAGGAATCAATCCATTAAACAGCATTCAATTAATGAACATTTCAGGAGGATATACAAGTGAGTTCTCTTGATTTAATAAAGTCCAGCCTTGACAAGGATCCTGAAGAAGAGTAAGTACCCACAGTGGTTTAAGGCAATATTCAATGTCGATCCTTTCATTAGGGCTGAAAACGTCCCAAACTCAGAGCAGGCAATATACAGTTAACACCCGCGTATAAGAGCCTGATTTTTCGAAGTAAATTTAAACAGTTGCTTTTGAAATAAGGCTCTATTTCCACCCGTGAAGACTCCGTGTGCGACTGCAAATGTCGGGGTATGGGCTGGATCCTATCTTTGGCACACATTTTTAAGAATTGTCAATATCTTTAGAAGGTCAAATATGAACACATCAGCAGTAGGAGGATGTACTAAATTTATTTTTTATTTTTGCTACAGAGATAGTCGCTATCTGTTGATTCTGACTGAGAATCATGCAGCTCTCACAATTGTCCAGCAATATTTGACTGAATCAAAGAAGGAAACTGACGAGAACGAGCCTGTGTTGATCTTTGGAAGCAGTTTCCCGAAAGACCTTGAGTACACACAGGTCTGGCAGTCAGTCAGTCATCATTATTGTCACGTCATGTCGTCATCGCCACCATAATTATCATCGTTACCATCGTCATTATAATTTTGTTAAAACCACAGTGAAGTTTATCTCTATCTGTTTTCCTGCATGCATTACCACCAAGCTGTTATCGCCGTCATCATCACGGTCATCTTCATCTGTGTGTGTCACTTCAACCATCACCATCATCATTAAAGCTGAACAACGTTTTGTGGCCACCCCGTTATTACGGCCATTTTTAAGGTCCCGGACGAGACATGTCCGATAAAGGTACACGCTAAACCCGTTGATACGGACACTCTGAGATGTCCCTTCTGTGGCCGCATTAACGGGGTTCCGTTGTAATCAAATGGATCATCATCTTCATGGATTCCTTATTTAATCTCTTTCAGGTGTGTCGAAACATCAATGATATAAAGGTCTGCATGGAAACTGGAAGAACTGTCATCCTTCTTAACATGGAAAGACTATATGAAGGACTTTACGATGCTTTAAATCAAGTTAGTATTTCCAATGTACGGCAGGAATTTGAATGTTGTTATCTGTATATTTGCTTATTTTATCATTTCAGTACTATGTTCAGTTTGGTGGCAATAAATTCGTAGACCTTGGCCTTGGAACCCACAGGGTCAAATGTAAAGTTGATCCACAGTTCAGGTAAATGCAACAATCAAATCAACCAATCATTAAATCATTTAATTAGTCACTCACTTAATCAGTCAATCAGTTAATCGCCAATGAATAAATCAATCAACATTTTACAGTGAGGACACTCGAACCATGAACACTTGTCTTTATTTTCCTTTTTATTTTATGAGCTTTCTACTGCTTCAAATTCTCTAAAAAGTAGGAATGAACTCAAATGCACTTATCAAAATAAAAACGTTTTCAAACCTGATTGGCACAATTGACGCATGTTAAAAAGTGTTCAAAAAGCGCGAAGTGTTCACGGTTCGAGTGTCCTCACTGTAACGTTTCGACAAGTTAATTTACGAATGAAGGAAAAAATCAACTTAGGAATGAACGAATGCATGAATCAATGAAGAATACTACGTGTATGGGTTAATGAATATAGGGATGCAAATAAACGAATTAAATGAATGAGTAATCTGAATAACTAAATGAAAAAGCGTATGCAACCTAGTAAACAAATTTTAAAAAGTTTTTCTTCCTTTTTAGACTGATCGTAATCGCAGAGAAGAGTACCGTGTACAAGGACTTCCCAATCCCGTTGATAAATCGACTTGAAAAGCATTTTCTGGTCTTGTCATCAAGCCTAACTGAACCCCAACGAGAACTTGTACAACAGCTAGAAATATGGGTAAAGAGATTCTCTACAATCGAGACACCCAAGCATCTACAAAAAAGGTTTGTTTAGTAAATCATTTATTTTAATCAGGCAAAAAATTATCTTTATGTTCCGAAAGTACAACTGCTAGTGCATTTTCAAGTTAAGTCTCTGGGAAAATCTTCGCACCACTGATCAATACCATCCTTTTTCAACAATCAAAAATGTAGATTTTCTTCAGCTTGTTTTAACTCATTCTATGAGATGGATGTAGTACTGATTAATTTCCTATTGCTCGTGGATATCTTTGTGTTGCATTTTAAAGCCATAGTGCTAATCCAAGTCAAAATGCATCCAAGAAACTGCATTTTGAGTAGATAAAACGCCGACCGGTTAGCTCAGTTGGTAGAGCTTCGGACTACTGTGCGGGAGGTCACGGGTTCGTGCCCTGGCCGGACCAACACTCAGGGTCTTAAAAATAATTGAGGAGAAGTTGCTGCCGGTCTACTTTATACTCTAATCCAATTGACGTTAAAGAACCACTGAGGACGCAGGTACGACCATCCTCAGTGCCTGTACTTACTAACAACAGGGGCATAACCACTAACAATTATTCTATATACTCATGTTTGTAAAAAGCATATAGCAGTACGTAAAGTCCCCCAAAGAACAGTTGTAAACAGTAATTGAAAAGCCCCGAGGGGAATTACTGTGTAACTCTACATTTACATTTACATTTTGTAAATTGTTTTAACAGAAAATTCACGCTGGGTGATGCTTTTGTTGGCTATCATGATGATACTATTCCGTCCGTGGTGTTCCAAGTCTGCAGTAAACTTAGACAAGATGGAACAAATCTTGACGATGAAAACAGAGTAGATTGGGAGGAAACAGTGAGGATAACGTCTTTTAAACGATTGAGAAATATAGAACATTGTAAAAAAACAGGAACATCTTTAACAGTATAATCACCACCAATGCAATAATCATACCTCATATTTTCAACCATCATGGCCATAATCATTATAATAATTGTGGATGTTAGGCTTTATAGCGGAGCTCCGCGCGGCCGAATGCTGTAGCACCATAGTTAAGAAAAAATGGTAAACCATCGAGCTGAATTTTTGTCGACTGAACCAGGAAGCCCAGCGTCCGTAAAACGTACATACGTACGTACGTCCCTGCCCATCGCGCGCAGCTTGGCGCGAAAAATTAGAAAATTTTGATACGCGTGCGGACACAAAAAAGCATTCTTCAGAAAAACTATTACGTCAGTCGATAACAACAATTATGATAATTTGATAATAATCACTATTGCTCTTCTTGCCAGGTGCTGTCTGAATCTAAGACACTTCTCGTCCAGTGTTGCACACCAGACGCCATTGTCAGGCTACATACAAGTAGTCTTCAATATGAGGCGGATTCGATATGGAATATGTATATCAAAGAGCAGCATCATTCAAGTTTGGCAGATTTCCTTCGGCATAGGGAACATGATCAAGGACTGCTTATCCAGGTACTATTAACAGTGGAATACGAGAGAAGAGAGACAGGGTAGTACTAAGGGTTAAAAAGATCGGAATATGCACAATTGGAAAAAATTGCCCTTTCAATTTTTCATTTTTCCATTAATCTTTCGGGAAGGAAGCGTTTCTCATAACAACTTCTAACAGCTGAAGTGCACGCGCTACACAAGGCCACAAGTTTCAACAAATTTCGTTTTTGTGCTAAGCATTTTGCTCCATGCAGATTTACGTTTAAGGCAAAATTAAATGATCGTCAATAGGAGTTTTATTGTTCTTGAAATGTTTCGCAGGTTTCCACTCATTCAAGACTTTTATCCCAAGAAAACTTGAAAGAAGTTGCTCAAGCATTAGATTTGCATACGCACTATGTTGAAGCAATTACTCTACAGCAATTTCAAACAGAACAACAGTTTCGTGATTGTATTGGGTCAGTATAAATGTTTAACCTAAAGTGTGCTTGTGTTTTGTTATTGAACATTTGTACATACAGCACTCGTCAATTGCCGGGTGTAATAGTCGAATAGGACTTGCTGCAGTTGCTGGGTTGCTGCACGGCCACCCCAGACAAAACTCGCAAAGTGCAAATTGTAATAGACTGCCGTCAATCAAACATGCAATTCTACTTGGACGTACTCAACTCAGTACAAACTCTTTCGATTCCTCCATAGTACTCGACAGATGTAGACTCCACATTTCTACTGGCTGTTATTAAATAAAAAGAATAAACTACACGGTTTCGAGGCTAAGACTGTGTAAAATAGAATTCCAAACTTGCTATTGGACGTTCCGATCAATGTGCTTGATTGAAGGCATTCGTTAATAAGTTCAAGTACAAAGAAAAAACAGAGTTGTGGTGATTTCATTATGTTATATACATATACTCTTAAAACGTAGTCAGATTGTATTTGACAACATCATAATAATCACTTGTCACAATTGTCATTACTGACTTTTGATATTTTGCATTACCAAAGAAACGCTCTCAAACATTATGGCCCAACATACGTCCCCCCAAAAAATTAACAATTGATTTTCTTAAAAAAGGAATTTCTTTGCTCATCTTGGCGGAGACAGAGGTCTGCTAGTAGTTCAGTGTATTCCAAGTGACCTGGCCTTTAACCTACTAGCCTGTGCACGCCACCTTCTATTAAAAGAACGAGCTGAAATTAAAGACGATGTACCCGTTCATATCATAGTCATCATCCAACTACCCAGAATTCCAGGCGGCTACCCTGACTTCGTTGGTTTCCAAGGGCAACAGTGGGAGTCTGTCCATATTGACGAGCTCTCAGATGCATCGTTCTATGTTCCATCGTTAGAGGACGTGAAGGACAAGTCTCTTAGTCAACTGTTCAAGTCGTCGATAGACGATGATACACAGACCACGCTAGACGCTGTTGATGTTTTGAGACAGTGCATCCAATCAGCAGCCCAAAGGATTGATGATGGCTCATCGAGGGTAAATAGGGCAACCAGGAGAATTGTCATTTTGTTAGAGCTGCTTTCGAGGGAGAACTATATTGACCAAGGTCAGTGTTGTCATCTTCCTATGCATTGAATCCGAATGTTTAATTTCTTGAATTCTGTGGCAATTTTTAGCATGTGATTTGGTCGTTCAGCTCCTTTTACAAACGCACTATCTAATTGATACGAAAGTGAATGACCATGGTTCTCACTTGTGCAGTAACTATAAGCACAAGAAACATATCCATACTAAAGCACGATAACGCATTCTTGGTATGACATAATAGCGCTCACACATGACAATGTTTGGAACAAGTTTTTATATTCATTTAGTTTGAGTATTTATAATAAAACTGAATATTTTTTGTTGTGTTTTTAAATAAAGTTTTGTGCATGTCTATATGACAAAATCTGGTAATGAGCAGAACAGCAGAACAGCATTGAATCTACGTATGCAGCTTATGCTTATTGCATTAATGAGAACTAGCTCTCTTTGTAACCATACCGAAACACTTTCTTTGTTTCTCTCTCTCTGTCTCTCTCCCTCCCTCACTCTCTCCATCTCACTCTTTGCCTGCCTTTCTCTTGTTGAAATATAATATTCTTCAATGTTAAACTGACTTACTTCAAGAGAGTATGAGATAAGAGAGCTTATCCACCGTATTGGGCTTTACACTCATCATGGGATCTTTTCATTTTATTTTTAAACTGAAGTTATTTCGGGAACGGAACGTGATTGGCCAGATTGCAGGAGGCGCGGTCGCATCGTCAAAAGAACTCAAGGCAAAAGTGATGTATCCACAAGAAGGAGGACATCTGATGGGGTCCGGGGATAAGCTCTCTTATCTCATACTCTCTTGCTTACGTTTATTCATAATAGGTGAATCTATTCACTCGTTCCCCAATGTACTCATAAGACGAGTCTATGAGCTGCTTGTAAAGAAAGATGAGCGATCGCCACATGAAGGTACCAAATGGTCAACGTCCGAAGCTATGGAACATACTGACCTACTGGAGACTGGAACCTACAGGAAAGCTTTATGGCGTAAAATACAGACTGCTGTTGTACCAATTTTCTCAGAGGTAATCGCTTTCATAGATAGAAATGGTAACCTAGAGTCATTACACCGAGGACATGCATGGCTGAAAGACCTGTGGCTACAGATCTTCCAAGACAACAGACTTACAGAGCTGCACTACTCGTCATTCTTAAAAGATGATGTCATCAGGAGTCACGTGCCGGTAACGTCATCAGGTCGTGACCTGCACGTGTTTGAAAACCTTCTTCCGTTCTCGTGGCTCATCAGAGAGAGAGTTGATGACATGTTGTCAAATGCCAAGGGCGTAGCAGGTATGTGTGCATTTAAACTGTCAGCAAATGAAAAGAGCATTTCAAACTTCGTGAAAGCACCTAAGTTCAGGTTTTAATGGACAAGTCCAAAAAAATGACAGTCAATTGAATTTTATGATTCGTTTTGAAAATTGCGTTGGGTGGTTGCGCATGCCACCCAACGCCGTTTTGCGAAACTTTATTTAAAAAATTCAAATCCTAAAATCTCTGCGATTTCTCTGTCAATGGTTGCTAATTCTATTAAGCTTTTTTGATTTCTTAGCTTTATTTTTACTTTAATTTTCAATGACATTTTTTTAATGGCTCCTTTCAATGTCTGTGGTTTTGAATGGCTTTTCTGTACGTACTGTACTATCAGTGACTTGGTGTTTTTATATTTGTCCATTAGAAAGTTCCAACAGTTCTGTGGTAGAATGTTTGCGTGGAATGATGTCCAACTCAGATATTGCTGAGATCATTAATATCATCAATGGAAATCAAGAAGCTGTTGAGAGATACATTCATGATTTTGTTCATATGAATTACAATCCTGTGGGCAGAGTTGATCATCAGGTACATTGCTTCTTTATTTAATGTCAAACTGCTCAACTCGATTAATAGATTTCTGTGACTACTTTCAGTTTATTCATGTAGCGGGCTCGTATTTTCTTCATAGTATTGCATTTTTGGTAGGTTGGTCTATTGTTTGCAGGCCTAAATCGTGTTCTTCGTCTCTTGCCTGGTTTTGTATCCATTTTCAATGCTGCTCTTACAAGTGTCTTTGAACTTACTTACTTACTTACTTTGAAAGGAACAGTTTTTTGTTGATAATATATTCTGTATATTAACAAAGTCGCTTATACCACAAATGAAACGCATCATTCTTAAAACAATCTCAACTGGCTAGCAGACAAACCAATTTGCTAAACTCAAAGCATGGCTGAGGCATTTCATTTTGACGGAATTGTAGCACAGACAAATAGAATGTCTGTGGCCAGAGCGGGAATCGAACCTATGGGACCGCGCCGGATTGTGAGACCAATTCTCTGACCACTCAGTCATTGCTATCTGCTCAGTGTATTTTCATGTCTCTTCATTTTACTCTGTTTAATAGAGTAAATATTTTCTGTTGTTGTTGCTATTCAGCTTGTTGCCAGAGCTATCATCGTCACAACGAGACAGCTACACTATGACAACAATAGTTCTGCATTCAATTTCCCGGATGTTGCTTTGGTCCACGAAGCTTATTATCGTATCGATGTCCGCATCGCTTGCTTCAGACAACTGATCCAATGCAACCCAAGCATTGTAGACAAGCTTCTGGATGCGTTCACAGTCAATGAAAGTAGCATGGTAAGAGCTAGAGTTCGTAGTTATTTAATCAGTTAATATTGATATTATCGAACACAAACTCTCACCAATTCTAAAAGTATTTTTCTATTTTTCCTACCCAACAGTCACTGCGTGAATACACTCTTTTCAAGTTATTTTGCTGTCGCTTTTTTGTCTAGAAATAACAAATTCCACCATCATTATCATTATCATCATCAATATGTACACTGCAATCTTCGCGGGATTCTTACATCATTAATTCATATTTCAGACACTGGATGCTATTGCTCTTCTCGTGTGTTTAGAGAGCATGGACCCTAGTGAGGTCGACATGTGCGATAACGAGCAACGAAAGGTCTGGTGTGATCATGTGATCGCAATTCGAGCTTCCGCTGAAAGCATCATGGGTAAACTGAAAGAAATCAAGTATGATATCGACGATAAAGTCTTAGATACACTGGAACGTTGCAGGTATCAGTCACAATTGTCAGGTCCAACGCTATTCTCATGCAACAATATTAACCTATTCAAACATTAAACAAAAAACATATGAATGTTGCCAGAAATAAATGTATTGATTACATGCGCTGTAACGACTAATGTGCTACAATGGGCTATTCGCACTAAGAAGTCACGTACAAAAATGACAATAAATTGAAAGTCGTGAAATTTCCTAAGATTCGTTCATTAGCTGGTAAAGAGTGCAAGTAGTCTATTGTAACACACATTGGAACATATTATTTTCATTATCTTTCTGCTTGCGTACATGTTGTCTATGTTTGCAATTTTGTCTCTTCCTATAAATGTTTTTTATTCATGTTTAGTGTATCTTCTTATTTTAGGCATTTATGGGAACGAATAACCGCTATTCGTCTGTTTATTGAACACATTTATATGTCTGGCAAAAAGGTCAAGCTAAATGAAAGAAACATCAGTACCCTATGCAAAGTAAGTTTCAAGTATTGCAGTGTTGTCATAAGATGTCGCATTTTACAGCTCGTACGATTGATGTTGTATATATGCTGTTTATTTAGGATTTAGATGAGAAAACGGACTTCTCAAAAGCCCCATCTGTAGAAGCAATTGAATATTTCCTATTGGAGTGTATCAAGTCGTTTCCAAGGTATGCATAAATGGTCTTAGAATGATGCATTAAATTGCAATTTTGTTTTTCGTACCGTTTATCCATTTATTTATTTATTTGGTACTGCAACCATTCATGAAATTCATCATTTGTTTATTTGTAGGTTCATTTGTTTCTTAATTTATTCATTCATCCGTTAATCCCTTATCTCTTTTGTCTTTTCATCCGTTATCTAGGCATCTACTACTAATTTATTTTATTGATTTTTATTCATACTAGAACTGATCCTTTCTTTTGCAGTCGCTACTGTACATCTCCCATCCATATTTTTTTGCTTATTTTCTCTTTCTTTCTTGCAGTACTTCTAAGAGTGATATGTTCGAGTTCCGTCGTCGTTGTAATTCGTTCTTTATGGAGCTCACGTCTTTGCTGTGTTTTGGCGACAAATCCACTCTGGATCCTGATGTATTTGAGATTTTCATGCGATACATTACGGGCAGCGGTTCATCCAAAACAAAGAACTTTTCACCTTTCCCTGACTTCGAAGTAGACAAGACACCTGTAGTGAGGTCTTTCTTATTGCAGCAACTGCTGACCAGCAGGTACTGTCATGTAAAGTTGCTTTATTACTACGCTACTTCAACTATGTTTTAGGTTGTTTTCTTTATTTAAACATAATTTTAACCGGTAAAAAGTTTCGGGTGAAATTTCCAAAATGACATCGTACCATTGTAGTTCTCTTTTGTCTTCTTTAAACAGTGATGATGATAGCGTAAAGAAATACATCCAGAGATATCTTGTCGAAGCACGAAAACTCTCGTCAGACGAAGAACACGTAACTCAAGTGTGCCAGCTAACAGTGGATTGCATGGAGGTATGTATAGCTGTCAAAACAAATCAAAGAAGTAAAATACATTTAGTTTTGATACTGATTTATATTCATCAGAACATCTTTTTGGATATAAAATCAGCTTTATTTCCTAGAACTTTCGAAAGTGAGGCAATTTTAAAAACTATTCGGCTATATTAATAATGCATGCAGTATCAAACATCATCATGTATTAATATAGATTATTGTATCTCAATATTATAACAAAGGTTGTTTCTTTGTTTTTGCCTTGTAAAATTCACTAATACCACTCCCTTAACAACACAGTCACGTGCTTTTACATTCCCTATTAGGGGAGGGATACATCAGTCATTACAATGTTCTAACGCTCACGTCATGTTTTATTTTATTATTTCAAGGATTCCTTTGCAACTCAGATGACCCAACAAAACATCCACTTGCCTCTCTTGATTGGTGTTTTGACACGTTCGGTGTCGATATATGGAAAATTATTAGTAGGAAAGCAAGACCACCAAAACATGCTAGATGTCAAAGTGCTGGAAGCGATTGCAAATATTCGCCACGCTTTGACGCTCTCTGCCGAATGGATCTTTAAGAGCCAAATAACTGATGATATTGCATTTAAAGATGAGGCTGTCATTTCTGCTCTAGACAAACTGCTGAACGTCTTGCGAGAGTTGTTTTCACGACTGATAGATCGAGCTCCAGTTGTGTACCTACTAAAACAGTTAGCAAGACGTTTTGGTGGAGCTTCAGTACGAGAACTTACACAAAGGCAGGAACTTCAGTGGTTAATACCAAGAGATCTGGAAGGCTTCCAGGTATCTCAATGGCTAAAATATCAACTGGCCACTCTCGATCAGATTAAAAACAAAACTATTAAACAAATCAGCCTTAACAACTGCTTGGTCAACTTAGAAATGGCTAGTTACTGAAAAAACCAATAACTTGACCAATTAACCATCAGAAGCAAAGGAACAACACCAACACCAACGCCAAACGTGGTGAACTAGCAAATAACCATGCAACCATAAAACCTACAAACAACAGAACTAACTACTCTAACCAATTATTAAATTTCTAAACCTGGCAACCACTTAACCCAACTCACCGACCAACTGCCAATAAATAAAACAAATAAAAACAGCGATTTATCCGTCAAAGGGACCAACCACCCAACATGGATATAAACAACAAACAGAGTAACTATTCAAACCATTTTTTTTTTCATAGTTTACCCAAGCTCCTGATGACAGGTTCGTTGTTTATGGTGACCACTACACAAAGACACGTGATGCTCTGGCGCAGGCACTGATGTCCTCAAACCCTGACGACCTCATTAACATCGTTAAGGTACAATAACGGCTTATTATCAAGTCACTAACATGGGAGGGAAGGAGTGACTCTTCAGGTTAAGAGTTAAAGAAAGGGATGATATTGTTTATTGTTAAAATTAAAAGAAAAAAAACTAAACGAGAAAAATTGTTTAGATTAAACGCTCTCGAATTTTAATGTCCATTCTTATCAAATAGGAGATTAACACTCAAGTATACATATATGAATGATCAGATACACTTTATGATCGACGCTTTCGACTTTAAGGTAATTCCGTAGAAATAAAACTAGACATGGAAATGCTTTGAAACTTTTCACAATAATATTTTTTGAGTTGCGTATTTCAAAATTGAAATAAAAAATGGGGTCCCCGAACTCGTTTTCTCGCGAGAATCTTTTTAAAAGTACCATGTTTTGTATTTTGGGAGTAAAATTCGAAAATTCAAAAATAATTAATTATTGGTTGATAAATATTTCTAGACATACACAATTCTCTTGATTTGGCTATTTTCCCATAAATATATAAGTGGATATAAAAATCATGTGATTATTTGATGAGAAAAACCTTTTTTTCTAACCAAAAACGCCAAAATTCTAGCATAGAGTATAGTGTTTGAAGGAAGTCGAAGTGCCTATTCAAGACACATTTCTTGAAATATCTCAAAAACTAGACATGGAAGTTTATTGACAATTAGATATGTGAGAGAAAACATAGTTCTTGAAAAATTAAATTTAATAAAGATAGATGCCCGAGTTCGTTTTCGTGCTATCGCCGTCTAAAGACCTCGAATGTTTGAAAATGTATACATTACCGAGAGAGAACTGGGTCGAGTTACAGAAATATGAAAAATCGCTTGAAAATGTCTGAATTGTCAGGTTTTTTTTCTTTAAAGCACTTTTCAAACGTAATTTGACTAGAATCCACGATGATAAAATTCATAATAACAAAAATTTTGAAACATGCGCAGAACTGTGCGCAGTGCAAAACTACGGAATTACCTTAAGTCATCATCAGAATAAGAATGTACAAAAATACGTCTACAAAGTTTTTTGAAAAATTAGCATAAGTTAGCAATGTTCAAGTAACTCCCTTAGGAAATGAAGATGTATTGAAATGTGCCTTTGTTTACTGAGTGATGGTAACTGTTTTTGAATGAAGAAAGCTTCAATAATTTTTCTTTGTTTGGTGGATCTTGCATGGATCTTCCATTTAAAGTTATGACTTGGGTTCTCCGTTAAATGGCGGGATGGTTCTGAGTTGTGAGCTGGCTTTTCATGTTCAGCTATGCGGACTTCAAGGTTACTCAGGGTTTCACCGATACAATTGTTTTCACTACAATATTGTATTTTGATATTATTGATCGTGGGAAAACCATGACTAATACCTTTTTATACATATTTTTGGATTTGTTCTACATTTATAGGCTACTGGCGGTGGATCAGATTCAAAAAGAGACATAATGGTTCTTCTGTCTATATACAGAGTAATAACTTGTAGTTATCGCCAACCACAGCAACGATTACCAGTAAGATCATGCCACATTTTCTTAAACAACAAATACACCCTACTTAATTTGTCCCAAATATATTCGCTAGTTCATTGGCCATCCCATTCCCCGTTATGCTTCCGAGTATACTCATGCTTATTATAGATTTTTTCGTGTTTGTAAATCTCTGTTTTTTCCTTTAAAATTCTTTTGAATCTCGCCCTTTATCAGAAAACACCCACCGCCAAGTGTCCGCCCATAATATGTTATAATGTTTTTGTTTTGCTATAAGGAGCCACAACAGTTCCAAGAGTTTCTTGGTCAACCGGAGAATTTATCAGAAAAGGTATAGCGTCTATCATGATATTTTGCTTTGTACAAATCTCTGCCTTGGTCGGGTTAGTTTGCAGGTGTAACGTGATTTTCCTCTTTATGCAGCTTTACATTCTATATAAATTGCTTGCTGACTAATTTTTGTATCGCGATGGTAGGTGAAATTACTTCCCAGCGGGTTTACAATCCACTTTTTTGTACTTATGTGCAGAATAAGTTCCCCTGGGAGTCTCTATCGTCTGACAACGACTAACACTCTGAAGAAGACTGTAGTTTCAGTCGAAAAATTAGTACTTTTTTCCATTATAATTTTGTGAAAAATTAAAAAAAAATTAATACTGTTTTCAATTCTTAAACAGATTAGTTTGCATAAACTTCATTTCTTTGGTGTTTTCAGGCTCGTCAGTTAGCATTCAAGCTGTTAAATAACTCTCACAGTGAAGGATTCTCAGGTCTTTCTGCTCAGCCTGGTCAGCCTACAGCTACCATCGACCTATCTGAAATAGTGGTCCACACGATGATCGTTCTGCAATGTTCAAATAACAATGAAGTTATCACAACTTTAAAATCTTTGATGAATTCGCCTGGAATTATGAAGGTAACTTTGTTTAAAAGGCAGTTACGTATATACTGTACGGACTGTCCATCGATACCATCACAAACATACAATATCAAAACTATTGGATCAAAAGTCTTCAAAAAATAATCTGCCTCAAAAGTAGTTTGCCACATTGGAAAAAAATGTCCATCTGCACAGTATACCAAAATATAATAGTCTTAAGCCCATTTTTGTATTTTTGAGATTGCCGAAAATTAAAAGTTTGAAGTCGTTTTCAACGTTTTGATGTGACTTTGTTTCCTGACCCTTGAACCTTGTATATGTCATTTGCAATCGTACTTACAGAAAAATGTCTGCGTTAATACAGAGTTGATAATTTTTGCTTAATGTTTTAAGGACTCATTTCTTCCCACTATGCCCGAGGATGACTTTGAGAAAGTTCGACAAGGATTACACGAGCGCGTTACCTGGTATGGTAAGTACCATCATCAGTTAAATGTCCCTAAAAACGCCTAAGATTGCATTTTAATTTTAATACTTTTGTAAGAAAGTCGACTATAATCGCCTGAGATCCCCCTGAGTGTCTGCACCTCATTGGAATTTCTCTCTCTTGCTTAACTCATATTGTATTATATATGAGTATTTTTTCTCTGTTTTGTTTATGATTTTTACCCGCTGGGATCAGAGGAATCACAAAAAATTAATTAGCTTATTGAATACTCTCTGATATAAAGCATGAAGGCAGGAATTTATGGATTGGGTTCCCATCTAGCTAGAGCTCAAAGTGTCTTCTTTGGTAAGACATATTAAATAGTTAACTCATAGGCATAATTTTTTTCAGAGTGCGTGAATGGTCACCGCTATTCTATAGGAAATGTAAGTAGCATCTGCTCAGGCGTACAATTTGAAAACCACTGCATGAAATAATACAGCTTTCTATTAAAAAAGAAATGCTTCATTTTACTTCTAGTTGTTTACATTCTATTTAATGCAATATATTAGAGTTGTTGAATCAATGTATTGATAGACACAAGGAAAAAAGAGCGTATATCTCAAATTTGGTGTGTCATTGGTAAGATCAAGCAGGCCAAGAAAATACCAAGAACTTTCCCAAAAAATGTATATCTGGGATTAAATGTGTATTATATTATCACTAAATTGCCACATAAAAAGACTATAATACCAATATGATCCCATGCAAGATTTTGAAAATAGATCTATGTTGATGGATGTTATTGGTATTTTCTTATTAACTTTGCCGTGCTTGTTTCTTGTTTAATAAGAACAACCTTGAAAAAACTTTCGTGCGTTCCTTGTAGTGTGGACAAGCCAATCAAGAATCTCTTTGTCCTGAATGTAAATCAGGGATTGGTGGAACTTCGTCTAAACTATTACCTGGCAACAGAGCACTGGACAAAGACTAGTAAGATCCTTTGATAAAAGAAAGGAAAGACAGTTATACGCAAATTATTTCAACATTTGTTAATGGGCACTTGTACTTATGCACTGTTTTATGCTTGGTTATCACTAAAACAAATAGTAAAAACGTTAAACATCACTCTCATCATTACGTTTAATAATAATAAATGTAATGATAAAAGCTTTTTCGAGGGTTAATAGAACGATTATTATCTTATCATTCTTTCATGCAAAGCAATGAATTACAAACTTTTTGTGGAACTAAAAATGCCCAGCTCTCTGAACTGATATTGATATATTCTTTTTTATGTGCTTTAGTGAGGATCGTTCAAATCATGGTCACATTCTTGGTAAAGCTAATGCAGAAGCAACAGAAACGGTTCGTGATAATCTGACACCAGCAGCGGTGTATATCATGCGGTTGATCATGCATTCTGCGATGCTAGTTGGAATCTGCAGGAAACCTGAGGTAAAGTTATAAAAAAGAAATACATGTATGTAATGACTCGATTGCCATCTTTCATTATGTAGAGTATTCAAAAATGCTTACACCAGATTCCCCTTTGTTTGTACATTCATGTAAAATGTGAATGTTAAATGATAAAGTAATTGAATGTGTGATCTGAATTTTGAAGGTATATATTATTTTTCTTTTTCGTCGTCTTTTTCACTATATAATTCTTGTTCTTCTCTTTCTTCTTTCTCGTGTTCTTGCTCTTGTTCCAGTGCTCTTGGTCTTGTTCTTGGTCTTGTCCTTGCTCAGTTCATGGTCTTGCTCCTGTTCATGCTCTTGCTCTTGCTTCATGCTGTTGCTCGTGCTTGAGCTCTTGCTCGTACTCTTGCTCTTCTCTTATTCGTGGTCAATGTGTGTCTTCAGTCATGATGTCATCCTGTCGTTTCTGTCGGTCCTTTGAATTAATAACTTCAACCGTGGGATTTATTCATTTGATCGCATTTGGACTCATGTTTCTGTTGTTGTTCGTTCTCTCTGATGTATCCTATATATCGTATTGCAGGAAGCTGGTCAGCTGTTTGCACCGCCTGTAGAAGACGACGACTTACATGAGTTTGTGTGGGTTCACATTGCACGTGACCTGCGTTCCTTAGCAACAGCATTGAACCGTAGCGAGGAAGAGGCTCTCTTGACGGTGCACTGTGTCCTCCACCACATGACAGAATGCTCAGAAAGTACGTGGTTTCCATATTTTCGAACTTATTCGTCATTCACGTATTCATTTGTTGTTTCATTTCTTTGTCCATTATTCATCAATTTCCGTTTATTAATTTGTTCATTTGAGAATTATGAATCGAGGAGGGATGTAAATCCACTGCAATCACCTGTAAATCCACTCGATGACGTAGTAATACTATTAAAGTTATTGTTGTAGGCTGGACCATGTCTCCAGGGAATGGCGTACTTACCTCGCCTGCAAATAGAAAACGCTGGGAAGTCGAGTTCTCTTCATCTTTCATCGAACCTGTTCTTTCGGTATGTAGCTCATGATCATTGGCTCAGCGCAAATGAACATAATGGCAGCATAGTATATATATAATCTAGCTGTGCTGTGCTGTGCTGTGCTGTGCTGTGCTGTGCTGTGCTGTGCTGTGCTGTGCTGTGCTGTGCTGTGCTGTGCTGTGCTGTGCTGTGCTGTGCTGTGCTGTGCTGTGCTGTGCTGTGCTGTGCTTTGATATTGTGACGCAGTTGACGCAGGATTTGCATATTCTTTTTTTCAGAAACTGGCCGAAGAACTCCAAGACTGTTTAACTGCCATAGCAAACGATCGACCCGTTGGAAGTGATCGGTTGATGAGGGAGATTTACGAACTCGAAGAAACGGATCGAATCGGTCGGCTAAGCTCTATGCATCCATGTTTTTGGAGATATCGGGCAAAAATTACAGTCGAACATGCAAAACAGATGTTCTCTGAGAAAATGGCAAATTCTAAGGAACACAAAGTGATGCGCCATTTCTTTAAAGAGGTAAGCACTAGTTTTGGTAAACAATTAAATATGTTTTAATACAAAAAGAATAACAACATTTAGTATCTAATATCAAATAATATCAAAATGATTAAACAAGTAAGTGTGTCACAGCGTGACAATCAAAAGCACCTTACAATCGTCATTAATCGTGATTTGAAAAAAATTGTTCTAAAGCGTAAATCTCTGATCTACACCCTAAGAGATGCACATCAACGCTTACCCCTAAGTGTATGACGAACATCCCGATACTTCCCGTACACTATTGACAAAAATGGTATTTTAGGAACATAATCTGAGACTTGCACGGTATATCCCTGAGATCTACCGTCTACAACAAGTACTTACCGATAACTTCAGTAGAAGAATTGAAAAAACCAATGCAGACAAAATGACTGTCAAAGATTTCCAGGAAAGCTTGACAGGTAGGCGACACAGAAAAATATTTATTCATTTTGTTCAGTCTAGGCCTTGATAGTTCTTCATTGCTCAAGCCAAATATTTTCTTTAGTATAGCCATAGTTAATAGAAAGAAATAGTTTGGAAATTCTTTTGTTTATGTTATTGTACACACTTTTTTTTCAATCTTGACCATACCTAACCTAATCTTCTGTTTTCATAATTTTTTTGTTATCGTTGTACCCTTAAGGATAAGGCTGAGTGAACAAACTAAAATCTTTGTTTTGGCTACTGGCTCGATATGCTAATAATGTATAAACCAAATTGAACAAATCAAATCAAATCCTCCCATGATATGATAGACAAAATTTATGTCGACTTAGTTCACGAGTTCGGATGAGCATAAATAAAAACCTGTGCATGGTCCAGAACGAACAAAGACATAGTACAATACTAGATTTCCCAACCATTCTTTCTAGTAGAGTGCACACACTGAAAGTGTGCAACATAAATACCAATAAAAAGTGCTATTTTATGATAATTCTATTTGCTACTAAATAGTGAAAATTGTTGCACACATTTAGTGTTTGCACTCTAACTAGCTTGGTATTTAGTACAGCCTTGTAAAGCCTGGTCTCCATGGTATCGCTCACGGGCGCGGGATCGCTGAAAATGATGTCAGCGACCGTCGTCATGCAGCGATTATATAAAATCACTTTTCAGAGATCGAAACACAAGGAAATAATAGTAAGGGATCGTAAGCGTTTCTCGTATCAGTAATTTCAGTGATCCGTCGATCATGAGCGATTATATGGAAACTAGGCTTAAGACAAAATCTCGATCGATCGATTGCTGAAACTAAGCTTTCAGGTGATAAGATATATTCTTTTATAACATAGACACGATATAACGCGCGCTCTGATTGGCTCATTGTTATGAACCATCAGCGGATATTTCATAAACTTGCGTCAGCATTCTTTTTGGCGATCAAGATTCTCGATCTCCTGTACAAACCGACCAAGCTCAGTGAATGCAGTAAGACCTTTATTAAAAGTCCTTTTTGATTAAAAAAAAAACTAGGACAATTTGTGATCGATCATGATATTTTCGACCAGTTGTTGATTGGCTGTAGACCGCGGTTCAGCTAGGATGACAGACTCACGAAATGTTCTCAATGGCTGGTGCACGAAACTTGTGCGAAAGTTTGCATGGATTTTTTCGCTAAAAAATATGTTAACGGACAAATTATCAATGGAAATTAAGAAAATGTAAGTAACTTATTGCAATAAATGATGCCTTGATTTGACAAATGTTTTTTGGTAGTTTTTGTTGATAGTTATTTTGTTTGTTTTTGTCGGAGAAGTTCAGCCTTTGAGTTGGCAAAATTTTTGTAAAGCAAACGTATAATTTCTCGTGGTTTTCTCGCAATAAAACAACAAAAAATACATTTTATGGATGCCCATTCTATCTATTCTCAATTATCCATTACGAGTAATAACTTTAACTTGTAAGTGAGATCGAATTCGGTCTAGTTTTACGAGTTTGGTTTTAGCGATCACTTGCAGTCATTTTGTGGCGGCTTTGGATATATTTTTATTCACTCTAACATCAAATTCGCCCAAAACAACACGAAGAAAAAATAACGAAGATTATTTCTTGTTATCAGTTATAAGCATTCTCAACTGAAGCCGGATATTATTGCAGAATTTTGCTGTTTTATAAACTGGTTTATTGAAAGCAGTATTTTTTGGCGCCCTTTTAAAGTCCATTCTACGCGCGAAGTATCGAGAATATCTCGTTTGATCAGCAAAAAAATTTGTCTATGTTATAAAAGGAATGTCTCATGGTTAGCGAGCGTATATCCAGTTCTGGATGCACTTGGGAGGTTGCTCAAAGCACTCGAAAAAGCTTCGCGTCGTGCCACTCTTACGCTTTTCTCGTGCTTAGCAACCTCCCGCGTGCATCCAGAACTGGATATACGCACGCTAACCATGAGACATTCCTTAATGGTCCAAGCATTCATGATCACAACAGGTTGTGGCAAGCGAAGTTGCTAAAGGTGTAATTTATAGTTATTTGTTCATGCTGACGATTTTGACGATGGCTTATATGTTCTGTTTTTAGATAAAAACAAAAAGACTGAATTCAAAGCTCTTTTCGCAAGCTTTAGGTCTGCATGGCGAGCTATTCCTGCTGTTGCTTTGGAAAATCAGGGTAGGTAAATTGACGATTTACATAGATTAAATGAATCAATATAACTAACAAACCTGAAGCGATAAGCAAACAAACAAAACATAAAGAAAAAAAACAAACACACAAACCAATAAAGAATCTATAAGCAAATAAAACGATAAAAAGTGCCGACAAACAAAAATCTTGAAAGTTGAACAACGAGTAACGACGAATTGAAACAGACATCCTACAATCATATACTTACAGACAAAGTCTTATTTTTGATTATGATTTTTTTTTAATTTTCACATGCGACATGGGCTTTTTACTGATTTTTACTGTTTTTTTGAGGCGGTAAGCCTTGCCAGCCAAAGATTGACAGCTGTCTTTGCTAGCTAACCAGCGATTACATTTGCAGTTAGATCCATTTTGTTGTAGTTTCTTGTGCTTTTTACCATGTGGTTGTTTTTACTAGGTCGCTTTAAACTATCCAGCGAAACATGCAGTTTACCAATGAATGATAAAACGCCTTTGTCCTACCTACTGCCTGCTAGCAATGGCCATGAATCTTGTACTACTGCTGTCGCATTCTATCTTGTTAACGCACACAATGAATTCCTGGAATTCTTCCACAACCATACTTATGGTAATGCAAGGTATGTCCAAAATCGATATGTAGAGTCATTTTCAAATGAGTGAGAAATAGTACGGTAAATCAGTCGATATTATTCAGTGATTCTAACAGTTATCAATAGATTGACTTTACTATCATTTCCATATATACCGACGGACTGACCATGACCTGACCTGAGGAGGCAAACAGCCTTCGTTGCTCGGCAGTTTTGTAGGCATTAATAGTTTTCTTTTTTTCAGAAACGTCAAGCAAATTCCTGACACAGAAATCACGCATTCTCAGATGCTGTCATACAATCCAGAGCGTGACTTGCTGCATATCATCCACGCGCATTGTCATTACTCGCTTAAGGTCGGTCACGGCAGGGAAGTTGAATATGATTGGACGGCGATACAACGTCATTTGATTGACAGGCTGATTCGCGGGAAAAGTCTCATTGTGTTCAAGGTAAGATATTTATTTTAGCGATAACATTATAAAGTACGCATCAATAAACCGTGAAAGAACTGCTAACTATTGTCCAGTAGTAGTCCTCTTTCGTACGCTCAGAAATAAATGCATTTGATGAAGTAGTCTAGATTGAAAAAGCATCACGAACTGATCTTAACTAGCATTACGAACAGCTTACGTACTCATGAACAAACTTGAAAATCAGTATATAACATGCAATCAGTTTAATGTACTTTATTGATTACAATCTATTTTCAATTCTTCATTCAGGAAGCAAAGTTCAGTTTTCTAAGATACAACCAAGCCAACTTGTTTCTTAATGTTCGTCAAAAAATCAAACAGGTGAAACACCCTAACAACTTTAACCCTAACCCGAAACACCCATCCCCCTAAACACACACTTCCACCTAGACATACTACTGGATGGATGAATTACTTTTAAAACGTTGTTCCCGGCAGTGGCGGGATTTATGGGAGTGGTGCAGAGGGTGGGCACCCCCCCTCCTGAAAGTATTTCAATTACTTGTTTTAAATATTTGTCCAAAATATCATCAGTGTTTCATATTTACTGGGTAGTCCACCCCCTCCTGAAGATGATGCACCCCCTCCTGAAAACAATCCAGATCCGCCCCTACCCACCAAATTAATATAAGGAGACGCCCACAATCCCACAACGATTTATTTTATGTTTATTTCGCGAACAAAAAATCGAGTGGTTAAAAGCGCGATTGATTTAGACCGATGTATGGTGCTGATCAAATTTCGATCGATCGGGTGGTATGTGTATTTTAGACATTTCCAGGAAACGATAATCGGCCTTTGGAAATGTTTTGAATGGAATATCAAGTGAAACAAGTTCTCTTTATTAAATGTTGAAATGGCAATTAGGGTTCAAATTAAGAAATATGCTAGCTCTTTGGCTCTGAACTGCTGGTAGTTTTGGACATTAATTATTTGACCTTGTGCTTTTTTTAATATAATTGATATGGCATTTATGCGTTGTTTTTATTTTTAGGAAAACATATCAGCGTTGGCTGACAAGATGATTTCCTCTCAACTAGGGGAATTCCAGGATGTATGCGAAGTGAAACAGTCACTAGAGCTAGCCATCGGTTTCCTAGCAACAGGTGGTGGCGATTCTAGGAAATTAATCAGCGAGTATCTACATGATGTACTACGTATTCCACAGGAAAGAGGACTTCGAAATCAAAAGGTAAACTAAAGCTTGTAGATTTGATATATTTATCTTTCTTTCTCTCGGGTGTACTTAGGAACACCTTGCTGCAAAGGATTATTTGAGATCAGAAACAAATTTGCTCCAATACAGATCAACAATTTAGTGTTTGTTGATATATGTCATCAGAAAAAAAATATGATTGAATGTTGTTTGAGTGGGTCAATCAAACAAGTAATCAATCAATCAGTCAATCGATCAATCGATCAATCAATCAATCAATCAACCAATCAATCAGTCAACCAATCAATCAATCAACCAATCAATCAATCAATCAACCAATCAATCAATCAATCAATCAATCAATCTCTCATTCATTCGAACCTTTTATTATTTGTTTCTATTTACAACATGCAAATAAACGAATAAATTGATCATGTCGAAAATAACAAAAAACGCTTGGAGAGTCAGTGTATAAGCTCTATTGAAATTTTTGTTTGTTTGTGTGTTTGTATGTTTTTCCAGGCCGAACAGATCTGTCAGCTGCGACATATCGTTAATCTTTGGCAGATTGTGACATCTGAAAAAGCCAAAATCCTGCTACGACAAAAACAGGTACAGACATTTCTATCAAATGAATGGCTTACTTTGTGTATTGAATAAAGTTAACACAATCATATAAAATATTTAAAAATGCCATGACAGTTTCTATTAAAACCTTTACCTTTTCTTAGGATCCTTTCAACGATCTGCCTGATTCTTTCAAAGACAAAATCCCGACTGCAGAAATCAGAGACCTAAAGAAATCACTGAAATCAGTCCGCGACACGAAGCAATTGTCATGGGATCTAGTAGAAATGATAACTCTTGATCTAAACAAGGAAAAAGAACAGGCTCTTGACATGAGGTAAATGATTTTGCTAATCCTGATATAAAGTCAGAATGATTTGCCATTTTGTTCAGACAGATAACTTTCTAATAGGACTAGCAAATATACTCGAATACCACGGTACAAACCCGTATAACAACCATAATGGAATACCGGTACAAACCCTCATAACAAATTTATTGGAGTGCCGGCATAAATTCGAAGACCTACCTCCCATCCTCTCCTTTACCAGCCTATCAGGCATCTATTTGATAAAGATCAGGAAAGTTATCATCAACACGACCATCATAATCATTACATCATAACCACAACAATACTTATGTCATGGCCCTTTATTGCAGCTTTCAAGAATACTTCAATTGGTTCATGGAAGGCTCAGACAGAGAACAATTAGATATTAATGATAGCATAAAACTTAAACATGTTGTTAATTTGTGGGAAATAGTTGTCAGCATGCACTAAGGGAAACGAAACTATCACAAATGTATCATTCGAACTATTAAAACCATGTAGCCTACCTTCTGCCGTCGTGGCCTGTGGTAAAGGCACTCGCCCTGCAAGATATAACAAGAACAGCAATTGCTAGGGAAAACTGCCTGTTTCTATTTTACTCCACATATAGTTGGTTATTATCACATGTATGCTTGACAAATACTGGTTTAAAAGTCACAAACAAAATACTTTTATTCCAATGTACCAATTTTGATGAATCCGAATATTAGGCACGAGCCAATATGTGCATTTTTTAAATATATCTAGAAACACATTTAAATTAGGAGAACGTTGTATCCAGTCGTGCCGACGTAGAATCGATCTCCATCAAACAGTATTTTATCCATGCAAACTGACGATATGATAGTCCATGCATTTTGTAGCTTTTTTTTAGATTGCACCAAGTTGTTTTATTAAAACAAAAAATAAAAAATACACTGGTTTACAACAGTCTTATCTCACAATGCAACTGTATTCACCGAGTTTGACCATAGTTAAGGCCACTGCCTATAGTTTCCAAACGGTCGACCATACCTAATTCAAACGACTGTAGCTCGCACAAAAACCGACCCACAGTTTTGAGTATTTGCTCAGTTACTATAGAAAGGTTCAAGTTTTTAATGATGTATTTTTTGTTTACGTAAGTGTTACCATGGCAACGGAACAATGGTGTCACAAGGTTTACGTTTTGCTCATTTTACGCGCTTTTCGATCTAAACTTTTAAAACCACACCCATGACGGTATTTTTCAAGTAATTGCCTCAAAGTATAGGGAGTTAGAAAAAATTGTATCAAGCCGATTTTGAGTTATTAGAGACGACTTTTTTTAACCCCTAAATTCATAATTGTTTGTTAGTGTCGTGCTAGTAATTCCTTGCGTTTTCGTGCAAGTTGTTTGCTTTTCTCGAAAGGGAGTGTAATTAGATATTTGTCAATTATGGTATTCCAAAAAGCATCCAGAAAGAGGAAAGCGGAGTTTTTAAGTCATAAAGTCAGAAACAGTAAAGAAACGAAAACGCAAGGAATTACTAGCGCAACACGCCGTTGTTCCGTTTGCCTCAAATTTGCATATTACGACAAGGCAGCACGCAGGAATTTGAAGATGAAAACAACACCAAAGCACTGAAAGTCACGAAAGCGAACTTGCTTTAGACATGGTCAACTTTGAATTTTGTTTTGAGCATATTAGAAAACGTCAATCAAATTGGAATTCGGGGAGCATTTTGAAAACATAGTCAATTGAAAATTGACTGACAAAAGTTTAAAAAAAAGTTATCGACGATTTTTTATTTCCGAGCGCTAAACGTAATTTTTAGACATTTTGCGAAAAAAATGCTCAAAGTTATGTTTACTTCGATGATTACTGACGAAGATGTGTTGCACTATATAACCTGAAATTTTACAGGAAGGTAGCCTAATATTTGAGCAATATTTGGGCGGTATTACAGTGGCAAAAGTGTCTTTTTCCCAAAGTTATCGCAGCACTAACAAACAATTATGAATTTAGGGGTTAAAAAAAGTCGTCTCTAATAACTCAAAATCGGCTTGATACAATTTTTTCTAACTCCCTATACTTTGAGGCAATTACTTGAAAAATACCGTCATGGGTGTGGTTTTAAAAGTTTAGATCGAAAAGCGCGTAAAATGAGCAAAACGTAAACCTTGTGACACCATTGTTCCGTTGCCATGGTAACACTTACGTAAACAAAAAATACATCATTAAAAACTTGAACCTTTCTATAGTAACTGAGCAAATACTCAAAACTGTGGGTCGGTTTTTGTGCGAGCTACAGTCGTTTGAATTAGGTATGGTCGACCGTTTGGAAACTATAGGCAGTGACCTTAATAGAAAGAATGGTTTGGAAGCTTATTGTTTTATGTCTTTGTTCGTCTTTGAGGTTGAACTGGTCTTCACCTTGCACAGGTTTTTATTTATGCTCATTCGAAATTGTGAAATAAGTAGGAATTAATTCTGTATCTGATATTATGATAAGAATTGTTGAATTTATTTGCATAAATTATTGGGCAACAAGGGTAAAACAATAATAAAACAAAAGATTGTGCATGGTCATGCTTGAGAAAAGTGTACAATAACTTGTAACAAAGGAGTTTCCTAACCATTTCGCTCTAATAACTATGGTTTCACGCAGTTATTGACTCAGAATTAAAGGCGGTAGCATATTTAGCTGTTGAACTAAGTTTGAATATGTTTAAATATACATGAATAAAAACGACTTACGTCAGCTTAAAACTGGCGTAACCGTTATGATTTATATGTTTATAAATGGTATTTCAATTGTATTTTGACAATAGATATACCTAATATTATCAAAAATACAGATAGCTTGAAAAGAAAATCACCGACAAATGCTTTGATTACACTAGCTTATCTCATTACTTTATGACATGCGCAGACAAATTTTCTGTGCGCTCTGGGAGGGGTTTAATGTGTAACCAAAGACAAAGCATTCTGGTTGCCGTGCTTATTAACGTCAACATGCAAATCGCCTGTTAGAGTTCAAATATTCTATTCATGAAATGGTTAAATTACTAAGTAGTACTGATGTTACGTTCACACTAATTATAACCCGGATAAATTTGAAAACGCAACTTTATATATCCGGTTAGGCATTCCGTCCACACTAAAACGCACACGAGTCCAAAACAATTTTATGCCAATTCTATTGTTCATTCGTTCATTCGTGCATTCGTGCATTCGTTCATTCGTGCATTCGTGCATTCGTGCATTCGTTCATTCGTTGGTTTGTTTATTTATTTATTTATTTATTTATTTATTTATTTATTTATTTGTTTATTTGTTTATTTGTTTATTTGTTTATTTGTTTATTTGTTTATTTGTTTATTTGTTTATTTGTTTATTTGTTTATTTGTTTATTTGTTTATTTGTTTATTTGTTTATTTGTTTATTTGTTTATTTATCCATTCCTGCCTCAATGTATTATAAAAGAAATTTCAATAGCGTGACATTTTAAAAAGGTTGCGTGATGTACAATAATACTTCCGGAATTTTTCCCCGAACTCATATCAACCGAGCCGTTCCTGGAATTTTGCAAGTAAGCAAAACTGAAAGGGTTTAAATCTACTTTATTTCGCTTCTTCCTCTTTAATAAGAGGCAAAAGCATGAAGTGCCTAAACCCTAACTGTAAGGATCCAACTGTTTTAGAGAAATTACGCCTTTCGATAGGTTTTCAGCCGGATTTTTGCCCTATTTGTGGAGCCTCGACGAGAACGAGCACCAAAGATGGCCACGAATCCGAAGGAAGCAAGAACGCTGAAAGTTCTATGTCTGAACAAGCTTCTTCAATTCAGAGTAAGTTCTTATTCAGTTTTCAGTTCATGACCATTTTGTTCTTATATCACTATCTATTTAAAAATAGATAGTGAATAAAACTAGCATTAAGTATCGAAAGAAAATGTTTTGTTTGAGTCGGTACAAAATCGATCTCGCTTATCTCTCTGACAGTACAAAATAAATACCTTATGAATTAGCTTTTTTGATCAAGAACATTGCTTTTATCGTTATAATATTCTATTTTCTTCGCATGAAACTTTTTTTTCAGTCGCAAATATGATTTATCAGGACTGGCTAAGGGTTTTAGGTATTCGATATCAAGTCTATTTTTTTCGCGTATTTCAAGTATCACCGAGCAGTGGGCAATCATATTGGGTATTTGGTATCTTTCAGATTTTTTCATATTAACAAATTGGAATATCTTTTCCTAGCGCATGACACCTGAATTTGAGGTCAGTATTTGAAAATTTCGGGGGAAAAATATTGGTATTACTGATTTATTATCAAGTCAACCAATTTGCACAAATTACCAGTGAGTTGTATTTTAACAAAGAAGTATTTTCTTAAATTTGACTCATTGACATTCTTTCAAGCAGTGTATTTAAATTCGTATCAAATTGATCAACCAAATCAAGCTCGTAATGTGTGAAAAGATACTTGTGGCTTTAAAACTTGTAAATCAGCTGCAGCTTTCTGATATTATTTTTTTTAGTTAAGCTTTTTAATTTTCCCCGCTTGAAATGGATTGAAATTCCCCGAAAAATTAAAACTTTCACTTTCGAAATTGATCATACAGTACAAGTTATTAACATATTCAGCATATTGCTTCATCCTCTAATGAGGACATCACTCAACCGAAACTGTTTTGAAAGTATTTTTTATTAATTCGTATTTATTCACTGGTTCGCTCGTTCATCAAATCATTCATTCGTTCAGCTTATTTTTTTCATTTTTCATTTTATTTTTTCATTTCTTCATTTTTTCAAACCCTGATGATGGAGGATACTCTCCGAAAGCCTGGTATTAATGTAATGTTTGCGTGGTGGAAACAAAGATTGTATTACTTATTTATTTTTTGTTATTTGATTTCTTCCTTCATGCTTTATTACTTTCATTCCATTCATCCATTCCTTCGTTCATAGAGGTATATACCTTCATTATTTTTTTTACTCTTTTATTTATTGACTCATCCATTTGTTCTTTACTCAACCAATCAATTTATTAATTCGTTCTCTTGATTCACTCTATTTATTTCTCCATTCGTTCATTGATTACTGCTGTGCTCTGTTTTCTGCGAAACCAAACAATCGAACGAACAACGTCACTTGTTGTTATTGTTGTTTTCTTTTTGTTTATTTATTTATGCATAATATTAATTGATTGATTGATTCATTCATTCATTCATTCATTCATTCATTCATTCATTCATTCATTCATTCATTATTATTATTATTATTATTATTATTATTATTATTATTATTATTATCTAGATTTATTTTTCCTTTCATCATTTTACAACTACAATCTACAATATAGAAGCATGTTCATCCCTTGAGCATAAGGCATATATATTTACATTTTGTGATTGGATATTATTTATATGATAATGTCCTTCTATCTTCTATCTTTTGCAACTCAATAACTTTGATGTTTCCTGGTATCCTATTAATAAAGTTATCTAATCCCTTCTTTATTAGTCCAAGGGCGCCTATAATCACAGGTGCAGTTGCCCGGGGGGGGGGGGGGGGAACCCGGGGATAAACGATCGGAGATGCTCGTCGGGATTTTTCAAGAAAACCTCTAAAAGATACCAAATCGTCGATTTTTACCCCTAAAAGATACGACGAGCATCCCCGATCGTTTATCCTCGGATTTCCCCCCCCCCCCCCCGGGTATAGTTGTCCCTTTCAGGCCCCACATTCTTTCTATTTCAATTTCCAGGTCCTTATATTTAGATAGTTTTTCCATAGTTTTAATAGAGATGTTTCTTTGTGTGGGTACAGACATGTCTATCAATAAACATGTTTTGTTTACTTTGTCCTTTACTACAATGTCTGGGCGGTTTGCTGTGATTTAATTTTTTTTTCTTTTGCTTTGGCCAAATCGAAACTCGATTTCCATCCGAATGAAAACTAACCAATCATGATTCATCATGATAAAGTTCGTACAAACGTCGGAATGAGCAGGCGGAGAATTCGGCAAAGTTCGGTGTTTTGATTGACGGGAGCAAATGGCGATGAGTGATTGAGTGTTTCAGTTCGCAGAAAACAAAAAACTGCAGTAATTGATTAATTAATCATTATATTACTTCTCTTTCTCTGTTTCTCACTTTCTTTTTCTTCCCTCCATGCTCTTTTATTTTCGGGTTGTGTAGCAACATGCAAGTTGATATATGAATGTAAGGCATGTTTGCTTGAGGAGAGGAGGGTAAGGTTTTTTGAAATCGTGGAGAATGGAGAGGAAGTACTTTTGGAGACGACCTTGTGCTCGTCAATTAGGATATCTCGTTTGAACCGTAGACAGTTGCAAACTAGAACCAAGTCTGTTGTTTTATTTTCTAGCGATTTTCGAAAGTTCTGGACACTTTTAAGATAACTTAAAACCGGCAGTTACTCTGCCATTGAAAGATTGATTACTCTTTTCATGTACATATTTTCTTTCTTACTTACTTACTCACTCACTCACTCACTCACTCACTCACTTACTTACTTTCTTACTTACTTACTAGGATCGGGGATTGCCCAAGACGGATGTCAATCATCTCAACAAGCACAGTATCAGCAGAGCGTGGAAGAACAACTCCAGATTTCAGAACAGGTCGATCTTCCAGACAAACCGCCACAGAAAGTAGAAGACCAACAGAAACAACAACAGTTTCAAGAAGAGCAAAAGAATGAAGAAGAAAAACTGAAGCTTCTACAACAACAACAACAACAACAACAACAACAACGAAAACAACAAGAGCAGCAACAGCAACAACTTCAAAACCAACAAGCACAAAAACATCGAGAAGAAAAACACAAAGAACAACAGAAGAAACCTCTGGAAGAACAACAAGAAAATCACCTACAACAGGTTCCGGAAAATGAAAAAGATGAAAATTTAAAAGGAAAAGAAAACGTCACAGAAGAACTTCATGAGTTGCAAAAACAACAGCAGCAGCATCAACCTTCAGAACAACAATCAAAACAGCTTCTGAAACAGCAACTGAATCCAGTTTTAGAACAACAGGAGCTACAACAGAAGCGAACAGCTCTTGAGGAGCACCAACAACGACCACATCAAGATCAAAAGCAAAAACAGCCACTAGAAGAACTATCCCCACATGATCAGGAACGTGCCAAGAAACAACAACAACAACACTTACAGCAGCAACAACTACACGAAAAGCTGATCAGAGATAAGGAACTGTCAGAACAAAAGAATCGGGAGCAGGCACAGATTATACAACTATTGCAACAGCAACTAGAGAAACAACAGAAAAGTCAGTATCAGCCGCAACCAAGTTTCCAAGAACATAACGACCCTAGTACACCCTCGACCTCTCCACAACTTAAACCACATGGTAATGCAGAAGGTCCTTATTCAAGGTCTGTCATAAGACCTCCTTCTGATGAATACAGCAGTGTTGATGCTTCACAGTCCATAGACGCATCTAAGCCTAGTTATTTAGATATTGCTTCAAGAAATAAAAGCATGGACAACGGCCAAGGTGTACCCAAACCAACAACCATGGACAGCTTGGTAAAGAGCAGTCAAAACAAAATTCCATGTAGCCCACAAATGCAAAAGGATAATGACGCTTCTGCTCATGACAACACTGGAGAAAATCAAGATGAACAGCATCATAACATCGATCAAAGCAAACAAGAGGTAGGTATAGCCAATTTTGTATATATTTTTTTGTTAGAAATTTTGCTACCTTTAAATGAATGAAAACTATAGAAAGGACAAACTTTAACAAGATCTATATCAAGAGTGATAACGACTAGTCTCCCTCGCATACGTCACTTGTGTCACCCAACGCTAGAGCTTAGCGTTGCGTGACACAAGTGACGTATGCGAGGGAGACTAGATAACGACCGGCTCTAACTAAACATTTGGATATAGTACGAGTTGTCTAGCCATCGGCGAAAGTGCTTGAGTAATTGTCACAACGCTGTGATCCGGATTCAAATCCTGGTTTTCTGTAGTTGACAGAGAAGAGAGGCTGGTAGAGGCGAATATGTTTTTGTTTTGAGTGCGTTAAGCAAAATGTCTGAAAAACGAATTGTTAACATGCTGCTTATATATTGATTGTAAATTACGGTCAGGGGTTTTTAAGCCGTGGTAAAACGAGTTAACATTGTTGCGCGCATCGAAATGTTTGTGACTTTAGTGATTCGATGGTACCGAGTGCCAGTCATTTTTCTGACAACTAATTAGAATTAGCTGCGTTTGTTTGTCCGGGTACCAATTGCGTAAAATATGATTACATCTTTTTTATGCTCAGGGACACTTTTATCAAAAGCAACCATTGGAACCAGAACACAATCAGACAGGCAAAGACAAAGGAAAGAATACTGACAAGACTGGAGCTACTGTGGAAACACAAAAGTATGCCTTTTCGTCAACAGTTCTTGTTCTTTGTAGACTAGAGTGGGTTTTTGAATTTTCGCTATAAAAATAACCTTTTGTATTAAATAATTTTTTTCCAGCTCTACTCCGGTGCCAACAAGACAATTTACAAGTAATGACTATGTAGCAGTAGTTTTCCATGCGTTACTGGCTCCTCACTTCAACTATGATCCAAGTAAAGGAGATATAGTGGTTGTTCGGGGCGGTTTTCCATTCAATGGATGGAACCAAGACCAGCTACAGATGAAGCCGATAAGGTATTTCTCTTGTTAAACCGTATAGTTGAAAACACAACAACCTTTAAAGTCCCTATAACCCCTCGGACTTTTGGTCATTTAAGCAAAAGTTCTAACTAAATAAAACATTTTTATCGTGAAATGGAGTTTGAATTATTTTTTGTCTGCCTGAAAAAGCAAGTCAAACTTCGCAAAAAATGCCTTTTTGGGCTTCCTGTCCTAAAAAATGTGAGCTGGAGATTGGTACTCTTTGTGACGTAACGGCCGGAAGATCGCGAGAAAGTTGTATAGATATTTACCAAAATAGATGCAAAATAGATACGACATGATGATTTACAGTTTATTGCGGACAATAAACGTCAAATTGCTGTGTAACAACAAGTAAAGTACCGCCGGCTTTATGCGGCCGGTTCCGGCCGTTACGTCACGATAACTAGTGCCAGTCTCTTTTCGAAACCCGGATTTTCTTGACGAAATGCGAAGTTTGAACGGTCACCAAAAATCGAGAAAAATACAAAATTCAGATTTTTTTTTCGAAAATGTAACTTTCAACGATCCTACTTTTATTTAAAATCATTTCTGGCTAGGGGTTATAGGGACTTTAAACAACAATAAGATACCCTTTATCAACAATATGCAAACGTAATAGAATTTTGTATTTTTTAGGCCCTATGGCGATTATATTCTTTTTGATGGTGAAACAATGATTTCTCTGCGTGATGTAAATAGAGGCATTCCCTATAAGTACGCTGTCGTAAAACAAGAGAAAAACAAAGTTAAATTTCTATGGGAAGAAATTGTTGGCCATCCTTTTGAATACGGGATGCATACAAACCGATGTCTGAGTATTCCCGAAAAATACAGAAAGCCCAATGGTAAGGATGCTTTAATGTAACTTAGGCGATTTTCTATGATTATGGTTCATCTTTGTGATGTGGTGTCAAATAAAGTTTAAGATTGTGACGATGGGAATCATTGATTAATTGATGGTGTTTTACTTTGTGTCGGATGATGGTGATGAAAATATAGTTAGCAATGATACGATGACAATGCTGTCGATGATTAGTCTCCTTACCAGCCGCTTTTAGTGCTTCCTGTGTCTGCGAAGGAGACTAGTCGATCTCTATAGTGAATATTTGTTGATATTACAATTTGTATTTACCTGGTCACCATTTCTATCAGCAATTTGGCACCAGTACGATGATGCGGCATTCAGTCAACCCAAGTTTTGGGAATCTGTTCGTAACAATTTTCCATATGTCAATCCATCTATGAATCCTGCCGATGGACGATATTGTGCTATGGAGATTATGCTTCCGGACTGGGACCGCTTGGGCTATGACTACTCGGGGCCAGAATTTATGGAAACGGTGAATCAAGTGATTTACTGTATGACACATTCAATGATCGAAAAATCGGGACGAAAAGAGCTTTTGACATGGGAGAATTTTTCATTGCGGCAGGTAACCAATTACTACAATTAACTAATTATTGTCAACTGTATTATAACCCATTTGACGTGGATATATAGCCCGCTATGAATTTTCACACGGTCGAGTAGATGAAGGTACTCTGGCTGCTGTTTATTTGAATGTGAATGGTCTGAACCAAGGTGGAATCGATAATGAAGTAAAAAGATCTTTCGGGTGAGAATATTATAGTCTTGAGGAGTGTTTGCATATGTGGTCTGACCACACAAACATTCTTTCTAAAACCTATTCTTATCCGGACGATCAATTCACTATCCGTTCCTTTATGTGTTTGCTTTAATCGGACAAGAATTTTAACTAACTAATCAAATGCCACACTTTTAAATGACATGTTACATTTCTGCTCTTGATGTAAACGTTTAAAAACTTATTGCCTTCTATCTATCCCCTCTAGTCTTCTCAAACGTTACGTGTGTCACCCAACGCTGTGTTCTGAGCACTGCTTTGTGTTACACTGGTGACGGTTGCTATGGAGACTATACCCCGTCTGATCTGGCTCACTTTATTGGACTCTCTTAATCGTTTTAGTCCACTTGAAACCTTAGGTCGCACAGGCTATTTATTTGTAAGAAAATGTATGTAATCAAAGCCGTTGGTACATAGGCTGCTTTTAAATTATTATCTGCGGTATCGACTAACAATTCTATAATATTTTAAGGCTGAAAAGTTGTCTGAAATTTTTTTTTTTTTTTTTCAACAGGCCCTACAGTCGTACTTCGAGCCAAGAGTAGCCTTAAACGTACTACTCCATTCATCTAAAGACGAAAATGATCAAGCATACTGTCTAGCAACGTCTCTTGTTGTGGCCGGCATTATCAGCCATGTCCTGAACATTTACAATGATCCTTCGAATGCCCCTGCGGAAGACCATTTCAAAACGGTATTTCGTTGTTTAGCTTTGGACCCATCAATGGGACAACAGAAATTGCATAAAGTCTTGGAAAATTTGATACATTATTTCCCAAAGAACACCTTAAAGTAAGTTTTAACATTTAGTGCATAGAGTCTTTGACAAATGCAATTTTTTTCCAATATCAGATTAAAACGATATTGTTATTTTCAGGACAAAGTTTTCAGAGGCGATCCTGCAATTGTGCCAATTTGTGATATACCATCGTAATGGCTTACACGAGTGGCTTCTTGCAATGCCATTGGTTCACTTTTTAACAGAGTCGTCATCTCCATACATCGAACCTGCTCCTATTAGCAGTCCTGACGCTTTGAAAGATAAATCCATCTGGGGAATGACGACACTTGATGTGGGTGTACCGGAAACCCGAGGAATGTCACCAACCTTGTAAGACGCTTTTGACTTAGACCGGCATAACACGATACCTGACGGATTTTGAAAAATTCGACACTGTTTACAGTTGCTTTTTACACGTTGCTTTGGTCCAGAATTCGTAAGGCTACAACCTTGGACATAAAAAGTTGAGACTCTTCAAAGAAAGACCGTCATAGCGATGTATTGCAGCGAACATATTGGAGAAATGTCAAAGTGTGCACAGAGTCTCCACATTTATGTCCAAAATTGTAGGTATAGGAATTTTCATCATGATAGCGCGAACTCAACTATTGTGAACTAAACAACTGTTTGAAAAATTTGTCTGGTATCATGCAATCCGGGACTGGTAATCCTTTTTTCCAATTCAATATTATTTGCAATTTAACCTTGCTATAACCATTACTATAATTATCCTCTTTATGATAATTTAACTATTAATGATTTGCTTTGATTGTTAGTCTGATGCGCATGTTTATTTGTGTTCCAGGTCACCTGTAGCTTTCCTTTCGGAATTACAACCATTGTTTAAGTTAGATCCACTTTTGCAAAGAACATTCATGTGCTCTCTTCCTCTGGCTAGCTTTGAGCAATGTGCAACTCAAGGAGGCGTTCCTGCTCACGAAGTTTGCTGGGCTCTTGCAAAAAGACTGCCTGGAAATTCCGCTGCTTATAATAGAGAAGAAGAGGTAAAAAGAGCACCGTTTTAAGTATTTCTGATAGTTTACTTCCATGTAGGCCGTTATTTTCGTTATATAACGTTCATGCAATTCATTAAGAATTCTTCGACAGTATATGCGTTTCTATTTCAATACAAAATGTGCAATAATCATAGCATTTCGAACGAATTTGTATGTTGAATGGTTAAATGATTTTGTGTTCGTTTATTCCACGGGGATCGGAATCAATGATCATGCCTTCAACGACAATTTTTCATTTTTTTTTTTAGAGGTCAATAATGGGATGTTTCGATTATACGAACAAACAATTAACGCAGAAAGCAAAGGAAAATCAAAGGTAGGCCGAAAAATCACATTTTCTTTATAAATTTGTACATTGATCATTATCAGTTTATAATAAAAGGCCAATTTTAAGCTCTTGGATATAATGTCCATCTTAAATTCAGGGTCACAGTGGAACTAACGTTACGAACAACTATTTGCACATGACATTCATAAACAGAGAAAACAAACAAACAAACAAAAAATAAATAGATAATCATTGAAATAAATAAATAAATGAATAGATAAATACATATTATTTAAAATGTCCAATCTTTTTGAAACGTTGGACGCGGTCGAGTGTAGTTTCCAGTCTGGTTAGTCTTACAGCTCTTCAAAGGTTTTGTTTCTATTTGTTCTTTTAGTGAACCTGAATTACTACGTGAAGATGAGTTGAAATCCCTGGTAATAGCTTTATCTCAAGTGATAAAAACTTTCCTTCTCTCCGTGAAAGACCGCATACAACTTATCTGTGGTGCTTTAGATATCATGTCAAAAACCTTGCAAATCCTCAAAAAACTAACGGTGAACAATGAAGGGACTGAGAGGCCAGAAGACAAAGAGTCGATCCATTTTTACAGGATGCAACTGGAAGACACAATAAATAAAGTCAAGGATAAACTCAAGGGGCAGTTTACCAACGATCTAACTCAGATATCAGCTCCATCTTGGAGACTTGAGCTTCAGGTAATTTTTGCACAAAGCTTAAGAAAAGACATACTAGAAAGAATCAAAGCGAATAAATAAAGAATAAGAAGAAATCAGAGTTTTACATTTTGCGAGGTGTGTTTTTTTTAGCCACAAAATGTTTGCACGGCAAGCGCTTCTTTATATTTGTTCCTACTGAAAAGCTTGGTGGAGGGAGGTGCTGACCCTATAAGGATGGCCCGTTAGAGCAACGAAACTCTGACCTCACACAGTCTACTCAAAAATAGGGTAAAAATGTCAACCCTATTTAAAAAAAGATTGCTGTTTAATACATAATCCCAAAGATTGAACCAATAAAATAAAGTTGATTATATTTACAGGTTTACTCGGGTTTGTATCATGTAAAATTTGAAGACGAAGAAATGTGTGCTGTATGGGAAAAAGGATTAAAGGATCATCTAGAGACACGCCTTGAGAAGGTAACACTAAAAACTATATATAAGAATTATAACTATTTGTTTTTTAAAAATCAACAATTTTCAAATAATTTTAGGTTGACGAGATAATGGCGATTGAGCTATATCTAAAGGAAGATTTGACAAAGTTCCACAAAGAATTGGAAAGGTTTCTCAGAGAGACAGCATTCAGTGCTATCAAGAATATAACTGAGGTACCGTTATATTTTATAGTTTATTCAAAAACGTATCCATGATTAATGAGCTATTAGGACAATTGGATTAGCCTATTTGGACACATGCATAAGCCTTTATAACTGATAAAGAATATCCCCATTAGTATTCTGTCATCCAAAAACTCATTAATAGTTCATGAGCATCTAGTCCTATCCTTGGTCCAATTTTGGTCACATGCATGAGGTTTTATACCCATTAAATACTCTCATTTGTATTCAATGAATCTTTATATGAAGACTCTAGAGTCTTTATATAAAGGTTCATTGAATAGTATCTTGATAAAATTACTTTTAGTAAGACAATTTATTAGCAGTTCCTAGCTATTAGCATTTTTTCAGTTGACCTGATGATGTTGTCGAGATGACAACGAAACATTGTCTAATTCAATTGGTTTTTTTCATTGAATAGTAATGAGATTACTTTGCATGGTGCGAACCAACCTCTGTTCAATCATGTGACCAAAATGGTTCAAGGAATTGAACCTGTTATTTAAGAAAGTTTGTCCCCCTTGAACTCTCAAGGACAAGACTCAAATGTGGGACGCATATTCAACACACATTAGAAATTCTGCGCATGATCAGAATGACCACTAGTCAATTTTATAACTTTTTTCGCTTATTTTTCAAAATTGTATTTGAAATATTTGGTTTTATGAGTGGTGGAGTTTTTGAAGTCATATAAAAAACTCGCAGGACGTGTTTTATATAGTACATAAAGAATACTAAAAAGGATACCTTTATCAGATTTAAAGTTCCATGGGACTAGCAAAGATTTCAGTTTAAATATTCAACCTGATGAAACATTTCTCGTTTATTAAACATTATTAATTACTTTATTGTTTTTTTATGAGTTCATTTAAACATTTTTTCGGTTCAAGCATGTGAATATAGCTGGTCTAACGTTTATTATGCATTGCCTCTTTATAAATTATTTTAATTATTTCAGACTGGACGGCATTCTGAGCGTAACAAGGCCTTCGAGAAGATGAGACCTCAAAAAAGTGATAGTGTAGACTTCAAAAAATTGGGTGAATTGATGTCTCATTTCCTACAACAAAGCTGGCCTAAAGTAGATGTTACAGAGGAACAGTTGGCGAAGCACACTTTATCTTGGGAACCGATGGGGAGCTACCTAGATTTCTTCAGTACGTTTGAAAACTATGGCGCGCCAATCTAGACAAAAAATACTTCGCTATAAATATGATACTTCTTTACAGATCTAAGACTTCATTTGATGAAAAGAAAAAGAAGAATAATTTTATTTATACTAGTATTTATACAAGTATTATACGCAGATAAGTATTATATTCAAATAGTTATTCTGTCTTCAAATAAGTATTATTTGATTGAAAAAGTATTATATTTTGAAACAAGTTTACAAATAAAATTATTTTTCTTTTTCTTTTCATCATATGAAGTCTTAGATCTGCAAAGAAGTATGATATTTATAGCGAAGTATTTTTGTCTAGATTGGCGCGCCATAGAAAGCAATGCTAACTTTATACACTATTGCTTCAAACGTCATTTTTACTGTTAATAGGATGTAGATATTAAACTCCCAGCATTACACTCCATCACCACCCAATATGAGCTTAGATTGATCTTTAAGGTTGTTCTCTTGCATCCACCACGCCACTTCTTATTATTTATAATTATTTTTTTATTATTTTTGTGTGGAAATAAACCCCTATCTTGGCAAACAATATATCATTAATCGACTTAAGCACCATTATCGATTATCATCTTTCCGACCACTCTTTCCGAATATTAATATATAGTTACTATCTATTATAAAATTCATAAATAGAAAATCACTACCGTGAAGGCATCTGTATATCTTATAGTTACAGAAATCGTCCTGATTTGCATAAGGTTTAGCTTGAAATATCTCGGCCAAACTAAATATAATTTCAAAAATATTAATCTAGAATGGCAGCATTAATCTAGACATTTTATAAGTAATATACAATATTCGCGTCCGATCTGTATGAAATATAAAATGTCTCGCCTTCGGCTCGACATTGTATATTCCATACAGATCGGCCGCTCATATTGTATATTTTACGTATAAGTACAACCACTATTGTAAGCCCCATTACGACCACCGCTATTGCTTGCAGTAATACTACTGTTCCTTAATACGAACAAAATTGTTCTTTTTTAGAAACGAATGGAACCATCTTTACTCACGAGACACAATGTCACCTTATTCAAGTTGAAACTCTTCTAGACGCAATTCAGCAAAGAATTTATAACCAGAATATTACCGTGAACGTACTAAGAGTTCTTAGGGACAGCACTGAAAGATTGCTTGAGCTTGTTGCCTTGTCAAAGAGAGATGAGAGCACACAAGCGCAAGGCCAAGACGAATTCCAAGAAACCTTCTTAGACACAGTACGCCTACTTGAAAGATTTGACAAAGAGCGGGATGAGTTGGTGTCATTTCTGGAAATCAACTTCATCATGGAAAATGGTAAACACTTTGAGTACATCTATGCTTTTAATCCAGCCTTTGAAAAACAGATATTTATCATCAATAGCTGGTTGCGATTCAATTTAAAAGAGTGAATATTCAGTTGACTTGAAATTTTCTTTATTAATTGTAGTTGATGTTGCTGATGTTAAAAAAAAGATGGAAATCGATGTCTCATCTTATGAGATCAAAGATCTCGTTGTTCTTATTGACGACAAGCAGCCTTTAGTTATCTTCTTTGAACTATCAAATGAACTAAAAGAAATGATCAGTAAACTTAATAATATCTATGAAAGTGAAATCTTTCAAATCATCTGGAAACAAACCGTTGAAACTGCCAAACACGAAATCGAGAATGACAAGATGGATTTGGAAGAGCTTCTGGAATTAGTTTGGAGACCGACCTTTATGCGTTGCTATGGCGTATTAACGGATGTGGAGAAAGGTACCATTTCCTTAGCTGATGTAGACGAGTACTTTCAAAGTTTCAATGGCCAAAACGATCGACTTGAAAAAGATCTCTTGATTATTGTCGATGTTTGTGAAATGGATATGGAGAGAACGGCCATTACTAGACAAGTAGAGAAGGTTGCTAGCTATCATCAACAAATAGCATGTAGTGAAGCTGCAGACAAGATTTTAGAATTTCAAAAGAAAATGGAACTTGATGAGAATGGATTTGACGAGTTAGAAGAATTTCGACAACAGGTAATCCTCTTTATCTTTCAGATAGTTATAATTATGTTCCTTGAGATTATCTGCTTCTCACGACTTCCGTCATTTTGTTCATAAACATTAAGTGCTTCTTTTCCTTGGACGATTTACACGTACGTGTTAGTTGTTTACTGATTTACGTAGTGTAAATGTGTTTCATGATGTCATAGGTATGCCCACATTCCAAACGGAAATCACTGAATTCCCTTCAAGATGGCTTGGATGAAATAGGAAAGAGGCTAACAAAAATAACACCAGAGAGAATGAAGTGTCTTGATGCGATTATGGAATCAAAGGAATTTATTATCTGGCTGAGAACTGAACTTACAGGTATAATGACACAACAACAGATTATATATATATATATTGTAAAAAGATGTTAAATACGGACAAGCATAAAAAAACACTTTAAAGCAATATTTTAACACAAAAAAGGAAAAGGAAAATAGCAATGTACAAACAAACATGCACAAGACAGCTCAAAATACCAGTAAAAAATATAAAAACCGACCGATGTATTAAAAAGCAAATTAGTTAAACAAAGAAAAAACGTCGACAATCAAGAAATGATAATACAAATAAATCGGAGAAAAACAAAGAGTAGAAAGTTAACGAGCAATATTAAGAAAAACAAATTAACATATTAAAAACAAAGCAAGAAAACTCTTAAATAAAATTGTTTTGTTGTATGTAGATGCAAGTGAAGTTAGTGTGTTGGTCGAATTTGCAATGGGATCAGCGGGAGATGGAGATCTTGAAAGTGACCGTGTGAGTTCGCTGCAGACTGCAACAAGTGCTTTTAAACCAATTATTTTCGATCTTGAAACAAACCATGACTTTAACGCACTGATGGAAAAACTTGATGCTATATGGCATGCTTTGGACGAGGATGAGAGGTTACCTGAACAATTGGTAAGTGAAATGTTCTACAATATTTTAAATATGGTACTTTCCATTGTTATCCTGATAACCAACATCGTTTCTGCAAAGGTAGGAATGTCACCAGCTGTATTAATAATGTATACAAATAGAAAATCTGGAATGCCGTAAAAACAACAGCTAGTGTTGGTCCAGTCAATCACTTTATCCTTCTTAATAATGACGTATCAATCAGTAATCATTTGGTAATTCTTTTTGCTTGATTTTCGAAGCTCGACACCAGTAGACAACTTGAGTGGATCAAAAAGGTGGAAGACACATATATCTCTGGTGTGGTGTCTTCTTTAAGGCAAGTTGAAACCATCTTGGGTCATGGAAACCTCACGATTGGTCACTTGGACAGCAACAACGAGCTAGATATTACCAAAGTTATTACGTTAACTCTCGCAGAAGATAAAGCTGGTAAATTACAAAGACAAACGTATACACTAGAAGAGCTTGAAGACTTGCAAAGCAAATTAATGCTCATCGCTGGAAAAACAACTGGTAAAAAAGACGATGTTGGGAGATTCAATGAGGTACTTACAATACCATGCAATAAATCAGAATAAAAATATAGAGTTTATGAATGTAAGATATATAAAAATATATATAATTATACAAAACGTTGGCATTAATGCCATAAATATATATAAGTAAGTAAAAGAAATTAACTAATAAAAAATAAATAATGATAGTAATACTAACTATTTAAAAATTCTTTTAAAAGATGCTTCCTTAAGTTACGTTTGAAATTCTCTAGATTTTGACTTAATTTAATATCTTTTGGTAAGTTGTTCCATATTTGTGCTACACGATATGTAAAGGATATCGCTGGCAGTTGTTTTAAAAAGAGGAATAATTTAGAGTTTCTTGTAGATCTTTTGCTGACTTCTCCTCTACTAATAATTTCACTACATAAATAATTTGGAGCTAGGACAGTCCTACGCTTAAATGCGAATAGACCATCCCGATAGAATAGGTAGTTTTTGAACGGAAGCCATTTAAGGCTCTTTTAAGCACATTTCAGCTAGCTGAGATTTGTCGCATATTGTGCGGTAATGATTTGTTGTGAAAACGCTATAAATACGCTCTTTCACTTAAGGGCCCGGACTACCTCAGAACAACAATAACTCTTGAAACATGTGCCCGCAAAAAAAAAATACTTCTGAAAACGTCGTGTGCATGCCAAAACCCGTCAAAAGGCACAAGAGTTTTCGAATTTGACGAATTTGATACTTCGACCAGCCAAAACCTTTTTGCGCTGGACTATATTTCTTTTCATTTTGTTAAAGAGATTGTAAAAATCTTGCTTGGCTAGATTTGAGAAAATCCAACAGCTTTTCAATGTAAACAAGCGATGTTGAGTGGTTTAGAGTTTCTACTTTCGAAGAGATGTTGATTCAAAGCCGAAAACAAAAATGTCAGTATTGACAAAATGGCACACCATACATAATCATTATCCATATATTTGTGTAAAATAATATTTTGTTGAAGCTTTCTGTAGAAATTACGTCAATACCTTCCTTGACTTTTGAGTAGTAATTTATTTTTGTGCAAATGCAGTTTTCCTTATTTAATCTTCAAAAATGTCGAATTCAGCGATAAATTCTTTATACAATACCTTTCTAAGAAAAATCCTGATGACTTCTCGCTTATGTGATCAGGACTCTTAATTGAGTAACCTTACAATTGTCTTTGTTCAAGGTCATGCAAGGAGCTATATCTGTGGGAACTGCTTTTGTAAAGCTATGTGAAGCTGGTGAAGTTAGTCACCTTGAATGGAAAGAAGAGTTTCACTGTAAAAAACTTCTCCGCCACGATGTCAGTAAAGATTTGTTGGAGAGAAGCGATTACCTGAATGAATGCCTTGAAAGATGGACGTCCATACTTGAAGTACAAAGAAGACAATTCGACGAACTGAACTATTTTACTAACAAGCAGTTGTTGTATCTGAGAAAAGAAATCGCCGATTTGAGAAGAGGAAGACCGTTGGGTTCCCTTGAAGTCCAGGTAGTTACAGTCACAGCCCGGGGGGACACACGTGCTGCTCTTATATTTTTTTTTAAAGTCAACGATCTTATTCCTGCCGATTTCCTGAATGCAAAATAATTTCTCTCATTTTTTGAGTATGACAGGAAGTTTGGATTAAATCGGAAATAGAGTAGAATTGGATACCCTGTTCATGACACCAAGGTCGAAAAACCATACCCTGTTCAGCGGATCATCCCCGTATAGTCGATATAGGGTAGTACCCACCCCGGGAGTCACAGCACCTGAAGCGTACCCTCCAAAAGTTCATTAATGGTTTTATTAATCGTATATTGAAATGATTACATGTATTTGATTCCAGTAGTCAAATTTGAAAACAAGACAACAAAATTTAAAACAACGTATTTAAAACCGAAATTCAAAACAAGCAAAAAAATCTCTTTCTTTTGTCAAGAAATACGGCAACTTCTTGTTTCGAGTGCATTATAGACCTGTTGATTTCAAAATTGAATTCAAATCGAATAATCAATTCATTATTCAAATAATGAAATCAACAATGAATGTTTGGCGGGTACGCTTGAGGTGTTTTGACTGTAAAAATCTTGACAAATTTGACAGGAAATCAACCGAATGATCTAAACACGATTTTTCAAAAATTGATACCAATGCTTTAATTTCTTGCCATTCGGGGTGCTCTTATGTTTTGCTGTGTAGGGAGGATGCGTGCACAACGTTGGTGGTCTCGCAGCCTAGCGTTCTTTAGTTCGTCCCACACTGGCCACTATCAAGCATTGAATTATAATGGTTTTGATTTGGTCCAAAGGTAGTTCCTCAGTCGTCGTAAGGCATTTACTATTTTCGAAAACGTCTTTTAATCACCCCCCCCCCCCAAAAAAAAAAAGAAAAAGAAAAAGAAAAAAAAAAAAAAAAAAAAGGAAAAGGAAAAAACAACAACAACTCAAAAACGCGCAAGAAAGTACGATCAGTTTATGGATATGATGTTTATGCCAACTTATCCAATTCATGCTTACAAGCTATATGACTAACAATATTATAAAGTAATGAATGGCGCTTTGATATTCAAATTTCAGATTTACAGCCTGTTAAGCAATGTCCTACCCGAAATAAGCGCCTCTTTGTTACAGCAAGCTCTAATTGCTATTGACATCGACATCGACGAGCCGGTAACACCAGGATTCAAAGACGAACAGAATCTGGATCTACGAGAGAAGTACGCAAATTTTTTTAAAAATGTCGAGGAACTAGATTATACTGATGAAGTTGCACTTGCAGCCATTGTAGCCTGTGATTGCCCTGATGATAATTCAGAATTAATAATGTGGTGTTTAAAGAACAACCAAAAGGAACAACTTATTGCTGATATGTGTAAGAAAGGTTCCAGAGATCCCAAGTTCCAAACATTGTTTCCTGATGCTTGTCGCGAAAACAAAGCTAAAGAGGCTGTTGAAAAGATGGACGTTGGTGGTGGGTAAGTGTGCAAAATTGCTGAAAGCACTGCGCTGTTACCATTTTCTTCATCAAAAATTCCGATTGAATCATAACCGTCATTATTCTGTCATCATTATCCTCAAAATCACTTCTCTGATGCTATAGCTACAAGACGTATAGTAACAACTAAATCATTTAGGTATGTAGCTAGGTAAGGTGTATCAGTATCTACGAGGGTGACGCATTAACCATTGCTATAATCAGCGCCACGATACCATCATCCACATATAAGTCAAACCATCATTATCCATGTATTTCTGTTGATTGGAGCTCAGCAACAATTTTGTCCGACTTCATGTAATTTGTGCCACAGTTGTTATCCTGAACACCTGAAACGGCATAATGACTATAAAAAGGACTCGTCAACAACGCTACCATCCCACAACAGAAGGTCGTCTTACCCAATTATACAAATCGATTCCCCAATGCATCTACAGTTAGACCCATCGGTCAGCCTTAAAAATAAAACGATGTTGTGAATTCTATTCAGGTGGGATGATGAAAATAACGAAGACAACAACCATGTAAGCAGACTTGATCAAACATTGGATGGGAGATACCTTAGTCTTCAAGAACTGAGCACACTACTTCAAGCTTTAAAAGAAATGGGAAAAGGTGAGGCATTTTGCTTAATCAACTTTAAAAACAGCCATAGGCAATCATAAGGTTCCTCACTTTCCTGAACATATTCCACCACAGTATACCTGTAACTTAGTAATAGGTTATGATTTTATAAGAGCAATCCCTACCAGTCTGCAACTTCGCCTGCAGTTGAAAGGTGCCTTATCCAGATGTCATACGTTTGTGGGACAAACAAAAAGCTACAATCTTTATCTATTCCCACGATAGGCAATGGTATTTACTCAGAGTTCAATAGATTGTGATCTTTTATCAAGAAATGATAACGTTGAAATAGTGGAGCATTGAATCATCCCTAAGACGACCAGTAATTAGATCCATGCGCTCTACTGTTGGCTTCGTCGCCTTTTTTGCAAATTAGTACCGGATAATTAAAAGTAGCAGTCAATCTTTGAAAATGCTGGAATATACTTACCTTAATCTCCATGTATTTTTTTTTTTTTTTTTTTTTTTTTGCAAGATAATGAGAAGACAATGAAATTTCCAGAATATCTGGAAAAAGGGAAACCAAATCTGATGATTGTTCCTCAAAGTAAGTTGTTCAATTTATAAGCGTTTAGATGTTGTTCTTCAAAATAAAATCGACAAACAATGTGCTTTTTCTACTGTTAGAGGTTTAAGTGTCAATTTTGATATTAATTGATTGTCATTTCAGGTGACATCTTGGCAACCGTCATTGGTCTGTACTGGGAAAGCGATGTTTCACCTTCAAGATATGAAGTGGTAATTTGCACAGAGGACACAACAGCCGAGGAGGTACTGATCAAGGACATAGTTTGTCTTTTACACGGACATTCAGTTTCAAAATATCCAGAGGAGTGTCTTTGTTTACTAGAGGATATTTTATTCCTGGAAAAAAGTGCTCCCGCAGATCATTCGACCAGTTATGAGCTAAGAGTGTGATTATTCTCTTAATTGCACAATAACAGAGATTGACTGTTTACAGAGCATCTCAAATTAAACCATTAAACTGAATGAATGGGGCTATGCTGATAATTGAGTGATGGTATTATGATAATAATATGGAAATGTTCACTTATTTCGCACTTATTTTCCAGGTCGAGCTCTTATGGAGAAGAGCCTTTGCGAACAGTGCTAGAGATAAGTTTTACTGTTTGGCAAACGCGGACAAGTTGAGCCTTGATGATAGTGTAAAAGTGAAGAAAGCATTCGACAAACTGGAGGACGACTATGATAATGGTGAGCATAAGGCTTGTCCATCTAAATAAATCCATACAGTTGTCATCATCTAATGTCTATAAATACAGATAACCCGCAAAGAAATGTAATAAATTGAATTGGGTAGATCTGTGAAATAGCATCAAAGTTGGTAGTCGTTAGTTAGCCACAATCATTTTTAGCAAAACATTTGTGTGGTATTTAGAAAATTCATGAAAGCTTAGACGTCTGGATGACAATTTTTATGATCATTACTAAATGCTTCACAATATGTTTCATTATTGTACAGCTGGTTTGGTGAGCGAGGTTTTTTTTTTTTCGTCCAATGCCTACATCCTAAGAACATCCAGAGTAGCCTGGGCACGAGTAGTTATTTCCCATTTCGGCGATATAGCTTATTGTGATATCCGCCTCAATTTGATAAACTGTTTTTTTTTCTAGATTACCTGCAGCTTGTTATAATTTGCAGTAGCGAACAAGAGACAAAGTCTCAAATAGCAACAGCATTTGATAAATTTCGAGTTAATGGTGCACCGCGTTGTCCACGACCAAAAGAGGTACTGCTGCATCTCAAGAACTACTTCAAAGCTCCTCCTGCGAGCATGGTTCACTTTGGCAGACACGAGATTGAATGGATACCTGCTGCAGAAGTCCAAACACAATGCCAAACAGATTCCAGGTATATTAAATATAAATCTCTATGTATATTTTAATGTTGTGACCTCTATCAGCCAATACTAGACCAACAAAACTGTAGTGTATACGTTATCCCTATTACATTTAAATAACTGTTTTTTTTTTAAGTAAAAATAGAAACGATGTTAAAGTTGCAAAAATAGAAAAAGAAAAATTATTTATATTAACGTTTTTATTTCATCATCAGAATAAAAAAAATCACTTTGCTTTTTTTTCCAATATTAACATATCACACATGGCAATTTTCACTACAACAGTAAAATTGTTTCGCCACAATTACTAATTTGTAGTTTCGAAATAACCCTATTGACATAAGTGGATATTTTCTTTGTCTAGGTTCTCAGTGCTTGTAGTTTCATCCAACCGCTCAGGAACTGGAAAGAGTCTCATGGTTGAAGACTTCGTAAAAAACCTTGAAGCATTGGAGGGGAACAAACACATGGCTGATCTGCTTAAAGAGACGGGTGATCACGTGTCTCAATACGTCATTGCTCCTTTGCTTGGGAAATCAGTAAATGTATCTGATATCGTTGGCTTCTTGTTGCCCTACTCCATGATGTCTGATGTTCCTGTCTCAAGGATCTTCCACTTTGACGTCTCTCCATCGGTATGCTTTAAGCGAACTAGAAACGTAGAAACTTAAAACACTGTAGACACCAGAGACCAGTTGCACGAAGCCTGAATAGCGCTATCTACCGGATATATCGCTATCCAGCGGATAAATTATAAAGAAATTTTATGGAGGGGATAACTTTATCCAGTGATAACTTTATTCAGGCTTCGTGCAACCGACCCCGTACAGCTCGAACTTACCTAAATCTATGTAAAAATCAGTATTAGTGTTCTGGTGCCGCAAACTTAATAAATTAACCATTGGATAAATGGTATCCACTGCATATACTTTCTTTGGAATTTATCCGCTGGATAGCGATTTTTTCGGTGGACAATCTTAAGAGATCCAAAGTCTTTAGGGATCCTAGCGGTCATTTAAAACGTGGCTGTTTACGACTACGATGTCAACTATAGTCTGGGTCCACCCGAGGTGGATCAAAACCTAAAAAAGTGACTAAATGTTTCATCTTTTCAGGTGGAATCTGGCTTGGAAAGTGTTCTCTTCAATTTGTTGTACCTTGGGTCCATCCAAGACCAGCGAGGTCATGTTTGGAAGCGAAGCCCACGAGACTTGTACATCATTGAAGTGACGTCAGCTAGAAATGAGCTTAATAAGGTAACTGATTTCAAGGGTGATACAAACTAAACCTGATATCTATTCACAAACGTCAAGAATGAATATTAACTGTGAATAGATCTCAGCTTCAGTTTGTACTGCCCTGATGATGGACCAGCGCTCCCAAAGCTTGGTATAAATCATTAAAAATGTATGTGGAAGAAAAAGAACCTAGTTTCTTTATAATGATGCCCACGTACAAACCAACTTTAAAATTAAAAAGTATTTGCACATGTACCTACGCAATTTCAAAAGCACGATATTATTTTTTTAAAGTTCATAATATTTCAAATTTTGCATGCTTTAGTAGATACAAATTGCCGATAACACTGGTTTACTATTTCTTCGGTGAATGACTTCGGTAGCAACTAACTTATCCTTTTGAACTAACTATAGTGTGTCATTTGCTCATATGTTTATTTAGAAGAAAATTAAACATGTTTTTTTGTTTTCTTTTACACAGCGAAATACTGGAGGAACAGTTTCTCGTTATTTCTACAACGAGTTGCCGTCCATACATTGTTTAACGCCAAATGAAGTTTTAATGCAAATAGACAGGCCCTCAGGTACTCGCCGATTTTTTATTTGTTCAATTGATTGTAGATTTCCATACTTCCATTCTTCATGTATGCGTCCGTTTGCTAGTGCGTCCATTTATTGAGTCATTAAGGACGTTCCTGGATATTGCTCGCGCGCATCGTTACTGCGCAAGATTGAGCGCGCCCGCTCATTACCGTTGGTCAAATTACCGATAATTTTTCCTTCATGTTTTTCATCGAAGTCCCATTTGTGCTCGATTGAAAAGCAATTGAGTTTTTTTTAAATATTTTAAAGTCAATTTGCTACAAAAAGAACAAATATTAAACGTTTTAAACTTCAAACGGTAAATCATTAGAACAAAGTCTCCGCGCGGTATTCAAGTTTCAACTTTGCCGCAAGACAACATGAAAACAGAAACTTTCTATTACAACATGTGAAAAATAAAAAAGACATTATATGGAACAAAGAACAGTACACTTTTTTATTAATTTTCTTTGCAAATTTTAAAGAGAGTTGATTTCCGTTTTACAAAATTTGTATGAACAACAACAACAGCAAGTTTATTATACCTAGAATTACATTGATATTTATATTACAAAGAGTATATTTAAATAATTTTAAGTACTGTCCCTAGCAAATAACCGTTAAAGCTAAATATGCGCTAGGACAATTCAAAAATTTATATCTTATATAGAATGTATTTACACCCTTCAAGATTACGGGATTCTAGGAAAAAAATTAATTATAGTACTTATTGCAAGAAGTACAATAATAACGAAAAGAAAAAAGAAAAGGAGAAGGAAAAAATCACAGATGGCATAATATAACAATAAATTTCAGAGGAAGACTATATAATTATCAATTCTATCAAAACGTTATAAGGAAGAATCACTTTAGTCTTTGAAAATGGTTTAAATGCGCGCGTTTTTTTAATCAAACTACCCCATTTTCTACGCCTTGTACCTCAAAACAAACTCGGTGACCCACGATTATAATATCATATGATGAAATAGCTTTGTACAAAGTTTCACAAAAATGACATTAGAAATTCATTTACCCAGGAATGTCCTTAAATCATCTGAAAAAGCATCTACTGAAAAATTTCTATTGTATCCCAGATACCAACGAGTTTGTTCCTCTATTCAACGATGGCAAATTTTACAGCGAGGCCGTACAACGTGTTTTCCAATACTTGGACCACTTAGACAACCAACCCGAATTGCTCCATTACTTTGCCTTTGGCCAAGATATTTATACAGACGGCTCTGAGTGCCTTCGGCTATTCACAAGGTAATTTTTTAAAGTTTTATCTTATTTACAAAAGCATTATTTTTATTTATTTTGTTTGTCGTGTTGGAATTTCATGTAAATTTTGATTGGTTATTTGCTCGTTTGCTTATAAAATTACTTCATTTATTTATTGAAATTTTTACTTTTTGTATCTCATTATGTTTTGGTTTTCATGTTTATCCATTGATATGTATAAAAACAGTTAAAAAGTAACACATTTAAGCTTTATTTTCTTTTGATTAGGTATTGTGGAGTACAAGATCCGTCCTGGTCTGAACTGCAGTATTTTGTGAGCTTTCTCAACTGTCAGCTTAGTGATTGTGAACGGAGTACCTTCTGTCAAATGGAAAACATCGATGACGTCCTGGAAGGGTTTCGCTTATTTGTTGTACTGTTTATGACTATCATGTCTCAGGTGGGTTCAATTCTTGTCAAAGTTCTTAAAATAATTGCTGAATACTGAATAATTTTTATTCGCCAAACAAAAAGTGTACACAATCAACAATTCAAAATTAGTTTATTATACTTGTCATATGTATAAGAACCTGCACTTCATTTTACATTTTACAGATAGACTATCCAAATAGCCCATGCTTAATTTGCGTTTTGTAAATAAATAGAATATTTTTATCTTAACAATTGTTTGTAATTACCGTCCTTAAAAAAATCATATATTTCATGTAAACCTACCCCGTGCATTCGACCCCTGTAGAATTTTAAAATCCGGTAGAATCCGGTACAGCTTGGACTTATCCTTTGTCAAGATTTATGTAAAAATTTGTGTTAGTGTTCTGGTGCCGGAAACTTGAATAAAGTTATCCATTAAATAAATGTTATTTACTGCGTATACTTTGTTTGGAATTTATCCGCTGGATAGTGATTTATGTGGTGGATAATCTTACGAGATTCCTGGCCCTAGCTTTGAGGAATCCTATCCCCATTGACTGAGATTAAACATAATTTCTTAGGATTTTTCTACACGGTCGTTGGGCAACGAAAACAAATATGGCGGACAAGTGAAAGCAACAGAAGACGAAGACATTGCACAGTTTCAGCTACGACGGAAATGGGAAAGCAGGTAATTGCACGCATAATATCAAAAAAATATCATCATTGAGATCATCAAAATTACCATATATTAAAGGCATCATCAACTAACAATCTAGCAATTCATGACATACCAACTGATGACACTACCAACTGATGACACTATCAACTGATGACACTACCAACTGATGATACCACCAACTGATGACACTACCAACTGATGACACTATCAACTGATGATACCACCAACTGATGACACTACCAACTGATGACACTACCAACTGATGACACTACCAACTGATGACACTATCAACTGATGACACTACAAACGATGACACCACCAACCGATGACACTATCAACTGATAACACTATCAACTGATGACACTATCAACCGATGACACTATCAACTGATGACACTACCAACTGATGACACTACCAACTGATGACACTACCAACTGATGACACTATCAACTGATGATACCACCAACTGATGACATTATCAACTGATGACACTACAAACTGATGACACTACAAACTGATGACACTACCAACTGATGACACTATCAACTGATGATAACACCAACTGATGACACTATCAACTGATGACACTACAAACTGATGACACTACCAACTGATGACACCATCAACTGATGATAACACCAACTGATGACACTATCAACTGATGACACTATCAACTGATGATAACACCAACTGATGACACTATCAACTGATGACACTATCAACTGATGAAACCACCAACTGATGACACTATCAACTGATGACACTATCAACTGATGATAACACCAACTGATGACACTATCAACTGATGACACCACAAACTGATGACACTACAAACTGATGACACTACCAACTGATGACACTATCAACTGATGACACTACCAACTGATAACGGCATCAACATCAGTACTTTTCTAATACGCTTTGTTTTAGTATTTCTTAATAGACATTAGACTCAAGTGTTTTATAGGATATAAGCTTATTTTTTTTTTAGTTATGACTGTTCGGCTAGGCTGTGATATTGTTCATTAGATTTGCTTATCATCATGGAACACTAATACCTCAAGACGACTAATATTTTTTTGCTGTTATGTTTTTAGCCCACATCCGTATCTGTTCTTCAACCATCCAGACCGGCAGACATTTACTTTCTTTGGTTTTCGTATTGATGTGGATGGTAATCTGGTCGACCCCAAGGATGGACATATTCTAAAAGAAGGTCTTATGACAAAACGTCTTAGAAGAGGCCTTAATGAGCAACGAGTCAATTTTGAAGAGGACTTTGAAAAGCTAGAAAAGTACGATAAGATGACAAGTTTACTAGTATTGTTGTCATTATCTTTTATCTTCTTCCTCACTTTAACATCACACTTCACTACTTTAGAGTTCTGAAAACAAAAGATTGCTTGTACATACTACCTACGGGCATCCACATTTGAACAAGCCCTAACAGCCAGCACAAATTGTTTTCCAATCTTCAGGTATGAAAAGATCGGGAAGATGTGCCACGTCCTTGGTGTTCAATGGCCTTATGACCCTGATGAGAGTTACGAGCTAACAGAAGATAATGCTAAGAAAATAATGGCGATTCACATGCGATTCAGGTGTGCGAGTTGAAGTTGTGATTATAAAGACATTCTTGATACAAAATACCGAAAATGTGTGGTTGCTGTAGAATATTTTAGCACCATTCTAGGTGAAAATGTCTCTGTTTGGTTCAAAGAAACATATATTGTTTTTATCGTGATACTATCTAAATGCTGGTTTTCATCACTATCTTTCAGTCAAAAATCTAAATCTATTGATATCATTTTCATGCGATGTTTTCTAACATTTTGACATAGATGCGGGATACCTGTGATAATAATGGGAGAGACTGGTTGTGGCAAAACAAAATTGATTCGATACTTGTGTGGTTTACAAAGTGGACCTGGTGGACCAAGGAACATGCTTCTTGTTAAGGTATTGGAATGCCGTGTTTTGTCCTACTGTACTCTGCTTGGTATATTTGTCTTTTTTGCTTTGTTTATTCAATATTTGGTTTAACTGCTAATTTGTGTTTATTCATTTTTTCGTTTTTTATTTATTTCATTTTTTCTTTTGTTGTGTTATTGTTTTTCTTTGCAATTTTATGTAAACATTTCAGGTTCACGGAGGAACATCATTTCGCGATATTGAGAATAAAGTACAACAAGCTAAGAAAATGGCAAAGGAAAATATGAAGCTAGATACCCCTGTCGAGACTGTCCTGTTTTTTGATGAGGTGAATACAACGGAAGCTTTAGATCTAGTAAAAGAAGTCATGGTGGATCGTAGACTAAATGGAGTACCTCTCGGTCAGGACGCTGAGGGTTTGCGCTTTATCGCTGCATGTAACCCATACAGAAAGTAAGTAACTGGCAAGATTAAGGCATAATAAAATTAAAATAGCAACAACACTAATACTATATACATGACTGCAAAACAAACATTACAAAAACTATATACGATAAAAAAAAGTTACGGTGTTATAATCCATAGATAGGACATCACTAAAAGTTTTGTTTTATCAAAGCGATTAAGGTCAAAACGCTGCCTTATTACTAAATTTTAGATCTTGTCTATTAACAAAAGTAAACTGTACATCCTCTCTCCATTTGCGTGGTGCATTTCTATTTCATAGTTCACTTATGCTACGTATAAGTACATTACATCTATGGGTCATTTTACATTTTTAGACACACAGAAACTATGATCAGGAAACTTGAGTCAGCTGGTCTTGGTTATAGTGTGAAAACAGATGACATTACTGACAGGATTGGTAAGCCATTTTGAAAAAGAATATTTATATACCTGCAATATCAAGCTTTTATACATACAAATATAAAACGCGTTATATATTTTTTAGCTAGGGAACAAATCATATCACTAATCGACGTTTTATAGTAACTATTCTAATCAATTAAAAGGCTCACTAGTTCACTAATTATTTATTTGCATTGGAATAAATTTTGAATTCTCTATAGAAAAACACACCAACAACATAAAACAAACAACGCATAATTTTAAGAATTGCAAATAAAATAAAAACTTTGATATCTGGACCAGAAAAGAAGCTATCGTTGGTTTATTTCTCCTTTGCTGCTTTTCCATATAAAATTTACATCAGTGATGCAGGCATACCTAATTAGCTTTCAATTCGTTTTTCAGGTCGAGTTCCACTAAGACACCTTGTGTACCGTGTGCATGCTTTACCTGAAAGCATGCAGTCTCTAATCTGGGATTTTGGACAACTGAATCCTGAAATTGAAATATTGTATATTCGACAAATCGTGAAACGACATGTAAGCATATTCAATCTACCCACAGCTTTTCAGTAACTTTTTAATGTATTACACAGATCTGTAGAATGCTGTTCAGGGTCTTTTGCTCTGCTTTTGTCTTGTTTCCCCCTCTTAGGTGTCTGTCCGTTTTCGTGATTGTGGAACAACTTTCCTTTCTACTCTTATTCCTTGTTTTCGTTCTTTCTTTTTCCTTGTTTCAAGCATTCGTATTTCTGGAATTTGAATGTCTTCCTTTTTTACAGTCCCTTCATACCGATTGTTTTCCATGCTATCATATAGCGTTCTTGTTTACCCAACCGCGGGTTGACTCTTCTTTATATTTCATACATTTTTAATGCAGATATCCATGGAAGGTCATGTTATTCCAGGCGACGACGAACTGGTTGAAGCGATTACAAATGTGCTGGCTGCATCACAGCAATACATGAGGGATCAGAAGGTCACTTAAGATTTACTAGTGCAATATATATAAATTTACAGCATGCCAAATTGAACTTCATACTGTGATATTCCCCTGGGGGTAGGAAAGTGTAACGTATAAGATGACACAAGGCATAATAAATTGAAGAACTGAAAGTCTTTGAAAAGGCTTTTAGAAAATTTAAAGTATAAATATACTGTCAATAAAAAACAAGCTAAAAGTTAATATATAAAATTAGGTAAACCTAATAGCGGAGCTCCGATTTAATGAAATGAATTATTCATTCATTCTTTCATTTGTTCATTCACTACGAATTATCAAATTCTTGATCAGTTTTTTTTTTTTTTTTTTTTTTGCTGTGTTATTTTCTTTTCATGATCAAATAATGATATAATCAATTGAAATACACAAAGCTTTATGCATGCGACAACATTTTATTATACGCAAAAATGCGAAAAATATATTGTTATGCATGGTAAAAATAGCACTTGTCAATTAAAATTGATTGTCCAATGAGAAGTTAGAAAAGCACAAACATGGCTTCTTTGAGTTGTAAACAAATCCCCTCGCGCTTCTCGCTTTACGCTCTTTCACGTTTGAAAAAAAAAAATGTTATAACAATCAACAAAAATTTCACTTTTCTGGTGAAATGTGTAATGAATTACTTATTGGTAATCTAGCTATCTAAAATGGTTGTGAATTTTTAATTATCAAATGTGAATACTGCGTAACTCGCTAAAAAATAGCTAGTACAATCACAAATTCATACAATCGTTTTATTTTCAATAACAAATCAAAGATAACAAGAATCAAAATTTAAAAAAAAACACACACATAACGATGGATAAATATCTTACAAAAACTAGTAAATTTAATTATTGCAAAATGCTTTCATGTGGATGGTAAAAAAAGAAATTCATTAAAGATCGTCAAAAAATGTAAACATACCGGTGACACGTTTCTTGTCCTGTACTGTCACTTTTCCACTGAACTTTTTGTCCTCAGTTCTGTTTACAATAAGCTTGTTCAGGTTTTTAGAATTTTTAAAGTGGCAATCTGATTACAATAAGCTTGTTCATGTTTTCAGAATTTTAAAAGTGAAAAAAAACATTTTCACCGCCTCTAAAAAGTTTACACAGTTCAACAGAACGGCCGGCGTAGTATGGCTAGCTCGAGTTGCTCGATCACACATTGTGCTAAATTTGCATTTCCATCCACTCCTGAACTGGCAGTTCTACTTTTATACATCGTGTATGAAAAGTTATTTTTTGTTTTGAATAGTTGATAAATCTGCATTGATCCTAAAGCTCTCCGTGTTCTGAATTGCCCGTAAAAAATTGATGAATGAACAGAGTGAAGTCATCTTCGTGATCGCGTGTTCATTTTGCTTTTCACCTCTTTTGAATATAATGGCCGCAAATGCACGTTTTTTATGAAATTTTGGTCGCCGTCGATTTTACTTCTAAGAGTAGATTAGTCGATGAGTAATGATTGGAAAACGCCACGAAGAATCCACGAACCCGAAGAATACAGCCTTGTCTACCAGCATCTTGCAAACTCGCCAAATAAACTCTTCCAGAAATTATAACTTGTAAAATCTCCATCTCTCCATCTTTGAATGGCTTTTAAGCACCAAAGAAAATCTTAACAGCTCTACAGGACTTCACATCAATTTTGACTAGTTAAAAACATCGGCACGGGACTTGTCAGTGTAAATATTTTGAAGCTTTTCTTCGTTGAATCGTAGTTCTTTTTCTTTTTGCAAATTCGGCGTACGCGTCTTTGTTTTTCTTACTCAGTCAAAACTCTTTTAGCCGGCAGCTTAGCTTGACTATTTTTTGTTCTTTGTCCATTTTAGAAATATATTTGTAGAAAGTTTCAGTCAGTAAACTGTAAAAAATCGATTGTGAATTTTGATGTGTGGAGATCAGTAAATTTTGTCAAAGTTTTGGCGCCCACTAAAAATGGTCAGCGACCTCGCGCTTATGGGCACGGACGCCGGACGGAAGGACGTATTACGGTCGCGCGGGCTTCCTGTGTCTGTCGACGAAAACTCAGCTCGATGGTTTACCATATTTTCTTAATTATGGTGCTCCGCTTGCGCGGGACTTCGGCCCGCGCGGAGCTCCGCTATTACACTTTTTAGTAGTCTTTTTGAATTGTTGAAACGATAAAACAATAAATTGTTAAATTAAAACTAATGGTCAGTGATGATGCTGACATAATTTGATCCTGAGAAAGGCTACCAGGACAGGTACAATGACCTTACAACGCTATTTCTTTTTTTTCAGGATGAATGCAGTTTTGTAAGTCTCCGTGATGTTGAACGTACCATGAATGTAATGATTTGGTTTTACGAACATCGTGAGGTATTCAGACCATTGCTTGAGAAGATTGCTAGCGAAGATCATATTCCCAATGCAGACAGAAAAATGGAGCACAAATTTGACAGCGAAGACAGTGAAGACTCGTTCAGTAGTGATGATGAGAGTCACATGGTTAAACCTAATGAAAAACAGTTGCCTTGTTATTTCAAGCAAACAAGATCTAAAGAATACAAGACATTCTTGGTGGAGGAGAACCCATTCCCGGGTTTTTATACTGCACTTGGCAAAGAACAAAAAGTACAAACAAGTCCTCCTCCTCTCTTTATTCCAGTTGACCAGTGCAACGTAGAAGAGGAAAACGAAGAGGAGCCCTTAAAACGGCGTGAAGTTCTTGGTTCACGACATTACGAGCCAGTGAACATTTCAGAACCAATGCCATCAACATCTGGGATTTTTCTAAAAGACACTCTACTTCCCCATATAAAATCTTCTCCTGAAGAAGTCCCATGCACAGAGGACATTGAAGATTATGATGATATATTTAGGAATCCTGGTATATTTAGGAATCCTGGCACTGCTGCTCCTGCTGTTGATAATGATGAAAGTGATGATGATTATGATGATGATCTAGATAAGGTATCATTAAAAAAACTCTATTTTTTCCTTATTCAGATAATGATAATAATAACTTGAGCTTATTACCTTATACACCGGGAACAACCCACATACCGCAGCAACTTCACGACTAGCTATTGTTTCAATAGTAGTATGACTTCTTAAATGTCCTTCTTGTGCAATGAATACTAGTGTGAATTGTAGACAAACGGGATTTTTCTGGCTGTGTAATGAGCTCTTCTGCTTTTAGAAGTCCAGTTCGAGAGATATGTCTTAACTGCCTTGTAACAAAGTAGCAAAGATTTGCGCTAAAAACGTATCTTGTCGCGTAAGTAAACGGTAAACATAAAGCCTTGTCTTTATTCTCTTTGTGAAGGCAAGTGAAGCATAACTCGGAAATCAGTCATCATTTTAAAGCCACCAAAACTCATGAATAACTGATAATGGATTTTCAAAGCAAATGAACACCCGTGACGAGTTATATAACTAGTGATATAGAATTATCCTAATTTGCATAAACTTAAACCTCTATTTTCTCCCTATAGAAATTGAAAATTCTCGAGGTTTTGGATAGAAAAATATAAACTTACGTTTGGAGCTTTAGAAGCAATTTATAAAATTCGAATTTGTGTTTTATCGGCACTATAGATAAGCGTCTTCGCAACTGAAAACTTCTTATTTTATGATTCATTTATTTAATTACAGCCATTCACATTCATACACGGCCACTCCAGACAAAACTCACGACGTCAGTTTGCAACTAACTGCTCCTTATCAAACATGTTGTCTAGATTTTTTGTCTGGAGTAGCTGCGTAACAATGCGTAAGAAATCTTGTTGACGTAATATTATATTGCTGTAGCCACTTGATCCAGTTACATGGTCCCTTATCCTTGCTGTTGGAGTCTGCTATCATGCTAAACTGCAGGAAAGAGAACAGTATCGACAAACAGTAGCTGATGCTTTTAAACGTCCTTGCTGTCTTTATGGTGGAGCTGACAGAATTCTTCAGGAAATATCACGGTAAGTATAAATCTCCATTAGAAATTATTGGAAATATTTTAAACCCAATGATTACCATAGTTGCTACATTTTACTCTTAATAGGTGAATTTTGGTTATGATATAGCTAAAACGTTTTTTTGTGTGTTTTAGATGCCAGAAAGCCATTTTAAATGAGCTTATTCTCGGTCGAAACATCGCTCGTAACTCTGCTCTCAGCGAGAACGTCTTCATGATGGTTGTATGTATCGAATTACGGATTCCTTTGTTTGTCATCGGGAAACCAGGCAGCTCCAAGTCCCTGGCCAAAACAGTGGTTGCCGCTAATATGAAAGGCGGAACTGCATCAGAATCAGAACTTTTCAAATCTTTTAAAGCGGTAAATATTTTGAACAAAAAATGTACGTGACCAAGGTGACCAAAAATCTGCCCATGCAACCCAGCAAATCAACTAATCAACCAAACAGTCAGACAGTAAATCAATCAATCAATCAGACAGCCACAACGGATCAGTCAGCTCAAAAATTATTCAAATAATCAAACAGTAACAAAGAAACCGACATTACCTTAAACTCAAAAATGAGGTGACTTCACCGAACCCACTTTTATCGCTGACAGAAGACACAGTAGACAGGGTGTGATGATAGACAACTGTGCAAACTCGTAGACTGCATCGGAAGTCAAACATTCAAACATACAAAATAACCCATAAAAAATCTGTAATCGATCCTGTTTTGATCAGTGCATACCATAATTCCAGGTCCAAATGTTTGCTCACCAATGCAGTCCCCTGTCCACGCCTGAAGGAATTCAAGAAACATTCCGCCGATGCTCAAACCTTCAAAAAGGCAGAAATCCCGACAAGTTTGCTTCTGTTGTTGTGCTGGATGAAGTTGGACTTGCCGAAGACTCGCCTTTGCTTCCACTGAAAACACTACACCCCCTTCTCGAAGACGGTGTGACGTCATCTGATGATATCATAGAAACAGATGAGAAGCCGGAAAGGGTTGCTTTCATAGGAATATCAAACTGGGCCCTAGATCCCGCTAAAATGAACCGAGGTATAATGTTGTCACGTGACGTCCCTGGCTTGAAGGAACTGGAAGAGAGTGCCATGTAAGTATTGATGTGCAGTTGTATTAAAATTTCGATTTTGAAATCTTGCAGATATATATATCATCAAAATCTATTGTAAGTTGTCTGTGATTGGTTACATTTGTGCTGCCTTTGTATTCAGACAGTTTTATAGATTTTACTTTTATGAAATACATTTGTCGTATTACCAAAACGTACCATAAACGTTGGGCTTGTAAGAGGTAACGCTAACTATTAAAATTACCAGTCATTTACGTCATTTTTAAAATGAAATTTTATGTTTTGCTTAGTAAATCTTTCATAATATGGTTCTAATATAATCAATATCATGTCCCAAGATTTCACTTTACGTCCATTTTGGAAGTTATTGGTATTTTCTTAGTTTGCTTGATTTCACCAATGACATACCAACTTTGTGATGAGCTGATTTTTTTCCTCCGTATATGAATGTTTATTGTTTAGGGGCATATGTGCATCTGACAAAAAAGTCCAAGAAAGAGTAAAACCAATTATCCCAGCACTTGCTCGTGCTTACTCTGAAGTGTACGAACAACAACAAGAACTCGAGGTCTTGAAAGAATCCAAGAAAGATGAGTTCTTTGGATTGAGAGACTTCTATAGGTAAATACACAAAACGTTGGAGAAGATGATGATGATGATAATGATAATAACAATATGATAATTGTTGGCAGACGTTCATGGCTCATGGCATGATAACGATGATGGCCTTGTGATATAAAGTTAAGATGGGGAACGGTGAGGATTTGCCTTGAGTTTTGCTTAGCTTGGACGTTTTCACCTGTTTTGATCCCGACTGTACAATTTTAGTTTCTCAACTGGAATCGAGCAATCCACTTGCTTACAGAAAAGCAAAAATGAGCAATTTTTATAGACAAAAGCTGGACGAAAATGCACATCTCTATGAAAAAAAAATTAGTTGGCAATGTTTTTTGCTTAGTTGATTTCGTTGCAAATTTTGTATGACTTTCTCTTTAGTGGTAATGGTTTTAGTTCCTTAGATCTATTGAGTTAATTTTTTTCTATGTCAATGAGCTCTTAGCAATTTACCGGAAAATTAATAAAGCGAGTATATAATAAAACAAATAAAAAGAGGTTTTGCCATGCTTGGTAATAGTACAAAGGCAAAGCCTCTTCTATTTGATTTCAGTTTTTAATTGCGTATGACGGTTTGCTAGTTTAAAATGTACGTGTTTATAGACGATCTTGTACAAATTAATGGATCATCTAAATAATTCTATCACTAGTAATATTTCGATGTAATAACATTACGTTTTTATATGTTCAAGTCTGATCAAGATGGTCTATAATGAAGCGGCTAAAGACAAGTTCCGCACTCCTAACTGGACGATGATCGAATATGCCATTCGACGTAATTTTGGTGGGCTTGATGTTGATTTTCATCCAGTGGAAATTTTTAGAAAACACTTAGACTTGCCACGTGATGGACAGGTAACGTCTCACATGAATATACTAATGGGTACAAGTACGAATGAAATAATCGACAAATCAATCAATCAATCAATCGATCAATCACTTATTCAGTCAATAAGGCGGTCAATCAATCATTCAGTCAATCAACTAATCAATAAAATCAGTTGATAACCTAAGACATTAGTCCATCAGTCAATGATGGATTATTTGTGTTTTATTTCAGGACAATAAGCAAGTGAGTTCCCTTGATTTGATCAAATCCAGTCTTGATAATGATCCTGGAAAAGAGTAAGTACCCTTAATGCAATGATTCAATGTTACAGTTTTGTTTAGTTCAGTTAATTAGATTTTACTTCAAGGAAAGGCAGGGACACCAGAACAGCTTCGCCAATTAATGTGGGCCCTGGGACCTTCAGATAATTGTCCTTATCCGAGAAAACAGTCAAACTACTCGAGCCGCAAACACATAGAAAGCATCTATGATTTCATGATTGGAAAATCTAATGTATTATTCCATTTGAATATTTAATGTTTGAAATCAACATCTAAAATATTTGAATAAAAAAGAAGCCGTAGAAGGCAGAAAAAAGCTTTAAAAATCTAAAATATAAAGGTCAAACTATCTCATTTTGTGCAGAGAAAGTCGACATCTGCTAATTCTGACTGAGAATCATGCAGCTCTTCCCATCATACAGCAATGTTTGATTGAATCAAGGAAGGCAGATGACGAGAACGAGCCTGTCTTGATCTTTGGAAGTAGTTTCCCAAAAGACCTTGAGTACACACAGGTTAGTCATCACTGTCGTCTATATCACTATGATTCTGCATGTTAAAACCATGTTAAACTTCCTCATTCTTCAGATCAATATCGTTCTAGATCTACATTATCATCAAAACCAACACCACACGACCATCATGAATCATCACCATATCATCATTATTTTGCACCTGATCGCTAATTTCCTGCCGGTATCATTACCCGCATTATTATTGTCGATCTACGCTGTTTTCTGACCAGATTCATCGTCTTTATCGATTCCCTATTTAATCTTTATCAGGTGTGTCGAAACATCAATGACATAAAGGTCTGCATGGAGACAGGACGAACTGTCATCCTTCTAAACATGGAAAAACTATATGAAGGACTTTACGATGCTTTGAATCAAGTAAGTAATTTCACCGGGTGGCAATTATCTGGAACTTGAACGTTGTTGGCTCTAAATTTGCATCGTTTATCATTTTTAGTACTATGATCGCTATGGTGGCAAGAAATACGTAGACCTTGGTCTTGGATCTCACAAAGTCAAGTGTAGAGTCCATTCAATGTTCCGGTTAGTGTCTGCAATGAATCAATCAATCAATCAATCCACCGATCGATCATTTAGTAAACTTCCAAACGGCCGGATGAATTAATTATTGAAGTATGGAACCAAGTTTTGAATAGACGAACGAACGAATGAATATACAACAATCAAATGTATGGAAAACTGGATGAAAAACAAATAAAAAACTAAAATATAAAATGCCTATAACAATTGAAAAAAAAAGTCATTATATAAATTGCTCTTCTTTTGTTGATTCTATTATTAGACTGATCGTAATTGCAGAGAAGAGTACCGTGTACAAGGACTTCCCAATCCCGTTGATAAATCGACTTGAGAAGCATTTCTTGGTCTTGTCTTCAAGTCTAACCGCGCCTCAACAAGAACTTGTACAGCATCTTGAGGGATGGGTTAAAAGGTTCTCTCACATTGAACTGCCAGCGCACCATCGACAAAGGTTTGATACTACTGTGCTACCTTTTATCTATATTTTGTCCTTTTGACTTTTCAACTCCAGAACTCTAAAATCCTTGAAAATTTAGTTCTCATGAGGGATATTTGCAGTCATTTTCGCGACGATTTCTACAGCGACTTTCAGAAAAATGACAAACTTAGAAAAATTTTACCGTAGAAAAATTAATATCAAAATACGTTTCTATCATATTAGACTTATGCTTCCTCCTGGATATATTTCAGCGAAAATCGCTAGTGTGAGCAGGTCCTTAATACACTCAGTTTCTTTTACGACTCACTTTTTGGTCTACCGGATAACAAGGATATTCTCTACCAATTGCGATAACAAACATTGTTAAAACTTATATACATTCGTGATCGTTTCATAGGACGTTTACGCTGGGTGATGCATTTGTTGGCTATCATGATGATACTATACCGTCCGTGGTTTTCCAAGTCTGCAGTAAACTTAGACAAGATGGAACACATCTTGACGAAGAAAACAGAGTAGATTGGGAAGAAACAGTGAGTCCAATTTTCTGCAAAAGTTATTCATTGCGACAGTGTCCCGTGAACTGCTTACATAATGTATATAACTAAGCAATCGTCAATAGTACTGTGAACATTATCTCCACAATTTTACACAGTTGACACCATTAAAATCATCAAATTTAATGCCGATGTTTCAAACTGAAGAGGAGAGACTGACTTCAGAGCCAGAGGTGTTCATAGCATTCTGAGGATGTAAATGTCTTTTGTTTATCCTCGGATTTGAGAGTAGCACGAAAAGTGCTAATGTCTCCGAGACACATTCACACTCGCTACCCCTTCACCAGTGATTTATACAACCAGTGATTTATACGACACCCTGTCGGCCTAGATCCATCAATTCATACATCATTATATCCTCATCTTTGTAACCACCATAATATCACGTTACCACTTATCACTGCTGATGCCATTGTCAAACTTGTCCGCTTTTGTACACTATATCATTTCCACAATAAAAATCATCACCATCATTGCAAGGATTATCACAACTGATATTATTGTCATTGTCAGGTCTTGTGTGAATCTAAGAAGCTTCTCGTCCAGTGTTGCACACCAGATGCCATTGTCAGGCTACATACAAGTAGTCTTAAGTACGAGGCTGATGAGATATGGAATATGTACTTCAAAGAGCAGCATCATTCAAGTTTGGCAGATTTCCTTCGGCATAGGGAACATGATCAAGGACTACTTATCCAGGTATTAACAATTTAACTCCGACTCCGAGTGCTTAGGCTTGAGTATATGATGCTACTTTTAAATTGGGATAAATATTTTTCCACCCCCGTATAAGGGATCCCAGAATCCACCCGGAATCTGCTTTTTGGAATCTAGAATCTTTTTTTTCTGTGATCCGGAATTTAAACACTTGGAATCTGAAATACAAACCTACCCTTACAATACCGAATCCTCCTCTTTGGATCCCGACCTTAGGATCCAGCTTTAGAGCTCTGCCTGAATCCTGTATCCCAACTTTTGCTATAGTCCCTCACTTGGTGATGTGGTGATATATCAAAATTATGACTGATAAAAAATGGCTTAACTTATTTATTTATGTATGAGAGACTTCCACACAGTGTACAATAACATATAAAAAAGGACGAAATACTCTATGTGAGAAGTAAAAATATTAATAAATTATAAGGAATGTTTGCAAGAAACATCGAAACTTCTATGCAAGGTACGGCAGCCTAACCCTTTGTAACCCGTCTGGTCATTTCTGGACCGTCAATCAATTTTCTGGGCGGGCCTCACTGTAAAACTGTAGAAATGATTGATCGTTCCGATCGAAACTTTCAGTAAGCAGTATTAATTCTTAAAATTCAAACGTTTTCAGTCAATTATTCGAAAATTCTGATTCTCAAAGAAAGTTTTACAAGCCAACCATATAGACGTTATTTATCTTAATATTTTTTGCAGGTTTCCACTCATTCTAGATTATTATCAGACGAAAACTTGGAAGAAGTTGCCCAAGCATTACACCTAGATAGACCTGACTATGTCAAAGCGATCACTCTACAGCAATTCCAAACAGAACAGCAGTTTTCCAATTGCGTTGGGTATGTTTTTAAAATCTAAAGTGTGTGTTAAAGTTGGATCAAGGTCTCACTCAGACAAGAGTGCAACATGAATTTTCTACAAATTAATATAACGCCGGCATCATCAACATTTTCACTGACGTCCACTCATTTATTTTTTTCTGTTTCAATATAATTTCACATTTTTTTTTTAAAGGAATTTCTTTGCTCATCTTGGCGGAGACAGAGGTCTGCTAGTAGTTCAGTGTATTGCAAGTGACCTGGCCTTCAACCTACTAGCCTGTGCACGCCACCTTCTATTAAAAGAACGAGCTGAAATAAAAGACGATGTACCCGTTCATATCATAGTCATCATCCAACTACCCAGAATTCCAGGCGGCTACCCTGACTTCGTTGGTTTCCAAGGGCAACAGTGGGAGTCTGTCCATGTTGACGAGCTCTCAGAGGCATCGCTCCGTGTTCCATCTTTAGAAGACGTGAAGGACCAGTCTCTTAGTCAACTGTTCAAGTCGTCGATCGACAAGTTTTTTGACGATGATAAAGGAAATACAATAAACGCTATTGATGTTTTGAGACAGTGCATTCAATCAGCTGCACAAAGGATTGATGACAGTCTGTCAACGGTTACCAGGGCAACCAAGAGGATTGTCATCTTGTTAGAACTGCTTTCTAGAGAGAACAGTTATGAAGAAGGTCAGTGCTCCCTTGTTCACATGCCTTTATCTCTTCGTTATTCCGAATCTTAGGGAAATTTTACGATATTGTCATATATTGCTGACCTTTTGACAGATTATAAAAAATTTTCATAAAAAGTGAGTGACTTTTATCTTTGGAATCAAAGCAATGTATAATGGTGCCTGCGAGTTCCACGAGTACATACCAAGCATTTTCTTTTAAAATGTTATTTATTATTACCTTTTTTGTTATAGATAATACCCACTCCTTCCCATATGTACTAATAAGCCGATTCCATGAGCTGTTAGAAGAGAAGGATGAACGTTCACAGGCTAAGGGTACTCAATGGTCAACATCAGAAGCCATGGAAAAAAATGACCTACAAGAGTCTGGTACCTACAGGAAAGCTCTATGGCGTAAAATACACACTGCCGTTGTACCAATTCTCTCCGAGTTAATCGCTTTCATCGATAAAAATTGTAACCTAGAGCTTTTACACCGAGGAAAACCATGGCTGAAAGACTTGTGGCTTAAGATCTTCCAAGACAACAGACTTACAGAGCTCCACTACACGTCGTTCTTCACAGAAGATGATGTCATTAGAAGTCACGTGCCGGTAACGCCATCAGGGCGTGACTTACACGTGTTTGAAAGCCATCTTCCGTTTTCTTGGCTTATCAAAGAGAGGGTTGATAATCTGTGGGCACGTGCCAAGGGAGTGGCAGGTAGGTGCACGTTAACAGCTGACGAGCATTTGAAAAAGATCCAAAAAATAAAGAAGATAGAACAAATTAAGTTATCTAATGTTGGGAGATAAATTTCGATTGGATTGCATAGTAGTACCTTTAAACGTTACATCTAAGTTCACTGTAAAGTATTGAGGACTAAAAATGAAAGATTAGTCAATGTTAAGGGAAAATCCATTCGGGCAGTTCCATCAGCTTTTAACTGGAGAGGTACTGTCCAATAATTCGTTTGGAATTTCTAATGGCCATTTTCATTATCTGTGTAATTTCAATTTTTTTCTTTTAAAAGATTAACAAACATGATCAATATCATGTATACAGAGATAGAGTGCATTTGTAAATTGTATACAGATTTTACTTGCTGTACTTCGATCGTACCACGTAAAGGAATCCAGAATCCATCAAAAACGTGCGTTTAGAATCCTGACTTTTCCATTTTGCATGGTTCAAAATCCGAACCCTTGGATACTTGGAAGTCTTTGCTTAAAATCCAGGAATTGTCCACGTTTTGTCCACTCGTAGAATGCTGAATTTTCCACTTTGGATCCTGAATCCGAAACTCTTTTATAATAATCGTATAATATCCCACTTTGCAATTCAAAATTCAGATTTTGGGATCCGAAATCGATATACAAGAAATCCAGAACCCTTTTCAAATTCCCTTATATGTGGCGGTGTACTTTAATTGAATAAAAGTTTTCTTATTTTACATCTAAGTTCAGGTTTTAATGCACAAGTCCAAAAAAAATGACAGTCAATTGAATTTTATGATTCGTTTTGAAAATTGCGTTGGGTGGTTGCGCATGCCACCCAACGCCGTTTTGCGAAACTTTATTTTAAAAATTCAAATCCTAAAATCTCTGCGATTTCTATATCAATAGTTGCTAATTCTAGTAAGCTTTTTTGATTTCTTGGCTTTATTTTTACCTTGATTTTCAATGACATTTTTTTAATGGCTCTTTTCAATGATTGTGGTTTTGAATGGCTTTTCTGTACGTACTGTACTATCAGTGACTTGATGTTTTCATATTTGTCCATTAGAAAGCTCCAGCAGTTCTGTGGTAGAATGTTTGCGGAGAATGATGGCCAACTCGGACATTGTTGAAATCATGAATATCATCAATGAAAATCAAGAAGCCGTTGAGAGATACATTCATGATTTTGTTCATATGAACTACAAACCTGTGGACAACGAAGTTGAGGTACATTTATGACAATATGTTACCTCTAGTTTTTTTTTCCATTGTTAACATGATCATTTCGGTGACTGATACTATCATGTTGTTGTCATTATCTTCAGTGTTGTGTAGGTCGCCCAATCGCGCTTTTTTTTTTCTTTTTGTATTTTAATAATGAAATGAAATTTTATGTTTGGGGTTTACTGCTACTTTCTCGTTTGGGTTGTTTTAATTTTTTTTCGTCTTCTTGTTTTACATATTTTTTATGTTTTATAAAAGGTTTTTTTAGCTATTAATGGCTATGAATTACATATAAATCCTTTATTTGCTATAGATTTTGTTTTTTAATCATTTCCTTTTCTGTTGTTGTTGCGGTTCAGCTTGTTGCCAGAGCAATCATCGTCACAACGAGACAGCTACACAATGACAACAGTAGTACTACATTCAATTTCCCGGATGTTGCTTTGGTACATGAGGCTTTTTCTCGTATCGATGTTCGTATCGCTTGCTTCAGACAACTTATCCAATGCAACCCAAGCATTGTAGACAAGCTTCTGGATGCGTTCACTGTCAATGAAAGTAGCATGGTAAGGGATAAAAGTGGTAATTGTTTGATCATCATCATCAAAATTGCTATCATTATATTATAGTTAGTGTTATAGTTAGTTCTTATTTTGTAACAGCCTTTATCGTCATTTTCAAATAATAATGTGCTCGCCTTTTTTTACATATTCATTATTATAAATAAATAAAATTTACTTATCATTTGTCTCACTATGTCAAAACGCGACGTTTCGACTGCATTCAGCTAGTCATCATCAGGCGAAATGCGTAGAAAGGGATGACGCAACACTTTATACTCGGTAATTCCCATGGTAGTGCATTTTGATGGTGCGAATGTATGCCTCTGGGATTTCAATGCCGCTATCTCTATTAAAGTTGGTGGGGTGGAATCTGATCTGTATGGTCTCCTCGACGCATCGTGAATACCAATGTTGGTCTTGTTCGACACATTCGATGTTTTGCCGGTCTTTGTGGCGTGTTCTGCTACAGCTGACGTCTCAGTTCTAGCGAGTCTGACATCCCTGCTGTGTTCCTTGATTCTCTCTTCAAGTGGTCTTTTAGTCTCTCCGATATAGACTAGGTTACATTATTTGACTTGTTAGTGTCATTCTTATCAAATATACTTTAAAACTATCTGCCTGTCGTGGATTTTATCAAATACCAATTTTGTATTTTTCATTATTTGTCGTATTTCAGACGCTAGATGTAATATCTCTCCTCGTGTGTCTAGAGAGCCTAGACCCTAGTGAGATTGACATGGGCGATGATGAGAAGCGGAAGACCTGGTGCGAGCAGGTTATCACAATTCGTGCTCCCGCTGAAAGCATTATGGGTAATCTGAAAGAAATCAAGTATGGTATCGACGAAAAAGTCTTGACTATGCTGGAACAATCCAGGTATGGTCGTAACTTTTTATTTGCTCTTCAAGTAATACTAACAGTTAACATTTGGAGAATTTTGAAAAACGTTACAATTTATTACTACTTCGATATTTTTTTGATAAGAGCCTAAGGGCTAAATTAACCGTAATTGCCATGCAGGTTGGATCGTTATATTAATGCGTCAATATTAACCGAGAAAAACTACACAATAGATGACGTCAGCAGAAACAACTTTATCTTTGCACGCACTGGTATTGAAACTGAGGTCCATTCACAGCCTAGCGAATCTGATTTACATACCGTTTTCTGGACATAGTCATACTCTTTATCATTGACAGTATTCTATCTATAAGTATTTGTATCGTTACATCGCCTGTCTGTGTTTATGATTTTGTCTCTGTATTTTTCATGATCATTTTATATCTTTTCATAGACATTTATGGGAAAGAATAACCGCTATTCGTCTGTTTATTGAACACATTTATACGTCTGGCAAAAAGGTCAAGTTGGACATAAGAAACGTCAGCAAACTATGCAAAGTAAGTATTGCAGTGTAGTGTAGTTTGATGGAACATCTTACAAGTACGAGTGATTTGTTACTATTCTCATAGGCTTTAGATGAAGAAACAGACTTTTCCAAAGCCCCGTCTATAAAAGCAGTTGAACTTTTCCTAATGGATTGTATTGAATCGTTTCCAAGGTAAACATAAATAATCATGATTAGTAACACTTGTTATTCTTTCTACTTCTTCATCCGTTCACTGCTTTGTTACTTTTACCGTTCATTCATACAATTTGGGTACTTGTTGTTGTTGTTTTTTTTTGGGGGGGGCTGGGTCTACATTTATTGATTGATTGCTTCATTTTTTTTCGTGCTGTTTGTTCGTGCGTTAGTTTTAATTTATATATTCCTTTTTTTCGTTGATCTATTATTTTCTTTTTTTTGTTGTTGTTGTTGTTTTTTTTTTTTTTTTGTTTGTTTTTTTTTTCATTCACCTTCTCTGTGCATTTCTAATTAGGCTTGAATTATTTTCTCATTTATACTCGCTGTATATGTGCACTTTTCCAAAAACTTACATGCTTTACTGTACATTTTACATGCATTTTCCTTGCAGTGCTTCTAAGAGTGATGTGAACGAATTCCGTCGTCGTTGTAACTCGTTTTTCATGGAGCTCACGTCTTTACTGTGTTTTGGCGACAAGAAAACTCTGGATCCCGACGTATTCGACATTTTCATGGGATACATTACGGGCGGAGGTTCATCCCAAACGAAGAACTTTTCACCGTTTCGTGATTTTGAAGTTGACGAAACACCAGTGGTGAGGTCGTTCTTATTACAGCAACTGCTTACAAGCAGGTACTGTCATACCTTGTTTATTTCCAAAAAAAGGCATCTTATCATTGTCATTCTCTTCGGAATTTCCAAAATTTTCTGGCAAATGGTAAATAGCTTTAAACTATTTTTTGTGTTCTTTAAACAGTGATGATGATAGCGTGAAGAAATATATTCAAAGGTATCTTGTCGAGGCACAAGAATTCTCGTCAGACGAAGAACACGTAACTCAAGTGTGCCAGCTAACAGTGGATTGCATGGAGGTATGTTAAAACTGTCAGTAGCTAGGTAGGTGTGTATAATAACGCAAAACATCATCAACGTTTTTTGCACCAGTAAAGTAAATAGGACAATAGCAATACTTCATGTTTATAAACAAATGAATTGTTATGATAATGTGCTAACCAGAAATACAATAAGCTCTATTGAAATAACGGCCAATCACTGTCTGGTTGGCACATGAATAACAAAGGCTTGCGTCAGCTGAAGTATCGCTTTAAAATGACTTTTGGAGGGGATATTGCTTATTTGTGGCACGAGTAACGTCATTTGCACCCGAGCGGATATCCTAAAACATTATTTATAATTTTGAAATCACTTTAAGGGCAGTTGGCCATTTGGTCTTGTACATTGATGATAAAAACGCATAACATCATCAAAGTTTAATAGCATCAGTAACGTAAATGAGAAGTAAATCAGTGAACTTTAATATACTGACATTTGACATCATATTTTGAAATGGTCACTGCATGATGTCTAATTTTGATCATGTTTGGATTTATTTTAACTAGTTTTATTTCCAATCAATTTTTAATTAGAAAACCATATCAGTCAATCATGAAGATATTGGATGTCTGGATATTTCATTGTTACATGCGTTTTATCCATGATACTAAGTTTCAGGTCATGTTTTAAGGAAAGATGACGCTGTCTTGAGAAAGCTATTTTTGGTGTGTCTGAAATTAAGTAAGTTTATTCTGATGTTTCATAGGACTCCTTTGCAAACAAGATGACCCAGGAAAACATCACTTTACCTCTCTTAATTGGTGTTATGACACACATGGTCTCTGCATCCGGAGAAATATTAGTAGAAAACCAAGATCCAAAAAACATGCTAGATGTCAAAGTACTGGAAGCAATTGCAAATATTCGCCACGCCATGGCACTCTCCGCCGAATGGATCTTTAAGAGCCAAATTACTGATGATATTGCATTTAAAGATGAGGCTGTCATTTCGGCTCTAGACAAACTGCTGAACGTCTTGCAAAAGTTGTTTTCACGACTGATAGATCGAGCTCCAGTTGTGTACCTACTAAAACAGTTAGCAAGACGTTTTGGTGGAGCTTCAGTGCGAGAACTGACACAAAGGCAGGAACTTCGGTGGTTAATACCAAGAGATCTGGAAGGCTTCCAGGTATCTTAGAAACTATTCAAATTAAAATCAACCAATGCTACTATGCAAACAAAAAAGAACAAATGACATAATGGACAACTAAGGAATAACAAAAATGCCCAATGATAAAAACATATCGACAGAGCGACACTGATCTGGACAGACCATTTAACATATGCAAACAACTAACCATACAATACACAACCAAAACACCAATTGTTCAATTTCTCTGAAGATGACTCTAATCACCTACCTACCAAACCAACCAATTTACCAACCAACGGAACCAACCAACCAATTAGCAAACCAAACTATCATCTATATCCACTGACAAACTGACAAACTAACTATATAAATTTCTTGATAGTTTACCCAAACTCCTGATGACAGGTTCGTTGTTTATGGTGACCCCTACACAAAGACACGTGATGCCCTGGCACAGGCACTGATGTCCTCAAACCCTGACGACCTCATTAACATCATTAAGGTAAAATGATAACTTACTATCAAGCCAAGTCCTCAGTGGACAATAATTTTTATTTTCCAGGGGACAAAAGGGATGAGGGTGTCTAAAATGGAGTTGTTCACTGAGATTCGAGTACCCCCATTAGCTTTGTGAGGACACTCATGAAATCATGATCACAATGTGCTGGCATGTTTCGGTGACCTTGTATACATAATACTTTTGTTTTGTTCTGCATTGCAGGCTTCTGGTGGTGAATCAGAATCAAAGAGAGACATTATGGTTCTTCTGTCTGTATACAGGGAAATAACTTGCAGCTATCGCCAACCACAGCAACGATTACCAGTAAGATCACGTTAACGCAACATATACGAAAAATATACAAAATATATATAAAAATCCGATAATTCGATCTTCTAATTCCTGATCACTCCATCACCTTGACGGTATACGTCGGACTGAAAATAGTCGGGATTTTTAACCCAATTCACAATTTACTATCGAAATTAATCAAAAAGCTTATAATGATAATAATAACGTTTAGTTTAAGTGTCAATGGATGTGACAATATTAAACTCATAATAAGACAACGCACACCCTGGCAGCACACTTTATTTATCGATATTAAAACTTCAAGGTGTTTAGTTTTGTTTATTATTTAGAAAGAGCTGCAGCAATGTCAAGAGTTTCTTGGGCAACCTGAGAATTTTTCAGCAAAGGTATGTTGAATATCACAATCTGTTTGCTTATTTTGTTCGTGAACCCATAGCTTGTGTGGTTATGTTCATAACAACATCGGGTTTACGACTAGTTTCTCTTGTATTTTCAGACTCGTCAGTTAGCATTCAAACTGTTAAATAATTCTCACAGTGAAGGATTCTCAGGTCTTTCTGCTCAGCCTGGTCAGCCTACAGCTACCATCGACCTATCTGAAATAGTGGTCCACACGATGATTGTTCTGCAATGTTCAAATAACAATAAAGTTATCACGACTTTGACATCTTTGATGGATTCACCTGGAATTATGAAGGTACCTCAGACTCACTTATAGTAAAATGCTGTATGTACTGTCCAAATACATCATCAGAGCAGAGTGTGTTCCGGAATAACCAAAACACCAGGTTCGGCCAGTTTTACGAAAACTGGATCATATTTTATATAGATGTTAATAACTGAATAGGAATTTATCCAGTGTGTAGTGTAACCAGGTATTGTACAACGGGCTCCAGATATTTGCCCAAATTTATTTCACTTTATCATTGAGGTATTTGTTATTTATATTGAGAACGTTATCACATTGTATTTGTGCGAAAAGAAGCTCAAACGATAATTACCGGGTATTGGTACACAGCTAAGATTGAGCTTGTACCATCCCCTTCTTCTCGGAAGGTCAGCTTGTCCGGCTACCTCAAGGTAAATGACTTTCCCAAAGTTTCTAATGAAGAATCTGATTTTGGAGAAGCCATTGCTGGTTGAAGAATGCAATCAGAGATTGTGCTGTTCATCCCCATGATTTCATAAACTTCAGAGTTTAGAATTTTCAATTCATAGGACTCGTTCCTTCCCACAATGCCTGAGGATGACTTCGAGAAAGTTCGACAGGGATTGTCAGAAGAAGTACATTGGTATGGTAAGTGAACAGAGAATGAGAGTGAATGGTTTGAACCCAGGTGAAGTCGATGAGTTGGTTGTGTGATCGTCCGGGTGGTGGTAGTCTTGAGAAAGACTGTTGTGGTGACCTGACGTTTCGACCTCCTGTGTGGAAGTCATCTTCAGAGTAAGGGAACGAACAGACAGAGGTCGGTATAAGTATGTTTGCAGTCGGAAGTGCGCACTTCCGACTGCAAACATACTTCCACACAGGAGGTCGAAACGTCAGGTCACCACAACAGTCTTTCTCAAGACTACCACCACCCGGACGATCACACAACCAACTCAATGAACAGAGAATTGCGTCAAATATTAACTCTTTTAAACCGTATCTTTTATTATTAGCTTACCAGTGATTATACATCTTTTGAAATTACTTTATATTAGTATTTTAGTATACAGCCGATTCTTGAAATGGTTGTCAAGTTAAAATGCTGATTTAGCAAATAGCAAAGTCATTTGCATATCTCATGTGTTTCATTTTTTTACGAGATGATGAGTCAAAATGTAAAAAATAACTTCATCACATAATCATAATAAACTATAATATAATATAACTATATATGTGCAGCTTTGTATTTAAAATAAGAAATCTGGAAACTTATATGCAAATGACATTGTAATTTGCTAAATCAGTAATTCATGTGGACAACCTTTTCAAGAACAGCTGTATATTCTTTTATAATTGTCATTATAGTATTATATGTATCTTTATTTTCATGATAATCATATTCTATGCTATTTTTAAGATTTAAATTTATTATTTTTGTGCGTTTCTTAGTATTTTTATAATTTTGATTTACCATCCACTACAACATCTTTCTCACAAACTACTCATTTTTCTCAGAATGCCCTGCTGGTCATCGCTATTCTATAGGTGATGTAAGTATAATTGCAATAAATGGTTCGTACGTTACCCGACTTTAACGAGAAACCAAACGTGTGCTTAAACCACCATGTCATGTTTGGTTTTGCGTCACAGTCAGAATCGAAATCGCATCCGAAGTCGTAGCAAAGTGGAAACCGAATGTCGTCAGATGCGTACAAAGTCGGAAACAGAGTTGAAAGAAAATGAAAGTTTTTCGATTCCAACGACTAGGATTGTAAAGTTCCACCTGCATTGCTCTTTCTTTTATTTTACCTCCTCGATTTCAATTCCCACTTCAACTCAAGTGAAAATCGAGCTTTAGAGTTGATGGATGTATTTAATAAACGCGGTTGACAGCTTGAAAATAGTTCCGAAATAATTCGGGCTTCAATGAGAAAAAACCCTGAAATAAGCGTTTATGTGTTTATTGCAGTGTGGAAAAGCCAATCAAAAGTCTCGTTGTCCTGAATGTAAATCAGGGATTGGTGGAACTCCGTATGAACTGTTACCTGGCAACAGAGAAGTGGGCAAAGATCGGTAGGTTCTATTGACAGAAGAAAAGAGTTTTAAGAACTTCACTTTTGAGAGTTCAGGGTGCCTTTTATTCATAACGACATTTTTTTCATTGTGCTAAAATATTAAAAAAAATAACCTCATGTGCAACCAACAGGAGGAATCAATGTGTAAGCATTGGTAAAACAGATGCTACATCTGGGAGGGCAGTAGAAGTGCACAACTCGAAACTGACTCAAACTTTTCGTTTAATTATCTGGAATATATTCCGGATCCAGATATCATCCCCAGTATAATAATTATTTTGTTGTTATTTGCGGGCTTTTGTTGTAAGTGCCCGTAAACTCGGCAGTTTTATAAGTGAAAATTGTGTTGACTTCGTTTCCACACTGTCTATCCGATAAATCGCTATCTAGTGTAAAACCTTTTTTTGGTAAGTACTTCATGTATGCCCAGATTATAATTTCCTCACATATATGTCTTATTGCTATTCAGAGTTTTTGTGAAGTAGACCTTCGGTTTTTTTTTGTACTATATTTATTTATATTATTTATACATGATATTATTGGTTTTCTCTTCATATTTTCTTTTGTAGATTTGTTTATATGCATGTTTTTATAATCAAGACATACATGAAGTACTTATCCTTTTTTTATAAATCTATAAGTTTATAAGTGGCTTTGCATAAACGTTAGGTAAACCTAATAGCGGACTTCCGATTTAAAGAGGTTTATAGACAATTAATTATTCATTCATTCAGATTGTTTTAACAAAAATCAATCAATTAATCTGAAATGACTATAGACAAAGATTTCTCATAAGTGTTTCTAATCACTCCCGAAGAAACTATTGCAATAGAAGAATTCTTTCAGGCACCAAGACTCACTCAAGATGCATTCTCCAATGCATTGTTTTTTGCTTTAGTGAGGATCGTTCAAATCGTGGTCACATTCTTGGTAAAGCTAATGCAGAAGCAGCAGAAACGGTTCGTGATAATCTGACACCAGCAGCGGTATATATCATGCGGTTGATCATGCATTCTGCGATGCTAGCTGGAATCTGCAGACATCCTGAGGTAAAGTTATTATTGTGCAACTAAATTAAACTCATCATTAAAATTTCAGAAGTAGTGTTGTCTTTCCTCCTCCTTTTCCTGCTTGTCTTTCTCTATCTCCTCCTCCATTTTATAACTTTTTGGACTTTTTAACTAAAATCATTTTTAAATTTTGCCTTCACCTGCTACTTAACAGAAATTGGGCAAATCCTTGCTGCAAAATGAGGTGATTAAAAATCAGGTCCACCGTACAAAGAAATGGTACCAGTCCAACTTTAACCGATTTAATTCCGGCTAAAACAGCAACTCTCATTTGATCACAACTCATGTTCGCTATATGCTACTGTCGCTGGTCATCTCTCTGGGGCCGGTTGCACTGAATAAAGTTATCCACTGGATAAAGTTATCCACTCCATAGAATTTCTTTAGAATTTATCCGATGGATAGCGATTTCTCCGGTGGATAGCACTATTCAGACTTCTTACTACCGGCCCCTGATGCATATACATCGTTTCCAGGAAGCTGGTCAGCTGTTTTCACCACCAGTAGAAGACGACGACTTACATGAGTTTGTGTGGGCTCACATTGCACGTGACATGCGTTCCTTAGCAACAGCATTGAACCGTAGCGAGGAAGAGGCTCTCTTGACGGTGCACTGTGTCCTCCATCACATGACAGAATGCTCAGAAAGTACGTAGTTTCATTTTGTCTATTTATTTATCCTTGAGTAAAATGCATCACAATAATGTCAAGAAAAAACATACGCATGAATGAAAGTTTAAAAAAATATATCATATCACTTCACTTCACTTCACTTTAATAATATTGTGCTACATGTTTATACATATAATTTGCACAGCGCATGTATATACCCTCGACGGGACTTGAACCCACGTTTTCGGTATTTCTAGTTTTGTTCATCCATTTAGCCTTTCATTAATCCATTCATTTATTCTGCCATTCATTCATTCATTTGTTCATAATTCATTTATTCATTCGTTTATTTATCTATTTTTTCATTTTTTTATTTTTTTATTTGTTTGTTTGTTTGTTTGTTTGTTTGTTTGTTTGTTTGTTTGTTTGTTTGTTTGTTTGTTTGTTTGTTTGTTTGTTTGTTTGTTTGTTTGTTTGTTTGTTTGTTTGTTTGTTTGTTTGTTTGTTTGTTTGTTTGTTTGTTTGTTTGTTTGTTTGTTTGTTTGTTTGTTTGTTTGTTTGTTTATCTATTTATTCATTCATTTATTTATCTAAATAGTGATTATTGTTGTAGGTTGGTCCATGTTTCCAGGGGATGGCGTCCTTACCTCGTCTGCTGATAGGAGAAGCTGGGAAAACGAGTTCACTTCGTCTTTCATCGAGCCTGTTCTTTCGGTATATTTATTATGCCTAAGCGGTAATAGATATTCAAAACTACCTTCTGCTGCATCCATGTGTTGTGCTGTTGCATTATGATGAATGCAATAACTTGTATTGTGTTTCACACTTGTACAATAAGCAGAAGCAGAAAACAAAGGAATAAAGTCAAGCGTGAGAAATGCGCAAGAACTGTTATTTTCAAATTAAACGCAACTTTCTTTATCCGGTTAGGCCTTCCGTCCACACCAAAACGCATGAATCCGAAATAATTTTATGCTAATACTATTGTTTAGTTCCGGTGTCGGAACAAAAGTCGCGTTTTCAAATTTATCCGGCATAGTGTAGCCAGGGTCTAAATTAAAAAGCCGAAACAGCTGTCCGCGGTGTTAATTCGAACGGCAGCCTTCTTCAGATGATTTACTAAGGCTCCTAACTTACGTATTACGCGTGCTCTAATCATGACTTTTGAACTTATCCCACATGGGCTAGTACCCTGTTATTGTGTTTCAATTCGGTGCACACTAGCGTTCGTTTGTTTCAATAAAGCTTGACTGTGCTATTTGCCTAATCAAATGTTGTAATTAACTGAGTCACACGACATCGATTCATACAGTTCGCTTGCTCGCTATGCTATACCCTCCCCATGCAATGACGTGCAGTTTACACACGTTATACATGTTCGTATTCACAGAAACTGGCCGAAGAACTCCAGGATTGTTTAACTGCCATAGCAAACGATCGACCCCTTGGAAGTGATCGATTAATGAGGGAGATTTACGAACTTGAAGAAACTGATCGAATTGGTCAGCTCAGCCCAATGCATCCATGTTTTTGGAGATATCGGGCAAAGATAACAGTCGAACATGCCAAACAGATGTTCTCTGAGAAAATGGCAAATTCTAAGAAACACAAAGTGATGCGCCAATTCTTTAAAGCAGTAAGCAATAGTTTTGGTAAACAATTAAATATGTTTTAAAACAAAAAGAATGACAACATTTAGTATCTAATATCAAATCTCAAAATGATGAAACAAGTAAGTGGGTCACAGCGTGACAATCAAGCGCACCTTACAATCGTCATTAATCGTGATTTGAAAAAGTTGTTCTAAAGCGTAAATCTATACACCCTAAAAGACATAGAGCTGATAAATACAAAGTGATGCGCCAATTCTTTAAAGAGGTAAGCTATAGTTTTTTATTAATCTCATGTATGTTTTAAACCTTGATCGACAACAGCCTGCATTAATAATAGTAATAATAATAATGAAAACTTTATTGAGTTTATTTCACCGAAATACAATAATTGTAAATCTCACTGCTAATAGATAATTTACTACTAAATTTTATAATAATTATAATGTAATTTTTTGCTACAATTGTAAATCTCGCTGCTAATGCTTCTTGAATACCATTGATCAAAAACGACAAACGATAAAATTGTTAAAAAGTACGTGTAGTATTTATTAAATGGAAATGAGTGTCTAAAGTTTAATTTTAAAGTTAACGAAAATGGCTTTTTTTATTGTTGTAGGAGCAAAAGCTAAGACTTGCACGTTATATCCCTGAGATCTACCATCTACACAAACTCCTGATCGATAACTGCAGCAACAGAATTGAAAGGACCAATGCAGATGAAATGACCGTGAAAGATTTCCAAGAAACCTTGAAAGGTAGGCGATATGCACAGGTTAATTTGTACATCGTTCAGGCCAAGGCTTGATAACACGCACTTCGTAGTTAACTATGGTATTGCTCACGTCTTAATTGTATGTAATTCTATGCATTTAGTATATAGTGCTTTCGATTTTTCTTTGCTCATGATTTGTTTTGTTGATATTCAACTTGTTTATCACTGATTGTAGATAAGGAAAAAAGGGATGAATTCAAAGCCCTTTTTGCGAGTTTTAAATCTGCCTGGAGGACTGTTCCAGTGAGTGCTTTGGAAAGTCAAGGTAGGTGCACTGGGCAAACAAAATTAAACAAGCACAACAAAGCAAAACAAAACAAGCAAAACAAAACAAGCAAATTGATGAGATATCACAAACTACCGACCGACAGATATGTAAAGCCAAAATCGGGAAAGCAACCCGCAAACTAAACAAAGAACAAAGTGACCATAACAAGACTACAAACATATCAAACAAACTAACAACGTCTAAATAACCAAGAACTTTGCCAACAGAAATATGTATACATACACATATACTAATTTATTAATCTTCCCAAGATTAATTTAAGGGTCCTGATTACTTAAGCAAAAAGTCATCACGATTTTTTCTTAGAAAGATATTTTATAGAGAATTTATCAATTAATCGAAAAATGGATAGAAATCTATATGGTCCCGAGCCCGTTTTCGAGATAAAAATTTTTGAAAGGAACCATGTTTTGACATTTTTGAAGAACAAATGACGAAAAATGCATTTTTCACAAAAATATTTATTAATCAAAAACTAATAAAGCTATTGACGTAGTTTTTACAGGCAATCTCAACCAGACGGTATTTTACACAAATATGGGAAAATAAATTATATATGTTTTAAAATTGTGTCCAAATGTACAGTTTTGTTTTCGTCTTTGACTTAAAATTGCTCTGAAAAGTGAAACCCTAAACCACTTACCATCGCATGTAATGTTGAAAAGTCATCAGGATTTTTTCAAATCTTGTCAAAAGAAAGATTTTTACAAAATCTTTCAGAAAAAATGAAGAAAAATATAGAGTCCCGCGCAAAAAATGAGGGTTTTGGCTGGTTGAAGTATAATTTTCGAAGGCTCCTTGTGTTATTCTTATGTTGTCTTTTGGCGGGATTTGGCGCGCGCGCTGCGTTCTCAGCGGTAAATTGCTCGCGGGCACAGGTTTCAAGCGTCGTTGTTGTTCTAAAGTAGTCAGGACCCTCAAGGGTCCTGACCACTTTAGAAAAACAACAACGCTTGAAACGTGTGCCCGCGAGCAATTTACCGCTGAAACCGCCGAGCGCGCGCCAAATCCCGCCAAAACATTTTTCTTCAATTTTTCTGAAAGATTTTGTAAAAATCTTTCTTTTGGCGAGATTTGAAAAAATCCTGATGACTTTTCAACATAACACGCGATGGTAAGTGGTTTAGGATTTCGTTTTTCAAAACGATTTTAAGTCAAAGACGAAAACAAAACTGTAAATTTTGACAAAATAGTGAAACATATACCGTTTATTTCCCCATATTTGTGCAAAATAACGTCTGGTTGAGATTGCCTTTAAAAACTACGTCAATAGCTTTGTTAGTTTTTGAGCAATAATTTTTTTTGTGAAAAATGCATTTTTCGCCATTTGTTTTTCAAAAATGTCAAAACATGGTTCCATTCAAAAAATTTTATCTCGAAAACGGGCGCGGGACCATATAGCTTTTTAGCCATTTTTCGTTTAATTGATAAATTTTCTATAAAATATCTTTCTAAGAAAAAATCGTGATGAATTTTTGCTTAAGTAATCAGGACCCTTAATTGCAATTATTGTTGAAGCAGTTTAAAAGAAATTACAGTGGGTGATTGCGTAGTTTAAGCTTGAAATTTATATATGAGCAAATAAACTGTTTCAAAGCATTTATTTTCTTATTTTACTTTTTATTACGTCATTTTAATGTGTTTTTACTAGGTCGCTTTAAACTATCCACCGAAACATGCAGTTTACCAATGAATGATAAAACGCCTTTGTCCTACCTACTGCCTGCTAGCAACGGCCATGAATCTTGTACTACTGCTGTCGCATTCTATCTTGTTAACGCACACAATGAATTCCTGGAATTCTTCCACAACCATAATTATGGTAATACAAGGTATGTCCAAAAGCAATATGATAGTCGTTTTTGCATGAGAGAGAAAGGTAAGGTTAACATACCGCTACGATAAAGAAGACTGTTGGGTTGTTTTCTTAGAAATTACGGCTACGATACGGTACTGCTTCGTACTCATACGAAAACGACTCTATCCGGCAATCAATCAACCAATGATATCCATCAATCGATCAGCGAATCGATATCAATCGATGTCAATCAATCAATTGATTATTAACGGTCGATGTCAATTAACCTGATCTATCAATTAGTCAGTCAGTCAGTCAGTCAGTCGCTCGGCCAGTCGACGACGTCAGTTAGTGATTCTAACAATAGTCCAGTTTCATGTTCTTCATTGCTCAGGCTAAGCCTCGATAGTATGTGATATATTCTTTTGTACGAGGTACATCCCTTGGGAATGCACCAATCCAAAAACAATATAAATACCAATGGTTTTGTCTGGACTGTTTTGTTGATTAACTTACAATTGAGGCTTAGCCTGAGCAATGACGAATTTGAAAATGGTCTATTATCAATAGATTGATTTCTCTATCATATCCATATATATAACCGAACGACTGACCAATCAACAAATACGTTGGATTTCTGGCTGTACAAGCAGAAATCAAAAGATAAAAAGAAATTTAATATCAAACGCAAACCAGTCTGCAAGGCTCGGCACTTGTGTAAGCAGCAAATGATACTTTTTGTCTGGTTTCTTTCAGAAACGTCACGCAAATTCCTGACACAGAAATCACGCATTCTCAGATGCTGTCCTACAACCCAGAGCGTGACTTGCTGCATATCATCCACGCGCATTGTCATTACTCGCTTAAGGTCGGTCACGGTACGGTAGTTGAATATGATTGGACGGCCATACAACGTCATTTGATTGACAGGCTGATTCGTGGGAAAAGTCTCATTGTGTTCAAGGTAAGATATTTCTCTATTTTACTTGATGAAGTTGTCAAGATTGAAAAAGTATAATGATTAGCTGATCTTAACTGGCATTAAAGTCAAATTCTCTTTATTTAGCGTCGGTTGTCCCTTTCGGCCATATATACGGTATTCTTCCAGGAAGGTAACGGAAGGCTAATTGAGAAATTTAAACGGATAAATTGAAACAGAAGGAATCTTCACCTGCTAGGAGACAAACCAGTTGGCTTTAATCAAAGCATGGCCAATTAATTAAATTTTGACCAAATACAATTTCTGTGGCTGGAGCGGGAATCAAGCTTGACACCGCCGGATTGTAATAAACCTTCTCAAACTCATTAATAATTCATAGCTTTTTTAACCAGTAGCATCTGCATATTTGAGTCACGTGCAAAGTTTGGATACCGCGATCCAACATCGTCATGCAAATTAGATCCAACGTCCTAGGATTTGGATAATTTTAAATGATAGTTTGAGAAGTTAGATCAAAAACTCGTGCTTCGATCGTGTTTCATCACGGGACCCAAACACCTCAAAGGTGCTAAAAACACTCGGCCTACGGCCTCGTGCTTTCATCACCTTCTCGGTATCTGGATCCCGTGATGAAACACTCGCACTCGTATTTGATCTATTACGTAATACACTAAAAACACAAAGGAACATCAAAAGGAAATGTGATCAGTAAAGCGTACCAAAGTGTTAAACGTTAAAAGGTATTTCACGAATTTTAGCATTACCACTCTACTAATTACAATCTATTTTCAATTCTTATTCAGGAAGCAAAGTTCAGTTTTCTAAAATACAACCAAGGCAGCTTGTTTCTTAATGTTCGTGAAAAGATCAAACAGGTAAAAGTTGTTCCATGTACAGCCAACACCATAACAACTTTAACCCTAACACGAAGCACCAGCTCCCCTTAATAACACCCACTTCCTCCTGGGCTCGGTTGTTCAAAGCTCGATTAGCATTAATCTTGGGTTAACTCTTAAGAAAACCTTTACAGTTAATGCTGGAGTAGCACTAATGGAGCTTTGAGCAACCGACCCCTAGCGTCTGGATGGAATGATTGAGTTATTATTTAAACGTTGTTTCCGCCCAAATATAATATGACTGAAGTTCAGTAAGTATTTCGTGTCTGTTTGTTTTCCCCTTATTTCGTAAAAAGAACTGAGTCGGTTAAAAGAGCGATTGATTATGCCACTAGAAGTAGGACAGGGAGGTATGTAGTCTCCCGGCCAAACATTCTTAAATTTTAGATATTTCCAGGAAAAAATAAAATAACTTTTGGAAACGTTTGAAAATAAAATGTGAAACAATATGTACGTCAACTAAAGTTATTTTGTATGTGGGCATCATTATAAAGATTCAGATTGTATTTCCCCGATGATGGACCAGTGGTCCGAAAGCTTGGTGTAAAGCGTTGAACATGTATGTGGAAGAAACAGTATTTCTTGATAATATAAAAAACTGTTTAATTATGACTTTTTGGCAGGTTTTTTTTTTTTTTTTTTCGACGTTTCGGACATTAATCATTTGACATAATGTTTTTATATTTAATTAATATGGCATTTATGCGTTGTTTATTTTTAGGAAAACATACCAGCGTTGGCTGTCAAGATGATTTCCTCTCAACTACGGGAATTCCAGGATGTATGCGAAGTGAAACAGTCCCTAGAGCTAGCCATTGGTTTCCTAGCAACAGGTGGTGGCGATTCTAGGAAATTAATCAGGGAGTATCTACATGATGTACTACGTATTCCACAGGAAAGAGGACTTCGAAGTCGAGAGGTAAACTAAAGCTTGCAGTTTTAATACTTTTTCCCTTTTTTTCTCTAAACTGTAGCCTTGCTGCAAAGGCTATCATCATTTGAGATCAGAAACTAAAATTTACTCCAATTTTAGTGTTTGTTGATTTAATTTAAAAGGGTAAAAAACCAAGTAACCACTCAATTAATCAATCAATCAGTCAATTATCAATCAATCAATCAGTCAATCAATAAGACATTCAATAAGAGAATCAACTAATCATTTAATTAATCAATCAATCGCTTCTTTTTCCAGGCGGAACAAACCTGTCAGCTGCGACATATCGTTCATCTTTGGCAGATTGTGACATCTGAAAAAGCTAAAATCCTGCTACGACAAAAACAGGTACAAACATTTCTATCAATGGCTTTGTGTATTGAATAAATACATATAAAATTTGTACATAAAGATTTGAAAAATGCAGACAATGTACAATCAGACTCACTGAAGGCGACACTATTCTAGTTTGTATAATGACTAGCATGCCTCCAATGAAAGTTTATCATAGTAAATTTCCCCGGGGGGGGGACTCCCTATTGAAAGAGGGTGGGGATGCTCGCAGTCCCTTTTAGGGGTTGAAATCGAGGTTTTGGTCCCGCTTAGGGTGTTATGAACGAGATTGCCTACCAGTTGAGTTTTGTGGTCCCTTTTAGGGGTTTTAAAATAAACAGCAACAACAATGCTTCTTTTCAAAGGGTTCAGTTAACGATTTTTATATGACGACGTCGTCATAAACTCATACGAGAAGAAGGCGTTTGATGTTAATAAATTAAATCGAGAAACCCAGCCTGGAATACGTTTTTGCTTGGTCCCTCTTAGGGGTAGAATTTTATCCCTGCCACGCCCATAAACTGACAACACAGGTCCCTTTTAGGGTCCATTTTTAAGATTTTCGGCGAGCATCCCCACCCTCTTTCAATAGGGAGTCCCCCCCCCGGGTAAATTTCATAGTTAAATCTATAAAAAATCCTATGAAACCCTCTTAATTCCTTAAATGACTACTGATTATTACCTTACCTTTTCTTAGGATCCTTTCAACGATCTGCCTGATTCTTTCAAAGAGGAAATCCCGACTACAGAAATCAGAGACCTGAAGAAATCACTGAAATCAGTCAGCGACACGAAGCAATTGTCATGGGATCTAGTAGAAATGATTACTCTTGATCTAAACGAGGAAAAAGAACAGCTTATTGACGAAAGGTAAATTTTGATTATCCTGATATATGATATGCCATTTTGTTTAAACGGATATCTACTCGATAGGACTCAATAGTATACTTTATTGCTATAAGAAACATTTACACCAAGAAATCGTCAGCACTGCAATAATATCCCGTACTTCAAACAGATTGGAGTACCGGCAAAATTCCGCTTTGCAAATATATTGTATCGGAGTACCGGTACAAACCCGTATTACAAATAGATATTGGAATAGCGGTACAAACCCGTATAGCAAATATATTGGAATACCAGCATAAATCCGAAGACCTACCTCCCACCTCTCCTTTCCCGGCCTATCAGGCATCTAATTGATAATGGTCAGGAAAATGATCATGCCCATAGCATCACTCATGATGTCAAAGGTAATCAGATGAACTCCCTCTATTGCAGCTTTCAAGAATACTTCAATTGGTTCATGGAAGACAGACAACAATTAGATATCAACGAGAACATAAAACTTAAACATGCTGTCAATTTGTGGGAAATAGTTGTCAGCATGCACTAAGTAAATCGAAACTGTCACAAATGTATCATTCGAACTATTAAAACCATGTAGCCTACCTTCTGCTGTCGTGGCCTGTGGTTAACGAAGGCATTTGCCCGGCAATCGGAAATTGCCAATGAAAAAAATATGTGTCTATTTCACACATATGGTTGATTAATATTACATATATGGCCGACTTATGCTGGTCTTAAAGGCACAAACAAAATACTTTTATTTCAATATACCAATTTTAATGAATGAGAATATTGGATATGATCCAATATTTGTAATTGTAGAAGTTTATTTTAAAACACGCATGAATTAGGAGAGACAGAATTGCAAACGTAGGAGAAATCAAACAAATCGTTGTATGCAATCATGCCGACATAGAATCGATCTCCATCTATTTGATTTGATTTATTTGATTTTATTTCGCCATATACATGTCATCTAGTTACAATTTAACATACATAGGCAGGTAGGCCTCTAGAAGCCGATTAAGCTTATAAAAGCGAGAGCCACCTGTTTACATTGATACAGCATAAGAAAAGAAAATTTAATGCTTTTTTTCTGCACTAAATTTATCGCTTTGAAATAAGAGTACAATCATTTAATTGATATATATGCATATATAATTTCCATATAAATTATATATCAAATATACTGATGGTAGCTTTTTATTGTTTCTTCTATATAGCTCGCACCAAAAAGTTTTATTCAGAAATAAAATTTAAAAAATGAAATACATTGATTAATAATCTTATCTTGCAATACAACTGTATTCACCCAGTTTTATTTTCCTTTTTTAATTTTATTATTTTATTATTTTGCTTTTTTTTAAATATATTTATTTATATTTTTTATTTATTTTTTATCTGTTTAATAGCAGCAGTTCTTGTTTCAGAATAGGCGATCTGCATTATGACGTCATTTTACTACCACTACCAGCATTCTTTGCGAATTCTCTTTCATATTCAAATTATCAGAAATCACTGTGGAGATTAGTCTAACAATTTGCAGTAATTGCGATACTAAAGAAAGTCGGTAAAGCATTATGGTAGTGATAGTTTTCTACGCCATCATTTGAGTCGCCTATCTAAGGTGATTGCATCTCTTTATGTCCCAGTTTGAATTTGTGTATTTATAGTGCTGGCGCTGCGAAAACCGGTCGGAATCGATCTTTTTGTTATATATACGGATAACAAAAAGTGACGCAGTCAAACTACCTGAATCGCGAACACATTAATTTCATTTGATGATGGAGTATGTTTTTGTAACAGTTGTATCTTGTAAAGATTGCACCTCGTTATCACTCGGTCAAAATAAGACAGGAAGCCCGAGGTTGCTTTTTTAGCAACTATATGGACACGGTACGATTCGGATAATTTGACTGCAACACAAGAAAACAGTAATCATTTGCATATCGTCCTCGAATGCTTAAAACGTAAATTTCGAAATTTTCATTTTAAAAGCGTCGAAAAAACAGTTTCATGCGAATAGGGCCTTAACGACAGTAGTTCCAGCAAAGAATTTGTAATTGGCACATCTATTTACAACCGAAGAAGGTCTATTCCTAATTTTCTATGTTTTTCCTAATCAGCGGTTTGAAATTGACATCCTCGGAAACCCAGGCGATATACTCTGTGGAAAATTTAGAGAAATATCAAACTCTTTAAAGAATAACAATATCGAAAATTACAAAAAAGTGTTCTTACTCTGAACTATAGCAACCAAATCAAGATAAAACATTGTGTCCAACAAGTTCTGGAACCGACCATTTCGTTGGATAGCGTGGGGGTGGATTTAGCCCAAAAAGACTGCGGCCCACTCTTAAATTTAGAAATGTTGGACTTTGCTATGGACTTAGTAGCAAGCAGGTCTTGCCTCAGAAAAAAGTTCGGTACCTCTTTTTCTTTAATAGCTTGATCCACACCTGGATAGGATCCTGGAGTAGATCATCGGACGAATGGTAAGCTAAATAATTTGGTATCATGGCACTTTTTTTTATTTTGTTGCTGCATGTATGTTGTTGGTAAAATTGATCTTTAAAATTCTGCTGTTTTGGTGCACGGCTATATTATTAACCTACTGCATTAAGACCTATCGAGTATCTACTGTGGTGAGAGTAAAACTGGTCTGGTCTTATAACATTTAGATCGAGATCAAAAACAATTTTTTTTTTAATTTGGAGATATCAGGACATGTACTTTGTTATGAAATTATACCTATCTTTTAATTATTTAATTTGGTCTAGTTGTGGCTCTAGAATAGATGAAGAAGACTCTACAGAATTATTTTTCAAGAGGTTATAAGTATAAAAGAATAATTGCTTTGCTTGCAAACAATCACGAGATTAAATTATATAAACTCTTAGATCTCGGTTTCAAACGTATGGCTTACAAAGACGACTCCATTTCACAAAAAAAAAACACTTATCATCTAGTTCCAGCAATCTGCCATGTTGGAATCCTAAACTCAAGGGACAGGAAACTAGAATTTTAAATGTTTTGAATATTTGTACTGGAACCAGTTTATTTTTCTGCTGGGGTATATTTTTGTACTGGGATATTTATTTCCATGTAATAACTTACTGTATATTGAGCAATAGACTTAAGTCACCCATGTAACTGTGTATATATTACCTTCGACTTTACTATTAAAATTCATTTGATAATGATGACAGAATGTAATCGAAACGTCATCTTTCAGCGTTAGTATTTATTCTAAATATTTATTTCTGTACTGGCAAATATTTTTGTACTGGGACATTTATTTTTGTACTGAGAAAAATATTTTTGTACTGACATCAATATCTTTGTACTCATTTTAATATTTTTGTATTGCCTTTATGGGACACCGCAGAACTGACATAAAAAGTGACAAAGCTAACAAACTAGCCAGTAACATCTCACCCAATGGCTATACAACCAACAACGTCACATTTAATGACGTCACAACCAGATACCACGCCATTATCAAAAACCAGAAAGTACTTGCTGTTCATACACATATGGTGTATATATTTTCTTGTGTGGTGTGGATTTGGTCTGTGGGCACCATTCTTTCCCGGTGAGGTAAAGAAACTAAATAATGTCCAGCATTGTGTAGATGTCATGCTAAGGATTAATGACGTCTCTCTCTTAAGCCTGGTTTCTATTTATTAATCGAAAACCATCGAGAAAGTTGATTATATCGAAACCAAAGTTTTTCGGTCCTTCGAACAGTTTCGATCCATTTCGATCTTTTACGGTTATATGGAAACACGTTTTTCGTACGATCGGAATGTTGCGATCGGGAGTTCTCGGTCGTTCTCGATTATATGGAAATCAGGCTTTATTATCAAATGATCCTTTTTACGTTGCTTTTATTCTGCAATTATTTGCATAATAAGCAATTGTGCAAATAAGGATAATTCTATATCAGTAGTTATATAACTCGTGCAGGTATTGATTTGCTTTGAAAATCACTCATCAATTACTCATGAGTTTTAGAAGGAATCGATAAAAACAAGCCTGTATGCTATGACGCTATTTGGATATTGAAGCCCGCTTTCCGATCACAATTAATTTGTCCATGATAAAGTACCCTGATTAACAAGACGCGATGGTCGCGCGCGATTTGTAGTATACGACAAACCGTAACTTCTAAACTAATCGCACGCGTTTTAAAACTAAAATGTCCTACGTTTTAGACATTTGAATCTCTCTTGACTAGTCGTATATTTACTCGAATAAGTGCTCTAGACGTTTTTTCGATGGAGGCATTTATTCAACGGTATCAGCTTTTATTCATAAAACTGACCCATTCTTGATATAAGGCGGGGCGCTTACTCAGTGGAATTGATTATACGGAGGAGTCGCTTATTCGAGCTAAGTACTGTACTACGATTCGCACACGACAGATCGCACCGTGTAAATCGGTCTTAACAATTGTTTGATTTTTTCCAAATGCTTTGGTATGATTGGTTGATAACAAAGGAATCTGTTATTGTTGTTTGTATTACCAGGCCTTACTTCGGGGTGTTACTAGCACTGAGATTGGTTTTATCTTTGGGATCTATAGTTTGGTCGGTTTCATTGCGTCATTGGTTACTGGACCATTAATGGTAAGGTAGAGTGCTTTTAACACAAATCCCTGAAACACTTGCTAATAATAGCCCCACTTGTTTACGTAGAGGGTAAAATCACTAACTTTAAAAAAATCCGAAAAAAACGTTCTGGCCGTTGAAACACTTTAAACCTAGAATAGCCTAGTTTTGAAATATAACATTTGAGTGTTGAAACCTTCCATATTCAGAGTCAATTTGCGTTTTGCGTTTGCGATTGGTTTGATATGACGTCATAGTGAATTAGGGCAATTCTACACAGTAAAGTAAACACGTAATGTTCGTAATAGTTTTCACTATTTGGTAGTATATATAATAATATTTAAACAAAAGAACACAATGGAGTTATCAAATGCGTTTGACTAAGAGAGCAATCGAATCCATTCTCTCTTCATTTAATTTGGACGCATCGCACACATCAATTCACAGAAATCTATTGTTAATTGTTTAGATCCCAAAATTTGGACCTCGCTTTGTACTTATTGGTGGGCTACTTGTAAATGGGGCTTCCTTTTTCACAAGTGGGTAAGTATGTTATATACCGACTCAATAACCTTGTGCATTGGCTAACATCCTGGGCTGGGTTGTTCGAAAGTCCGATTACCACTAATCCTGGGTGAACTCTTAAGAAAACCTATAGAATTAACCCTGGATTAACACTAATTGACCTTGGAGCAACCGGTCCCTGTAGTAAATAATGGCAATTTATTTTTTTTATAAACTAGGTCTCAATTATGCTTTACATGAAGTACATGTAGAAAAAAATAATAATTAAAATATGTATACATATGTTAACAGTAAATATATCACCATAAAAGTTCAGCCCATTATCAGTATATCATGTTATTATTCACGTTGTAGTCTGTTTGGATGGCATGTTACTTTTTAACTCACCACATTTAGTCAACTGGCTGTCACATATTAACATGCAGAAAAGAAAATCTCTTCTAAAAACTCGTGACATTTTGCAAATATTTGATTTACAGCATCAAGCGGCCATTTTGAATCTAGCTCTGAGTATCAAATCTGAACCAAATATGGTGTCAAAAATATGCTAATTATTCTCAATGTTCCGATCCCGAGTATTGAGCCCTGAAACACGTTTCAATCTCCTTAAGGCCGGTACACACGAGGAAGCTTGCTCCTGCAACACGCTCTCGCAACATGCTCCCGGAGCAAGCTCCCTCGTGTATACCAACGAAAAATATGTTGCGCAACAAAACGTTTGCTACCGGGTTTTGCTCCCTTTGTTGTCATATTTTTCGTCGTTGTTGACACATAAAGACTTCATAAAGGATTATTTTCTTCCACAGGTTTGGATATTTAATTAACAATCGTCTTCTGTTTGTTTTATTCTGTCTAATCATGAGAGCCACAGCAGCACTTGGAGCATCGGCTTGTAAAACAGCAATATTAGTTATTATAACACAAGAATTCCAAGAAAATATTATTCTAATATTGGTAAGTAGGTTTTTAAGTAGGTTGGTAAGTTGTTCGCTTAACCCCTTATATTATTTCCTGCTAACAGAGTCTCCTTCGTTTGTGACTGGGCACCGCTTATAACACCTACAATCTTGGACAAAACTCTTGGTACATTTTGCCTTTTTATGTGCAATTATTGCTAGTTTTTCTTTTGTTTTTTCCTCCCCTCCCCACCGAAACAATGTTGATTTCATGATACCATGATTGTCACGGGTCAACACATGGAGAATGACAACACGTATAAAGTGATTTTTACAATCGATCTAAAAAGCAGGGTGCATTACCCTGATGTACCAAGAGGTTTTGTCCAAGATTGTAGATTGATTTTTGTCCCAAAAATACCAGTCATCCCTATCAAACTAATCTAGTTCTAAGTGCTTTTGTTTTCATTTGTGTTTATTTTAGGGGGCGTTAGAAGTTGCTGTCGGTGGTGGATTGTCGTTAGGTGCTGTCATGGGAGGATTTTTTTATGCGGTATTAACGCCTGGTTATCACTAGCGACACAAGTACAAGCACAAGGAAAAAAATTAGGAACCTTCGCCAACACAAACGCAAGAAGTGCAAGAACAAGAATCAAAATATTTCCATCTTTGTGCTTGCGCTTGCGATGGCGAAGGTTCCTCTTTTTTTTCCTTGGGTTTGCGCTTGTGATTGCGTCGCAAACTTAAGACATTGTAACTTATCATGTCCCTCCATCTACTTCAAAGCAAGTATCTATAAAGTTGAAATGCTTTGAACAGAACACATAAATGTCAGCTCGAGTGTTCATATTGAGAGCCTAAGCTCATGCATACGAATTCTGCTCTACTACAGTTTGTATTGCAGATATATACCATAAAGGCCACTTGATCACTGTATTGTAATTAACCACTGTATTATAATTAATAAGTAGCCTACATTGCGGAGCTACTACTCAGCACTGTCCTTTTCATCATCGTCATCACCTTTTTGTTTTGTTTAGCTCGGTGGATTTAAACTTCCAAATTTTGTGTTGGGAGGCTGGTCATTAGTGTATCTACCTCTGGTCTGGTTTATCTTAACGACAAAAGGTAAGTACAACATAGCGACCATCCTCATCCTTTGAGCATCCACATAATCATTTTCAATCTCCATACCTTCCTGCTCCCTCCCTCCCCCTTCCTCCTTCCCTTCCCCCTTCCCCTTCCTCCTCGCTTTCTCTTTCTTCCTCCTTTCTCCCTCCTTCCTTCCCCTTCCTTTCTCCCTCCTCCCTTTCTTGTTCTTCTTCCCTTCTTCCTTCCTCCTTTCTACGGCCCTCTTTCTTCCTCCTTACTTCCTCCTTACTTCCTCCTTTCTTCCCCCTTTCTTTCTCCTTACTTCCTCCTTACTTCCTCCTTTCTTTTCCTTTCTTCCTCCTTTCTTCCTCCTTTCTTCCTCCTTACTTCCTCCTTTCTTTCTCCTTACTTCCTCCTTTCTTCCTCCTTTCCTCCTCCTTTCTTCCTCCTTTCTTCCTCCTTACTTCCTCCTTTCTTCCTCCTTTCTTCCCCCTTTCTTCCTCCTTACTTCCTCCTTTCTTCCTCCTTTCTTCCTCCTTTTTTCCTCCTTTCTTCCTCCTTTCTTCCTCCTTATTTCCTCCTTTCTTCCTCCTTTCTTCCTCCTTTCTTCCTCCTTTCTTCCTCCTTTCTTCCTCCTTTCTTCCTCCTTTCTTCCCCCTTTCTTCCTCCTTTCTTCCCCCTTTCTTCCTCCTTTCTACGGCCCTCTTACTTCCTCCTTTCTTCCTCCTTACTTCCTCCTTTCTTCCTCCTTTCTTCCTCCTTTCTACGGCCCTCTTACTTCCTCCTTTCTTCCTCCTTTCTTCCTCCTTTCTTCCTCCTTTCTTCCTCCTTTCTTCCTCCTTTCTTCCTTCTTTCTTCCTCCTTACTTCCTCCTTTCTTCCTCCTTTCTTCCTCCTTTCTTCCTCCTTTCTTCCTCCTTTCTTCCTCCTTTCTTCCTCCTTTCTTCCTCCTTTCTTCCTCCTTTCTTCCTCCTTTCTTCCTCCTTACTTCCCTCTTTCTTCCTCCTTTCTTCCTCCTTACTTCCTCCTTTCTTCCTCCTTACTTCCTCCTTTCTTCCTCCTTTCTTCCTCCTTACTTCCTCCTTTCTTCGTCCTTCCTCCTTTCTTCCTCCTTTCTTCCTCCTTTCTTCCCCCTTATTTCCTCCTTTCTTCCTTCTTACTTCCTCCTTTCTTCCTCCTTTCTTCCTCCTTACTTCCTCCTTTCTTCCTCCTTACTTCCTCCTTACTTCCTCCTTACTTCCTCCTTTCTTCCTCCTTTCTTCCTCCTTTCTTCCCCCTTATTTCCTCCTTTCTTCCTTCTTACTTCCTCCTTTCTTCCTCCTTACTTCCTCCTTTCTTCCTCCTTACTTCCTCCTTTCTTCCTCCTTACTTCCTCCTTTCTTCCCCCTTATTTCCTCCTTTCTTCCTTCTTACTTCCTCCTTTCTTCCTCCTTACTTTCTCCTTTCTTCCTCCTTACTTCCTCCTTTCTTCCTCCTTACTTCCTCCTTTCTTCCTCCTTTCTTCCCCCTTATTTCCTCCTTTCTTCCTTCTTACTTCCTCCCTTCTTCCTCCTTTCTTCTTCCTTACTTCCTCCTTTCTTCCTCCTTACTTCCTCCTTTCTTCCTTCTTACTTCCTACTTTCTTCCTCCTTACTTCCTCCTTTCTTCCTCCTTTCTTCCCCCTTATTTCCTCCTTTCTTTTTCCCTCCTGCCTCCTCCTAAATCGGTTTGCACACTTTTGATAGAACGTTCTACACCAAAAAAAGACAAGCTGAGCAAGTGGAAGTTGATCCGTCAAACAATAGTCCTCCCTGGAGTCATAGCAATGTGTAAGTTACAAAAAATATATTTGATTTTAACTAACTAGAGTGAACGCCACAAACTATGAAATAAAAATTAATATCCAGAGTCTAAACTGCAATTGTTTCTCATGCAAGTTAGTATTTGGTACAAAATTGTCCTATAAAAACATTGGAAAACAGAATTTGCATAAAATTGCATTATTTACCTTCTTTGCAGTGAGTCTTTCTTAATAACTAATGAAGCTGCTAGCATTTCTTTTGCGTTTTTTTGGTTTGGACTCTATCAGTATTCTATTCTAGTATTCTACAAGGAGTGAGACTTCATATGATGTATATGTATCTGTTGTTATTTGCAGGTAACGCAGGCTTTGTTTGTTTATTTGCATACACATTTATTGACCCAATATTGGAGGAATTTGCTGCAACGGTAAGCTATTTTCTGATACACTACCAATTTCCTTTCATTTAAACTGGGATAGGGATTTCGTCCTTAAAGATAATTGTCTGATATAACCGCTTTCATGTAAACGGTAGAGAACTGCACAGGAATCCCGATATTGAGAAAAAAGCAAAATGTTTTGTAGCATCGTAGGCCAGAGAGTAAATAAACTTTGAGACAAATTCTTTGCCATACATCCCCTAGCTACTCATTTTATAAGAAGAGCGATTGCCATACACTAAATAATAACAAATACTTATGGATGTTTTAGTCTTTTGTCTAGACATTGTGTTCTGCTGGTTGAGTGCTATTATGTTTCTCGCTTTGCGCTAGATTCTAACTATTTATTGATGTTTCTTTCGTCACAGTTTGGTTTGGTGTCAAGGGGTGTGTCCATGTTGTTCTTGGGTACAGCTTGCTCGTACATGTTGGCTTCTTTTGTTGTTGGGTTTATCATTAACAAAAAGGTAAGCGATATCTATGTCTGAATAGGTTAATGATTTGAAAATTAATTTAAATTTATTAGTTCTACGCTGATGTATTTAATAAATATTATTAATAATAAAATGACTAATCACAAATACTCGGTTTCAATCATTAGATAGATGAAAATTAAAAACTGTGTTGTTTTATTACATTTTTTTTAAACTGCACTCAAATTTATTCGATACTTTTTTATACTTTTTACAAAACGTTTGGTATTGAAAGTAACATTTCTCACTATGATTTTTCAAATCGATTAACATTGTCGTGCTAATTGTCCTTTCAGTCATGGAATAGAGTCACTATTGTCATAGGGTCGTTATTCCTTGCTGTGAGTACGCTTTTCCTTGGACCTGCGCCATTCATGAAGCCAGTTGTTCCACATAGGTATGCATTGTTTAAAAACGCATTACCTTACATTATTTATTTCGGGAACGGAACGTGATTGGCCAGATTGCAGAAGGCGCGGTCGCCTCGTCAAAACATCTCGAAACAAAAGTGCGGAGATTGGTAACAAGTTTCTAAAAATAGCATGACGAGTAGAGCCTCTGATGGGCTCCGGGGATAAGCTCTCTTATCTCATACTCTTGACATCATAACATACCATTACATTTCCCATTTCGGTAAAAAAAATTCATTGTCAGCATGGTATATGGTGTTTTGATGCAAGAACAGGTATATTTAATACAATAGCAATGAATTTATCGAAAAACATTAATTATGAAATAAGATAGATACAATAATTATATGGTCTTTTTCAGTCTGTGGGTACCTGTCAGTGCACTTCCTCTGGTTGGTGTATCTGACTGGGCTATTAAGATAGATGCAATAATTATATGGTCTTTTTCAGTCTGTGGGTGCCTGTCAGTGCACTTCCTCTGGTTGGTGTATCTGACTGGGCTATTAAGATAGATGCAATTATAATATGGTCTTTTTCAGTCTGTGGGTGCCTGTCAGTGCACTTCCTCTGGTTGGTGTATCTGACTGGGCTATTAAGATAGATGCAATAATTATATGGTCTTTTTCAGTATGTGGGTGCCTGTCAGTGTACTTCCTCTGGTTGGTGTATCTGACTGGGCTATTAAGATAGATGCAATTATTTTTTTTGCAGTCTATGGGTGCTCGTCAGTGCGCTTGCTTTGTTTGGTGCGTCTGATGGTATATTGTATGTTCCTATTTTACCCGAAATGCTTCAGTGCTGCCAGTAAGTATTTCATCAATCAAGTCTGTTTCAGTCACTAGTGCAGTAGACGCAAGCATTAGCGAAGCTTGTGACATAAGACATGACAGAAGCATAGCAATAAGCAAAGACGCAGCATAAGCAAAATTGAATACAAAGGGATAACCTTTTATTCATTTATTCATTGATATTAATTCATTTATATATTTATTTATTTATTTATCTGTTTATTGATTGATTGATTGATTGATTGATTGATCGATTGATTGATTGATTGATTGATTGATTGATTGATTTAATTGATTGATTGATTGATTGATTGATTGATTGAATGATTGATTGATTGATTGATTGATTGATTGATTGATCTATTTATTTATCTATTTATTTATTTATCTATTTATTTGTTTCTAATTCAGAGAAAGTAACATTGGGAGAAGTTTGGAAGTGGACTCGATATTGTCTGGCTTAGCAACTAGTTTTACCAGCTTAGGGTAGGTTCCCAAAAACATACTCCATTTTAATCAAAATATATTTTTGCAATCCGTGAATCACAACATACGCACAGTCGTGTTTGCCTTGTCTGAAGGTCACGTGCCAACGCTGAGGTAGACAAAGAGAATAATACATGTTTACACAACTCACAAGGATCAACTGCACAACTAATCTTTGCTCTCTATCCCTCTTACTGGCAGGTTTATTATCTGTATAAAATATTTCATAGACAGGGGGGCAAGCTACACGAAGCCTGGATCGAATTATCCAAACGATTGAAGTTATTCCACTGTAGGGCTTTTCACAACTTGCTCCAAAGAGTTCAAAAAGTTGCTCAAAAATGTCCAAAAAGTTGCTCAAAAGTTGCTCAAAAATCCAAAAGTTGCTTGAATTAAAGTGAAAGAGCTGCTCGAAATAGAAAAGTTGCTCAAAAGTTGCCGAGCAACTTGTGGATAGCCCTAATTAACTGCATCAAATTTTATAGATTTTATCCTGTAAACAGTGGTTTATCCTATGGATAGTGATTTATCCTATGGATAGTGATTTATCCTATGGATAGTGATTTATCCTATGGAGAGGGATTTATCGTATGGATAGGGATTTATCCTATGGGTAGCACTACTGAGGCTTCGTGCATCCGGCCTTTAGTTTCTTCATAATCAGTATTTTTTTATTCAGTTCTTTTCTTGGTCCAGTGGTAAGCGGTGTTTTAAACGATCACTATGGCTTTCCATGGACAACAACGGTAAGTATACATCACATCTCACATTGCCTTTCTTGTCGTTGTTACGCAACGCTCTAACGACTCACATCGTGTTTTTCCTATCCTTGCCAGGCAACGCTCTAACGACTCACATCGTGTCTTCCCTATCGTTGCCAGACAACGCTCTAACGACTCACATCGTGTCTTCCTTGTCGTTGCCACGCAACACTCTAACGACTTACATCGTGTCTTCCTTGTCGTTGCCACGCAACGCTCTAACGACTCACATCGTGTCTTCCTTGTCGTTGCCACGCACGCTCTATCAACAAACAAACGAAAGAGATCACGGGCGGAACCAAGATTTTTTCGCAGGGGGAAGCGGTGCAGCATTGCAGTGGAAGGCGTCATAAGTAAAAAAATATTTTTGTCTGTATGTTATTGAAAATTTGTCTGAGGTCGGGGGGGGGGGAGTATGGTAGAATTGAAATGAGACTTTTTACAGCCTTTAAAGTAATAAACGCCTTGTATTTTCAGATCATATCATTCTTTCTATTTGCTCAGGTAAGCAAGCCATATATAATTAGATCAATTTATTTCATCTTACTTACAAACACACTCAGTCTTTTATTAATGTTCGTCTCTTCCTTTAACCACCCCCCCACACACACACACACTTTCATTCATTTTCCACTTAACCATTTGTTTAGCCGTTGTAGGCAATAAATCAAGTTTTTTATTTGTGCATTGTTCATTTATAAGTACTATATTTGTGCATTGTTTATTTATTCATGAGTTAATGTGCTTATAAACCCCTAGATGCGATACACGTTATGCAAAAATACATTCCCAAAGTTTGAAGTCGATTGCTTCAAAGCTGAATACCTTATAGACTTTTACAGATTTTGGCAGAAATGACAACAGTTCATACACAAACCGGAAGTATCGCCAAAAGTTTTATGTACAAACTCGTATGGCGAGTTTTCTCTTGGTATGACCTGACGTCATTTCCGGCAAACTCGTACAATCTTTGAACAGATACTCACCTTTAAAGCAATCAACTTCAAACGTAGAGAATGTTCTCTGGCAATCACCTACATTATCCTAAATCTTTATTGTTTTGGGGGTTATTACCACTTTAATAATACTGCGCGTTTATGTTACCTTTTTTTCTCTAGTCCTTGACGTTGATGATTTTCTTCACGTGCAAAAGGTAAATATGAAAACTGACGAGTTGTCTAATAAACCTATTAAAAACATGTTATCGGAGAACATCGAGAACGTCGATTTTCGCATGGAAATAACAGGAAAACCATGGGTTTTATTTGTTCTCGTATTTGCATTTAGCATTTGTCTCTTTGGCGCAGGTGTGTCGAGTATATCATTCTGCTCATTTTTTGCACAAGTGTCATTTCAATAAAGACCATTATATTTTCATTTAACTTTAACTACCAGTATGGAATTATATCCATGTAGCTATAGTTCAAAATGTAAAGCATAGTTGTAAAAAAATCCTTTGTAGTTATATCAATGTTAAATTATTAAAATAAAAGTTATTGTGTATTAAATGTTAGTTCATATTCAAATTGTTTTTACCTTTCTGGGAATTAATAAAATAATTTGTTCTTCTTAGTCTTATTATTTTACGAAAAAAAGCGAGCAGAGCATTCAGGTAGTTCTAGTTTAAAACGTCGTCATACAAATAATAAATAAGTGTTTATGTGGTTTGATTTTCAGGCGAAAAGACTTTGAAAAGAATTACCAACTATTAAAGCAGCAAAATGCAGAAAGCGACTCGGCGTTTTACATGGATTAAGCACTGGCTTATAAACAGTACCGTACCGTTACTGCCATTGTTACGAGGAGATTAGTAGCCCATGCAGGATTGGTGGCTCCAAAGCACGACTAGTCATGAAAAAATAATTAACAATGAGTTTGTGAAAGGTTTTTTTCTGTAATGCCTATTTTGAATATGAAAAAAAAGGTGTTAAAGTAACACCGAGATGTTACCGGTAACGAATTACTGATTTGCTCAGCTGGCAATACAACCAGTTTTAACCAGTTTTATGCAAAAGGTTCCGGGTTCGAGTCCGCTGTCCGCCGCAAGTCTTAATGTTAATTATTAAAAACGTTAAATAGCATCAAAAAAGATTAAAATAAAATATGTCAATTAATTGTGAACTGTGAGATTAATACAAAGAGAGGGCGTTATTAAATATCGGAACATGAAAGTTAGCATAGTTTATATTATAGCGCAAAGCTCAAATGCATGCACATGACCGCACATTTCTAAGTGACTGTCTTTCAACCAATCAGACAATGTTTACCTTGATGCTCGTGTAGCGATTGGTCGAAAAGTAAACAAAGAAGTATGAATATATATTAACACTAACCTAAGGCTAATTTTTCATTTATTTATTTATTTGTTTGTTTGTTTGATCGTCCGTCCGTCCGTCCGTCCCTCGGTCGGTCGGTCGGTTGGTTTGTTTGTTGTCCATATGGATTATAGCCTTTGTCCATTTCAAGGCATTTTAAAACTTTCTGCATGGTCACTTTGGTTGGTTGGTTGGTTGGCTTGTTTGTTTGTTGTTTTGTTTGTTTGTTTGTTTATTTGTTTGTATGCTTGTTTGTTTGTCTGTCTGTCTGTCTGTCTGTCTGTCTGTCTGTCTGTCTGTCTGTCTGTCTGTCTGTCTGTCTGTCTGTCTGTTTGTTTGTTTGTTGTCCATATGGACTATAGCCTTTGATCTTTGTCCATTTCAAGGCATTTTAAAACTTTTTGCATGGACATTTTGCCTCGAAATGGACAAAGAGCACAGTTTAATATCCATGCAAAAAGTTGAAAAATGTCTGGAAATGGACAAAGGGAAAGGCCATAGTCCATGAAAAAAGTTCACAAATGACTGGAAATGGACAAAGAGCAAAGGCTATAGTCCATGCAAAGCGTTCAAAAATGCCTGGAAATGGACAAAGCGTTCAAAAATGACTGGAAATGGACAAAGAGCAAAGTCTATATATAGTTCATGCATGCAAAACGTTCAAAAATGCGCCGAAATGGAGCAAGAGCAAAGGCTATAGTCCATGCAAAACGTTCAAAATTGCGCCGAAATGGACAAAGGGCAAAGGCTGTAGTCCATGCAAAACTTTCAAAAATGCGCTGAATTGGACAAAAACAAAGGCCATAGTCCATGCAAAACGTTCAAACTTGCGCCGAAATGGACAAAGAGCAAAGGATTTAGTCCATGCAAAACGTTCGAAATTGCGCCGAAATGGACAAAGAGCAAAGGCTATAGTCCATACAAAACTGTCAAAAATGACTGGAAATGGACAAAGAGCAAAGGCTATAGTCCATGCAAAGCGTTCAAAAATGCCTGGAAATGGACAAAGAGCAAAGGCTATAGTCCATGCAAAGCGTTCAAAAATGCCTGGAAATGGACAAAGCGTTCAAAAATGACTGGAAATGGACAAAGAGCAAAGGCTATATATAGTCCATGCATGCAAAACGTTCAAAAATGCCTGGAAATGGACAAAGAGCAAAGGCTATAGTCCATGCAAAGCGTTCAAAAATGCCTGGAAATCGACAAAGCGTTCAAAAATGACTGGAAATGGACAAAGAGCAAAGTCTATATATAGTCCATGCATGCAAAACGTTCAAAAATGCGCCGAAATGGACAAAGAGCAAAGGCTATAGTCCATGCAAAACGTTCAAAATTGCGCCAAAATGGACAAAGAGCAAAGGATTTAGTCCATGCAAAACGTTCGAAATTGCGCCGAAATGGACAAAGAGCAAAGGCTATAGTCCATACAAAACTGTCAAAAATGCCTGGAAATGGACAAAGAGCAAAGGCTATAGTCCATACAAAGCGATCAAAAATGACTGGAAATGGACAAAGAGCAAAGGCTATAGTCCATGCAAAGCGTTCAAAAATGCCTGGAAATGGACAAGGAGCAAAGGCTATATAGTCCATGCAAAGCGTTCAAAAATGCCTGGAAATGGACAAAGAGCAAAGGCTATAGTCCATGCAAAGCGTTCAAAAATGCCTGGAAATCGACAAAGCGTTCAAAAATGCCTGGAAATGGACAAAGCGTTCAAAAATGACTGGAAATGGACAAAGAGCAAAGGCTATATATAGTCCATGCATGCAAAACGTTCAAAAATGCGCCGAAATGGACAAAGAGCAAAGGCTATAGTCCATGCAAAGCGTTCAAAAATGCCTGGAAATCGACAAAGCGTTCAAAAATGACTGGAAATGGACAAAGAGCAAAGTCTATATATAGTCCATGCATGCAAAACGTTCAAAAATGCGCCGAAATGGACAAAGAGCAAAGGCTATAGTCCATGCAAAACGTTCAAAATTGCGCCAAAATGGACAAAGAGCAAAGGATTTAGTCCATGCAAAACGTTCGAAATTGCGCCGAAATGGACAAAGAGCAAAGGCTATAGTCCATACAAAACTGTCAAAAATGCCTGGAAATGGACAAAAAGCAAAGGCTATAGTCCATACAAAGCGTTCAAAAATGACTGGAAATGGACAAAGAGCAAAGGCTATAGTCCATGCAAAGCGTTCAAAAATGCCTGGAAATGGACAAGGAGCAAAGGCTATATAGTCCATGCAAAGCGTTCAAAAATGCCTGGAAATGGACAAAGAGCAAAGGCCATAGTCCATGCAAAACGTTCAAAATTGCGCCGAAATGGACAAATTAAGTGCAAAGGCGTTCCATGCAAAGCGTTCAAAAATGCCTGGAAATGGACAAAGAGCAAAGGCTATAGTCCATGCAAAACGTTCAAAATTGCGCCGAAATGGACAAATTAAGTGCAAAGGCTATAGTCCATGCAAAACGTTCAAAAATGCGCCGAAATGGACCAAGAGCAAAGGCTATAGTCCATGCAAAACGTTCAAAAATGCGCCGAAATGGACCAAGAGCAAAGGCTATAGTCCATGCAAAACGTTCAAAATTGCGCCGAAATGGACAAAGAGCAAAGGCTATAGTCCATACAAAACTGTCAAAAATGACTGGAAATGGACAAAGAGCAAAGGCTATAGTCCGTGCAAAGCGTTCAAAAATGCCTGGAAATGGACAAAGAGCAAAGGCTATAGTCCATGCAAAGCGTTCAAAAATGCCTGGAAATCGACAAAGCGTTCAAAAATGACTGGAAATGGACAAAGAGCAAAGGCTATATATAGTCCATGCATGCAAAACGTTCAAAAATGCCTGGAAATGGACAAAGAGCAAAGGCTATAGTCCATGCAAAGCGTTCAAAAATGCCTGGAAATCGACAAAGCGTTCAAAAATGACTGGAAATGGACAAAGAGCAAAGTCTATATATAGTCCATGCATGCAAAACGTTCAAAAATGCGCCGAAATGGACAAAGAGCAAAGGCTATATATAGTCCATGCATGCAAAACGTTCAAAAATGCCTGGAAATGGACAAAGAGCAAAGGCTATAGTCCATGCAAAGCGTTCAAAAATGCCTGGAAATCGACAAAGCGTTCAAAAATGACTGGAAATGGACAAAGAGCAAAGTCTATATATAGTCCATGCATGCAAAACGTTCAAAAATGCGCCGAAATGGACAAAGAGCAAAGGCTATAGTCCATGCAAAACGTTCAAAATTGCGCCAAAATGGACAAAGAGCAAAGGATTTAGTCCATGCAAAACGTTCGAAATTGCGCCGAAATGGACAAAGAGCAAAGGCTATAGTCCATACAAAACTGTCAAAAATGCCTGGAAATGGACAAAAAGCAAAGGCTATAGTCCATACAAAGCGTTCAAAAATGACTGGAAATGGACAAAGAGCAAAGGCTATAGTCCATGCAAAGCGTTCAAAAATGCCTGGAAATGGACAAGGAGCAAAGGCTATATAGTCCATGCAAAGCGTTCAAAAATGCCTGGAAATGGACAAAGAGCAAAGGCCATAGTCCATGCAAAACGTTCAAAATTGCGCCGAAATGGACAAATTAAGTGCAAAGGCGTTCCATGCAAAGCGTTCAAAAATGCCTGGAAATGGACAAAGAGCAAAGGCTATAGTCCATGCAAAACGTTCAAAATTGCGCCGAAATGGACCAAGAGCAAAGGCTATAGTCCATGCAAAACGTTCAAAATTGCGCCGAAATGGACAAAGAGCAAAGGCTATAGACCATGCAAAGCGTTCAAAAATGACTGGAAATGGACAAAGAGCAAAGGCTATAGTCCATGCAAAGCGTTCAAAAATGCCTGAAAATGGACAAAGAGCAAAGGCTATAGTCCATGCAAAGCGTTCAAAAATGCCTGGAAATGGACAAAGAGCAAAGGCTATAGTCCATGCAAAGCGTTCAAAAATGCCTGGAAATGGACAAAGAGCAAAGGCTATAGTCCATGCAAAGCGTTCAAAAATGCCTGGAAATGGACAAAGAGCAAAGGCTATAGTCCATGCAAAGCGTTCAAAAATGCCTGGAAATGGACAAAGAGCAAAGGCTATAGTCCATGCAAAACGTTCAAAATTGCGCCGAAATGGACAAATTAAGTGCAAATGCTATAGTCCATGCAGAACGTTCAAAAATGCGCCGAAATGGACCAAGAGCAAAGGCTATATAAGTCCATGCAAAACGTTCAAAATTGCGCCGAAATGGACAAAGAGCAAAGGATTTGGTCCATGCAAAACGTTCGAAATTGCGCCGAAATGGGCAAAGAGCAAAGGCTATAGTCCATACAAAACTGTCAAAAATGCGCTGAAATGGACAAACGCAAGGCTAAAGTCCATGGAAAACGTTCAAAAATGCGCCGAAATGGACAAAGAGCAAAGGCTATAGTCCATGGAAATCGTCCGCAAAAAGTTCAACCGCAAAAATGCTCAAAAGTGTATAAAAATAGATAAAAAACAAAGGTTCAGATCAGAATCGTTTTCACATTGATTTTGTTAACTATCTATTTTTTCCTGTATTCTCCAAAGAATGAAAAAGAATGAATATGAAAGGATTTAAAAACTATTATGGTATTGAGAAGGGGGTAAAGCGTCATCTCGTTTAAGGGTTATTTCAACCAGCCAACATAATTTCATTCTCAATAGACACAAGCATACTTAGAGGAATAGTAAAATATGTTTATTGCCAAGCGCAAATATTATCATCAATATTTTACATAGTAATTTCTTTATTAGTTCATTATTTAGAGTCATGTAACAGCGTTACTCTGGGGTGGAACCAGAACCTTTGAAAAGGGAACACTAATAAAAAAATGATTCGGAAATTTTGGAGTGGGGCACTAACAAAAAATTACTGACTATTATCAATTAAAAGAAATTAAGAAATTATCTATCAAAAGAAATCAAAAAGGGACCCCAATTCCACCCCCCCCCCCCCCTCCTTGGATCCGCCTCTGGTTATGACCAGGTTTCTGCCTGGAATCGTCTAGACTGTTCTAGTTGTTTCAGATAACACTGTGCACTCGTCTCATCCATGCTGCCTTCCTTGCTGATGATATCAATCAGAGCCTCTGTGACGTCAATGGGCATGCGCTTTGAGTTCCTTTAAGAAATCGAGAAAAGCAATGAATAGACCAGTTCTTTATTACTAAGGCTTGGTAATTTAACAAGGACAAAACCGTTGATATTTATATATATATATATATATTTTTTTTTTTTGGATTGGTGCATTCCCACTGGATGTACCTCGTACAAAAGACTATATCACATACAATCGAGGCTTAGCCTAAGCAATGAAGAACATGAAACTGGACTGCCGTAGGGTAGTGGTATCGTAACCGCACCGTTTTCCACTCATTCAGTGGCGATTCTATCAGAATTAGGTGATGGCAAAAGCTATCGTATCATAGCTGCTGTTTCTAAGAAAACATTCGAATCATTTGCCGCATCGTAGTCGTTCACGACGATCAGCACGATGACCCTAATCTGGGACACGTACTCACCCCGCTATATAACACGACGCTTGTTTGTTGCTAATCAGGTCCCATACCAATGCACTATTGGCCTTCATCAAGTGTTGAACGTACACTTTATCCTCCTACACAATGATAGCGAAGAAAAAAAACATTTTGAATTGTTAGAGGATCAAAGCTACCATTATTGCTATCATCATTATCACCATCATGTCACTATCATCATTATCACCATTGTCATCAACATTGTCATCGTCATCATTATCGTCATTATCATCATCACCATCATCATCATCACCACCATCATCGTCATTATTACCATCGTTATCATCACAACATCATCACCACATCATCATCGTCATCATCACCACCATCATCACCATCATCACCATCAACGTCATCATTACCATCGTTATCATCACAACATCATCACCACATTATCATCGTCATCATCACCACCACCATCACCATCATCACCATCAACGTCATCATTACCATCGTTATCATCACAACATCATCACCACATCATCATCACCACCATCACCATCATCATCATCGTCATCATCATCATCATTATCGTCACCATCATCATCACCACATCATCATCGTCATTATCACCACCATCATCACCATCATCACCATCAACGTCATCATTACCATCGTTATCATCACAACATCATCACCACATCATCATCGTCATCATCACCACCATCATCACCACCAACGTCATCATTACCATCGTTATCATCACAACATCATCACCACATCATCATCACCACCACCATCATCATCATCGTCACCATCATCATCATTATCGTCACCATCATCATCACCACATCATCATCGTCATCATCATCATAAGTATCATTATCACATGCTTTACCTGATCTCTTGAGAAGGCAGCAAACACTTGCAGAAGTTCACGTTGACAGAGGTCTTTCCATTGCTTCTCAAAGAAATAATCCTTACTTCGATTTCTTGCACCAAAGAATAGAACAGAAGCTAAATGAAATACAGAGATTTAGGGACTGCTAACATGAGGTAGGCTGCCCCTGGTTGTTGGTCGTAGTAGGCGTAAGACTTATGTTGATTGTCTCTCTTGACTAGTTAGAAAACAAGACAAGAAATTGCCCTTACTAACTCAGGGAGTCACCGAACCTTACGAGAACATGTTCCTGCTAGCAGTTTCTCACGTTTATGAAATAGCAAATATGGTGCATGATGGTCTAGCTTCAGTACAAACATCTTTTGTTCATTATGCCGTATATGGTGTTGTTTGTACTGAAGCTAGACCATAATGCATCTTTTTTGTCAAACTCAGAAAAGGTCTATGGTAAGCTACCACTAGTAGAAGGATGCCTGTGATTGGACAAAATAACAATGACTGATTAGAAAAAAAAAACAAAGGAAGTAATTCATGTGTTGAACAATACACAGTGTTTATCGTAATCCAGACTTTCTTTGCTTTCGTCGATTTATCCAATCCCAGTAACCGTTCCAACAGTAGCGATCGAACTCGTGAACCCTTAGTTTAGTGATCGTTTTTAAGTTACGTGAATTAGATTTGTGTGGTTCATCAGCAAGTAAAACGATATCTTTGTCCCATTATTGTATTTCAAGCTTAGTTTTCGTTTCCCTTACCTGCTCCACCGAGTCTTGTTCGTTCCTCAATAAAACTTCTAAAAGGTGCCACTCCGGTACCTGTTGATACAATCGCTTGTTAGCACGACCTTATAACGTGCTACCACCAAAATCACATTAATGTTATTATAATCACACTACAAACAGAGCTATGGTCTAGTCTTCTCAGCCACTACAAACACCATCAATATAACCATCACCGCTATCATCACCACCCGCTTCACCTCTAACACTTTCATCGCCATCATTATCACCACCATCAGTGCTATATTGTAGTCTTCCACCCACTACAAACACCATCGTTATCACCATCACCGCTATCATCATCACCCTCTTCACACGTATACAACCAACACTATCATTGACACAACTATAATTATAACATCCAATTCCAATCATACCATCACCGGTATCGCAATGGTTATCATCCCCACTACCACAGCACTATAAACATCAACGCCATCATCGCTGTCATCATAATCATAAACATAACCATCATCACCATAACCATCATCAACGCCATAATCATCATCACCATCATCACAATCACATATAATCATAACCCTTATAATCACCATCATCATCAAAATAATAATCATTACAATTATCGTAATCATCACCATCATCACAATCACATATAATCATAACCCTCATAATCACCATCATCATCATCATCATTTAATAATCATTAACCGCCATCACCATCACTAATATCATCATCATCATCACCATTATCGTAATCACCATCATCACTATGTTCATTATAATCACCATCGCCGTTCTTTCCACGATTAATAGCTTTTATAAATCTGATTCTATAGTTTTCATTATCACCATGATCATTACTACCACCACAATCATCGCCGCCATTATCATCGTCATTACCATCGCTGTTCTTTCCACGTATGAATAGCATCGATTAATTTAACTCCATTGTCATCATAATCATCACCACTATCATTTCACTATTATCTAGTCATGGTGGTACCTGGTCCTATCATAATCATCGGTCTAGTGATGTCTTTAGGTGGCGCTATGGTTCCCTTAGCAACCCATATCGGTACACGATGATCATGCTGTGGATCTAGTGATGATAGCCACGTAGAACAAAGACCACGTCGTGGTTTAAATAGTTTGGTTTTATACTGCACTACAGCCATTAGAATTTGTATTTCATTTGGGTGTTCCTACAATGTAATAATAATAATGTTCATGACCATAATATGTTATTTCTCTTTTATTTATTTATTCATTTATTCATTCATCCGTCTGTCCGTCCGTCCGTCCGTCCATCCATCCATCCATTCATCCATTCATTCATTCATTCATCCATTCATTCATTCATTCATTCATTCATTCATCCACCCGTCTGTCCGTCCGTCCGTCCGTCCGTCCGTCCATCCATCCATTCATTCATTCATTCATTTATCTATTCATTTATTCATTTTGCATACCAATATACCTCGATGCTCTTTACAAAATTTCACATACAGTTTAAAATGTGAATAATTAGAAGTTTGAAAAACTACTCAATATGGAAAACGTAAAAATATCAAATTGAATGAATGAACAAATGAATGAACGAACGAGAAAAGTAACAAATATATGCATGAACAAAAAAGAGGAAATGAATTGACAAAAACGATTCATTAGTATGTATTACCATGATTGATGAAGCGATAGAGAAAGCTCTTGGTTTGATTGCCGGTATAATATCAAATAGATATTCAAATGGAATGTTTTGGCTGGCATGTGGAAAGTCTTGTAGAACCTACAAAAAAAGAAATCAATCAATCAATCAAGCAAACAATCAATCAATCAATCAATCAATCAATCAAGCAATCAAGCAATCAAGCAATCAAGCAATCAAGCAATCAACCGATTAACAGGTTAGCTCAGTTGGGAGAGCGTTGGCTGTTAACCGGGAGGCTGCGGGTTCGAACCCTCAGCCGGACCATCACTCAGGGTCTTTAAATAATTGAGGAGAATGTTCTTCGATTTATAATTGTTAGGCTTCGCGTTCGCGTCTTCTCGGATAAGGACGATAAACTGGAGGTCCCGTCTCCCCACTTCACATTAACCAATAATTAACGGAGGGACGTAAAAGAACGACTGAGGACGCAGGTACGACCATCTTCATCAATTAATTAATTAATCAATCAGCCAATCAATTAATCAATCAATCAATCGATAACTTGAGAAAGGACAATTGCCAGTATTGGAATTTTGTACACAGAGAATAACATTGAATAGTATTTTACCTCCAATATTGATCTTTTCTGTCTATAACAATATGAATAAAGCTCTTCCTGTAAATGAAAGATTATGATATTGTGACAACATACGGTGTGATGTAATGTTCTTAACAATTTATTACCTTTATTTTCAATTGAATTAAAATAAAATCTTCAGAATTAATTTTTTTTTAACATCTTAAAACCCAAATTTTTTATTATTTTTTTATTATTATTATTTCTTTTAATTAGATATATATACCATTTTTACATTTATTATCATTATATAATATCAACCATATCCAATCTTTGTTGTAATTATAATATCACCCATATTACCAACATCTACAAGAATCTACAGAATGGCAAACAGGCATAAAATAAGATCATCTGACCTGTCCCTCAGAAGAATTGAACTCTTCAAGTTTTTCTTTCTCCAGTTCTGAGGTGGTGAAATGTGATAAAAGTTCAAAGAAATATCTTCTTGGCATTCCTTGGATGTCAAAGTATTGCTCTACCACGTCTCGCACAGAACATGGTTGAGGCAAGCCATTTGGAAGAGGAATATCTAGAACATGAAGAGAAAAAGAATAAATAACATTTTTAATTTTTTTCCTTTTTAATTTACAGCACTTTGATTTTATTTGTAGAAGCACTGTACAAATATTTATTGTAACTATCATTATTAAAAGTGACTGGTAACCAACTAGTGATATTTATTTATGATTATATACTGAGCATGACATGGCTTCCACCTACCAGGGTCATTTTGCTGAAGATTGAATGTTTTATTTGGATCAAGTTGTAGGAATTCGATAAACTCTTCAACGTTGTCTGGTAGATTTCTGGGTTGGATCATCACAACATCACCAGGATTATAACTGAAAATAAATGTAAAAATGCACAATAAACTACTTATTTTAATAACTTTTTAAAACAATTTTTAAAAATCCTCATGATGACTTTACATTGGACTTTACATTCTACAATAAAAAAAGGTCTTAAACATAAAATAAGAAATGACAACTATCCTTACTTGATATTAGACTGTGTTATGTCAAAGCAGACAAGTCTGACATCCTGCCAGTGATCACATGCTGTAACTCTATCATTGGAAATTAGCCTTGACTGAAATGGATGGTGTTTATCTGGTTGTTGCTGGGGAACTAAAAAAACACCCATGACAATATTTGACAGTATCAAAAACAAACATTTGGAGGAGACAGAAAAGTACACAAACCAAGGAGCAATTAAACAACCAAATATTTAGATATACAAGTCAAGAGCAATTTATGAATGAAGAAATGAGCAAGCAAATATATAAATGAAGGAATACATGTATAGGTGGATGGATAAATGGAAAAACTAATGGATGGACAAACACACAAATAGACAGATGATGGATGGATGGATGGATGCATGGATGCATGGATGCATGTAAAGGTGGATGGATAGATAAAATAACTAATGGATGGACAGACGCACAAGTAGACAGATGGATGGATGGATGAATAAGTGGATAGGTGGATGGATAGATGAAATAACTAATGAATGGACAGATCATGCACAAATAGACAGATGCCTTGGATAGATTTATGAATGAATACTGTGAATGAATGAACAATTGTCATTTTTAAACTAACCTTTTATGTAGTTATTTTCTGTTGAATTTCGTAATTTACTCTCTACATATACAACTTTATATTTTGATGGAGGTCTATAAAATCAATTTAGAAATTTTAACAATGTTTCATACTATCTAAATACACCAACAATTAAAATAAATGATTTTGAACTGAATTAATCCAAATCAATGACATCTATTCTAGCTTACTTGATAGTTTTGCTGATTATATCTTTCCCTGGTTCTAATGGGTATAGTTGTAAGACCTTTTGCCATAGCTGTTTAAGCCATGGATCAATAACCGCATCTGGCCTAATGAGAAAATCAGAAAAGTTCAACAAAATTACAATATGGGATGTGTGTCATATATCATAGAGCAGGGATAATTCTCAAAATTCTTCCCCCTCCCCCTACCTAAAAGATAAGGCAATCACCCATTGCCAACTGGAGGCCCCCAATCATGTTTTTCTTGTTCAGAAAACTGAAGTCCTCCCCCTCTCCCTGGGGTTCTTGTTATTAAGTTCAAATCTTGTAATTGTTGGTGTTTATGATTTTATAAAATAATTAGGGGCAGTGCAAATGAAGAGTGGGAAGGGGGATCAGAGATCTGAAGTCCAACTCAGCTTTTTCATTAAGTTCTATTTCTGGAGTAATCAAAGTAAGTCCCCTAATTTAAGAAATTGCTGTGACACAAGGCACTGAAAGTTCTTAAAATATTTCAACTGCCCATATTTTGAATAATTATCAATAGGTTGTGACAATCAATGGACATGATTTAATTTTTCCAAATATAATAATTATTTCTTACCCCAGATCATGTTGATCATCAGCCAGTCCTATATCAACCAATGTATTACCTCCTAGCTGTATTAGTCTTTTTTGGATCTTTTTTGCAATGAAGTTGAATCTGATGGCAAGAAAGTACCATAATTTGAAACTGATTTTGTGTGTGTATTAAGGGATCACATGATAGGGTACAAACACTAAGTGCCCAACAGTTGTCACTATTTAGTAGTAAATAGCACTAATTAAACAATAAGAAAACAATAGAATTAGCATAAAATAGCACTATTTAGTGGTAATTATGTTGCACACTGTCAGTGTTTGCACTCTGGCAACTAAAGTTAGACAAGTGCAAATGTTGATGATAGTGATGATGACGACAATGATGGTGATAATAATGATCATGTTCATGATGATAATAGTGATGTCGATGACAATGATGATAATGTTATTGATGATGGTGATGATTTTGATTATGATGATGATGAAAAACTATAAACAGTGCAGATGACAATGATAATGATGATGGTTATGATGATGATGACAATGATGTTGATGATTATGGTGATGATAATGACAATGATGATAATGGTGATGATACTAAAGTTGCTGATGATAATGGTGATGATGACAATGAAGATAATGTTGATTGTAATGTTAATAATGATGATGGTGATGATTAGGATCATAATTGGTATACTCTATTATGACAGTAACTACCAAAAGAATCATATTCATAAGTTTACTTTGCATAAGAAGAGTCGCCTAGACCAAGCACTGCAAATTGAAGCTGATTCAGGGAGCTACTTGGTAGATTCTTTCTCATTATGAATCTCCAGAATTTCTGAAACACAATATTGAAAGTGATTTAAAATAATTATTACGTAATTATTAAAATAATTTATTTTAAGTACCTTCATATTATCTGGCTCGTCACCTTGCCCAGTTGTAGCACAGACAAACACAACGATCCTCTCTTTTATAAGGTTCATCTACAATGCACCAATTTAAATAATAAAATTCACAAATTAATGCGACGAAATAATTTTGTCCCGGCTGTGATTTAACTCAAAGAAAACCGGTATTTTTCTTTGGATTCTTACCACATTATAGTCATCTAGTTGCATCACTTTAACTGATAAATGTCTCCGTTTTCCTTCTCGTCCGATTCTCTCAGCAACGTCTTCTGCTGTTCCTGTTTGTGAGCCAAAAAGGACAGTGACTCTCCGAGTATGTTCGTCCGCCATCTTGGAAATAAATGCACCGCTGATTACAAGTGAACGCGGGCTTCCAGAAGCGTGGGTTATTTAATAGATACAAACTTTTACTCGTTAACTTTTCAATGTGTAGAAACCTACCGTTTCAAATGCAGCCTCGATCACAAAACGTCACTGAAGATCAGAATATTGATGCTGAATTTTCATTACCGATATCGATCTTGAATGCGACACTCATTTTCATGGGGTTCCTGTGGTACCGACTCTGCTGGAACGCTCGATTGGCATTTTTCAGTTGTCGAGAACACAAGTATCCAAATCATAAAAGAGGAGTCAAAACCCCATACCATTCCCCCTTTCCTTTTCCCCTCTTCCGATTACATAATCACGGAAAATAAAAATAATCGAGGGAAATTTCGGTGGAGCCAACTCGTCTCTCGTCTCTCGAAATTTGTATTACCGCGTCCTCTTCAGTTCCATTTTCTCACAGAGTTACATATATCTGATTGACTCTGATAAGAGCTTGTTATCATTTTTTTAAGAGAAAGTTAAAATACTTATTATTTAACCAAAGACCTTAGTCATTAAAATTTACTGTAACACAGAAAAGACAAAATCCAATCTGTCAAAAATACATATACAAACGACATGGTCAGAAGTTAGCTTTCCAAATTCCGGAAACTCGCGTTGTCTAAGAAGTGAATTCTTGACGTGATTGATCGTAACACTACGCCACATGCTAGTTATGGGATGGCGTCCACGGGGAGGGAGGCTCCGGGGATAAACGATCGGGGATGCGCGTCGGAGTTTTATAAACTGAAATACCCCTAAAAGATATGTTTTTCAAAAGCATGTAGCTTCACAAATTTTTTATCCGTAAAAAATACCAATCATGAGTGTCAGTGGGTTTTCTTCTCTAAAAGATATCAAAAAGTGAGAATTTGGCAAATTTCATATCATATTTCTAAACCCTAAAAGAGACCAAATCGCAGATTTTTACCCCTAAAAGATACGACGAGCATCCCCTATCGCTTACCCCCGGAGTCCCCCCCCCCCCTGGATGGCGTCGTGACGTACGTAAGATCTGTGTTTATTGAAACCATCAACAAATTAAATACATTAATTTGCACCGTTTTAGATCGATGAAAAACAAGCAGGACAGAGGACCGATTGCTGCGGATTTAATACTGGGAAGGCAAGAAGGCCTTTCCATAATAAATGATTGAAGAGTACATTATACTATCCATGATCAGAAAGGCCAGAAATACCAGAGAAAAGAAAAGTATCCTGACTGGCATTAAAAAACAGCATTAAAGAAGAAGCCAGTGATTGTAAACGTAGATATAAACAGCAATGCAGAATAATATATCATATATTGGCATTGCCGGCTGCACAATTTGCACATTTGAAGTAGAAATAGAAGATGAAATTAAAACATTCCCAGTGCCATGCAGATACGAGGGAGGGAGGGCGGGAATTACTTAAGGTGGGAAATAAAGGAACGAATATATAACTTTTTTTTGAAATTGAACTATATTTCCTGTATCGGCAATTGATAATTTGCTATCAATTAATACATCATTCAAATTATTACTCAAAGTTACTAAGTTCGGTATTGATGTTTAGGATCACTTTAGCCAAATAAAGGCATGATGAATATATAACTTGTTTGAAATTGAACTATATTCCCTGTATCGGCAATTGATTTGCTATCAATTAATACATTATCCAAATGACTCAAAGTTATTAAGTTCGGTATTATAGATGTTAAGGATCAATTTAAGCAAATCATTACCAGCAAGGAACACATTAATGCCATCAGCAAATAGGTAAACTCTAGTATTTTACTATTATTCGCAATGTCGTTAAATTAATATCATGATACCAAAAACAATTCAGGGCCCCGGTTGGATCCTTGTGGCACTACACAGTTTGACTTTAAAAATTGCCATTAATTTCGATCAACATACCGAGAGATCTATGCATTAAATATGAGCAAAACCATTGCAACCTTGGATTCCTGTCATTAAAGATATATCCAAATCACTCAAAATAAAATAACAAAAGAGTTGCGCCCTCGGGATTTTAATGACTTGAGGGAAAAGATGCAATTAATTTGGATCAACATACTGAGATCTATGCATTAAATATGAGCAAAACCATTGAAACCTTGAATTCTTGTCATTAAAGATACATCCAAATCACAAAAAAGAAAATAATACAAGAGTTGCGCCCTCGGGATTTTAATGACTTGAGGGAAAAGATGCCATTAATTTGGATCAACATACTGAGATCTATGCATTAAATATGAGCAAAACCATTGAAACCTTGAATTCCTGTCATTAAAGATACATCCAAATCACTCAAAAGAAAATAATATAAGAGTCTAGGTTACGCATTGCTAAAATATCTCATCAGCTCAAAGTAATATATGCATGCAACCAATTTTATAATAAAGATCGATAGAGGCGATATCCGGCGTACTTTACATAATGTTCAAAATTTGATGGTGTAAAAATGATATTTAGAAAACCTATATAGAATATTTCGACATATTTATTTTGGAGATTGATACATCGAGAGAAATATTTGGATCGTACCTTTTCGAACCTTGATACGTTTTTGACCCTAGCCGGAAAAGCTAGCAGGAAATTTAAGAATAAAAAGCATAATGAAGGCCGGATATTTACTTGGTTAATGGTGTTTGTTTTCCAGCCAAACACTTGAAACTCCAAATTTCTTGATATACGTACCATAGGATTATTCTTGACATGTTTGATAGTGGGGGTTAAACGTTTTTTTTTTCTTTTTCTGTCAGGGATTTAAATGTTTTCTCTCCCAGATAGATAGATAGATAGATAGATATATCATTTGCATGCAACCATTTGGCTGAATACGCTTGTACCCAATGATTTCAAATTAAACATTATAATTCATTCAATAAAGACGCAGTTCTTACAATTAGTTCTACTGAAAAATAGTTCTTCATAGTCCCTATTATCTATAGTTGCTTTGATCGAATTATGACTTAAGTTTAGATTACTGTGTCGACCGAGTCTAATTCTCCCTCCAGTAATGAATTTCGATCGCTTCTGCACTAGTCGCGGGACCACGCACAATGTTTTTCAGAAAAAGAAAAGTTGCTTTGTAAATTTGCACCAATTAAATGAATTTTCTTCACAAGTTTTTTTTTCGATGTTTTTATTGTTTGTTGAATAAGCCTGATATCGATCTATTTGAGCTAAAATGGGGTAATTGTTTATCGACAAAATTGCTAAGTGTTGCGGTAAAATCCCTGCCAAAAACAAATATCAATATACAAACACAATATGTTGATTAGGTTACTTTATTGTAAACAATCAAATTACAATAAATTTCTTTTGTCATCGTTCTTTTTTTTTTTGTTTGCTGCGCTCCTAAATTATGGAACTCCCCTTCGTCTTCCTTGAGATAGAGACACTAATTTGGCCTCGTTTAAATCATTTAAAAAAAAACGGCTTTTGTTTATGAATTGTCATTCTTCCGTTTTTCAAGCGTCAGACCGCACAAACAGTCCTTCTCAAAGCTACTCTCACCCTTCATAATGAATTTTTCTTTTTTGATGTATATGTGATTACTGCTAGATTTTCATTTTCTTTCTTTTAATTATTTCCAAAACGCATATTAATTGTTGTTCATTAAACATACAAAACTTCTAGCTTTTACAAAGTACAAACGGTGAGTATCTCGTGAAATCTAATAAAAACTGAAGTAGGACATACTTCATTATTTTCGATGTCTGAGTTGCCGGCTCTAAGGTGCATGCTGCATTTCTTAATTCGCAAGAGGGTTTACTGACTGCATTCGGCTTTGTGTAAGAAAATTTGTTCATAGGAAAATTGTTATTTGGCAATATTAAACAACATACTTCTCAAATGATATGAATGGCAAACAAAAACTAATGCCTTCCATTGTAATATATATATATATAAAGCATAATATACTTTGGCTTCAATATACTTTAGTTACTAGAGGGAACCCTCTACTAACTATGCTTATGTTGATCGTTGAGATGTTATATTTCAGAATATACATCAAATTAACATCGGCCGGCAACTTAAATTAAAATCCCGAAACTGAGCACAAGACGATACACAAAGTGATACTTTTTTAAAATATATTAAAATATATTGCTTTTGAACATTGTTCATATGTTTTCGTTTAATTAAAAAAATCAATTACCAGAAACGGAGCAAACAAAAAAAACAAACAAACAAATGTAAGAAAAATTTCCTTTGCCCCAAAATGGTCTAATTATGCAAAATGCAACATCAACTCGTCTGTTTTTTTTTATCACTGAGCAGGTAGATTTGAAATGTTGAATTGAACAAATATAAGCGATTATATTTTGAACTGGAGTACACCCTGTCAGTATTGAAATTGGGATGAAAAAAAATGAACACATCCGGCCCCATGGATCTAATCATATGTGCTCAGCATGGCAACGGCTAAAGTACAGCAATTATCAAATAAACAAATTGCAAAAATGAAGCATGAATTAATAATGTTAAAGTTAAATGAGCATCAGTCTGATTAACAGTTTAAAGAGATCGAAGAAGAAAGGTTCGAAGATGAAAGAAAAGTTAGCAAAAATTACAGAAATAGACGTGAAAATTCTTCAGCAACTTGAAAAAACTGACAGCAGAAATTGCAACAACACGATTTCTCATCGATCAGTCACGGTACCACAACAATCGACTGTGGACAATCAATTGCGAAGCTAAATAAATGTTCAACAAAAACATCAATAACAAGTCGGATCCGAGTAAACATTAATTTTCCATAAACCCAAAATGATTATTTAAATAAAAAAAATGTATATATATATATATTTCATTCTGTATCACGAATTGACGGTTTTCAATCATTCCCAGGAGACAATTTAAACAAAAGACATGGCAGCCATGCTGGTGGACTTTTCAAAAGAAAACCACCACCGTGACTGGTGGACCCTTTTGTTCTACTCACTCTCCTGGGAATGGTTGAAAACCATCAATATTCACAATTTCAATCGGAATTTCAAACTGGCTAATTAATAAAAAAGAGAACAACATCAAAGTGAGAAAGCACACAACCAAATGAATTACAGAGCAGGTGAATCAACGTTAGCTGTAAAACTGAACATTGCTTCATCAAAGTGATTGGTTTAAAACAAGAGCGTACTTAAACACATAGTGCTTTTTCCCAAACAGAACAAACAACCCTACACCAACAAATTATGTATGTCATTGAAATAGAACAACAATTTTCAAAGCAAAATGTGTCCGCAATTTGACACTATCCATGTCTGACTGGTTACATAAATCTGATTGTCAGAAACTTGTCACAGCTTTGAAATTAATCTTTCACCATATTGGAACAATGTTATATCTTGTATAAATAAAAACCAATATATCTATAAACATTTTCCAATCTCAAATCGTCTTAGAGTTTAATTGTTTGGACTGTAACATGTAATAAACGACCACAGGAAATAAACTATCCATTCACCTTACTCGAGGATTGACATTGAAAAAAAGCAATTTCGTTTTCGGTTTTCGCACTTTTTTTTATAATACGATGTATACAAATATAAGGTGTTTTGTTTACTAATGATAATAAAACATTGTACTTTTACCAATTCAAAATGTTCAACGAGGTATACATTAAGACTGCGCTTACGGTATGACTTGTATTTGTTGTCCCTTTTAATAAAGACCTTATATAAGCACAAGGACGAGAGACGACGACGACAACGAGTTGCCATAAACTTAGTTGACACACATGTGCCCTGAGTTTTCCTTTGAGATGAATGTTGCATTTTAACAAGTTGTTGTCAACAGTGAAGACGTTTTGACTAAACATCACTGATTGTACATTTTAGCAAAATTGAAGTCCAAACTCGTCGTCGCCGTACGTATCTGTCGTTCTCATGCTTAAAGACCTTAATATCTCGTATATCCACTACTATTTGCTGGCCCGGAGCAAGTGTTCGGGAAGGAGGGGGGGGGGGGGGGGGAGGCGGGGTGGTGTTTGTGTTATAATTCAGCAGTATGGGACTAAATCATCGTAGTTTTGGCATCAAATTTAATCAAATTGATGAAGAAAACTACTTTACCATCAAACATTACATCAACCAACAAAGAGCTATTTGAAACTAGCCTTAAAAATGTTACCGTCACCGCTCCTGAATCAGTTCCATTATTGTTAAACAAAGAAAATATGTTCAATATGATATAGTTATTCCATTTGTTAAATCAATTCATGACGTTATTGAGACATCCGGTCCCCATCTTTAAAGGTACGCAATGTAGGTTGTTAAAATATAGTATGCCGGAAAATGTTCTTGGCTATATACATGTTATAAAAGCACAATATCCTAGCGTTAATAGCTTTTAACATTTCTTTTTTCTATTTCTATTTTTTACCTATTAGGGAATAGTTGTCAGTGAAGAAGATGTAAAATATTTCATATAATTGCCTCGTGGGTATTGGTCCTGATAATTTCTAGATAAGCTGATTAGCATCTAAATATAACAATTAAGCAATTTAAATAGGACTATTCTAGTATATAAATAATTATAATATACGAGTTTTCCAGTGAAAAGTCCTGAAAAAATACTTTACATTAGAAATCAATATTCTCTATCTCTGAAACTCAGTTCATATATAGTCATATATAGATCATTCTTAATATTGTATAAATTATTGTATATATATATTTTACTGTAAATGCGCATTTGAACATATTCCCACGTAAAATGCGCTATTATTATTATTGTTATTATTATTATTATTATTATTATTATTATTATTATTATATTTATTATTATTATTATTATTATTATTATTATTATTATTGTTATTATTATTATTATTATTATTATTATTATAACTTGCATGTAATTGATTAGTATTCTACTACTATGTAGAAGGTAAACTGGGACGACAAATCCCAGTTGTTGAATATCTAACGTAATATGCTAATACACTGAACTTGCATATAATTGATTAGTATTCTACTACTATGTAGAAGGTAAACTGGGACGGCAAATCCCAGTTGTTTAATATCTAACGTAATATGCTAATACACTGAACAAATACACCACACAGCAACAAACGTACAATCTGCCTCGCTTTATTAATTTAAAACAAACATTGTGGACTCAGTAAGAGCCGCCTTTACTCAATTGCAAACAGACACGGAACACACGATCCAAAACATATTAGATATCTACAGTTTTAGGTTTAGTACAGTCACTTGATAAACGCCAGCCTGACCGAAACATTGATCTAAAAGTTGACATCTTTCATTTTTTGACTCAAGATGCTGTTACTTTGAGAAAGATTGTGATGATAAATATCATAGATGTGCGGATTATCTTGTACTTGAAGCTCAATTGTGGAAGCGACCGTTTGACTGAACGAATTTAAAACACAAGGAAATGTAATCAATGGCGATTGCCAGCTACAAATTTTAAGTCCTAAAGAAGGTCCCTGGTGACTTCAAGATCTTGAAGCCGGTTTTCTAATCGGTAAAGAAATTACACCTGTTCTCATATATCCACACTGGAAATCTAGAGAGGTTAGTGTTGTCAGTCATTGAGGAAGAGAATATCACAAAGGTACAAACAGATAGAAGAAAAAAGAGAAGAGAAGAGAAGAGAAGAGAAGAGAAGAGAAGAGAAGAGAAGAGAAGAGAAGAGAAGAGAAGAGAAGAGAAGAGAAGCAAAGAGAAGAATGGCAATCACTAACAACACTACTGTCATTGGACTGACTGTTTTGAATTCTGTCTTAACTATCTTCGGCACCGTAGTAAATCTTCTCGTCTGCATTGTCATTTTCAAGAACGAAGAACTTCAAAATGGTCTCGATCTTTTGATAGGGAACTTGTGCTTCGCTGACCTGGCCGTGTGCATGCTTGCACAACCAATGTACATATTCGAGTTGAACGGCCACATTACTGATGATAGTCCGACTGATAATGCGTTCTTGTATTTAAGTTTGACAACAATGCACGCAGTTGCAATAAATCTTATGTGTATTGCGATCAATCGAATGTTGGCAATTGCACATCCATTTACGAACACCTTCATCTTCTCTAAGTTCAAGATCTTGATGGCAATCTGTGGCATATGGATCTCCTCGATTTGTCTGGCTGTATTTTTAATGACCAGAACGCCAGAATCTGAAATTTTCTCACAGGTTTCACACGTTCTCATCATAAGTGCGTTCTTACTCTGCTACGTGAGGATATTCTGGATTGCAAAGAAACAGCAACGACAGATTAATATTCAAATGCAATCAGTTATTCACAATCATCGCCAGGTTCGTCTCCATAAAGCTAATCGAGCAACAAAGACTACCCTTTTGATTGTGGTTTCTTTAATGGTGTGCTTTGTTCCCGACACTATCTATGATTTACTTCCTGATGAAAATGTAATGAACGTTAGGAAAGATTGGCTGTTTTCTCTGCTATTTTTCAGTTGTTCGTTAAACCCTTGCATCTATATGTGGAGAACTGACTCTTTCAAAATAGCCGCTAAAAGAACTTTACGTTTTAACTGAATTAGACTGCTGGACAAAACTAAACGAATATTTTTTACCAATGTATCCGTATCCAAAATACGTTACTTGCATTGTATCATTTTGCACGGGATGCTTTTAAACGGAACAGAGCGCTATTTCTTGGGGCTTAAATTTCGTAATTTTGCGAAAACATTAGTTAGTTTGAATGAAACTTTTGGTCGTAAACTCGTTTGGTTTTTTATTTCGCGAATTTTTTCAAAATCGTGAAAATTGACAGCCACGAAACGTAATTAGAACCAATAAGATAGTATACAGATTTTAGTTCCAAGACACAATGTTTAATATTCGATTGTATTTCTTTCCTAACTACTGTATACTTTTGTCGCCATGACAATATATTTGTATATTTGTATATACGGACTATTTTAAATCATTTTCTGATACTATGAAGAAACGACTTTATTCCATTGAGAAGCAAGGCTGAAATAAATAACAATATTTTGTAAAATTCAAAAAGTATTTTTTGAAGTGGTTTGCAAAACGTTTATGTTTGATCAGGCAAGTGGGTAAATACGGAAACACGAAGTAAACTAAGTCTTAGTTCTAATTCGATCTCGGTGAATAAAACACATGGATGTGCTGAAATTGAGGAACAACTTATCGGGATTTGATTGAATAGGAGTGAGCACAAATTACTAAATATGAGCGTTATGTAAACCATTAAAAAATGCGAAAGAATTGAAAAATTGAAACTGTAAATAGTAACTATTCAGAAATTTTAATCTGGTTGAAAAGAGATTTGGATTTGGAGGAAATAACGCGACAACAAAAAGACCAAGCTTAATATAAGCGTTAGTACGCAATTCGTAATAACACTGAAGATGGACATTTTCCTATATTAGTAATATAGGAAATGAGTTATTTATAAACACCTAATTAGTAATGATCGAGATACTTATGAAATGCGCTATTCATACACACTACGTACATCTCGCTCCACGAGATACAGCTATTCTTGAAATGGTTGTCCAGTTGAAATACTGATTTAGCAAATAGCAAAGTCAAATGCAATTGAGTCAAAATGTACAAAATAACTTCATCGCATAATTCAGTAAACTATATAATTATATAATATGTGCAGCTTATAATTAAAATAAAATAATTAATAACAAAAAAAAACCGAAAACTTGATATGTGCAAGCGACATTGATATTCTCTAAATCAGCATCAGATTTCAACTGGACAACCTATTCAAAAATAGCTGTATGTGAAAAAAAAAGCTGCAAAAGTATTACTTTAAACATTGCTTTATGTCTGAATGCGCTATTACAGTAAACAGGCATTAAAGCGCAGGTATATTGCTTGAACAATACCATGTCAGAGCTTTAAGATGTTCCAAAAAAAAACATTTACATTTAAAGATTACTATTTTCTAAGAAGCCAAAGTAATCCGGATACCTCCTAAGCCCGAGGCCCTTGAATTGATACATCATTAGAAGTCATTTTTCAATATCGGTTTTATTAATAAAAATGTCATTTCAATTAAAAAAATTATAATTTTGATACAACATAACTGAACAATCTACAATGTAGATTATGCTAGCTTATTGAAAATACCAGTTTAATAATGAAACAATTTCAATTTTCGCAAGACCATGACAGAAACGTTGGCGAACTTTCAGATTGGCAGCTGGAAAATACGACTATGATGTATTCTTTTATGGCAAAACAGTTTTTCATAAATGGGCTGCTACTATGGAAAATATTACTTGCAGCTGTGTTCTTTTTTCATTTTTTGTTGTTGTTGTTGTTGCGGTCTTTAGATATTTTTTGATGCATTGTTTCTCACCGTTACCACGAGAGTTTTTCTACACTTTATTTGGTTTTACTGCGTGCAAAGATGTAAAATAGTATATGTAGTGAGTGTACAATAAAGTCAAGATATTTAAAAAAATAACTAAAAATACAATAGCCAACATCTATACTGACTTTGACATAAGAACTACGTCACTGTGTTTAATCCCCCAACCGTTTGTGGGTTGACAATTTTGCGTGAGAAACCCTAAAAACGATTGCGAGAGAGTCTAGCTGCGTCCCGTTGCGTCACACGCGTTCCCTAAAAACGATTGCGAGAGAGTCTAGCTACGTCCCGTAATCATGACGTCTCATCTTTGGAGGAATCTTAAAACTAGTGACACCGTCTTAGTCGATCCCACAGGTCCACGCGTGACTTCAAGCAGCAGATACTCCGAACTTGTCTTCTTGAAGGTCTTAGTTCGTATCAATGACCGAAAAATAGAGCTGTTTTCGTATTAAACAGTGCGACTACTTATACGAAAACGGCTTTATTGAAGCCCTTAATTAGATTCGTTTTCGTATGTTTGGGAAACAGTACTGTATCTTATCGTAGTTTCTAAGAAAACATTAGAGTCGTTTTCGTATGAGTGGGAAACGGTACGGTTACGATACCGCTACGATACGGTAGATGATTAGAATGTTTTCTTAGAAACTACTGTTACGATACGATACAGTACTATTTCCCACTTATACGAAAATGACTCTATCTACCGCAACGTAGCGGTATCGTAGCCGTACCGTTTCCAACTCATGCGAAAACGACTCTAATTTCTGAACGTATCTATAGCTTCTCTCAACATGATTTGAGTTGATGAGCTAATGTCGCAACTTCTCCATCAAATTTGTTCGAAACACATCAAGCTGGCAGCCCGTTATTGCTGTCGTACTCCTTTAAATTTCTATCCTCTTTTCTCGTTTATTTCATTCAAAGTCGATATACGTTTTTAACAACCTGCGATGGGTGTCTGCAAGGGAGAAAGTATTTTTGTGCTTTTTTGGAACAAATTAAAAAAAACGGATCTTAAATGAAAAGATACATCAATAACAGAAAAAGATTCAAAAACAACTCGAAAGTCATGCTGGTGCGCTCCGTTGGTACGTGTCCTGACAACTATTATTGTCAAACATGGTGTGGTAAAGTCCAATAAACTCCAGACAAACACATCAATATATCCAATAACGGTGATGTGTGCATTTCGCGATATCACAAACGATTTAAACAAAGCTAACCATTTAACCGGTGATGTCTTCAATAACTTATACAAACATAACAGTTTTTATAATAAAATATCTTAAATCAATATCAGTTTGTGTAAAGATAACGTTTATATAATATAGTTGTTTGCGCAAAACGTCTTATAAGGCTATGAAGCGGAATGTGTTAAGGACGGTGCCCACTATTGTCAGCGCGCATCATATTCTGCGCATTTTGCTGACGAAGTAGCGCCAAAAATTTGAAAAACAAACATTTTTCAAAAGCGATCATTTTTCGCTGGAAATCATTCCAAAACAAACATTTTTGACTGTTTATCAGCAAACAAAAGCTTTTTCCTGCAAGTTAAACACTTGATCTTTTTGTGACTGGATTTAAAAGTTCATTTTCATGAGTAAATGTGCATAAAAATCACATCATTTGAGCTTCAATTTTAACGAACAACACCGGGCGCCATCTTGAAAATGCTTTGCGCATTCTTCCACTGTCCAGGGGAGGGCTGGGGATTTTTTGTAATTATCAAAGAAAAGAAGCGTGGAATCGAATTCAAAGCCTTATAGCTCACTAGATCGCATGGCGACATCATTTTTTTTTAAACTGCTACCTATAATTAAGAGTTCAAACTCAGTATTTTTTTTGGTTTCGTTGAAAAATCATTGAAAGAAGACACTCAATTTTGCAGCCATATTTACGGGTTTGGCACTTCCGGTCATGCTTTTGAAGACAAAACCGGCAATTGTATTGTTGATTTTTCAAAACTGACGCTATGGATTTCCAAAAATATGAGATAAATCTCTTCCTTGAACACAATTGTAGAAAAAAAAATGAAATTTCTTGCTCTGGGAATTTATTTGCTCGCGCTTTTCGAATTTCGTAAATTACACGTTTCTGGCGATTTTTTACTGATTTTCCATTCAAATTATCTATCATGAATTTCAATTCAGAACTACGTGATTATTTGCCAAAGTTGCAACTATTTATACGGGGCCGTAACCAGGGAGAACACAGGGTGCCCCTGCACCCCCCTCCTCCCAGAGAAGCAAAAGGTCCGCTCATCCATCTCCATTTCTTTATTACAACAATTTCTTTCTAGGATTTGCAATCAAGAGCACAAAACTAGAGTAATCACCAAAATACAAAGAATATAGTCATTCAAAAGAACTGTAAAGCGCAATAAGAGCAATAAATAGTAATACGGGTTTTCACGGGTTTTTAAAAAGCACACCGACTTTGTGAAAGGTCTGGTTACGGCCCTGTTATACAAACAAATGATTTGTCGATTTGCAATCCAGGAAATAGTTAAAAAGTAACAGACAGATTTATCTTTTTAGATAAATTACAATGTAAGTTATGTAAGATCTCTTTATTTCTGTTCTTTTAGAAGCGAATTAAAACCGCCGATAACAGTTTTTTGCAATGTACGTTATTCACTTTCGTTTCTTTCTTTTATTCCATCCAGTTAATTAAGAATATTTATTTATTTACAAATATTTTGAAAAATTGGATTCGTTTTTTAAACGAGTAAAATAAAATCAATAAAACGAGAGCCTGAAATTTTGAGACATTGGCCTTGGATTATGAACTATTAGTAAAGAACTTCCAATGTCATAATATGTATAATTCATTCCTTTACTTTAGAGATTTCATCAAACTGAAATCACGAATCATTTTAATGTTTAAAAGCATTGTCTTGTCTAACAGACCAGGGTTTGCACGAAGCCTAAATAGCGCTACCCACCGGATAAATCGCTATCCACCGGAAAAATTCTAAAGAAATCCTTTGGAGTGGATAACTTTATCCAGTGGATAACTTTATTCAGGCTTCGTGCAACCGGCCCCAGTTGCTTATCGCGAAGAGGTTTACGGTAATTCGTCAAATCGTCTGCAGAGGTTTATAATTCAAATGAATCCATATTTGCTTTGCAGAAATTCAAGCTCCATTTGCTAATAAATACATACTTATGGTGGATGAGTACACACTGAAAAAAGTTTGTTTTAGAATCGTAACGTTCTCTCGTCTGTCAATGTTGCTTAATGGTGTAGCTTGGTGAATGTGTCTCATCTATCGAGGGACTACAATTGTTGACGTATATCTGACTATGAAACTCCTTTTGTTTGCATTCTATTACATGAATGTTCGATTGTGTTTGCAGCTTTATATTTGTCTGTCTGTCTATATGTAGTAAGATATTCTCTGGTTATGAGTTTTTATATTTGTTATTCATTCCTTCATCCAATCACTCATTTATTCATTCATCCATTCATTTATTCCTTCATTCCTCAATTCATTCCTCCAGTCATTTATCAAATCATTCATTCATTTATCCATTCATCCAAACATCCATTCATTAATTCATTCATCTTCTCCTTTGTTTCTTTCACTCTCATCCACTTATTCATCCATTCATTCATTTATCCATTCATTTATTCCTCCGTTCATTCATTCACCCAATCATTCTTTTATCCATTCATTCGCTTATCCATTCATTCAATCCTCCATCCATTCATTCATTCATTCATCCTCTCATTTGTTTCATTCATTCACTCATCCACTTATTCATCCATGCATTGATTGATTCATTTATCCATCCATTTATTCAACCATCATCTATTCATTTACTCATTTATTCATTCAGGAAAACGCTCCACTCACTCCATCACTCGATTGTTAGTTCTTCCATCCACTCCGTCAGTTTCATTTTCTGTCATGAATTAAAATAATTTCATATATATAAATTTTCATCTGGTCGGCAGTTCTTGAGTTCCCATTGTATTTGTCCGTATTTATTTGTGCTGTCTGTCTGTCTGTCCGTCTATCTAGCTATTGCTCTTGTTCGTCTGTTTCAGCTTCTAGCGCAAACACAGGACCCCCGTCATATATACCATACAAGAAATCCCACGTCTCTTTTGAAACTTGGCCGTAATCGGCATCTGAAAAAAAAGAGGATCAGAATAAATGGGTTTGGAAACAAAATTGAAAGTGAGCAAAAAAATTAAATCAACAAAACATGTTCCAGCTAGTTAAACAAAAACAATAAATAAAATCTCCAGAAAAATGGCGAGAAAATCAATATTACAGAACATCGTGTCCCTTACTTGATTTTAAAACTTTAGCATTCCCTTTAGTGACAATGATATTTCGATTGTCAATTGGACCAGGTGGATCTAGAAATTAGAATAACACAATTATAAATAATAGTAAAAATAAATGAATAAAATAATGAAGTGAGAACAAACTTAGTACTGAGTAAATAGACATATGAATACATAATTAATCAAACGAATGAAACAAAATGGATGGATGGATGAAAGGATAAATGAATGAGTGGATGAATGAATAAATGAATGAATGAATGAAAGAATGAATGAATGAACGAACGAATGATTTAATGAATGAACGAATGAATGAATGAAGGAATGGAAGAATGAATGAATAACCGATTGAATGAACGAATGAACGAACGAATGAATGAACGAACGAATGAATGAACGAACGAATGAATAAATAAACGAATAAATGAACTAACGAACGAATGAATGAAAATGATCGGAGTCTCACCTTCATCTTGGTTCTTGACAAACGCTTCCCACTGTCTAAACCACTTCATACTAATGCAATATACATCGACGTTTTCTGCAGCTGGATATTGTTGGTTTAACTGTAACAACGAATATAACCACATAAAAATAACTACCGATTGAAAAATAATCCGAAGAAAGAAATAGCTCAAAATGTTGTCATTCAACTTTATTAACATTTTAAAGTCAAATAGTATAGGTATGCATGTTGACCAAAGGCGTGTTTGGAAAAAAAAAATAAAATAAAAATAATAAAAATAAAAATAATAAAAATAATAAAAATAATAAAAATAATAATAATAATAATAATAATAATAATAATAATAATAATAATAATAATAATAATAATAATAATAATAATAATAATAATAATAATAAATAAATAAATAAACGTATGGTATGGTATGGTATGGTATGGTATGGTATGGTATGGTATGGTATGGTATGGTATGGTATGGTATGGTATGGTATGGTATGGTATGGTAGTAAATTTGATGATTATGGTGATTTATGATTACTTTGATATTTATAAACTTTTTCTAACGTGACATAGGTGAATGAATTGAAATGTAGTTTGTGTGTTTCAGATCATTAGTTTGCTGAGCACTGTGGGAAATTAGCTTCCTTACATGGATGTCAAGCTGAGACTTTTACCATGTAGATAACCAAGATGGTCTAAATTATACTCTCTATTATGAAAAAAGCTCTGATAAACTAGTCTCACCGTTTTGAAGTTCTCCATTTCATACTCCTTTCTTCTTTCTCTTTCTTCCACTAATTTCTGTTGAACAAACATTGTGTAATTAGAACTACGCTGTATGAAACAAGTTCTATTCAAAAACCCATGGAATACACTTTGGCGTATTACCATTTAATACACTTCAACGTTTTACTGTTGACATTTTCTTTTGTGTTTCGTTTGCGTCGCTGTTTTGCGTTTTAGTACAGACTATATGTAATGTGATGTAATGCGATGTGATGTAACGTAACGTATAGGTACGTAACGTAAATGTAACGTAAATGTAACGTAACGTAAATGTAAAGTAACGTAAATGTAAAGTAACGTAAATGTAACGTAACGTAAATGTAAAGTAACGTAAATGTAACGTAACGTAAATGTAACGTGATTGTAATGTAATGTCAATGTAACGTAAGTGTAATTAATGTAATGTCATGCAAAGCAGTGATGTGATGTTGTGATGTAATGTATTGTATTTCACCTAATGTCTCAATGTGCTTTAGTCTAGTAGACCAGTACATGTCACCCTACCTTACACAGTTCACAGACATCCAGAGAGGTTACTACCGGCCCTCCGCCATACCTACAAGAAATAGAGGTCGTATTGAGTTCAAGAACCTGTTAATAATAATTAATAATCATAATTTATTTCTTATTAAGCGCATTCCAGTATATCTCGATACTCTTTACAATAATCATATTTATACATATAAAGGAACTACTCATTATACATAAATATCAGTCTTCATGATCAAAAGAAATAACTCTTGAGCTTTGACTTGAAGTAGTAGAGAGGGACCGATACTAGCTCAAACACCTATTTCACTCAGTAATTCATTGCTTGAAAAAAGGGCTATTTTAGGGCAAATCAGAATTTGAGTTGATGACGTCATCACTAGGGAAAAAAAATAAATAGGGGAGGGGAGGGGAGGGGTGGTCAGATTGATGACGTCATCATTTTAGCAAAATCAATAGGGGAGGGGTGGTAAAAAAATAATGATTTATTTCTGGCTCAGTTGGCAAAATCAATAGGGGAGGGGTGGGTCTTAAATTCAATATTCAACCTCGAGGCTGTATATATAATAATATTTCACATTATATATGGATGATCTCAAAAAGTATGATATAAAATTTGAATATTACAAATGTGTTATTTGTAAAATGGCAAAAATAAAAGAAGAATTTGACGATTTTGAAGAGAAATTTTGTGAAGCCTGTATAAAAAGAATATTTGAAACTCAGGTTATCAGAGAACTAAAAGGAATCGATTGAATCCCAGATAAAGCTTATTCCATGAAGGATTTATTTTTAACTAATTTTGGTTCTTCTTTTATTGTCTCCAAATTTGGTTTATTTTTTTTTTCTGGAGTTGGTTTTTTAAATCTAAAATAAAGATCAGCAGCGGTTAAACCAATTCCAACTATTCCAACAGCAGTCCCAAAACTTATATCTGGAAACCAAGATGAAGAATAATCATCTTTTGTTTCTTTAGATTCCTTCAAAGCAGCTTTTGCCTTCTTATGATATTCTGCTAGTCGCTTTCCCGCAGCTACTTTTGCAGGGTTTTTAATCTTTTCAACTTTTTGTTCGGGCTCAACTGTAATTTGCTCTTCCTTTTGATTTTCCTCTGAAGACATATATATAAAATATATTTTTTTTTTCTTAAGCACTCTGCTCAAGAGATGCTAAAGAGTCTTTAGAACTTTGCTCAACAGCTGCTGAAGAGAATTTCAAATGCTTAACAACTTGTAATAGACCACTTCCAAGAGCTACAAATCTTCCACCTTTTAAAATTGTATAGCCGGCAACACTATTTAATTCTTGTTTAAGCAGTTCATTTTTCTTCAAGTCAGTACACAATTCTTTCTTGTCATCAATGGGTAGAAAATAATTTAAAACTTCAGTCGTTCCTTCCAAAGTCATATTAACAAGACTTCCAGAAACCATAGTTCCCATTTTGACTTGGTATCTGTTGTGGTATTTTTCTACATCGGCTGGGGATAATTTTTTTACATCGCCAAGAGATAATTTAACTCCTGTATACTCTTCTATTGTTCCAAGAACTGCAAGTATAGATAATTGTTCTCTTTTTTCTTCAACTTCAGCCGATGTTGTTGGAGTTATTTTTTTCTTGGTTTTCTTTTTTTCCACTGTGGTGGGAATTTTTATTTCTTCTGTTTCAAACTGCTCAAGTATGGATGTCATTATATATTAAAAAATTTATTGTGGAATTTCAACATAAGCTAAATAAGGATGCCTAAGACAAAAACAAACTCTAGAATATTTCTCTAACTTCAATATATTTTTAAATTCTTTTTTCATCTCTGGTGAAAGGTCCCCAGCAAACTCATCAAAAAGAGTTTGGTTAGCCATCTTATTTGGAGAAAAAAAACTAATAATGCAAGCCACATTTTCTCTAAATGGCTTGGCAATAGATGTCAACTGCTGTGTGAGAACCCATAAAGAAATATTCTGATGCCTTCCGCTAAATGCCAAACTTATAAATCTATTTGATCTTTGTTTTAAATCTTTTGTAAAGGCGCAGTCATCTAATATGACAAGAGTTTTTGTTCCAGAGAAAACTATTTCAATATCTTCTAAAAGATTATTTATTTCATCTTCTTCTTGCGGCGGGCATAAAACTATAAATCTTTTGTCGCCATTTGCAAAACCATGGTAAGTTTTATTTCTAACATAGGTGGGACAGATGAGAATAATATACTGAAATACAAATCTGTAAGTGCTTCTTAATTTTTCTATCAAATATTTTGTCTTTCCACAGTTAGTTGGTCCTGTAATAATACAGTGAAAAGGAAGTTTATTTTTTAATTCATCCATCTATATTTTAATAAATAATCGATTTCAAATTCGAGTTTTCTACTTCCATAACTGCATCAGCCACTACAAACACATAACAATTTACATTTCCACTTCCAGTTGCAGTTCTTTTTATTTCCAGTTTTACGCCATCTTTTGTAGAATTCAATAACAGCCCGCCGCCATGTAGTTCATCTGAAGGATGAGTTCTCAGATCCACCCAAAGAGCAAACTTATTATCATAAAAGTCTTTCTGCGTTATGTTATCTGTTATACCCATTTTTCTAACTACCACGTCCCAAAAATCAGTCTTTTTCATTCCTTTGCTGTAAAGTTTATTTGGCATGCCGTCAATATTAACTGAAACTTCTGTTAAGGATGGATAAACGAACTTTTCAGAATCTCTTGCACCAACAGTGTATGGTTCAATAAATAACATTAAAATACCAGACATACTCCTTCGTGGAATATTAATATGCTCATTGATAACTGTATCTGTTGCTTTATTAATTGTAATTGTCTTATGTAAAAGTACATTTTCATAATAAAATCCTTTACTGGCATAAGCATAAAGTGCGTTTTTCGCAAGTTGATCGCTGTAGATGCACTGATATTCTAATTCAATGTTTGAAAGTGAATATGTATAAGCCTTTGAAGTATCTGATGTGATAGTGATATCTTTACTTTCTGCTAAAGTTATTTCAAATGACAATGTATTATTCAAAGCTCTGTGATTAAACACTCCATGGTCATCAATGATTGGATGGTTCAATGCAATTTTATATTTTGTTCCATAAATAGCCGCCAGGGCAACTTCTTTTGCGTCTGAAGTAACTTTATCTCCGGCACTTGTTCTTAATTTTCTCATATTTGCTGATGAAACTCCCTCTTTCAACATGTTTTCTCTTTCGGCTTTCAAAAGAAATAGATCTTTATACGTAGAAAACAGATCTATTTTATTAGTATCCTGAAGTATCTCACCACCATAAAGAACTTTCATTCTTGCTACTAAATTCCTCGAAATATTGTTTACGAGAGTGTTGTTTGCATGTCCTGCATTTGCAAGAGTGAGGTTAAAAGTCAATCCAACGCTGCCAGGAACAAAGACAACATTCTCACTCAACTTTGGCAGATGAACATAAAGCGTCTCACCAGGATTAGCGCTGCTGGGGTTGAAGGTTATCCTATGTAGTGTTCTATCAGCCTTTAGTGCAAGTGGTTTTCTCCTTTCACGACTGACATCTAAAACTTCTGCTATATTACTCATATTATATATATGGAAAATAAAAAACTTTCAAACCATTATTATTCTACAAATGGATATTGGAAAGGCTATGAGGCTATTGCTCCTCTGGCAGAAGCCACTGGCGTCGATAAAGAAAAAGTTAAAAAATGGTTAGAAAAACAAGCGTTGTGGCAAATATATCTTCCAAGACCAAATTATATTCCCAGATGGCATTGGAATGTTGAAAAGGTGAATGAAGTTCACCAGTCAGATCTACTATTTCTTACTCATGACACAGTAGGAAATAAAACATATAAATATGTATTACTGGTAGTAGATGTCGCCAGCAGATATGCTGATGCTGAAGCACTGACTTCAAAAGACTCCTCCGGTGTAGCAAATGGATTTGAAAAAATATATAAAAGAAAATTAAAATATCCAGAAACGTTAATTGTTGATCCGGGAACTGAATTTATGGGTGCAGTGACGAAGTTGATGGAAAAAAATGATGTTAAAATTCAAAGATCAGAGGCAAAGAATCACAGAGCACAAGCAATAGTGGAAAGAGTGAATAGAACTCTAGCAGAAAAATTATATTCTCATCAATATGCACAAGAAATGTTGATGACTGATAGAAGTCGAGAATGGGTTAAAAGATTACCTGATGTGTTAAAGTCAATAAATAATAAAGCGAAAAAAATATGCAAAAAGCATGTGCAATATAAAAGACCAGTTGGCATAGAAGAAAAAAGATTGCCTGCTGGTGTAAAAGTTAGATATTTATATCAGCCTGGAGAATATGAAGGTGGTGAAAACCAAAGAGCTACTGATCCAAATTGGAGTTTTGGAATTTTTGATATTGTAAGAGCCGTTGTCGCAGAGAAACAACCAGTTTTATATTATCTTTCTGATGGAGCACCAAGGAGGAACTTTGTTAGAGAGGAATTAATGGTTATTCCTGAAGACACTGAGCTTCCTCCAAAGAATGTTCTGTAATTCTGTGAAAATATTTTTTATGACTTTCTAAAGTACATTTATTTTTAAATCCACTTCTACAATAAGGACATTTAATTCTAACATAAAGAAAATAATCATTGATTTCTATAATAATTAAATCGTAATCATTTGAAATAATAGTCTTATAACCATTATTTTTATATTTCTCTAATAATTTTTGCTGATGTTCAGAAACAACTCCCATTCCTGTAGGCGTTTTAAATTCTATAGCGAAACCACTATAATTTTTATGATAATTATGAATTATTATATCAGGTTGACCTTTTGTATAACCTTTTGCCCAGGAGGAGATTCTTTTTTCTGACGTATCCTGAAGTTCTCCCAATCCTGCAGATATCAACGCATTAGGATAAAATCTTCTGATGTAAGAAACAACTTTTGTATGAAGATCATATTCATTTTCAATTTTAAATCCAATCGATTTTGGATATTTCTTATGAATATAGCTTCCAGTTTTTCTAATTGTTGGAAGAACTTCTTCAAATACCCACCTTTTGAAAGATTTTGCATTTGGCAAATTAGATGAAAAGACTAAAGAATAAAATCCAACTTCATTAATATATATTGTATTTTTTTCATTTCCTTTCAACACCGTCGTTTCTATGGGGTTGAGTTTTTCCAATTTAATTTTATCTTCTTCATCAACATGTTTTCTTATTGCTTGTTTAGTATCTTGATATCCTAATGTAGTTGCAACTTCTTTACCTTTAAAATATATCTTTTTATCTTTAATTACCACATTTAAATTAAATTCTTCATTTTCAAACTGTATGATTTCCATATATCTATTTTAATCTAATTCACAATATGATTTTCAAAGGTGTATTTTTACGCCCTTGTAATTTCATCACAATATCCTATTGCTCTTGTATTAATTTCATCTTCTAAAATTATTCTTTTGTCGTCATTAGAAGATAATGCAACTTTATTTACTGTCTCTGCATAAATATTATGTTGATAACTTCTTATTAAATTCATATTTCTATATTGCTCTTGGCCTGAAAATAAACAATTTCTATAATCATTGAAAGAAATATCAACATCAATAATATTCTTTCTAACACCTTTACACTTTTTATGTTCATCTTCTTCAACTTTGAATGCATATAATTTTGATCTGAGTCCAACAAATTCTGTTATTTCAATTCCATTTGTCTCATCTTTCATCATTCCAATAACTTTTTTATTTACTTTTTTATCAATTACAGCATGTTTCCCATAGGCTGAAGTATCAAACTTCTTTTCTAAGTCGTCATAAATATCTTTATAAAAATCTTCTGTCTTTATTTTATACATAAGTGAATCAGTGTCAGAAAACAATAATTCAGCTTTGCTTTCATATTTATTCTTAATGTAATTGTAATGGAAGTCATACATTAACTCTTTAGATAAATCTAAAATAGACATTCCAACATAAATTGGCTTATTAAATATTAACTCAGTCAAATTCATATGAACAGCAACAAGATTTTCTGAGAATATTGTTCTCCTTTTATAATTTGGTTTTCCTAAAAGACTTTTAACTTGTTCCTCACTGTTGCAAAGTTTTATCTCCTGTCTATTTCTTATATTTTCCATAGTTTTACCAAATACACTATTATTCATCAACTTGAAGAAATCTTTTTCAAAGTCATTAGTTCCTTTAGTTCTAAGCTGAGTATTCAAATCAATATACTCAGCCAACCATGGCTTTTCTAAGAATAAAATACCTCTGTGGATCTTTTTAATTTTTAAACCAAGAGAAATATATTTCTTTAAAGTTGAATGATGAACTACATATTTTTCTTTATCCTTCAGATTTGGAATTAGTTTTTCAACTTTATTTACAATCAAAGGCTCTGGTGCAAGGGGATATTCATTATGCAACTCATGAAGTTCCTTGGGATATTCTAAATCCACCTCCAAAATACAAGAACGTTTATGCCAATATTTAATATCTTCTTTACCCATCCACTTAAATCCAGCATAAGGCATATTTTGACTCATTGCCCAACCATAAAGATTATTAGCATCTAAATATTTTATAAAGACATCTTCTTCCTGAGGAGAATAATCTTTCATATATTTATTATTTGCCTTTGCATATCGTTTACTAATCATTGAAATTCCTCCTCTAATTCCTTTTTCAATCATTAACAACATATTAGAATCATGAAGTAAATCTAATTCTATTTTAGTTTTCTTTAACATTGCATCCCATGAAAGCCCAGGCGAAGTATAATACCAACAAGGATCTAACTTATAATTCTTCATACAAACATCTCTGAAGGTCTCAAACACATCAGACAATAGAAGAACATCTGTTTTCATATAAAGATCGTGATAATCTTTAAAAGTTGACATATTAAACTTTTTCCAAACTTTCTCAGCATGTTCATAATCTGATAAAGAAATATTTTTATTATTTAACCTGCTATAAAACTCTTCAATGGGCGGAAGCTTAGTTTCAGTTAATTTCTCTAAACTATCAAAATAATCATAAGGAAATACACCTTTCCGCAATAATAAATCTAACTTATCCGCCTCATAATATTTTGTCATATTTTTAAAATCATTTTTTGACAAATTCGAAACTAATTTATCTAAAGATGAAGCCATAAACTTAAAACTATCAATAAATCTGATTTCTCTTTTAACATTAAATTCCTTTCCATTCTTATCTGTAAATCTATCAACAATAATTTCCTTTTTAAAACTAATATATTTTTCTTCATTCTTTGGAATACAATCTATCTTCCCTTGAGAAACGCCAAGATTTTTTATAAACAGATGAGCATCATAACCAGATAAATTATGAAATATCACTGGAATATGTTTTGGTATTTTATAATTTAAATTACATGAATTATGCGCTGCACCTCTATATTTACCAGTTAAATGATCGTGATCTAAAACCTTATCTCCGTTAAGTGGAAGGGAACAAATATGACAATCAGTTGCACTTTTATAATTGGCCTTATCTTCTTCTGTTAATTCCACTTGCTTATGCCAAATTTTATTATAAATCTCCCTAACTTTATTTTCAATCGAATCAACAAATATTTGTCCAATATCTTCATCGGGATCTGAACTAGTATAATTTTCCATTACTAATGGAAACAAATCTTCAACTGTAGATTTAACAGCATAGCAAAATCCAGATGGTTTATGCCTTTGGAATTTATTTGTCCAAGAATGATCATTATCTTCCATTGAACTTTCTATCTTTTCTGTTATACATTCAAAATCTGCATAAATAACAAATGGAACTCTCATTGAATGATGATAATTTTTAAACTTCAACTTTGAACCTTTGCTTGGCATATTTATTTTAACTGCTGATTTATCTTTACAATATTCCTCATGTTTATCTAAAGTTTCCTGCTTTGGAAACGAATTCAAACAACGTAAACACATAAATCTTTTATGCTGTATATTATTAATCTGCGAAGCAAGAAGTCTGGACATATTTTTAATCCAACAATAATGATTTTTATTAGAATCGGAAATAAAAAGAAGATTAATTCTTTCACCAGTTGTATTCGAAATCCTCAACGGATAAACCTCTTCTTTAATTTCATTATAGCCAAATACATTTACACTTACATTTGAATTATTTTCTTCAAATGTGTCAATATCTGAAAGCTCAACTGGAAAAGTTAATCCATACCAATTCAACTCTTCAGAGTTCTGTTTTAACTCTTTAGAAATTCGCTCTTTATTTTTTCCCTCCGGCTTTGTAACTGCTAACGTCGCTGCCCACTTAAAACATTCTAAATCTTTATTTCTAGGATTCACAATAGATCTTTTCAAAGCTAATTTCCTCGGTAAAGGAATATATGAACTTCCAGAAATTGGATTGAATTTATCAATATGAAGACTTAATAAAAGCACCTTACTAAAAATCCATCCGGAGCCCATATTTTGAAATGTTTCTATTTTCTCTAAAATTCTCTCTGTATTTTTCTCATAAATTTCATTTAACTTACTAGTTTCAGTTATAATTTCAATATCACTATGGAAATATGAAATTGTATAAATTTTCTTCTTTTTAAATTCAACTTCAAGAACCATTTTAAATTTAACTGGCTTTTCTTTCTCTTTCAAAAGATTTAAAACCTGAACTTTATGCCGTTGAAAATAAATCTTAGGATCAACTTTTGCTTGCCCTTTAATCTCATAAGAAGTTAAAAAACCCTTGATAGCAGATGCTTTCTTTGTTACTTTATGTTGATTGAATATCTTATTAATTGAAGATTGTAACTTTTTAATTTTGTCATTAGCTATTTTCTTTTTTTCTTTTGGAATGAAATTCAAAAACCAGTCGGCAAATTTATTTAATTTCTTTTTCGCAATATCCTGTAATTTTTTCACATTATAAACTGGAGCTTTATAAACTTGTGGTTTTAATATTGGCGTTTTTATAGCGGGAACAGGTGAATCTAAAATATTATTGTTTTGACTCATCTTGTATATAATAGGAAATTTAAAAATCCTAATATCTTATCTCCTTTCCATTCTAGTTTAAAAAAAACAGACTGACCTCTGTATCAGGATGTTGAATCTTATTCATCTTCGTAAACTGGCTGATGCAATAAGTCATTAGTATTCATATTTGCGAAAAAAACTAATTAGCATATTCACTAGACAAATACGTAATTTTGTCTCTTGAATAGTTGTGTAGTTCTGGTGGCGCGGTGGCTTAGCGCGCGGATTTGGAGTCTGAGGGGAGCTCTGAATTCGTGTGTTTGAGTCCGGGTGGTGCCAGAATACACCCTTGTACATAGGAGAATCCCCTCCTTCTATGTACATTGTAGGAGTAGAAGTCTAAGGACCAATGTAAAACTACTCCGGGGACAACTCCGCGACGGAGGGTCCTCACAGGGCGCGGGAATGAAATCAAAGTCTCGTCAGGGAAAAGAGTTGTGTCGTGCATTGTTCAAATCCCTGGCGGGTTTCTGGCAACACGCCAGTTTTGCTTTTGTCAACACCCACCCTGATTCTATTTTAATTCAAAGGTCGCGGGTTCGAGCCCCACAGCAAGCACTTTTTTTTTCTTCTTTTTCTCAATATAAATATTTTTTTTTTCAGAAGTTATATATTTTTTTTTTTTTTAGTTTTATCTAATGCGTTATGCGTCTGTATTCTGTAAAAATTAAAATAAAACTTTTTATAATTTTCAGAAAAAAAATTCAAAGAATAATAGACAAAATTTATCTAATGCGTATGTGCCGGTTTCGGTGTTTTTCAAATGTAAACTTTTTATAATTTTCAGAAAATATATTTATCTCGCCATACAATAAGTACAAGACATAATTACATTCCCTTTTATAAATCCTTTTTTAGGATTGATGCGTTTAATTTGACCAAAATCCGGCTTATAGGTTAAATATTGAATTAGCCTTCCACAATGCCAGCAATTGGCGGCTGATTTTCTCATTTCTAATATATAATTTAAATCAATGAATTCCTTTTCATTATAAATCTTTTTCCATAGATCATGTTTCTTATAGTTTGATAAATCTTCTTTTATTTCATTTATTTCTTCTGATTTTATTTTTTTTGTTCTACATTTATTACAAGTCTTCATAATATAACCATCTTTCTTAAAGTCATCAACTTCTTTAAAGCAATAACAATTAGAACATTTAATTTTATTACTATTATCTGGTTTTATTTTACCTTTCCTACAGCCGCTGCAAAGTTTAAATATACGTTCATTTAATATAAAACTATCATCTTCTTTTAAACAATGACATCTACTACATTTCTTCATTATACTATAATATATATATTCACAATATAAAATATTTTCAGGAAATTATAAAAAGTTTACATTTGAAAAACACCGAAACTGACGCATACGCATTAAGGATTTTGTATAAATCTATTCACATTTTTTTTTTCTGGAAATTATAAATAGTTTACATTTGAAAAACACCGAAACTGACGCAGATGCAGAATTATTTTTTTTCTTTTAATATAATATGACAGAAAATAAAGCAGTTAAAATTGTAATGGACTCGGCCGTTATTGTAGGACTTTCAGCGGGGATTGGCTATGTAGCTAAGAAAATCTTAAAAGAAAATTTCCTTGGCGATCCAAGTTCAAATTTAGGTAATTATGGTAAACTTACTCTTGTCGTTGCAGCCAGTGTGGCGGCAAAAGAATATTTAGAAAAACAAAAAATAATTCCTTCAAATATATAAAATGGCAGCCATAGCAATGATGATAGCAGGAGCAGTACTTAACGCCACGGCATTCATCGGCGGATCATATTTAGGAAATTATTTAAGTGGCAAAGACAAAGATTTAGAGAGAATCAGGCATGATAAAGCATTAGAAAAATATCAGCATGATATGGGCGAATGGCAAAAAGAACAAAAAAGATACCAAGATTGGCTTGGACAGCAATATTTAAATAAGAAGCAAGCTGATGAAAATCTCCAGAGCACTGATGAAGCTTTTGTTCTATATAGCAAAGCGCATCCAGAATTTGCCCAAAGATTGGAAAATAAACCTAATTTCAAAAATTATTATTCCCCATCTTCAAAACAAAAACAATATGAAATTTTATATGTGGCCGGTGGGATGTTAGCAGCGGGCTACGTAACTGCTAAATATTTATAAATATAATGGCTGAATTTGAACCTATAGATTTTGACCCAACAACTGAAGAAGGTCGTATAGATATAAATGAAGAAGTAGATAAAGAATATGATACATTACTTCCAAGAGAAAATGAAACAGTAGACAGTTTATATTCTCGTTTTAGACAAAAGTTCGGAAGGGGATGGAAAAATGCATTTAATAGATTTTCAGATTCATGGAAAACAAAAAACCCTGGCAAACAACTTCCAGAATACATGGAATTACAAAATATGGATGAAGAAATTGATAGTCCTTCTACTGATAGACTAAGAGTAAGTACTTTACTTACAAAATACCCAGATCTTGATAAAAATCTAATTGACATAACAACAGATAGAAATGGAAATCAATTAATATCATTTCGGTCAAGCAGATTAAAGGGATGGACAAAACCTGAAAGACTTTATAATGAGGATAAAACTGTAAGAAAAAGTGTCGATGATAAAATAAAAAGTGGAAAATATAATGAAATCCCTACTGATCTTTTTGTAATGGAAAATAAAAATGAAGAAATTGAAAATGAAATTAGAACACGAGATGAAGAAATAGGAAGAAATAATGAAGAAATAGCGTCAACTTCAGATCAAGATAGAATTAGAACACTTGATACTAGAAATCAGGAATTAGAAAATCAAAATACTGCAGATAGAGAAACAATAGAAGAAAATAATCAGGAAATTGAGCAGATAGAAGAAAGAATGAGTTTAAGAAATAGAATAAAATATATTTTCAAAAAATATGGTTTTACTGTTGCTGCAGTTGCAACCGCAGTTGCTATAACAATAGGCGTCCTCGTCAGTCAATTAAAATCAGGACTTTCATCAGTAGCAAAAGGTGTTGGCAATGGACTTAAAACTCTGGGTAAAAAACTGGGCGAAATATTGCCGGGTATGATTGGCGCAATAGCTAGTTTTATTTTTAAAACCGCAGGCCAAGTTGTTTCCTTTGTTGCTGAGCATGCTTGGCTATTAATTGTTGCCGTTGTTGTCTTCATGATTGAAAAAATGAAAAAATAAACTATATATGCAATTAACAATAAAATCAACAACAAATAATTTTACGATCTATCTTGATCAACCACCGGCGGTGGGAAAAATATCTCTGCTTGGTGCTGTTATTAATTTTCCTTCTTCAACTATTCCATCAGAAATCTACATTTATTGCGATAAAATAGATTCTGAAAAACGATTATACAACGGCAAAAGAGATACTTTATTTGCAGTTATCTGCCGCAGAACAGCCAATCAAATTTCCTATGACACCAAACCAAAAATATCAATACCATTGTCAACAACATCCGCCATTGGAAGTCTTACTTTTAAAGTCAAAGATGCAGATAAAAAAGATATAAACTTTTCAAGCATTGTTCTTGAAGTTGATTTAATATAATGATAGCTGAAGATCTTACCAGTGAGCAAATAATAGAGAAAAATATAAAAAGAATAAATATTTATAGAGATTGGTATTATAAAGCTATTCCTAATCCACCATATGTAAGACCACCAGAAATTATAAGCGGCCCTAGTTGTATATATACCATTCCAAATGAAACCTCTAGCATTTTAATAAAAACTTTAATTTCTGATGATGATGGGCATAGCCGTATTAGTAGATTAACTTCAGATGATACTGTAGATTTTGCAATTCAATATTCAACAGCAACAAATAATGACAGTATAATTAATATTATGTTTTCAGTTGATCTATCAACTTGTACAAAATATAAGATTAAAGATGGTCAGAGTGTAAAATATGTTTTTCCCATAAACCTTAGTTGGCCACTTTCAAATATAACAAATTATAAAAATATCAGGGTTTTTTATATTTGTATTAGACAAAGTAAAGGTAAAAATAAAGGTAATGAGATAAGCGTTATAGTTAATTATACTCAAGATATAGAATGATAGCTGAAGAACTGAATAGTAAACAAATAACAGAAAAAATTTTAAATAGAGTAGATATTTGGCGAGATTGGTTTTATGAGACTATTAAAAAATCAGTTGCAAGATATCCAAAAAGCTATACAATTGGTGATACTGTATCATGTTGTATGCTTGTATATCCAAATGAAACCTCTGAAGTCAACATTCATACTTTTACTTCAGACAACGATGGTGGTGGGTTAAATGCTAATGATAGCATAACTTTTGCACTTCAATACACTACAAGTGATGATGCAACAAACCCTAAAACCCATCCAATGTTTTCTGTTCATTTACAAGATTATCCAAAATATAAACTTTATAATAATGATATCAGTAGAATTGCTCATATTTTTCCTTTAAACAAAAGATTTAAACTTTCAAAAATACCAAACTATGAAAAAATTCGTATTTTCAATATTTCCATAAAGCAATCCAAGGGAACAGAAAAAGGTAATGAATGTAGTTTAATGGTTAATTTCACGCAACAAAATTAATTCCACAATAAATTTTTTCAAAAAATTTATTATATATAATGACCGACTCAATATATCCAACTTTACATTCTGGAGAAAACTTTCGTCTGAATAAAGTAAATATAGTTCTTTCACAACTTGATGACGAACTTAAACATTATGAAAAAGTTAGAAAAAAATATGCAAGAGTCAGATCCTTAATACATGGAACTGCAGTAATCAGCGGTGGATTATCAGCTGTACTAACTGCATCTGGAATTGGCACTTCACTTACAGGACCAGGAATTATTGTTGGCATTCCCTTATCAGCCGTTGGTGGTATTCTTGGTCTAGTTTCCGCAACTTTCGGAATGGCAACGAAAAGATTAACAAAAAAAGTATCAAAGCACGAGAAAACAATTCAACTCATTAAGTCAAAACATAATAGCATAGCTGATCTTGTTTCAAAAGCACTCCGTGATAATTCTATTGATGAAAAGGAATTTACACTGATTATGACAGAGTTGGATAAATATGAAGCTCTGAAAAATGAAATAAGAATGACTTTTCAAAAAAAAGAAGAACCCCAAGACAACATAGAAAAGCTGAGAGAGGAAATAAAAAAAGAACTTCTACAACAGCTATCCACCGGAGTGAAAAAGAATTAACCTTCTCTTTTGATAAAACTCCCTATGGCGGATACATGTACAAACTGAGATATAATAAATATATAGAATGAAGTGGACATATTTTTTAAAAAAGCATATTTTTTTTTTCATCTTTGTAGAAATAAACTTAAATATATAGAATGAAGTGGGCAGATTTTAAAAGGAAATACCCAAACTACTCACGATTTAGATTTGGTGAAAATAAAAATGGCGATGTTGAATTTCTATTTAATGATGGTAATTATGATCCTTTCAATAAAGATGGAACTCTAAAGAAAATATTATATCACTTTCCTTCATGGAATGGACATACTTATAAACCTGAAAATATAAATGATTTTTTATACACAAAAGACAAACAAGCTTTTGAAAAGTCCACAGAAGAAGTAAATGAAATGGAATTCCCAAAAAAATACCGCTTCAATAAAAACGCAGATTATAAATTCCTCTCATGGAATTCTAATACAACACATTTGAATTATTATTCTTTTAACGTTTATATCACGCCAAAAGAGAAAACAAATTTCACATTTAGAAACATATTTGACGACAGTGAAATAATATTTAAAAAAACTCCTGATGTTAAAAAATGGTTAGAAAGCTCTAACTTATCATTTTGGGCACAAGCTCTAAATTTTGCCGTCTGGTGTGCTACAGGTGGTTGTGGTGTAAGTAGAGAAATGCTTACATCTGCATCGCCTCAAGTTGATAGTTTTTATAAGTTTCACGTTTATTTCACTATCAGACGCATTTTAAATGAACTTCAATGTCCATTGCCAAAAGATAGACATTTTTCAAAATTTAATAATTACTATAACAAAAATGCTTTTGAGAAGTTAAAAACAGAATTCTCCACCGGTAATGATTTTAGATATCATGGCTCTACAGAAGTATTTAATGCTTACTATTGGAGTTATGGCGGTTTAGATCATGACAAATACATTCCAAACAAAATTTATCAACTACCAGACGAATGGGCAACTACAGACCATATGAATCATTTCAACATTGAGTATGTCTCCGATCCAAAAATGAAAAAGCAATATGAATATTTCTTTCCTTCTACATCAATGGGTTTAACAAAAGCTGGATTATCTAGAATAAATCAATCTATAGAAGCATTTGTCTATTGTATTCTAGGCAGTCAAGTGCAAACAAGAAGCAGCATTATTGGTGACAGCGGCAGCGCGCAAGAAACTCAAAAAGTATTTTTACAACTGTTTAACAGCTCTGTTGTTGAAAGCGATATTTCAAAATCTATCCAAAGATATCAATTCGCTCTACAGCAGGCCAAACAAAAATTAGATCTTGCTGTTGCTCTCGGTTGTTGGCTCTGTCCATCGTTTTTAGTTTTAAATAATTCCCCTATTGTTGGTTACAATAACAAGTTGCAAAAAGCCTCACAGAATATGAAAATTGGTGTAAATAATATCAATGAAGAAATTATTCCTGTTGTTAAACATAATTTAGGTCCTTCAAAGAAAAATAAACCTGAGGAGAAACCAACTCCACCAGAAAAACATGAACCAGTAAAAAAATATCCAAAACCTAAAATAGAAAAACATGAAAACAATAAGGCAGCTATAATAATTATAATTGCTGGAGTGACTTGGTTTCTATTTAGGTAGATGTACAAATTTATATAATGGACTGTAATTGTGAAAACAAAATCTTAGACTCTGAAAATTATTTTTATTATTGTCAAGAATGTGGAAAAATATTTGATATTTGCCCAACTTTAATTTTAAATCCAGAAAACTTATTCAAACAAGAAGGCAGATCTGTCAGACCATCTAACTTCAACCCCTCCAAACATTTTAGAAATTGGATTTATTTAATCCTAGGTCGATCTCCATATATTCCCCAAAGTATTATAAAAAAATGTAGAGATGATCTTCCCGATTCAAATATAAAACAACAAATATTTTCCATAAGAAAATCCTTAAAGGAAATTCGCAAAACAGAATTAAATAAATTTACCAGTGCTATTTGGTCTATGGCTACAGAAAAAAATCTTCCTACCGTGGATGGAAATCTTCTTTATAAAAGTGAAATGATATTTCTAAATGTGTTAAAAAATATAAAACATAAAAAAACATATTATCCATATTTCATTTATAAAATCTGGGATCTAATCCTGCCACAGGAAGACCGTGAAATATTAGATTTTATTTATTTGAAAAGCAATTTTGTAATAAAGAAAAATGATGCAACTTGGAAAAAAATTTGTGAACAAATGAATATTGAATTTAGAGAGACACCCCTCCCCTATTGATTTTGCCAACTGAGCCAGAAATAAATCATTATTTTTTTACCACCCCTCCCCTATTGATTTTGCTAAAATGATGACGTCATCAATCTGACCACCCCTCCCCTCCCCTCCCCTATTTATTTTTTTTCCCTAGTGATGACGTCATCAACTCAAATTCTGATTTGCCCTAAAATAGCCCTTTTTTCAAGCAATGAATTACTGAGTGAAATAGGTGTTTGAGCTAGTATCGGTCCCTCTCTACTACTCTTGAAGACGTCCAAAGATGGCGAAGAACGTACTTCAATTGGTATTTTATTCCATAATCCCGGAGCACATACTTTAAACACTTTAGCTGTATGTAAGATATAATCATCGCAATGCCCTTGCAGTTACAGCCAATTACGATGGCTATATGGAAGCTTAACATGCCTCAAGGAGAGAAGCACACATGAAGTAAAACGATTTTAAAAAGTATATAACTATATATAATACAAACCGTGGTCTACATAAAGTGTTTAGAAATAAAAAAACTGTTTTGAAAACGACTGGTACCCAATTTACGTCTAATTACAGACTTACGTACAGCATAAAGTGTATTTAGTTTTCATTTCTATGGAAAATTGTTGAAATTATTCTAGAGCTACATGTAAAAAAGCAACTCATTGGTGCTTATAAACATATTCGTCTGATAAAGACTATGATGCCGTAAATAAATTTATACCTGTTATAAACATGTGTCCATACAACTTCTGGAATGGCTGTCACTAGATCTTTTATACGGCCATGATTCTTAGGATGTACACCATCTAAAATGATAAGTTTTGTTACAATAAACATGGATGAATCAATGAATGAGTGAATGTATGAATGAATGAACAGATAAATGAATGAATGAATGAACGAACAAATGAATGAATGGATGAATGAATGAACAAAATGAATGAATGAATGAACGAACGAACAAATGAATAAATGGATGAATGAATGAACAAATGAACGAACGAATGAATGGTTCTATGAATGAATGATTGATGGTTGAATAATGTCTGATTTGATGAATAAAAAATAATTGAATGAATAAAGTACCTCCATGCAAACAAACAAAGTCAGAGTTTGTAACAGGACCTAAAGATACAAAAAAAAAAAACTCTGTCAGTTACTGTTAAAAAATGGCAGACATAACATGTTTATTTGGTCAGCAAAACATTAATAGCAATTCTTACCTGGTTCAGCACAGGTCTGGAACTTTGTGAACCAATATTTTGAAACGTAGTAACACTTTACACATGGCTGAAGTAAAGACAATATTTTTTATGATGAATGTAGAAAAAAAAAACATGCATTCCCATTACAAACAATGAATATACATATCACATTTGATTAAAAGGATACAAAAGTAGACAGCAGGATATATGACTAGTACAAACTTTAGGCCTAATTACAGTGCATTCCCAGTACAAACAGTGAATATACATATCACATTTGATTTATTGAAAAGGATGCAAATGTGGACATCAGTATATACAACTGGTACAAACTTTAGGCCTAATTACAGACTTACGTCATAAGTTGTATTTAGTTTTCTTTTTCATGAAAATATTCTACAGCTACATAAATAAACAGTGGTATATTCATACTGGTAGACAGACAGACAGACAGACAGACAGACACATGGAGAGAGATGGAAGCTGCAGCCAATTTCATGCAAGGATATATAAATATAATAAATAGACAGCCAAAATGAACAATAGGTGAAAGAAAAATGGGCTAAAAACTTTTCAGCAAAGGCAGACAGAAAACAGATACACTGTATGAGTTGAGCTTACCTCTGGATGTCTCATCATATTGAACAACCATTGCCTTTCTTTAGAAGCCTCATCACTCACTTTTCTACAAATTTAAAACAGTATTAAATGTGGTTATCATTAATGTTTTGCACATATCAGGGACTGGTTGTACAGCCTGGATAATGCTACCATTAACGATATAAACTAGTTAACAAACAATCTTTTGCTGCTGTTTATCTTCACTTATTTTATGTTATTTATTTATTTTGTTTGCTTTGCCTATTAGACAGGGTTACTACAACAGATTTCTCCAATAACAGTGGACCCTCTATCCAAGAAGGCAGGATGTCAAGTGGTTTAAATTTTAGTGACTAGATTAACTATTAAGTATTATGTAATTCTATACAAGACCAAATAGGAAGAAGTAAAGTAAAAAAGTGTGCCATTTACCTGTAAAACAAGACATAAGCCTCTACAGTTGAGATAAACGATTCTGAAACTAATAAAACAGAACACAATATTATTAACACTGCAAAAACATTTCTTTCAAATAAAGCATTATTAGCAAATTTACACATAACACTAACACTAACATCAAAACAGACACACTGTAAGCAAGCAAAAACTTGTAAAAAAAGAAAGCAAACAAACATACAAGCAACACACAAGCAACTAGTGATTTAAGGTAGTACCAGACCCTTGCTACTGCGCATCCAGCTCGCGCATGTGGATCTGAATAAAATTTCCTGTGCAGCTAAATTGAAACCATACATTAAAGGCAAAAATTGGCCATTTGCGGTCTTTTAACTCAAAATTATATTTGAAACGCTTTATATGGCCCTAAATACAAGTTAGTGCCCATGCTTTCCCGACCAAAACATCGAAATTACAACAATTTTCGCGCTTTTTTAGCTTATAGCTCCAAAAATAACACGGGGACCCACATTTTTTTCTTTTTCATTCGATTCTACACATTTTATTTTTTAGATAAAGAGAGAAAAAAAAAGAAGTTCATTTACCGATTTTCTCAAATTTCAACATTTTTACACCCGCATGAACATATAATTTGCCCGAATACAAGGAATGTTGCTTTCTACAATTTATTTTTTACACTTCTTATAAAATATTGGTTGAATTTTTTATCTTTATATGTTTTCTAAACTCAATACCTATAGTTCGAAACAGTTTTTTGCTTTTCTTCTATAAATGGATGGGAGTGATTTGAATTTATTGATTGAGGTAGATTTTCTGTAAAAACGCATGAAAAACTGAAAAAATCGCACTTTTTGACGTCTTATACCTCGAAAACCAATACGGTGACCACATAATTTTTTTCCAGTATTTGAATGCCCCAACAATAATCTTCAAATGACAGAATTTATAAAAAAAATCATTGACGATTTCTGAAGATCCGGTACTACCTTATCATGAGATATCCAAACTTAATGAAAGTTCTCTTGTCTTGGCTGTAAGGAGAACTCACCTTCACCGACCCAGGAATCATTGTATTCAAACCACTTATTGTTGATGTAATTCTTAGCAAATGCTACATAATGGCCAGCTAAAACATAAACGGAAAAAGACAGTTCAGAGAGGTATTAAGTGAAGTGACTTTTTAACACTGAAAGTAAAGAGATAGATCGTAGGTGTATTCAAGGGGACCCAATACTTCTTGTTTTGTTTTGTTACTGGAAAGTTAACAATCAAAGCAAACAAAAGGTCCCTCTGGCATCCTGGGTTATATAGTATTTCAGGATATTAAATCAAGATAATGTTACCTCCAACACTGCCGTGATGTGAGATTATAGCCACTAGGTCGTATGTTGTTGCTGCTTTGTGTGTGTTTGAACACTTGAAATCTTAAAAAAAAATATTAAAAATAATAATTTTTATTATCTTTTATTCATAAAGTGACAATTCCAAATTCAACACTGCTTTACAAACACTCTAAACCATTTTTGAATATTCTTTACCATGAAATATAATTTAATATGTGAAATAAGAAACGGAAATGATAAGATTAGAAATTGGACTATCATCAAAAGTAAATTACTTTTAATTATTTTAATATCAAAATTACTTATTACCTTATAAAGTCCATAAAAACAAAATGAAACTGAAGTAAAACTCACCTTTGACAATGAAAGGTTTCATATCAAGTGATGATAAAGGAAACGATATAAAATGGCTAATCTTCGAAGAAAAATACATTTCATGACGGAAACGCTTCAGATGAACACAGAGAATCTAGAAAATAAGAAAACGAAATGAAACAATTAATATACAGCTATATTTGTATGATCAGTAATTCTTAGCAAATGCTACAGCCATTAGTTTTATGATTTAATTTCTCAGCAAATGCTACAGTTTTATGAGAATCACATGGTCTGATTTAATTATTTAGCATAATTGATAACAAATACAAAGTAGACAAACCTCAGGAAGTTGTAGGACCTTACATAGCTTAATTCCATTTCTTAATCTACAAGAGAGCAAACATAGTATTTTATTAGGGGGTACAATAATCTTAAATATATTAAATAAATACATTTGTTTTTCAGGTGATGTGGAAGGTAAATCAAATCTTTTTCAGCTGACATTATTTTATTTTTAGCTGAAATTACTTACAGCTGTAAATAATTGTATTATTCTGGTGAGAATAACTGGTAATACCGACTGCATGAAATTATTGTCCATCAGAGGTTTGTGACCTACTTTTTACATTTCTCACAGCTGTACATATTATCTCCTTTCAGCTCATCTGCAGAGAAGAATGCAGATAAACAGTCTTGCAGAGTGACTTGAGGACCAAAGAACCACCTACACATAACAAAAATAACAAACACACTATGAATGATTGACTCTGATGATGACTACTGCACAGGCAGTTGAAATATCACTCACACCACACAGCCCTTGTAGGGACTACTTCCACCCTGACGATCATAAATGATTGACTCTGATGATGACTACTGCACAGGCAGTTGAAATATCACTCACACCACACAGCCATTGTAGGGACTACTTCCACTGTGAAGATCATAAATGATTGACTCTGATGATGACTACTGCACAGGCAGATGAAATATCACTCACACCACAGCCCTTGTAGGTACTACTTCCACCCTGACGATCATGATAATTTTACCACTTCAACATGAAATATTACCAGAACTTGTTAAACATTGTATTGAGTCTGATCCAAATGCTTCACTTGGGAAATGAATGATTTTTGAAATGAAACAGTTTTCCATTGTGGGCTCTGATACACTTAACTCTTGTGCCATTAATATAAGATTAACATAATTGAAGATTAAAAAAAAAACAGAACCAGTTTGCATAGATCTTATTTATATGAATTTAATATTAAATAATATGCTACATTGTGTTACCTTTTCAACCAATCAAATATAGACATCATCCATCCTTTCTGGTCGTACATCTCATCTCTTCTTGAACACGATACAAGAGGAGAACACTGTGTTGCATGAATCATAGCTAGTTCATCTTTACCTGATATAGTTTTACAAAAACACTTTTAGTTTTATAAAATGGCACTGATCCAAATGATCAATGGATAGAATATAATAATAAGAAGGCATAATAATGCTGATTTTGTTTTGGCTGGCTGTTTTGGGCACCAATGACATGGACATTCTCAGCTTGAGGACAATTAATAGTGTTTTTTTATCCTGAGGAAAACAATCACTTGTAAAATATTTCTTCCTTATCGCCCTGGATGAAAATGTCCATGTAATCAAGCACTTAGTTAAGATAAGTGAGAAACATTTGAGCAGAAAACAAGTGTATCTATTACCTAAGATTAAGAACATGTGCAAGTACAAAATAATGTAGCATAACTCATCGTACCTGGTATTGGCAGAGACAAATCTTGGAATGTTTCAATTTTTGATGACACCTAAATTCACAAATAAAATAAAAAAGTTTAATCTAAACAATTCAAGTCAAATATTTAAAGGCTTGCATTTTATTCCAAAAAAATAATGTCTTTTTTTAAAACATTAAAAGTCAACTTTAAGTTGATTTAGCATATTATATTTATCTGAGTGTGTGGAAAATAAGGATAACATGACACTGCCATTTGCCCAACATACATTATCATTATACTAGTTTGACTTTACACAATTGGCTGAGCCAAACAGGTGCCTCTGCATCCTACTAGTAAATAGTTTGAGGAAGAAAAAATATGCTCAGTGAGTGTGTAGGAAATATTCCATATTTGCACTTACTCTATTGCATGTTAGGCACTGAACAGAACTTTGAACTTTACCATCAAACAAGTCTGTTATAATACTACGGCAACCAGATGTCTTCTTGATTACTTCTGTATGAATAATTATGAAATTATTATGAAATTGAATTACAATCCATGTTTCTCATCACCACAAGCACAACGATCATCATAAATACTAACACAATTACCATCGTACTACTCTTACAGTGAGGACACTCGAACCATGAACACTCGTCTTTATTTAGCTGTTTGTTTTCTGAGCTTTCTACTGCTTCAAATCCTAAAAATTAGGACTGAACTCAAATGTACTCACTCATCAAAATGAAAACGTTTTCAGATTGATTCACTTGAAGGAAGCATGTTAAAAAATTATTTAAACAAAAGCACAACATGTTCACGGTTCAAGTGCCGTCACTACAATATAATTACTCCATTGCTCAATCATTGAATCTTCATGATTACCGGTACTGTCTATATTAGCTTGACTTTACTGTTACTGTCATACCACTGTGATCACCATCACAATCACTATCATCATCATCATTGAACCTTCATGATTACCGGTACTGTCTATATTAGCTTGATTTTACTGTTACTGTCATACCACTGTGATCACCATCACAATCACTATCATCATCATCATTGAACCTTCATGATTACCGGTACTGTCTATATTAGCTTGACTTTACTGTTACTGTCATACCACTGTGATCACCATCACAATCACTATCATCATCATCATTGAACCTTCATGATTACCGGTACTGTCTATATTAGCTTGACTTTACTGTTACTGTCATACCACTGTGATCACCATCACAATCACTATCATCATCATCATTGAACCTTCATGATTACCGGTACTGTCTATATTAGCTTGACTTTACTGTTACTGTCATACCACTGTGATCACCATCACAATCACTATCATCATCATCATTGTTATCAACACTTTCATCATCATTATCGTCATTACCATCCCAAGCATCATCATAATCATAATTGTCATAATCACTACTCTGCCAACCTTTATGACAAGTATCCAGTGTACCTTCACCATGAACAATTCCTGCACTTTCTGGTGCATTGTTATGAACATTTTCATCGTCATCATCATCATTACCATCTCAAGCATCACTACCATAGCCATAATTATCATAATCACTACTCTATCAACCTTTCTGACAAGTATCTATCATTGCTCCACCTCGAACATTTGCTGCACTTTCTGGTGCATTGTTATGAACACATTTCATCGTCATCATCATCATTACCATCTCAAGCATCACCACCATCATCATAATTGTCATAATCACTACTCTACCAACCTTTCTGACTAGTATCTATCATCGCTCCACCTCGAACATTTGCTGCACTTTCTGGTGCTTTATCATTGAAGCTTTCACAAGTATCCATATCTTCGGTACTATCAGTACAATCACCATTAGTGTACGAAGAAGTACTGCTTGCTACTCTGCTAGAATGCTGTACATCATCCTCATCATCATCATCATCACCATCACCCATTTCAATGTCAATCTGTACATCAGATGTATCTAATATTGCACTTGATCTTCGTCTGTCTAATGGCTTGTGTTGGTCTGCAATGCTTTCATGTGACATTTGCAGATCATCTGGTAATACATGTAAAATAGTTATTGTGTCAACCACAATCACGGTTTTCAATATCTTTTTGAATAAGCGTCTGAGTAAATGAAATAGGCATCTGTGTCCCAAAATTTACAATCAAATTTTTTTTACGAAGGACACAAAATAGCCGGCGGTAAGAGGTAAAATAGGCGGCCATATACCGCCGGTAGCCGACTGTTATTGAAAACCCTGCACAATTATCAACCAGTGTACAACCAGTGTTTATGCATTAGTATATCGTATAAGGAGGATCCAGAAACTTTGAAGGGTGGGGAGGGGGGCACAAATTAAAAAATTACTGATTATCAATCACAAATAAAAAGAATTATCTATAAAAACAAATCAAAAGGGGGACACTGGCCCCCATGCCCTCCCCCCCTTGGATCTGCCTCAGCATATCGACAATGAAGTTGCAAAGGAAACATTCACCAATAAGCTGGGTTTAAAATACATGTATGTATTGATTGCACATTTTAAATCAATTGGGATAGTGCACTCACTTCCATTGGTTGAAAACCAATTTTTATTGACGACACAGTCATGCTTATTGGTTTGAATAAAATGTGATGTAGAGAGAAATTCCTTGCAATTCCTTTTTTTGTCTTTCTGCCTTTTTGTCTTCTTATAACACATTAAATCAAAATGTATTTCTCTTGTACGAGTGAGTGCAACGAGTGTTAGTGAGAGAGAAATAATTTCCTAAGTGATGTAGGACTGGGCACGAGTATCACGTGCCATTATGCAAATAGGTTTTGTGTACTTGGGAGAGAAATGAATCTGATTATGTCACTGTGGTGTAAGTTCGCTAACTTAAGTTATATTTATGTGCCAAAATAAGGTTAAGAGAGAATGTTGTGAGTTAGATATGCTATTTTTTTGCTGAGATTTTGTACAGTGTAGTTTGCCTTGCCCGACCACCGCATATTGTAAAAAGATAATATCTTATTGTAATCTAGTGGAGAATTTTTGCATTAAAAATTTTGTAGTTGGCTTAGACCGGCCACTGCATGCGATCTCTAGCTTTCTGTACGGGACTATAGGAATATTAGGAAAAGCTGTTTTCCATCTTTGACACTCTGATGGAAACAGGCAGGGAGAACACCAGAGGAGAGTACTGTTTCCCATTTAAAAATTTTCCCAGTCATTTAGAAAAATGTATATACTTTTGTTAATGATGATACAATCAATGATTTGTGAACTATGAATCAATCTATACGAGACTGGTATCAGGACACAAGTCTCAATCTTGAATGTAAGCAAAACAATTACACATTATATCCAACAGATCAGTGCTGTACTCACTAGATTGTTCCACTGACTGTCCACCTAACAGTCGTTTAGCTTGGTGACTTGGTTCATTGGTCTCACCTGATGTATTACATGATGAGGAACTACAGTATGTCATGACAGGCTGTTTCAGTTCTTCATGTAACCTATCCATTATGCATCTCAAGAATTCCTGAGCATCCTACGAAATACAGAAAACACAGATGACATCATCATCACCATAATCGTACGAAATACAGAAAACAAAGATGACATCGTCATCACCATAATCCTATGAAATACAGAAAACACAGATGACATCATCATCACCATAATCCTACGAAATACAGAAAACATAGATGACATCATCATCATCACCATAATCCTATGAAATACAGAAAACAAAGATGACATCAATGTGAATTTTGTGGGTCATCTTCCATTTGAGATGATGGCAATCAATATATCTATGGCAGTATCATTAGAAGTACTGTACAATCATCACCATCATCATCATTATAATTATCATTATAATCATAATCGTCATCATTACCATAATCATCATCATTATAATAATCATCAATGATCATCATCACCATCACCATCACATCATTATCATCAATATCATCATCATCATCATAAACATCATCATCATGAGGGCCACAAGTTTACTAGACTAGTTCCTTGTAACTATTTGGTGCAAGAGTTCATTATTATTATCATTGTCATCGTCATCATCACCACTAACACCATTATCCTTATTCTCTAACCTGTTGACCATATCCTCTAAATTGTGAATTGATACTTCTAACGCTTCTTAATAACTGAGATGGAACAATGGACTTTGGTCTGAAAATCAAAATGATTTGTTAACAAACAGCAAATGTCTGACTGGTATCAAAAATAATAGTAATTATCAGAAAAGACAAAAGCAATAAAATCTTTAATGTGGATAATAAAGAAAGGATAATATAGAGAAAGGAACGATGCAAGGAAGGATGAATGGAAATAAAGGGAGAAGGGAGGGAGGGTTAAGGGGAGTAGGAAAGGAAGAAAGAGAGCAAGGGAAGTAAGAAGGAATGAAGACAGGGACAAAGGAAGGAGGGAAGTTTAGAGTGGAACGAAGGATGGATGGAAAGATGGATAGGAGGGAGGATGGCTGGATGGTTGGAAGGAAGGGAGGAATGTAAAGAGTGGAAGCAAATGAGAGAGGGAGGATGGGAGGGAATGACAAACATAGTAAAGAAGAAAGGAATGACATCTATTAGGTAACTTGTGATTGCTGACATTACCTTTTTCTGGACCATATTTCATTGACTATCTGATAAAAGTTTGTTGATACACTAGGATGTTTGCTGTCAGGGATCATGGCATTGCACTCTAAGAAATATTGGGTCAATGGTGGACTGAAATAAAATAAAATAAATATATATTAAAATATATATTAGACAAAAATAATAACTTACAAAATAAATGGTACAAACGGAAAATGTAAAGAAGCTAGACAAATAAACTAAACAAAGACATTTAACAGGGAAATGAGTAAAGATTAAATAAAATAAACAAGTTCCTGTTAATGGTTGAACTTTATGAATGACCAAATGCATGAATGATTGAATGAATGAACACAAGCAATGTAACAATGAACACCAAATATAAAAATAAAGATCTTAATTCTACACAAATATTCTTATAAACAATGATAAATTAAAAGTGAGATAAGACAAACAAATGTATGTCAAACACAAACCAATAAAAGACCTACAATTTACCAAAAATGATTATAAGGGCCTGATTAGGATGAATGTTTTCAGCCTGAAAGAAGTCTTTAATTTGTGTTTCAATCCCAAAGGGAACAAACACAAAATACTTGATGTCTAAATATCATTCTTCAAGCCTGTTCTGAATGCCCAACAATTAGTGTTTCATTATCATACACTATATGCTTACTTAATTATTACTGTGAAAGTTTACCCTACCAGTTTGAAAGTGCTTGCAAAGCGGCATTCATGTAACAAGTATTACCAATGTTTGTTAAGCCACATAGTCCTAAAAATAACAAGCAATGATTAATTCTGATCAGTGATGTCCAGTGAAGTATGATTCACAAAAAAAATTATAGTGGATGGTTAATGTCCAAAGCCTGGATAGCAGAGTTCAAAATAGCAGCCAACCAATGGCCACATGACAGGCCACAATCAATATTTGGCAGTCTAAAATACTCACGGAAAGTGAAAATATATAAAATAACACATGAAAAGTTGTTCCACGTATGAAAAACAAAACCTTTGTTATAAGACAATTTTTTTCCTATTATTTTCCAGCCCTGGATAGTGCTTAACCTGGGGTTGATTGTATGAAGCATGCATAAAGTTATCCGCTGAATAAAGTTATCTACTCTACATAATATGTTTAGAATTTATCCGGTGGATAGTGATTTATCTGGTAGATAGTGCTATGAAGGCTTCATACAACTGGCTTCTGAAAAATCCCTATCCAGTTGGCACAGAAGATTTTATTGAAATGCTATGCAGTTGATACTTTTGATGCCATAACTGATCTAATAGATACCTGAGGCATTTATTGAATGTTTGCACAAGAAGGGGGGCATTTATAAGATACAACGTAAGAGGCATTTATTGGCTTATCTCCAGTGTAATATACTTTATGCTTACAAGTGAGGTCACAATAACAGAGAAACAAAAGGAGTATTGTCTGTTGAAAATGACTCACTATTGTGACCTCACTTGTGCAGCATAAATTATATTACACTGGAGATAAACCCATTTATCAGAGAGTGGTGTTTATTTTAATTATCTAAATCAACAAATTAACAAATGTTAAAATCAAAATAAAATTAGTGTTTAAAAACTGATAATTTTTATTAGTTTTAATAAGAGTTTTTCTGGTTGAGAAAACCGTTGTTGATGAAGCAAGAAACTAGCAAACAAATGCCATTTGCCAAGCCTCATGTTTGTTCATTTCCTCATTATAAATTATTTAGGGTGTATGGAGGAGAGAGGGTATCTATTAGATAAGCGACATTTATTAGAGAAAGGCATTTAATGAATTAAGAAAATACTACAGGGAGGTTAATTAGATAAAGGGTGTCTATTAGAGAGTGGGCGTCTATTAGATCATCTACAGTATATAATTTCCCCAGGCTTTCCACAACTGGAACTACATGTAATAGCTACATGATAGTCACTAGAAGTCATATGACATGTAAAATATGTAAGTAGTTCTATCAATCAATAACACCAACTAAGTACCTCTGGGTTTCAGCCCTTGCTCTATCTCAAGAAAATCATCTTCATCCAAAATATCATGATGTGTCTATGGATTAAACACAAGTAAAATCATATTTAGATGGTGATGAAGAATGTGATATATCATTTTATGAAACACTTTTACTTCTCAGTAGCAGTTCGACCTGAAGATCTCACTGACTTCATCATGTTATGAACCACAATTCAATGAAAAAGCCATGGTTTTCAAATATCCCATAAAAACATTTTATGGTCCATGAATTGTTTCAAAATTAGCAGTCAGAAAATTCTATTCAGTTGGTCTACCAGTCCATAGTTTTTTTTTTAAATCAATCTGTCAGCCAATCAGTTCCACTAGTTAACAGATGAGAAAATGATGAAAGTAATGAAAGGATGTTGATTTTAGCTAGGGTTTGTTTGTTCTCATATTTGCATTTTCATATTGTGTTCTCATTGCATTAATAGAGGATTATCTAAAGTGTGGCTACGACAAGCTACCTAAATAATGATTGTTAACAAATCTCTCCAAAATAAAGAAATGCCTTAGTTTGAAAAAAGTCAAAAACAAAATATGTTCATTGCCTTATAAAGTTTGAAAGAAAAAAATATATATTAATTTCCTATTTTTTGCAGCACTTTATCAGATACCCTTTAATGAATATCAAATAAATTTGTTGAACAGTTTGAGTTACACGTACTATATGTTAATTGCTTTATGCCTACCCTGCGACTGTGTATTTCTTTATCATCATGGACTTCTAGTTCAGTTGGAGTTGGAGTATTAACAGTGTCTACTGTAGCTTTACACGTGAAACACCAGATACTGTAGCTTTGTAAATTGATGCACAGATGGTGGTCAGTTTCCTGGTGGACAGAACAAGAATTAATTTTCATGAAAAAAATACTACCGAATACATATGCTATGATGCGCTTAACCAGATTTGTACCAGTCGCTTCTCAACCGTTGTGCATAGTAGGCACAAAGAGTGATGGGAGTAAAGCGCTATATCACAAGGAATCATGGGAAGGACAAAAGAAAAGTGAGAATTACTTTTTTCTTCACCTTCCCAAAAGCCTTTGCTCGCCGCAGCTCTCAAGCAACGACTGAGTATGAGTCTGATGCTTACCTGATTGTGGAGTTCAATGTGATTTTTATTGCAGTGACCACATCCCACATAAGAACAGCAGTCCTTTTAAAACAAAAACAAGTTTCAACAATTTACTGCCTGTTGATGGTTTTGAACACCTAAATGTTGGATTGGTTAAACATCTACCAATGAATATTTTTGGATAATAATTCATATTATTTTATTCAAGTCAGCCTGCCCTGGATATAAGGAATTTTCAGCTAATTTTCAACTCGGCATCTTGTGACGTCAAGTAGCACTTTAATACCCGTGTAACCCTGCATTTATCAATGACTATAATACAATTACTGTACCTGCAAACATGCCCAGAGATTTCCTTTTGTAGAACATTGGCTGCAAGTACCCTGTGAAATAGTTACATTATTAGTATTGTTGAATATGACTGTATAGTTTGATTTCCTTGAAAAACAATAGTGCACTAGAGATATCCCAGAGCTTAGCCAATCAGGTGCTATTGTTTTAATGGTGCAAGTGTTTATAATTATACAAAATTTTTCACTTTCATTTGTTTTAGCTTCTGTTGTTTTCAATAAAACAAAACGAAAGTAATCAAATTGACATAAAATTGCATGTTAACTGAAAATAATTGTTAAACTATGTACTGACTGATTTAGCTTTGGAATCTCCTAAATTCATGTATACACACAAAAATATATTAGCCTTGGGTAAATGGTAATTTTAATAACTGTTGAAGTGACTATCTAGTACAGTTATTTGACTTAATCAAAAAAAAAATATAAATTTTAACTCCTAAAGTACGTTATTTATTCTTTAGTTTTTTGTCAATGACTATATATAATTATCTAGTGATCGTTGGCGCTTACCTGTGCTTTCATCTTCAGATCTGCAGCGAACAAATTTTGCATAAAAACGTGATGAGGACAAGGCATATTAACAGCACGATTGTAATGACTAAGACAACAAATCATCCAAGCCTTAAAACGCTCGAGGTCCAACGGCTCTCCAAATGATTGTGTCTCTGTCCACTACCGTAAGTAATAAAAATTTCTTTTGCGCATTTGACTTCGTCGTTTTGAGATGAAAAGAGGTCAAGTCAGTTGTCCAATATTTTTTCACATTTTGATTCTTTGAAATCTTGATTTGCTTCACCAAAACCTTAAAGTTTGTACGCTGGATATATTTTCATAATTAAAAAAGGAACTTTCGTAGATTTCGCGATGAAACTTTGATTTCCCCTTCACTTTCTCGAATAATTCATAGTAAATCAAAATGGCGAAGTTATAACTTGAGCCCGCGATTATTTTCTTGATCGTGGAAGGCTGGTGATTAGATTCAACTTCCACAGGAATCCCGTTGATGGTAAAGTAAAATCCGATAGACAGAAGGCATCGGCAAGAGAATATGAGATATCTCATATTCTCTTGCCATCGGTTACCGTGCACCGGTACCTGGCATGGTCTGCCATTTGCTTTTGTTTAAGTTTGTTTGAGGTCCATTTCAAAGCGTTGTTTATTTAGATCTTGAAATGTTCTACTTCGAAAATGATCATTTGTCTCAGTCGTTTGTTTGATCAAGGATCAGAAAATCAGGACTAAATGAATGTTTAAAATTATTTTTGGAACAAACGAACAGAAACGAACAAACGAACAATCGAACAAACCAACAAACGAACAAACCAACCAACAAACTAACTAACAATCCTAAAGAACTGAGCCTTTGAATTCTCACTCTATGAGTTAAAAACCTACTCTGCGTGCAGAGGTACTTTTCTCCCCCACCGATGAAAAGCAAAGAGTAAAAATCCAACTAAAAATGTTCATTGTTATTCTGAAACAGTACTCCAACAGGTTTATATATATTCTTTTTTTATCACATACGCATTGCACATGAACCGATGCGTTAACACCATGACTGGTTTTATTCACGAATGTAACAAGTACCTGTGATCAGTGTCTTTTATTCTTCATCGGCGTTTTTCACTTTCCCGACTGACCGAGATATTACCTTAACATCAACTTATTATTAACCCTTAAAGCTCTATTCACGCAGGTTTCTTCTAGTCTACTGCAAAGCAAGCGAGAAATCAAAATTTTCGGCCAATCCTTTGTAAATATATTGGTACTTACAGCAGGCAACAAGAATCGATAAATTGGGAGTTCTGAAAATCTGGTTGCAGTGAAAATGAAAGTACAGCTCTCTGTTTTGTTGTGTTTATTGATGAATACAATATTAATTTTTTCACAAGAATATACAGGTGAATATCAAGCACATCAGCAAAATGTTGGGCAACAAGTGACTGACGAGAGAGCGAATGCGATGGAGCAACTTGAACAATGCGTTTACTGGCTGAAGCATGAAGTCATCGGACAACATGGCAATCTATTGTCTTCAGAAGAAAGAAAATCGATTTTTAACGCAGTGAAAGAGACGATAACATGGATGCACGACAAAAATCATGAGATGCAAGTTGGAGATCTTAGACAGAGAAAGGAAGAGATTAAAAATCTTATTATGCCAATATTAAGCAACAGGCCATACGCACAGTATTGTATGATGAGGTGCTTTTAGAAGTTATTTGTAAAACTAGCAATGGCTGCAAAATAGCATAAAATGTTGCAATTAAACAATGTTAGCTTGAAAGCATAGGGGAATAACTTCACGTTACGAAAACCCGCCTGGTTGATAACTAATTGGTCGCAGGATGGCAGTCATTAGTCAAGTATTATATAAAACAAGGTCACCTGACTCCAGGGAATAGCGCTGGCGAAAGTATTATTTCATATTTCACAAGTGTAAGAGACGGCTTTTCCGCGGCCCTCAGAAACAAAAACTTACTGTTAAAAATCACTTAGCTATGTTTTACATTAGTACAGGGTTAATTCACCCACCTCCTCGTGGGAAATGGGCGTTAAAACAATGTTGAAACACCGGTTTTGGTATGTTTAAGACGCGGCTATCCCGAAGTGCCGGCAGCAATAGGCTCGTTGTTGGTTTAAAAGACTTCACGAATGATCCATACTAGATTCATGCAATAGTATTAAAGAGGATCTTAATTTTATTGTAGAGTGTGTGCAACATAAATACCACTAAATAGTGCTATTTTATGCTAATTCTCTTGTTTTCTTTTGTTTAATTAGTGCTATTTACCACTAAATAGTGGCAAATGTTGTACACTTTTAGTGCGTGCATTCTACGATACAGCTCATTATTTACAATAGTTTTGTTGCTAAGTATTTGCAAACAGTTTGAATTGCACTATTAAAACGCGCATTTGAACTAGTAGTAATTTAAACGGCTAATGTGGCGAATGTGATTTACGTGCGTGATCGTCTGAGAATTGATATTGACATCATGGGCTATCCCAATTTATGGACGGACCATTAGAAAAGTGAAGGGAGACTGGGGCCAAGTTTCAACCTTGCATACTTTTTTTTCGGCTTGACTATTATGCAATTTTTTTGGGGTCAAGGCCTTTTAAAAAAATATATTGGTTACAAATATTTTGAAACAAATTAAGAATAATGTTTCTAGCTTTATTATATTTCTTAGCATCACTTTCACATGTTACTTTTTTCGGGAACAAAAATGTTACAAAATTATTTTTACAGATCCAATGATTATTTACAAATAAACTACTATCAAGCTTGACTTTTTTCTTTTAATTAATTAATTTATTTTTTTCTCTCTGGTTTATCACCTCTTGGAAGTTTTTTAAGTTTCAAATATACATGGATAATTTAATTTCTAGATTCAAAAATAGCATTTAAAAACCATTGATTTAAAATTTGATTTAAACATCAAATCATGCGTGACAAATTCCGAGAAAAAGTCGACAAAATGCAAATTTTGCTAAAGGTTATTCATGGAGCCCAAGAGAGTATGAGATAATTTTGCACTGTGAATTAGGATAGAAATCAACGAGTAGCCTACCAATCAGAATCGAGGATATTTGATGGTCATATTATCATTACTTCCAGTTGCTTTTAATAATCTATTCACAATTATAAAAAGCATATATCGGTATAATACTAGACTTGCTAGCAAAAAGTCTTAATTACCTTCCAAAGTGAAGGACCAATTATGGAAAACTGGTGTAATCAATTGATACTTCTGTCCTAAGGGACCGGTCATTATTTAGCGGGGGGGAGGGCCTCTAATTTGGTCAGCGAAGGTGTTCAAAAAAATGTGACCCTACAGTAGTTATGGTTTAAAAATTCGAAGCCCTCCCCATTCCGAAGCTCAAAAAAACATGACCCTCCCCCTATATAATTCTCATTCAAGGATATACTTGTTTTACTATTAATCTGTTGCGAATTTAAGGCTATTTCAGACAATTTTGTGCGATTGTAGACAATTTTGTGCGATTTTGAGCGATTTTAAGCACTTTTGAGCGATTTTAAGAAATTTTACAATTTTAAGCACTTTTGAGCTATTTTAAGCAATTTTGAGCGATTTAGAGCAATTGTGAGCGATTTTAAGCAATTTTGAGCGATTTTAAGCAATTTTGAGCGATTTTAAGCACTTTTGAGCGATTTTAAAGCAATTTTGAGCGATTTTAAGCAATTTTGAGTGATGTTAAGCAATTTTGAGTGATGTTAAGCAATTTTGAGCGATTTTAAGCAATTTTGAGCGATTTTAAGCACTTTTGAGCGATTTTAAAGCAATTTTGAGCGATTTTAAGCAATTTTGAGCGATTTTAAGCAATTTTGAGCGATTTTAAGCAATTTTGAGCGATTTTAAGCACTTTTGAGCGATTTTAAAGCAATTTTGAGCGATTTTAAGCAATTTTGAGTGATGTTAAGCAATTTTGAGTGATTTTAAGCAATTTTGAGCAATTTTAGGCGACTTAAGGTTCCAAGTTTAGCCTTTCCAAATTGTAAATGATCCCCCCTTTCAAACCTGTCATTCCCGCCTGATCCCCCCTTTTCCTTTTATGAAAATGAACTGATCCCCAAAATATCCTCCGTTAAAATCAAATTTGATGCTATGGAAAAATAGCTGCAGCCGAAAATAAAATTGTGACCCTCCCCAAAGTCATTCACAAAATTCTTTAGCCCTCCCCAAACGAGAGTTTGAAAAATCGTGACCCTCCCCCCAAAAATAGTGGCCCTCCCCCCCCCGCTAAATAATGACCGGTCCCTAAATAGCAAGATCAGAGCCACACGCCGCTTATGCTGAATTTACCAGTTTTAGGCATAAACTGACTTACTACTTAGGAACAATTCCAAACATTAGTCAACACCTACTTAAAGTAGATGAGAGATAGATAGTAAATTTATTCCAACAATTACAGAAGGTCATATGTGCACCGCTGAAGAACGACTCTTGCTGTCTTTACCAGTAAAGAAAGGAGTTCTGGCAATACCCATCCTTTCTATAATATCCCTGACTTTGAGTATGCAACTGATTCTCTCAGTCAGCTACTCAACAACTAGTTCCAAATATCAAGAATCAAGACGGCGCAGCGCTAATGGATAATGAACTACTGAAACAGACCAGAAAGAACATTGTGAAAGCCAGAGAGGAACGTCACAAAGCCACTTTACAGCAAGTTCGTGAGAAGATGATCAAAGAGCAAGTAAGACCAAACGACCTAAACACGATGAAGGGAGCATCAAGCTGTACCCTACCAGTACAATCAGAGAAACTCAACTACTTATCAACAACTATGAGGTTTAGAACGACTCGCCTGAGGCTCTCCTTTTTAAATCCTCATAAAGATCAGCTGCTCATATTTTATATATAACATATTGAAAGAATGTCACGGAAATATAAGTGAATCATTATTAAACGAGTATTGGTGATATTGACTAGCCGTACGCATTCTTGTATGTTTTACACTATTGTCAATATAGATCCTCTTCTAGCAGATTCTAGCATATTCTAATATTACTGGTTTTCCTCTCTCCTTTAATATAATCATTACTCGCTCATGGTCCCTCTTTGATATCAGTTTCCGCATCTTTGGACTAATTTATAATATTGCTTCATGATGTGCTTTTTTGTTTTATTCCGATTTTTGTGCAAAGTTCAATGTTTACATCAATAAATTATCCAGTAATTAAATTCAATCTTAGTTTGCAATGACCAACTGATCGCAGCTTCTTAGTTATTAGCTTTAAGCTATTTTAGTAGCTGTAGTCAAGTCCAAAAATTACTTGTATTAATTATATTATTTATTATACAAATGTAAAAGCAAATAAACTTAATTCTTCGTCGACTTCTTCGTCTTCCTCGTCTTCTTCAACTGAAACCAGACCAACTGATCGCAGCTTCTTAGTTATTAGCTTTAAGCTGTTTTAGTAGCTGTAGTCAAGTCCAAAAATTACTTGTATTAATTATATTATTGGTTATACAAATGTAAAAGCAAATAAACTTAATTCTTCGTCGACTTCCTCGTCTTCTTCATAATTATAGATTCTGGTTGTGGTGCTGATTTTGGTGTTGCTTCTGTGTATGGTCCTCTTTTTGGAAATATTCCTGGTGCTGGTCCTGGGAATGGCCCTGGTGTTGGTTCTGGGCATGGTCCTGGTCCTGGAAATGGGTCTGGTGTTGGTGCTGGCCATGGTCCTGGGAATGGCCCTGGTGTTGGTCCTGGGTATGGTCCTGGTCCTGGAAATGGGTCTGGTGTTGGTGCTGGCCATGGTCCTGGGAATGGCCCTGGTGTTGGTCCTGGGTATGGTCCTGGTCCTGGAAATGGGTCTGGGAATGGCCCTGGTGCTGGTCCTGGGTATGGTCCTGGTCCTGGAAATGGTTCTGGAAATGGTTCTGGAAATGGTCCTATGTCTGGTCCTGGTGGTACTGGTGTTAATCCTAGATCTGGTACTAGTCTTGATTCTAGAACAGGTACTGGTGGTGTTGGCGCTGAAGGCTCAGGATGATGAGACTATGACAAGCAATAATAACCTTCAGTCATTCAATGTTTGACAATATTTCGAGACATGGTTGAATAATAATTTTTCATTTTAACTTTATTTTTTATTTTAACTTTATATAACTTTTTTTAAATTGACTTGTAAGCGCATTGAGGCGTGCGAAATGCGCTATAGAACTGTTAATTAAATTAAATTAAATTAGAGTATGTAATAAATCATTCGACTTACATCATAAATGCACATTATTTTTTAAAGAAATTACATCTCGCGAATTTACAATTATAAAACCGTAAACTGAGTTGGCCATCCACAGAAACTGTATCTAAATACCTTAAGAATGTTACCAAGAAAAGTCAATCACATAGGGTGGCAATTCTAGTTTATAGTTCATATCTTAGCCTTAGGTAAGCCTACGTTTAACAACGTAATTAACAATCGCTATATAGTAAGTCAGGTAAAATATTGCTTTACTCATAGAAACAATCGAATAAATAGGAAGTAATTTTCGATCAAAACTATAGCCGTATTTTGACGCCTGACAGTTAACAATATAATCAGTTTCACTATTTTTTTCTTAAATAAATTGTTAAGGGACATTTTAAATAGTGTTTTGGTTGATTTTGATAACTTTTTTATTTTTTCAATAAAATAAATCTATCTCTAGACGATAATTTTACTGAAAACGTTATTGATTTTATCATGAAGATTGCGGGAAGAATCAAGTTCAATGTTGACAACGTTTCGGTGTCAGTGACACCATCATCAGGCAGTCTAACTAAATGTTTACAAAACTTCAGTTATAGAGTACCGAAGTGATGACGTCACAAAAAACGTTTTTACCCATTTTTTTTTAAATTTATATAACATGTCCAGATAGAACTAACAAAAAAAATAAATAAAGTTGAAAATTTGACCAAAATTGAGTGAATATTAACTGAGATTGAATAGAAAAATGTCATACATTTTCTCTTAATTATTTTTGTGCTCACACTTTCATGAACCACTGCACATTTAACAGGAAATGTATGGCGACATGTTTACATCCAGCTGCTTACATCTCGGCCAATATTCACTCAATTACTCAATTTTGAAAAATTTTCGCCATATAATCTATATTTTTGCTAGCGCTATCTAAAAATTCGAAAAAAAATGTTTAAAAATGATTACAGTATTCATGCACGTGAACAATTTGCTAAATGTCCGTCAATGCGCTTTTTTCTTGCATAAAAAATAAATATTTCAGTGAGTGAAATTATTGAGGCGCGCAAGGGTACAGTATGCTAATTAGGACGTGTATTTTTTAGCGAATTTCTACAACTTTATGGCTCTAATAGAGTTCAAACACTAAATGTGTGCAACAGTTGTCACTATTTGGTGGTAAATAGCGCTAATTAAACAAAGAAAACAATAGAATTAGCATAAAATAGCACTATTTTAATAGTGGTGCACTCTATCACGCACCAAATAATTTACCCGGAATAATTTTTCTCATATTGTAAAATATATTATCTCAATTATAGATGGAAAGGTGTTTAGATGGAAAAGTTTGATTACTTTCATCAGAATTAAAACAAGTGCAAAATTATCATTTAGAAATAAATTGAAAAAAAAAAATGAATAAATAAATAACAATTAAATAAACATTTCCCTTATTAATTTCCTCAAAAAAATAAAAAAGTGAAATAATGATTATTTTGTTTAGCTGCCAAAGTACAGCTATATCATTTTCAGTGATTTTGATCAAAAATTATAAAAAAATTATCGAAAACATATTTCTTCGATTTTCCGTTTATGATTAAAGTAATATTTTACTTTACTTACTATATAGCGATTGTTGTTAGACCAGGGTCTACCTATGGTTAAAAATATAAACCAAAATAGCTAGAACTGGGCCATACTGATTGCCGCGATTTTTTTATTAGTACGTTTAGTACCTTCCCTAAATACCTAGCTAACGTCTGTTTTCAAGTCCATTGTGTCAGCGACTACACCTTTCTATTCATCAATATAATTACTGAAGTTTTGTATTGATTACCTCTGTTTCGCTGTCCATCTCTTTCCTGTCTAGTCGTTCTCTCTTGTATATGGCATCAAGAATAACCATATACGAACTCCAAGCAACTTCCTCGTAAGCCAATCTACATAAAACAGATGCCTGAAATGAGCTAAACTCAGTTGTGCATGTCATGCTGTCAATTCTCCAGTAGCCAGAAGTACCTTTCTTGATAAGTCGATTTCAGTTGCCTTTTCTGGAATACCTACACATCTGAGGAGTTATTTTTCATAACTTAAAGATAAACAATGCTTACTTATGAAGGACTTTACAACCTCTAGGTACACTCAACTTTAATCCTATGCAAAAATACTTGAAACACTTTTCACGATTGTGTTACTACAACCTCCCCTCCCTCTTTCCAATGTTGAATTTCGTTGTTCTGCTCATTGGATTCCTATGAAATCCTAGGTTTAGCAAGTAATATGTGTTCAACATTGTAGTGGGCTAGAGGGGCACCAATGTCCCTTTATTTTTGCATAAGATTGTAGCTTAGTTCCATCGAGTTACGCCATAGGCGTGGCCGAAATAAATATGGGCGCGGTCGAGCGAGTAACCCGAAAAGCGCGTACCTCGAAGATTACTCGCCCTGGGATTCCAGAATCCTCGAGTTGGAATTTGAGCTAAATGTTTTTTTACTATTATTATTAAATGTACTAAAAAGGGACCATAAATTCAATTCCAACTCGAAGTCTAAGTTGACATTAACTCAAACTCGAACAAATCCGACTCTCCCCTCAACTAACACCAGCTTAACCAAGTCGAGTTTGACCTATATAATTAATCAATCTATCATTACGGCGTTGGTAAGCATTGTATGTGATAGCAAGTGATCTTTTTTTTTATGAAAGGAATTCTGCATGGTACCATTTTGTTGGCATGCAAAAATCTCGATTTTTACTAAATAGCATCACTGCCTAGCCCTAGCTCCGCTCGCTCCACAGGCAGCCCAAGCTCATTATCTCTCAACATTTATAAAAAATCATTTCAGCGTTAAACTTGAAATTATAAAGAGCACAATTCAAGGTATTTTTCAACATCTTCCAAGTTATACGATGGCTTGCGAATAACGCTGCGTAATCTTCTGCACTAGCTTCTTTCAGTAGTAAACTATTGCCATTGATCTCCCCCCTATAAGTGAGAATTGGAGGCCTGGCGGTCGACGTCCCCATGGACAGGTAATATTTATCCAGAGGGTGGGTGTGGTGGGAAACGTCGGCCGCCAAGGAGGAGAGGTGAGATCAATAGTTATCCTATTGGACTAGGTGTCCTCTGTCGTAGTTGAGCCGAAGTGTATTAGGTTAATTATTATTCTCACTTTTATATGGGTGAGACCGCTGGCAATAGTAAACTATTGCCATTGATCTCCCCCCTATAAGTGAGAATTGGAGGCCTGGCGGTCTCCTATACAAGACGGTCACATTCATGTATGAACCACCCATCATCGGACCCATACTCAATATCACTCCGATACTCATAGCCACTTCCATACTCATTATCACTCCCATACTTATTGTGACTCCCATACTCATGCCACTCCCATATTCAGTACCATTTATATACCTGACCCTGACTTTTATTCGCTCTGTTATATATATATATGCTGTTTTAAATATGTTGGGTAAATATACTATATTTAATTATAACAGAAACTAAAACTGGTATGACTATATGTTTTTTGAGGGTTATACTGCTATACACATTCACTGAGGATAGCCAAAACTAATCTGAAGGAGGGGCTCGTTTTGCCGAGATCGGGGGGAAAGCAGATACAAAGTTTTTCAGGGAATTGAAATCCTGGTACTGGCCTACTGCAGTGTGGGCGTCTTCACTATTAGCTGACAGGAGCGACGAAGGTGAACCTTGCTTAAGTACTTCTGCCAACTTCATGTAATACAGAGCTGTTTGGTCATTTTTCCAGCCAACGTGTCCCATGACGTCCGCCAATTGCGCGCCGGATAACGCCAAAGTGATTGCACATCCTGCACGTAGGCTATGGAGAGTTTCTCCTTCATCGAGATTGGTTTCATTGAGGTAGAGTTTTAAGCGCTGCTGAGCTGTTTTCCCTACAAATGGTTTGTCAATTATATTGCCTTGAGGGCTGGTTGGCCTAAAGAGATACCCTCGCGAAATGTCGATTTCCAAGCGTTGGCATACCTCAACATACGCTTCAATGGCAGCTACAGGGCAGACAAGTGGGTTAGGGTGCCTCCTGATCCCAAACATATTGGATGATCCATCTCTAAGCGACTTTCCCCATATATGGTTAAAGAGCAAGCCATCATCATTAGGGAAGCGTAGAATCTCCGTTGTCTTGACGAGGCCAAGGTCGGATCCACGGTCACCACTAAAAAACAATGTCTTCAGAAATGCTTGGTCCCGTGCCAATACATAGAGGTCTAGGCCTTTATTTTCAGGAGACATAATCTTTGTGTTGATATGACGTGCCAGAGCATGAAGCTTTGGGAGGAATAAAGGAATGGCCTGCTTTGGAGTTTTCCTTGCTTTGAGTTGCTCTGCCGTGACTGCTTTGAGATATGCCTTTACTTTCGCGGCAGTGGCGGGGTTACCCAGTGAAAAGGCACTTTCCCATTCCCCTTGTCTTCCAGCCTTTTGAAAAATTGCTCGAAGCTTGCCTATGTGAGAGTCAACCGTATTATAAGCGAGTCGGATTGGACACTCGCATGAAGACTGCACACCGTGCTTCCCCATATTTTGACAACCATCTTTGTGTACGTGAGTCTTTCCGTTCTTATCTTTCCATGCAAGGAAACGACATACGTCCGTTGGTGTCGCTGTGAGTAATGATTTTTGTCCTGGTAGCGCGCTCATGAATAATTCAAACTCTTGCTGGAGGGATTCTTTTTGCTTGGCATAGGGTGTAGAGAGAATTGAATCATCAAGTTGTTTAATCCGCTCATCTATCTTCAGTATGTCGATCTCAGGGGTTGAGTGATGACTTTTTGGTCGGCTCTGCCGTTGATATCCACACATTTGGCAAAAACAGAAACAATAATCATTGGGATGCCGACATGATGGGCATGACACCGCTGGGACAAACAGCCGAGCGACTTGTGGCAAATCCTATGGTATGATAAGAACGATTGAGACTGAGTATATTTGCAAAATTTATTAATCTACTACTAGACAACTTAACAGTTAGTGTTTGTGGGGAGTATACGCGTTTAGCTATTGTGGTATTTACATTAATATAGCTAGAATAAATAACCAATGTGCTAAACTCTAAATACCCAAAGGTCCCAAGGTAACTCGACAAGTGGCTCATAACCCGAGCTAGAAGGGACCAGCAACACATTTGGTTCCCCTTTCTTTGCAATCCTACAGGAGGATAAGGACCTGGAGCACACAATTGGCCACCAGTATTTTCTAGGGTAGATATCGGGAAGGACTAAGGTACAAGAAAGGGAGAGAGATTGTAGAAAGCGAAGAAGTTGTCCGACTAAGATTAAAGGCGGAAAGGCATAAGGATTACGGAAGAGATCCTTAGCATGAGCAGTAGGGGACTGGGCAAAAACATTAACACCTGTGCACGAAGAACAAGGGAAAGGGGAGAAAAATGGCAATAATGTGCCGTCTAGGTGTGGCCTGACATTTGAGGGCAATGCCATGAGATCTACTGAGTGTCCTCGTGGGCCACCAAATTCAGCCTGTAGCCTCTCCCAGTAAGGCAAAGCCAGACATGCATCCGCTCTACTTAGGCGACGGGAAGGGGTGTCTGCTGGGTTCAAAGGGGAGGGTACAAAGATTAGGTTTAATAGAATGTTGCTCTTAAGCGTCTCAGCAAATATTGTTTTCAGGGCATCGAACAAGGGTTTAGACTTCGAGCCTTGCTTCTCCCAAGAGTAAATGAGAACTTTACTATCTGTGAAAACGTCAACCCATGATCCTGCGATATTCGCAGCGAACGATTTAAGGACATTGGCCAAGGCATATGCCTCTTTAGCCGCAATATCAAGGGAGATATGCTGTGGATCCCAATAGTCTGATGTAGACACAGCAATGGCTGCAGGGCTTAAGACTCCTCCCCAACCAAAGGAGGAAGCATCCGAACATAGCTGAATATGGCTATGTCTCTCAGATACCCATGGGAGATAACCTTCCCATTTCTCCAAGAAAAGCCAATGCCTTATCTCATTCCGCAAAGGGTCTAGTATCTTAATGGGCCTAGATGTGCGAGTGCCCAGTGAAATAGCTAAATTCATTTCATTCGTGAATAGCCTTGCGCAGGGTATGGCTAAGGACATGGAATTGCATTTTCCTGCTAGCTTTTGTAGGCTTACTAGTTGCACAGTGTCCCCTAGAATGTTGCGAACAAGGGCTACAAACTTTTGCTTTTTTGAGGGCATCAGAGTAAAGGCTTGTTTGATGGAATCGCAAATAAACCCAAGATATGGTACTTCTTGGCGTGGGTCGAGGATACATTTTTCCAAACCAATGAAGTATCCTAGTGAAGTGAGTGTAAAGCAGACAACAACCAGAGCTGAAACTGCCAGCTCCAAGGCTGATGGGCGATAGGAGGAGGGGTGGGAGAGATGTAGCTGCCCAATGTGCCTATCATCTATATACAGGGAGCAGGGAATGCCTACAGAACGAAAGTAATGTGAGACAAATGACCCTGTTGAATGGTATATATATGCTGAAAGCTTCCAGCCAAAAGGTATAGTATTACTGGTAAAATACCAATTTCCCCAGCGGAAACCGAAGTAAGTGCGACTGTCTGACGTCAAAGATAAGTGGTCATAGCCCGACTTATCATCTGTTACTGATTGAAAGGAACCCTTTGAAACATAGCGCGGGAGACCTGGCAGGCGATCGAGGCTGAAAGGCCGGTCAACCATCCATAGATTTAAGAAGCGGTTATCATTTCAAAGTCGAGGTTTTGAGGGCTCCACTGTAAGGGGCATCACAATATGTGGGGGAGCAACCTCTCCAACCTTTCCCCAAACACTAATAGCCCCAGAGGCAACCCGATCCAAAATGCTTTGTGAGATAAAGGAGGCAAACGTTTTACAAGAAGCATTATTGGGGAAAACCCTATGAGGTGGCAAATGACAATCATAATTCTCCCCTTTGAATGAACCACGAAAATGTCTAAAATATTGATGGACATCAACACCGTACCTTATCCACGATAAAATTTCGTTGGACTCTCCCCTGGCATGTGATGCTATATCTAGCCACTGATGATAATGTCGGTGAAGCTGACCAGCAACAAATTGTTCAGGGTCACGAAATGCTAACAAGCTCATGTCGCCATGCAGTTTGCCAGATAATAGATCTGGAATAAAATCTTTTGGCAAATGGTTGTTACATGCTGTCACCCCCTGGGACGCTGCGATTGGCTTGGCATTTCTGTTTACCCACTGAATAGTGTTAGGCTTGACTGCTAGTGGGTCAAAATTCAGGGTTATTTCCCATGTAGGAATAGAGAGGTTATGGACGTCAACCTACAGATGGAGGAAAACAACTATAAACAACGGGAATAAATAGAATGCCAAGTAGCCAAGAGTTTAAACAGTGAAAGATCTGAAGCCCAGGGGGTGACAGCCTTGAGCCCCGGTAATCCGAGTAGAGATTAGCTTCCCTTTCAAGGCTGGCACCCAGGCCACAGGCTGATGGGTTTGGGGAGTAATACAATCACATCAGGACAATGTTAAGTTTTAAATGCTTTATTGAATCCATAGTTAGAAGTCAGAATATCAGTTCCATGTTGTAGCCCATCGCTTATTATAGCAGGGGCTTGGGGTCATTTGAGCCGTAGTTTTTTCTTGGGTTGACATTGTAAGGCCTCTGGCGGCACCGATTGGCGTAGTGGCCTGGGCGGCCACACCTAAAGCAGGCAGACTGACTTGCTCTGGAAGGTCTTGAGGGTGTGCGTAGGGATTTCTCCACTCTAGCTATGGATTCCAAGACCTTGGAGTAATCACTATCGGCAAACAGAGCGAGAAAGTAGGCCTTGAAATCACGAGTTGGCTTGTTCATTCGGGCTCTTAACTCTTGCAAAGCTGCTGCGTAGAAAGGGGCCTTCTTGTGAGAGGAATCTTGTGTACAAAATACCAAGGACTGAGCCAATGAGAGGGCCTGGTACTTATCAAAGTCAGCATCTGACTTGAATGCCAAGTCATTGATTTTTTTGATAATGGACTCCGGGGACATTTTGTTCTGTTCTTCTAACACTTGCACTCTTGCCATGAGTTGTTTGAACCCATCACCCTGCAGGGAAGAAGGTAACATTAGGGCCAAGCAGAGCTGTAATAGGTAATGTATATAATTTGGAGCAGTAAATAAAACATGGTCAAAGTATTATCCTACAATAATTCAAAAAGCCAGGACCTCACTGTTAGCCTGCAACCTGCAACAATCTCGATAACATAGGGCCACTGTTAACCTGCATAATTCTCTACAAGGTAGGACCAGTGTTAACCTGCATAATTCTCTAAAAGGCAGGGCCATTGTTAACCTGCAATAGTTCTGTATAAGTCGGGACAACACTGATAAACTGCAATAATTCTCTATAAGAGAGGTCCACAGTGCGAACCCGCAGTAATTCTCAAATAACAAGGCAAGGCCACACTGCTAACCTGCAATAACATTCAATGATCAAGGCAGGACCTCACTGTTAAGCTGCAATAATATTCAATAATCAAGGCAGGATCTCACTGTTAACCTGCAATAACATTCAATAATAAAGGCGAACCTCACTGTTAACCTGCAATAATATTCAATAATCAAGGCGGGACCTCACTGTTAACCTGCAATAATATTCAATAATCAAGGCAGGACCTCACTGTTAACCTGCAATAATCAAGGCAGGACCTCACTATTAACCTGCAATAATATTCAATGATCAAGGCGAGCCTCACTGTTAACCTGCAATAATATTCAATAATCAAGGCAGGACCTCACTGTTAACCTGCAACAATATTCAATAATCAAGGCGAACCTCACTGTTAACCTGCAATAATATTCAATGATCAAGGCGAACCTCACTGTTAACCTGCAATAATATTCAATAATCAAGGCAGGACCTCACTGTTAACCTGCAATAATATTCAATAATCAAGGCAGGACATCACTGTTAACCTGCAATAATATTCAATGATCAAGGCGAACCTCACTGTTAACCTGCAATAATATTCAATAATCAAGGCAGGACCTCACTGTTAACCTGCAATAATATTCAATAATCAAGGCAGGACCTCACTGTTAACCTGCAATAATATTCAATGATCAAGTCGAACCTCACTGTTAACCTGCAATAATATTCAATAATCAAGGCAGGACCTCACTGTTAACCTGCAATAATATTCAATAATCAAGGCAGGACCTCACTGTTAACCTGCAATAACATTCAATAATCAAGGCGAACCTCACTGTTAAGCTGCAATAACATGCAACAATCAAGGCAGGACCTCACTGTTAACCTGCAATAATATTGGAAAATTAAGGCAGGACCTATAAAATGTTACATGCAATAATTCTATGATAACTTTGTACACTTTACAAAAGCTGGGCTATAATATGCGAATAACAAAGCTAAAGTTTTGTAGCTGGAAAAGTGGTACAAAACCAGCATGGTGACACAAGCTAGAAATAATACACCTAAACAAAGAAAGTTGTTGTAGCGTTGTAAACTGGGACAATAGGGGCACTAACGAAGTATTGTGAAGATAGCTAAAACAATAGGGCGGGAAACAAAACCCCTACGAAAGGAAAAATTGACTTGCAAATTTTGCTACATAGAGAACAGGAATGATAAAATATAAAACTTAACCGAAATAACGGTGAACTTGTCCGTATAGTGAAAAGAAAAAGAAAGACGACCGGGAGCCTGCTGACCAAAGGAAATTTTTAAAGCTACTAAGCTTTATATAAATAGGCAGTAAAATAACCACGGTAAAATACACGACCGGCCGAATAAAACTCCATGTTATCGGGAGATACCGAGCTTTATGTTATTATTATTATTATTTTTTTTGAAGACTACGTAAAGCTATAGAAAGGGGTGTTAATACCTGGAGATTAGAGTCGTTGGGCAGTGTTGAAGTACACGTGGCCACATTTGCTTGCACAGTTGCTGCCGTCGTGTTGGTAGTGGAAGTGTTTAAACTATGCGTAGTTGTAGAAGTGCTAAACTTATTCGCTGAAGTTGTTGCTGAAGTGCTGGCACTATCCATTATGGTTCCTGTTGCAGCAGCCTGTCTCGCTGCCCGTACAGCTTCTGGAGCTGAAGCTGGCGTTTGACCTTGAGAGTCAGTCATATCAGGAGTAGATGTGTACCGTGTCGTAGTTGAGCCGAAGTGTATTAGGTTAATTATTATTCTCACTTTTATATGGGTGAGACCGCTGGCAATAGTAAAGCTATCTCAGCTGGATCGCATTCCCTTTCTAGTAGGCTGATTGGTTTGTTATCCAGTAAACGTTTATACTGAATCAACCAGTAATCTTCAACGTCAGATTCACGTCGCTTGTCCAATTCAATTCACAGTGCGGGGGAAATTAATACTTCACAAGTGTATATTAAGCGACGGCTTTTCCGCGGCCCTCAGGGACAAAAACTCACTGCTGTTAAAAATCACTTAGCTATGTTTTACATTAATACAGTGTTATTTCACCCACCTCTTCGTGGGAAATGGGTGTTAAAACAATGTTGAAACACCGGTTTTGGTATGTTTAAGACGCGGCTATCCCGAAATGCCGACAGGCTGTAGCAGTTCAATTGACTGGTGCTGTAGGCTCGTTGTTGGTTTAAACTGGACTTAACGAATGATCCATACTAGATTCATGCAATAGTATTAAAGATTATTTAAATTTTATTGTACGATACAGCTCATTATTTACAATTGCTTTGTTGCTAAATATTTGCTAAAAGTTTAAATAGCACTGAGAATTTGAAACTCGTCAACTATTGCTACAGTTCAGAAAATTCAAAGATGGCTAGCAACAATATCATAGAATCGTTTTTTGTTTCTTCTTGTGACGTTTTAATAGCCAAACCTTTGTATCAAGTGAACATATTCATGGGAAAGCTAGCATATAAGTGTTTCCAAAAATATGCGCGAATAGCAAAATGGCTGTCAAAATGTGGAAGAAACAATAACAATTTCTCTGATAAGTCATTGTAGACATGGTTGCGCCCTGGCTAAAGGATGCAACAATGTGCACATGTTTCCACGATGTTGTCTGGTTTAGCCACCTGTGGAATATTGTTGCAGCAACAAAAATGTTTCTCAAACAGGTCAGGAATACTTTGTTGCACGCAACAATGTTACCTCGTCTAGCCAGGGCTTTAGGTTACAAGATACAAGTCGAATTTCACATGCGTGAAATACCATTCAAATTGAGACGGCCATTTTGATGTGATCAAAATCAACGTAAGTGAAATTCCAGCGACTTATAAACTGAAACCTCGATTGTTTTAGTGTTTCTCACGAAACAATATGAATCAAAGAAGGTAATTCGCCCTATCTGTCGCCTTTTAGTCTGTTCTTCGTGACTCAGACGAACACTTGTTCATCGTCCGAAACATCGGATCATAAACCTCACTCCATCAATGATGTTATAACGTCTGCTTTGTATTATAATAATGATAATAATAATAATGCACTTTATCTAAAGAGGGTTACTAGAATTACATTACGTTATTTAATGAAGACCAACCAGTCTCCCTAACATTTGTCGAACTCGTACCCAGTAGGTTTATTTAATTCGAGGATAACATGGAAGCAAAGGATTCGCGCGCCTCGCGATTTCTTTCCCAAACACCTTTGCGGCACAAAAGTAAAGACTGGGCACTAGTCTCAGAATACGTTACACTTGTCACACAATGCTGTACTACAGCGTTCAGCACGTGACACAAGTGACGTATACGAGGTGAACTAACGTGCGAAACGTAACATCGCTAGCTTCGTTGTTATATGCTCGTGAATTTGGAATTATTGCTTTGGTATTATTCAATTTGTTATTACTGATATTATTGATAATATTGATTGATATATTGATGTATTTATAGCTAATTCAAATACCGTTAAATTAAGAATACTGAATAGTTACGACTGCACTGCATCATGGGTTATGTCTTTACTTGCTTCATATGTACTAACATAGTCTAGTCCCACACGGACTGGTATGAAAATGGAGACATTAACGCTTTAAATTTGTGCATTTGCTAATCACTGAGAATAAGTAATAACCATTTGTAAATCACTTTAAAAATGGTAATTACATTATGTAATCTAAAATGGTAAAGTTTGTTAACCTGCATACAAGCAGATAAAATAGCCCGGATGCAGGCTCTTTCCCGCATTCCTATAACCCCTCCCCACTGAAGATCCTGTCAGCGGGTTACAGATAAAATCAATCAGTAGATACAATGCATTTCGGCTGTTACAGTTCACTATTCAGTATTCACAATCCAAATTAACTCTTGTAAAAAAAAGCTGTATTAGGATCAACATCAGGAAGCGGGGTATATTTTGATCCGTTGCTTAATTTGACTGCGGCATAATGGACAGTCTTGGATAGACGAAGAACACTCGTAACAACAACAAACATGACCACAGTTTAGCAACACGATATTGGACTAGAAAAGAAATAAAACAATATGTTTCAGAATTACGCTATTGCATTATGTCGTCATGGCTTGTTTATGAACAAATGAACGAAGTATTGAATGCTGATGTTTATGTTAGTCAATGTTGATCTTGGCAGTGAATAGTGCTGTTGTTGTTAGTCAATGTGATGTTGGTGTTGAGTGTAGTGTTGTTGGTATAGTAATGGTGATTGTAGCATTGTTTATGTTAAATGATCAGTGCAGTTCTGTTGTTGTTTCTGGATGTAGTGTTGTTGTTAACGATGATATTGTCAACTCACCATTCTCTCCATACATATAACACACTCGCTGTACATCGATGGACGTGATGGCTGTAGTACTGGCGTTGGTCCTGGCCCTGGAAGTGGTTCTGGTGTTGGTCCTGGGTATGGTCCTTGTGCTGGTATTGGTCCTGGAAGTGGTCCTGGTACTGGTGGTTGTCCTGGATATGGTCCTTGTGCTGGTATTGGTCCTGGGACTATTCCTGGCGCTGGTGTTGGCCCTGGGTATGGTCCTTGTGCTGGTATTGGTCCTGGAAGTGGTCCTGGTACTGGTGGTTGTCCTGGATATGGTCCTTGTGCTGGTCTTGGTCCTGGGACTATTCCTGGCGCTGGTGTTGGCCCTGGGTATGGTCCTGGTGCTGGTATTGGTCCTGGAAGTGGTCCTGGTGCTGGTGGTTGTCCTGGGTATGGTCCTGGCGCTGGTATTGATCCTGGGACTGGTCCTGGTGCTGGTATTAGTTCTGGGACTGTTCCTGGCGCTGGTGTTGGTCCTGGGTATGGTCCTGGCGCTGGTATTGGACCTGGAAGTCGTCCTGGGACTGGTCCTGGTGCTGGTATTAGTTCTGGGACTGTTCCTGGCGCTGGTGTTGGTCCTGGGTATGGTCCTGGCGCTGGTATTGGAACTGGAAGTCGTCCTGGGACTGGTCCTGGTGCTGGTATTAGTCCTGGGACTGGCGCTGGTATTGGCCCTGGAAGTGGTCCTGGGGCTGGTGCTGGCGCTAGTCCAGGTGCTGGTCCTGGTGGTACTAGTGTTGATTCTAGAACAGGTACTGGTGGTGTTGGCGCTGAAGGCTCAGGATGATGAGACTATGACAAGTAATAATAATCTTCAGTCATTCAATGTTTCACGATATTTGGAGACACAGTTGCCTACTCAAACTAGAGTTAATTTTGAGACTTTTGTATAGCGATACGTATTAATTTATTCGAATTATGAGGAAACCCTGAAAAAACTGGAAGACGATTTTCTCAGTTTTTTCGCAAATTTGCTTTAGGATTATTTAAAAACTTAGAATCTTATTATTCGACTTACTTCTTAATTAAACATTCACTTTTAAGAAATAACTCGAATTTAAAATCATCAAGACGCAAACCGAGTTGGACATCCAGACAAACTGTATCTAAATATCGTAAATACCTCACGTCTTCTGTTCTCCACTCCGTTCTATCAACCACTACACCATAACATCACGTCAATATGGTTAACATTCGTATTGATTACCTCTGCTTCGATGTCCATCGCTTTTAACTGTGCTTTCCTGTCTAGTCGTTCTCTCTCTTCTATGGCGTCCAGAATGGCCTTACGAGCTCCAACTTCACGTAAGCCAATCTACATAAAACAGACGTCAGAAACGAGTTAAACTCAGTTGTGAATGTCATGCTGCCTATTCTCCAGTAGCAAGAAGTACCTTTCTTGATACGTCGATTTCAGTTGCCTTTTCTAGAATACCTACACATTCTGAGGAGTTATTTTTGACGTAAAAATAAACAATGCTTACTTATGAAGGACTTTACGACCTCTAGGTACACAAACTAATTTCCTAGACTAGCCTAAATGTAAGTTGGTGAGTGCTGCTGAAATGAGTTACATTGGATTATTGCCTATTATGTAAGTTATTTTCTGTATATATCTTGAAGAGTGCAAGAGCTTGAGATTTTTCCAGTGAAAGTTTTATGTAACTAATTTCCTATATAAATAAATAGTGTCGATACTGCTCAATTCCATTCTCTGAAAGGAATAAAATAAGACGCTACACTAGGAAAAAGAGCATTATTTGACTTTGGTAATCGTAATAGAAATCCGACTATCACATTTTACTTCTTTTCTTTATGTTAATATTTTGGCTTAACAGATTTATCTTTTTTTCGCCTTTCTTTTTCTTTGCCTTTCGTTCTTGATCTAGTTGCATTCATTTTTACAATGTACTCACCTCTTTGAGCACATCTGCTGACATATTCTTCAACATCTTCCAAGTTATACGATGTCTTGCGAATAATGCTGCATAATCCTCTGCACTAGCTTCTTTCAGCAGTAAAACTATCTCTGGATCGCATTCCCTTTCTAGTAGGCTGATTGGTTTGTTATCCAGTAAACGTTGGTACTGGATCAACCAGTAATCTTCAACGTCAGATTCACGTCGGTTCTCCAATTCAACCTGCAAAAGAAAAATATATATATTAAACATAATAAAAATTGTGCATGATTGTGCGATACACTTCGTTGAAAAATCTTGTCGCTGCGAAAAGAATTTGGTCGCTGCCATATAACGCACCAATTCAAACAGGAACATAAGAAAGTTTAGGAGAAAAATATCATATGCCCTTGACGGGACTTCAACCCACGTCTTTAATCAAAACGATTGCCTATTTAAAGAAATTCTAATCTTCGGTATTCTAGTCCCGCCAAGGGTAAATTATATTTTTTTCTCTAAACTTTCTTTCATCACAATACACCGAACGCATTCATTATAATTACTACAAACATCAACGTGTTTTCCAAATGACCAGGAACCGGTTGCATGAAGCATGAATTAAGTTATACACTATATAGGATTTTTGTCAAAATTTGTCCGCTGGATAGGTGGATAGCACTATATCAGGATTGTGGTAAACAGCTTAAGTGCTAGCCTCGGTTGCAGACGTCTTATGTGGTTCGCCGAAAGAAAAGCTCCCACACCAGCTTTTCTTTCGGCGAACCAAATAAGACGTCTGCAACGGAGGTTGCCTAAGTGCAGGACGCCGTATGTTCTATTCCTTACCAATCTATCCATAAATTCTTTTTCTCTCTTTTCCTGTTCCAAGATCAACTGTCCAAGCAAAGATGATAACTCTGTTCGTCTAGCCTTCAAAACAGCCTAGTACAAGATAGACGAGAATGTAGTCTTTAATGCACAATTTAAAATTAAGAAAGTAAAAAAAGAGTTTGCCATCGTCAATATATAGTCTTCAAATGAATTGAAACAGCTCAATGTGAGTGACAATCGAAACTAAAATACGTAATAAAATACAATAATAATCGGGTATTTACATCGTGCATCCAACAGTCTTAATGTATTTTTCATACATTAAAACATTACGATTTGTAACGTGTCAATCATAATAACTATTTGTTTAAAAAGATGTTTTTAGAAGGTTTCTGTAAAGGTTTGTACCTTTTCATTATCTTGTCTTTCTTCTTTCTTATCGACCTCTATTAATGTCAACTGTGCTAGTTCATCTTCAAGTATTTTTATCTACAAAAAAAGTAAAAAAAAAAAAAGTTTGACGTCAAACGTCAAAACCCACAGATGGGAAGTTCCATGTAACGTCCGCGAGGCTGCTTCTGAGTCTCCATGTTATTCAATCTAAATCATCCAGGTTTTATTGTGAGTTTACTCTATCGAAACGTGGTAAATTAGCATCATAAAATAAAGACCAAGGTAAAAGCACGAGTTCTATCTCAAATCATCGATGTAACGTCCGTGATAAAAAAATGTCCAGACAACCTTTTTGTCCCTGGGCCTGACTGTTTGATAGCAGGAAAAAAGTTACACTATAACTTCGTGAAATATCTCATCCTCGGAAAAAAAAAAAAGATTGCAATTCTACACACCTGTTTTTTAAGTCGACAATGTTTGGTATCTTGTTGTAATTGGAGAGCTTGAAGAGCATGCATCTGGGTCAATGCCTAAAACCAAAATAATATTAAAAAATGCAAATGAATGGCCATTTAAACTAAAATCTTACGAAGAAAACCGGTCATGAATCATCGAGGGAGAGAGGTGCAACGTGAAAAACACAACCAGAACCAACTATTTCCGCAGGCATGATTTGATTTATTAAAAAATGCTCTTGCAGGACCAAACTCCTCTACAAGCGCCCGTCTCCCTCCAATAAGATATGAAAAGAGAGAGTCTAGATTACCTCTGTGGAGAGCCGTGACTCTAAATCTTTTTTGTCTTTGTCTTGCTCTGTTAGAACGTCCCATAAATACATGTCAGCCTCGGCTTCTCTATTAAACGGTGAAAAGGTTCAAGTATTCAATTTATTAATTTTTTTTTAATTTTTTTTTATAAAAGATTTAGCAGTCAGGGTGTTACAAGCATGGAGAGGCAACAAAAGGACACGAGATCCCGTACAAAGTTTGTCTCTCCAATGGGCAGAAGAAAATCCAGAATGTAACACAGGCTAGAAGCAGTTGATATATTCAATGTTGGGATATCTTTTGGATTACAAATGCAAAGGGTCCTAAACAGGTTTGGCGGGATGCGGGATTAAGCATTTTTAGAAGTAGAATTCGGGAAACAAAGAAAAACGCAAATAGGAATAGGGTAATGGACATGTTAGGCTTTTGCAATTTTGAGGCATAGGGAAACGGGAATTTTGAAGAATAGTGATGAGAAAAAGGATTTCTCATCGAGACAGTTATTAGCATTTAGATAATCGCTGTTTATTACCGAGAATTTTATCAGATCTGTTCATATTTATAAAACCTCACTAAAAAGGTAATCCGCATTTTTTCAAGCAAAGTGGATTTGTCACGGGAGAGGAAAATCGAAAACAATGCTGACGGGAATGGGTACTTTGGGTGGGGGAAAGTGGAATTTAGAAACCCACATTACCTTGTCATGGCCTTCTTGTAGATGTTATCGCGTGATGACTGATATTCAGATACCAAACGATCTTGACTCTCACGTGACTGAAGAAGTTTCGCCATTGACGCTGAAAATCACAACATTTAAACAATACGTATCAAATCTGAGTGGGAAGGCCGTATGGGAAAATAGCTGGCTCGAAGTGATGGCATACGAAAAACATAAAAAATAATAGAAATACTAAAGATACCTAGAATCTCCTCTCTTCTAAGTTTTTCTAATTCTTCGGTGGTGACCTCTACAAGGTGATCAAGCTCCAACCTGCATAGCAAAACACATCAATTTGAATGAGATTATACTAACAAATTAATATCTATTCTTAATATTAAAAGTAAACAATAATGATAACAAATACGGCTGGAGTATTCACCCTCCCGACCCACATCAAGACTTAGTGTCACCACCACCCCTATTAGCCTGTTTCATATTTAAAAAGGGACTAGGTTCTAGTTGAGAAAAATACAAATTATTAAATTCCTCATTTTTTAAAATCATTATAAATTTGAGACCATATTTCAAGAAAACATGTTAAAATGAATAAATGATGAAGTTTGGTTACAATCGGATAAATACAGATAAATTTAACTTGAATATTACAAGAAATGTTTGTAGTTTTCCAATATGAAACCAGCCAATTGCCCACAGCTCTCATGGACAACAATCTTTCCAAACTTGAAAATATGTTATTATTTCTTTTTTACATTAATTCTTGTACAGTGCAGTAAATTTATACTTCACCTTTCTTTTTCCAATTTGTCCAGAATTACATCTTTACTGTTCTCCCTGTGGAAAGTAACAGATGAGAGGTTAGAAACTGTCAGACACATTTTGATCCAATGTATCTAGTAATATTCCCAGCTGTCAAAGACACTGTACAATGTACAAATGTCATGGCAGATCAATAGACTCTTGTCACACTAGAATCACACAATGAAATATTTCATTTATACAAAGAAAAAAGCATATTATATTCACTGGATTGTTCACAAATAAGGTAGCAAAGTTTCAAAGTTTTAATTAAATAGTTTGTAAACTGAGTCTATTAAACTGTAAAGTGAATAAAATGTAAACATATTTATAATAAAAGGCCTAGAGGTTTCAACATCCATACAAATAAAACTTATTCCTTTTTTTATTTGAAATTGACTGATGGTCAAAAAAAGACAGAACCACAACAAAGTTTTAAAATGGCAGGTTAATTACCAAAAAAAAAAAAAAAACAAAAAAAAAAACAAAAAAAAAAAAACGAATTGGCTGAAAAATATGAATCTGAAAAACCTTCAATTTACAAGAGCATAGTATTACCTATCATTGTCCTGAAGAATCATGGCCACAAGATCACTTTGTTGAAGCTCATCTACAAGAATTGAAGGAGAAAAGAAGGATTGCAAAGTAAAGCATCTGGTAAACAAACACCACAATCATAATAATGATGTTCACCACCACCGCAGCCGCCATCATCATCATCATATCATGATTGTCATTGTCATCATTCATCATCATCATCATCATGACAATCATATACATTTCCCTAATTCGATGACAATGAATTTCTAGTGATTTACAAGACCAATTAAATTGAAAATGAGTAGAAATGTTGTTTGGAGTGCCAGAATGTTGTTTCTTGTGTTAGATTTTTTAAACTGTTTATTGTTATTTGATTATAACCATTTGGTTGTTTTTGAAGTGTTCCTCGAATTTTGGTTCAAGTTCCTTTTGATTGATTTGGAACTACTCCATAGGAACAATAGTTCCTTTTCAAGAGACTATTATTCGGAACAAAAGTAGTTTAGAAACGGAACAATATGTGCTAAAGTGGAACAATACGTTCCTGTAACATGACGTGCGTTCCTCTGTGGAATAAACAGGTCCGTGCTGTTGTTCCTTTTAACGTAAAGTGGAACAAGTGTTCCTTTTTAATCAGACAAAAAGGATCAATTTGTTCCTAGTTATAAGATTGATGTTCCCATTACTGACAAAAAGGAACAATCGTTCCTGTATTGGTTTAATAAGGAACGTATAGTTCCTTTTGTCCAGCAATAATGTTCCTTAATACATATGATGGGAACACAACGTTCCTGTATGCATAAAGGAACCATTCTCAAAGGCGAGTCTGAACAAAATCAAATGAGTCTGAACTTGTTTGAACAAGCTTTTGTCCGGAATGTTTTTGCCCAAGGGTTTGTTGTACCGAGTCATCAATATTGAACAATACATTTTCAAACATGTTTAAACGTGTCTATAGGCGTGGCTAGAAAGCGTTATTTTGATTGGTCGACATTTGGTCTTTTATCGCGCAAACACAAATTTATACGTTCATTTCGTTCAAGTCCGCAATGAGTAAACGTTCTAAGTCAGTAGATTGGTCTTCGAAAGACGGTGCATCTCCCAAACCAAAAAGATTACATTTAGAAGAAGACGAAAGTGATAATCTATTTCACTGTCCAGTACCGAATTGTGATCACGATGGGTATTCAACACAAAGAGGATGCAGAAAACACGTCAAAAACAAGCATGGTTGGTTTTACTACTTTGATGAAGAACCAGCAAAATCGAGTGAAAATGCTAACAAGAAAGAAGACTCTCAAACATCGCCCAATTCAGATAAAGAACGTTGCATCAAAAAACAAGTGCCATCATTTGATATTTCTACAACTATCGGTAAAGAGTTTGAAACATGGCTGACAGGGAGTGGTGGAGGATGTAAAAGCAAGAATCAAGCCAAGCAAGTTGTACGAAGAAGTTTTAAGTATCTAAAATTTTGCTGTGAAGATGAAGACGTTGACGATCAAGAAGAATTGAGTTGGGACTGGATAGACTTTAGTTTGAGCTCGCCTAATTTTCTATTTAAATTTGTTGATGTTATGCAAAGTGAGTGGGGTCTTGGTCATGCTGGGCGTATTGGATACTTGGATGCCATAAGCAGAGTTAATATTAACTCTGCCATAAGTGACTTGATTGATTTTCGTAAAGTTCATGGAGTGTGTTCCGATAATGTTCTGCGCAATCTCACTTCCACAGAAGTGTATTTAAAGCGAGCCCGTAAAACAGTTTCTAAGATGATGAGACTTCAATGGACTAGCGATCTCGACATCGACACTCTCGAATCCAAGGGACACTGGGCGACATTAGACGAACTTTTACACACGATAACGTACCACCTTCCTCGTTACGAGACTGTTACGAAGATTTGCCGAGAGACGCCGAACAAAGCTACCCCGTCCGACCTGTCATTTGCTACTAAGTTTGTTGCTGTATATTTGTTTATCAAAGTGAAAGGATCGCGCCCTATGACCTATCAGTACTTGACAGTAGACATGGTTGAAACAGCAAAGATTAATGGAGGATTTATCGATCAGAAAAAGTTCAAGACTGCCGCGCGTTTTGGATTCGATACTCTATGTTTGACTGATACAAGTCTTCAAGTTTTGGATGCCTATATAAGCCACGTCCGCCCTCTTTTAAAACCAAATTGCGACTATGTCCTGGTGACCAAAAAGGGAAATCAACACACCAAAATTGGCCAATTTATGGGAAAGATGGTGTTCGATGCTACGGGAAAATACATTCATCCAACTCGATATCGACAAATTGTAGAGACAACAAGTCAACAACAACTCGACACCAAAGAACAAGAAACAATTTCTGAAGATCAAAAGCACAGTTCAGTAGTTGCAAAAGTACATTATCAAAAGCAAAGGTCACGTGACATTGCTACCAAAGCGCACGAATGCTTAAAAAAATTGCATGGGGAGAAAGGTTCGCAGGTAGACGATGACGTGAGTGTAAGGCTTTCTGACAGCCCCAACTCCTCCCCTGGTAGTGATAAAGAACAGGTAAACATAGATGCGGGAAATTCTAATGTTAGTACAACGCAAGAAAGCAATTCGATTAAACCAGGACAATCAAGAAAGAAAAAAATCATGTTGTTCAGTACAGAAGAAGATAATTACTTGAAAGCGGGCATCGAACGCTATGGATTTGGACAGTGGTCAGTTATTCTTAGGGATCCCGAGTACAGATTTCAGAAGGGAAGGACAGCAAATTCCTTATTGAGCAGAGCTATGAGAAAGTTTTTTCAATGTTAATTTAGCACAAATATTGATATATTTATTATTCATGTGCATTTTTACATATCCAGAAACAATGAACTTATATGCAAACATCATATCTATAAGCATGTAACATTGTTAATATTGTAACATTTACAACTAAATCACGATAAATTTTGCAAATGTTTTTTTTTTCTTTCAACTTATTTTATAACATCAAACTAAGCAAAGAATGAAACGGTTTTATACTAGTTTTGCGAAAAGTATTTTGTTAGAGTGTTTGTTTGCTGTTTGTGTTTCTTTGATTTGTTTCTCTTTACTTGCGTTGCTGCACGCCGCTTTTCCCTTAGTGGTGACGTAGCGGGTGTTACAAACATGGCTTCATCATCATCAGAATCTTCTTTCCTACTTGGTACAAGGCACGTTAGAGAGACGATTTGATCTTCCTTTGTACGTTGCAGTATACCCATTTCTTTACAAAAGTTTTTTCTAGCTTGTAATGCCTCTTTCATGTTCCATGTTCCCATTTTGGAATGGTGTGATTTAAGCTTGTGTTGAAGGATTTCGATCATGCCATTTATTCCGTCCAGTGTGTCTTTGTCTTGCGTGACTGTTTTTTGATTGACCAGATCAAACAGCTTCAGTTCTGTTTCTTTTACCCACTTGTCTTGGAACGCTTTCTTTGCGGTTTCAATTCTGTGATGTTTGTCTTTTTCGTCTTGAAAACGATCATATTCTTCAAGCTTTAGAGCTATTGGTTCTGCATAGGGTTGATCCATGTTGTTTCGAGTCAGTAGTTGTATATGTTCTGGCGAAATGCCTCTTGATCTGAGAAATTCTTGCTTGCGTTTTAAAGTCTCATCACGTTGTCTTTCTTTGTTTTCTTGAATTTGATGCTCGCGTACCAGCATTTGACTAATAATTCTGTATCTAAGACCATTTTTTGTACAGAGAAGCAGTTCTTTCCTTAGTGTTTCTATTTGGCTGTCGACAGCAACTTGTTGAGATTCTGGTGACAAAACCTCTTCCAATTCTGGAGATTCTTCGTTATCTGGATGGTTTTCTAAGATGTCTGACAGTGATAAATTTCTCAGGGACTCTTTTTCATGGTCATCGAGTCCTTCCGTACCACTTCTCTCGCTGTCCATAAATCCAGCAGGGTCTTCATTGGTGTCGTTTGGTAGAGCTTTTTCCGACGCCCAAATGATGCAATCCATTGGGTTGTGCTTTAACCACTCTGCTGCTGTTTTCTTAGTATTTGGTAGGCTTGAAAATTGGTAAGTATTTAATCGCCTGTCCATCGCAGCCTGATCTTCTTTTTTAAACTCCAATTTCTTCTGTGCTGTAATGATCATTGGACATTTGTTAATGAACGACTTCGCGTTATGGTACTTGACATCAACAGCGGTATACCCCCCTTGCGTGAGAGTCTTCCAATCGTCCACATCTAGTAACGATACTGTGGCCTCGTCGATAAATATTATCTCTGTGGACTGTGTTATCATGGCCTTGTTGAACGCTCGTTGTTTCGTTATAGTCGCAATGTGGCTATGGTGTATTATTCCTAATAAAGGGAAGAACAGGCTCGTCTTTCCACTGTTTGCATCCCCAACAAGACACGGAACTTTATCTTTGTGCTGTTTCTGGTTATGTCCGAGTAGTTTCACAAAATCGGTACAGAAACGTGTAATATCTTCATCGCTCAGGCTGTTCTCCAAAATTTCCCTGAAATACTTAGGATCTGCTGGCTTTGTTGCATCATATGGGCAAAACGCTCGTGGTGAAATTCGTCCGACCTGACCCTCTGGAATGACATCTGAGACAAACTTTCTGTCTTTTATAGACCAGCACTTTCCATCCAATACTTCGATCAAGTTGTAGTCCAGCGTGAGTGGAGGAATTACTTCACAGTACGGGTCGGAAAGTATTTCGTTGACTTTCTTTATGTCTCGCAAAAGTCTGCCTTTGAAATGCTCATTGGCAGCCAAACTATTCAAAAATGCTCTGACGTCGCATTTGAAAGAAGAGGTATACCTTGCGCTTTCCACTTTCTTGTAAATCTTCCCTTTAAAAAGGCTGTAATGAAGACTTTTCATTACTATTTCGATGTCATTGATTAAAACTGTCAGTTTGTCGGCTATCAATCGATTTGGCAGATTCTTTTCACTAATTTCTGTTGGATCTGGTGTGTTTGCTGGATCGAAACCCATGCAATCTATTTGTAGTTTGGCCTCGATAAGTTTAGATATAGCCTTGGACAACTCACTTCGAAACGATCCATCAACTAAGTAAACTTTTACGACGTTTTCAGTGCCATCTACATCTACATCAGAGGAAGACAAGTCGTCATCTATAAGCTCGTGTACTGAATCAACGTAAGTGGAGCGATACGAAGCATCTATGAAGCTCTTCATGAATGCATTTCTGTGGTCTTTTAGAACGACATACAAACTTTTCATTGCCATCGATTCTTTCTGCGCTTGACATGAAACCTGTATAAAAATTAATTTGTATAAGGTAAGTGATGACATCAATCAATCAATCAATCAATCAATAAATCCATCAATAAGTAAGTAAGTAAGTAATCAAGTAAGTAATTACCTGGTTAGCAATAACTTTAACCCCTAGGTGCAGTAGAGCACGATGAATTGTAATTGGGTTTGCTGGTGTACCATTAGGTGTTGTGAGGGCAATCCAAAACGATATGGCGGGGTAATATTTTTTAACTGTTGAGTTGCCACTTTCTTGACTAATACGAGAAGTGCACGGCGTATCGCTGTCACTTGAAGAACTATCCTCTTCCATTGTTGACTCTTTGGTACGAACTTCGTTTATTTCAGACGTCGATACAGCACTAAAAAAGAACGCCACATTTTTTATAGCTGAAATGTGAAGAGTAAAAAAATCAGTATGAATCCAAACTGAAACTTTCTTTCATTTTGTTTGATTTACCTTTCACTGCTTCATCACAAGCATCTCTTTTTAGGATGACGTTTCGCCAAGCTTTGTCCAAGTTTTTTTCCTTTACGTTGATTGTACATTTTGCACTGATAATGCTGCATTTTCCAACAACGATCGGACTGATATAACACAAAGCATTCCCTCTGATCGACTGGCTGTTAAGTTGCCTACACGGTTGTGAAGCTCTTGGCATCTTGGAGAGAATGGCTGTGAGGATGAGGTCCGCTTTTATACCCTGGCCAGATTGTGCATAAATCTGACGAAACGGTCCATTTGCATGACCGTATTTGGTAAAAGGCGTGCATTGTACAAAAATCCTATTCGAAGTATTCATATAACGGAATGCTTGCTCAAACGATAAGAGAACAAACACACTTGTTGAATTCTTTTGTGTCAAAATCAATAAACGTATCGGACAACATGAAGTGTTCTTTGTTAATTAGAATTCATTCACGAAAAAAGGCATAAACTAAGCAACAACAATGTATTTGATTGCGAAATTTCATTCCTATAAAGAAAGAACAGGACTTTTATATTCATAACTTCAATATGCATTTTCCATATTTAGTATTTCATGTCGTGGAATGCTTGCTCAAACAATAAGAGATCAACGCACATATTAATTTTGAGTGCTAGATCAATAAAAGCATGGGCGACATGGAGGTCATCTATTGAACAACCATCAACAACTTATGTGAGCATTGTATTGCAGAAAGACAATAATCTAGCGAATTATTTGAAATACACAGGCTATTCATTGAAAAATGTTTGAGACATGATTCAAAATTGCTTAGTGGTTAAAATCAACATTGCCTCTAGCATACTTCAAAGAAATATTCCTCACTACTTCACAGCCTATCAATGCTATAATTTATTCTAATTCCGGGATTTCCGTCTTTTCCGTTTTATCCACCCAATCTGAGAAAAACATTGATTTGATAGGCAAAGAATATTATAAAAAGGATGGATATTTCGGATAAAACGGAAAAGACGGATTTATGAGTAAAAGATCAAAAATGTATATAACTTTACTTTTTATCTGTAAGTATTTATAATACAATTTAATTAATTCTTAAATCCGGTTTTTCCTAAATATCCAAAGTATCCAATATGTTTTTAAAATATTACTGACTTCCTTATTTAAAGTTTTACAAACATGTTGGATAAAACGGATAAGACGGAAAAACCGGAGTTATGAATCAATTAAAAATAAACATAATATATTACTTTATTTTTAACTGTAAGTATTCTTAGTTAATGAATATTTAATTATAAATCATAATTTATTCTTAAATCCGTTTTTTCCGTGTTATCCAAGATTTCCGTTATTTGTGAGAAATATTGTTGACTTCCTAACTCAAAGTTTTACAAACATGTTGGATATGACGGATAAGACGGAAAAACCGGAGTTATGAATGAATTAAAAATAAATATAATATATTACTTTATTTTTAACTGTAAGTATTCTTAGTTAATGAATATTTAATTATATATTATAATTTATTCTTAAATCCGTTTTTTCCGTGTTATCCAAGATTTCCAGCATCTGTGAGAAATTTTTATGTGAAGCAAGACTTCCAGTTTTGACCATCTGTTATCTTCAATTATTGTCTAAGAAACTCTTTTTTTTTTAAATGGCGGATTTTACGGAAAAGACGGAGATAAAGAGTTCACCATTCTAATACGAAAGTATAGAGATGACTAAGTCAAATCTGTTAGTATCACAGTTAAAATTATGATTTACAATCCAATCCGTTAGTATCATAGATTGAGATGACTTGCAGTCAATTCTGTAAGTATCATAGTTTAAGATGACTTGCAGTCAATTCTGTAAGTATCATAGTTTAAGATGACTTGCAGTCAATTCTGTAAGTATCATAGTTTAAGATGACTTGCAGTCAATTCTGTAAGTATCATAGTTTAAGATGACTTGCAGTCAATTCTGTAAGTATCATAGCTTGGGTTGACTTGCAGTCATAGAGCAATACTACAACCTTGCCTCTGAGTATTGTAGTCGTTTAAGAAGTAAAAACTTAATGTATCTTTGTTAATGTAAAGCGGTCTTCAACACGTTCCGAACCCTAGAAAAGGACTATTTGCTATGTGTTCCTCGCAAAAATGACAAAATATATCTTTAAAAAATCGTAACAAATCATTGAGAGATTTTCAAAGTCTAAAATTTTTCCAAAACATAGATAGTTCGAAACTTTTAATTATGAAGTGGATAAAACAATCCAATCTAAACCTCAAAAGCGCAAAAGTGACATTTAAACAAAAGGAACATTGAAATTAGGGAAATGATCATAATGATGTTCACTGCCTTTGCTGCCACCACCACCATCATCATCATCATTAATACCAGTGAGTAATGGTAATTATCATCATTATGACCACAATAATCTTCATCATCATCATCATCATGACATCACTGCATAGTCACCACCAGCACTATCATCATCATTAAATGACATACTGGCCAATTTAAAAGTTATTCTACTTGACTGTACTAATAGTGTACCTGTGGCTAGAACAGCGCTCCTGTTTTGTCTCAGAGAATCTAGTTTACTTTGCTCCCAAAGGATATCATCATCCATGTCAGCCTCAGCCTATCAACAGACAGTCAGACAGACAGTCAGACAGTCAGACAATGTTAAACAGAAATGCTTTTTGATACATTTTTTACCACATCCAACTCACTATTGGCTATAACATGACATATCTGACACATTTACTGCCATTACACTTAGAGCAAGATTTTAATTATTTTAAAATTACAATCAAGGAGACAGCGGGCAGCTATGATAGTGCCCCTAACTGATCTCACTAACACTGCTAATTACATAACATCCAGTAATTATGCAACTAGCAGTATAAATTTACTCTTGCACCCGGAAGATCATGATACAAATATTGATTCGTTAAACACAAAATTACAATTAATTATTTAATTATTTTAGTAATTAAAATGACAAGGGTGATCACAGATCATGCTCAAATTAGGAATCATTTCACAATTACATAGACTTGCTTTCCAAATCATGTGCCTAAAACAAGGGATTTTTTTTTATTTCACATCAATGAGTACTTGCAGTTTCATGAGTCATGACAAAAATGTATACTGCTCCACAGTTCACAAACTAAATATCAGGCGACTCGTGGATCAGACGACCCTTCAACCCCTTTTTATAATACCTTGCGTATCTTGTTGACTAGGTCTTCATGAGATTTAGATGCTTTCTTAGCAAGTATTTCCTGCTCATTGTTTAACTCTGCAATCTGCTTTTCCAACTCTGCCATTTGATCTTTTTTATGTTCCTGACACAATAAAAAAATATGATAAAAATAAATTGTCTATTATATATAAGAACTGAAATCAGTATCTCACAAGGTAGCAACTAAGGTCATGATTGATAATTTCTGCAGGACCTGCTACTGTACAAATAATTACAAGGATGTCTTACAAGAACATCAAACAAACAGCAAAGTGCAAGAAAGTACACATCATTTCTTCGCATAAACACACATTATGAACATTGTTGCAAACGTGCATCCAATAAATAAAATTAACAAGAAAAGGTAATGTCAAAAATAGAACAATTTATTTAGGATGTTTGACAAATAATATTGTTTGACACTAGGTTAGATTTATATGATAGCATTCATAGAGTTTAGAGTACAGTTTATAGAGTGCAGCCCCTAGCACCATGTTAATGAATTATCATGTGAAGGGGGCAGTTCACTCATATCACTACAATGTAGGACTAATAATGTCATCTGTCAAAAGCACATTTACATAGTCTATGATGCTATTATATAATTTTATAAATTTGGGGTAAGGATATTTACACAAGGTCTTGTTATTGTGCAGATTGTTGATAATGAATGTTGATAAATTGAGACATTCAGTAATATGTTATTTCAATTTGTAACAAATGAGTTTTGGAGTTTGCTATTTCTGACAAAGACTGGTGAAACTCTCGCCATGTTTTAAAGCGAAAAATTGGAAGCTAAAGAATGATTTCAAGCTACTTGATATTGTCTTTTGGTTTTTATATATTTCATATTAGTAGGTAATGTTGAACATTCATTGGATTAGTTAGTTTTATTGAATGACAGTTATCATGGTCATACTTAAATACTTTAGCGTTTTTCTTATCTAATTCTAATTTATAATATATTCAAAGATTACTACTTGAAAGTTAAAACATCCATTTTAGAATCACCATTTATTCTGATATATTAATCAAATTTATTGTTATTTTAATGCAGGACTGAACTTTTTTGTTTACACTTTCATTCATTTGTATCTTTTAATTTACAGCTAGAAAATCCAGTGGCTTATTTAGTTCATTACAAATTAAGTTATTTCTTTTGATCCAAAGATGAATTCAAAACAATATCGAATCAATGTTCTTGAAAAATTGACACTTCATCACAATCCTAAATTACCTTCTCTAAATCATGTCGATGTAATGTTTCCTAGAAAATAAAGTATAAACAAGCTGATGAAGCTGCAGTTCAGAATATCACATCAACGGCCCACATGTAGAGATGAACAAAAATTAATAAATAAACTATCTGACAGTTTTAACATAAGACCTATAGTGATACTACTATTTGCATTCTGCCTGACCGTTAAATTAAATCACAAGGTTGTTAGATTAAGCATACACTTAGTCTACTGAAAAGTTACTATATTTTTAAATTAATAACTAATTAATAATTAATTAAGTGTGTAAAACAATATATAATATCTTATAAATAATAGCTTTGCATCCCTAAATCTGCACACAAGCCTTTTTTTTTCTTTTTTCTTTTTTTATGGATGAAGCACTTTTAAAAGACCTCAGTAATAGGTTAATATTCTAGCCCACATTACTGTTGCCAGCAGACAAATAATTATTATTATGTTGTGAATAGATTTTTCACTTTTTGGTGTATGGTCAATTGGTCAAATGAATGTATATAACACTTAAATTAACTCTGTCAATACTCCAGAAAAGTATAATAAAACATGTGTTCCTGAAATCATAAATTCAATTTAAAATAATTGGCAACAACTGTGGCAATGATAGAATGCTTTGAACTGTAATCAAAATTGTCAAATGTTGACTAGCGTTACCTTACCACAATATTATGTACAATGAATGATTTAAGAAACACCTATTTATTGATGGACTGGATGACTTAGTAGTTACCTCAATAGCTTTATCCACTGAAGCTGAAGTATCTCCACTTTTAAAACCTCTCTTGCTATTATCTACAGCAAAACATTAGTCAATTACAGAGCTGCTTATTCAACTGGGACCAAGTCTTGTTTATCAGCCAATTGGTTCCTTTGTAATTTCATTGACTGATAGGCACACAAATGGATGTCTTTTGTTGTAAAATGCAAACCTGATTGGCTTATTTATAAACGTGACATGGCCCTGGTTTAATTCAATGTATATCAACCAACTGACTGACCAATCCATTAACCCCTGCCAATAATTGTCTAAAAAAATGTTAAACAATTTCCAGGAGAAAAAGGGTTTACTTAAATGATCAATTGACCCATCAATAATAATCCATTAGATCCAATTAGAAATGAAAAGTTAGATCCACATGAATGATCGTACTCATCATTATTAACCAAAAATTTATTTAGTTTTTAAGTATGACATTTATGGACCGACAATAACACGAATAGTGGTCAATGGACCATGAACCAGTTCAGAGATAAATAAATCACTATCCAATGGATAAATTCTCAAGAAATTCTATAGGGTGCATAACTCTCATCCAGTGGATAACTTTATTCAGGTTTCGGGCAACCGGCCACAGGTTATAGTCATTAAGATACTTAGACTTACTGATAGCTGATACTACTTGCTTTGATGATGGCATAAACTCTATCCCTGCACCTGTTCAAAATAATTCACAATGTTCCAGTTTATAAGGTAAAAAACAATTATAAAATTTTCCCATACCATCCTCTAGATTATCACAGATTATGACAGATGTGTCTGGTCCAAATATATAACAGGTCGGTGTATCAATTAATACAATTCATATCCTGGGTTAAGCTTATCTTAGAGATACATCATGTAGTGGTGTCATGACAGTGGACAAGGTGATTTACCCTGCAGGAATGTCTTGGGATATTAATTGATTTATATTTATTGACAACAGGCAACAAAATTTGAAGTTGCTGTGTTTTTAGTTTAGATATACTTACATTGACTGAGATATTTGAGAATTGCAACTGTCCCTTGTGTTGTGATTTCTCTGGGAGGCACTGTGATCACATGGTTATCCAATTCAATATTCTGTGCACAATAATATAAATTAAAGAAGACTGTTAGTAAATTTATGTATGTTTTCAGTATAAGGGGCATATGATATTTTAAAAATGTGAGCCTTACAAGCCTTGAGAGTATTATGTCCTTGTCCTGTGAGCACAAGCCTGTTGGTGTGATTTTAAAATTCAGAGCCTCCAAGTCTGAACAAATTGATAAAAAAATCCATTCATTTGCAAAATTACTTGGGACATTATGTCTAACTGCTTGACAATTATTCGTTTTGTATTTTGTAGAAACCCCCCTCTCCCACGCAGTCAATGTTGTATAGCACTAGTGTTTTGGTATGAAAAGAAACATCAGGCGACATTGATTTTGGGGGAGAGGGGTCTGGTTCAGAAAAGAAGTTTCAATGAAAACGAGTAAAGCTGTACCATAAAAAGCATAATAAACATGTGTCAATGTTCCAATGTTCTACTGAGTGTAGTATCTTGACACCTACCTCTAGTAGTCGGCAGTAGGCAAGCGATGCTGGTAATGCCTGTAACTTTGGATTATCACTCACAATGAGGGTTTTAAGGTTGGAAAGATTACCAATTTCATCTGGTAGAGACTGAAGATTGTTACCTAGTATGAAAATTAAAGAAAATCTTAGCAACCATATTTTTTGTAGACAGTGTCAAGTAACTGTGAAATTGCAATCAACCAATTTTTATGACATTTTATTATCTCAATTAATGAATTCTTCAATCAAGATAACCTAGTAAATAATATTACATTTTTAGTTATTGAGAGAATATACTTCCTTTCTATATTTATTTTGTTATACACAGTACCACACCAGTATTGAAGCATCATCATCATTACAATCAATACCACCATCAACATCGTCATCACCACCATCATTACCACCACCATTGTCATCACCACAATCATTATATCACTGCCACCAACATCATCACTATCACTGTTATCCCTACCACCATTTATCACCACCACCATTGTCATCATCATCACCACCACCATCATCATCACCACCATTACCACCACCAATATCAACACCATCATCACCACACACATCATCATCAATACCGCCAATATCATCACCACCACCATCATTATCATCATCACCATCACTACGACCATCATCACCACCATCATTATCATCACCACCATTATCATCCTTATGTACCTTGTAGATTGATAAAATGTAAAGATTTCAATGCTCCAATTGTCTTTGGTAACGATTTTAACTTATTATTTTGTAGATTGAGAACCTAAGTCAACATAAAACAATTATTGCTAGCTAAATGACTATTAAGAATGTGCAATCATGGAATGCCTATATCGATAAAGACAACCTGTGACAGAGACATTTTTGTGGGCATTTTCAAACATGACACATTGTATTGTGTTTGCTCATAAACTATTAGCTAAACAATGCATTACCTCTAATGATTTTAATTCACTAATATCACTTGGTAGACTGGTCAATCTGTTATCACGTATATCAAGAACCTAAATAATTATATAAACAAATAAATAAACAAAAATCAAATAAATAAATAAATATTAAATAGATTAATAAATGAAATTTATTAAAACAAAGAAATCATACATACATAAATATAATGAATTAATGAATTAATGATTGTTTGGAATGAATGAATGAATAAATGAATGAATGAATGAATGAATGAATGCATGAATGAATGAATGATTGTTTGGAATGAATGAATGAATGAATGAATGAATGAATGAATGAATGAATGAATTAATTAATTAATTAATTAATTAATTAATTAATTAATTAATTAATGGAATGAATGAATGAATGAATGAATGGATGGATGGATGGATGAATGAATGAATGAATGGAATGAATGAATGAATGAATGAATGAATGAATGAATGAATGAATGAAAGAATGAATGAATGAATGAATGAATGAATGAATGAATGTATGAATGAATGAATGAATGTATGTATGAATGTATGAATTAATGAATGAAGGAATGAATGAATGAAAAAATAAATGAATGAATGATTGTTTGGAATGAATGAATGAATGAATAAATGAATGAATGAATGTATGAATGGATGAATGAATGATTGTTTGGAATGAATGAATGAATGAATGAATGAATGAATGAATGAATGAATGAATGAATGAATGAATTAATTAATTAATGGAATGAATGAATGAATGAATGAATGAATGGATAGATGGATGAATGAATGAACGAATGGAATGAATGAATGAATGAATGGATGGATGAATGGATAAAGAGATGGATGCATGGATGAATGTTAAAAGAATAAAAGGATTGAACAAATTAATAAAATTTTCTGAGTGAATAAATGAGCAAATAAAAAATATTACACAAAATGATATGATTCCCTTGCAATATTACCAACCATTCATAATGCCCATTATCATGTAGGTTTCAAGTACCTTGATATCAGCTAAGTCTTTCATACTTCCTCCATCTCTAATGCTTGTCAGATCATTGTCAGATAACAGCACAATCTATTACCACGTACACAGTCAATAGAACAAGATAAATTACAGGGGGGATCCAGTAATTTTGAAAGGGGGGGGGGGGGGGCAATAATTTAAAAAAATGATCCGGAAATTTTTAAGGGTGAGGCACAAATCAAAAAATTACTGATTATCAATCAAAAATTAAAATAATTATCTATAAAAATAAATCAAAAGGGAAGGGGGGGGGGGGGGGGTGCTAGCCTCTCCCCTTGGATCCACCTCTGAATTATGATCATAATGTTTATGGACTGAATTGCAAAATGATCCCTTAAAATACAGCACCCACACAGATTGATACAAGTACACTGTATAATAGGCGATTTAATGCTGCAAGTTTCAGAGATTATACCTGGGATAATAAATGGCTGTCAACCCAAATGTTATTTTTTCAAATCAAATGAAACGCATCCAATCAATAGTTCTAGGTGCCTTTTAGTATGCATTGTTTGAGACGCTATAGTTAATGTCAATATCCCAGTTGTTACGCAATGTGATGAACAGATAAGTTGATCACCATAGAATGAAGAAGGCAAAACTGAAGTTTCGGATGTTAGCTATAAATAGTATCTTTGTTAGAGTAATAAAACACCAACACAGCCTAATCTATATCTTACTAATTTTTATCTGTTAGTGTGATGAACATTTTTTTACCAAATAACCACACAGTTTTTCCAGGGACTGTCTGGGATAGAGGTGGGACTGGGGATAGTCATACATATCTTTAATGGCAGGACAATAAAGGGAAAGGTATGCTACCAGCAATTCCAAACACAATAACAATTAGTACAATAACAATTCCCCAAATTGAAAGATGGTGGATGATTTTGAGAACAAAGCTAGTCGGTCATCTAGATGAACAGCTCATCATCAGGCTTTTTTGTTATTGTTATGTTACAAAACTCACGGAATCTACTCTATTTGAAGTTAAACTACAATATAAGGATCAACACAAAGCACTGCTGATGTGCAATGACTGACTAGCCTCATTTCTGTGATTATGCTCCAGTACGTATTCTTGGGTTGCATGTCATCAAAACACTAAAACTTGAAATATTAATTGCAGATAGCTGGTATTTTAACATGTTTGTTAGGACCTTAATAAGTGATATTGTTCCTGATAATTTGGACTTTTTTTCATTTTTTGGTTGTGGAGATACATGTATAGGATGCTAAATAGCTGTCACGCAACTTTAACATGTATGCATTTTTTACACAGTCACGTAAAAACAATTCGAAATTGCCCCTAATTGATTTATTTTCAATTGGAATGTGTTCTAATTATTTAATATCTAATGGTTATTTTAACTTAAATGACAGTTTTGTGTGCATTTGATAGCTTTTTTAAACTTTGAATTATTGTCCGCCATCTTGCTGTACCAGTGCTGTGCACTAACATGGTGGCTCCATACATTCTTACTAAAAATTTCGGAAATTGAATAATTGATATCTTTGCAACACAAACCTTTTTTGATTTTAAATTTTGCAGAAATATAAAGTTTTATACATACTTTAATATGAAAGTAATCAAATTATAATCAATTTCTTATTTAGGGATGATTTTTTTCAGATGACGTCAATGCAACCCACCTATAACTGCACCATCTGTTATATATTTGGATTTGGTGTATTTACGGATAATCATATAAATTACTGACATAATTATAGTTGAGTGATATTTAAAGAGACATACCTCTTTTCTCAAAACACGACAAATAGAAAACACATCTTTTGGTAACTAAAACAAAAAAAAAACATTGTTACAGAATGAAAGGTGAATAAGTGGAATAATTAGAGTGGCTTATTAAATTTACAGATGCAAGACATTATGAAATTAATCACCTGCCTTTTATTCAGAAAATGAAAGAAGAATAAACATTATTGGTAATGGCAACTTCACATCAATGATGCACACTGATTGCATTTTGAGCTTTTTGATAAATGTCAGAATATTAAATTATCGTCAAAATAAACTGTCTTGTTTTGAGGTAAACATGTTTTTTTATATCACATAAAATACTTTGTTTACAAAAAATGATTATTCTCGATTAATTCATTTCGTTTTTTTACGTAATTAATGATATCGAAGAATAGCTAGTTGGCATAAATGAGCTCAATGCACACACTATAAAGCTAAATACCATAATCATTTAGTCTCGATCACTGCTCACATGAGAACCAAAGTTTTACGCAAAACTAACAACTATGTCTAAACTTACTTCGGTTATTCCACATCCAGTTAAGTCCAATGAAGCCTCTGGAGATTCTTCGGCCTTGTGAATAAATCAAAAACAGAAATGTTTTGTATTTTAGATTGGTGACATATTTCCAGCTGAATGCAATCGACGTCAATAAAGTCGATACGTACGACAACTAAGCTGCGTTGTAAACGCCTTTGAGATTCCTCTTTCTCGACTTTTCTCGCTCTGAATAGCGGCATTATGTACTGCTCTAATTTTATCGTCCTTAGTTTACGACATTTTGTGATTTTTAGAAAATATTCCCAAATAAACTCTTTACGTAGTTCCTTTTCGATGAAGACAAGTTTATTTTGACACCACTTGCATGGATTTCTGGGTAAAAATATACAGGAAGCCCAAAGATAAAAATGTATCAAATAAATATGAACCTCATTTTACAAATACTTGAATAATTTTAAAATTGCAAATGTGAGTATAATTGTGTTTATCACGGCAAGGGCGAACCCAAAAATCCATAGGCCAATGTTGTAGTTTTGCAAAAATTCTGTGTGCAATACGGAACTAAGACTATAGATATTTTCAACAACAACAACAAAAACAAAGTAATAATAATAATGATAATAATAATAATAATAATAATAATAATAATAATAATAATAATAATAATAATAATAATAATAATAGTAATAATAATAATAATAATAATAATAATAATAATAATAATAAATAATAGAAAAATAAAGAAAAGAAAAGAAAATAAAAAAATAAAACAAACAAACCAATCGACCAACCAACCAACACACAAACATAGAAATATGTTCTTCTAATAATATCCAGGCGGCTGAAATTTACTTTGTCGGATTCCTTGAAATATAGAATCGGACAAAAGCAGAATATTGCCGCTTTGTTTCTGGTGCTATCGTTGTTGTTCTTTAGTCTGGTCCCGAAGTCCATGTATAACATTTCCAAATATTAGCTTTTAAAATTTTATTGATAATTTTCAAATGAACAAGTTTTTATTTTTTTTTAATTTCATTATTTTATTTTATTTTTATTTTTTTTGGTAAAAGAAAAACAAAACATATAGAAACTGGAAGAAAAGTAAGAAAAAAACGTCTGGCGTACCAACAGCTCGAACCCATGTATAAAAAAAAAAAAAAAAAAATTGGAGTCTAGTCAGTTTACGATATTATCACATTTCCACTTACCTTGTTCACTTACCTTGCAATCCCGTATGTAGTAGTATGTTGCCAAATACCCAAACAGCTCTAATCAAAAGATCAGGGAGTGAGAGATTAGCCGGCCACTAGACCATACATGGTTAACCCCTTGAGCTACTAAGGCATTTGACAATATATATAATCGAAAAACTTTTAGTCTTTCATCCGTTAATAGTATTCTGATCACGTGGGTATCAATTCTCTTGGGTACGGGGTAACCAATCAAATTCAAAATTGTTCTATAACCGGTTTGAGAGGGGTAGCCTGAATGACCTGTCGTGCCATCTGAAGGTAGGGAGGGGGTGGGGGATCAGTGGGTTTGCAATTGTGTCTGTCAAACCTCCATTAGCCCATCCCATTGGGAATATCCTCTCATTCAAGCCATAATAAAATAACTTGCTGTTAAATTCGCTGCTTTTCAAATCAATTGCCGGAAAACTATGGATTTCTTCATTAAAAAAAGAAGAAAAAAATGAAAAAAAAAATGAAAAAAAAAAAGAAAAGAAAAAGGAGAAAGTACGGGTACTTTTATTACTTTGAAATACTTATATTTTCGGTGATACAAGCTGTTTTTCAGTCAAAACTCAAAACGACACTATATGGTTCGATCGAGTCCTGGGCTCGTAGCATCTTCCCCCTTTTTTACACTAGCAAGAGTACATTGTGAAAAGCATTATTTTTTCTACTTTTTTCCGAACAAGTTGTAAAATGTTAATTCAATAAATGCACCCATGGTACATATGATGACTTATTTAGAAAAAAGTGTATGTATAACCGCCCGTAATTTTAGCAAGTGGGAAATAATAAAAGAAACACTTTCGTGAACATTCTTACTTTTTATTAATATTATCATGAATATAAAAAAGTTCCAATTTCCTGCTCTACTATCACTAAAATTTAAAGATAAGAAAAATGTTTACCTCTTGGATGGTTGTAAATATCATAATTTTTCTAATCCCTCCAAAAAGTTATTATCGAATTGTTTATTGTGCACTTTTCTGCTCTACAAATAAAACTATTTGACATATAAATAATAAACTTTCTTAAGTCCAACGCTTAACTTCCTTTACATGTCATGCAATTGAACTCTTATTCTAGTATTTTTTTTCCTTATAAAACCCGGCTTAACATTGATTTAGTTCAGCGCCGTGGCTCCAGTGTTGGCTGTTCAACCAGTAGAACTTGGTACTGGAGCTGCTCGTTAATAAGGCTTGGACGGCTATGATTAAGTTTAAAATTATTCTGATGATAATGTTATGTATAGCCAGTGATAGTAGCTAGATGGTGCTTAGATTGGCATCACATATAATATTTGCATGTGATCTGTGATGAAATTTCTTGAATTTGGCTGCACTTAGCTTGTCGAAAGGTAAAAAGGTAACTGAACTGGTGAGATACACTAGATAGCACTGCGTCGGTGTTTTTGTAGAAACAGTTGTAAAATATGAGATAAGTTGTACACCGTTTAGTGACGATAGCGATATGAGGCGTTTCGGACGTTAGTTCTTATTCGGAGTAATATGACTTACGGTACACTATATTAACTATGCATAAATTTGAGTCTAGTATGCATATTCGTGAGGTCCAATTTAATATCTTTCTGAATGAGCAATGAATACTCCATTAAGTGCGCTTTTTGTTGATTATTCTATGAGCCGTAAAACGATACCAAGACCATTTCTTATCTAGTAGATAGTTTAGCGTTAACAACTCCTCGATACACATGATCATAGATCCAAACATCCCCGCGTCCATCTTTTTTAAACTCCACAGCATTGCATAATGGCGGCCGCGTCCTCCACACTTCAAGCAGATACAGTGTAATTTCATGACGTTCTTGAGCGCTTACTCGCACATTTTGTTCTTGAACCCAAAACTTTATCAAACGTGCTGCTTGGTCTTCTGTCAAGCTGCTGTTTACCTTCAAATCTCTTTGGTCCATGACAAGATTGTTGTTTATGTCACTCCAGCTAAAATGAGGGAACACAGTTGCTTCAGGAGATTGCAATCAGTGACTGTGGTAAAATGAACGTTGATAAGTTGATCCACTTACAACGGAGTAAAGAAATAAATATGCGACGTGTTGCTTCACAACTTCAAAGCTGATAAACTGAGTCACCGGCTACTCCAACCGTCTCACCAGCTTATATAAACATAAACTTCGTGATGAAGAGTTTTTACAGAGGAATTAAAGAACAATACAAGGATACAGATCGTTATTGTGTTCCTCTTTGTTGAATTCAAAGAAGATTTAGTTTTTTTTAAAGATTGCTATTTTAGTATGAACTCTGAGTTAGCAGGGCGTGAACATAGTACGTGGAGCCACGGCATTCTCAGCTGGGGGCTGGGAACTAGTGTCTATGTATTTTCTTTGCCTTGCCATTGATCATCTTATTTCGCTGTCTTGTTCCCAGAAGAGATACACAATTACTAATGATTTTAGTTGTCGGTTCATCCGAAATTTAGCCATTTTGATATGCCAGGATATATGTTGTGACTAACTGGAAAGAGCTGTTTCAATCACTGTAAATATTCCCTTGCGTGTTAAAATGTTTCAAACCAACAAAAAATGCCACTTATAAACTAAAATAACCAAAAAAGCACAAAAATACAACGAAAAAAAAAAAAAAAAAAAATACACAAACACGCAAATGTTATTATTCTACAGATGGGATTCCTGTTAAATACTGTCTAGACGGGGTCTGGCACTAGTCGTGGTGAAGCGCGCGAAAGCGACCAGGAAAGCAAAGGACAGGGAAGTCCAGAGAGGTTGTTTTGATCACGTTCCAAGGCATGCATTGTATTTAAATCTTAATAGGTAAGTAGATTGATTTCACAATACGTTGAATGAAATCACTGAGCATATTTTACTATGTTTTTCATATTAATTTGCTTAGTTTGAACTAAAACAAATCATCGCATCGTGATCGCCTCATGGAGTCGTTTCGCATGTCTGGGATGCGAAACAGTGCATTGATAGTCTAAACTCAGACTGTTTACTTTAAAGCTTAAATTGCGTTTTTTATTCGTTCAAAATATGTAATGTGCCTTAAAATAATGCTAATTGTCAATGAAGACGTAGCATTTCTGACGAAGTTTTGTTTTTTTCTACCATTATTCAAGGTTGGAAGCAGAGTTTCAGCTAGTTCTTGTTGTTAAATCACCATGTCTTCAATCGAGAAGCTGAAAATTACAGGAATACGAAGTTATTCTAATGTAGAGCCTTCTATCATCGAATTCTATAAACCATTGACGCTGATCGTGGGCTCCAATGGAGCTGGAAAAACGGTACTGTCAAAATATCATCAATTTTACATGAATTATCTATGATACGATGGCTTGTTTTGATTTAACAATCCTGTAAAGTAGAATTTACTGTTTAGTATTTGATTATTATTTATATAAATAAATACATGATCAGGGTCAGATTTAGAGGGGGCAATAGGGGCAGCTGTGGCCCCCTTAATGCTAAATAAAATATTAAGAAATGTTTGACTTTACTACAGACTTAATAGCAGATTTTGTCTATGCAAAGGGGCCGCTTCCCACCTTTCTTTAATTTCAGGATTCGTCAATGCATGATTATATGTTTTGTATTGTTTCAGTCTATCATAGAATGTTTGAAGTATGTCACAACCGGAGACATGCCGCCGGGCAGCAAGAATTCTTACTTTGTCCATGATCCTAAGGTACATGTTTGAGCTTCCATGAAAACATTAGTTTTAGTTTATGATTCTAGGAGGATACCTATTTCTCCAGCCATGATTCGAGCCAGGATCTAAGCGAAGGAACAGAGCCAAGGATCACAGGCATTCACAGCAAATCAAACAATTTGCACAAAAACATCCAACTTCAGTAGAAAATTCTTATAACAAGGAAGATTGATAATTTATCTCTCATTCTAGGATCTCATGTATTCAAATAATAATACTGTGTTAATGCTGTGTTAATTTTTGTTTTTGATAACCTGTTGTTATGGTTACCAGGTTGCTGGCGAGCAGGAAGTTAAAGGTCAAGTAAAATTGCTATTTACTGATATAACACAGAAACCTGTTACCGTGACCAGAACTCTTATTTCTACCCAAAAGGTACTTTCACTTGTGCACCTACTAATGTTTGTGGATATTGAAATGGATTCAATTTTACCATTGTTGTTGGACAGATCATTGTTAGATGACCTCATTCATTTCAATATCCCATGTATTAGCTTATTACAAGTTTTAGAGTTTTTGACCTAGTGGAAGGTAGTCCAGGCAAATATAATGATATGACATGAATCAATCAATATCCATAAGAACACAAGACATTCGTTAGTAATATTGACTAAGCTGATGTTTCTTCCATTTGTTGTTGTTATTCAGGGAAAAAAGACAGAGACAAGGAGCTTAGAGAGTGTCATCAAGAGAGATATACAGGGAGAGGTATCATTTCTTTAAATTATATTATGTGAGATAAGTCCAATGGAGCTGTCCATGGCTGCTAGTTGTACTAGCAAACATTTTTCTTTTCTTTTTTGTGGTTAAGAAGCGATTAAGAGGCTTATCAGCTATGGCTCACAACGTAGTGCACATACTCAATCTACAACTGACTACCTGATTAAGTTATTGGACCAGTCGATCACTCTTTAATTGTCCTTCAGAGTAATGTTTTTCTTGTCTTTTTGTAGAGACGAGGTATCAGCTCAAGGTGCGCTGAAATCAATCATGAGGTAAAAGAATTATCAGTTTATCTTATGCATAATGAAGAATGTAGATATGTACAAAATGTACCTTTTATCACAATGAAATGTAAATCTTTTCTCTGGAATGAATTTGTGAATCCTTGCTTTTTTTTCCAAAAACTGAAAAATGTAGTTTACACAATAATACATAAAATTAATTTTCTATGTTGTTGTTTCAGTTTTGTCATTAGTTAAAATGATCATTTTTAGTACAATATTATAAATAAATAGAAAAATGATTTTCAATCGAAGTTATATTCAATTCACATTTTCGGTCTGAAATTATAGATGATTACAAATCTTGGTGTGTCCAAAGCTGTCCTTGAGAATGTTATATTTTGCCATCAAGAGGAGTCTAACTGGTAGGTGGGAATTTGATGTTGGATGGATGAATAAATTGGTTGGTTGGTTAGATGGCTGACTGTTTGGTTGAATTCTTTCAAAGTTGGTTGCACTAGCTGCTGAATGATTAAGGAAAGATTATTAATGCATTAGATCGTAATATTATTACAGAACTGCCCTATATAAGAAATAAAGTTTGATAATATATTATTAAGTAATGATTGATTGATTGATTGATCTGTAGTTTGATTGATTTAATATTTATTCATGCATTCATCCATTTATTTTTATTGATTGAGTGATTGATTGATTGATGTTTATTTAGTTATTGATACTTATTTCTTTATTGATGTTTGTTTATTCATTTATTAAGTGTTTATTTCTTAATTGGTTAAATTAGTTATTGATTGATTGACTGATTAATGATCCTTTGATTACAATCTAATATTAATTGTGTTTCTAACAGGCCTCTGAGTGAAGGAAAAGTGCTGAAACAAAAATTTGATGAAATATTTGCAGCAACTAGGTACTAGTTCACAAATTCTAAAATCTTTATTTGTGACTCAACTTCTGACTATATTCTTATTATCACGTCTTTCCCACCTTGTTAGGTACATTAAGGCTTTGGATGCAATACGAAAACTTAGACAAGAAAAGGTTTGTAGTCACTGTTTGCAAAAATGCAACAGGGAGGGGGGAGGGGAGGCACTTGAAAGCACAAATGAGGATACATTGCAGATCACAACCATCCTTTGATGTAAGGTTTTGCTTTAATTTGTAAGATATTTTCAATTCAATATTCAACTTTTTTATTCTTTTTAGTCCAAAACGGTTACCATGTATGAGACGGAAATGAAATACTTGAAAGAAACCAAAGACAAGGCACAAGAGGTGAATATATGTTAATGGTACATGACATGTTTACTACCAGGGACCAGTCAATAATTTATTTGCAAGAATCTGACATAAAATTCAAAATCAAAACACACAAACAAGTTAATGCAGATTTTAACATTTCTTTCAAGATTTCTATTAACAGATCTTACATTTCTGATAAAGTCAATGACCTAACAATGCAAATCACCTATATGTATTCAAACGTTATTCATTAGTTCTTAATGTTAATAATATTTTTGAAATATTTTTATTTTGCTGTAGATAACTGAAGAATTAGAAAAGAAAGAAGTTAAAGTTCAATCAACTAAGGATTCCATTGTGAAACTAACCAACTCATTAATACCTGTTGAGGTACGGTGACCTTCATGTTTAGATGTTTTACACATCAGATGTGTCCATTCCATTCATAAATTTTAATTAAGTATCTCATTAGTTTGAATTCTTTATTGTGTTAATTTATTTATTTAGTCATTCAGACATTCATTTGCTCATTCATTCACTCATTCATTTAGAAATTCATGTGCTCATTCATTCATTTATTCATTTCATTTGTTCATGCATTCACTCATTCATTCATTCACTCATTCATTTAGAAATTTATGTGTTCATTCATTCATTTATTCATTTCATGTAGAAATTCATATGTTCATTCATTCATTTATTCATTTCATTTGTTCATTCACTCATTCATTCATTCACTCATTCATTTAGAAATTCAAGTGTTTATTCATTCATTAATTCATTTCATTCATTCATTCACTCATTCATTTAGAAATTCATGTGTTTATTCATTCATTTATTCATTTCATTTGTTCATTCATTCACTCACATGAATTTGTGTATGCATTTGTTTGGACAATAAATCATTCATTCGTGTGTATATTTTATTCCGACACTCATTTATCCATTTTCTTCTTGTTGTATTACAGAAAAGACTAGATGAGATTGATTCCGTCATGCAAGAGGTTAATGACCTCACAAAAGAGATTGGTAAGTGTGCTGATAATATTTCTATGTGATATGGTAATATTAACAGTAACCTTTAATAATGTATTATACAGATCTGTTGAAGTCCAAAAAAGACCACCTTTACAGCATGCAACTAGATCTTGAAGACAAAATATCAGAACTTTTTACAGGTAAATAAAGAGATTATAGTGGTGAAAAAGAAAGAAAACACCCAGATGAACCAGCATGCGATTTAATATCGAATATAAGCTGCCATTATATTATACTGGAACAGGTTTTGAATAAATCATGACGATTATTACTGTAACAGGTCGTACTGAAGAGTTGCAGAGAATTTATGATGAATTCCAGAGCAAAATTGGTGAGAAAAACAATATCCTACAGCAGGTATGATCAGACAGACAGATGGACAGGGTCGACAGGGACAGACAGACAAACAGACAGATGGACAACAGACAAACAGAATACCCTGAATATTGATATATCTGCCAGTTGGAAATGATTCTTATTTCAATGGAGGTTGCATTTGGTTGAATCAACTTTTAGGTATCATGCATGAACCGGGGGCTGCTTGAATGAAACCTGAATACCTTTCTGTTGGATAAATCCCTATTCAGAGGATAAATTCTTAATAAATTCTGAACTCATACTATCACGGCTTGAAAAAAGGAAAAAAGTTGGCCTGCCAAATTTTTGTTTTTTGAGACACGGACCAAATTATTTTATATATTTTTTGGTTTTCCATGATCATTCTGGACTGTCAAATATTCAATGTAGCTTGTCCTTTGACTGAGTAAGCTGCTATTTTGAAACCTTGTTATTATGAATTATTACACTCTTATATAACACAAATTTATTTACAGAAAGAAGATCAACACCAGCGTCTAGTAGTAGAAGGACAGAACCTTTCAAAAGAGCAAAGCAGAGTGTCTTGCGAGCATGGCAAGCTTATGCAAGAAGCTGAGGTACTGATAATACTAAATCTCCCACTCAACTACTCTCATTCATTTGCATTTATTTATTAAATGGTTGAAGTACCAGTAAAAAGCTACACTTGTTGCTTTATAAGGAGGCTCCATATAGTTATGGGGCGTCTAGGATCTTGGAGGTTTTATTTATTAAATATCGACTGCTTCCAAAGCTCATGGGTGGACTATATTTCAATAACTTTGAGTCAAAGATTCAGTTTTTGCATAAATCTTCATGTGACCGATCACCATAGCAACTCTTTGGCTGCCATAATAAAGCTCATTTTTAATGTAGAAAAAAACAAAAACTAGTTTTAAGCAGTAAATTTTTTTGAAATTATTGTATATGGATTTAAGTACGATGACCTAGCATATAAATTATTACCCTGACAAAAAATCCCAACTGTAGAATCTTAAAAAAAACGGAATAATGGTTTTTGCTAAATTTAAAAAATCCTGTAGTTGGAAACACGTTGAAAATTTGCAGACTACTCTATTATACCTGTCCACTAAATTAATATTTCGAAAATTGCAAAAAAACTTACCACTCAATTTTCGAGTTTTTTTTATTTTTTTATAAGCGCAAGTGGTATATTTTCATGATGTCATCAAAATATAAATTCTTCAAATTTGATGTGTGCGTGGTGATGCATGAGCACAGGCGCTGAAATTATATGGAGCCACCTTAAAGCTTAATTTTGTAAGCAGGATTTCATAATTTGTCTAATTAAATTTCATCAAAGAAGACTTTTAATCATTCATATGAAGAGTTTTAAAAACTAGTAAAGTACTAGACAAAGAGTGGGTGGTGTTGGTGTTTCTATAGAAACAGTTTTATAAAATATATAATGAATTATTAGGTAATTTTGACACCATACATTAAAGGGATGATGGTGATACTGGCATTTGGTATGTTTCATCAGTATCGCCATCTGCCACATAATTTATGAGATCCATCTGATAAATTGAATCTAATTCAAACATTATCGTTTCACATTCTTTCGTGAAACCACACCTCAACTGACAGACATGATAACCCTGAGTACAATGGTGTGCTCAAATTCCCAAGTCTTCAAAAGTGGGAATTGCATGGGAAATGTTCCCATTATTTTAATGGGAAAAATATGGGTAAATTTGAACCCAATATTGGGTTTTGTAGCATTTTCCCAATAATAACCCAAAATAAACCTATTGTGGGAATCTCAATTTTTTTCCTGTGTATGGCTGATATCTTCTCTCATTCAACACCCTATTCATGTCCTGAGAATCAAGTCTTTCAAAGTGGTCTGTTATTATTTTCAGAGACATAAAAAGAATCTAGAAGAACGGGACATAATGGTTATTAGTCTAGCTGATCATTACACCATCCCTGGTAAGATTGTGTATGCACAGTCTCATCCGCAGGCGCCTATTTCTAGCGCTTTCCTTTCTAGCTTTTAGAATAGGCTTGCTGCTTTGCAATAGATTGTTGGGGATTATGGGATACATCATTTTCTCTTGGGCACCAGGGCTCTGGGTGGAGAGAACAGCAAAGGAATCCTGAAGATTAAGAAAAACGTTTTTAAAAAAGGGTTGCCTGGGGGAAAGGTTAGTATTTACAGATGTTGGTACATTGAAGATGAAGCAGTCTGACGTTTTGATGTTAAAAAATATTGAGAACTGTGTGTGTTTCTTAGGATATGACAATGGACCATTTGAAGACACCAGAGTGGATAGCTTTGTAGAAGAACTAAGAAAGACATATGCGAATATAATTGAAGATACTAAGCAAAAAAAGGTATTCGTCTGTCTGTCTTGTCTGTCTTCTTGTACATCTTTTATGTAGCTTGCCTCAGTTTCTCAGACTGTTTCCATTCATTGCTACACATGTATATAAGGACCTAGTGTAATAATAATAATAATAATAATAATAATAATGAGTCTTCCCTAAGCGGGAACTGCATGTTCTGAGAACAAATGTCTCAGATAACAATTTTTAGCAGTGGAGGACTTGTCGGACTGCTATCAAGTCGGCGCCAAGCAGCCAAGCAGTTTACAATCTTGAGTATTGTTAGTTATATGTGCCTCCGAGACCAGACTGTTGTACCGGGAGACGATCCCCTACTCTTTGCGACAGATACAACAGGATCTTTTATGTCCACTTTATGACAAGGTTAGAGTGAAAGCAGACAGGACCTCCGGCTTTACGTCCTTATCCGATAAATAACTTCTCAGCAGAAAATTTGCCATTTAATGCCCTCTTTATGTAAGAACCTAATTAATAGATAACAGTGTCAGAGACATTTTTGCCAGACTAATGAATTATCATTTCAAGGTAGTTGTCAAAGAGGGAAAATAATTAATTGACTATTGGATTTGCTTGTTACTATTTTGATATTCAAAACATTTTTACATTATATATTAAGATATATATTAATAATTATTTTTTTTCAGAATATTAGTGAAAATCTGTTTTAGATTGGCTAAGGAGGGATTGCACACCCCTTGCTCCCCCTCTCTGGATCCACCCCTCAACAAGCAATGGCAAAAGTGAACTGTTCCTCCTTCCCTGTAAAAGCATATTTATTTTTGAAATGACCCATTTTCGTGTTTGTGGGTATATTTAGTGGTTTTGTTTTATCATATAGCAAATGTTCCATGAGAAAATCCAAGTAGTGCAAGCAAAGATTGATGATATCAAGAAAACACAAGCAGAGTATGGTGAGACAATCAGACTGAAGAGAAATATGATGATAGACAATCAAAGAGAACTGAAGTCCATTGGTCAAGAACTGAGCAATGTGGATGCATCGGCTAACAGGCTAAAGTCATTAGAGACAGAGTTAGTGAGAACTGTAAGTAAAACTAACATTAAAAACTTTAACCAACTGAAGTTGTCTTATTATTAACACTGCACGTTATAGGCTAACACTATTAACTGATGATGATCATGATGAATGATGTTGATGATGAATAATGATGAATGATGTTGATGATGAATAATGATGAATGATGTTGATGATGAATAATGATGAATGATGTTGATGATGAATAATGATGAATGATGTTGATGATGAATAATGATGAATGATGTTGATGATGAATAATGATGAATGATGTTGATGATGAATAATGATGAATGATGTTGATGATGAATAATGATGAATGATGTTGATGATGATCATGATGAATGATGTTGATGATGAATAATGATGAATGATGTTGATGATGAATAATGATGAATGATGTTGATGATGAATAATGATGAATGATGTTGATGATGAATAATGATGAATGATGTTGATGATGAATAATGATGAATGATGTTGATGATGAATAATGATGAATGATGTTGATGATGAATAATGATGAATGATGTTGATGATGAATAATGATGAATGATGTTGATGATGAATAATGATGAATGATGTTGATGATGAATAATGATGAATGATGTTGATGATGAATAATGATGAATGATGTTGATGATGAATAATGATGAATGATGTTGATGATGAATAATGATGAATGATGTTGATGATGAATAATGATGAATGATGTTGATGATGAATAATGATGAATGATGTTGATGATGAATAATGATGATGATAAAGATGACGATGTTGATGATGAATGATGATAAATGATTTTCATGATAATGACGATGTTGATGATGACGATGATGATGAATGATGATGATTTTGATGAATAATGATGATGATGACAAAGAGGAGGAAACGATTAGTGTGGCACTTGTGCCATGCTAGAAGTTTTTTGAGAAATAATAAAGGTCATTATTATTATTATTGATGGCGGGGAAGAAAGAGGATGATGAACTCTAAGTTAAGGAAAAACACAGAGATGTCATTATCATTTAAGATGCATAATGATGGAGATTAAAGTTATTTTCGATGAATATGTTGTGTTTTTTTTTGTCAGAACAAAGATCTCCAGGAAGCTAGGGACCAAGGCAACGTTGATGACATGAATACAGAGATTGACAAACTACTCGGTGAAAAACGTCAAGTAGATAATGAACTGAGCAGACTGAGAGATGAACAGCAGACTATGCATATGCACTCCACAACACAGGCTAAACTAGACATGTTCATGAAGGACAAGCATGAAAAAGAAGATAAAATACAAAAACTGTAAGAAACTTGGTAGAGTGAACACACTAAAAGTGTGCAGCATGAATATCACTGGATAGTGCTATTTTACACAATTTCTCTTGTAGTTTTCTTTTGTGTAAATAATGTTATTTAATACTACTAAATAGTTTTTTTTTAATTGTATTTGAAAAGCACAATGTGTCCATGGTTTGGGTGTCTTCACTGTTACGCTAATGATGATCAATAATGACATTGTTTTACCAGGATGGATAAGCATGAAGAAGACATCAAGACATATCTAGGTGGAACCCGTACCAGTGAGAGCCTGATTGACAAGCTACGGCAGTACATCAGAACCAAGGGCAAAGAACTTAGTGATACAAGAAATAATCTACAAAGACTGAAGCAAGCACTGTCTGCTAAAAATGCCAATAAGAAGAATATTGAGTAAGTATGCATGCTCGAGTTTGTTCATCAAGTTAATACTTACCATGCTTTGTTTTGGAACTGTATTATTTATTCACAAGAGTCATCAATTGCCCTATTTCACTATGACGTCATTGTTTGTTTACATGAATAAGAACAGACCAAATTCGGGCTAAATAATTTTCCTCCAGCACATTTTGCTTTGTACTTGAATGTTTATTTTTGTTCTTTTATTATATTAAATAGATTTTTAGCCTAGTATTTTGGATTGAATTAAACATGCTGTATCCCCTCTAGCGACCATGATTCTTAGCATTGAAACAATAGATTTGTTTTGATGTGACATAATGAAATAGGGCAATTAGTCCACATTGTATGGTTGCTCATATTCCATCATTAGCTAGACTTGCAGCTGCAACAAAAATATCGTTATTGCACCTAGTGTTCAAAGTTTCTGGTCAAGAGAGAATGAAAGGTTGTCATTAGCCAAGCAAAAATACATTATTTTACAAAATCAAAAGTCACAAATTCTTAATAGACATGGAATTTCTTTTCAAGTAAAAATTAAGTTGACTAGAGGACTGTAACATTACTTTAGAATGTCATTTTGAAATGACTTAGTTGATATTGGGAAATTAGCTCCAGACCATTTTAAAAGTTAACTTCTTCAAACACTAGTACATTACCATTGCATTATTATGTTTTTGAGATATTTTAAATTTTAGATGTGAATTAAGTTTAATGATTTGTGTTAATTCTAGAGATCAGCTGACAAGAAAAGAGGAGCAAGCTAATACTTACAAACAGCAACTGAAAGAAGCATGTGGTGACAATGACTACAATACCATAAAAGAACACATGAAAACTGAGATAGATGACTTGAGAGAGTAGGTGTTTTGTTGCTGTTATTATCATGATAAATAATTATTATACACTCAGCTGTATTTTTATCTGTATTTAGAATATCTTTGAAAATAGTGCAAAATAATTGTCAGAAAAAGTTAATAAATTGAGCTCTTCCATTGACTGATAGATGTCAAATTGTTTGTAAGTGATGAATGAATGAATGAATTAATTAATTATTAATTAATATTAATTAATGAACGAATGAAATGTTTGTTTAAAAGAAAAAAAGTGATGATTGATGACAAGACAATAAATAAATATTATTTTTCCCTGTCAAATGATTCAAACATTCAAAGTGTAAATTTATTAGTACATACTTGTTACTAAATGACGTCATTCCAGGAATGTAACCCTGTGTTCCTGTTTCTTAGTGACAAGAGTATGTATGCATCAATAGAAGGTATCTACAAGAAATACATTGACAAACTACAGCATGAGTCTGTCAGAGATGAGGGTTGTCCACTCTGCCATCGATGCTTTGATTCAAGCAAGGACATCAAAGCTCTTGTTGCAGAGGTATTGTATTGTTCAAAGAATGTAGATTGACATATTCAGTAGAATGAAATTATTATTTATAAAAAGTCAATCAAAATGAAAATGCTATTGTCTTAATGAATCAATTTCTCACTATGAAGGTGATTGAAAAACAAGTTTGTGTGGGAAAATGATTTGTCTAGTAAATAGTAGTTTGGACTGCATTGGTGTTTCTAAGGAAACAGTTGAACAAAAGATTGTAATTGTAAAACAAATTTGTGTGGGAAAATGACTTGTCTAGTAAAATAGTAGTTTGGACTGCATTGGTGTTTCTAAGGAAACAGTTGAACAAAAGATGATAATTGAAAAACAAATTTGTGTGGGAAAATGACTTGTCTGGTAAAATAGTAGTTTGGTCTGCATTGGTGTTTCTAAGGATTAAACAGTTGAACAAAAGATGGTAATTTTAATCATTTATTGAGACGAAATATTATTTGACAGCTGAACAAGAAAATCAACACCCTTCCTGAAAAGAGAAGAGATAATGAACGCCGTTTGGAAAGTGGGGAAAAACGCTATCAGAAGATACTTAACTTAGGACCAATCAAAGAGAATGTAAGATATACTATTGTATATTTCAAAACGACAGACAGATTCAACACACAGTCCTTTACCTCATTCCATATCGTCTTGGGATTTAAAGCTCTGTGGCTGGCTGCACCAACCGGAATAAAGTTATCCACTGGATAAAAGTCATTAACTCTATAGAATTCCTTTAGAATTTATCCGCTGGGCAGGGATTTATCTGATGGACAGCACTATTCAGGCTTTGTACAACCGGCCCCAAGCAGAGTCACTCATGTATTCAGACCATTTCATATTTCCTTGGATATAAAAGCTTATGCAGAGACACATTCATTGTCTACAATTAATTTCAATAGCCCCTCATCTATCCACTCAGATTAATGCTTGTTCTATAATATTTGTAGACTAGGCATGTGGGTAGGTAAAAAAAACCCTCTTCATTCCTTGTAAGATAATGATATTAAAATATTCTTTTCAGCTTGAGAAGTTGGAATCAACCGAGATTCAAGAGTCAAAAACACGACTTGAGGTCATCTTGGTTGATATTGAAAATACAGAAATAAAGATTACTGAGGTATTGAATTCTCTTTTGAAGGTGTTATTTGGACCCTGATTTTCTTGTTATTTTCATTTCATTCGTTCATTCGTTAATTCATTCATTCATTAATAATTTATTATTTAGTTGTTTATTTAATTGTTTAATTGATTTTTTATTTATTTGTTAACTTGTTTATCTGTGTGTCTTACTGTCTGTTTGTTCATTTGTCTTTCTTTTGTCTATTTGTTTGCACACAATTTAAAATGTAAAATAAATGTATGTAAATATGTTTTTCATCATAATTAGCTTGAAGATATATACAGTATAACTGAAAGTGAAGAGCTAACAGCCAAGCAAATGGAACCTGATTTACGAGATGTTGAAACATTGAAACAAGAACTTAAAGACCTGGACAGAAACATATCAGTCTGCCAATCCAAAATACATGGAATAGGTGAGATATATTGGACTGTTATTACACACGTCAGTGACTATAATTACAGTGTATAATACACATTATAAGCAGCACAGCCATTCAGTGTAAATTACATTACTGTTAAAGTTAAAATTTATTTTCTGAGTTTCAATCCATAATACAGGGTATCTGAAAAAGTGCAGGAAAAAAAATCGAAAAAGGGGATATTTTTGGCCAAAAGTGCGAAAACACACCCTCACACTTTTTCAGAGGTCCTGATGTTAAATAAGATAATTGATTTTAATAGAAAAACTTAAGTTGTAACAGTTGTTTCCTTGTCATCACGACAACATCAGGTCAAAAGTGGTTAACTAAACAAAATTTAATGATAATTTACAGAGTGTACTGGTGTCATAAGTGAAGCAATTTTTGTAATATATATTCCTATATATTCCTTTAGCTCCTGGCCGAACAATGCAAGCAGTTACCAATGAAATTACTGACAGACAAGAAAGATCGTATGTATTACATTAACTACCATGATTATAATAATTGATTATTGACTGATGATGACATCATTGATGGTTGGTTGTTTATTTTACCAGGGAGACACTTGATCGCCATATTGACCGTAGAAGGCGAGCACTCACCCAGCTACAGAGACAGATATCAACACTAGAATCAAACCTGAATGACTTGAAGTCTCAGAAAGTAAGAAATATATATCATCAGATATCATAATGATAGTGATAATGTTAACAATGGCAGTGATAATGTTGAAAATGATGTTTTTATGATTGATGATGATGATGATGATGGTGATGATGATGGTGCTGATGATGATGATGATGCTGATGATGATGATACTGATATTGGTGATGATTATGATAAATTTGAGCATGTGATTATTGTAAAATAACATACAAACACTATATACAGCAAGGGCTCTTTTTATGTACTTTAGTTGTGAACCCTATGAGTGTGGTGATGTTGATTTTGAGGTCTATTGATGCTGATGCAGGGGCCAATGCAGGATTTGCAAAGAGGGGGGAGGGGGGCAGGGGGATTTTGGTTTCAGAATGATATATAAACCCTAATAATGCTGGAGCCATCCCGATAGTGACTTTTTAATGAATTTTCTGTTATTGTTCAATGAACATTTAAAAAAGCTAACAAAACATGTTTGGATGTTACGGAAAACGTATCATAATCATATTTATTTATTTCTTTGATTAGCTTGAGATGTAAATAGCTTGAACAAAAAAAAAAGAGAATATAACTGCTTAGAAATGGGGGGGGGGGGGGGAGGGGGAGTCACCCAATTCCACTCCCCTGGATCCACTCCTGTGATGGTGGTGATATGAATTGAGTATGACACTGTTAATAAAATAAATATAAATGATGGCAACTGTTGTAATTGAAGTTGACCACAATGACGCTGACACAGCTGATATTAATAGTTTCTTACCGTTTCTACAGTTACAACTTACTGAACGACTTCAAAAACGTACCCATCTAGAAAACCAGAAAGCAGAATTAACAGCCAAAAATACAACCTTGGAGCGTGAGATCAAGGTACTATAATCCACTTTAATCTCTGATTAGTTTTGGTGTTGAGATATATGTGATATTACCATTATGTATTTCCATATTATTCTGTATTTATCTCTAATTCATCAACACAATAGACAAAGCTTCTCTTAACAACAATACTGACTGAACAAAATGCATATTAAACTCTTTCACTCTCAAGATGGTTGTTTGTGCAGCTTGCCTTAACACAAGGCTGCACAGCCTTCCTCAAAGCTGTTTTCATATGGACAATCTTTCTACTCTTGTCATCATTTATTATCTCTTTGTTGCTCAGGCTAAGCCCTGGTAGATTGGATGTACCATATTCTCTGCTATTTAATACAGCCTTTGTATTTGAAAGTTCTTGAATCCTTAACAGAATGTGATATATTTACGACTTTAGCTAGTAGATAAAGCACTGGCTATTTTGAAAGTTATTGTGAAATCATGATAATATTTGTTGTTGTCTGCAGGATGCTGAAGCCAAAGCGTCTCCAATCCAGGTAAGCACAACATAGTGTGTACCACAACAATGTCAATCCAAAATAAAACTGTGGGCAGTTGAGTTATCCCAGGAATGTTTTCTCCAATCAGAATTACTTTGCGGTTTAAATTCATTAATGATTGGTCAGTGATTGGTCAGGGAACAATAACATTCCTGAAATATTTCAGCCTGTCTGATCACGGATTTCAGATTCTCCCTGTAATTCTAGTATGCATTTGGTAGTAAAAGGCAAGATTTAATCGTGCAAAAAATATCATGGAACTTTTGGGTTATTTAGTTCTCTCTGTCTATATGCCCTGTACTTCTTGATGATCATTTTTTTGAAGATTCCCATTCTAATTATTACTATTATAACTATTTTTTTTCCTATGCTAACATTACAATTTTTTCAGGCTATGTTGATTGAGGAACAGAACAACAAGCATGAGATTGATCAGGCAAAAGAAAAAATGGAAGATGAAAATAGGAAAATGGTAAAAGTAGTTAAAGTATTCACATCATCCCAAGGTCATTTTGACTGACTTCTAATTATTATCTTGTTTATCATGTTTATTAGATTTCTTTGATAATATCATTTAATATTTTTCATTGAAAATGAATGTCTCTACAAATCACTTTTATTTACCAACAGCTGAATGAAATACGAACCAATGGCGACAAACTTAGAGGAAAAGTTGATGAAATTAAAAGGTAATTGATATATTTAAAACCAAAATTAGCTAAATTGGTTTCAATTCTGATTCATGGATTGAATCCTAGCTTTGTTTGTTTAGTGGCACATTTTTTCTTGGAATTTCCGGTAAATAAAAGAAGGGAAAGAAAAAAACAAGGCAACTATATTTAACATCAGTAGTTTTAGCCTGTGTACATCTGTTCCCCAATTTTTTCCTGTAGGGGAGAGGGATGAGAACAGACAGGCTACAGTAGTTTCTTCAGCTAGAAGCTGGTCTCCCAGGAAGCTGACGGTGCACACTTTTTCCCCCCTTCTTTCCATCAATTCTCCTTTTTACGGGTATTTAAAGCTACTACAAGCTATACAGAATAGAAAGAAGTCGGAACAAGGATGTGAGCCACTCTGAATCAAACTTGTGGCCTCTCGCATAGATGGCCCTGCACTAACCAACTTTGCCATCCTTGCTCCTAATGGAAGTTATATATGTAGCACTTGTCTGGTAGTTCTGCATCACTAATAGAAGCTGGCCTCTAAAGGAAGGGTATACTTGTCACGTGATCCTTTCCAAAAGTGCAGATTATAAACAAGGTGATAACAGCTTTTATTTGTCCTTAGGTACATCAGCGAAGGTAACGATTTAGAACTGCAGGATATTGAAAGGACGCTCGATAATTTAACCCAACGAGAGAAGAAACTGTTTGAGGAGAAGAGCAAGATATCTGCTACTATAGACACACTCAAGAATGATATTTCAAAACAAGAGGTATTGGAACACCTCTGCTACACACCTTTTAAAAAAACATTAGAGAAAAAATATGAGAAAGCACGAAGCACAACCAAAAGTGATTATGGGCAAAAGTTTCAAGTCTTGATGCAAAACAAATAATGTATTGCTGCAATGCATGTATAAACCCTAACCATCTGTCATCAATTGCCGGATTTCATACCGAGAGTGCCTGGGGCTAGTTTCCTTTATATTATGTGAATCAACAAAAAAAGTCTCTACTTTGAATGACCACCTCAAACTTTATAAAATCCCAAACGTTAGTGTTGATTGAATGAAATTAGAGTGAGCTAATACATTTCTTTCTAAATTTTAGACTTTTGTTTGACTTGTATCTCATTCAAATCTTACTCTATCAACTCCAAACTTTGCCATTATATGAACTTTGATGTGAGCATTCAAAATATCGACTCATTTGTTATTTGGCAAAACGTAAGGGAAATTCGCCCCAGGCCTCACGATATGAAATCGGGCAATGGACGTTTTTGAAATCAGCATCATTGATTTGCTTTTATTGCTAATTATTTCACAGTGTTATTAAAAATCCAGAATTCCGTTTGTTTGTGCTATCACCTTTCTCTCAAACAAAGGTTTGTGTGGTGGTAATGGAAACCTCCCTTGTCATCAAGCAACTGTGGAAAACCATAGTCAACATAACGAAATTCTACAAAATTAATGGGATGTTTTCTAGCTGTCTGAAAGTATATGTTAGATATGTTATTTTTTAAAGAATAAGAGAAAAAATGCCATGTGCTCTTGGCGGGAATCGAAAACCATCTTGGGTATGCTAGTCCAATGTGTTAACCACTACACCACAAGGATAATCACGCCGAAAACATAGATTTAACACACTGGACTAGAATACTGAAGACATGGATTCAAATCCTGGTACAAGTATATATTTCTTTCTCTTATTCTTTATTACATTTCATACACCTTTACTTAATTACTTAGTACTATACAACGTTAGATATGTTGGGTATTACTCTGACGAAGGAATAACATCCGAAACGTCAGTTTTCTCGACCATCATTCTACGGTGTCCAACTTATCATTACATTTACAACTGTTTCTATAGAAACACTGACGCAGTCCTGCCTAGTGTTTTTTACTAGTTTTTACCTCAACGTTAGATATGTTGTTAACTCCTGTCTAAATTTTCAATTCAGATCAAAGCTCGTGACCTAGAGGACAATTTAAAACTGAAGAGCATTCAGAATGATATCCAAGGAGTGGATCGTAGCATTCAGACTGTTCATGCTGACTTGCGTCAGTATGGTGACCAACAGTCTCTTGATAGGTAAATATCTCAATTTCATATTGTGGTCACTACACAGTCTATGTTGTGGGTAAATATATCTATTTCATATGTGGTCACTACACAGTCTATGTTGTGGGTAAATATCTCTATTTCATATTGTGGTCACTACACAGTCTATGTTGTGGGTAAATATCTCTATTTCATATTGTGGTCACTACACAGTCTATGTTGTGGGTAAATATCTCTATTTCATATTGTGGTCACTACACAGTCTATGTTGTGGGTAAATATCTCTATTTCATATTGTGGTCACTACACAGTCTATGTTGTGGGTAAATATCTCTATTTCATATTGTGGTCACTACACAGTCTATGTTGTGGTCATCTGATTTATCATAATTTGTTACTTTATGACTCACCCAATCAACCAGTCAGTCACTCAGTCTATCAGTCAATCAAACAATCAGTCAGTCAATCAAACAATCAGTCAGTCAATCAATCAGTCAGTCAGTCAATCAATCATAAAAAGGCTTTTCCATGCTGTGGATTACCAATAGTAATTGATAACTAATCCTTGTCCTTTCTTTCAGTGAGAGAGGGAATCTTTTTCGTGAATCACAGAATTTACGTAAAGAGGTAGGAGATCGAAAACAAAAAGGCAAATTGAACAAATAGTAGTTGGAATTAGTGTTAGTTTTTATCTTGTGACCTTTAATACAAGTTTAAACTTTATTATTAGTAATCCATTGGTGCTTCTGTTTGATCAAGTATGATGGTTTTTGCTGTGTACTGTTCAATTCTGGACCTCATGTTTTAAAGCTGCATCATTTAGAAGAGATGGGTCCCATGACCTTAGTGCAAAATGTCTATTCACACTCTGCTATTTCTCTTCCATGTTTTTTAAGTCCTGGGTATATGTTATGGTTGCAACGCTCTTTACTTGGTAATGCTGCATTGGTGCTAAGTATGACATTATTTTGTTCTTTTTTTTTTTTGTTTCTTTATAGAAAGCTCACTTGGAAGGCATACAGAAAGGCCACGAAGATGCAATCCGTGGATTTCAGGCAGACCTACGAAGCAATATGTACAGAGATGCAGAGGTCAAGTACAGAGACAAAATGATTGAAATGAAGGTATCAGCGGTAATCATTGTTACAGTGATTGTTCTTACAATGATGCTGATGAAGGTGATGATAGTTGTGGTGATGGTCATGGTAGTGATGGTGGTGGTGGTAGTGGTCATGGTACGTAGTGATGGTGATAATGGTAATAGTAATGATTATAGTATTAATGGTTGTGGTTGTGGTGATGATGGTGGCATTGGTCATGGTGGTAATGGTGATGATAGTGGTGGTGGTGGTGATGGTGATGGTAGTGATGATAGTGGTGATGGTAATGGTAATGGTGGTAATGGTGATGGTCATAGAATATGACAATTGATGGTTATGGCGACAAAAGTTCATAATGGTGTGATTGTGACAGCGTAGTTGTTAACATGTTGACACTGACCACCTAATGACATGGTTTGTTTCTATCAAAGACCACACAGATGGCAACAGTTGACTTGGACAAGTACTATAAAGCTTTGGACAGGTTAGTTGGTTCCAGCCCTCATCCTCTACACCGGAATCCCACGCTATCCTGACTTTCACACATACAAACTAATGAATGAGTACACAGATATTTCTCCATATAGTCTAATGTAACTTAAGCATGCGCATTAGATAAGTTGTGAGCCATGAAATAACGTATTTACTTGAAACTGTCTTTTTTTCCGATTTGTCATTCTTTGTATGTGCGTTGTATAAAACAAAAGCTCAGAAGTTTGCGAAAAAATCCTGAGGACCAAAATACTTTAAAACAGAGTGAGGCAACCCCGAAAAGAAATGCTCAGCAAACGCGAGCTGTATATATGGTTTAGATGTGATCTAATTCCACACAATACGTTGTCTGTATCTTCAGGGCTATTATGAAGTACCATGGTCTCAAAATGGCGGAGATCAACAAGATTATCAAAGAATACTGGATCAATACATATAGAGGAAATGGTATGGTAGATAGCCAGCTGCACAAATACCGTCGTTTTGAGCATTGTACATGTTGGACTGATTCCATAAGTCGGCCCCAGTTCGCTCTCTGTTGAAAAGTTTTTCGCTCTCGGTGTCCGACCCGTGAGCGAAAAACCGTTCTGCAGAGAGCGAACTGGGACCGACTTATGGAATCAGTCTATGTACATGTGTGTAAAAACGACAGAAGCTTTGCAATTGGCTGTACATGGCTCTTTATCGTACTGCCTTTGTTATAATGTTTCAACTGTTTTACTAGAACTGTCATCGCCCACTTTAATTATTATAATTACAACTGCAGAAACATCGACGCAGCCCACTCTAGCTAATTAGTATGTTCAATTGTATGTGTGTCCGTCTGCATGCATGTTTATTCATTTCATCATATTAATTTTGGTTGTTTTAGACATCGATACTATCGAGATACGATCAGACGAAGAGGAGGGAAGTGGAGCAAGTAAAGCAAGACGAACATACAACTACAGGGTACGGACATAACGGTGATAGGATAGAGTCGTTTTCGTATGAGTGGGAAACGGTACGGTTACGATACCGCTACGATACGGCAGAAGATTCGAATGTTTTCTTAGAAACTATGGATACGATGCGATACGGTACTGTTTCCCACTTATACGAAAACGACTCTATACATCACATATACTATCAGTACAGATACTGTATCAGAGCCTGCGGATACATTATTTTTTCCAGGGGGAGCAGCATTGGAAGATGACGTCATATATATAAAAAGAAACTTTTCAGAATATTAGTGAAAATCTGTTTTTGATTGTCTAAGTTCAGGGGGGGTGAACCATTCAATACCAGAATTTCTTGTTTTAAACAAGTCTACTTCAACACTAGGGGTGGCGAATGGTACCTTGTCTCGAAATCTCAGAGGCGTTTTTTTATGGATCTCGGAGTCTCGTATTTTATTATTTTTAGAGGATCTCGGAGTCTCGGGTTTTTTTGTTTCGGTAGCCTCGGGATCTCGGCTTATTCAATTCGCCCGTTTCAAACTATCAGTAACAAATCAACCAATAATCGAAATGTGAACGAGCTGGCACAAAGTTAAGAAACGCTTATAATATGCATACATGCTTACAAACAGTTGTTGTTGATCTGTCTTTCGTATGGTTTGTAGAAGGTCGAGAAAGGCGTGTTCTGTGGATCGGATTCTGGCCATGGGTTCGATTCCTGGTCCGGTTGATCATGTTTTGTCCTTGGGCAAGATACTGTACTGCCAGATTGCTTGCCTTCATCCACGACTATAAATGGGTACTGGCAAAATGCCTGGATAAAGTGGTTTGGGATATCTATACCGTAAGGGACGGACCATTAGATATTTGAGGGGGGCTGGACAAATACCAAAAAAATATCGAGCAAAGCCTTCAACAGAGAAAAAAAATATCGTGCACGGCAGATGTGCAAATAAAAAATATCGTGCAGGGAGGAAGAAAATATCCTGCACAACCATCACATGGTAAAAAAATATCCTGCACAAAAAAATTGCCCGCCCCCCCACCCTCCTCAAATATCTAATGGTCCGTCCCTGGTGGAAGAAGCTATTGAAAGAGGAGCCTTGTGGTTGGCTCAAAACAGTGATTGACTTAATAATGCATGTGTTTTCAGGTTGTCATGATTAAAGGAGACACGATCCTGGACATGAGAGGACGATGCAGTGCAGGACAAAAGGTAGGTATCACAAAACTATCAGATTATAAACCAAGAGAAGTCAAAATGTATCAGTGCAGGAGTGTACTTTTAAAGAATGGATGGACGAATCGCGGGGCTCGAATTCACGTCTTCGGATTTTTATAGTAAGCACTACACTACAAGGATGCGGTACGGTTTGGTTAAGCCTCTCGGCTTTTTGATCTGGAATCGAGCCCGGGTGCTGAATTATAGTTAGAGTGGTGGGTAGAGTTTATTACAAGCGTTGTTCTTTCGTATGGCGAGAGGTTTTTTCTTCGTGTTCAGTCTCTGGTTTTCCTCCTTCGTTAAAATTCATGTGTGTGCAAAGACATGGTGAATGTAAGGTTAGTCAGTGTGAGAGAAAGTCTCCCCACCCACCCGGGGCCTGTTGCACAAAGCGTGGATATTGCTTTGCACTAGATAAGTCGCATTCCAGCGCATCAATAGCCCTGAAGTGTGATGACGTCTTGTCCCCGTCTCTATACCATAATAATCTTTAAAATCCATTGGTATGCAAATTTTGCATTCCCTCGAAAATACAGAACAATAATTAGTAAACAAAAACAATGTGAAAAGGATTCTGGTCTAGAGACGGGGGTAAAACGTCATCATGCTTCAGGCTTATTCGTAACGAAATTCCAGCGGGTTGATAACTTTTATCCAGTGAATAACTTTATTCAGGCTTCGTGCAACCGACCTCTGGCTGAATAAGCTTGAAAGTATTTTACAGTGCGCTGTCAATGTATCCTGAACGCTTTAATTTATATATTTGATTGTGTGTCAGGTTCTGGCATCTCTTATCATAAGGCTAGCACTGGCTGAGACATTCTGTTTGAACTGTGGCATCCTCACCCTGGACGAGCCCACTACTAATTTAGATGAAGATAACGTCACAAGTCTTGCTGACCAATTGGCCAGGTGAGTCAAAAGGGAACGATTGTCAGACGCTAAATCGGTTAAAAATAATGTAGCCAACTTACAACTCGTGTAAAATCCCCTGGAATCAAAGATGCACTTGAACCGTTTGTTTTATTTTGAGGAAATCGTTTAAAGCTGATAAGACGCAATCAGTTAAAATTATGTAACTAACTCGCACATCGGGTAAAATCCCCTGGTACCGTAAAGACGCATTTGTTGATTTTGAGGAAATCGCCTAGAGGCTTTTTGTTTAATTACTTTTCTAAGATCCCCTGAAGTTTCTTTAAGCTATGGCGAATTTATGGTCTTGTAGTAGAGCTCAATGTTGTTTTCTGTTGTTTTCAGCGTAATACGAACACGACACGGTCAGAAAAACTTCCAACTGATCGTGATTACGCATGACGAGGGGTTTGTTGATATTCTTGGACGCGCTGACTTTGTTGACTACTATTATAGAATCTACAAGGATGACAAGTGAGCATACGATATTATTAGACCGATTACTTCTGATTTATTTTAATGTGATCTTTCCAGATCCTTTTTCCTAGTGTAGCGCATTTTCCTTTTTGTTGTTGTTGTTGTTGTCTTGACAAGTGAGCATACAACATTATACCGATTACTTCTGCTTTATTTTAATGTTATCTTCCGAACCCTTTTTTCCTAGTTCAGCGTATTTTCCTTTTTTATTCTTTTCTCTCCCCCCCCCCCCCCCCCCTACTAGAAGTGACATCTTGTCTCTATAGAAACTGCACTTGCACATTTGTGTTCTTGACTGTGAGATGGCCTACTCGTCTCCACTTCACTTTATTGATATCTGAAATGGGAGTCATTGATGTTCTTCTTTTGCTGCAGTGGTAAGTCCAAGATCCTACGACAAAGCGTCGCGTCACTGAACAGAACAGAATCGTACATTGAATAATACCGGAATGGTCCGGCATCAAAGACATGGCTCGAAATGAGTTAACACCTCAACTTGCGGCGTCTTGTTGATTGAAACACCATAACGACTTCTTGGGATTCCTTGAAGCTTCATAGAAGAGCGCCCTAAAGCTGCTTTGTTACAAAGGGCTGTTTGTCAGAAGCCAAAGAAGCTTAGTAGCAGGAATGAAATTTTGCCTTAGCTAAGAACGATTTGTAGTATACCAGAGGCTCTAAAACCGACACAACTGCTCGCCCGCGCCCGAACACTTATATATTGTACGACTAGTTTTATAAACTATAAAACTACAGTACAACTTGTCGCGCGCAAAACGTAGCACGGTGTAAATCGCATTCTTAGAGCTTGTTCAAGTTTTGTATTATCGAATAAAGCGAAGAAATACTATGGGTATAACAAGGTTTAGCCTTCCTTCGGAAAGTCTGGTTTTGAATTTCCTATTTTGATAGCCACCAAATGTTTGTTCGCGTTTATTAGCTGCAGTATTTAGGTGAATAAAAACGTTTTTACACAATAAAAATATAGGTTTTTGTGCGTCAGGACGTGTTACTACATGTGATGTAAATACATCTTCAAATTATACGCAATTTTACATAAGCAATCAAAGTTAAACATTTATCGAAACATCGAAATTCCATTTTTGATTAAAAAATTACATCTACACTAACACTCTCAATATTCGGTATCTTTTTCTGTCAGTATTGCAACAAACGTTTGTCGATAGGATAACTGAACTGTAACTAGTAAAAGTTACTAGGTAGGAATGCGTCAGTGGGTACCAATTATTTATAGTATTACTCCGACGAAGGACTAACGTCCGAAACGTCAGTTTTCTCGACCATCATTCTACGGTGTCCAACTTATCATTACATTTACAACTGTAGCTAGTTTTTATTACCAAAAAAATCCATCCATATGGTTTTAACAAAACAAACTTCATACATCCTGTTGTTTATATGTTGTAAAAAGGAAATAAACTACAGAAAAACTACCACAGGATTGTTAGTTGTACCACCGAGGGGGTATAGAATTGTTGACTGACGTGACAGCTTCCCTTTTCAAACTTTTATGGTTCGTTCCAGCATTTACGTCGGTGGACACAAGACTAGGGGATATTTGAATGCAAGAGTATAAGCTAAGAGAACGATAGTTCATTCAGTACCTATTTGCCACGCACACTCAACTAAAACACAATACCATGACAAAAGAAATAGACAAAGTAAAGTTCTGGTTGAGTGCTAGAGTGCAAATAATTAATCTGTGAAACTTTAGTTTGGCTATTCTTTCACGGTCATATGAAAATCACTCTAGTAATTAGTGTTTCAGGGATATATCGTTTGCACTCTAGTGACAAATAGTAACTAGAGTCGTTTTTATTGCACCGTGAAACGAAAATGACTAATTAGTTTGTGGCAGTGTGTGATAGTTTGTATTAAACACAAGGAGACCTGACTCGGTAGAATAGTTTTAGATCTAATACTAGTTATCACCACCAAATACTATGTATTAGTTTGAGTAATGTTTCGCAGTGCAATGAAAACGACTTATTTGTTAGTATTTTCTCTAAACCATTTCGTTTTTGCTCTAATAATAGTGGTGTGATGTTTTTAAGCCCAATGCAAATCAATCCTTCACTTACCTTAATTATAATATGCAGTCTTGTTAAATGACATTGCATGTGTGGGGGTTTTCGCAAACCATATATCCAGTCGGAAATTAATAAAAAGTACAGTGACTATGCAATGAATCATCATAGTTCCTATATGGGGCTTTCTAGCTTTTCATATACACTTAATTTATGCACGTGGCGGAATCATTTTCACTTGATTAAAAAGACTAGTTACACTCGCCACTTCAAATCTCCTTTCGTGTTTACTCAAAGACAATTCAACACTGAAAAAAATGGGAAAATACTATGGAGTTGATGTCATTGTTTTGTTGTCCAATCGATAGTGGTGTTGACATAAAAGGCGGGAACTGAGAGGTTCTTCTTCACACAGCTGACCAGATGGTCGTTACTTTAAACTTGTTTTGGTCTGTGTAGAGATACTCGGGAAGTACTGCTTGGAAATCTAGGTCTTCCCGTCATATCACTACTTGCCCGAAAACAACCGTATTAACCACAGGTAAATTAACCTTATTTTAAGATCGCATGCATCTTCGTGCAACTTTCATCTGACAGAGGACTGTGCGAACCGCTGCCCACAGAACATGTTACCCCGCGTGAGCTATATTATAGTTACTACTATTAAAACGGCATATAAACAGAGATCACAATGGTATAAGAATTATTTTGTTTGAAATGATCATAATTATTTTTCATAAATGTTTTATGCTTTTCAAATCCTCTTCGTGAAATTCGAGGAACACTGAATTTCATTCTTATTAGCTGAACATTTGCACAAATCGCCGCGTTTATTAGTTATTAGCGATTTATACATAAAATGTAAAGCTTCAAAAATGTGTTTATGAAAAGACTTAGACACTATTTTAAAGATATGAGAGTTTGTTAACTTCCTGGAACTTCAAGAAAAGAGGCTGTCGAAAATTAAGTATGCTATAAAATGGGATGGCCTCTTGGCAGACCAGCTTTCAAATTTGAATGTATTTAAGTTGATTGAACGACCGACAAATTTGTTATTCTTGTTATTTATTGATACATGTAGAGATATATAACGTGTTTTTTGAATATAATTTTTTGGTTCCCTGGTGCCCGTGACTTCAAACACTTTTAAATTATTGATTATCAGTTACAAGTCGTATTTAATAAGTATTGTTCAAAAAGAGGGCTGTCTGACTTGCCATACTGAATTGTACAGACTTTCCCTTACGGTTCATGCAGGGACCTATTGTAAATTCGTTAATATATTTTTATTGGCGGTATTCTTGTACATGTTTTGCTCTGATCTAGCCAGGATCTACTGAGTATAGCAAGAGGTAACAATGTCGCGGCAATATCGCTCACGCATGTTTCCACGATATTGAGTGGTTTAGCCTAGCTTCTGTGGAAACATTGTTGCAGCAACAAAACTGTTTCACTGTGCGCAACAATGCTGCCTCGTTGAACCATGACTTATAACTTCGCGCGTAGACGATGAAAACGCAATTACGTCCTCAATGAATAAGTCATATACAAAGAAACTAAGTTTGTGATAAACCCTCGTGATCGCCACTCGTTCCGTCATGCCTAAGGTCCTAACTCATAGTCGTGAGTCAGATGATGTGAGAAGAAACACAATCAGAAAATGACATTGTCGCGATGAAAAGAAGATGAATCTCAGACGATGATTATGTTGTAAATCATTATGTAATGTTTTATCAATTGTAATCTCAGCCTCGGTTGCAGCCGTCGATCTTATGTGGTACGCATAAAACTCCTGCAACGGAAGCTTGTAAAATCCGTCATTACACTCGATATCAAACATGAAAATTTACAGCCTATACGTACCGCGCGAGTGCGAAGACACATTTCGATCGATCGTGCGCGCGGCAACTTAATGATTGCAAATTCAAATCATTCTGAACGTCGATCCATTCATTTGTACTATACGTTTGCGTTTGTGTTAGACAAGAGAATTGGAGGAGGGGTCAATTTGCAGTCGAACTTCCTCAAGCACGTTAAGGCTGGGTTTTTAAGCTGTACTCAAAAAACTGCATTTTCCTACATATCTCAAAAATCTTTAATGACACGATGACGAAAGTGAACATTTCAGTCAAACATCGCATCCTTAATTTTTTTAGAGTATTTGTGGTGACTTTTAGTGGTCACGTGACTTTATGGCGCGAAAAGTAGTTATTTGAAAATGGGGTGGTGGTTTTAACATGTATATAAAAACTTTCTTATCAAAACTGACGGTACTTTGGTCAGTAACAATTATCTGTTTGGAATGGATGGATTCCGATTTTTGTCTTGAAGATAATGAGGAATATCCTAAATTCTGGTTTGGTCACGTGACCTGTTTTCCTAAATATCTCTAAAACTAAAAATGTTAGACAACCATTCCAAACAGATTTTGATTGGAAACTCTAACAGTAATATCTTCAAATAAAAACATTTTTGTTTTACTTTAAATTCGCCACCCCATTTTTAAAGACGTATTTTCTCGTTTCTAGGTCACGTGACCACCTAAGATAAAAAAAGCAACACTAAAAATTCAACAATCCCTTCATAACAACCTTATGATACAATTCTTATTTTGTTGTGTTTTATGTGAAACATATTACAATTAAAAATAATAAATGCAAAATACCCAGCCTTAACATGCTTGAGTTCAGCCTTGAAAAGAGTATGACTGACAAAAATGCACGGCTATCAAGGGAGATTATTAGCATTATTCTTAGAAATAGGAAAAGTACACTTTCAGTTTTTTTTTTTAACCTACTAAGATTTATAAACAAAACGTGAAAAAAGGTATCACCGATGCCATATTGATAGATCTTTCCCTGCAGATTAGGTACCTGCATGATGACAAACAAATTACCTCAGATAGCTGTGCTGCTGATCTTAGTACTGGCACTGGCAATAAGAAGTGAGTATATGAAACAGTGAAAGAAATATTAAGAGAAAAATAGCATATGCCCTTGGCGGGACATGTGATACTTTAATATTTCTTTCATTACTACAAACCCAACGCACTTTATTAAACTCGCACGCACGTTTACAAACCGAGCTTACTACCTTGTATGAAACATTACTTGAAATGCACTCGTTTAGAGATTGTGTCATGATTTTGAGAGACTCAGGTTTTGCTGATGTTGTTTTGACGCTCTCGATCATCACTTGTAAAATACATGGGGGAGGACTCCCTTGTTAAAGTTTTGGGAATCAGTGGTCATCGTTTTTTTTAAATATCCGACGTATGCAGAATAGCAGATTTATTACAAATTGCGACAGCTTTTTGGTATTACAAATTGTGACAGCAGTTATTACAAATTGCGACAGCTTTTGTTATTACAAATTGCGACAGGTTCATTACAAATTGCGACAGTTATTACAAATTGCGACAAAGTTATTGCAAATTGCGACAGGTGTTACAAATTGCGACGATTATTACAAATTGCGACAGTACAAATCATCCTTGCCCTACGATATATGAAAGTCCTCCCACGAGCACTTGAACACGATTCAACGCACCACAAAATTAATTATACGCTTTATAAACTACAACGTCATTGATCGTTTTAGCCTCATAACTGTGGTGTTCTTTCTCGCAGAAAGTAACGGCCAAGTCGAGCTAAAAGGGGACAACGCTAGATCTTTCCTACAAGGTCGCTCAATACAAAAGCGTTTGTTTGGAGGCTGGCACGAGAACGCAAAAGAGCTGACTGGAGGACTGGTTCCTTGTGATCACTTTAAACGGGCAAAACCAGGACGGCCATGTAGACCACAGTAGTTACACCTCTTGTAATAAAGCAATATCTCTGGAACCAAACTGAATGTATTTTTTTTATAACTACAGATCAATAAAAGGCACCTAAATAGCGAATGAAATACGTTTATGTAGTGGATATGGACGTTCCTGTGTAAATGAATTTGTGAGACTTTGTGCAGGGAAGCTTTTTTCTTTATTTTAGGTATTAAAATTACAGTATAAAATGAAGGTCCAGGGGCCGCGCCACGTATTTTGGATCGCCAAAGCCGGAAGTTATATCTACCCTAGAAAATTTTGAAAATATAACTCTCGCGGAATTGCGATTTCCGGCGTTCTGAAAAGCATTGAGACCACAGAAAGCATCAAGTAATTACATTTTTAATAATTTCACTATGAGAAAAGGTATTTCTCATGGTTACAATGATATTTGAAATGCGGGAAGAATTATTGGGGGGGCTATATCTATAACTACGGGGGGAGGGGGGGCTATAATTATGGTGATACAGAGCTCAAACGGGAAACAGAGTACTGGGTATGAGTTAAAAACATTGAACAACAACTTTAAAGCTGAAACTATGGTGATTCAGAGCTCAACCAGGAAACAGGGTACTGGGTACGAGTTGACCCTGGGGTCTAGGTTCTATTTCATCATTACATACATGATATAAGTGCTTACAATGTGCCCATGAAATAGAATCTAAATAGTTACTACCTATTAGTTCTTATTTAGTGAATATTTTAGACAAGTAAGTTATAACGAGGTATTGATTCCTTTGTATTTGCCTTTTCTTAGACTGTTCTGGTTGAATGATAGCATCTAAATAGTCCCTACATGGAGACTATCATGTGGAAACTAATATTAGACTTTATTTGATGGACATAGTGTAAGCACTTTACCATATTTGATGTCAAAACTTCTTGCGCTTAACTCATGAAAGTCAATATTTTTAGATATTCCTCAAAAACTCATTTCAATGATATTGGTTTCAGTTCTTTAAGAATCAGATATCCTTTCTTACCGATTAACAGGTTAGCTCAGTTGGGAGAGCGTTGGCTGTTAACCGGGAGGCTGCGGGTTCGAACCCTCAACCGGACCATCACTCAGGGTATTTAAATAATTGAGGAGAATGTTCTTCGATTTATAATTGTAAGTTTTCGCGTCTTCTCGGATAAGGACGATAAACTGGAGGTCCCGTCTAGCCACACTACACATTAACCATTAACGGGGGGACGTAAAAGAACGACTGAGGACGCAGGTAATGACCATCCTCGGTGATAGGCCTACACTAATACATACTAATTACTAATCAACCTCATGCTTGTAAATCCGGATTACATACTATAAAATATTAAAAATTGTAAAGCGCATTGAAACCTCGGGTGAAAATGCGCTATATAAGCACTACATTACACTTTCTGTATAAAATTTATTGATATAATATTTATCTAATATTCTATTGTTGCCATTAACAACAAATTCAGCTGCAGTATACCATACACGTAAATTATAATTATAGTTTATGGCCCTTTAAAGGAAAAGGAAAGGCTTTAAATATAGATAATGTCATTTGTTAGTTCTTTCAACTTAAAAAATTGGAACCGGCTGACTGTGTTCTTCTACTGCTTCATTCATTTCAGTTTTGAAGGGCGAATTGTTTATAATGATTTCTACATGATCAAAAGTATAATAAAGTAGTTTATCTTTTACTTAAAATATGTAGTTTGTTATGATTTCTTCTTGTTCTTCACCACGATAGGGACTACAATGACACAACATGAAATATTCAATTATTAGACAGTACTATTCACCTTCCTCACACAATGTACATTCATACAAAACTACGGCAAGTATAGAGTGCACACACTAAAAGTGTGCAGCATAAATACCACTAAACTATTTACTATTAAATAGTGACAACTGCTGTGCACATTTTGTTTGCATTTTTATTACTAATTATTGAAATTTTAGTTATACTTGTCTGAATAGTGCAATTTTATGCAAAGTTTTTTTTGTTTAATTTCAACTATTCCGTACACTTAGCAACTAGAGATTCAAAGATTTACTGTTTGCACTCTATTGTGTTCTTTTGTTAAATAAGTGCTTGCATTCTAACTGTTTGTACACCAATTAAGTTTTATTCAACTAATACAGTGATCATACAAGTCAATCTATAGATATCTGTCAAGCTGACAGTGAAATAAAACCACTAGTTTAATGTTCCAATAATTTAATAATGAAAAGAGTTTACAAATTGTATGTTTGTTACATTATTTTAATTGATACTTACCAATTATGATCACCAAAATAATTACCACCACGAAGGCAAATACAAGCTTTAACTGCAAATGGATATAAAAATCCAAATAAGCTTGAAGAGTTCAAACAACATCAAACAACATTGAAGGGTTGTTTTAGTTTGATGTTCCATTTCTTTACATATTAAGTAACTTAATTCTCCTTCTAGTGAAGGGTCAACATTGTAAAATGACTGGAGTCACCTTTTGAGATTTTTGCCAATTTATTCCACTTACAAACTAAGGGACCTTTTTGTTCTCCATATGGGTGATTTAAATGATTACATAAAATATTTTATTATATAACATACAGTGTTTCTCTCATGTGATAAAAACACATGTGTTCAGTGATGATATTCCTTTTTATCAATTTGGATTTTTGTTCAGCCAATCACAAAGCGAGATTTACTTTTTAAGCCAATCAGAAAGCAACTTTTTGCCAGAATGTTATATAATAAACAGAATAATACTAGGTCGCTTGGAGATATGAAATTTATCCCAGTCTGCTTTGTCAACTTTCACAGCAATTAGTGCAAATTGTTTCATTAATATCCACTGGGATTAAAACACTGGTAGTGGTAGTAAAATGATGGCATAAATCAAATCACCTAATGACAATGGTAAATGATGAATTGGCCAGGGATTATTTATAGGGTGTACACATTCTGCAAGAGGGGATGACTCATTTTGCTCATGGTAAATAAGAAATTGCACAGAAACATTATTGAAGAAACAAACTGATACAATGTCTTCTCAGGAGGAGGGGGTAAATACCCCTGCACTCCTTGACCTATAAATCCCTCCTGCAACTTACCCTGCAGTTTTGCCACCATAGTTTTCTTTGCAGTTTTCTTGATCCAGAACGGAATTGAAATGCATTCATCTCTAAGTTTTCTACAATAGTAAAAGTACATGAATTTAATATATTTGTTGAATGGCCAGGACAAATCCCTGGGGGGGATTCAGGTCAGATTAGGAAAGGGATGCTCGTCAAAACTTTTGAAAATGGCCCTGAAAGGTACCAAAGTCCCATCAAAAGGGTACCAACTCAAAAACCAAAAATTGGATAAAATAGTCGTAAAATCATGATTTTGAAAAAGGTACCAACTGTAATAAATTTTGAGAGTCTGAAAACCACAAAGAGACCCTAAAAGGTACTAGATCTCCAATATGGATCCCTAAAAGGTATGGCAAGCATCCCTACCCTTCGAAAAAGAGTTAAACCAAACAGAGTGTTATCCAAAAACCATTAGAATGTGTGATCCCATTTCCATGGCCTAGCTGTGATATTAATGATGTAGTTTATGATACCCATCCCTGTATCATACTGTGCCATACTTTTTACATGCTATATTCAAGCAAAAAATCATCCAATACTACAAAATCCCAAGTCCCCTTTCTCACCTGATTTTTCATGAAGATCATCTATCTTGGCTCCTCTGTCTAATACTTTAGAGATATTGTTTTGCATGATATTCACTACACTTTTGACTTCATTCTTCACTCTTGCTATATTATCATTGCCTTTTGGCTCGTTTGACTGAGCACCTGGTCCAGAAAATCTAGGATTTCAAAAAGTTTCAAAAGTCTGGATTATTTTTTGTCTGACTTGTTTAGTGAAACATTGCTGGACAGCAAGGGCAATATTGCAGCCCTTTTAGCTAGGGGAACCACCAATAGTTGATTATAGCAGGGATTGGTTATTTTTAGTCTGGCTTGTTTACCCAGGTTGAGCATCTTGGTAAGATCTTGTAAGATCTGGCATGATCATGTAAGATCTTATGCAAATCTTGCCATGTAAATATCTTGCCATGATCTTGCATGATATAGGCAAGAATCTGCCATGATTTAAGCATGATCTTAACAAGATTTTAGCACGTTGTTTAACTACAAAACATGCCAAGATCTTGTCATGTTCTTGTAAGATCTTGGCATGTTTTTACATGGAAAATATCCATGATTAAGTTAAGATCTTGACATGATCTTTACAAGATCTTGTAATGATCTTGGCATGATCTAGTTAAGATCTTGGCATGGTTTTTAAAATTTATCTTGGAAAGAACTTATCAAGATCTTGGCAAGTTTTAACATGAAAAATATCCATGATTAAGTTAAGATCTTGACATGATCTTTTCAAGATCTTGTAATGATCTTGGCATGATCTAGTTAAGATCTTGGCATGGTTTTTAAAATTTATCTTGGAAAGATCTTATCAAGATCTTGGCAAGTTTTAACATGAAAAATATCCATGATTAAATTAAGATCTTGACATGATCTTTTCAAGATCTTGTAATGATCTTGGCATGATCTAGTTAAGATCTTGGCATGGTTTTTAAAATTTATCTTGGAAAGATCTTATCAAGATCTTGGCAAGTTTTAACATGAAAAATATCCATGATTAAGTTAAGATCTTGACATGATATTTACAAGATCTTGTAATGATCTTGCCATGATTCAGTTAAGATTTTGACATGACTTGATGTGAAAAATCTTATCAAGATCTTGGCAAGTTTTCACATCAAAAAAATATCCAAGATTTAGTTAAGATCTGATCGTTTGTCTGTAATGTTCTTTGCAATTTCTCTTCTTCATTTATTTCTATATTCATTCTTGTAAAAAAATGTGTATAAATTAAAGGAAGCATGTCAATAATGTTATGTATAAGCCTCGTTATAAAGTCAGGGCTTGGACCCCCGATTATGCACCACGTGCTTCGTCAGTGTGTCTTGTACGTAGGGTTTTGCGAAGTAACCACGTTTGCAAACTTACTATTCAAATTAATTACTTCTCACCCCAATACACAACAAATAACAACATTATACTCAATGAGTAGACAGCAATAAAAAAAGATAAAATATTAAAATATACTTTGTACTCAGTTCTGTATGTTACCAAAAGTATTTCTAAACATGATATCATTTTATTATAATCCATTTTTCATGAAAATTATCCATGATTTAGTTGAGATCTTGACCTGATCTTTTCAAGATCTTCTCATGATCTTGGCATGATTTCCAAAAAAAATTTAATATAATGGTTTAAAACATATGAGAAACCAAGTTTTTTTTACGCTTGTGTTTTAATGAACGAGAGGTTTACAGAAAACAAGTTTAGAATAACCGTAAATAACCCTTGCAACAATTCCTGTTTTAATTGATTTGTTTATTCATTAAATTCCCAACACACTCACATAGGTTTCAGTTCTGTTTTCTTTGCATTATCCATCAAGTTTCAATCATTTAAGCTTATAATAAGGAAATTAAAAGCAGGGATTTTTACTGAGCTAGAAAAACGAATTTCAAAATGGCTGCCACTACGAGAGAGTCCTGGTGACGAGTTTGTACCATGTGACCTGATTTATCCAATCAACAATCATTTGAGCACATGTACCAAACGTTCAAACACAAAATAGTAGAGTGGCGGTTTATCTTCATTCTGATGGCATTTTTTGCTCCTTTGATAGCAATTTATACCATTTATTACTGTGGATTTCTAAGGATTTGAAAATTGAATGTGTTTCATGAGTTTTCACAGTGACAAAGCATGTTAAAAAGGATATAAATTGCTTGTTATTTGTTGAATACCGTTGGAGATGAACTATGCATGATGATGCCTAATATACGATGTTCTACTCTTTATTCCACAATTTAAAGACTATTTCTTCTTCTTTGTGGTAAGTTCCTTTTTGGTTTTTAATCACAGTAATCTAAAACAGCGTATTTCTGAGTGACAGTTTAGGAGATTGTGTGTTAAGTTAATACATGAATAAAGTTACAATTTGGCAAGACAAGTCTTGTTTATACGAATATTACGACTTATACTTGACGGTTTGATTTTATTATGAATATTGAAAAGCTTTTATTACTTATTTTCAGGTATAATTTGTTAAAGGCTTTCATCTGAAACTGAAGTACTGTAAAGCGATGTCAAGAATGATTTCAATGGGAAACTGAACACAAAATATAAGTAAACTTCAATAACTTAATGCTTCAACCATTATCAAAATAGAGATTAAGTTAGATTTTACTTTCAATGTTTTGGTGTTGTTGTCAGAAATAGTGATTATATAAGGATGATAACTTTTTTTAAAAGTGCCTATACTGTAAAGTGCACAATGTTGAACATAACTCTGTTAGATTTTGACTGTGAACATGAACACAAACTCAGCATACCTTGATGAGCAAAATAACTGTTATTTTTGTCTTTATATATTGTGTTCATACTGCTTGTGTGAGCCAGGCTTTATTGATCATGAATGATTAAAAATCATAGGCTGCAATCTTTAATAGCGGACGGTATGTTATGGACAATTTAATATCTTAAGCACTGTGGCATTATAGAAAGTTGCTTGATTTGGTTATGTGACCACTTGGTGGAAGGAAATATTTGTGTAAATATGTTTCAGTTTAAAAATTATTTAGTTGCATTTCATCTGCAAAAGTTCTAGGCCTGGTTCATGATTAGTAGAATAGTTAAGAATGGTTTTGTTTCAATTAGACTGGCCAAGACACTGCTTGTAGAATTACTCTGATGCTTGAGTGTTTAACTATATACATTCTCTGTATTTCATACACTCAAGGCTCATTGTGAATCTATTGTTTTGTGGCCAGTAAAGCGAGTGTGGTGAAGGTGTATTGTCATTTCAACCTACCTGCTTAAAATTGACACAGCTAAGTCTTGAAATTAACTTGTTTCGTATCAACTTGTGAGCTCCCAAAAGCGAGATATTCGTCAAAATAATGAATGTAGATTTTGATAGTTTTCTGTACCTTAACTTTTCTTGTTTATATCCAAGTTGTTGTAATATTATGTTAGAAGCTAGTGTTGGCTGTTCATAAAAATAAGTGTATATATTATACCTTTTTAACTTTCAAGTTTTTATACAATATTGCATATACTTTCAGCTGTTGATTAAAAAGCTATTTTTTTAAAAAAGATTGTGTTTAATTTATTGTTCTTTTCTTTAAGAAATGATTGTGATTTTGTATCAAGTCTAGATCTTGTCAGGATCATGGTAAGATCTTGTCAGGATCATGTTAAGATCATGTCAGGATCATGATAAGATCATGTCAGAATCATGGTAAGATCTTGTCAGGATCATGTTAAGATCTTGTCAGGATCATGAAAAGATCTTGCCAGGATCATGGTAAGAACTTGAAATATCTTACAGGATCTTGCAGGGTTTTTTCCATGATCTTGGCATGGTCTTGTCAGGATCATGTAAGATCTTGTCAGGATCATGAAAAGATCTTGCCAGGATCATGACAAGATCTTGTCAGGATCATGACAAGATCTTGTCAGGATCATGACAAGATCTTGTCAGGATCATGACAAGATCATGTCAGGATCATGGTAAGAACTTGAAATATCTTACAGGATCTTGCAGGGTTTTTTCCATGATCTTGGCATGATCTTGTCAGGATCATGTAAGATCTTGTCAGGATCATGTAAGATCTTGTCAGGATCATGTATGATCTTGTCAGGATCATGTAAGGTCTTGTCAAGATCATGTAAGGTCTTGTCAGGATCTTGCATGAATCTTGACAAGATTCTCAACCTGGGTAGTGAAACATTGCTGGACAGCAAGGGCAATATTGCAGCCCTTTTTAAGGGAACCACCAATAGTTGTTTATAGCAGAGGTTGGTGATTTTCATAGGGGAGGGGGTAATTGGGGGGAAGGGCAACTTTTGTTATTGTTATGTTAAAATGAGGGATGTGGCAAAAATTTACAAACTTTTCAATACATCGGTAAGATTTTTTGAGGCCAATCCTTCAATGAAATCCCCCCCCCCCCCCCCAAAAAAAAAATGATACATACACAAATAATATTATTAAGTTATATCCTTACATATTGGCACCATCTTCATCAGAATCATCCAAGTTTAAAAGAGACGTCTAAAAACAACCAAAACGATTGTTACTGTTGAAGAAGATATGAAAAAATACTCTACAATGCCCTATAAACACTTCATTTAGCAAATCATGACCAGTCAAAACTGATAGCCTCGACGAAACGTCAGACAGTCTATAAATTGATTTTATATTGTTTTCCAGTTTCGAACAGTAATTTCAACTGTAATTTAACTACTACACAAAAAAATATCACAACGAGTACATGTACAAACACCCAAATATTTACCCTTTCTGAATGTCTTGATTCTGCTCTGTCTTCTGGTAAATTCCGACTAAATTTTGGCGGCATTTTGACCTACAAATCTCAGAAAATGGTGGACAGCTGATTTGTGGCTTTCCAACGTAATCTATTTTTTGGTCAACTGAAATAACTTGCAGTCAAAATACACTTCTCTATTAAGGAGATTACATCGCTCATTCGTATGTTGACCTTAGACGTTAAATTACTTGATATTTTTATAGTTTTTTAATGTATTTCTTTCACATTTCAATGCATCGGCAGGTTCGAGCCGGATGACGTCGACGTAAGAGAACTGCTGAGCAGCCAAGCAAAGACAAAAATCCATAGTAAGGGAGGGGAGGGTCATAGTACACCAAATTCATAGCAAATAAAACAAACAACAGTCAACGAGCAAATAAACAAAAAAGAAACAAATAGATAAAGACACAACAATAAAACACAATTAAACAAATAAAATATTGAGACACAAAACAAATAAATAAAACAAAAAAAATATAGTGTAATATATAAAAAAACATTTGACAAAGGTTTTGTTTATTTTTTAGGTATCTGTTCTCAAACACTTCTATTTACAACGCATATATCACATTTTGTGGATGCTTTATAAACAACTTCTTGATGATGTACAATATATACACTTTGCTAAGATGTTTATAAGCAGAGATATGAAAGAGTGGATTGAATTGAGGAGTGCCAGATGGGAGCCAATAAGAGAGTCATTGCACAATCGGCTGGATTTTCAATATTTATCAAGCTTGATATCAAATGATGTTGTAGTTGAGCATTTTGGATATTCAGTTCTTATAATTTCATTTGGAAAACAATAATTTATAGATATCTAGACTTTGATGCTCCTTGTCCTACAGTCACTTGCGATCTGATTGGTGAATGATCTGGACGTGAAAATGACTGAGTTCCAGCAGATGAGGATCCACTTCGTCTTGATAAAAGCTGATCAGCAAAGAACATTGCCTATAAAAAAATTAATGATTATGAGAGAAAGAAATAGTGATGAAGACAATTAACAGGCCCAACTTATAGGCTGTATTACAATGTACAAGTGGAGAGTTTCGTCGCACAAAAAACTATAGATGCATGGATTCAATAAGATTGGATGGTATAGGTGGCTGAGCAGTGTTAGTGTCAATCTTTTACAGCTGTAACACACAAGTCCTATCCCTGTCAGCCATGATGATATGTGAACTGAGTTTGTTTGATGTTTGATGCACAAGGGTATTATTCTGGTTTTCCTTCCTTGTCAAAATCAACATACATACAAAGATGTGTATAAAATAATTAATGTAGGGGTAGTGGGTTAGCCTCTGTCGACACTATATGCCTTTATATAAATTTGCAGAACAAAAGGCAATATGTGGATGATATGTGTAAAATAATTATTTTCTTAGAATGCAATTTGATAGGAAGAAGTGAAGAATTTATAGTAAACAAAAGCCTCAAAATTACTTGTTTTGTTTATTTATTCTATACATAAGTAAATTATTGGTTCCTATGCTCAGTCCTGATATTGTTCCCAAGGGTGGGTTAAGCTGCACATTAATTAAACAACATACAGAAGCAAAAGGAGAGTGCCCCCCCTGACTATGACATCTATGTCATCAATGATATGAAAACTTCTTATACAAGCTACCTTTTGAGCACTAACGGTCTGCACACCAATACTTTTCATCTTCTTGATTGGTTGTAATGGCGGTGAAGGTGAACCACGTAACCTGTCTGTTCCTAGTTTAGGTTTAGATCTTGGAACTATTCCTAGATCACCTAGTTTGTAGTGAGGTAAGGGTCTATTGATGGCAGCAATGGATGGTTCAACCAATGGTGTACCTCTCCTGTTTCATAAAAAGTTGTAAATGTAATGATAAGTTAGACACCGTAGAATGATAGTAGAGAAAACTGACGTTTCGGACGTTAGTCCTTCATCGAAGTAATACAAGAATAAAGGAAAAAAAGAATGGGTATAAATAAGATAAAAAAATACAAAGGTGACCAATGAGAGAAGCGAAATTGTCAAAACAAAGCATGTCGACAAAAGGTTATAATAAAAAGATGATTTTAAATTGGAATGAACAATGCTTGAAATGATTACTTGCTATATATTCGCAACTCACATAATACCCAATTGTATTACACAAAAAAAATCTAATAACAAAGATAGTATAATATATACGATTATTTCTGTTGGATATGTAGTGTGAACAATAGAGATGAATAGCTCCATACTTACGGTTTTGTCTTGGGGATGTGTATGCCCAAATCTGGCTGTGAGCTGCCATAACTAGCAGAACTTTTCTGTACAAAGTCTTTAGCACTGGGCCCAACACCAAACTGAGCTGCTTGATTTAGAATATCAAGTAGTGTCTGTACTAGGTTGTCCCTTTGTGATATCATGTCAGCTTTACTATATGGACTACTGTCATCTATTGGCTGCAGGGGGAAAAGAATTGAACTAAATCAGGGCTCAAAATAAGGGCAGGTCAAAGGACCATGTCCCTCCAGATTTGCTACTTGACCTGATAAATTAGAGTTTGAAAGGACAAGTTGACCTTCTTATTTTTGAGGGAACAAACTTATCTTGCAGATGCATTTTTAAAAAAGATTATTACAAATTTTGACCTTTCAAAATAATGGGTAATAACCTTCCAAAAATGTATTGGTAAGGTCATCTTGACCTATAGGATGTAATTTATGCCAGGCTGTTATTTCAAGCCTTGTAAATCATGGTTTAAATTAAATGTATGAATTGACTCAACTAGTAAAATAGACATCAAGAATTAATATCTAAGTACCATGCTTACCAAGAGAGAACTTTTCAGTGCATCAGCTGCAGTGGCCAGAATAATAACAAGACTATCTTTTGTCTTCATAACAAGGTCACGATCCTTGCGTACTTTAGTCAGCTCTGTCTCAGTACTTTCTGTCTTGTTATATTGTTTCTAGAATTATTTTCATTAAAAAAATACTCAATACTTTGAAATGTAACATGAGTACATGCATTGATTATGAACAGATAACATACTGGTTATGAAACACTAGTCTCCTTCGCAGCCACTAATAATGTCGGGCTTCCTGGAGGGGGACACAGGAAGCCCGACACTAAAAGTGGCTGCAAAGGAGACTAATGAGACACTAAACCCCTCTAAACTCAGGTTATATTTATCTTGATATTAATGGAAGCAATTATGAATAACAATTGTATATAAACCACAGTCAACATTGTGGCATTTAAATCTGTTCTTTTAAAAAAAGTCTGATTGACAGGGATATCCTACAGTTTAGCCAATCAGAACATGCTATTCAATAGAACAAAGGATTGTGTGCCAGGAATATCTCACAGTTTAGCCAATCAGAACATGCTATTCAATAGAACAAAGGATTGTGTGCCAGGAATATCTCACAGTTTAGCCAATCAGAACATGCTATTCAATAGAACAAAGGATTGTGTGCCAGGAATATCCCACAGTTTAGCCAATCAGAACAAGCTATTCTAATGAATAAAGCGCTTGCCTAAACTTGAGGATGTCCTGGTTTTAATCTTTTTCAAAAGCACAGATTTAAATGGTCAAGTAAAGAAATGCAATATTAGTATATGGAATTGTGTGACAGCTGACTATGTCCATTGTAACTAGAGTTAATACCTTGAGTTCATCAGTAACACTGGCAACTTGTGATCTCAACAAAGACACTTCACTCTCCATCTCTTTATTTCTCAACTCATATTCTTCATATTCAGCTAAAAGTTCTTCTTGTTGTTTTGATTTTTCTGCCAGCATACGTATGATCTTCACACACAAAAAGCAAAGAATTTCATCAGACTTTGTACAAAATGTTCCAATAAATAAAGGAGACAATAGAGACAAATGGTCCCTATATTTTATATATATTATAAAGCCACTTTCTCATGAGAGGGAACGGTAGAGTTACTATACCACTTGGATGTGACAGGTTATTTGAATACAATATGATACGGTACTATTTCCCACTCATACAAACAACACTCTATCTTGTATAGACTTACCTTTTGATTACTACTATTTTTCCTAGCCAATTCTTTCTCATTGTGCTCCAACATGTCAATATGTAGTTTTTGTTTCTTCTCCTTCTCCCTGAGTTCATCATTTTCCTGAATTAGTTCCATTGTTTTGTCAGACATCTTTGCTAACTGTGCATTGATTGACACATTCTCTCGAATTGTCCTCTTTGTTGTTTCCGCCATTTGTTTGTTTGAGACCTTACGAAATTCTGCAGCAACCTGGTTCAATCGCAAAACCATCTCTTTCTTTAATCTTAAAGAAAAACAATAGCACAATGAAATCTATACAATCTCTTTGGAAATTTGATAAACATTTGTGTGGTCTTTTATCATTTTATTTAAGTTTATACATCCTAAACTAATATGTACAATGTATAATTGATACAATTTATTACTATATTAATAAAATTTCTTACCTATCTTTATCAACAACTGCTTTTCTTTCTAAATTATAAATCACATCTTTATGTTCTTTCTGTTGTTTTTCTAGTTCTTCTTCCATTTTGGCAAACTTTGCCATCAGATCTTCTTTTTGAACTCGAAATTCTTCTAAAGAAGCTAATTTCCCTCCTAAGACCATATTTTCTGATGTAAGTTGGTCTTTGATTTCTTGCATTTCAGTTCTTAAAGTAGCTAATTGGACTTCAAACTGGTCTTTTTCTGCATCTTTAGCCTGTTGTAGACCAATCAGTCGATCTTGTAAGTCTGCGATTTCGTCGGCTCGTTGTTCGAGCTGTTTCTTCAAAAAAGATACAATTTCTTTCTTGTCCGTTGTTTGCTGTTCATATTGAGACTTATAGTCTTCATTTTTAAGTTCGAGCTCGTCGCATTTCTTTTGATATCGACCTAATCTTCCTTCCAAGTCACGAATTTGAATCAAGAAATACTCCTTGGAAAGTTCGGTCAAAACTTCAGTTGAAACTGCCGAAGTTGCAGACTTTCTACCGCTCTTTTTTCCACTCTTCTTCTTCTTTCCACTCTTTTTACCCTTCTTCTTAGGCGGCATGTTTTCCTAATCAGAGTTTTCAAAGATAAAAGTCGTCCTCAACTAGAACCTATCTCTTGTTTTGTGTTTTTTTCAATATGGCCGATGATTATACTGTTACCATAGTGACAGGGTCGAAACACTGCTTGTTACCAGTCTTTATTGTACTCACAGCCAGAGGACACCATACGCAAAGACTATCAAATTTTTAATAACTAGTTTCAAAAACCCGTAAAAACATTTTATCGTATAACATTTTATAATACCTGATAACACTTTATTGTACATATTTTCTTTTGAATTTCTTTGGTGTTTTCGGTGCCATATTATATTATGCCGTTATTTCAGCTGTTCGACAGTTGTGCGGAAAACGACTATGTATATTTGCAATTTTAGGTATTTCTTCACTTCGTTTTAAAAATGTGCAAAAAGTTGATGTAAATCACACTACTGCTTTCCCGAATTTATTTATTCACTTCATTAAAAAACACACTACTGCTCTCCCGAATTTATCATACAGGTGATGCAAAGGGGGCCACAGGCAACCCAGACAATCTATTCCCCTCCTCTAAATTTTGTCGCTATAGAAATATTCAAATGGTGACAAAACTCAGGGTAGGGGTGGTCAAATTAAGATTTTCTGGGTTAAAAAAAGGCAATACAAGAACGGCGTGAAGGAGGTCAAAAGATATTAATAAAATTCAAAGAGCATCGCATTTTCTCATTTAGACTTTTTAATAATGATAACGTCCCAGTTTTATTTTACACTAACTGACAGCAGCAATGCACTTTTAGAACGCTTAACAATTCAAGCATCAAGATTCAGTTAAATCTAAGGGTTAAAGACTCAGGAAGTCGTCAATATGTCAGCTAAAGAAATACGTGGAGTCAAGAACCTGCTTCACATCGAAATCACCTGGAAATAAAACAAGAAAGCAGATCAATGAAAATTACACCAAAAAAAAAAATAATAATAAAAAACATTTACAGTACATTATTTGGAGTTATTCTTATGAAAAACTCAAATTTCTGTTGACAAAATAATTACCTAAAACCCAGGGGCCGGCATCCTCGGAAACCCAGGCGGTATACTCTGTCGCTCAAAAGTCGCTCCCAGTCAGAGAGAGTTTCGAGCGACAAAGTATACCGCCCGGGGTTCCGAGGATGAGGAGCCGGTTGTACTGTACGAAGCTTGATACTGCTATCTACTGGATAAATCGCTATCCAGCGGATAAAGTCTAAAGAAATCCGATGGAGTGGATAACTTTATTCATGCTTCGTAAAACCGTCCCCAGTAGTGTAACTGTCCAAATCGTGACATGTAACACGAGATTTGAAATTTACCTTTTTCAGGTAGCCCGTCGAACGAGGCTTGCTTCACTGGCTGATAATCGTCTCGTTTTAGTTTTAGAGGACGAGGAAATCTGAATATCAAGAAACATCATTAATGTTAGTATTTGGAAATGAAGAAAATTATGAAAACTAAACAAAGAAATGGTTGGGTATATACTTACTCCAGTCCACCGTAGTTTGTCTCGAAGTGTTTTTGCAAATCTTTTAGAATTGGCTGTGAATGGAGAGCGACAAACTGCTCACGACAAATCTGAAAAAAAGATCGAAAAAGATTTCTAATCATGATCAAATGATAATATATATATCATTAATCAATCCACTGAAATGTCTTATCAGCATATACATTGAGAAAGAAAGAATTAATACACTCAACACCAGTAAGCATGAAATACTGAGGATATTTTGGAAAATATTCAAGAATACAAAGACGTGAAATCCTTTAAGGAGGTGGTGCGAACCCCCCTGTACCACTCCCCTACGTCCACCACTGCAACATGAATTCACGTTTACCTTATTCATAATATCAATACTAGCAGCGTGTGTCCAGAAACTGTCGTGTACTGATGTAAAAGTAATCCCATCTCTTTGCGAGTACAGTGCGCTAAGCATCATATGCGTAGAGTCCAGTGAATGGACAAAATTTGGCGGGAAAGCGCCACGCTGTTTCCTGGAATCAGGAGGTGATGACGCAAACCCTTTTGCTGGAATTTCGATTCCTTGTAGTTTAGTTCTGATCACTTTGACTGCTCTTTTGCTGTACGGCTGACAGACATATAGGGATAGCGGTGTATACCAATCAACCATGTGACCCGTGTAGGCTACGTGGGTAGCAGCAATAGCCAGCCAGTCCTGTGCAAAAACAACATGAGATCATTAGTTACTGGTTATATCGAACCATCAGTGTTGAGGTCGATCATTACTGTTGGAACGGTTACTGGGATTGGATAAAACGACGAAAACAAAGAAAGCCTGGTTTACAGTGAGCACTGTGTATTGTTCGACACATGGATGGCCTTCTTTGTTTTTTCTCATCAGTCATTGTTATTTTGTCCAATCACAGGCATCGTTCTGCCAGTAGTGGTTTACCGGAGAAGAACCTTGATATATCCTGAGGGACTCTATCGATAATATGGACAGCTGCAATGCTATTCAGTTTTTAATTTCAACGTTTGTACTTTACCTGAATTGCCTTTGCTCTTGTAAATAACTGGCCAATGCTAGCAAACACTTTATGTACAAGATAAGCCGATGAATCAAACAAGATGCGTTCATCAATATCCAGGTCTTTCAGTTGACGCTCAATCTGTAGTCGGCCACCGACGAATGTTACACCATAGACTATCGTCATTACAGTTTGTTTGATGACTTTGCGCTTTACTTTACCGTCCAGTTGCTGCGCTATCTTGTGACCTAAAACAAAATGCCAAATTAGGGGGAACAGTTAGATAATTGATGGAAGATTGCGGACATCCGCAAAAATCGTGCAATGAAAATCCGACTAAAAAATCAAAATCAAAACTATAAAGTCTGATTTACATGGAACAATTCATCGTGTGCGATTTTTAGTATACATGCAACTAGTTGTGAGGTTCAAAACCTTCTCACAGTAGTCATAGGACATTCTAAAACAACTTTTTAATTCAAATCACCTTTCTCGGCATCGCTTACTCTAGCTATCTCCACTAGTTTTGCGACTTCTTCATAAACATCCTGAGGACGATCATCTGGTAGTAGATTGACTTGTTTAGCACCATAACTGTCTCGACCAAGAGCTGCGTAATGTTGCAAGCCATTACATGAACCATCTTGGTGCAAAGGATGATGGGAGATGTACTTGGTGTGGTCGTTACTACGGACAGCCTTAGTGATCTCGATGCACGTTGCTAGGGTCTGCCACGGCTCGTCGGCTGTCATCCACCATTGACGACCCTAAAGAACAAAGGTTACAAAGTTACCAACACTCATACATAGTTCACACGAACGATTTTCATGGTTAAGTCAGAAGGAAGCTGATACAGTAAGGTCATATGATGGAAATATACTTCGTGATTTATTTATATTGTTGTTTATGCATTCATTTCTTCAATCTTTCATCCATTCAGTCGTCTCTCGCTCTCTTTCTCTCAAGAGCACTCACAAAGCACCACGAGAAGGAAGGAAGAGAAAGTGGAGAGTGTCCTGGGACAAGGGACGAGTCCCTACCGTCAATGGGTTGTCGGCGGAGTCCATTATCTCATCTATCATCTCATTGGCGTATTCTTCACGCTCATCTAACGATGCCTTCTTCTTGGCCCCATGTAGGTTTGTGAGGTGAATCTTGAGCCATCGTAGACCATGTTGACCTAGAGGCACACCTTTAGCGAACTGTAGCATACCACGATTCAAATCGTCCCCTAGAAAACAGAGTAAAACAATTGAATAATATGGACTTGGTAAACCAGCCAAAAAACAATTATTCTTTTTTTTAGCTTTATTTTTCCTTTTCCATTTACGTAGATTAGTTATGTACTAACATTTATTGAATTAACATTATTGAATGTTGAATTGTATTAACTTGCAATGTAATTATTAATGTAATATGTAATGTAATTATTGTAATCATATTATTATTCATATTACTATAATCAGTCGTTTTCGTATGAGTGGGAAACAGTACATTTACGACAACGCTACGATATGGTAGAAACTATGGCTACGATACGATGCGGTAGTGTTTCCCACTCATATGAAAACGATTCTAACGGTGTCTTTGTAAATATCTACAGAAAATGCAAATAAATTTGATTTGATTTGGATGAGGATTAGATACTGACAATGATGACGTCGATAAATCGGATGATGACGATGATAACAGTCGTGATTAGCATGATGAAATGATGAATGACAGAATGTCGACGAACCTACTTACCCACATGACAACAGTGAGGAGGGATTGGATAGACACGTCCACGGAAATCCATATTTAGAGGTAACCAGAACACGTGATCTCTAAAGTGATTGGCAACTGACAGCTTGTATAGTGCTGACATCCGCAGACTGTATTGTTCGCGGGCTTGTTTGCGGGCTCGACGATGTTCTTGTAATAAATTCATGCGTTCCTCAGGCGTAAGACCAGTCCTACGTGAAGACAATGTAAGATTAAGTTTGGCAAATATGCAATGAGCTGTTGAGATTTAGTGTTGAGCATTTAACAAATACGAATATATCTAAAAATCTATACTTACAAATGATGTTTATTTACTCTTCTTTCAAGCGAAGCCCCGGAGATACAAACATGACACCAGGCCCCAAATTAATGTACCCCCCCCCCCCCCCCCCGTCCACACTCACTTCTCACTGCATTCCTATTTACTAACTCTCTACAATCCACTCAATGTTGGTTATTTGTACAGGATGAAAACCGGAGGACCTGTAAAAATATCCTCGTGGCATGAGACAGAACACATTAAAAAACTCAGTTCACATATGACCTTGAATCCGCGATTCACAACAGTGCAAGGATAGTACTCTCAACACTAGGCAACTCATGTCATCCTGTATATTTATACGTCTCTTTGACGTTCACTGACATACCAACTCGCTACCTCTACATTTACAAAACACACCACCCAACCCAGGTTGATATTTCCATCGTCATCATTATCACCACCACCATCATCATCATCATCACCATTACCATCACCTTCACCATTACCATCATTATCATCATCATCATCATCATTATTATCAAAACCTTCACCATCATCATCATTACCTTCACCATTATTATCATCATCATCACCACCATTATAACCACTCTTCTTCACTAATAATCAACATCATCCATCATTCTTACTTGTCTAAAACATCAGTATCAGGTTGTACAACTGTTCCAGGGATTGCCAGTACATCATTCCCTCCATTGTTAAAATAATGAATAGCCAGGTCGAGAATATCATCATTAGTCTTCCATGCACACGCACCAAGATAGTTCAATGCATCAAACACAGCACATAGGTTATTGCAGTTGCTTTTGTCTTCTAATAGTCTATCTTGTCTGCTGTCGTCTTCCTGGTTAGTACGCATCAATTGAACTAGAAAATAACAACAACAAAAAAACAGAGGTTTCTAAAGATGGTTTGTTGTATGTGGGCATATTTTGAGGTATATTAAAGTTTCTTCCACAGAAAAGTTTATAAAGTTAGACTGTTTATGAATATGACACCACAGGCGGAAAGAGTGTCCATCACTCACTGTTAGTACAACACCACATTACAATACTTTTTCTTTTGTTTGTAATTCACTTAAAATTATTCTCAATTCATAAATCTTTTTTTGTTTAATATAACTACCAATATAATACATTATGATCACACTTATATTTCTAAACCGATTAACAGGTTAGCTCAGTTGGGAGATCGTTGGCTGTTAACCGGGAGGCAGGACCATCACTCAGGGTCTTTAAATAATTGAGGAGAATGTTCTTTGATTTATAATTGTTAGGCTTCGCGTCTTCTCGGATAAGAACAATAAACTGGAGGCCCTGTCTCGCCACACTTCACATTAACCAATAATTAATTAACGGGGGGACGTAAAAGAACAACTGAGGACACAGGTACGACCATCCTCGGTGATAGGCCTACACTAAACATACTAACTACTAATTAGCGCATTTGATTATATATAGAGAGATATTTGCGCTATATAAGCATTAAATTAATAATAATTAATAAACAAATGAAATTAAACACAATACAATTAGTGGTGTATAATGCTTTTAGTCATTGCACTTGAGGCAACAATTTTAGCTGTTAAAAACGTTTTATTATATATATTTTTTGAAAATTTATTCATAAATACACATATTCATCCAAACGCAAAAACCATGACAATTTTATAACTGTAACCTACAAGTATTTATTCTTCATTTCAAAACATGATTACTTTGTACATTGATTTACTATGCAAAAATAGCCTTTTTTAGCAATTTTTACCAACCTGGCTGCAGCAAGAAAGCTCCATCTCTAACATCCCTCCATGGTCTGGGTGGTACCAGCATAGGGACCGAAGTAGTTGCCATGACAATACTCCCATGATCTGCTAGATAACCTTTAAACAATTTACAGACAACAGGGTGGGGCTTGATAATGCCAATTTTACGTCGTTCCCTGAACTCGTAGGTGTGGTAGAATGCAGCAAGTAGAGACTCTGACTTGTCATTAAGTATGTTCACATTAATTGTTATGGATTGAAGCAAGAAGTCAATAAGCGTACACCCACACTGAAAACAAATGAAAATTAGTTTTGTTGAGATTATTATTTTTAAAGCAAAAGCACAGCATTGCCTGATGAATTTGTTTCTTCTAGATGTTTTGCTTATCTTTTGTTGTTTGTTTTCTGCATAGTTTCCTATTCAGTATATTCATTGCAATTAAATGTCTTTATATTTTTTATTTTTTTTATTTTCATCTATTTTGTTGGATTTGCTATTTGATTCATCATATAAACTTGCAACAATCTTACTAATAATTTTGTTGCCCAGGGCCAGTCAGCTATGTCTTGCCGAAGTGATGCTTCATAAGGACGTCCTAGGTCAAGTTCATCCCATTTATCACGTGCCATCTTCTTAGAAGAACGTTGTTCATCCATCACATAGGAAAAATAGTCACAATAGATGTTCTTGATCTAAGAAATAGAATGAAAATGTGAAATATGGATAAGGAATGGATGCATGAATGGATGAATAAATGTATGGATGCATGAATGAATAAATGAATTGTTGATAAAGGAATGAATAAATGGATGTATTGATAAATAATAAATAAATAATTGAATATGTGGATAGATTTATAAATGAATGAGAGAACAAATAATTGAATGGATGGTAAACCAATCAATGGAAAAATAGATATTAAGGGTCCTGATTACTTAAGCAAAAAGTAATCACAATTTTTTCTTAGAAAGATATTTTATAGAGAAGTTATCAATTAATCGAAAAATGGATAGAAATCTATATGGTCCCGAGCCCGTTTTCGAGATAAAAATTTTTGAACGGAACCATGTTTTGACATTTTTGAAGAACAAATGACAAAAAATGCATTTTTCACACAAAAAATTATTACTCGAAAACTAATAAAGCTATTGACGTAGTTTTTACAGGCAATCTCAACCAGACGGTATTTTACACAATATGGGAAAATAAATTATATCTGTTTTAAAATTTTGTCAAAATTTACAGTTTTGTTTTTGTCTTGGACTTAAAATTTGAAAAGTGAACCCTAAACTACTTACCATCGAGTATAATGTTGAAAAGTCATCAGGATTTTTTCAAATCTTGTCAAAAGAAAGATTTTTACAAAATCTTTCAGAAAAAAGGAAGAAAAATATAGAGTCCCGCGCAAAAAATGAGGGTTTTGGCTGGTTGAAGTATAATTTTCGAAGGCTCCCTGTGTTATTCTTATGTTCTCTTTTAGCGGGATTTGGCACGCGTGGCGTTCTCAGCGGTAAATTGCTCGCGGGTACAGGTTTCAAGCATTGTTGTTGTTCTAAAGTAGTCAGGACCCTTAAATAAATAAACAATGGATGGGTGAAAGAAATGTTAAGAGAAAAATATCATACGCCCTTGGCAGGATTTGAACCCACGTCTTCAGTATTCTAGTCCGATGTGATAATGGATGGGTGAATGAGTGAAATTTAAATTTTCCAAATATCCATCAATTCGCTATCATTTCAAAATAATACTGACATAGACATGGAGCAAAAAATAAGAAGACATGATACCAACCTTTTTCATGACTCCAGCCTTTTCTCTTTGCTTGACAATATACCTTGCATTGAGAGCGGATCCTACAGCTCCACTAAGGCTATGCAATGGCACTCCCTCAACTTGACCCTTGATATAAAACATGACTTGATCTAGAGTCAAATCTGCCAGCTCTTCAGCATCAAAGGCTTGAAGAAATGGGGCATAGCGTGGACGGAGAGACTTGACTAGTATATATAAAAGAGGAAAAACAAAATTAGCCAAGAACAAAACAGTAAAAAAATTGTCAGTGTGAATTACAAACAGGAAAACATCCAGAACATGTTTGAATGGTTTGAGACCAAGTGCAAATATTGTTGATTCTTAAACTCCAGGGGCCGGTTGCTAAAAGCTCGATTAGTGCTAATCCAGGGTTAACTCTATAGGTTTTCTTAAGATTTAACCCAAGATTATAGTGCTAATCGAGCTTTGAACAACCCAGCCCTGAATAATGCCCATGATGACTTCTGTAACTACCAAAACAAATTCACTCTAATTTACATATTAAACTTAAAACTGATACCAATAAAATTGTAAAAAAAAACCTCTGAGTTTTTAAGGGAAAAGTAAAGTTTTATGTTGGGTTTTAGAAGTCACTTACAGAGTTCAAGTTTTTTGCTGTATCAGATCTACAGAATGACATTCATCCTGGTGGCCTAGTATCAATAAATCGAATATAGCAATCTTTTTAATTCTGTAATTTTAATGTAACAAACATGATTTTTTAGGTGTTGTCTTGTTTTCTTACATTTCCCCTGTTTTATTTCCATGAGTTCTTCCTCAATAACCTTAACCAGAGATTCTTTAGATTTATCTCTCCATACTTCATATAATCCCTTTAACTTTTTCATCTCTTCGTCTTCCTCCTCTGGAACTTTTTCCACAGATTTAATCACAGTTGTGCCACAGAGCTCTCTGCAAAGCTGCTCCTCAAGCAATCCCTGCAACTTCTGATCATCAAACCCCAGACTAAATTGATTGTCTTTTAAATTACTTGCATTCTCTGATTCATCCAGTTCTTCAGTCATGCTTTCATATAATGTTTTCACTAGGGAGGGGTAGTTGATATTGTGATATTCTGGAGGAATAGAAGCCTTATAGTTGGGATCAACTAATTGCAAGGCAGACATAACACCCTTAGCTTGGTTCTCAGTCAACAAACATTTATAGAATATATGTTCTGGATTTAATTCTTTATCGTTCATCTCATTCATAATTTCTTTCACTTTGTCGGAGTTGTTGAACTTTCCATAGCCATATAACAGAGCAGCATAAGTGGACAGGTCAGGTTTAAGACCATCTGACTTCAACAAGTTTAGTGTCATTTTGATGCTCATGAGATTACCATGTTCTGCCCAACCCAATAACATCTTGTTAAAGGAAGAGATGCCAAGGGTTTTACCAATTCTGAGATATCGGTTGAACAGTTTTTGTGCTTCATTGACCTGCATTGAAATTGAAAACAATAATTTAATGTCATTGATATTACCACTATAACATGTGATGTTTTGAAAACTATTAGCTATAATCCAAGTCTAATGTGTAAGACTTGAGCTGAGACAAATAGTCCATTGTGAACTTTGAGATTATTCTACACTAGTTTTGTACTGCAGGAACAAATTGTTAGACAAAACATGTTTAAAGCAGAGTGTAGTTGACAGTTACTGTTATAAAAAGCAAATGAAGGCACATGCTTTATGAACATGAGAGATCTTACATTTTTGAAGACCATGTAAAATCATGTAAGGAAAGCAAGATCTTGACATGATTTGTTTGGATTTTAATCATACAAAATCACAAGAAATTATTCTACCTTCAATCCTGAAATGATCTTGACAAGAATAGCAATACTTCAGCTGATGTAATCCTTTATTATTTATGTGCCAACCAGACAGTGATTGGCTGTTTTTTCAATAGAGCTTAATATAGTTCTGGTTGGCACATTAGCATGAAAATTTGTTTGTTAGTAAACATGAAGTATCGCTATTTAATATAGGATCACAAAAGATCTTCTTGATGATCAGGACCTTGTCAGGATCATGTTATATCCTACATGTTTTTTTTCGCAAAATGCTGTACGTAAGGCTTCTTCTTCTCAACCTTTTCCTACTTCAAGCAAGGTCACTGTTTTTTTGGTCAACAGCTTCCAACATTTCCTATTTAATGCATCCTGCATGTCAAGCCCCTACGTAGGTATCCTGAATGTGTATGTCTGAATGTGGTGCACATACAACTAACCTGTCCCAAGCTAAGATAACCATTGATCTCTGCCAATGTGCTAACTTCATACAATCTTGCTCCTATAGTTCCTTCACGATATTTCATCCCCACTCGTCCAACTGCAAACTCTCTGTCTGAATCTCTATCCTTTAGATCATCTGACTCAATGTAATCGTCAGCTGTCACAGTAGCATCACCATTACTATCTGTAAGTATTTCTTCAACACCTACATCACTACTATCAACACTACTTTCTTGGTGAAGTTCAACACTTTTTGATTTTTCACTGTTAACATTGTTGTTCAAGCTACTAGTTAAAGTTTTGCTCTTATCTGTACTTTGTTTTCTTGTTGTATTAGTAGCTTTTATGTCTGCTGTCTTTTTTCCATCTTTGGAATTTGTTGTCTTTTCTTTCGCAGTCGTTTTCTTGCGTGTTTTGGCAACCGATGGAGGTTGTTCTGTCTTAGTTTTAACCGAATTGGCATTTTCGAGTTTTTTGGTAGTTTTCTTGTCTGTTCGAACAGATTGCTTGAGAAGACTGGCTTGTGTTATGTTGCTTGTTTTATATTGTCTTATAATAAAGTTCAAATTGTCTGCAAAAGCATCGAAAGAATATAATAAATATTTGACGTAACTTCAGACCATGTGCAAATTACGTCACGATGTATATATTCCCAATGCAAGAAAAAAAAGTATAATTTGTTTATATCACCGTGCTTACCTGACAATTTTAAGTGTATATGTCTCCATACTAGTGTATAATTTGTACAAGAAGGCTTATAAATATGCCTCAAATTTCTTATGAAGAAAGCCATGTTTCGTCCGCCATCTTGAATCTTATGAGCAGGAAGTGATTGTCAGTCAGCGGTTGTCAAATAAAACTGCTGACCATCTATTTCTGCATCTATCTCCTCACTATCTGCGCAGAGACGGCAGAAACGAAAGTAAAAAGAAAGAGAGGAAGGAAAGAAGGGAAGAAGGAAGGAAAGAAAGAAGCAAGAAAAGGAAGGAGGGAAAAAAAAAAGAGAAACAGAATGAAAAAAAGAAACAAACAACGAGGACAAAAAGGTTCCAATACGTTAGGCGAGACGCGTGATTTAGGGACTGAGAAAGGCGCAGGATGCGGGATCAACGATTACAAGTAGGAACGGGATTTCGATATTTTGAGGACTGAAATTCGATGATTATGATGATTTTATTGCGAGATACGGGATAGTCACATAAAGTTGAATATTCTACTACGTCAGCTTCTTCTAAGCAATAGCGTCATTATCATTATCTGTTGATGACGTAGTGAAGGTGCTTAACAGCCTCGATACCAACAAAGCATCTGGACCGGATGAGATACCTGCAGTGCTACTGAAGAAAACGTCGCATGAAATTGGCCCGTCTATCTGCCACATATTTAACATGTCACTTAACACTGGGGTGGTCCCTTCGATGTGGAAAAAAGCGAATATTACACCCATATTTAAAAAGGAAGATCCAACTTTAACATCAAACTACAGACCAATCTCTTTGCTCTGTATACTATCTAAGGTTTTGGAACGTTGTGTTCATGACAGCTGTTATTCATGCATCTCCTCTCAATTGTATCAGCTACAACACGGTTTCTTAAAGAAACGATCAACAACAACACAGCTGTTAGAAGTTTACCATAACATCTTCGACGCATGCGCAAGTGGCAACGAAGTAGACATCATATATTTAGACCTCTCCAAGGCTTTTGACAAGGTGCCTCACTTCCTCCTACTCCAAAAACTCCAACTCTTTGGTATTTCAGGTACTCTGCTAAAGTGCCGTTCGAAAACTACTTAACTGACAGACTTCAGCGTGTCGTCCTGAACGGTGTTTCGTCGGACTGGCTACCAGTATCCTCTGGAGTACCTCAAGGCTCGATACTGGGTCCGCTATTGTTCGTTGTTTACGTGAACGACATGCCATCCAGCCTGTCTTGTAATTCTAACATCGCGCTTTTTGCCGACGACACCAAATTGTACAGAACTATCGACTCTGGAAGTACTACATATCAATTGCAAGAAGACCTGGACTGTGTACGCAGATGGAGTCTGAAATGGAAGATGGTTTTCAACGCTGAAAAATGCAAATCATTACACATGTCTAAGAAAAGACAAGTCAACAACACTAAGTACTACCTCGGACAATATGAACTAGACAATGTATCGAATACTAAAGACCTAGGAATAACCGTCTCGACTGATCTCTCTTGGTCAACACATATGTATGTGGTCGTGACATCTCGGACCCATCTACTAGAAAACTACTATACTGTTCCTTAGTTCGTCCTCAATTAGAATACTGTGCAAGCCTATGGTCGCCCTATACTGTGAAACATCGTCGACTAATAGAAAATCTCACAAAGAAGAGCTACGAAGTTCATACTAAACTATCCCCAAGACATGACTTATAAAGACCGACTACGAACTCTTAATATGCTTCCACTTGAATACAGAAGAAATATCGCAGACCTGTTTCAGTTCTACAAATTCCACACAAGAACTATGGACATAGAATTAAACAAATATGCCCTACCACTTAACTCTGTATACAAAACACGTAAAAATGATGTGAATAATTATCGTCTTTCAATCTTTCACAAGCAAAACTACTACAATTACTCTTACTTTCCGAGAGCAATTAAATTATGGAACGAACTCCCTGCTAATATTAAGACACTGCCCATAAATCAATTCAAGCAACACTTGTACGATAGGTTCAAAAACAAATTATTTAAGTATCAGCCACCTTAACTTTACTTCGATTCTGACCTATTGTACACTAGCTTTTCATATTGCTTCTCTAGTTAATCAACTGTAATAACTTCATTATATGTATATTTATTTTTTGTACGATATAATTTATATCTTACTTTTTAGGGCATATTGACAAGCAATTGGGGCTTTGCCCTGTGTCTTTATCGCCTGCCAATATTTTTGGCAAAGTGATTAAATAAATAAATAAAATAAAAAGTTCACTTTATAGATCAGTTATCGTTCAATCTTGAATTGGTTTATACAAAAAAAAAACAGAAATAAATGCCGATTCAATCAATTTTTGACGTGATCGAGATTTGTGGAAAATTGCATTAAGTGGGATAGCGGGATTGCTTGCAAATACGCGGGATGGCGCGACGCACGTGGTATAATACATTTCAAGCATTGAAAGATTGCAAAGTCTGTCAACTATCTCGCTGTCGAAGCCAGTAGATAAAGGTTGTTTTAATTTCAGTAATGGTCATGGACTGGTTGTTTCACTTGTAAAGGTTGACAGAAGCATCAATGCTTATATTTTTATATTTTTAGTTTTTATCTGTGTTATCATTAAGTTTGTTTCTGTCGGCTTAAGGCGCACATCTTAGGCAATATAGAAATACATAAGAATAAACAAAACTTGAAAGCAAAATAATTGATGCACTTTTTTTTATTAATTTTTTTATTCATTTATTTGTTTTTTTCTTGCGCGACTTCGTTTGAGATGCTTGCTAAGCGAGAGCGTGTCCAAAATGCAAGCACTCTAGATCATTGCAGCTGTAGTCTCATTTGAACATGCACTGTAATTATGACGTATCGTGCATAGGTTTTATTAAGAGAGTATGAGATAAGAGAGCTTATCCTATCATCAGGGGCTCTACTCGTCGTTCTATTTTTAGAAACTTGTTACAAATCTCCGCACTTTTGTCTTGAGATGTTTTGACGATGCGACCGCCCTCCTGTAATCTGGCCAATCACGTTCCGTTCCCAAAATGACTTCAGTATAAAAATAGAATGAAAAGATCCCCTAATTAGTGTAAAGCACAATACGGGGGATAAGCTCTCTTATCTCATATTCTCTTGGTTTTATATCATTTATCACATGCATTCATTTAAAATTCATACACATTCAAACTCATGCATTGTAAAGTATCCTCTTGCGTCTTCTGATTCGATTCGATGATGTTTGATAAACACAACTACAAAAATGTCTGTGGTAGACGTTTTTCGCAGATCACAGCGCACCCTGTACATGAAAATGGTGAGTCAAACCTGTTGATTAGACCACCAGCACAAACCATCAGATCCATCAAGTGCCCATAAAAACATAGACTAAAACAAAAGCATTTCAGGTTCCAAATACAGTGGGCTGCAATTTGCAGGCTTATCCACCACACTAATATGCTGTTCCATTGGCTGCTCTCTCCTTTAAACAGGAACCCCACAATAGCTTTTTTCGCCAGTTGCACTGGGTTTCTTAGCTTACTAGAAGTGATAAGTCAGACTGAATATTACATGCCTCATTGCATACTTTTGCCTTGTTATGAAGACCAGGGACATCCAGTTACAGTATTCGTTAGCCTGTCAGACCCCCGGGGTCAGACCACACTGACATCATGTATGCAGACATTGTCATCTAGTTGCACATGAACTTTTGCTGTAGTACTAATTTTGTTCGTTGAGGATTCCCGTGTGTATTATTGAGTTTCTAGGGTTTCCTGACATTCTAAGCGAATTTTAAAATGGCTCCCAATTTGACAAAGTTGTTCACTGCAATCTCTGGACGTTTTCATAGAATTTGTATCAAAAGTTGTGGCCGTAGAAATTAGAAAATCATCAAATTAAAATAGAATCCACAATCACTACCAAATAAGGTAAGATTACCAAATATGGTTATTGATGGTTTTTAGGAGGACCATTTGATATGGAAGAAGCAACATCATTTCAGCTTTCGATTCGCCATTTAATTTGCATAATGCATGCGATAAAGATCAAGCTAAGGCACATTCAAGGAACGGACGGACCATTAGATATTTGAGGGGGGGGGGGGGGGTGGGCATTTTTTTTTTTGTGCAGGATATTTTTTCCCGTGGGATTGTTGTGCAGGAAATTGTCTTTCTCCCTGCACGATATTTTTTATTCGCACATCTGCCGTGCACGATATTTTTTCTCTGTTTAAGGCTTTGTTCGATATTTTTTATGGTATTTGCCCAAACCCCCCTCAAATATCTAATGGTCCGTCCCACGCCATGCAACTAGCAAGTCTTCAATATTGCTTGATATTTTAAATTACTCTGTGTACTGTATATCAGGAAGACAAGCACTTAACTACATGAACTTTCTCCAATTACTCGACTGTAATCCTTTCAGAAGACCGAAGCTGCATCGTAGCCTACCATCTTCTTTGATCCATTAATCGTCTCAATGTAAGATCACGAATGCCATTGAGGTTGATGTCAATTGTGAAGCATGACTCTGCAGCCATTATTTTGATTTTAGTATCAAACCCACATTACTTTTGATCACTCCACATCAGGTGTCGATATAGGAGCCACTAAATCAGGATAATAAAACACGCATATCCAATAATAAAAATTAAACAGCACAAAAAGCGTCGGAAAAATTCTTCTTGAGTATCTATCTATCACCGAAATGATCTCCCCTCTGTAAATGCACCTTGCCATGTTATGCCCAAAATGTTTCTTTTTTTTCTGTGTCGTTTCATTGCTGTCGGCTATAAGATTGTCGTGTACCGTATAATCCTTGTTCACTCTACGATGAAATGCGGTACCATTAGACTCCATGCAATTGCCACTGTTTATTTGCTGGAGTACAATATCACCATTTTCCATTTGATGTTGTTTGTCGCATTCGTCTTGGTCGTTTTCTTTCTGTGCAAATAAATACAAAGAAAATCATATCTATACTGATTCTTCGATTCGTGACTGACTGACTGACTGACTGACTGCGCAAACAATATGCAATTAACCACAAGCACTATGACGTCACATGTAAACAAATCTATTGTTTTAATGCTACGAATTAGGCAAAGAGGGGCAAAAGAGGGGATTCAACATCTTAAAATCAATGAAAAATAGGGTAAAAGTTCACTTATAATATTGGAACAAGTATAACTACAAGTATAAGTACAATGCCAAATGTATTAAAGGAAAAATATTTTGCCAGAACTAGATGCATTTTTATTCATGTAAACAAGCCATGACGTCATAGTGCTTGACGGCAATTGTTTATTTTGAGCTTCAGTTTGAGCTTACCGTTTTCGAAGATTGTTTGGCTTTCCTGTGTCGTTTCTGTCGTCCAGCTATGCCCAGTAGTAGTGCATACTCCACTAATGTTGCAAACACGAACAGGAAACACGTGATCAGGTATTTATCGATAGACTTGACATAATTCACCTAAAATATTATGCAAATCAGAAACATTAATTAGTGATCAAGTGTTCTAATTAGAAAATCCATAATTGAAACATGCATTCATATGTTTATGATAAATGAAACGTGCTGATTTTTATACTGCATGCGCATAAGGCAATAGCATGTTTATGTAATGGTATCTGTGGCATATATACAGGAGGGGACTCCGGGGATAAATGATAGGGGATAATCGTCGGAATTTTTCAAAAATACCCCCAAAAGATACCGAATATTTTTCAAAAGGGCGTGGCTTCACAAAATGTGTATCTCTAAAAGATACCAATATCTGAGGATTTGGCAAATCTCATAATTTAAACCCTAAAAGAGACCAAATCGCTGATTTTTACCCCTAAAAGATACGAGGTGCATACCCGATTGTTCACTCCCGGAGTCCATCGTGTTCGAATGCAACCACCCTCTGATTAAGTAATAAACAAAACATCTCACCCTTGGTATAGCTTGATTTGACATTGTCAATATCGTGACTTCAGTCAACAGTGACGTGACACCTAGCGTGACACGTGCCGGAGCTTGTTCGTGAGGTAATAAGAACGATATCCATGAAATCATCACAATCAATGCACTCGGTCCGTAGATATGTATTAGGTAAAAACTATAGGTGCGCTCAAAGGTGAATGTTGCAACCACACCAGACCAGTTACCTGAAACATCATGTCCACAAATAACTGTCTTTAACTTTTAACTGACTTTAACTGATGACTTATGCAACGACCAGTGAGATGTGGAGTCGATTTTGCACGAGTTGCAGGAAAACGGTACGGTCACGATACCGTGTGCTACGACAGAGGCTAGTAGTCGATTATTTTCTCAGAAATTACGACTACAATACGAGACAGTACTGTTTCTCGCTCATACAAAATCGACTCTTCTATAAAAAATAAAGTACATAGGCTCCCCAAAGTCTCCATGACTCCGGTAGGTAAATGATTGTATTAAGGCTGATTTACACGGTTCAAATTGTCGTAAACGATTTGTTGAATTCAACTATTGGTGAGGTTCAAAACCTAAAACTGTCGGAGGGACGTTTTAAAGCACGTTTTTCTTAATGGCCATAAAATGCAATAAAGGTCACAAATATAATACATTTTGACCACAAATGTAATCAAGTTACCAATGGCAACACAACTCGTGGAAATTGAATTTTGTCGAAACAAGAGATGATGATGTTCTACATTTGACATATGAGTCACAGGAATGTCAGCATAGTCTGGTATTAAAACATTAGGCAATGTTTTGATTGATATTATAGCTCTATCAATACTAAACATGAGTGATTTATCAGGCTTCTTCACAGAAACCCCCCCCCCCCCCCCCCCCACATCAAGATTGTTAGCTGCACCAACTTAGGCTATTTTCTTAATAATTGCATTTCAGAGACTGCAAGCTTTTATTTTGATAGGCACTGAGCATGGCTTAATTTGTACATCAAATGATAAAAACAATTTTAACTTTTACCATATTATAAATAAATATATTCACTTTTAGTAAAGTAAAGTATCATATACATGTACATATGCAAGTCTTCTTCATCAAAAATAATTTTCCTGGTATACTGCATATATCAATATTTCTAAATGTGGAATTAAGCAATAGTAATATGTTTAAATGACATAGAAGTCCATGTCAATATTCAATTACACTCAATTGGTTGATGCCACACTATGACTGTACAGTACTGGTAATATGCTAGGTGTCTGGTTTTCATATGCTGTCCTAGCTAACGTACATATGTTGCATTCAAATGAAGATGACTGTTGTAGTAACATGTTGCTGGAATTCATAAGATATCAAATGTTATTGGAATGCACCTCAAAACATAGGTTATGTTAGTGTGTTACAGGTGCTTGTGATATTCGTCTGGATATTCGTCTGGAGAATATAAACATGTCCCAGAATGTTCTTTCACAATTCATGTGCATTTGTAGGAAAAAATATTATTGTAGATTGTTTCTTGTGTAGTTGATATTCATTTGTAGAGAATATTATTGCAGATTGTTCCTTGTGTAGTTGCTATTCATTTGTAGAAAACATTATTGCATATTGTTCCTTGTGGAGTAAGCTGATGTTTGTTTGTAGAAATTATAGACTGATCCTTGTGGAGTTAGGTAGTGACCATTTTTGTTCCAATTTTTCAGTATTGTATTTGCTTGTAAATGTCAAGTTGTCATAGGTGTTGATAGAATACACCATTTCAATCCTCTGTGCAGTTGTTGCATGCATGAAGCAGTAGCCATGTATATGTAATGTATAGTTTTCTGATCTAGAAAAAAATAATATGATAACTGTAATGTGTGCATATTTCTATGACTGCAAATAATATCACTACAAAATCATTTAATGGAAAGTATACTTACCAAAATGGATGATGTGAAATGTTCATGAAAGATACACTTTAATAATTCCAACACCCTCCTCCCTCTCCCCCGCACACACACACACACATGTGATATATTTATTTAAGTTCAATGAATATTGGTTTGTGATCACTAATATACCAGTAAGTACAATAGCCTGCTGTGAAATATTTGTGTATATTAAAGATTTATAGTCTGTGGTATACTTTGTTATTATCTGTGTATATTTCTTTGTAGTGACCATGTATTCCTGCAATTTCTTTCTATCACATGAGTTATTTTGAATATTGACATAAAAGTCTCCCATAAAATAAAAATACTTTCAAACTATTTTGATCGTCAAGGTTGTATTGTCTATACACATCTTTCTTACCTGGAAAGTTGACGTTCAAAGAATCCAAAGAATTGCGGAAAAGTTGTTTATCTTCTTTTGTTTTTGTCATTCTTCTTTCATTTCGAGCCATGCACTTTTGTAATCGATCCATTTTGAAGACTGCTCACAGCAAGAGTGAACCAGCTCGTTTTTCCCTCAGTACGATAAGTTGATAATATCGATAAACTTCGCCATAATATTGCAATAAACGCGTTCAGTCTTGTTCAAGCACACATATTTAGATGGTCATTGATACCAATTTCACGGAACAGTAAAGTAGAAAGAAAGAAGAAAGTAATGTTCATCGAATAAAAAAATTCTGTTGAGCTTTGAGCCACATGTTGACTTGAGTCAGCGGTTTACCGGAAGTTTACACAGGAATGTGTCGAAGCAGCATGACAAATTTAGCCAAGTACTTTGTGTAGTCATTGATTATAATGTCCACACATATATATCATATTGTTATTCGAAGTTGTTGTTAAGAAGTCATTCATTTTATAAACTTTACTTATTTACTTTATTTGTGCATGATATTATTCGTTTTCTCCTCTTTTAATATTTCCTTTTGTACAGTTATTTCTATGCATATTTTTGTAATCGGGATACATGAAGTACTTGCCGATGTCGAAGCCCCTATCACTCGAAAAACTCGTGGAATTTGCTTCGCAAATTTCCACGAGTTAATAAAGGGGTGAAATGCAAACATAAACCCGTAAAAGATTAGTAATACGAGATTTTACGATTTGTACAATTTTATGCCAATTCTATTGTTTTCTATTGTTTGATTAGCACTATTTTTACTAAATAGTAAACAGTTTTTCATGACTCTAACATCCAAGTGGACTTGCATGAGCACATACAGAACTAACATGATGACTGCATATAGTTTAGATAGCAATCAATAGAGAGCTAGCTAGGGATTGCATTCCCGGCCATTTCTTCTACTCATGTCTACTGTATAGGCGATTTACATTATGACGTCATTTCACTACCAAGACCAGCATTCATTGCAAAGTCTCTTTCATATTCACATTTTTTTAATCCCTTTGGAGATAAGTAAAACAATTTGCACTAATTGCGATACAAAAGAAAGTCGGCAAAGCATTCTGGTATTGGTAGTATATTACGTCATCATGCAAATCGCCTATTTAGTGAGTGACGTAACGAGTGACGTACCTATGACGTACTGTGTATAAAGTTTAGTTAGTTTGACCTCGGTTAACTTAAACTGTGGCAGTACTTTAGCATCTCCCGGTACAAACTGCATACCATCAGACTGTTTAGTTTCCCATTCATACATCACGTGGTCTACACTGTAGCCATCTGTTGAAACATTGATAGAACAGGTTGAGCCAGGATTTTCTAAGGGAGGAGGGGGTGAAATTTTGAAATATTGCGTGTATGACACTGTAGCCATCTGTAGGAACAATAGGAACAATTCACTGTTTACAATCAAACACGTCACAAACGAATTGTTATGTTAATGTGCCAACCACAGCACAAAAGATTTTATTGAAATAAGAGCAAATCACCGTCTGGTTGCCACATGAATAACAAAGGATTACGTCAGCGTGAACATCGCTATAGTAGAACGTTGTCACAGGTTGATCCAGGTTTTTCTAAGAGGGGAGGGGTTGAAATCTTGAAAAATTGAGTGTGTGTTATATGTTGAAACCACATTTGAATAGAAAATAGAATTTTGTTGGTCAATATATAAATGGGGGGGGGGGGGGTGTTAATATGTATGTTATCAAAACATACGGCATCTTTTACAGCCAAGTAATTGAAACAAGAACATAAACATTTATTGTACCATACATTCATCTTGTTTGAATCAAATGCAATAGATAAGGGTAGATGAGGATAAAGTCAAACGCTATATTCAATCCGCGGCACAGATCATTTGACGATGTGTGCAGTGTGTCTGTTGAATTGAATAGTTATTCTCTCTCATGCAAAGCGCAAGGAGGGTACGTTTTCTTCAGGTACTCCTGTTTCTCTCCCTCAGCAAAAGAAACATCCATGCCAAGGCGAAAGTGTGTTACAAATAATGAATTTCGTGATATGGATTAGAATGTATGTGAGTGTCAAATACTTGGAGCGTTTGCGACAAACAAGAGAAAATGGGCTAAGCCGAGAACCTATCCCCGGACAGGCCACCAGGAACCAAGTTAGTGCTATTTTTATAAACTAGGCTATTTTCAGTCTGTTACCAATACCGCGAAATTTTTATTCTTAAGACAAAAAGACGACTGGGGAACATCGTTAAGTTTTTATTTTGTTAATTATTTGAAAAGTTCTTCTTTTTATCTTTCACGCCAGCATAAAATTCGTCTATTTCCTCTCTGGTCATTCAAAATAACCCGGCGGAAATAAATAGACTCAACATGGGGGATCCTACCTATCGATAGGTTTTCTTAGCTCATTCTATCTTGCCACAAATTAATGCCAGGTCAGACGGTGATCTTCGTATCGATCTTAATCAATCCCCAAAAGTAAAAGGATTAGTCTAATATTACACTTACAACTTTCCATGATCACAGCGCATTTCTGCACATCGAACGGATATAGTCTTAAGTCCATTATGCATGCTGCCTTTAAGGTTATCCTGAAAATTGTAAACAAGATTTAGCATATGTATCGGCGATAACGTAATGGGGGATTCGCTACAATCACTGGAAGTAACCCCTCAAAAACTGATTAATCATGAAAGAAATTCAACGAAGATAATTTGGTGTGATTTGACATAACATAAGATGGTTCCACAATCAAATGCCCTCAGAACAGTTTCGTATTTGCGTTCTATAAATAATTAAATCGTATATTATAATATATCATATATTATATATTAATATTTTATATTATCATTTCGATATGCTGAATTTTTTTAATTTCTACATATAACTATTTCAAAATATATTGTCGGTTCGGTGAGAATGACCGATTCCGGATTGCATGTGCTCACGACTGAAAAGGTCTATATGGGTAATGGATTTTTTAATGAATAGCTACAGGACATACACATACTATTTATCGACTATGAGAGATCTTTAACTCGAGGAAATGACGCTGATTTCAATGAAATTACTGCTTACTTATTTCTTATCATAATATAGTACCCATAGTACCTTTCGGTCGTGCAAACTACATCCATTATCCGGTTTTACCTTATTTTCCCTACAATTAACGTTTTTTGCAATTGGTATATGTTTTTACCTTGAATTATAATGCACTTTTCCTCCAGGTCCTATTCTTATCATGATATTCTTTGCAGTGACTTCATGGAAGTAAGACTGTTTTGCATTCTTGAAATACGTATCAGGTAGCCATATATGAGACAAGACTGTATTACTGAGAGACAGGGTTTGGTTTAAACCATGATCAAGCCGCTCGTCAACCCAGTCTTGTCTTAAAAAGATATCTAGTCCAAAAGCCTGAAGAAACGATAATAATTTGCTTGTTCAGTGTAGGTCCTTACAAACAACCAAGAAAACGTAACAACAAGAACAACACGCAAACAGACAAACAAACAAATACTGAGAATGACGACATATATACAACAACGACTAATGACTCTAGTAAACACACTTCTAAAATAGATAAGTATGTATAGTAAGAAAGCAGATATGAATGTCTAGGTACAGAAATGTCTCTTAGTAAGAAAACAGATAGGAATGTCTAAATACAGAATGGCTCTTAGTAAGAAAACAGATAAGAATGTCTAGGTACAGAAATGTCTCTTAGTAAGAAAACAGATAGGAATGTCTAAATACAGAATGGCTCTTAGTAAGAAAACAGATAGGAATGTCTAGGTACAGAAATGTCTCTTAGTAAGAAAACAGATAGGAATGTCTAAATACAGAATGGCTCTTAGTAAGAAAGCCGATATGAATGTCTAGGTACAGAAATATCTCTTCGTAACAAATTAGATATCAGTTTCTAGGTACAGAAATGTCTCTTAATAAGAAAGCAGATACGAATAGTAGGTACGAGAAATGTCTCTTAAAGGTAATTTAAACCATTCAGGTTGTAATTTATGTACCTTACACCATTTTTTTTTTGTTAATTCTATATATACAGCTATTCTTGAAAAGGTTATCGATCCAGTTGAAATACTTTTTTAGCGATGAATAACAATGTGATTTACTTATCTCAAGTTTTCAGTTTTCTTGAAACTTAAAACAACGATACAAAACTGCAGATATTATATATAGTTACATAGTTTATCATATGTGATGAACTGTTATTTTGTACATTTTGACTCATCATATTTCTTAAAAAATAAATATCAGGAGATATGCAAATGATTTTGCTATTTGCTAAATCGGTATTTCAACTGGACAAATAACCATTTCAAGAATAGCTGTATGTAATCTTTTATTATTTATTGTTTTTGTGCTTAGTGGTTCGTAGAGCCCGAGGCACAATGCTACTGTTCAGACGTGTGGGTGCGTGCATGGCAGCCGGTAATTTGGATATATTTTTAAGTTAAAATTTCCATTGTTCTTGAGTCTGCTCAATCTTCTTCTAATTCAAAAAACACTGAAATCATTTCTTTTTTAAATATCCTTAGTGATGCTACTCATATTTTATCAGGATAAGCTGAAAATTGGGGATTGTTTTTACTTGAACTCTGTCTTTTGTTGTGTGTTTGTGTCAGTGCAAGTGTGTTTATGTATGTATATGCATGTTTATATATCCAGACTTTGTACATATCATTATCATTATGATCGTTCTCTTCAATTTCTTAGTTTTATTTATTCGTTCATTTTATTTTCTATCATTATCATTTGTCATTTTCTATCGTCATACTACATTATATTTTTCTCATCATATTATTCATTGTGTTAAAACACAGACTGAGAGCCGCCTAGTGGAATGTTAAAAACCGTTGTTATCATTATATTCTTATATTATTATTAGTTATTATCATTATTATTATTTTCATCATTATTATTATTATTATTATTATTATTATCATTATTATTATTATTTTTATTTTTATCATTATTATTATTATTATTATTACTAGTTATTATTCATCTTGTGGCAAACAGTAATACCTTGAAACTTTGAAATACAAATAAGTATGTAAGTAAGTATATCGCTCACCATATCAGTAACGCTGACAGAGTCGATGGATAACACCCAAAATCCAGTCATGATTCGAACAGGGGAACCTACCGATCGTAAGCAATCACAAATATTTTTTTAGAGACTTTATTCCTGTTTTTATCACACCTTAGTTTTGCTAGATGAATACATATACTCAGAAAAAAATATTTTGAGGTCTAAGAAATTTTAATTTCTTAGGCCTCAAAATATTTGTATTTGTATGCGTTAAAGATATATATGTGTACCGTTAATATTAGGTCGTATTCTCGAATCATAACGAGGCTTTTTAAACAGTTCATCGAGTGTGTCAGAGATGGATAGGTTTACTTTTGGTTTTGAGCTGAAAATACAAGAACAATAGTAGCATTACTCATGCACTCAAAATAACTTTCAACTAACAATGAAGCTATATTTGAGCTACACTCAGTTGCAAAATTGTTGGGACATCGACAGCTTTTCCCGTTCCCTTTCAGGAAACTTCTTTTTTTATGTATACACCGCTTTCATCCGCTTCAAATACCCCTCTTCCCCGAATCAATGTTGCATTGGCGTTCTTGTGACATGTTAATCGTCATCGAGGCTACCAACATTGCGGAGAGGCGTTAGAGTTTGAGAACAATACTGAGCGGTCAGTTACTTCTAAATTATGTGTAGTTCGGTTTAGTGTAGGTGGGTGTTCTGGCTTAGAAAAAAATTAGTGGTTCAATTTAATTTTGCGCTTGCTCGACGGGAAGATAAACACGTCTTTGGAGAGGCTTGAGAAATCTCTGCCAAGAAGGGTAGGCAAGCTAGCGCTTGTCGTTAATCGGGAAGTGTAGTTTTATGATTCAAAATACCTGCAATTGGAACGTGCGGAGTTGGCTGCACAAATGCACGCAGCAGATGACAACAAAAATAGCAGTAACATCTGAAAAGGAATCGGAAAAGAAGTACAGTTAAACTTACGGGCCACGCTGCAGTGTTTGCTGAAACATTAGATATTCTATGGCCCGTTCAGATAAGACCGCAAGTTTTTGAAAGCTATCGCAAGTCAGTCTGAACTATAGTCTGCGGTTAAGGACAAAATTTCAAAGAAATGACTTATTTTCGTTCTGTCGCAAAACTAAGACCGCAGACCGCCAGTAACATATCAGGGCTAATCTTGACTTGTAATCTCGCTCGTACAACGCCCACTTGCACCAAGTTGTTTTATCAGGTAGCCGTTTGTTTGCCGTGAAATGAAATCTCAAATGAAGGAAGATAACAGAATTCTGAATTACCAGAGTATTATCAACGGTTTTTAGTTTTAGCACACTTAACAATAAATTAGATGAATGTGAAGAGCAATTTAAAAATGAAATGAATTTTTCCGTCGTCCGTGGCATACAATACATTAACACGCAATTCGTTTCAATTCTCTGCACAATCCAAAATGAAGTGTATCTTACATTAGTAATTTACAACTGATAAACGATCTGTCGAAATTGGCGTTCAACAAACTGAAGAAAATTAAAAACTAAACATGATATACGCTATGTGAAACGCTAATTTTCTTCAGTCTAGTTCGTGAGGAGATTAAAAAATTGGAATGAATTCAAACACGTTCTATTAAAAAAGGCGTCATACCTTTGTACTATTCTGACATGTCTCTGCTTAAAAAAAACAAGTGTATATCTTTTTAACAATTAGTTGTTTGACTTCGGGGTAGTTGAAAACGCAAATAGAGTCTACCTCGCTCTTTGTAGAAGGTCTCGTTGCATAGCTTTATCTTTGTAGAAAATAACAGGTAAAGTAAAAAGGTTTGTGGTGTTCCTGCAGTGTACCAGTGGAAAACTAAATAGATATAGCCCGGAAGCGAGCTGACGTTTTACCCCCATGTCTAGATTTTATATTCGATCGAGAATACAGGAATAACAGTCGTAATTAGTGAACAAAAAAATTAAGTAATGCGAAAAGGATTCTGGTCTAAGATCATAGAAAAAGTTTATATGTATAGTTATTTCACGATTTCGGAGGAGCATGAATAAAAACCTGATCAGTTCTTCAGAGGGAGAAATATCACCTTACCAAATGAATTCATTATTTAATGTTAGATTTAAGACAAAAACAGCAAGTATAATTAGTTTGATATTTTTGCAAGGAATATATCTAATTATATTAGGCACCGCAGGAAACTTGTGTATTGCACTAACTGTTGGTATCAATAACAATATCACCTTGAACAGAAAAACAAAGTACGAATAAACGAAAATCGGACACTGAATTGTATCACACGTAATGTTCAAAGGCCGATAATAAAGACTAGTTTGTGTAACTCGCTCCAGTCCGAGAGGCCGAATAATAAATGAATAATTAATGAATTTTTGAAGAAATGTTCAAAACCACTCTAAAATGAGACTGTCGATTGAATAAAGTTTTACTTTAGTGACTCAAATTTAATTAATGTCAACATTACAGTTCCTCGCATATATAATTTAGCATATAGACCATCTGAGCGTATAATCCAGACTAAGTTCTAGATTATTTCATTCAATATTTTAAGTAATGCATAATTTTTAATGACCAAACCTTTATTGTATTGGATATTGTTCCATGAGATAATATTTCAGTTTTTATTTCTTGCATAAAGTAAATCGTCATTAGACAATGAATATGGAAGCATAGTTAATAGAGGGGAAGTGGATGATGGAAGTGGATTTTCTTAACTAAGTTGACACTCTTAGAAATACTCATATCACAAGTATATTCAAGTATATTGATTTTTTGGTAAGACGGGAAGTCACAAAAACATTTAAACAAATGAATATAATATTAGATAATATTAAATCTATAAAGCGAAACAGCCACTCAGCTGTATAGGTGGTCATCTGGATGGGTGTGGTCAAATTTGAGATACGTTTCTGATGTTTGTACTGTCTTTATATATAAAGGTAGCCTGCGTAGCCAGGCGTTTTTGAGTGCGACAAGGGAGTGAGAGGAAACGCCTGGCTACGCAGGCTAATATAAAGGGTGTGTTTGTAGTCTTGACTGAAGTCTTGTGATAGGTAGCTGAGAAAGACTGTTGGTGTAGAGCAAACGCTGGAAAACTCATGAAATAAAAACAACTTAAATACTAACAAAGTGTACCTATTTAGTAAATATTTGTCACTAGCGCTCAACTCGAACACAATACCCAGACAAAAGAAATTGCAATGTTCTGGTTGGGTGATAGTGACCAATAGTTTCTAAATAACTACTATTTGTTAGTAATTAGTTTGTTTTTATTTCATGGTTTTACTGCGTTTGCTCTGTGTGCGCGGGTGCAGTCATCATTGCCGTTTAAAGGACTTTTGATGAGTTGTGATCTCATCGTCAGTGTATGACCTGACTTTAAACAATAGTCTAACTATTACAATGATATTTCCAGAACGTGCTGTAGAAACGAAACCTTTTGTATTTGTGTCTCTTGGGATCTTGGGATGAAAAAGACATTCAAAAGAATTGTCTCTAGCTTTCAGCCTTGAGCTAAAACTGTCCGTGTAATTGGGGTGTTACAGTCTTGATTTGTACGGCATGTACCGTCCAGGCCATCAAAACACATGATTATAGTACACTACAGTACATGGAAGTATATCGAAAATAGAAAAAAGAAAATAGAACCTATCAAGAGTCTGAAAAGTTGGTTAATGCTTTTTCTTAATGTTTTTCCTTTCTTTCTTTCTTTCTTTCTTTCTTTCTTTCTTTCTTTCTTTCTTTCTTTCTTTCTTTCTTTCTCCCTCCCTCCCTCCCTGCCTCCCTCTCTCTCTCTCCCCCTCCCTCTCTCGATGAAGTCTATTGTGAAATAATACTCACTTTCTTGATATTTTTCAACTAATACTGTTGGAAAAAATTCAATAAATATTCAGTTTCTTTCACATAAAGCATCATTAGAAGTATTGTTTTATATATATAAAGACAATTCACCTGCCTAGATTAGCACTTACGCTATTTGCAGATAATTTTGTTTGCATTATCATTGTGAAATAAAAGTCAAGTCATATGGAAGCAAGTTGTGGGTCGAGTTCTGGAGCGAGTTAGACACAACGTGTATTTTGTTTTCGTGTCTTTTAAGGTAATTCCGTAGTTTTGCACTGCGCATAGTTCTGCGCATGTCTCAAGTTTTTTGGTTTCAGGACTTTTATCATGTAATCTAGTCAAATTATGTTTGTAAATTACTTTGAATAAAAAATTCGAAGAATTGCGACATTTTCGAGCGAGAAAACGCGATAATTTTGAAACTCGACCCAGCCCTCTCTCGGAAAACCTGTTTTTTGACAATAAAATGACGATATGGTGACCTATGTTTTTTATTTGATAAAATTATTTTTTATAACATAACATCAAATATATCTAAAATTGAGCATAGGTTATCGGGCTAACTTTTGAGAAAGTTCCAAAATACTTTCCGCTTAGGACTTTTTCGAATGAATTAGCAGCTCGTGCGCACGTTGGTCTTTCGTCAATTTCTTCAACATCACATATTTTTTAAACGTCTGTTCATATTTTTTAAATAAAATAAAGTGCAGACATTTGAACAAAACGTGAATTGTACTCTTAAAAAATCAGAAACTGTGTTTTTGTTCCGTTTCTTTTCGATTTTTGAGCTTCTTTCTTTACGTTCTCAAGTCACTAAAATGCATGAACTTTGACGTCATATTGCGCAAACAAAGAAGTCGGTGACCCCCCTTTTTTATTGTATTTTCTGAAAGCGTTTCTCAAAATTGTTTGTTAGAACGAGTATAAAAAAATTTCATCGGGCAGTTTTATTTCTACGGAATTACCTTAAGAATTGAAACATATAAGATAAGTCCCTGATAGACAGCTTCCATACAAATCAGGCCCTAAGTCAGCTGCTTGGCACTAGAAATGTACTGCAGATAATACATCAAAGACTAGTACGTTCACTGCTATGTAGTTGGAAAAGCTATGGACAAAATGAATTGTAGGTTTTACATGAAGACGGATAAAAACTAGTAACATATACTAGAGTGGACTGCGTCGGAGTTTTTAGAGAAACAGTTGTATTACATTTTACAACTTGGTCTTACATGGTTTAGGATACTCACGGTCAGACACTCCCGTCAAGGACATCTTTCTGCACATAGAGAAAACTATTGTGTTCTATTGTTGTTTCGTTGTATTGTTTTACTTTGAATGTTATGTTTTTTGTATTATCATGCAATCTAATCTGTGCTCCGGTAACTATGGAAAGAATCTCTTATCATCATACCTTTTCTAAAGTAGCCTGACCTTTGAATTGGGCTGAGTGTTAACCATGAATGGTCATGCACCTGACAGCTCTAGTACCGCTCGTCAGTGAAAAGTGTCTTGTGTGATCTGCTACAAACTCGTTTTTTACATCGATACGAGCATGCACTGAGACTCGACCATTATAGTCCAATCAAAGTTGTTAATCTAAATTGAGTCTAACTACACGGTCACCAGTAGGATCGCTAATTCGTTCTGTAAATGTTTGTTCTCCACTTATAGAAAAGATGATTCGAGATTCGAATAAATCAAAAGTTATCATATAGGGAAGTAAATTCTCCTGGAACAATTCCATGCATGATTATCGATGGCTCACCGCAACCGCCAACGATTTAATCAACAGTCGTTTAAGATTAAAAAGTACCAATTATAAAGCAGTTAGCATGATTTGTTAAAAAATTAACCATAATTGAGTAGTGGAGGAAGATGATCACATCGGCTGATCGAGGGATAAACAAAGGAACTCGTCTGGTTGGGTTGGGTAACAATCACACCTGAACCTTTGGTCAGAGTTTAGCCGCCGCTCAAACATCTAAATAACGAGATTTTGTCGTGCTACCTTGAAAAAAAAAAAAAAAGCATTTTAAAAAACAAACAGGCTGCTATCGATCTGCTAGTATTTAGAGATTAAAATCTCAATCACTATTAAACTACGTTCTACATCAGTTAATAAACTTAGGAAAATTCATCAAATCTTCGGAATATGCATGCGGGATTCCGCATGCTTGCATATTAAATGATTACATAATTATGGATTTATATATCGCCAACAATGCATTTCGGTCTTGGAATGCAGTATTCGGTTTTCAGTATTCGGGATGCAGAAAAATCGAAGGACAACATTAACTGGTTTTGAAATGGGTATATACTGAAGCGTTGTTGAAAATATTGGTGTCATTAAAAAGTTAAAAAAAAATTCATATAAACAGTATAATCAGACAACATAATGGAAATAATTATCAGAATAATCATAAGATATCATAGCCAGGAAAAATATAATAAAGCTCTGAGAATCAGTTATATTGCAAAAGGTAAATTTCAATTTTTTCTTATCGATTTGATTTTTCAGTTCTTTACCGGCTCGCAAGTTTGGCCATATGATTCATATTTTAGTCTTTACTCGCATTTTTTCGTATAGCTTTTTTCTAGCATAGAATTTTTGTGATATCATTTTTTACTGCGACTTCGTCCACAAAAATTGAATAGTTAGAATGTCTAACAATTATTCCAAAACTCTTTCATCCTTTTTTCCATTCAAAAAATCAGTGCCGGTTGTCATTATTGCTTCAATTTTTGCCGAGTTTCGGTCATTTTCATGTCATTGTTTTACAGCGTGTTCACCGAAAAATGAATTAGTGAGAATGTTTATATTGACCGTGCTTTTAAAAACAATTATTTCTGGCGCCTTGTTTAATAAATATCTTATATAAAAGTCACAAAACACCATTATGCACCTAGCTTACATGATTTATAAATACCTTCTCAACCCAACCGAATCAGAACTTGAATTAAAGCTCGAGCAGAAAATGGCGGGCCATGCTTTTCAAGTTATGAAAATCTGTAACACTTAGAGTTTCAGTAGATTTTGTTGTTTTTCTTAATAAATCTATGTTTTTGCTTTTGTTGCTATTGATCAGCATGACGTTGGCTCCGTTATAGTTAAATATTGCCGCCAAGTTCTAGACGATATGATTATTACATGCATTTTGTAGCCCGCGCGTCACCTTTTTTGTGATTATTTTTAGAAATTTTGAAAAAATAATGACAAATTAAGCTTTCAAATCTAGATGAATCCAATAACCATGAAGATATATATGATCAGAAACTACTCAAACATAATCATATAGAAGTATTTAGTTTTATTGAGATGGTAAACAAAAGGGGAAAATCTTTTGTGTAAAGTTTTTGAAATACACGAAATCATGATACGTACATTGATCGATTTTATTCTTCCGTGCATGGCTTTTAATTATCATCAAACTAAAGGTTTTTTTATGAAAGCTTAAAACTTAAGCTATATTAATGAAAACTTTGTCCTACGATTTTGAAAATAAAAGAAATAGTGTTTTTTTTATGGGCTGATAGAAAATGTCCGGTACACTTACCTCGTATATATACAACAACAACAAAATCAGATGTTTTGCTCTTTCGAAAAATGTATTCATAACTGATTTCTCTCTATAGATAATTGATTGTAAAAGATTTGTATTTTTAGTTTTTTACTATAGCCCATGGATTGTCAGTTTAATTGAAACTTTGTGCAGTACTGCATCAGTACTGCAAATTTTGCGTTAGAATACCCAGACCAGCTAGTTCCGACTCCACTGAACTTTGTATTAACCTATACAATTACTATATCTTTTATGGTAAATATTTTCATCTATGTTAAACTTACCGATAAATTATATACTTGAACATTCGCCATGACGCAGACAACTGATTCGGTAATTGCAACAACTCGTTCACACCTTGTCAACAGTCTTTTACGAAGAGCAAGCTTACCCTGCAGACTTTTTGACGCATACTAGCAAAATGCATCAACGATCTTTCTAAAGACAATATAATATTCAGAAGATTCAACGAGAAAAAGAAAATACCACGACTCATGCACATAAATAACCCGTCTACATTTAGAACTGATATTTACGAATTTATAATGAATACACTTCACATGTTCATGATCAATACATGTTTTAATTGATATGCGCCGCTGGAGCTGCGCAAATGATATGATTCTAGAATAAATAATCGAACTAAAAACAGACTATTGCCACTGATTACATGTGGTATAAACTAACAAAGCAAATTCGTCTGCAATCAATATTGTTTTTATCGACTAGTACACAGATATTAAGAAATACCAAATATTTATAGGATGCAGCTATAGCAGTTCCTGTGGTCTTGGCTATCTATATACTTTAGTTTGTTGTCGACGTGAAGCCTTAGCAGGACATCTGTATATTAATATCAAATATTGGCTAGATGCCTTTTAATTCGGCTGCTATGGCATGAAGGGGCGGATTTCATTTCATTACGTGATAATGTTAATGGATAGTACAATACATCCCCAAAGGGTGATTCAGCGGTAGTGATGTATCTAATAAACGGAAAAAAAAGCAAATAAAATAAAAGTCATGTTTAATCCCCATCGCCGCAGGCTAAGTATAAGCCAAGTTGGCTATTTGCAAAGCAAATGGATGAAAAAAGTGCATGTGCTCAAACAGTACTAAACCTTCGCAAATGTGTTGTGTCAGTGAGCAAGACTGAGGATTGCCGCGAGGTTATCCACCATCTTGGGACCGGTTGCTCAAAGCTCGATTAGTTCTAATCCAGGGTTAACTCTAAAGGTTTTCTTAAGATTTAACCCAGGATTAGTGTTAATCGAGCTTTGAGCAATTCAACCTAGCCCTGGATTCCGAGTCCCAAGTGCTCTTACACAGGAATCCCATAACAATGACTGTAATAAAGGAAGCCCATGATCCTAGCTACAAATACACTTACAGTCCTTTCAGATAATCGGGCCAAAGTGCAAGACTCGTGCCAAGTCTGCAGTAACTGCTTTTAAAAACCTCAGCAAACTAGGAGAAACGCTCTACAGTTTTCTATATACCATAGTTATTCATTCAATTCATAACTATGTACTTACTGAAAATTGTTAAAACAATTGCATTTGTTCACCGAAATATACTTTCAGTAGTGGCTGGTCGGAGCGGGACTCGGTGAAGACAAGTACCGCGGGTAGAATTGAGCTGACCTAAGGAACAAGACTGTCGACTCCGACCACTACACACAATATCTCTCCTGTCAATCAATGTTGATGTGGAGAAAAATTTAATATTTCTTATGTGTGAAAGCATATGATGTTTTTGTAAGCGTGAGAGTGCAGGCTGATCATTCGTCCCGGCCTAAATCAACTGAATTTCACTACACTTTCGAAAGTCTAAGAAGTAAATTTGTAACAATACGTCTCTAATTTAATGAATTTTTGTGCGTTGTAGCAATAGTTTATTCTTCTAAATTTACAACAAAATTGATTAGTAAAACAGGATGTTGTCAAGAAAAAGTCAGCTCTAATCTGAAACAATAGTGTTTTAAATTATTTAACGAGCAACTCATGTATTAGGTCGCTATCCGCATACCAAGTGACCAAACATCGACTACTTACAACACAGTAATATATATTGACAGAAACTATGTTTCTCGTCAGCACAAAAAAACATGTAAAAATCGTAGTTTCAACAATTGAACAGGTGTGTATTTTCGGTTACACTTTACCGAGTCATATCATTTTGTAGTGCCGGATCATTTCGCATTCAGTAGATCCGGTCGATTCTCTCTCCGAACATGCACGTTAATTGAATTGAGTACATCAAAACTAGCTTCTAATCATAAGAGACAGTAAGTACTCACATAGCTATTTTGTTAAGTTGAATACAAGTGCAATTTAATTGCGAAACGTTAAATCTAGGAACTGGATCTTGACAACTGATGTTCCTTTTTGACATTGTTTTATCAACTCTTTAATTGTTGCTTACATGATAACATAGAAAATATCGATCCAAACACCCCTTTTTGGCGATATAATATTTTTAAATTCTATTTCAGTAAAAAGACTTTTTTGGCTGAAGACTTTTTTGGCTTATTTTGTAACTTTGTTGCACTGTTGGAAATATATCAAAAATCAAATTGACAGAAAACTAAATTTATATAACATCAAAACAAAGATCCGCGAGCTCGTTTCGGAAACCGCGTAAACGGAAAAAATGTCAAGTACTTTCAGGGGTTGCAAAAAACTACAGTTCTTTTTACAGGTTTTGAAAACAGAATATAATGTTAATATAAAGACAACATTAATTTACTGAAATTAAATAGCTTTTATACAACGCTCGGAAAAAATGGAATGCAAAAATCTTTCTTTTCTCAGTTCTTTTCTTTTTTCTTTTTTTTCTTTATCAGTGTCGTTGCTAAATTGACTGAATGGAAAACATCCGAAAAACAAATAATGGCAATGTGCACTAAAATTTACATAGTTGAAAGAGATTTCAGTTACTTTTAGTCTGAATAAATAATGAATAAAAACTTTTACCTTTGAATTGTTTTGAGTGAAATCACATAGACCGTCTTCAATCCACTAAAACGAATTTTGCTAAAGTCATCCTTTCACGATATATCATATATTCGCGAGTAGAGCGAGTCTCATTACATTTTCACAATCTCTCCTGCTGGGCGTAAATTGTGAATTTTTAACGACTCGAAATGTGAAAAATTTTAATGTGAATTAATAATTCATTGCGATTACTGACGAGAGGAGTATGTGTAAACTACAGCGCTTTATGTCACTTAGAGATTTGGTGGTTTTCAACGTCTATTGACAATCAATGCCTGCACCTGCAATTAGAGACGATTGTCACTTTTGTAGGTGGGGTCGACATTAAAAGGTGCGAACGATTTTCACTTTTTAACTATCGCTCAGCCATATTACTGAAGAAAAATAACGTTCGTGCGAATTATATCTTGTCTGAAAACACTGATGTTATTAACAACTGCCTTCTTCAAACAATTATCTTTTCTTACAGTCAGTCTGTTAATTTGGGCACTATAATTCAAAATCATGAAATGATGTTAGGACCGATAATGTTGGATTAAGGAGGCAGTCTGATGGATAACGCCGGTCCATTTTAATGACATGCTTGTGTTTAAGTCAGGACGTTTCCATGGAAATCATCCTGGCACAAGGCGTGAAAACATAAATTGTCTAATCAGCATCCTTTGTCTTTTTAGTTTTGTATTTTCTCACAGTATTCAGTCAGGGTTTTTAATTTTGAAACTAATCCTCGCGTTGAATATTCATAGGAAAATGTACGATTCGGCAATTTTGGTGTAGTCTGCGTTGCAGTGGCCGTTACCGAGAGAAAAGCGGGGCCGAGACAGTCCCTCTTATCTTTTCTTGCAGGCTAGTTTTATCGGGACAAATATTTTGTATCCTGCTCCCACTGAAGAATTTTCTTAGCGTTCTGCTGTGAAATGTTCATGTCTGTGAATGGTAATAAAAACTTGCTGCTTTTAATCACAGGAGATATCGTTTGGTTTGATTATGTCGATTATGAAAAACAAATTACAAGATATGACTAAAAAATAGATAAATAAAAAATGAGTAGTGAAATTAAAAAAAAGATAATCTCACGCAGTATCTGACTTTTTGAATGAATTAGCTTGCTGCCAAACTCTATAGTCTTCAAAAGGACGGTTTTTGATTTGGCCTTTGCCTTGGTTATCACCATGAATATGACACAAAAATCCTTCTTCTTCAAGATTTGTGATAAAAAACGTTTTTGGTTTTTTAATTGTTTTAACCAATGCCTAGAAAAATAACTGTAGAAATGTTAGATTGCGTGGTATTGTTTTACCTGCACATAGTTCGATCCATTTCAACTCCGCGCCACACGCAGCATTTCTGATAAATTGTGGCTTGATCAGTGCATGTATCGGGCTGGTCAAAGGGGTTTAATATCAATAATCACGGATATTACTACAAGTGAAGTTTCACGAAATAAGAAAAAAGGTTTTTCATAAATCACGAAATACATTTAGGTCAACTCACGAATACGACCCTGTTTTTTCTTGCATGTCATGAATCGTTTTTGGTCTGAATATATAACGCGTCATGAATGAACCCTTATCATAAATCAACCAAGTACACATGTAATGCATGAAAATAATAAATGATAAAAATCATACTACAATCATTCCCTTCAACGACCATAATCCTTTGCAGGGTAACGTGACGGCAGCCATGACAGGGGGTAGGAACAAAGTACAGTATTCTTCTGGGAGACAAACTCTTTCTCTTGCAAACTTGGATTAAGATTGCCAACTGTCATGGCCGTCATTACGCGACGGTGCAAAGCATCGATAAGTTGTTTTGAAGTCACGTCCGAGTGAGTCTGAATAAAAAAGCACGTGTTGCAATGTAACTCCCTAACCGCCTTTTTTACAGATTAAGTATAACAATTATTATTTTAAGATTAGGTCAGAGGAGGATCCTTGGGAGGGCCGGCCAAGGGAGCCGGTCCCCCTCCTTGTGGGAAGACCTTTATTTATTTTTATAGATAGTACTTTTAATTTTTGATTGATGATCAGTCATTTTTTTATATGGTCTCCCCCCCCCCCCCCCCCCACCTTTCAAACTTTCTTGATCGTCCGTGTAACAGTAGTCACTATATTGAGATTGTTAAATAAAGTAGCATTCTAGAAAGTACATTGGATTTTGTTACTATGGTTTAATGGAGTTTTTATTAGATTACTTGCAGTATCTGTGAAACACAAAAACTATTTGACATTTGTGAATTAATCACTATTTAAATATACTGCTTTTTATATTCTGATTATAATATTAACTGATTTTATTAACTGACAATGGATTAGCTAGGATATAGTACAGAGATTGGATCCATTGCACTTATTGCCTAACTGTTGGAAGAATGAAATGAAAGAAAATTGTTTAACAATTGATAGAAGAAGAAGTAAATAAAAAAGGTCTTAATTGTGATTGATGTTGCTCAAGAATAAATAACAGCAGAGTATGAATTACTTTCAGCTTGTTGGTCAAATCAATGGGCAGTCTTCTTTGCTAGAGTCTGGACTGGGGTTTCACATTTCTTTTCTTGCTAACCACAGACTGCTGTTAATGCTAACTTGACAGTAATAGGCAATTTACAGGATGGCATAGAATACTACCACAACCAGAATGCTTTGCCGACTTTCACAAGAATTAAAAATTTGAATATGAAAGAGAATTTGCAAAGAATGCTGGTAGTGGTAGTAAAATGATGCCATAATGTAAATCGCCTATACAGGCTCCAATCAAAGATGAAAATCTGCATAAAAAGTTTTTTTTTTCAATTCTTAACAGATTGAACATGAACTTCCACTGTCTCTATGTTTGGCAATAAGTGCAAGGAGTCTTCATATGGATCAGAAATTAACTAAGGAATGTTTAGCCAGTGCGGAGGATCAAATGAATCCCAGAATCGGTATACACAGGGCCGCTCATTTCATTTACTTGGAGAGCAAACCTGAAACATAGTGATTATTTTAAGGTTAAAATAACCTGATTGAATATTTTCTATCAAAGTTGTTGCCAGAAGCTTGAAAATATCTAATACTCCATGCATGAATCTCTTTGTTTTTGTCATCTTATCTCATGAGTTTGGCAATAAAGATCAACACAACCATCTATTTTTGCCTGCTTTGCGTTAAACATTATTGAAACCCCTAGTTAGGCAATGAATAAAGATCAAGTAATGTAAGAACTGAGATGAAATTTGATGTTTCTACTTACGCTGCCTCCTCAAAAGGTTCTGCAATGAACAACAAAAATATTATGACTAACTACTTATATATATGTAAAAATATGAAAACTTAAATGAATAAATGATTAAAAGAATGAATAGAAGCAGCAAGGGAAGGAGTGGTCCTGAAAAGCATCAGACACCCCCTTGTTGCCATTGTTGACTTAGATGCTTCTTTAGACTGTTTTTTGGCAATTAAGCTTAGCTGTTGGAAATCAAATAATTCCTCTATGTTATAATACTTTAAGCTTGATGCTGTTTCACACTTTTATTGCGACAACACCATAAAGATTTCGGTATATGCCCCATTGTCAGTGCATCTGGAAAAGTGCAAAAAAAATTGAAAAAAGTGTGATTTTTATAAAAAAAAAGTGCACTTTTTGCCCAAACGTAAGATGTTTACCCCAAAAAAGTCTGATTTTAGTCCAAAAGTGTGCAAATAGCCTTGAAAATAGGTGAATTCTTGCGGAGATCGACAAAGAGGATGAATCTACAGGCTTTTGGCAACGAACTCATTAATTGACTCAGAAAAGTTAGAAAAAACACAATTGTGTATGATGAAAATGATAGTTTAGGGAAAATGGCTTTTAATACACTTTTAAGAAGCTTCCAAAAGTTGATAGAAAGCATTCTAAATAGTTCTCAGACCCTTTGACGTTTTTACGAGGAATGCCTGGCGTATGTTCACCTAGAGTTATTGGTTTCCGAGTCAAAATTCAACTAATTTTTTACAAAAACTTTGTCTTTTATCTTCTTCAAGGCTCCTATATAAGTTCTGTTAATAGCACTTTTTTAGTGGTATTTATGTTGCACTCTTTTAGTGCATGCACTCTAATAGGTGTAAGGGTAAATGATATATTGAAGTGAGTTAATGAGTGACTGACTGACTGAAATAATTAATGAATGAATAATTGAATGAATGAATGAATATCATTGCATGAATATATCTTAGATCAATATTTTATAATATTTTATAATATTTTATATATTTTTTACTTTGCATCTGACCATGCCCAAAGAAACCTAGGTCCCCTCCCTTCCTGGCGCTGCTACAGTCACTTTCAGTCTGGGCTAAGTCTGCTAAAGTAGTCTTTCCTGATCTTATTTGGTCTTCATAACCTGTTAACAGATAAAAATAAACAAGACATATCATTCAAGGAAATACTCCACAGATGAGTGTGTTGGGCCAGTTTATATGAATTATGTTTAATCATATGTTAAATTCTCCCCCCCCCCCCCCCCCCCGTATTCTATGTGGATCTTTACAAATGTCTGAGACACTGAAATCCAATTGTGAAGTGAATTATGAGTGAATTATGAGTGAAGTCAAAATCACCGCCCATGCACCCGTACTCGGGGATTTGTGCAAAAACATTCCGCACGGTGAGGCACTTGATTCAATATGGCGGACCGCATTGTTCCTTTGAATTAAAATAAAAAAAATATAACTGGAAATTGAGCGGTTTATGATGTTGTTTTTTCAAAATGACCGAGAGTTAAGCAATTGAGTAAGAACGGATAGAAGCATGCTCAACAGCACATGTGGACAATATTTCACTATTCCACACATTTATCATTGTGTAAACCAAAACACTCACACAAATCCACTCGAAAAACTAATCCTGATACGAACATTGCTTGCTCAAGAGTTGAATACCTTTCAGAATCTGCAATGCCTCTTCTTTAGAGCGAGTTATCTTGTCTGTTTTCCACGAAGAAGGCCGTCTAGATTCATTGTGCTTGACGAGCAAATGAGATGCACGAACTTGGTCTGAAGATGGACGCTCCCAGGAGCTTTCTTTCGTATTCCTATTAAAATAATACTCCTTGCCTGTACTTCTTGACTCTCGTACTTCCCATCCTGGAGGTAAATCACTCATTATTGCTCAGCTTTCCTTCCCTTTTCACAATTCGAAAAAATTGACTTGTCTGATAGTTTACTACTAGGCATTCCTAGTGGTTCAGTTTGAGGAGTGGTGCGAGTTCCATGCGCATGTGTTTGCAAAAGAAACAGCTGAGAACGTGGAAAATTCGTTTCGAGATAAAACTTTTAGCAACTTTTTCTCGATTTGAAGGTAAAATATTGCTGTTTTGGTTAAAAGATCTAGCAAGCAGAGAGAAAGATGCCTGAGTCTTCGAGCAAAGGGAGAAGTTTAATGATCGTAAGTAGACTATACGCTTTTTTGGTTGATTATTGTACACGTGAGTGTAACCGTAGTTGGTCTAGATAGACCAGACTGTCAAAGTCGAAAGTTGCTCGTATCATGTTTTTTTTATATTTAAAAATTGCTTTAATCTTTATGTGATTGAATTTTGCAAATAGGAAGAAGATGATCTTCCCTATGAAGAGGAAATTCTGAGAAATCCCTACTCTGTGAAGTGCTGGATTAGATATGTTGAACATAAAACAACCAAGAAAGCAACCAAATCATCTATCAATATGATCTATGAACGAGCGTTGAAAGAACTGCCTGGCAGGTGGGACTACTACTTCTTACTATTTTATCCCATGGCTATCACCATCATCACCGTTTTTACAATCGTCATCATTATCACCACTTCCATCATCATCATCACCACCATCATCATCAATGTTATCACACATTTTAAAGTCCCACAAATGCAGTAAGTTTGGCAGAATGCAAGATCTAGGATTTTGTAAGAATAATTATTGGTTAGGCAATACTAATACTACTGGAATGTGGGATTAATTTTACAGTGAGAATCGGAAAACTACAGGCAGACAGAAATATATTAAAAAGCACAGGGAAAAAATTGTGATTCCCACAATGGGTTTGTTTGAGATTATTGTTGGGAAAGTGCTGAAAACCCCAATATTGGGTTCAAATTTAGCCATATATATTTTCCTCATTGATCGGGAACATTTCCCATGTAATTCCCATCTTTGGAGACTTAATTGTGATTTCGATTTTTTTCCTGGAAATTTGTAACTGTTCATTGGCCAATCCCAGACAGCACACTAATGAATGAACTGAAGCTGCAAAGTTATTCTGATTGAATAAGAAAACATTCCTGAAATATTTCCACTGGCAATGATATTTTCGATTTAGGACTGTAAATATAGTCAGGATTTTGAGGTAAACAAAATTGAGATGCAGTATAATACTACAGATGGTGAAATTGAATGGGATGACAAGATTGACCATGCTAGTTTTGAGTATGAATTAATGTTGTTGTTGTTTATAGTTACAAGTTGTGGTATAACTATCTGAAATTGAGAAGAAAGCAAATCAAGGGCAAGTAAGTCACATCATGATGATTTTATAAGGAAAAACGTTTATATAAATATATGTATTTTCATGTGTGTCATAACAGAAGTGATATGAAAGAAATTAGATCTATATGTATAGTACAAAACTGAATGAATGGATAGCACAGTTAGTTGAAGTGCAGTGTAAATTTCCTTGATTTTATATTGTTGAATTTTATTTTAATAAAACACATACATGTATTTGTTTCAGACCATTGACTGATCCATTGTATGAAGATGTGAACAATGCCTTTGAGAGAGCGCTTGTCTTTATGCATAAGGTAAAATGAAAACAGACTAAGTTATGCTTGTCCAAAGTCAAGGATGGTGGAAATTCAATCAAAGTCTTTCATTTTCTTAATGAGGAATCACAAACAAGAGAAACTCAGCCTGCTTGGAGATACATTGATATAATAAAGTTTAAAAGCACTTACATCATGTACAAAACATTATTTTTACAGATGCCCAGGATCTGGCTGGATTACTGTCAGTTTCTTGTGGACCAGTGTAAGATAACAAGAACAAGACGAGTGTTTGACAGAGCTTTACGAGCATTACCCATAACCCAACACTGTAGGGTGTGGCCATTGTATCTCAAGTTTGTGCGTAAATATCCAATTCATGAAACTGCAGTAAGGGTATATAGAAGGTACCTGAAGGTGAGTATATTTGATTTTAAACTTCGTCATTATATGACTAACATGATTATAACTTTTGAATGACTGTGCATATGACCTCAGTGGTCAAATATGAAATATTTGAAGAGGGGAAATGCTATAATTTTTTAAAGGTTTTTTGTCATAATTTGCTTTCTTTGTCCATAGTTTTACCAAAAGTTTATTTCAAGCTTGCATGATATAGGAGTTTTGCCCAACTGACTTGTCCTTTACCCTCCAATGGTCAAGTATAGGTTAACTCTTTCACTACAACTCTATCCCAGATATAGAAAATTGTAAGAATTGCAAGCTAGCTCTGTATCAGAGGCTATAGCTGAATTCTGTCTACAATTGGAATTTATGGCTATATGAGATGGCTTATTTGACAAAGGCATTTTTCAATACACAGAGGAGTTGTCTCATAAAAAAGTTTTTTTTTATGTCAAAAAATAACTTGATCAAAAGCGGTAGTTTTCCTTTGTGGATTTCCCCATGTTCCCCATTTGTCCATGAAACAGTGGATGATTGGCAAAAGGGTGATTTGTTTGGTTGTGTTATTTGTGGTGATGTTGTTTTTTGGTAATGGTGGTAGTAAATATGATCTTTTCTATAGCTTGAACCTGAGAATACGGAGCAGTATGTCAAGTATCTTGTTTCTATTGGATGGATAGATGAAGCAGCTACACGACTGGCAACTATTGTCAATAAGGTATGCAATAAAGACAATCAAATACTCAATAAATACAGTGGTACCTCTATTAAGCAGCCACCCTGGGGACTTTCCATAGTGGCCGCTTAATAGAGGTTGGCTGCTGAATAGAGGGCAAATTAACAGTAATTTGGTGCATGAGACAAAATTTGGGACTTTTACCCAGGTTGAGTGTCTTGCCCAGAAACATGTAAGATCTTCCAAGATCCTACCATGATCCAGGCATGATCTTCCAAGATCTTGACATGATTTTCCAAGATCTTGACATGATTTTCCAAGATCTTGACATGATCACTGCCAAGATCATTGATGATTCTTGAAGGAACATGCAGGGTCTTGCAAGGTAGCATGGCAAGATCTTGCCAGGGTCCTGACAAGATCCTGCAAGGATCATGCCAAGACCTTCAAAGGATCCTGACAAGATCTTTCAAAAACCTTGCCAAGATCTTCACAGGGTCATAGCAAGATCTTCACAGTATCTTGGCATGATCACTAGCAAGTTCATTGATGATTCTTGAAGGAACATGCAGGGTCTTGCAAGGTAGCATGGCAAGATCTTGGCAGGGTCCTGACAAGATCCTGCAAGAATCATGCCAAGACCTTCAAAGGATCCTGACAAGATCTTTCAAACACTTTGCCACGATCATACAAGGATCTTTACATGTCAGTGTCAGAATATCATGTCAAGATCTTAAGTAAATCAAGCAGAGATCATGAGAAGATCTTGTAAAGATCAGGTGAAGATCTTAACTAAATCATGGATAATTTTCATGAAAAAACTTGCCAAGATCATGCTAAGATCTTTGCAAGAAAATGTCCCAATATCATGCCAAGATCTTTAGGAAATCATTCCAAGATCATGAGAAGATCTTACATAGATCAGGTCAAGATCTTAACTAAATCATGGATAATTTTCATGAAAAAACTTGCCAAGATCATGCTAAGATCTTTGCAAGAAAATGTCAGAATATCATGCCAAGATCTTTAGGAAATCATTCCAAGATCATGAGAAGATCTTACAAAGATCAGGTCAAGATCTTGGATAATTTTCATGAAAATGCTTGCCAAGATCATGCAAGAACTTGTCAAGTTCTTGGCATGTTTTGGTGTTAGGAAACTGCTAAGATCTTCCTAATATCATGTTCAAATCATGGCAAGTTCTTGTCAAGATCATGCAAGATCATGCCAAGACATTTCCATGGCAAGATTAGAATAAGATCTTACCAGATCTTACCAGATCTTACAAGATCTTAACAAGATGCTCAACCTGGGTAACTGTGGCCGCCAAATAAAATGTAGAGGGTGGCTGCTTAATAGAGGTACCACTGTTTAGCCTTTCTTGGAAAAGAACACTGTCCTTGATCCTTTAATAAACTGATGCAAAAGTCACATGACAAAGAAGCTAATGCCCAGTTCAGACACTGCACTTTTGTGGAGTCAAATCTAATGGTTGAATTTTCAAAATGTGATTCCTATGTTTTTGATTATTTCATGATAAAATATTCGGAATTCAAAGAGGTTGAACTCTACATTCTTCATTTACAAAATTCAAGTATTAGATTTGACGTGGTAAAAGTTCAACATCTGAACAGGGCCTAACTAAAAACAAACAACTACAAAAAAATTATTGCATAATTCATTGATTATTTAAGTTGTAAGTAAATTTAGAGTACATTATTTTCAATTGCATAGTTTTATTAGTACTTGACATGGCCTACCTTAATTATTTGTTAATTATCTATTAAATTGTTGTTTTGTTTTTACAGGAAGACTTTGTTTCCAAAGATGGAAAATCAAACCATCAGGTGAGAGAAATGACTACTTGGTGAAAAGCCAGGGTTGGGTTTTAACAAAGCAGTATCTACTAGAAAAATCCCTTTAAACATTAGATGCATTCTAAATCAAATTCAAAGCGGTAGTGGACTTTCATCAAGGTTAAGTACAACTAGTACTCTAACTGCTTGGTCACCTATACTGCTATTAATATCATCAATTATAAAATTCATGAATAATTAATGAACCTGGAAAAATAGAAAATCACTACCGTGAAGGCATCTGTATATCTGATACAGAAATTGTCCTGATTTGCACAAGGTTTAGCTTGAAATATCTTGGCCAAATTATATCTAATTTCATTAATCTAGAATAGCAGCATTAATCTAGACATTTCATAAGTAATATACAATGTTCGCATCCGATCTGTATGGAATATATACAATATGAGCGACCAATCTGTATGGAATATACAATGTCGAGTTGAAGGCAAGACATTTTATATTCCATACAGATCGGATGTGAATATTGTTTTTTCTTATGAAATGTCTAGGTTGAGGCTGCTATTTTAGATTAATATTTTTGAAATTAGATTTAATTTGGCCGAGATATTTCAAGATAAACCAAATCAGGACGATTTCTGTATCAGATATACAAATGCCGTAACGGTAATGATTTTTTATTGTTCTGGGTTCATTAATTATTCATGAATTTTATAAGAAAAATAAAATGTCTTGTCTTCAGCTGGACATTGTACATTCCATACAGATCGGTTGCTCATATTGTATATGTTACTTATATTATATACCTGTATTAGCTATGGCATGATCTATGTGAGATGATTTCAAAGAATCCTACTAAAATCAAAAGTCTCAAAGTGGCAGATATCATCCGTGGTGGTCTTCACAAGTTCACTGACAGTCTTGGTAAACTATGGTGTTTGCTGGGTGACTTCTACATCCGCAGTGGACACTTTGAAAAGGTACCATGAAATATAACAATATTATTACAGTTCATGTTAAAATTGCACTCAAAGGATTTAGCCTCTAGCAATTTTGACTTTGATGTTCAACTGCAGAGTTGTAGCTCTATGAAGCAAGCAAGACACTTGCATCAATTTCAATTCTTTTTAATTTTTAATATTTTCCATTAACAGCTCTTGCAGAAGAACAAAAGCTTTCAATTTAAATTCTTTTTCCCTATTTCATCAATATTATTTTCCACTGCATCTGCTGGAAAAGAGCAAGAGCTAGCAAATGAATTTAAATTTCCCTATTTTATTAGTAATATTTTCCATTACATCTCTTGGAAAAGAACAAAAGTTGGTCTTCCACTGTAAGCATTCTGTTCTGGGTATGGTACAGAACTTTAGTGTTTAGTTAATACCAACAAAGCTCATTTGTTACCTCAGATAAACTTTCATCAATTCAGATGTTACTCTTTGTGCACATAATCTAATTTTGAACAATAATTCTTTTGTAGGCTAGAGACGTGTATGAAGAAGCTATTCAAACAGTGATGACTGTTCGGGATTTTGGTCAGGTAAGTTCATACAATTATCACACAACACTTAAAAATATCACAAGTTAATGTTTTTTCTGTTTAGGTAGTTTTATGTCTAGCTTTCAATCAATCAATCAGAGCAATGGTTCTATTACAGTGAAGTTCAATTCATGATTGGTTTAAAGGCAGACAGAGAAGTATGCAAAGACATTGTCACATTGTCAATTAGAGGACTGGCTAGTCTCGTTCACAAGACTATCCACCATTTTACAGTTCGCATAATTTAGATTTTTGTATTACAGGTGTTTGATGCCTATGCTCAGTTTGAAGAGAGCATGATCAGCGCCAAGATGGAAACAACAGCTGAGATGGGTGCTACAGAGGAAGGTAAATTAAAATTAAGCTGAAAATGAAATAGTTATAGCACATTAGTTGAACAAGAAAATATGGAAGTCTCTTTTACAAGCATTTGACATAGACATTTTCCTTATTGGATAATAATTGATAACACAAAGTTGAAAAAGATACATTTAGTTAAATACAATCGTGTAATTAGTAACTGTAAATATCCCTTTTGTTAACAGAGGATATTGATCTGGAGTTAAGACTAGCAAGGTTTGAACATCTCATGGATAGACGGCCGTTGCTATTAAGCAGGTAGGGCTATATGTTGAATGACATCAAATGAATGAATCATTTACTAATTGAAAGGCCTCATTTTAATTTGAAACAAATAACTAAAAAAAATTGTAAATGATAATGGAGACAAATCAAGGGGAATCAAGGGGGTACTCCCTAGAGCAACATGCGGCTGAAGAATTGTAAAACGTTTTGATTGAGACTTGTGAAATGCGCTACATAACAACATTCACATTATATTACATTTGTTACAGTACGGGCGGGACCGTTTCCTTCTCAATACGCAAACATTTCTTTAGAAATGTGAAACCAAAATAGAACCCCCTTTTGAAAAATCCTGGATCTGCCACTGCATGGCTCTCAGGACGAGCATTTTTAACTGATGAGATACTGTGGGTAAGTAAGCTTATTATTATAATTAAAATAATTACTGAACTTATCACATTTAATGTTTCTGATAATGATCCTTTTACCTGCAGTGTCCTGTTACGTCAAAATCCTCACAACGTTCATGAATGGCACAAGAGAGTCAAATTATTTGAAGGCAAGCCGACAGAAATCATTAACACATTTACAGAAGCAGTACAGACTGTCGACCCTAAACTTGCAACAGGAAAATTACATACACTATGGGTAGAGTTTGCCAAATTTTATGAGAAACACAACCAAATCAAAGAAGCTAGAGTCATATTTGACAAAGGTACCAAAGTGAATTACAGACATGTTGATGACTTGGCGACTGTCTGGTGTGAATATGCTGAGATGGAAATTAGGCATGAGTAAGTAATCATGAAGAAAGAATAAGTTTTGACATTTGTCACATTCGCCAAGGAGTTGCCAGTGATTGAATTGATACTGTTATCTATATAGGAACTACCAAAATGCATTGGATTTAATGAGAAAAGCAACCGCTGTACCATCTACAAAGACTGATTACTATGACCAGGTAATTTAGAGCATCATTACCACACACCACACTACACTACACTACACTACACTACACTACACTACACTACACTACACTACACTACACTACACTACACTACACTACACTACACTACACTACACTACACTACACTACACTACACTACACTACACTACACATTACACCACAGTACACTACACTACAGTACACCACACCACACTACACTACACACTACATTACACTACACTACACTGCACTACACTGCACAATACATTACATTACACCACACTACACTACATTACACTTCTGCAATCATTGCATTGCATGACATTACAACACAACACCATTAAATGAATGTCTGTATTTCACCAAACACAATGCAGCACCATAAAACAAATCAAACATTTTCTATTGTGTGGTCATTTCTAGAGTGAAACTGTACAAAAGCGTGTGCACAAGTCTCTCAAGTTGTGGTCCATGTATGCTGATTTAGAAGAAAGTCTTGGTACCTTTCAATCTACAAAGGCTGTGTATAGTCGTATATTAGACCTTAGAATAGCTAACCCACAGATAATCATCAACTATGCTATATTCCTTGAAGAACATCGATACTTTGAAGAGAGTTTTAAGGTGGGTGTTAATGACAGAAATATTACTGAAAAGAAGAGAAATATTTCCACATCAGTATTTATCCCTGCCACTGTTTTGAAAATTGTTTCTCTACTTCTACTACCACACTATCTGCATTCTTATTCATATTGTACACTATCTTATGCTCAATTGGTTGCAGTATTTGAACTGTAAAGGCATTAAGTCATGTGGGTTAATTTGGCACATAAAAAATATGAATAGTTTATTGCACATGCGCAATTAACATGTTGCATAATTGTTGATTTTGGTTAAGGGGAAATTATTATGGTATCTTGCAAACAATCCTGAATACTTCCCACTAACTCTAGTATTTTACTTGAATGAATTCTCTCACATTACATTGTCTAATTGCTTGACTAAATTGCTTTTTCAGGTGTTTGAGAGAGGTGTTGCCATGTTTAAATGGCCCAATGTATTTGACATCTGGAATACCTACCTTAGTAAATTCATTAAACGTTATGTAAGTGCTAATCTTGAAATGGATTATCAAATATTGTCATGTCAAGTGTGTGAGGCTGCCAGCCAACAATCGTATCAATGGACCAACTTTGTTTAATTTGTTCCTTTATTAAGATACATTTAGCAGATGTTTATCATTTTTTTGTTCATCTTTTTATCAGCTTTACCTGTCTTGATTAGGTCACAACAACAGGATATACCAAATAATGATGGAAAAATTGAATGATGAATTAACTGTTGATTAATGATGTAGGGATGTAGAAGCCATGTGAGGATGGTCAGTCATGTTTATTTTGCAGGGTGGAAGTAAAATAGAAAGAGCAAGAGATCTATTTGAACAAGTTCTTGATGGCTGTCCTGCTAAATTTTCTAAAAGTAAGTCAACAACCAACTCCAGTAACCAAAATCAAACTAACAATAAACTCCTTTAATCATCTTAGACTATAAAAATACAGATATTGTTTAATGTGGATTCTAATGGTTTTACTGTATTTCGTCGTGCATTTGTTTCAGCATTCTATTTGATGTATGCTAAGCTTGAGGAAGAACATGGTCTAGCCCGCCATGCAATGGCTATATATGACAGAGCTACTAAAGCAGTCCTACCAGAAGAACAGTTTGAGGTAATGATGTCACAGTTTGGTTGTAGCTAGGTAACCTTGATCTTGATGATGGTGAAAAAATATCATTGATGTTTTGATGTTGGTAATGATGAAGGCGATGATGATGATGATAATGTTGATGATGATGATAATGTTGATGATGAGGGTGATGATAATTTTGATGATGATGATAATGTTGATGATGATGATAATGTTGATGATGAGGGTGATGATAATTTTGATGATGATGATAATGTTGATGATGATGATGATGAGGGTGATGATAATTTTGATGTTGGTGATGTCAGATAATCGAGGGCATGATGATGATGGGAATATTTTGATGATGATGAAGGTGATGATGGTAAAAAAAATCATTGATGATGATTTTGATGTTGATGATGATGATGTTGGTGATGATGAAGAAGTTGATAATGATGATGATGAGAAAAATATATTGTTCGATATGATCTTGATCATGATGATGATCTTCGGGAAGATGATGATGGTGAAAAAAATATCATTGATGATTTTGATGTTGGTGATGATGGTGATGATGATGAAGGAAGTTATGCTTTTGATGTTGATAACGTTTTTTATTATTTTGATGACGATAAAGGTGATGCTGAAGATGATGATTATGAAGATTGTGCCGATGACATAGTATTATAATAACATTAGTATTGTACTTGAAATGGACCAATATAAAGTCTTAAATAATTCAATCTCTTCAGATGTTCAATCTAAACTTTACAGATGCCAAAATATTACAAAAAATACAAAATGTCTTCAATCAGTCAATTTTGTTTTAGATGTTCAATTTATATATCAAGAGAGCAGCTGAGATATTTGGTGTCACACATACAAGAGAAATCTTTGAACAATCGATTGAAGTCCTACACGATGACCAGGCCAGGTATTCAACATAGATGTTGTTGTTGTAAGTTGTTGCTTTATCATGGCATACAGTGTGGGCTCTAGCAATATTATAAGTGGAAATTATTTTGATTAATCACTAATTGGATTACGGTGAGGACACTCGAACTGTGAACACTTTGTGCTTTTTTGATGATTTTTTAAAGTGTATCTTTTGAGTGTATCGATTTGAAAACATTGTCATTTTGATAACTCTGTCAGTGTATTTGAGCCCAATCCTACTTTTTTTAAAAGGATTTCAAGTAGTAGAAAACTCAGAAATAAAAAGCTAAATAAAAGCAAGACAGTAGTGTTCATGGTTCAAGTGTCTTTACTGTAATACAATTTGAATATGACAGGGAATTTGTAAACAATACTGTTGTAGGTAAATGACAACATGATGCAAATCATTTAGTTACATCACATTTAGTAGGAAGGGGTGGGCTCAAAGTTCTGCATTAATTACTGTTTATTATGAGAACATATGGGTTTTCTAGAGCTAGTGTTGTGCCTAAATCCACCCCTGGAAAGTATCTGTTAACATGTTATTTCTAATCCTAGACAAATGTGTATTCGGTTTGCTGAGCTGGAGAGAAAGTTGGGTGAAATTGACAGAGCTCGTGCTATATACATGCATGCATCACAGATATCGGATCCCAGGGTAAGACATGCTTTATCTAACTGGTACTAATTCTGATTTTTTGGCTTTCTTTGTTATTGTTTTTTCATCCTTCCTTCCTTCCCTTCTTCATTCCCTCCTTCTTTTTCTGACCCCCCCTCTGCTTAATTCTTTTTTCCTTCGTCGATTCTTTGATATTTGATATGGTTGGTGTAATTTATTCCATTACTTCCTTCATCTCTTCCTTCCCTTTCTTTCTACCTTCTATTTTTGAATCCCTACACCATGTTTCTTTCCTTTGTGATTGTTTATCTGGTTTTTCATTTTACATGATTAATTTCTCAATACTATTATTGTTCACGTCCATTGTTCAGCGTACCAGTGACTTCTGGAAGACATGGAATGACTTTGAAGTTCGACATGGTAACGAGGATACATTCCGTGAAATGTTGCGAATAAAACGAAGTGTCCAGGCACAGTTCAACACACAGGTAACCCATCACTACAAACAATTACCCGAGCAGTGAAATCAAGTGTAATGCACCATTATCAAGTCTCACCTTTGCAATGAGCTACCAGATCATGTTAGATCATGTGGAAAACCACATACATTTGGAGATCTTAGTATTTACAGCGAGGAAATTCGAACCATGTGTCTTCAATTAGCTTTTTATTTTTCGAGCTTTCTTCTGCTTCAAACACTAAAAAAGTAGGACTTCCAGCCAAATTCGTTGTATCGCGACCCGCCGTTTTAAAACTTTGTTTTGATTTGGTCTTTTCTGAACCGTCAATCAATTTCAAGGGCGGAGTTTATTTTAGATTAACCAATGACAAAACAGAAAACAAAAGCTAGGGCAAGCTCCGCCCTATGAAATTGATTGACGGTTCAGAAAAGACCAAAATGAAAACAAAGTTTTTAAACGGCGGTTCGCGATACAACGAACTTGGCTGTAGCTCGAATGCACTGAGTTATCAAAATGAAAATGTTTTCAAATCCATTCACTCAAAGGATGCATGTGAAAAAAATATCAAAAAAGTGTTCGCGGTTTACGTGTCCTTACAGTGAAGAGACATAAAACATTTTACATAAATAGGACAACTATTATTCTCTATACATATATAAAATATTATATTTAATTTTCAGTTTATTATTCACGTTGTAATTTATTGTATTTAAGTATATATTAACCATTTTATATATAAAGCACTATAAAAACAATAAAGTTATTTTTGAGGTACCAAGTCTTTCTACTGAACACATTTTCTTTAGCAGTCGAGTCTTCTCTAACAGAATGTAGATATTTGAATGGCTGATTGTTCTTGTTTTCAGGTCAACTTTATGTCGGCTCAAATGTTGGCTGCAGCAGCTGGAAAAGCTGGAGGTAATCATTACAGACACAATGATTAAGATATGATTATGATATTAATATTAATATTAATGAAATGATAATTTTATTTCCAAGAATAACTATAGAATTACACCGAATGTTTCATTTTTTCATGGTTCTTTACTTTCTGTTTTTTTTTTTCTTGGTTCAGCAACTCCCTTTTCTTGTTTTTTTCTCTCCTTCCTCATCATTGTCATCATCATCTTGTTCCTCTTGTCTTTTCTGCGTTGTTTTCTATTCGTTTTGCGATTTTTTATTAAGCCATCTATCAATTTCTTTATTCAACCATTCATTCACTGTCTTTATACTATATATACTTTATGTTGTTTTCCTTTTATAATCGTAGAAGAATCAGAAGCGGCAGACGAAATGAAGAAATTAGAAGAACAGATAGAGGCAGCCACAGAGCAGGCAAAGAGAGAAGCGGTCAAACCAAAAGAAAAAGTGCTCTTTGTCAGGTTAGTTACTTTTAGTTCCCGTCTTTTATTCCACTGATTCATGATTCATGTATTCCTCTTTAATTCCTTTGTCTATTCATCAATCTATTCAGTCAGTCGTTCTTTCATGGACTCTTTCAGTCGTTTATCTATTTATTGCTTAATTTATCTATCCATTCATCAATTCAGTCATTCGTTCGTTCGTTCCATCAATGTTTATTAATCAATTCATTTATTAAATCATTAATTCAATTATCCCGCATCTATCTATCCATCCATCCATTTCAATATTGTACTCTGTTTGATATAGAGGCGAAACGACTGGTGATACTGACGCAACAACTACGACAAATCCCGAAGAAATTGACATCGATGATGATGATGATGACGACGATGATGATGGTGATGAAGAAGGATCGACACAAAAAGGTATATAGGCCATGACCAATTGTAGTCATGCACAGCAATATAATGAAAAATTTATGGGACACAATTTTAATTTTTTTCAATTTATTTTTCAATCTGTAGAAATTCGCATTGAAAAACAAGCCATACCTAGTGAGGTAAGTTTATGAAAATGGACTCGCTTCAGTCATTTAAACATAAAAAAACTAAAAACCGAAAAAAAAATGGCGGAATCCCTCATCCTGATAACTCACACGAAGGGAGTTGTGGATAAGAGTCTCTTGGTCTTATTATAAATGAATTGCTATAGTCCATGTACAAATCCTTTATATATAGCCAACATCATTGACTTCATGGTTTATAATACTGCTTATTTCTCATTTTTGTCATAGTGTATATAGTTGTTCCTTTCGGTCGTGTTTTCGGCACGCGGCATTCTCTGCGACGTTTTGTTTTTAAACAGATGTAGAAGTATGGCAATATGTCATTAAATTTTATGATTTTTTAAATCAAGGTTTTGTCATTAACGATCTATCTGTGTATTTCTTGTTATTAGTTGAGCGAACGCGCAGTCGCATTACATTTTCAATAAATCCCAAATAAAATATTTCCAATTTTGTTGATATAGTTCATTGATCAAAGTAATCAAAATTTTGTCGAAACTTGTCCAACTGTCAGAACTTCACAGGGATGCAATTCATTCATTGTTTTCATAGATATAGACTCTTGTCACCCTAAATTAAAATGCAAACTATGTAATTTTTGAGAAAAACGAATTCCTTATCAAATTGCTCATACTAATAATGACACAATTCCAAAGTTTTGTTTAGGTAGGTTTCAAACTGACAAAGATGTGAATTTAAGATTAGTCGACTTTAAAAAATACTATTTTCTTTAGTTTACAACCTATTTAATTAAAACGTTGAAACTTTGCTTACTTATATGTGACCAATCCAGTGAATAATCTTTCATTGACATAAATCCAGTATTTCATTATGTGATTCTAGCGTGATAAGATACTATTCACGATGATGGTTTGATTAAAATTTTGTTTTATCTTCTAGGTGTTTGGTGGTCTAGCTAAGGAGGACGATGACTGATGAAAATTATTAATTATACTGTATCCTGTCGATGCTTGTAATCTTGTTATGTATTATGTAGTGAGATTAATAATCAATCGGATTTAAATCAATCGTACGTCTTGTTCAATCTTTAAAAGCTGATGTTGACTGGTGAAGTGAGCGGAATCGCAAGCGGCGAAGGAGGCATAACGGAATGTTTTCTTTTGCTTGCTTCGTCTTCCTTCTATACTTACGTCTCCTTTCTTTTTCACACGCGTTCAAGTGACAGTCTTCTCCATCTACGCTTACTTCACCAGTGATTCATAGTTTCACAAGGGAAGAAATGAAGAAAGTAAAAAGAAGAGATTTTAAAAGAACGAAAGTTTGAAATACCACGCAATTAAATTTTGTTGGTTTTATGCTTTTTCGCACTCTTACTTTTTCGCTTCGTTATATCCTCTTTCACTTCGGCTTTTATTCATTTATCTATCGGTTTTTTGTCATATCTGTCTCTTTAGCTTTTAATTAATCTTCCATTTTTTGGTTGATTTTTTTCTCTTTTTTTTCGCCTCGATTGTATCCATCCTTTCCTTTCATATAAGGATTTGTTTTTTTTTTATCATTCTTCTGAAGTCAAATTTCTTTGTCCAGTCATTTGTTTTTATTTTGGTTTATTTCATTTTTTGAATCCCAAATATAAGCCAATTCATAGTTAAAAAATCGCTTTCAGTGCGCCTGCGATTTTATCCGGAATTCCTCCCTTTCTTTTGTATTTTGATGGACAAAAGAAGGCAAAACAAACGATTCGGAATAAAATCGCATGCGCACTGATAGCAGTTTGTTAACTACGAACTGGTCTTTCACCCAGATCTAATATATTAATGTCGTCTTTTAATAGCTGCTCTCCAACATGTCATGTTAACGTCTATATATTTTTTATATTATGTTCGTTTATTTGTTTCCATTGCTTGAAGTGATATTCTCAATCATCTATGAAGACTGTTGCAATATTTCACGAGATTGTAACGTTACGTCACGTTGGACTGGTTGTCTAGGTGATAAGAGTGCGCAAACTATTCGGTGTCTTTTCTTTTTCTTACTTCTAGAAAAAGAACGGTGTTGTTGAGAAACTGTTTTCCTAGGAAGCTAACGATGCGCACTGCCCCAGGTCCCTTAACAACTTCACGGCTTTATAACTGCGCGGTGGGCCAGCTTTGCAAGGACTAGAAAGATTTCACATCGATCTTATCAACGTGAAACTTATCAAGCTTGTACTTAATTTCTACGTTTTCCCCTTCGGCTTAATAGCTAAGAGATGAGTTAATCAAAGACGTGAACCGTGGTTATCATAACCCTCAATTCTCTTAACTGTTGTGTTTTCGTGCATTGACATCGACCTTGTTAACGATGCCCTATTAGCCTCGGCACTGACACCGTACCGGGAGAAGTATAATTGACGATTGTTAGATGTTTTATGATTGACAGCACTTTCTCTATTTCGATTGGAATTGATACCGTTACTATCGTGAAAAGTGTGAGATCTTTGTAAGGCTTGAGTTTGTGGATTGACTTGCAATTTCGGTAGTAAATATGGCAAGCCAATTTTCCTCCGTTGTTTTTTCATACCACTTTCACTATTGCTATCTTCGTAACGACCGAGTTGCTGTGGATACGAGAATGCGTCTTTGCGTGTGGGAGAATTGGATTCAAAAACGTCATCATCTGCGCATGCGTCTATTAGTTGCCCATTTCTGTTTGTATAATCCATAGTTAATTGGTCGTTAAGTTTTTCCAATGTAATTATTTCGCTGCTGTGTTCAGCAAGATCTGGCAAAGTTGGTTTCCGTGAGGTTAATTTCTTTTTTGTGTGATTGAATTGTGATTGTGGGTCTTGGTAAAGCGGTTGACACCCAAGAGATAAATGTCTTGTTTTTACGCCGTTATTTACTAGTACATCACCGACTCTCTTCTGTTCTAACACATTGTGAAGTTGTTGTGTTTCTAGTGATAAGAGCGCAGGCAGTGTTTTGGCTCTTGGACGGTGTTTCGCAGCTTCGATCATTGCACCATCAGTTGATGTATTTCTTTTTCGCCCGAATATAACTGTTGCAAAAGCATCGCGAAATTTTCTATTATAAAACGCATAGATTAAAGGATTGTATACTGAAGCTGACAAACCAACCCAAAAAGTGATAATTTCTTGTCTAGTAATAAAGTTTTCGTCGTGGAAAAGGTAGTATTTGTTGCAGACAGAAAAGGGGGCCCAGCTCATTGAAAAAGCTACAACCACTGTCAATAAAGACTTCACCACATTCGCTCTCTGTTTGTTAGTTGATTGGTGTTGATTTTTGCGCTGCCAGACAGTTTGCACAATTCTAAAATACAATACTGAAATCACAGCTAAGGGAATAGCAAATCCTAGTAACCCACGAAATACCAAATAGACCATACCAGCCGTGGGATAAGATGAAGTCTCTTCGATGTTACAAAACTGGTACACTTTCCCATCATAAGTAACATCAACAGTTTCAATCAAGAAGAATACTGGTGATGTTAGAAATATAGCAAATCCCCAGCTCATTCCTGCCAGCTGTTTAGTAGATCGGGTAGTGAACATTCTTTTCAGAGGAAAACAAATATGAAAATACCGGTCAATTCCTGTTGCAGTTAAAATCGCAACTGATGCAGGAGGTAGCATATATTGCACAAACCGTACGATTTTGCAGCCAGCTTGACCAAATTGGACTTCGACAGGCTGCGGTCTTGTTGATAGTAATGTTAAGGGAATAGACGCAAAGCATACTAACAAATCGGCACATGCCAAGTTCACCATGAAAAAGTACATTGATGAATTGGTAAATTTTTTCTTATAGATGACATAACAAACTAATCCATTGCCCGTTACTCCGAGAATAAACAAGACACAAGCGACTAACGTTTCTGCCGTTACTTCGCTGTCACTGCGATATTGTAGTGGGTAAACTGCCAAACTACTTGTGTTTTGTATCGAGCCGTTCATATTGCCTCGTTGTATTGCCTTTGTCTCTTAGTTTGTGTTGGCGTTGTGGTCATTAAATGAATGTCATTTCGAGCTGTAAGCCTCTTCAATCAGTGCGTTCTTGATTTTCGCTGTCTGTCTCGGCAATTTTCCCAGCTTTACTCCCTGTCTTCTTAATCTCTCTTTTTCAACAAAGTAATTTATCTGGTTTTTGGCTTTCGCTGCTTGAATCGTGAAGTAGTTCAGTCAAAAGCATGGCTATATAACATGAATTCTTTGCAAGACGACCTTTCTGAATTGATTTCTTTAAATCATTAGACACTTTCTCCTTGACTGGAGTAATGACTATTGCTAAGCAACACTGTCATGTCATGTTAGCATCCCTCAAAAGATCTGTAATTGTGATTGACGATTACTAGGTAAGACTTCGCACTTAACCTTACAGTCGTACCTCTTAGCATTAATCTTAGCCAAGAGGATAAATTGGGCAGCAATTAGTTTTGTCATGAAAAACAATGGCTATTATCTCAATGGCTTTCTTTACCGTAAAAAATGATAATAGTACCACCATATTCATCGAATGTTTTGTTTAATTTTATCATAAGATTTGACTATTTTGTATTATCTGGTAGTTTCTGCGAGTGTTGCGAAGATTTTTGTCATTAAATTTTACGATTTTTTTCAATTGCTTTGCAAACACCTTAAGTAGACATTGGACAAAGATTTAATGTAGAACGAAAAGCAGTACTGAATTATTTAAATTTCCTAGTTTTCATTGTTCAATTTTAGATATTTTAAATGGCTTTGAATCACTTACTGCTTTTGAACAAAATCACGGACGCGAAAAGCTTTTCATTTTCAAATTTTCCGTTGAAATTTTGAACAAAAAAACAACAAAAAAACACTTCAGTAAATTATTATTCAAATATTTCTCGTTTTTTTTATTTTATTGCTTTGAATCACCTCGATTTGCACCGCGGACAACGCTAACCTCCCTGGACATTTTGCACAAAACTCGTTCACGCGTTGCAAACTTGATGCAAATTTATTCAAGTATTCTATTAATTTTGGCTACATCTTTTTGGCGTAAATTGGACTACAACCATTCCACACGTTTTTGATTAAATACTTAATGGCAAACGCACATTCAAGCAAACGATATTGTTTACGAATTTAGACTTTAAAATGATGAGTCCAGTCCGGATTTGTGTCTTTGTGAAGCCTCGAATCGATGGTTTTGTTTGTTTGTTTTGTCAGGGACTTTCTGACGTTTTGTTGATTGTTTGTTTGTTTGTTTGTTGTTTTTTTTTTGTACTGGGCAGTTTTTATTTCCGCTTTTGGTATTTTTGTGGTTGGTGCTAGCATTATTTTTCCAAATGGATATTTATGCCCTGTGAAAATAAATGATTTATACAAGCTGCTTTGTTTAAACACAGGAAATGCAATAAAATATATGGTATAGCTTTTACAACAGTGGCACGAAAAACAAAAAATATTCATGGAGCATTAGTGTTGTGTGCGTAAAATATCAGATTATTAGCTTATAAAAACTGAGTGCAAAAAATGAAAACGATCTTACTATGTTTGTTTGTTGTTGTTGATTTTTGCTTATTTGTATTAGCACATAAATTGATGAAAATTTTAAAAATTAAAAGGACACTTTCTGCAGTTTTTCGAGTTTTATTTTTAATCGGAACTAGACTAGAAAAAGGTAAAATATCCAGCTACTTAAAGAATCAGATTTAATTAAACCGTTGATAAAAATGAGAAAATAACAAGTGTGAATTTGAAGTTGCATGATTTGAGCAGGAATGACTGAACCAATTCAATAGATGAAGTGAAAAAATCGGATAACTTTAACAATACAGGGAATTACAGAAATTAAAACTTTACACCTTTAAAACTCAAATTGTATTGTAAATTATAACAATCCAAAATGAAAACAAACACTGACAAGCAAGGAAACAAAGTATTTTTAAAGGGTTCAAAGGTTTTTTTTTATTTCCTCGTTAACACTATAGTTGCAAGAAAAAAAAACAACAAAAAGCAGAGATAGTGGAGGATGCATGCAAGAAAAAAAATCTGGTGGGATAAAAAGCTAGTTTTGAAAACTCATAATAAAATACATTTTTGAAAAACAAACGAAAACTGCATTTTAAGTTAATTTCTATGCATCAAACATGTATTATAAGACGAGAAACTAAAAACCACGTGTAACAAAAAACCTCAATGACAACGGACAAAGTACCACGTATTGGAGAGAATAGAAAAATGAACGTTGAAAATGAAAAAAGTCCGATAGTTTTAACATTGCAAGTCATGGAAGTTTCAGTTTTTTAATTAAGTTTTTAGACTAGTGCTGCAGTTTATATGAATTGAAAAATTATTGGAAAAATCCAATGGAAAAAAGCAAAGCAACTTAGTGAGTCATTTTTTTTTTCATTTTTGTATTAATTATGATTATGAGAACATTTAATCCCGCCCACTAGCTCACTGATTTATTGTTTTTCGTGTGAATTCACTAATTATCAAAATTAAATTTTCTCGGTAGTTCAGTTTTTTTGATTGTCCATGGTGATTATTTTAATGAGAAATATAAGCAGTTGACTTTTCCTTGGCTTATCAACTCATAATCAGTTTGAAATATTAGTTAAAATAATAAGCTTTGTTCTTCATTGTATTTGCTGATGTCTATCTTTCCCACTCCTATTTTTTATTAATAATCGAGATTTTTTATGTATGAAAGAGTAACATGGTTAGAAAGATAAGATGTGAGCTGGAGGAATGTTTGTAACTCGTGTTTGCACGAATAGACCTTCCCCGCATTTGCTTGACTGGCCACAAAACAATAGAATTACATTGAGGCTGGAGTGTATGAAATACAGAGAATGTATGGATTTATACACTCCAGCCTCGGTGTGAATCTATTGTTTTGTGAATGCGGGGAAGGTCTATTGTTTTTCTGTATTTTCCTTTGTGCAGATGGGCGAGTGAGTGAAAAGACAGATGGGTGGGTCGGTGAATCAGTTTTATATTCCCTCGAGAATACAGGAACAATAGTCATAATTAGTGAACAAAAGCAGTGTGAAAAGGATTCTGATATATAGAAACAGGGTGAAACATCATCACGTTCCAGGCTTATTGATGATTGAATGAATATAGATGGATATGTATAAATGGATGGATAAATGAATGGATGAATGGATGGATGGATGGATGATTGTGTGCCGGAATAAGCTGCATTAAATGTATTAGAACAATATGTTAGAACCAATAACTGCATAGTAGAATAAAGACTTAGTCAGTATTTGATTTTAAATTCCATTACAACCTATTTTGTTTACACAGCTATTACATTGGCTCTGATTTAGCACACTTTGTTTTGTATTATAGCTTAGGTTTTTTTGGATGTGTACGTATACTGTGATAAGTTATACCTTTGATGTGTGTACGATGCATGTTAGTCATCCTAACTTCCTTCCTGTGTTAATGACAGTATTTGAACTAGCATCATAGTCTGTCTACATATGGCCAGTAACATAATAAACCAAAAGATATAAAAAAGATAAGACAGAGAGAAGCACGGAAATGAGATGAACCGGCCGTGTGGATGAATGAATTGATGGATGAATAAATGGTTGAATGCATGGATGAATGAATGAATGGATGAATGAATGGATGGATGGATGAATGAATGAATGAATGGATGGATGAATGAATGAATGGATAAATGAATGGATGGATGGATGAATGAATAGTTGAAGGAACGATGGAAGGAACTGATGGATGGATCAATGAATGATGAATGTTTGAGGCAAAGATGAATGGATGTGAATGGATGGATGGATGGATGAATGGATGGATGAATGGATGGATGGATGAATAGATGTGGATGGATGAATGGATGGATGCATGGATGGATGGATGATCACGAATGACTGAGTCAATGATGAATGGATGGTAAATGCATGAATGAATGACTGGATGGATGATTCGTTGAAATACTAAATGAAAAAATGCTAGTGAATGGATGTATATTGAATGAACATTCACTGTTAAACTGATGTTCTGTAAACCTGTTCTACTATTATAAAATTACTTCAGCAGTTTTCGATGTGTTAGACCGTGCAAACACTCTTCCAAATACTCTCGATCACGTGATTAGTTTTCATCAAGAGTATACTGTAAAACAGGTCTAAAAACTTTTCTGATTTCTCTCCGAATATCTCCCTTGACCATTGCATACACTGCGAAGTCAAGAGCAGAGTTCATATAATATAATAATCTGGAAAGAGGCACAATGACATTAGGAACATCTTTAAACAATACATAGCTAGAAAACGCACGATAGAACGTCAAAGAATAACAAAACACGAAGAACATCACCATGGTACCGATCAGGTGTACTGATGACCGCTGTACGTTGAAACTACTGGCGCTAGTCGATGAGTAGTTATAATGTATTTGTCTTTTTTGCTGTACAACTTTTCTCTGCTGTGCTTTAGATATCCTGAGCATTGAGAGAAAAGCGGCCAACAGGCTTACCATCGGTAGCAACTGGCATAAAAACAAACGAATGAGACTCAGCACTCTATACGTTTTGAGATTATTCGATTGAATGATGACGTAGAAGATGAACGGTGTTGCTATTGACAACACCCACGTGAACACCAATAGCAACGCGCATGTGTAGATGGTGAGTATAAGGTAGTATTTCAACGAGAATCGTACAGCGATGTAACGGTCCAGCGTTATAGTGCAAAGGTTCAGTACTGAACCAAGGAGAAAAACATCCTTGAAAGCTTGAAGAAGCCACAAGTCACACTTAGCAAACAATGTACAAATAAACTCTAAAGGGGTGTTAACAATACCAGTACATAAGTCGGCTATGCATAGCGACAGAACAAAGCAATTCTGCCTGGACCATAGTTGTCGTCGGGATATTATGATATAGATAACTAAACTGTTACCAATAGTTGCTATGAGGGCAATAACTGCTCTTAAACACCAATACCATAAGGTCTTAGGATGACCTGTGTAATCGAATGAGTCACGTGACGAGTTGTTGCTACTGTTATACATTGTTCAGCGGTTTCACTAGTCAGTTCAGGTGCACCAATAATTTTTCCGTGCAAGTATGTGTACTCGATTCATAAAGTGAAACGTTTGGTTCTTTATTTTGTAATTCGTGTTAGCCGGCTCTTTCGCTCGTTTCAATTGTGATTAGCGAAACGTTTGTTTCGTAATTAGTCGTGATGCGTGAAAACTTTGTTTCGTTAATTTCGGGGTTTTTTTTGTTACTTCTTAAATGGTCTTGAGAAATTGGTTTCTGTAAAAAGATCTTCCCTCTTTACTTTTAGCTGGGAAATTGTAAAGTAGCCGTACCACTCGCTAGCATTGACAGAAAACACTTTCGTTATAAATGTCTGAAGAAGTGTGGCTTTCTTCCAGGCCGCCTTATGGAATTGGAACTGGTGCGCGAATCCAGCTGTTTGCCTCTCTGAAAAGAAATCGAAAATCGAAATTATTTAATTATTTACAGTTTGCGGTTATGAGTATTCATGAATGGATGCGTTGAAAAGGTGTCTGTTTGTTTAACTATGTCATAATTTCATTTGAGGTCTTCCAGCCCGTTTTAAACCGGCTCTATTGCATACTGACCCTATACCATATTACCATGTCAACCTGGTATATTTTATTCGCTATTTGAAAGTGTTATAGATAAAGTTAATAGAAAGACTCTGACATTGCAAGTACCAAGTTTCTGGATGGCGTCCATCGACACCCTTCTGTTATTTTAATGACTTTTTGCTTGTTGGATGCATCCAGTTATGACTCTTCTTAGAGTATTTAAAAAAAAAGCTTAGCTGAAAATCAAATAATTTCTCTATGCTATATTGCTTTGTGCTTAGGAGCGCTATTTTGTCACTGTTTTACGCTCAAACATTTTGTTCAGTTGATTTTCTTTTATGGCACACTTCCTTGAAAGCCACATACTTACAGCTCAAATGTTATTTCGTTTTACCACGGTACCACTTGCGCTGTTCAACATTAGTGCACTTGCCGTTCGGAAAGCTGTGAACAGTCCTTTCGGTTTTTTTAGTGCAATTTCCTTTCCTCTCTGAACTTGAATTTTTTCCTGCTCTGAATATTATGTTGACTCTTTTCATCGAGCACTTCTTTGCTTTAAACAATACCACTTTGAAATTCCATTCCTCGAGTGTTTTATCAATAAAAGTATTGACTAAATAAGTCTGTAGTTTGATGCATCAGCTCAGAAGTGATGAAATTATCACTGAAATGAAATTAAAACTGCTCGATGTCCATTTGTGTAAGAAAGCTTTCTCTGTTTTTCTTGTTATACAAGTCGGCTTGTCTTTTAGTTGCCTGGTTTTTCGTGCGTACTTGCCAGAAATGAGTATGTTGCTTTTCAAGCTAGCTACCAAAGCCAGCTGTTGTCCAGCTTTAGAGCCCTAGTTGATAGACCATACTAAAAATGATAACGAATACACCAATTAAACTGCCTATTCATTCAATTCGCAGATATGATGTCATCTGTAGGTGATTAAAAAAAAAAAACGGAACAATTTACATGGATGTTTAAGTTGACAGAACAACGAGATATTTTTCTGTCTTTAATATAGACTACGGAAGAATTATCTTTAAATCTGAGATGTCATCTTGCACGGTTTCTTGTAAATAAAACACAGCTATACAAAATGAAAATACAATTTGTCATAATAAGTCATGAAAGATCATGTAGTGCTTCTATATAGCACATTTCATCTAGTCTTAATGCATTCACTTTACATTCTCTAGAATTCTTATAGTACGTAATCCGATTTTTTCATTGACAAGCTTGAGGTTTGTAATTTAAAGTCGTGTATATTTCCCCGCAGTTTTAATTATAACTGATTGATATCTGCATGGCAATTCTACTATCGTGTTCGTCACTCAGCTGGTTTTAGCAAACGTTATTAACATATGTCAAACGATTAATTCCTGTCTTTTGTAGATCTGGGTTGACACAACTGACGCACAAGACTTGTTTTATAACCTGCTTTATTTGTTTTGTAAAGTGATTGCTCATATGATTGTTAATATTTATACAGGAAAAATCAATCGACCAGTGTATTCGTTTTCCTCTTTTTCCTCTAGAGAAAACCGATATTGAATCCTACGCTTACAACGCATACAGGAATGCCTTGTCATTTATTAATAAAAGGATTGAAATGGTCCAAATAGAATTGCTCTTTCTTTATGAAGCTGATAGATATGATTGATGTATATGTGCAAACTTTAATTATTTTGGGAATTCAGTGTTGCCATAATCTAACTATATAATCTAACATACTCTTATATTTTGCTCAGGCAAAGAATAACAAAGGCGCGCAGAGCATTGTTGTCGATATCGCTCCCGCTAACAGTGAAAACGGAATACCTGTGTATGGAAGAAAGCAAGTGTTACATAGAAAAAGAGCTCGATGGCTCCGGGCTGTAAATGAAAAAGGCTCCGAACGAAGAAAAAAAGAGAAGAATGAAATTAGGAAGTGACGGCATTTGACGCCATGACAGACATGACATATAGGGCTCCGGAGGGGAAAAAAAAGTTCCAACACAATGTTTTCTAGCCCAATCAGAAATTACTTTACACGCTCTGCATTTGTTTGGCGACTCTTTCTTATTGTTCAGTGCTGTTCATTGGACTGAACATGAACAATGTCTGGTGGGTGAAATATGTCCAGACGTGCCTACAGTTCCCTGAACAATCCCGTTAAATTACTGGTAGTGTCCTGAAGGGCTTTTTAAGAGCTTTAATATTTTGAAGGAGTAAAGGGTCTTGAAGGTCAACCCATCAGAACAGTGTGTGTTGTCAAGCTCACTTGAGATTCAATTGAAAATCGTTTAGCTTAGTCAAACATACAAAGTGCGTAAAAGACTTTTATCTTGTCTTTCTTTTCGAGATGTTCTGACAAGTTATGGTAGGAATTTTGATAGATCTGATCGTTGACGCAATGCCCACAAGTGGAATTAAAAATAGTTAGTTCATGGTTCAACATTAATAACTATTAATAAATTAATAAATACAACATATTTTACAAACAAAATCAAAGTGTGTATAACTGGCTTTCAAGCCATTTTTCAGGAATGGGGTTCCTGTGTCAGCAGTATGTAAATCGCCTAGCAACCACGGAGTTTAGGTTTCCGTAACTTGAGACATGTTCTGATCAGTGTTTTACTGTCTTACATAGAACACTGTACGTAATAGTTATACTATGGATAATTTACAAGATATAGAAGATGCCAAAACATACATGGCAAGAAACGAACTATTTCAATTATTTGAGGTAAGAAATATTCATCAAAATGGACGTATTTCGAAGCAAAAATCGTCTTGTTAATACGTCAAAAGCAATTAGCCAAGAATGTGGGCACAAAATCCTCGAAATACTCTTTTATAGATCAATGTCTCTAGATAGGACACATTTATAAGATGAGTTTAGCGAATAATTAGTTCTGAAAATCAGTTCAAGAGCATTTAATCAGAACGTTCAATCAGAATGAATCAAATTATGTAGATTCGTTTACACAAACTTATGTGTTTATCAATCGCTCAATTTTAAAAGCTTTTGATACATTTTTACATGTAAATGCCCAATCTAGCGTTTGGTTATAGCCAAGAAACACATGTTTATAGCTTATTTAAGTTTATTGTCGCATGTTTATGGTGAAATATAATTAGAAAATTCACTGGACCATAAAAGTGTATTGGTCCGTCACAGATGAATGCCACTGTCGTTGTAATCGACATGAATAAGTTTGATTGACAGCTGTTATAAATATAAATATTAGGTCTATTAATATATTTTAAACGTATAATTTCATTGGTGCTTCTTACTGGATCTTTTGGTAATTCAAGATATGTATCAAAAATTTACATACTAGAAATTTATTTCCCCCATTCGATAATGACATTGCTGGAATACAATCATACATAATACTTTGACACTGATCAGAATTTTTAAATAGTACAATTTACATTTCAAATGATGAATTGATTGAGTGAAATAATGTGCTTCCGCGAGAAATTATTGTATATTTTATCTGCTAGAATTGCATATATTTTGCTACATTGAATACTGGTTTGTGCGCAAGAACAAACGAAAAATAGTTCCAAGAACTTCCATTGAGTACAATAGTTGAAGCGCAATCCGCATTACACGGATTAATATTTGACGAAAAAAAGTTATGGAATATGGAATGTTTGAAAAACAAAAACACAACTCAGTGCGCCTTGTAAGTGTCTCGCGGATGTGGACGCTTTTTTGACGCTTGGTTCATTTCTTTGTATTGTTCATTTCCTTGCGAAGATGTATTATTGATAAAAACCTAAGATACTGAGTTTATCAGTTTATACGCACAACAGCTGCTTAAAGTTCAGAATAATATTTTTTTGTACCAATACTCCATTGTGTTATTTATACGAAAAACTGCGGAAATATTTAGTCATCGTTTGCCGGGTCATTCCATTATTCATGTTTTCTATTTGTTAATCTATACATTCATTGTCCATTCATTTCCTCTTCCATTTTCACTATTCCATTCATTCCTTTACTCATCCGCTTATTCAAACGAATAAAAATCAATGTACTAGTGTTAGAGTTCTGACATTATGCATTGTTGCTGTATTTTAGAGTCTAATAACCGGCTTGGTCCACAATCGTCCCGATGATCCAATTTCCTTCTTACAAGACTGTCTACAGAAGGTACAACAAAAGCAACCGGTCACGTGGGACGCTTTCTTGAAACTAGAAGACAAACAAGGCAAAAATACAGAAACACAGACTGATATTAAAAATATTGAGAAAATCTTCGAGACAGAAACAGAAGCTAAAGAATAATGATTCATATAGCAAACCATCGATCGGTCTCCACAATCCATTGCACTCTACTTGACAATATTACGCTGTAATGCGTAGAATCGTTACGAGACAAGCGTGCGCAAGTTGCTGAAGGTTTGTCATGTACACAAAGTGCATCTCCACCTTTTTTTCATTTTCACGAGACAATTCATGTCCAATTACACTGTGCATTTTGACCAGTACATACTTATAGTTTACACTGAATCCGTACGGCTGTGGGTGTACGCGTACATTTTTTTCATCCGTATAGCGTGGTCCTGTTTGAGCGAAAGGCTGTCCTGAGCTGAACGTGCACCTCTTTGAACCATTAAAACCAGAGGCAGATCCAGACGTTCGTTTTCAGGAGGGGGTGCATCGACACGAACATATGAGAAAACGAGGACTCAATTTATGACTTTTCAGGAGGGGATGCGTACCCCTTACACCCCCTTCCTGCCCTAGATCTGTCCCTAAAAACATTCGTCCGGTACCGGGCTGTCTGTGCAGACGTTTCACGATGACACAACGCACTATATGACTACACAACTGCGCGCACTGGGAACCACTTAATATATGTTTCTGCCCAAGCAACAATTCACCATGGCAACTACTGATTGGTTTAATGTTGCTAGGATATGAGGAATCAACTACGAAGTCACGTGGCGATATTGCTGATGTGTATTCGCCGGTTTCATATTGAAAAAGGGACTGGGTTCTAGTTGAGAAAAATGCAAATTATTGAAATCATTCCTTATGTTTTTAAATCATCAAAAATTTGAGAGCATATTTCAAGAGAACATGTTAAAATGAATAAATGATGAAAGTTCTGTTAAGATCGGATAAACACAGATAAATTTATTGGGACTTGAATATTACAAGAAATGTACGTAATGGAAGGACAGTGTCCTTCCAAAATATTTTTCCTTCATGAATTCAATATGATTTAAAAATTTCTAGCAAATGAACTAAAGTAGCATAGTAATGATGTGAATCTTTGTGTTTTTGTTATTTGAAGATGTTTTTTAATGAATTATGCTTTGTTTTTGAAGACTAGAACCCAGTCCCTTTTTCAATATGAAACCGGCTAATTGTGATTTGATAGTTCAAAGTCTTTTTAAACTTGTATAACATATACTCATAGCTGCGGTTGTGTTGACTAGCGGAAGTCGTTGCCATTGTAAAAAAAAAGCAAAAAAGTAAAAGAAAAAAATAGAGATCAAACATTTATTATTATTATTTTTGAGTCGTTTATTGTAAAATTCATATAATATAAATGTATACTGTAAAAATAAATCTTAAAAGAGATTGCACTTGTATACGTATTTTGTAAAAATTTACACATTGTATTTAAGGTAATTCCGTAGAAATAAAACTGCCCGATGAATTTTTTTTATACTCGTTCTAACAAACAATTTTGAGAAAAGCTTTCAGAAAATACAATAAAAAAGGGGGGTCACCGACTTCGTTTTTGTGCTATATGACGTCAAAGTTCATACATTTTGGTGACTTGAGAACGTAAAGAAATAAGCTCAAAAATCGAAGAGAAACGGAACAAAAACACAGTAATTTGTCTTTTAAGAGCAAATTTCGCGTTTTGTTCAAATGTCTGTACTTAATTTTATTAAAAAAATATGAACAGATGTTTAAAAAATATGTTATCTTGAAGAAATTGACGAAATAGCAACGTGCGCACGAGCTGCTAATTCATTCGAAAAAGTCCTAAGCTGAAAGTATTTTGGAAATTTCTCAAAAGTTAGCCCGATGACCTATGCTCAATTTTAGATATATTTGATGTTATGTTATAGCAAATAATTTCATCAAATAAAATACATAGGTCACCGAGCTAGTTTGCGAAATATTGCAATAAATATCGTCATTTTATTGTCAAAAAACAGGTTTTCCGAGAGAGGACTGGGTCGAGTTTCAAAATTATCACGTTTTCTCGCTCGAAAATATCGAAATTCTTCGAATTTTTAATTCAAAGTACTTTACAAACATAATTTGACTAGATTACATGATAAAAGTCCTGAAACCAAAAATTTTGAAACATGCGCAGAACTATGCGCAGTGCAAAACTACGGAATTACCTTAATTTACATTTCAAATTATTGTGTATTTCAAGATGACGGAATTTACCACCAGTTTTTCTAAAAACTAAAAACTTGCCGCGGACTCAACGAGATCAGATCTAGACAACACATAAACCCCAGGCGACCGCAAGTCATTCGGTTTATTCATACCACTCGCATACAGACCCGATAAGGATTGCCTTTATATAGCATCGGGACAAAACATAACGGTCTTTCCAGAACTGTCGATTTTATCTGATTGAAAGCATTGACTCGATTGGTCGATACGTTTCGAGATATTGAGATGTAAAAACTATCAAAAATATAAAAAAATTGTCTTGTTCTCGTCAAGTTACAATTCGTTAAGTTTGTTTATTGGTTTTAGTTATCTTACATGAACTGCATATAAAACGTTTGTTGCGAGCCGTTTTTGAACCTCCTGCATGTGGTGAAACGTTAATTTTCAGAAAGTGCCGTGTTCTAAATTCCAGGGCCACTTCACGGAAGTTGCCATTTATCACGACGGGAATGCGCATGCGGCACGGGAGCTAGACATTACGGTAGCCTCCTCCACAGGCAACTCTTAACTGCCTTTGAAATCCTCCTTTGGGCTTCCTTTTTTTAAAATAACGTTTCCCTCCCTTCTCGCCCCATTCTCCCATACTTCTATCTTTTACACAGGACAACCAAGCAAAGGAAGCCCGTGGGTATGACAGTGATGCTTGTTGAGGAGGCTAAAACTATGGTAAAATAACCAGTCCAAAAAAAAAAAAAAAAAAAAACCGTAAGCTACGTAGTTTAGCTCCGAATGACATAGGGCATCAAGGGAACACTATGCAATTAAAGCTATTGCTCCGCCACTTTTTGTTGTTGACTCCGTGCACTCTTCCTGGTCAGGTTGGGGTAGCCGCTGCCAGCACTCTCTGAACACAGTAGAACTTAGTTGGGTTTCTTTAGGATTTCTTTTTAAAAATATAATGTCGTACTCCCTAGGTGTATGGATCATAAAATCTTCGCCCCAGAAATCATTATTTGCCAAAAAAGGCTTCCTGAGCAAAAACACCCACCATAAAAGTCATGATTACGATGAAAGTATAAATACCATTCCAGTCAATAATGACACCACCGATTGAGAACCCAACGGTTGGTAAAATACTCTCAAGATAAATGATATACTTCTCATAATTAAACCTTTTCTTCTTTTTCGTCTTTGTACGCCATTGATGAAACGTTTTCGAAATTCCTGAGAGCATATTGGCTCCTTTAGCTTTGGAGTCACCGTTTTCTCCGTCGTTAGAGGCACCAGGGACTTTAAGATTACTCACAGAAGATTTTTCGCAGGTGTTTTCGGATGCACCAAGAATATGTCCCTCGGTGGAATTTGCCTCGTTAGCATAAGTTCCCTGCCGTTTTTCCCCGTTCAATGTAGTCTCTTCGCGTTCGTTGGAAAGTTTCCCCGAATAGCTTGATAATGATGATAGAGATTCAGATAAGGATGAAATACTTCCATGCTGATAAACCTCCAGTCCTCTTTGTGTTAGTATACTGTCTTGTGCAGGATCAATATCAATACAAACGTCTTTAGTCTTACTATTTTGTCCCGCACATCTCAGATCGTGTACCCTGTTATCCGCCGCGTCTATCTCATCGTTCGTAGTGCCTTGATTTTCATGTACTTCTACTGGACCTCCTTGCTTTGGAACATAATCAGACAACGATGAATCGCTTACTTTTCTGGTAAATGGAGGAAGCCGAAACTTCTTCTGCGAAGTATTGTTAGTGTTCTCATGATCATAGTCTGAGAACATTATAGTTGGTGTTGACGTGTTGGATAATTTGAGTGATGAGCTGGATCGTTTGGTTTTGATTGCAGGCTTGGTGGGAGTGTCTAGTAATCCGTCGCTGCTTCTGCGGCTGAAAGAAAATGAAGAGAACAGTATTAGATTTGGATGAAGTGAAATAGCTACGTCGAATGGATTACTCGGCAGGTCAGTTCCGTTTTGTCCAACGCTTTTTATCGCCATTTGGTGTTTTTCTTATTGTCAATCGAAACTCCGAACTTTGCCGAACCGCCTCTAAACTCATACCGACCTTTGTACGAGCTTAATTGTAATTGTATGGCGCATATGAGCATATACACATGGAATATGCGCCTTATAAGTATTAAATTATTATTATTAATGTGTCCTGATTGGTTAGTTTTCATTCGGGTAGTAATCGGAGTTTTGATTGACGGGATCTAAAACACCACTGAGTTCGCAAAAACGAAACATTGCAGTATTGTATGAATGAATAAATGAACGAACGAACAAACGAACGAACGAACGAACCAACAAACCAACGAACGGACAAACGAACGAACGAATGAATGATAAACGAATACGCAACTGAACAGACGGATAATTAAGACAAATAAAGCAATCGTATCGCAAGAGTCATAATGAATTTATTTTAATCTCATTAAATTCCGCGCGTTAAAAACACAATAGGCGAGCGCGCGTACATTGCACTGTACGATCCAATAATGAAGTCCACCCGGAAGAGGTCCTTCGTCCTGCGGGAAATTCGATTTGGGCTTTCTGTGTTTTTCAATATACGCGCGGGAGTGAGCAAGGACTTTGACAAAGTCTATCATATACTAACCGTAGAAATGTACCAGTCTTTTTGCTATTACCACCATCATTATTCTTGACGACCTTCGGTATATCTTTACTAGAGTTTACATTCTGGTTTCCAGTATTTGATTTCCTATCTTCAGTATTAATCACTTCACCATTTAACTTGCATCCATGATCATCCTCATCGCCTTTTCTTTGCGCGACACCTTTCACAACCGCGCCCCACATGGACTTCCCCGGGGCCTTCGCAGGTTTATCGTCCGAGTGAGACCGGTGAAGATTATCATGTGCTTGAGCCTCGAGTTCATGTTCATCCGGGATATCAACCCAAGCATTGACCACCACAAGCTTGTACTGCCAGTATGTCTTAGTGATCCATGCCGCGCCCATTAAGGGGACGACAGCCCATATTAGCGGCGCTAAAGCAAACCATATATAGATTGCATGCTTGGCCAGGAACAGGAAGTTGTAGGCGTTTAAGACGAACGAAGTACAGCAAGCGACTAGTAGAGTTGTTAGCACAATCTGAGGATAAAGACATGGGGGTTAGTCAATTGTTATACAGTCTACTTAATTATTTTTTTTTTGGCGAGGGAGGGGAGGAGTAATTATTGTGAATGAAATAATTTATATTTGAATACTTGTAACAATTATTCTGTCATCTTGTTATGCATTACTATATTTGTAAGTTTACCCAATCAACCAATCAATCAACCATTCATTCCATCATCCAACCATTAAATCAATCAATCAATCAATCCATCAATCCATCAATCCATCAATCCATCAATCCATCCATCAATCAATCAATCAATCAATCAATCAATCCATCAATCAATCAATTGATCGATCAATCAAAAGCGTTCATTTTCACATTTGTACACAATTCACGTGGCAAAAAGGGACACAAATACTACTTCATCAACTTACCGAGCTTTTCTTGCTGCCATCACGAACAAATTTAGCTCGTGCTGAGAAGAGATCGACTGCATCAGAGAACTGTATACTGATAGGAACTTCACGGAGTAGTTTACCCATACGATCTACAATATGATACATGGGATATTAGTGATTTGTTTAGTAAAGCATATAAAAATAATCCCGTGGGGGTGGTGGACTTTATCTTTTTAGAGCCAAAATCAGGGAAAACTACAGAAAGAAGTAAAAACATAAGAAAACAAGCTGAAATTAAAAAAAAGAGCAAAAGGCGTGACTATCTGAACAGTCAGACGAACAAGCCACCATCACGCACACAGACAGACAGACAGACAGATAGACAACGTGAAACACTTACAAACAGAAAACAGACAGACCAGAGTGCCGAAGAAAGAAATTGCGTTTAATACTCCCATCACTCTTAGCGCGCATATTATCCGCGAAGGATAACAAGGGACTGGGTGCGACAAACAACCACAAACTTACCATTGTATTCATTCATAGAGCTCTGTATCATAAACACAAGGGTGATATGAAAGAGAAGCAGCGATGCAAACCCATAGAAGATATGTACAAGACTGGTGGCTCTCAGTATATTGAATAAAATCTCTACTGATTGAGGAACAACGATCGTATTATTAGCAGTGTTGAAGTTCACTCGTAAAGCGTCGTCTGCGGCATAGCATCCAAACTGACCAGCGGCTGCACCAATGGCAAACGCGACTGTCGCAAACGGCATAAACTGAAAATAAGATGTAAAATTGTAGATTAGTATACCCATAATTTCTTTTTAGCATGGTACCGAATAGACTGATTCCATAAGTCTTAGTTTTCGCTCTTTGTATTTGGTAGGTCGCTCAACTAGCGTCGGTCGCAAGGAGCGACTAAAAGACTGACGGAGAGCGACTGGGACCGACTTATGGAATCAGTCTAGGTACCGAATCTTTGACAAAATGTGTTGGCACGCAAACCATGTTTCTCTCATATTTGTACGCATCACGTCTTGCCAACTTCTTGCCCCCTTTTGGAGGCAAAACAGTGTTTCATGACCCCCCTCCCCCTTAGACCATGTTACAGCACTTGTACAAAACTATTCCCGCTGACAGCCTTTACGAGAAGTGATCTCGTAGCGCCTATAACATTGATATATTTGGTTGCGTGGAGAACAAGCAGCCCTTGAAAATTAGGTCACTGATTTCAGTGTGCAATCGTTTCAAGCAATTTGTCAACTTGAAGATTAAAATGTAATTGTCAATCGACCACGTTATTTTAAGGTATCAGGGGACCCTAATGACCACTGTTCGCTTTTCTTCGTATAGGGCGCAAAATATGCAACCGATTTCTATGATTTATATATCATCTGAAAGCTGAATAGTTGATGAAAACAACTATGTAAGAAAATATTGACAATTTTTCAATTTTTTTTAGTAAGTGGTGAAAATATAAATTTATACTCCGTTTTTTCAAAAAGTCACAGTACAGCAGAAATTTATCCGATCAAAACACACTTATTGTAGTCGTAAAGACGAAAGATTGAACTAAAAAACCGTGTCTCCGATTTTTGATTTTTTGCCTCGTTCAAGAGATATTGAGTGATTTGTATAAAAATCGTCAAAAAATGCGATTTTTAACTTTAGAAACAGATATCTTCGCAACGAGGGCATAACTCAAAAATCGGAGACACGGTTTTTTAGTTCAATCTTTCGTCTTTACGACTACAATAAGTGTGTTTTGATCGGATAAATTTCTGCTGTACTGTGACTTTTTGAAAAAACGGAGTATAAATTTATATTTTCACCACTTACTAAAAAAATTGAAAAATTGTCAATATTTTCTTACATAGTTGTTTTCATCAACTATTCAGCTTTCAGATGATATATAAATCATAGAAATCGGTTGCATATTTTGCGCCCTATACGAAGAAAAGCGAACAGTGGTCATTAGGGTCCCCTGATACCTTAAACTATATGGAGACGGTATATTTCTTTCTCATGTGACAGATTAACAGGTTAGCTCAGTTGGGTGTCAACCGGGAGGCTGTGGGTTCGAACCCTCAGCCGGACCATCACTCAGGGTCTTTAAATAATTGAGGAGAATGTTTTCCGATTTATAATTGCTTCGCGTCTTCTCGGATAAGGACAATAAACTGGAGGTCCCATCTCGCCATACTTTCACATAACCAGTAACGGGGGACGTAAAAGAACGAATGAAGAAGCAGGTCACGACTATCCTCGGAGATAGGCCTACACTAATACATACTAATTACCAAACACAGGAAAAAAATTGTGATTCCCAAAATGGGTTTATTTTGTATTATGGTTGGGAAAATGCTACAAAATCCAACATTGTGTTCAAATTTGGGATTCCCAAAATGGGTTTATTTTGGGTTATTGTTGGGATAGAGCAACAAATCCCAAAATAAACCCATTCTGGGAATCACAAATTTTTTCCTGTGAACTACTAATAAATCTCATGCTTGTAAAACCAGATTACATATTATAAATATTAAAGATTGTAAAGCGCATTGACACGTTAGTGAAATGCGCTTTATAAGCACTAGATTACATTGTCTGTACGAAGGGCTACCGGTTATTTCAAATAGAATATAAATCACAAGTATACCATGTCAAAAAAATAATATATCAAAAGAATGATAGCTCAAAATAATCGGATAGATCAAAAGAATCTGATAGATCAAAAGGCTGATAGATCAAAAGAAAGATAGATCAAAAGAAGCATCAAAAGGAATAGGCCCTGGCAAATAAATGCGCATTTTTTGGATAAAAACGTTATGCCAAAAACACTGCATTCTATACGTTCACAATCAATTCCGTCCTTTCATGTTTACATACACTGACCGACAAAAAAGAATTCCTTTAATGCACTGTCAGATATGGCATTGCCGATTTAGCCTCAGAAATGTTAATTGGGTTTTAACAACAGGACATCATGGCTGTCATGACGAGTTCTTATAAACAAAAAGAACAACGGCCATATCTTTAAGCGCTCATGTATTTTAGTGTTTATTTATTTCGCAAAAAGCTCTTAAATAGATCGACTTCGCAAAAAGAAGAAGAAGACGTTTACTTGCACTCGTTAATTTACATTTTGTATAATAAATAATATCGTTACATGACTGTAAAACAATTTTGGACTTGAGCACAGCTATTACTGAATAGAGATCTACCATTATAAATGTGCTTTTACCTTAAACCCATTCGCCAATGTGATTGCAAATGATAAACAGTTTACTTGAGTTTATATAAAACATTTGAGGTTTATCGATATATTTAGACTAGAGATTGTGATCATTAAAAGTTCATTTATTATTTTGATAAGTGTTTTTTATCTTAGTATAAAGTAATACGTAAGATGGTTGCTTGGGAACTTGAATTCAATATTTTTTTCCACGCATTTTATCTTTTATCAACGGCTTTGAAATTTCATTTATTTTTTGTTTGTTTTTTTGTTTGAGTTACAAAAATTAACAAAAAATCAAAAAGCATAAAAAATCCGTCCACCATAAAACAAAGAAAACATTTTAAAAAGAATGTTAGTGTCGAACTAAAGGTTTTGTTTGATCAACGATTGAAGAACGTCAAATTGCAGATGACATCAAAGTACTCTAAATCAATAGTTTTTCAACAATTTAATGGGTTTCAATATTAATGAGAATATTTTTGTAGCATTTTTTTCTTAGTATGATTTGATGTAAAACAGATGAAACAAAATTGTTTATCGTGTCAGCTATGGAAATAGTTTTCTATCGGAAAGCAATCTTTGTAGATTCAATTCATTTGAATGATTTCTCATCCCTCTTTACTGCACGGTTTTGAGATCAATTTGGTTATTGCTTCTAACGAACAAAAAATACTATTGGAGAACCCAATAAAGTGCTACAATTACACACTCAAACGGTTTTCCATTCCGTTTAATACGAAGAGTTTTTCTCTCTCAGTACGGTTAAAAATGAATTTGATCACACACACACTAACAAAACAAAGTCATGAATTTGGTTACAGCTTCAATCTTTAACGACACAGGAAAACCAATAAAGTGCTCTAAGCAAGCCAGTGCCGCAAGCACTCGAATGGGTTTTCTTCAAGTTTGCAAAATGTTTTTTTCTAAATGGGTTCTGATTAATGAGAACGTTTAGCGATATTTGACTTTTTTAGCAGCACGATCGAGTTTGTATTTGTATTCATTTATATTTCTCAGTGGTAAGCGATCTTTGTTTAAATTAAATATGTAAATATTCTCACACACAATTGAGATACGACATGCAAACAAAACAACAACAACAAAACTAACGAAAAACGCGTACAAAGATCAAAAGATTCAAAACATAATTAAGTTCAAGTTCATTAAAATAACTCATCTTTACAGAAAGCCATTCAATTTGGATTCACTCAAGTATTTCTTAAATGAATCTCAGTTTCCGTAAAGTAATGAATACCTAGTGTCAATAATAACACCCAATTCGTAGCTAATTGTAAATTGTAATGTTTGCAGTATGGTTCGGTCGTGAATTGGACTAATAAACTTACCCTGACAAGAAGTCTAACCCGGCTTAAAGTCTTAGGATAATGACCATCTTTCTTTAACTTTTTAACTCCTCGAAGGAACCAAGGAATTGAATGTTTTATCATTGAAATGCAACACACAACTAGAGTAAATAGAAATAGTCCAATACAAGTAGCCCATGATGTTCCAAATATCGTCCACGCCTCGTAAAAGTCAAGTCCAAAATGGATAACAATATTAAAACACCAAAGTATTAAACCAATTTTTCCTTTATATTTGTTGTATTGTTTATTCGTGTCTCCAATTCCTGCAGAAAGCAGATAAGTTCTAGTTTGTATCAAACTGATGTCGACGTCATCGTATGCTGCCAAATCTGATTCCCTTTGTTGTAAAACCGGCCGTTTAATACTGATGCTTTCGTTGTTGTTCAGCTTTAAATGATTTAGTGACTTGATTCCTCTCCAGCGTGTGGTAGTTTTGCTATCCTTTAGCTCGATACCTTCTTTTCCACGTCTTTCCATCTCAACAATAAAACTCAATAATATTGAGTTATCCCGCGCGAATTCTCAGTTTTTATAAACCTGCGAAGTTAATGGCAGAACATCACTCGTTTGCATAACTTAGGATTACATCTTCTTTCGAGATAATATCATCGCAGATCTTTTAATTATAAAGTGTTTAAAATCAGATAACACCAAGGATTTAAGCGATTATAGTATGCAAGGATAGTACAAGTATTGTAGCTTGTAAAATTAAGCGTGTGTAAATAACATTCGCATTTTATGTCGGAAATAATTTCGCATAACTTTCTGCAGACTTCTCACATTTGTCCTTGCTGACATTGACTTTCGAAACTGACATTGCGAGTTGAAACATTTCCGGAGTGTATGCCTTTTGAAAATCCAGACCATCAACACTAACACTAAATCACTTAACACATCAAAGTCTCTTTGTTTATTGCTGGGGAAAAAAAGCTCACTCAAAGGTACTTGGCATTATAAACAAACTACAACCTTTGCTAGACACCCATCTTTCAAGTTATTAATGAACTCGACTGTGTTGTAATAGATTACAATTGTATATTGCTGTAAAATGCAACAAAAACGTTATTCCTATTAATTATAAAATACTAAAACAGTTTCGTATTACTAACCTGGAGCTATTGTGAAGTATCTGTGTAATGATTTAGCCATGCTTTGATTGAAAACGAGTGAAAAGTGAGCTCCATGTTGATCATTGTGTGTGTTGGATTTTCTTATCTGATCTGTTGAATATTAATGAGCCCACGAGCAGTCTGTTCTTACGGGGATATTACCATGACAACAGACACAGTCTAAACAATAGTTTTAAAACATATGGGAATATAAAAAGAGCCATTAATTTACAAAGCTATATCAAATCTGACATCAATAGTTTTCAAACTCAACCTTTTCAAAACATAATCTTCTTGATAAAGAAATACATTATAATCCTTTTATGATTTTTCGGCGTATTCTTATTACGTAAAATACTTCAAGTAAAATACGTTACTTTAAGTATTAAATTTGCTGTACTGTAAATGCACAAATGACAACTTTAATCCTTTATTGTATGATAGCAGCGTTGTAATGGTAGTATAATAAACCTTTGACTCTCTTTCCTAATCTACACAAGCATAAACACACAACATACAAGAGATCTTTTGTACTTTGCATTGTGTCATATTCGATTGTTCTGGCTTGGCCTTGTTTGTTTGTGTAGTGGTGAAATCAAACGAAAAAAGTTATTGTTTGATTTGATTTGATCTAATTTGATTTGATTAATTTCATTGCACTTGATTAAAAGCTAGAAATACAAACATTTGCAGGTAGGCCTCTATAGAAACTATTTTGGTTAGAAAGAGGAGAGCCACCTATAATTAGAAGTTACTGTACCTTTTGCTGTTCATAAGCCGCGCTGAAAGCAAAAGAGCCTTACCATTAGCGCGAAGAAGCATTCAGTAACACGGAACAAACACTCAATAACAGCAAAAACAATGTCTGCAAACAATGTATTTCTAAAGAATCATTACTCTTATACATCGAGTGTTCACATTTATTAAATGCCTCATCGCGTTTCATGGTAATAATCTATGCATGCTAGCTCGAAATCGCCTGGGTTTCCGAGGATGTCGTAGAAATAAAACCATCAATTTATTTGCCTTTTCGTTTGAGTGTATTATATATAATTCATTGCTTTGGATTGCAGCTACCAGACCAAATTAATGGCAAGGATCAATCTGACAGTGGGATCGACTAACTCGGGATACTGCAGGAACTTTTGCCTATATATAGTCAAGGCTTTTTTAACCAGGGGTCCAGGATTTTTTCATAGGGGGGGGGGGGGGGGGTATTGTAGAATTGATTAAGATAGTGGAGATATATAACAAAGGTTAGGGAGAAATGGTTTCAAACGTTGTTGACTCTCCTAGGGGATGTTGCAGCCCCTATAATCTCTCCCCTAAATCCGTCTCTGTCCACTATGCTCTGTCTCAGAGGTTACAACACACTATTCTAATCATTGTCCCGAAGATTAATAGTCTGTGTTAAGAGACCATTCATTATTTAAACTAAGGGAGGGCTGGCAAGAATTAGGATGAAAAGGTTTATATATTCCAGTGGGCTTTGCTGGATTTCATCATACCACCAAGGTACAAAAAGTGGGGTCATCATCTACTTTCTAAGTTGTGAGTAGAATTTGAATCTGGTTGGGTGGTGTTTATTTTCTTTTAATTTTTTTTTCTTGGAACAGGGTCAGGATTGTTTAGTCCGATGGCAAATCGTGCCATGAAAATGGTCTAGCTAGTTAAGGTAATCTAACAAAATAAACACAAGACAAATATTTTTTTTTATAATTGAGATTTAATAATGACAAATATTATCCGTAACTTACAACAATGCTCGACATTGTACATAATTAACCAATATGGTTCAGGTGGATTAAATTATTACTTATAATAAATTATGATTAAAATAGATTATCATGTTCTTGAGCAGCCTTGCATCACCATCACCCATTCGCCGGTCGGTAATAGATTTGCATATGGTATAGGAGAACACTCGGGTTTGCATTCCACTCCATCAACAAGATACTTGAGGTAGAAGAGGATCTTGGTTGTTTTTTTGACACAAGAAGGATCGTGTTTTAGTGTTCTTGACACTGCCTTCGCAGCTGTGGGTGTTGGTTTAGCGGAACACATGGATCCCAGAAATGCAATGAAAAGCAAGAGCAGGCAAGCCTGTGAAGACAAAATGAACAAAGGTGATCCTTTTGCTCGTCGTTTTGTATATATCTATCTGGCATAAAACTGTCTTGCATTAAAAACTATGTTCTATATTATAAAAGATCGTATATTTGAAGATTACTATTAATAATTTACATTAGTAACGTACGCATATGCTATGTTAGGAGTTTCACTGAAATGTGTTGTATATATTGTGGCATGACGAGACAAAAACTAGTAAACTAACTATAGTGTGAGCTGTGTTGTTTCTATAGAAACAGTTGTAAAATATATTGATAATTATGATACCGACGAAGGACAAACGTCCAAAAAGTCAGTGTCGCCATCATCCCTTTACTGACGGTATTCCAAAATATATTTTGCAACTGTTTATATTGTTGTCTGTCTTTAAATAAAATAGTAATGATAAAATCGATGATCTAGAAAAAAATTCACTGCTGACAAGATCATGATAATGATGATGACGATATTCTATGAAAGTGATAATGCTTTATGGCGTGGTATCTGTTAGTGTTTTCAATTATTTGTTTATGAAAATACAGAAAGTGATGTTAAGATAATATTGACAAGACAATGATGATGGTGATGGTTTATGGTCAGGGCGCGGTAATCATATCGAAGATCTTGGTAGGTCTATGTGCCAACGAATACATTGATTTATGATGACAGTGATAGTAATTTGTGTACAAAAGGCTTTGGATGATGACAGTGAAGTTTTATGCACGCCGAAGGCTTTGCTTTACCTTAACTGTCGTTGATTCCATTTCGTTTTAGTTGTTTTTCGGCTTTAAACGTTTTGTTCTTATTTCTCTTGTTTTTCTTCTTGAATTCCCTTTTCTTCTCGTTCTTCGTGTTTCTTGTTTTAAGACTATATCTGCTGTGTGTAGTGTAATATGATCTGTACGGGCCATGGTGGATTCTTATATACCTGTGGACTGCGTCTTCGTTCTATTTTAGTTCAATATTATAACACATCAAATATCCATGTTAAATTATGTCACTGCTTTGTAGCAGCGTTGTCTCAATCACCCAACGGTGCATCGCGTCTCTCAAATTCCTTTATTTGCACCATTCAAAATAGGGGATATTTTGATATCGTAATTCATTTTTGTATTAATAGGGTCCATAATTATAGACTTGAGGAACTGAGGCAATTTGCTTTGACGTAGGCAAAGGTAAAACGACTGACTGAATAATTTAAAGGGGAGCACTTTTCCTTGTTAACGTTAACAGAGAGATGGGCAAATAATTTGTATATATCAACAGCGAAATAAAAATAATATTTTTTGTGCTAAAACGATGGATACATGTGCATATTTTGTAGTTTCACACAAGCAATAAGATTTGCGAGAATTTACGAGTATCAGTTTACGATCACTTAGTAACCATGTGCATTGATGTGCAATCGTACGTTGTTTTTTGTTAGAAGTTTCAACCAGTATTTATTTTTGTTTATTAGCTGAATAAAGTTTCTGTGACTCACATGTAAGTAGTTTCGTTGGTGCAAATAAGCCAGTTTTTCATTTTTCACCGGTTCTTACATATGATATTTTGAGGATTTCGAATCTGATGACGTCATTTGATTCTAATTAGACATAGTTAAGTCTTGCAAAAACTTCAGTTTGAGAGCTCGATTTAACTTTTGTTTTTTTTTAATTTAGCTGAACTTATTCTCATCAAAACCAATCAAAAGTTTTAACAACTTTGGCTTTAATTGTTATGATAATTACAATAATTACTTCTCGATCGATATCAAATAGTTAAGTAACAAATATTTCATCTTATATCTTCATGAAGCGTGTTCATGGCGTATTTAACGGCATAGTGGCTGTTGCTTTAGTAACACAAGTGTTTTAATATAGTTCGACTTCATCATTCGGTACAGCAAATGTTCTTCCGGTTATAAAAATCACTCATCCATTCATTTCTCCGGTCGACAAAGGGCCAATAAACGTTTGCAACGCTACAAACGTTTTTGCTATATGTGATAAAAGTCACTTTTTGCAACTATTTCGTTGATTTATGTTATTTTCTAAAATCCAAAGTATGTTTCCGAGAACTTGCAGAAAGTCGGAAATCGGTTTTAATTGAATTCCCTTTGATAATATGCTCATATTCTTTTGATAATATGCTATTATTTAAGGTAGATAAATACAAATAAAAAGTTTCAGAAACTTATAGAATAGTTTTATATAGTGCTTAAAACGACGTTTCAGCGCTGTTGTTTTTTTAAATGACGTCATTGCGCCGGAAGACGAAAACAGTTCCTCTATAGAGACACAAAGTCTTCTTCTATAAACTGAGCTCCTCACAAAAGAATGCTGAATTTAAAACATTTTCCCACTTGTTCCTTTTTCTTTTATCCATTCAAATACTTTTTTAGAATTGGAATTGATACTTCGAAATTGACATTGTGATTCAGTCTCTTTTCGTTCACGGGTTTTGATATTTTTAAGCTAAGCTCAAATAATGTATGAAATCCGAAATTACTTAACATGAAAATAAAAAAAGTCAAAGAACTGCAATTTCTAATGCTAGATCAATGCGCAATACCTCGTTTAGAAACATTATAATATAACGTTATAAACGATTTCGATTTTAATCTTCTGCAGGTTAGGAATATGGGATTTTGATCTATATGTGATACCGTCCTTCATTTTCACAAATAATGCATGGAGCTTCAAATATTAAGTCACAAAAAATAAACGATTTGCTAATCGTTTCATGGGCGAATTGGCGTGCTAAAGAAAAATCGTGGAGGATGTCGAAACTAAATGACTGTTATGTATACGCCTTAAAGATAGACCAATAATACACCAAAGAGATAATAGAACATTGGATTGAATTTATAGTAATGCATTAAGGTAGGGAAAACCTGAATTTTATCCTGATATACTATTAATAGTTTATATATCTTTTTCGATTTACAATGGTCGTTATAGCATTTTTATTAAGGTAATTCCGTAGTTTTGCACTGCGCACAGTTCTGCGCATATTTCGAATTTTAGAGTTTTACATTTCTTATCATCAATAGATACAGAGCTATGTCTGAGAAACATTTTAACGTAAAAATACGAACAGTTTTCACATTTTCAAGCGAAAATATACAAATTTCTTTAAACTCGCCCCAGTATACTATACGGAATTACCTTAAACATAACTATATATGATAACTCATCCGATTGATTGATCATAAATTAAAACAAAGAAAACAAGAAATTGAAAAAAATCGTTCTTGTCATTGTCTATGTGCTGACATGATGTTGACAACTGATGATAGAGTGCTAAATGGATCGATTCCACTATAAGCAAACATTCATTTAACCCCTATTAAAATAAGCCCTTCAATTCATATATACTTTCCTTTCGTGTCGTCTGTTCGTCTATCTGCTGTTTTGTTTCGACTAAGAGGGGCTAATTGGAAGAGTTCTGATAATAATAATAATAATAATAATATAATATTTATAGAGCGCAAATCCAAAATCTGTTCTAAGCGCTATTAAATACAATGGACAAACACAAAAAAACTAATTACAACAGTTTAGAACATCAATTACAAGGAATAAGCTAATTTAAAAATTTTCAAAATTTAAAATTCAAAATTTAAAAATTTTTAGCGGGTGTAGTTCGCGATCTGTTCTTCTTATGTTTTCCTAACGTTTTTTTTAAAAGTATATAGAGCACATAATTAAGAGGAATACTACATAGCGTATATTTGCATTTGGTATTTTTATTATGTTACACAAGTAAAAGAAAATATAAGAACTTATTTAGATATTTTACATCATATAATATATGTCGAAAAATTTCTTTACTGTGATTTTCAAAAATCGGATATTTTGACTTTCAGAGTGTTCAACATGGTTATTTTACAGTACAAAAACATTAAAAATATCATTATATGTTATTAAAGTGGTTTTAACCCTTGGAATGATTTTTAATGAACTCTACTCATTCTCAGCTTTCAAATGAGGTATATCTTACGGCCAATTCAACCCGAAAGTTAAAACCTTTTTGCGTTTTGAAAAAAGCTGTCCGAGGTTTTTTTTTTTTTTTTTTTTTGAAAATGACATCATCCCATTGACGGAGCACGCAAATATGCAATATCCAGTTTACATATTTCTTATAACTAGTAGAATTTACTTTAAAAATTCATTCTAAGGGACATAACCTCTTTGATATGACTGGATTTATTTTATTACAAACAATAATTTTTCCATGTTCGTTGTCTTGTTTTTAGGCCGTTTTGTGCATTTAAATCTGATCATAATACATGAATATCTATACCATATTTACAGTTTTTGAATGTTCTTGATTTTAAATCCCTTTTAGAGGACATTTTGACACCATTTATTTAATTACACATTAAGGCTCTCGTAACGCGCCTGGTGTTCTGCCATACGAACAAGACCGGGAAGTTCATATCATAAAGAACCGAGCGCACGCGCGTCAATTCATTGTAGTTTTGGCGCGAAACCTCCTTGCAGATTATTTGGAAATTAACTTTTGCAACTTTGAAGAGGAAAATATTCAAAGACGAACTTGGACGGTATGAAATTATTTTTTCTACTTTATCGATCGAGCTGGCATGAGAGTGCAAACATGGTAAACATTTTCTGGCAAAGTGCACAGTGCACGGATGGCTTGATTTACTAAATTTGCTTGCTGTCAGTCCAAGGCAAGGTAATTTTTTCCAATATTTCTGGTTCAAATACGCAGTCTAGTGAAATAAGATCAATTCAGTTTAACTTGGCATATATCTGCTGATAAAATCAACTGGAATAGGAAACACAATTGTTGAGTTCTTTTCCGCAGAAATAGTATTGAGTGTTTGGAGGTAGCGAAGTTGCATAGCGTTTGGAGAGTCTTGCATGGTATCTGCAGCATCTCTCAGGGCCAAGGAGGCTTGCTTCTCGCCATTGGCGCAGATTAACTACAAGGGAAAAACAGAATATGTTTTTATACATGCTTGCTAGCAAGATAGTCCCGTGCCAACCAAATGACTATGAAGAAACGCCCAACGGACGTCAATATATAAAACGGGTGATTTGTCCAGGTTACCAGCGACAAATAATTTGTTTGCTTTTCACAAAAAAAGAAGACTTGTCCCTATAAAGTCAAGATTAATATTTGCATCAACATAAGCATGCACGTAGCAATGTGATCAAGGCTAACTATATGTTTTGTTCTAGCATTTTCTATTTACCTTCGCCTTTGCTTCTCTTGTCGCCTCCGCTTCTGCCGCCATTGCTCTTTGTAGCTGTATCGGCAGCCTGACGTCTTTCCTATAGTTGATTGGTAAACGCAATTAAACAATTTTATTTTGATTGTTATGAAAAAATTTAAATTGTAAAATTCGACTTCAACCAGTAAAAATTTATGTATAAAATATAAAAACAATATATGTAGTGCGATGCGACACGAACAACAACACTAAAGTAATAATAATGTTTTAATTGAGTATGAAGACTAATTGAAGGAGACAACGTTTCGTTGCCATCACGGCAACATCGTCTAGTCGAATGAATGATAATGTTTTCCAGCCAAATTCGTTGTATCGCGACCCGCCGTTTCAAAACTTTGTTTTCATTTTGGTCTTTTCTGAACCGCCAATCATTTTCACAGGGCGGAGCTTGCCCTAACACGTTCTGTCATTGGTTAATCTAAAATAAACTCCGCCCTTGAAATTGATTGACTGTTCAGAAAAGACCAAATCAAAACAAAGTTTTAAAACGGTGGGTCGCGATACAACGAATTTGGCTGTAATGTTGTTTTGAAAATTAATATGATCAAGCTACATATTCACTACAATGATATTTTTTTTAATAATCCTCCTTAATTCTTAAACGTTTTCAGAAGAACCAAATGCACCAGACAGTGTGATGGGCCGGTCATGGGAGGGTAAGGAGAAAAAACACGGATCAGTACATAACTTCTCATGTATGAACTTACATTTCAACCCTCTCTACGCGCACTCCCCAAGGAGCTGTAGCTATATCAAGGATGGACTGCATCTGGTTACTGATGTCTTCTCTGTTTGCTAGAATATCTGACAGTATTCTTGTCCCTATCATGTTTCGTAGAGTTGTCTGTGCCAGTAGTCTTGTCGAAGCCTGTGCGTCTTTAACGTTAGTGATAGATACAGTCGCATTCTCGATCCTGAAGAAGACTACCGCATCGACCGTGACAGTCACGCTATCTCTAGTGAGGCACTGAAACAAGGAAATATATTTGTTTCAGAACCATTCTTGTTGCTGCAACAATGTTTCCACAGAAGCTAGGCTAAACCAGGCAACATCGTAGAAAGATGCGCGCGCTAGCGATGTTGCTGCAACATTGCTGCCTCGTTTAGCCAGCCCTTCAACTTTGCATGACAGTATGCAACAGTTTTTTACAAATATTTATGCATCTATCAAGACATTTATGAAGACCTTTCTATTGCTGTCTTCAGCCTTGGAACTCTAAAAACTGTTATGAGGACTTGGCGGACATCAATACTACCTACCTCTTGTGGTGGTACATCAAATGACACTGTTCTCAGGTCAACAAACTCATACTTATCAATGCAGGGAAGGAAGAAAAACACTCCTGGAAAATACAAAAAGAAAAACACAAATATTTAAAAACTTGTCTTTTATCACAATCTAAAAAACTTATCTCAGTATTGTGGCAAGTAGAAGAACAAATGTCCCTGTCTTGAGCCATGAGATGCAGCACCCTCCATATCATTCTTATAATATATTTACAGAATCCATTTGTGTGGTCTCGTGCATCTCTTGTGTTTCAGTCGAGATGGTACACCCCCTTCTGAAACCAATCCTAAGGATACGCCCCTCAGTAATGGAACTGTCTGTCCTGAGTCTTGTCCGTGCAAGGTGCGTCTCAAGCGTTTAGCGTCATTGTATACAGTGTAGGCTACAGAGTTTTTGTTTCCAACCAGTTTGTAGTGACTACGTCTAGTCATGCTCCGGCAAAACACAAAACGAGTAACGTTATGAATTCTCGTTTTTTGACTTCTCAAATTATAAGGGCTGGCTGTGTTGTACTGTCCAAAATGAATGTCTTTTAGGTATAGATGACTGTCCAAATTCGTTGTCTGTATAGTTTATGCCTTGCATGATAATATGACTGTTTGTCTTGTCCGTCTGTCTGTCTGTCTTGTTGCACCGCACACCACCTACCAGGTCCACGTGAACCGCCTCGTATCGTCCGACCAAGTCTAAAGATTACCACTCGCTCGTACTCTGTTACTATCTGGAAAAAATGGAAGCAGTGACATGGACAATAAGTATAACAACGAGAATAAAGAGCAAGGCATTAAAGAAACTCTAATACTAGCTGAAATATGAAAGAAAATCATAGAAACTATACGGAGAGAGGACGTACATGTAAAATGTAAAAGCAATATAGCATATCTGAAGCGTACTTGATAACAATAAAAAAATATAGACAAAAAAGAAAAGTGGTTAAAGAAGGACATGAAAACTATATCCAACCAAAAGTGAACCGGACAAGATATGTAGGGGAAAAATCGAATTTATGCCAGAAGAATGCTTTCCTGTCCAACGTGATTATAAATGAAGGTATTTCATCGGACTCTCTTGCGCTTTTCCACGACAAATAAGTAATGGGGAGGATTGGAAGGAGCTCGAGACTGCACACGTTAAGAAGTTGATAGAATTTCGTTAAAATCTGTAAGTACCAGATTTAGTTTTGTGTTTTGCTTGATCGATTGCAACGTTTTTTCTAAGTATTTCTAAGCATAATTTCTTACCTTTAGACAAAAGATGAGTGAGAATGGAAATGTCATGCATACGACGATAAAACAGAACACAACAGCAACTGTACCATACGCACCCATTGTGCCGCCATCGGGCTGGCTTGCTGGTAAAGGAAAGAAACATTGATATTAGTAAGTGAATAAGTAGTTAAAATGGCTGAATAACAAACGATCAATAGTCGTTTTTACTGTTCCTATGATATTGTAAAGTCATCGGTTTTTACGTGGTTTTACGGCGAGTTTTAGAATTGGGGTAGCACATTTTGCGAGCTTTAAATTAAACCGTATGTGAATTTGTATTTTGCAATCATGATATGGGATTGTTTCTTCTGAATGACTTTGACTAAGGTTAGGGTTATAGTAAAAATCGCCGCGAAAATCGCAGCTAAAGTCGTTCGCCAGGTTTATCAGTTCAAGCCTCGTGTGCAGCGTGCAACGCTTTTAAAAAGAATTTGACCATTTTATGTCAAAGTCCGGCATGATTAAGTGAGAATTGCACACAGCGACAAACAATTCTAAAGCTAGAATGAATTATATGATTTCGAATTATTTTGGACTTGCATGATAAGCGGAACTGTGAAATAGACTATAATTCACTATCATACAAATTAACCTTTGAACGAGGTTATTAATTAATATGCTAAAATGACATTGAAAATTCTCTTTTTGGTTGGGTCTCGTTCAGTTAATTGTTAGTCGACTGTTTTACTGTAGGAAACAGTCGGCCATGCTGACCATTCATCAATCATTCATGATAATAAAGTTTGGCTATTGGTTGAGCTGCAAATCCCCAACAGTGATACAATACTGTTGTCATCTCTAATTTTATCAACAGTTTTGAGACCAGCATAGCTATGTTTTCAAAACATGGAATCAACGACACTGAATTGAAATTTCAGTACTTCTTGCGAGAGCTACTCTCGATCACCTTTCGCTAAAGAATTAAGCATCATACAAATTAGTTTTTTTTCGTCTCACCAGATCGGTAAAATCATCTGTGTATTTGATAAAGCATGTACTTCTGTAGCCATTAAAAAATGCGAAAATTAAACCAGCACAATTAAAACATAAAATGATACAGACGAATTTATTCGAATTAGCAAACAACTATCTAGCTCTATCTAAATCGGCCGAAATGCATATATTATGATTTACGTTGTTTTATGTTAATTGCTGATCTATCAATCGCACTTCAATATCTAACCCACAATTCAACGCAGTCAGTTACTACTCATGATTTAGTATTCACTATTCAAAATTCAACTATTTTGAAAAAGCTGTAGATGATTTTTTTTTTTGCCGGCTTGAAGGCATAAATAGCTTGGCTTAACATACTTTTGATAAATATGTTGACAATAACACATCTTTACCCAAGGTAAATTCAGTAAACCGCACAAACTCTTAACGAGTCTCACTGTGAACTCAAAAGAAAAACTTCAGGAAGGGCTTACTTGTGTTTAAATAATTGACAAATCAAAACTAACATAAGGTGCTTATTAAATGTACCAAAAAGGCTTTGTGACGGGAAAAATAAACGGGTGTACGGTCTTAAAAATTGTACATATATCCTTATAAAGAACAAGTTAGAGGATAAAAATCAAATAAGACAATACAAAATAACTATGATAAATCGTAAGGCATTGAAATATCTGAAAAATGATATAAAACATGACACAATTTACTTGCTTTTCAGGACTGATTTCGTGCTGTTTGGCGGTGAAATTTGCATATTACTGGGACCGAACTGTAAGGAGCTATTGTAAGCTATACAATTATACAAATTTGTTCAATATATATTAATTTGGAAGCTCCACCATGTTGTGCAGTCGTTATCACATGAGTGCCGGTAAACGGCACGATTTCGCTACGATGTATTCTTAGGAATTACGGTTGCGATACGATACGGCCGTTTCCCACTCCGCATACAAACGGTACGATTTCGCTACGATGTATTCTTAGGAATTACGGTTGCGATACGATACGGCCGTTTCCCACTCCGCATACAAACGGTACGATTTCGCTACGATGTATTCTTAGAAATTACGGTTGCGATACGATACGACCGTTTCTCACTCCGCATACAAAAACGACTCTACTTGAACAGATTGATAATGAAATGCAACTAATTGGTCTATCAGCCAGTGTCATTTCTATAATGTTCCCTTTTATCAAATGCTCCCATCAAATATTAAGCGTTTACCAAGAGATTACGGAGTTGATAATTACCTGGACGAAAAACACTTGGTCAAAACTAAGTAATTGGCACATAACGAATTCCAAGAAACAAGAATGACATTTTTGTGGGCATGAAATGTTATGTGCGCTATTCCCAAGAAATGTTTAATTAGTATGATGTAGTTATTCGTGAAACGTGAAATAGTCAATCTGTACTCCCCTCCCCTCCCCCCGTGTCCATTTACATTAAGATCGGTCTGTTTTCTGATGTTGCTTCAAAACTGAAAAAGAGTAAATAAATGTAATGCCTAGAATTCATTTGACCCGTCGAGCAAATATCACTTCAATAGGAAATATGGAACTAGCGCATTTTATTTTTTGAATCATATAAATTATGGTCAAATTAACATTTTGAAAAAAATAAGGAATGTTCGAGTTTTATTCTATGGACAAATATGAAACAAAATGTCAAAAAATGGTCCAATTAACATTAGTATATATATATTTTTTTCCTGTATGGCAATACAATTTTTTCATGATTTCTGGGCATATTTCGTGTTTGTCATTTTCAAGTATTTTTTTTACCAAAGCCATATAATTATTAAAGTGAATTCCCACGAAGAACAAACGCATACTAATAATATAGTAAAATATAGCCGATCGTAAATAATGCAATCAGTGTTTACCTTTTAATTTTTTTAATGAAATTATGAAACATTCTAGTGAAACATATTTGCTTTTGGAGGTTTGATATTTGCAAAAAGCACATTCCGTCTACTATATACCGTAGACAATTTCAATTTGCTATTCGTTTACATTTCTTTCGAAAAGATAGATGAGTTCGATCTTCTTATTATGCAAATATCTATCGTCTCGTTTTTTTCTTTTTTTATGCTCAATATATCTCTTAATTATGGTTGATTGATTCGGTGTCTGTAGATACAGCCAATGCAAATAGTGATATTTTTGACATGTTTTGCTACTTACTACTGGTCGTGTGGACTGTCGGTAATTGCTGAAAAACAGCAGAGCATCGCCCTCCTTTCTGCAGTGATTCTGTCGACATTTTTTCTTGTAGTTGTGTACAGCAGTTCTCGTGTAGCTAGAATGAATGTTTTGCACGGTGCACGCCGTGGAGTTGTGTGCATTTTCCATGATGATCTAACAAGTGAACTCCCAATGGTTGCTCTTCAAACTGCAGAACTTTGTAAACACAAGCTACGGTCACCCGTACAGCCGTCGCTTTTGAACATGTCGTCATCTGAAAGACTCCTCCCTAGTTGCATGGTAACATTTGACAGAGTTGCATGTGTTTTGGAGCTACACTGAAAGACGCTTTTTCTTTGAAGAAATAATTCTTTACTTCCTCTTGCTTTTCGAATTCATGATCGCATCATTTTTGCATCAGCTGTTGTCGGCACTTCAAACTTCCCGCGAAATTCAGTGCTTGTTTACTTCCTGTTTAAGGAATTCTCTCGTTTTTGTCAAAATTCACAAGTATTACCAAGTTCGTTGTTCTTAATCTACTCAAAAAGTGTTTTATAGCCTGAGGAATATTTCTGAAGTTAAGAGGATAAGAGAATAATTTTCGAGATAATGGAAAACATATTAAATAAAAATTAGCTAACTGCGGGGGGATTGAACACTAGAAAAGCTACATCGACTAATGGCGGTGCTGGTGCACAGCTGTTATGAAAAGTAAAACGCCATTTATACAAGAGATAGTGCTTTTTCTGTGAAATTCTCCACTATGAGTAAAACTACAACTTCAAGCACACATATTAACCCAGCAGCGATGGGATACGAGAGAGCAAACACTTCAAATAATCAACCATACCAACCAGGTATAGTTAAGCTAATAGCTGCTGCAAGCTGAATACTTTGTCCGTGACTGCCCTTCGATACATCGAGTTTAATGTTAGATTTAGCAGCTTGTTAGCTTAATCAGAACAGAGATTTCTAAATTACTGAGATGGTTTTGACATGTTTAGCTCGTAGGTGACTGTTTTGTGGTTATAATTTTAGGTTTTCTTTAATTTTGTTTCGTTCAACTTCAATGCTAAGGTTTGATGTTCCTCAACAAATTTTATCAGAATTTTTTTTGATATTTTCAGCTAACATTATTACATAAAAAATACAGAAAACCTCTTATTTGAAAGATATTTCATGTCCGTCCGAATATCTTTATTGTTGACGTTAACTTATGGTAAATACCTTTTGGTGTATTTAAAGTTTGATCAGTTTGCGTTTGCAACTATACAGAAAGTTATTTGTCAAGTGTCAACGAAACGAGTGGACAAGTATCAATATTGAATAGGTTTGCTATTACGCTCATGCAATCAAAAACATGATTCAAAGCAAGAAAAACAATTATTTTTAAGTTTGTTTTCCTAGTTTCAATAATTTCTCAGGATATATATAATGCTACTTACAATTCAGACGTAAAAGTTGTTAATACATGGGTGATGGCAGATAATGTAATACGATTTAGTATTTTAATGTATCGATCGTGTATTACTTCGGGGGGGGGGGGGGGGGGAGCGGTGTTTTAGAGGGGGTACATTTTCAAAAACTCTCAAATGTTATAGAAAAAGTTAATATCCGTTGATATTTTCGCATGTATATAGTATATAGATCGTTAGTAAACATATTTGTAATTTTCAATTGTCATTAAAATTTTATTAATAATTATTATTTGAATACTGAACAAATATTACTTCTAAAAATTAAGATTATTTGTCTGTAGGAACAAAGGGGGAGAGGGACATTTTTGAAAAATCAATTTTAATAGGGGGTGTGTTTTTGAGGATAAAATAGCTCTTGATACACATGAGCATTGAATAGAAAAAATGTCATTGATTATTTCTCTTTTAACATTTTAAATATATATTTCAGCATTTTATAGATCAATGCTTAGTAACATATTTTTAATTTTAAAAAAAATTCATGTTATCAATAATATTTTGATGATATTTCAATTCCGTTTTTCTTCATTTCTGTAGTCTTTAACCACTTAATGCCAGAAGGTCCTTTTTTTGATAGCACCCTGGGGAAGGTCTGAATTCAACAGGGAATGTCCTGGGATTTTGTGCTCGTTTAAACAGCTTCAATCCACAGGAAGCTTAAACAAGATAGGAGATACAAATGCTGCAAATGAAGTGAAGCCTATAAAGTGATTCTTTTAATTGCAAATGATTATTATAATTGGCCACAAAGGTGGGAGGTGTTAATTTTCTACCAATTTTTAATTTGGGGGTCAGCTGTCAGAGGTTTCAATTAATTGATGACCAAATGTAGTGATGTTTTTTAAATTGAATTTATTCAAAAAATTATGTAAGAGCAAGTGAATACAAATGCAGCAATAAATGAAAAAAAGAGAAATAAACAAATGAAAGATAATTGATAGCAACAGAAATATAAATGAAAAAAAATTACAACAGTTTGGGACTGAAATGAGAAGAAAATGTCAGGGAAGAGGAAAGAAGAGAAAAAGGCATTTAATACCACATCTTCAAAAAATGCTTGTTTCTGATTGGTTAGAATTGTCATTTACTCTGTGCAATTAATTAATACCACATGTGCTTTATATTAATCAATAATTATTATAATTGCACTCAACCTTCCTGTCGTAAGCTTTATGGTTGTTCGGTTCATTAATAAGCAAGCAAGTTGTATAATCAGAGATGTAGTGTTAATAGGAAATCACACCTGAGTTCTCAAAGAACTAATGAAAAAACATGGCCGCTTGTATTTGATGAAAGAAGCTTAATACCACGAGTGCGCAGAGTTGATTACTTTCATCAAATATGTGTGGTGTGGTTTTCATTATTTCTTCAATCTTGAATCATGTAATTTAATTCTATACTGTCTTAATATTATATTTCATTTGTGCCCTCACCTACCACTAAATTTCTATTTTGTACCAGTACATGAGATTAAGGTGGAAGTTATTAAATAAATAAATAAATAAGTTGAGCAGGATAAAATAATGATTCAAGTCAAACAATGTGGTCTAGGCTTCCATAACCATTCAGTTCTGTGGTTGGATGTCTGCAGGGTTTAAATTTCAAACCACACTGTAGTCATGTATTAAATAAAGTCTTCTAAGATATTTGTTTTTCCAATATATTTTTTAATAGTTGAACATCTGTCTGATAAAAAAATGTTTTAATCTTAAATTTTAAGACTGTTTTTTTTTATTGACAAGCATCTCTTTTAATTGATCTGCCATAATGGAATTTTGATACTAAAATGAAATGATGCTAATGTTTGTTGACTTCATAATATCCCATTGTCTTTTGATTTGTTTAATTCAATCAATCCATATGTATATTAATTTTAATGTAGTTTAATGTAGTTTTCCAGTGTATACCATCAAGACCTGATGTATTTATAATATTATCATAACTACTTCACACAAGGGCAGATCAAGGATTGTGTTCAGGGGGAGAGAGAGTTTGAAGATTAACTTATGTAAAAAAGACTCCTGTTGGTGTGAACACCCCCTGAACTCCCCCTTGATGTGAGGAAGTGAGAATTAACAGATGTGATTTAAGGGGGCGATGTCCTGTGTCTTGCACCAGACATCCCCTTATGTCCTACTTTATGAGACAGATGCTTGTCATAAAGAGGAAAAAAATCAAAAAATGTATCTAGGTATTTTTTTATGGGAATCTCTAAGCCTTTTTCTCTTTGATTCATCCTGCTGCAAATTGTCTCCTTTGCAGCTGCTTTTACACAGGAAGCCCAGCACTAAAAGTGGCTGCAGAGAAGACTAGCTATCTTGCAAAATGATTTATTTATTTGTAATATTTGTGTCAAATCTGTATGTAATATAAAATGTCTTGCCTTGGGCTCGACATTGTATATTCCATACAGATCAGCTGCTCATATTGTATATTACTTATGAAATGTCTAGGTTAATGTCACTATTTTTTTTTTTTTTTAATTTTTGAAATTAGATTTAATTTGGCCGAGATATTTCAAGCTAAACCTTAAATTTATAAAATAGACAGATGCCGTCACATTGTAGTTATTCATCCATTTGTAGTCATTGTAGTTATTCATCCATAATTATTCATTATTCATCCATCCTTCAATTCATTCATTTGTTCACATTCCATGAATTCCATTCATTTCGTTATTCACCCCTGGGTATTGGCGCATCTAGTCAGTAATACATTCATTTGTCCATCTGTCCATCCATTCATTTATTTGTTCATCCATCCATCCATTCATTCATTCATTTGTCCATCTGTCCATTCATTCATTCATTTGTCCATCTGTCCATCCATTCATTCATTTGTCCATCTGTCCATCCATTCATTTATTTGTTCATCCATCCATCCATTCATTCATTTGTCCATCTGTCCATCCATTCATATATTTGTTCATCCATCCATCCATTCATTCATTCATTTGTCCATCTGTCCATCCATTCATTTATTTGTCCATCTGTCCATCCATTTATGTGTCCATCCATTCATTCATTTGTCCATTCGTCCATCCATTTATTCATTTGTCCATCTGTCCATCCATACATTCATTTGTCCATCTGTCCATCCATTCATTCATTTGTCCATCTGTCCATTCATTCATTTGTCCATCTGTCCATCCATTCATTAATTTGTCTATCTGTCCACCCATTCATTCATTTGTCCATATGTCCATCCATTCATTTATTTGTCCATCTCTCCATCCATTTATTCATTTGTCCATCCATTCATTCATTTGTCCATCTGTCCATCCATTTTTTGTTCATTCATTCATTCATTTGTTCATCCATCCATTCATTTATTTTTCATCCATCCATCCATCCATTCATTTTCATTTATTCATTCATTCATTTATTCATCGATTCATTTGTTAATTCATCCATCCATCCATTTTTATTCATTCATCCATCCATCCATTCATTTGTCCATCCATGCATTCATGTATTTTTTCATTCATTCATTCATTCATTCATTCATTCATTTATCCATCCATTCCATTGTTTATCCATCCATCCATTTATCTTTCGTCCCTTCATCCGTTCATTCACTGTTCTGTCTATTTATTTATTTATTCATAGATTCAGATGGCATTCCATTCAGTTTAATTTTCCTTTTTTACAAATGCTTCCAACCTTGATATATATTTAATCCTAACAGTTCATAATTAGATTATCTCAAAGGAATAGCCCTGTCATGTTCATTACTAGAAGTACCGATAAAAACCGAGATAAAAAAATTATGAAGATCTTCTATTTGCATAACGTAACTCAGAAGGCTTGTTGGGCTCGGGCAGGTGAGGTGATCACGTGATTTTAGGTCAATCCCGCGGCTAGTTGCTGGGGAAGGTTTGCTCTTGTTGGGTTGACTTAACCAAGTGGCAAAATGTCGCAAAATACAAAGCAAGAACCCTTCAATATAGCAACACAAGCGGCAGGTACAGTAAACGATCTTATCACATAATAGTTGGATCTGAATTTGCTTGCTAGAAAAAGTTTTTGGCGAGATGTCATCGAAAATTTCCCCCTTGAGTTGTCACGAACTACGGCATAGCACTATTTGAAGCATGCTTTTTGCGCCATTGCTGACATAAATGGAAATTCTCTCGCTTTTAATCCCTATTCACAAGAATTTACTGTGTTATGTTTACCGAGAAAGGCTTTCAAGACCGTTTTGGGGGTATTTTATGGGGCATCTGTATAAGAGTTCGACCTCACTAATCTGTTCTATAAATCGACCAGATTTTACTTGTACTATCAATGATTTTGTGTAATTTTGTTTTTGTAAGATTTAAAGAACAGGTTGTTCTGTTCTGACTTGATGTGTAATAGAGCTCATGATGTTTTCCTTGAATTAATCTTAGAGACCAAGACTATTTTTTTTTAGATTTCCATTAAAATCATAGAAAGAGATTAAAATCCATCTGGTCTTGAAATTCATGATAAAATGTAATTATGAAGCTTTGGTGCATGCTCTATCAATTTATAATCATCATATATTTGAAATAAGTATTTTTACAGTAATACTAATACCGAAAATATTTGAAATACTTAAGAAATTTAAGTGAATTAATAACAAAGTATCGCTGAATTAAAGCAAGGAAAAAGGTCTCATTTGTTTTGATGTCGCTCGTTCGTTGTCGCTCTCCCGCGAAAAATGATTTTTTTTTTCACTTTAATAACTAAAATTTAACTTTGTAGAAAATTCTCAAGCTCTATTTCTGGTTTCCTTTGATTTATGATAATATTCAAAAGTACTTGTACAAAACTGTGTTTTTTTTCAGAAACGTTTAGGCAATTCGTATCTTATGTATGTTTTACTTTTTTTATTTTGCCAAAAAAACTTCGATTCTCGAATTTTGCATGATTACTCAGTCATGTTTGATTCCATTTTTTTTGCGCGACATTTTCCTTTGATGTTTTTGTTACAGATTGCTGTCATGAAAAGGCTTCAAATTATTGACATTGGAAACGTTTTAATTTCAATTCCAAGCCAATGTTCCTATTCAAGTTGCTCCCCAGGAATAACATCTCAACAAGGGATGCAATAATTATTTTTTTAATAATTCATATTTCTTTAAATTTTTACCATAGTTTTGTGTATTTTTGGCAATTTCTTCTTTTTGCAACTCTCTTTCATTAAGTATAACAAGCATCTTATAAAATTATCCTCTTAGGTTTATGTGTTTTTTGTTTGCTTTTATCTGGAAGTGAATTTAATTATTATTCTAATTTGTGACTAATATTTTTTTCTTTTTTTTTCTTTTATGTCTATGCAACATTTACAATAACAAATTGAAGTTTCTGCTGTGTTCATGCTGATCTAATCTAACTAAAAGTTGAAAAAATGAAAAACAGTTTTTAAGAATAAAAATATAAAGCATGAATATACAAACTCAAAAGCTCAGAATTTAGGCAGGTAATTCAAAACTTTATGATTTATAATATTACAGTCATATAATTATGTGCAATAAGTATTATTATATTAGAAGTTAATAAATGGAATATATTTTTATTGTGACTGAATTCTGAAGTTGTTTTTCTTTTTGGAAAAAAAAATTGTTTTGGTCAAACAATAGCTTTAACTGTCTAGTTTTTAAAACTGTTTTCATTTCAAGATGTACAGAATTATTATCACCAAGAGAATATGAGATAAGATGTCTCATATTTTCTTGTTATTACATAACAGTTACAAATGAAACTAGCAATTTGCTTACATACTGGTATACACTCTTGCCATAAAATAATAATTGGTCAGTTTTGAATGATTACATTGCACTCTGGTAATAGTAAGTTTATTTGTGGAAATTGGTGCGTATATAACATGGACAAAGTAATCATACATTGTGGTTTGATGACCTCACCACAATATTTTCTATTTGCTTCTTTGGCCACATCTACAATTACCAATTGAAAGTAAATGTGAAGATCCAACTTTATTTATCTCTATATTAATTTGCTTGAATCCAAAACAATTTCTATGAAAATTCTTTAATTTTAAGTTTTATTACACTCTTTTGTTACAGTTTATGTATGAAAGTTGTGTTTTTCAAATTTTTCCATCTTATTAATTAAAAATAGAAATTGCCTAAAATATATTTATTTATGAGAAAATGATGAACATGATAAATGATTATTTTTTATAACTGAGGGTGATTATGCAAGCCTGGAAGAACGGGTGCTTTTTCAAGTCATTAAATATAGTTTTCTTATTTTAATCTTGGGTTTCTAAGAGTATACATAGCACAAACAATTCAATCAGTCTGTTAGAAGAAGTTGGATTTTGTGATCAGGCTAAAACAAATATTTGTAAATATATGACGCAATGAGTAACAGGTTTTCTGTTAACGATTGCAAAACGCATTATTTTTACGCATATCATACATTTGTTAGTTTAATTTGTAGGGAGTTTTTCTCCATGCGCAAATGAATATCAATATCAATGTGCATATTAAGCTGTTCGTATTTCATTATTAAGATTCTGACAGTAATTTCAGACCTTCTCTACATGAAACCATTCGTAAACGCATACCAAAAGCATGTAAACACATGAAATCAATTCACATGCAAATGCTATTGATAGTAAACAGCTTTACAACCGACACTGCTCTTAGCTGTCATGTCCTTGCTGACTGCCTGTGTTTGAATATATCAGCTGTAGAATGTTATTGTGTTACACTTAAATTATTTAAGTGTTACAATATTATTGGAAGATCAGCAAAGGTCAGTTAAAATGGTAATAACACAATAATAATTTATGATTAGGATTAGTATAGGTAATAATTTAAGTGAATATTAATAATTAATAGGATTTAATGTGGAATGGTAGAGTACGTGAGTATCAGGTTCCCGACCTCGTGGCTCATATCAGTTGTTGCGTCCTAGTGTGCACATCGTTTCTCTTCTCGTTCGCTTAGTTTACTTACGTATACCACTTCTTCAATGTCTTCAAAGGCCTCGAAACGTCAAGCAAGATCCAGTATCTGTCCTGGATGTAAATTATCCACCGCATTTCATTCGTTTGGTCCTCCGAGCAAAAAATGTGAATTAATTTGCACAAGTTTGTTTTTCAAAGAGTTTGAAAAACAAACGAGTGCAAAATAATCCAAATTGAATGAGAAACCATAAACTGCACTGCTCCCGACCAATCAGAATCAAGTATGTTATTATTGCTTTTATTTTAAGTATTTCAGGGATATCTTATTCTCATGTTATAGGTGATGAGGGTAGCTTTAGTTTGTAGATTAACCTAATTGCAATATAGTTAATCAGTTACTATTATATTAATTGTTTTAAATGATTTATTAATGGCCTTAACAAATTAGCATCCTCCTTCTTACATGCACATAATCCAGTTAAATTTTGAGCTGCAGATATACTATTTGTAAACCTTTTACATTACAATGAAATTATTGCAATGAAATAGAATGATCTGGTGTTCATGGCGATTTTTTGTTAGCGGTTTTTATTTTATATAAATTTTTGATTTTTTACTTGGTTAAAAAAATAGCTGGAGTTGAATTTCACATTGATTTCTAATTTTTTAGTAAAATCTGATACTAATCAGCATGAAATAAGGATGAAAAAAAAGATATAAAAAATTGCTCACACTACTCCACAAAATGTGATGTTTGACATGTGCAAAAATTAAGCAATACGATTTGCTTACTCTCACATTAGCTTTTCAAACAAAAGCTCTCACTTTTCATTTGGAGCATCTAACAAGTGAAGATGTCATGTTTTTCTTTTATTTAATTACCTTGAAAATGATGTATGATTTATTCAAATAGCAAAAGATTCAACACGCTGACAATTTCTGGTTATTGAAAGGAAGAAGACATACTGATATTGATTATTTTCTATTGCTATACAGAAGCATCTAATGCTGATAGAGGCATCTGCTATTATATACTGTGGGGACTGTCTGTTTTTATCTGCATTTGTACTGTTCCATTCTCACTCTGTTTCTGTTTGAAGGTAAGATTCTTTTCATAGTTAAAACATATATCATTGTATATTAATATTTATATAAATTTAAAACATGACACTATAGCTATAGCCACAGAGAAAACTTTTGAACAATATGTTCTAGTGAGGGTTTATTTTGATATAATCTTCACTTTATAAATTAAGGTCTAAATTGCAGACAGATATATAAACTGTGAAATTTCAAATCAACACTGTTTGGTGATAGTCGACAATAAAAAAAGATACTGCTAATGGCAGTGGTGATAATGAAGGTGGCTAATAATTATGGCGTCATGAATTATTATGATCTTGATCTACTTATCTAATACTGGTTTTGATTTTGCAAGACGCTGGAAGTGGAGTTAACATTGTACCATTTGAGGTCTGGGTAAAGTGTAAAAGGGAGCTCCTTTTTTTATCCTTTTTTTAAAAAAGAAAACACCCTTTTGTTTTGACAACTGACCATGGAATTGGGATATCAAAAACTATAGTTGTGTGGCACACATGGTTGTGGGACACACATGGTTGTGGTGGCATCACATGTTGCCATAGTAACACATCACATTACAGCTAATTGCTTTTTTTTTCAAGATTGTTCAAGAATACGAGAGAGCGGTCATATTCAGGCTTGGTAGATTATTGTCAGGAGGAGCTAAGGGGCCAGGTATATACTACTTACTTACTTACTTGCTTATAGAAAGTGACCTCAGCTGAGCTGCATACCTGTTGCAACAAATTGCTTCATATCCAGTTGTTACAATCCAGCATTTACATGTGCATCACAGGGTTTCCAATAACAGGCGGCTACTGGCGGTATAGGGCCGCCTATTATACCTCTTGCCGCCGGCTATTTTGTGTCGTTCGTAAAAGAAATATGATTGTAAATTTTGGGACACAGACGCCTATTTCATTTACTCAGACGCTTATTCAAAAAGATATTGAAAACCCTGCATTATACTTATGCAGTATATTTCAATATGAATGCCTTCATTAGACACTCAGTTTTTGAGTAACTAATGAATTATGGTAATTATCTGATCTGTCTTTGGAATTCTTGATATCTACATTATTTTATAGCATAATGTAACATATCACACTATATTGAATATGTAGTTAAAGTTTAATTATATAATTCTGTATTGAATATTGCCTTTACTTTACACCAACATTGAACAGTAAGTAACAGTGTCATAAACTGGGTGTATGGTTATTAACTGTAAAATTTGTACATAGTGTCAACATTTTCACAAGTGTAGCTGCTGTGATCTCTTTCCACATTATTAACACAGCAGAATTTGTTGCTATCAGTGATGTTTTGGCATTAACAATTGTTTTTTATTTATTTTAGGCATGTTTTTTATCTTCCCTTGTATTGATTCCTATCAGAAAGTAGATCTTCGAGTAGTATCCTTTGATGTCCCTCCTCAAGAGGTTAGTATCTAGATGTGGATCCAGGATTTCTCCATAGAGGAGACTGTCGCATTATAGACCAGTACATATCATGCAATAATTTTTTGAGAAGAAATTTTATTAACCTATTGTTCTCACAGGTGATGCTGTGAACCCTACTGCTAGATCTGAACTGTAAAATGCATGGGCAATTAATTATGCATAATGTCCCAGGGAGGGGAGGAGGGGGACTCCTAATGTGAAAAGGTTCCCAACGATACTTGAAGTTATTTTAATGGCCTTTAGATGCTTTGTACCATTACATAATGACAACTTCAGAAATCCAAAGTGTTTTTCATGTAAAAGATTTTAGTGCAGATTTGCTCCTGTCAACTGTCGTGGCTGCCATCACATGACAATGTAAAGCCTAGGTCTATAAACCAACGTCAATCCCTACAAAATGTCCTTTTGTTCTGTTTCTGTCAATTTTAGTGAACTCAGTATTAGAAAATCAGTGCCAGGCTACAAGTACTGTACTGTCATGGTCCATTCTAATTTTCAATAAAATCAATTCATTTATGTTATTTGTGATGATAGATCCTTACAAAAGACAGTGTAACAGTGGCTGTCGATGCTGTGGTCTACTTTAGAATCTACAATGCTACCATGTCAATCACAAATGTAGAAAATGCAAACAGATCAACAAGACTTCTTGCTCAAACTACACTTAGAAATGTTCTGGGCACAAAGAGTCTTAGTGAGATCTTGATAGAACGAGACATCATCAGCCATGTTATGCAGGTATAGGAACTGCTTTCTGTACAACTACAAATATGTAACTATATCTGCCAATATATACAATGTACATATTTAATATGTTAACATATTATTAACTAATTTATTATTCTTAAAAATTGAGTAATCTGTATATTTGCTATATTGTCAGATTGAAATTGGTGTCAATGGTGTCTGGGGAGTGACCCTGTGAACCTTTCCTGCTCATTATGATGACACTCTTGTATGTGATCGGACAATAATGTATTGTGTTATTTGTAGACTGCACTTGATGAGGCTACTGATCCTTGGGGAGTTAAAGTTGAACGAGTTGAAGTGTAAGTATCAAGTAGATTTCTGTACAGTTGTGTGTCCCAGTAAAGCAATAAACATAACTGCCAATCATATAATATTAATTCCTCCAAATATTTGTATGTTACTTATTTTCAACTATCATTGAAGAAAACTCTGTTTATTTTTGTTTGTGATACAGTAAGGATGTACGGTTGCCACAGCAACTACAAAGAGCCATGGCAGCAGAAGCCGAGGCAACTCGTGAAGCAAGAGCAAAGGTATTGGAAAAAAATAAGTTATCATGGAAAATCATACCCGTTATATTCACAGCTATAGAAAGTTTATTATATCTGTGCACTTTTAAATTACACTGAATATCTCTTGTTTGTTTATTTATTTTTAACAATTGTCAACACAATTTCATTTTCATTACAAATCTGTACTTGATCGTTTACATCATCGGTACTTTTGAAAACAACTGTTTGCCAGGTTTATTCCAGAGCTTAGCAATCAGAACACAGGTAGCCCAGACAATGTTTTAGTGAAGTTTGATCACCCCTCCCCTCCCCTTCAATTGTGCCGCCATTTTGAATATTTCGTAGCCGTTAGTAGGTTTTAGTAATGTCATTCAGTGTACAAAGAATAGAATAAAATTTAAAACTTTGTCTTAATAAATGTGTTCTTTATTTACTTATTGTCAAGCAGGGCAAATTTCAGGTGGTTTTGTGGAGTTCTAGAGCCTTTTTTTCCACTCTTCGAAAATCTCTCTCACTCCTGTTATATATAATTAGGAAAGGTTGCACACTTCGCCGAAGCCCAAACTCAATCGCCCTCGGAAATAATTTTTTTTCTTCCCCTAAAACTTCTCCTTTTGCTTTGAAACTCCAGGAGACCAAAGCCAGATAAACTCACTTTCCAAATGTCGAAAGAGATCGACAAAAAACTGTGTTTATGATAATAAAAATCCAGCGAGAATTGGAAGCGAACGCTCGTTTTTAAAATATCTTATGCGTGGCCGAAAAAGTTGGCCACCCTAGCAAGCGTGAGGACTGGAACGAGACAAATTTCTGCTGAGGGAGTCCCAGTGTGTAAAAAATGTAACGATAAACAAAATTGTAGTTTGACTGCCGTGGGTACCTACAAAATTCGAAAGTTTCATCAATTTATTATCTTTTTGCAAGAAATTGAAATATTAACTATTCTTTTAATCAATTTCGTTTATCATCTTATTGTTTTGCTCAATAAAATTGCAAGGAAATAGCTTAAATTAGCAAATTTATAGTAATATTTTAATTTCCTGAAATAGATATTATACAACAGTGAAACTTTCGAATTTTGTAGGTACCCACGGCAGTCAAACTACAATTTTGTTTATCGTTACATTTTTTACACACTGGGACTCCCTCAGCAGAAATTTGTCTCGTTCCAGTCCTCACGCTTGTAGGGAGGCCAACTTTTTCGGCCACGCATAAGATATTTTAAAAACGAGCGTTCGCTTCCAATTCTCGCTGGATTTTTATTATCATAAACACAGTTTTTTGTCGATCTCTTTCGACATTTGGAAAGTGAGTTTATCTGGCTTTGGTCTCCTGGAGTTTCAAAGCAAAAGGAGAAGTTTTAGGGGAAGAAAAAAAATTATTTCCGAGGGCGATCGAGTTTGGGCTTCGGCGAAGTGTGCAACCTTTCCTAATTATATATAACAGGAGTGAGAGAGATTTTCGAAGAGTGGAAAAAAAGGCTCTAGAACTCCACAAAACCACCTGAAATTTGCCCTGCTTGACAATAAGTAAATAAAGAACACATTTATTAAGACAAAGTTTTAAATTTTATGGATGACATTACTAAAACCTACTAACGGCTACGAAATATTCAAAATGGCGGCACAATTGAAGGGGAGGGGTGATCAAACTTCACTAAAACATTGTCTGGGCTACCTGTGATCAGAACAGGTCATTCTGATCAATAGAAAGTAAGTTTTCATTGATCAAATGAGCATTGGAATTTCCAGGTCACACAATCTTATGTTTTAAGTACATGTGCAATTCAAACTCATTAAATTATTTATAATTATTACCAGTATGCATAATTCTGCCATAGTTATTCATTCAATCCATCAAGTCATTTATTTGCTGAATCTGTAGCTCATAAAGTTCTCATTCACTCATCCACAATTTGTCAAACATAGAAAACTGTAAATAACTTGTTTTTTAACTTAGGTCATTGCTGCCGACGGCGAGATGAATGCATCTCGTTCCCTCAAAGAAGCTGCTGACATCATTGCTGAAAATCCACAAGCTCTTCAACTGCGTTATCTACAAACACTGACCACCATTTCTGCTGAGAAAAATTCAACCATCATCTTCCCTCTACCTATCGACTTCATAAGCCGTTTTGTACCTGATCGTAAATAATTGACACTGCTTGTATATTCTCGTAGGTCATTGCTGCCGACGGTGAGATGAATGCATCTCGTTCTCTCAAAGAAGCTGCTAACATCATCGCTGAAAATCCACAAGCCCTTCAACTGCGTTATCTACAAACACTCACCACCATTTCTGCAGAGAAGAATTCAACAATTATTTTCCCACTCCCTGTTGACTTTATGAGTCAATTACTTCCAGACAATTATTAGACACACAATATAATTATAGTATGCAAAATTTGTCACTTATATGCAATTCTAGTTATATTGTGCAAAACTTGTTAAATATTATATATTAATTTAGCCGAGAAGAATTCAACAATTATTTTCCCACTCCTTGTTGACTTCATAAGTCGATTACTTCTGGACGATTATTAGACACGCAATATGATTATAGCATGCATAATTTGTCACTTATATGCAATTCTAGTTATATTGTGCAAATGTTGTTAAATATTATATATTAATTTGGTTCTTTTAGTTACTTAAATTAGATTTTAAAAGAACATGTAGATAGATCTTTCCCAAATTCACTTGTCTCACTGTTCACAAAACAATAGATTCATATTGATAGGCTGGGAATATAAAATTCAGTGAATTTAAACATTTATCTGCCTGAGCCTTCCTTAAATGTGTCGTTGTGTGGTTGTTGTGAGTCATGTGAATTCAGGAAGATTGTATTTGTGAGACTGAACAGTTCAGCTATATGTACTGAAAGGTATTCTGTCAGTTTCATGTTGGGTGTATTATCTATTAAATAACTCTATACACTTTGTCATGCAAATTGACATTTAAGGAAAACTAGCTTTTTTGATAGAGCTTAGATGCCATTTACCAGAGAGGGCATATATAATGGCAGTTAATTATACATTATCTCAATGTGTTTTAAAGGATTATGATAACTATATATTAAATTATTAATACACAGATTTCACCCACAATGCACTTAAAAAGTGTTAAACAAAAAAAAGTTCCAATGAAGAGTTTAATTTAAAAGAATGAAATGGATATTATTATGTTCGCAAGTTGACAAAGTCAGCCTTTTGGTGTACTCAATAAATATAGGTATTCAAAATCATTGTTTAACAATAAAACTTGCAGTTGAACTTGCATGAGTGAATTCTGAAAAGAAAATGCAGTCATTCATGTTTTAAAAGGTGATTAGGTTGTTTTGAAAACAAATGGTCTGTGGGTTGACTGGATGAACCTTGAGAGTAAGCAGGAATTCATTAAGTGTTTGATGTGTTGTAATGAAAGTTGGAAAGAAGAAGAGAAAAATATCATATGGCCCATCTAATGAAAATACCCTGGATCTGATATTACCAGTGTCAGATTGTGGTATTTTGAATAGACCATGAGTTTGATTAATACTTCTGAATAAATGTATCTACATTATTTGACGATTATGTATTAAATTCAATAGCATGTGTTGGAATATAGCTTCTCGATAATTATAATGCAAATAACATTGATTAATAAACTTAGAAAAGATAATATAAACAAGGCAAAGTAGTTATGGTTCTTATATTTTCAATACATGTGCATGTGTCTGGGGTGAATCTAGGGAGGATACACAGGGATCCCAGATAAATATTGATGAATTTGATGCCTTTTTTTAATGGTTCATGTTGGTTTGAGTGGTAGTGTGCACACAACATTAGCACAAAAAAATTGTTAATTATTATTCTGCACCGGCTAAGATTCAACTACGGTTTCACCAAGGCATAAACACAATACACAGGGTAGAAATGGGGTTTAAACTGACAACTGATAAATGGCCAAAAATACCACTGACAACTGACAAACAAGGATATTTTATGCTGTATACTGGCAACTGACATTAGCAAACCAAAACATTTTTAATGAGAAATGGTCTAATTTTGAGATGGCAACTGACAAATGAACCGAACCCGAACTGACAACTGATATTAGAATACCACCATTACTACCCTGAATTAATCTAGTAATAACAAGTTCATAATTGTTTCACACTAATGTCAAGTGTATTCCACAGAGGATGTTGCCTTTTTGATGCCACCAGAACCCTAAATATACCTTTTTATCATTTGCAGCCAGGATGTTGGAGTCCTTTCCATTTACGAGCTGAGAGGACTTAGTAGAGTCTCAATCAAAACCCTTGGAGAGGCCCTTCAATGTTACTGATTTTAAATTATATTGGATGGTAATGTTGACTTTGTAAAACACTTTCAGCTGTTTTGAAATTATTTTTTTATTGTTTGGTCATGTGTTGTTTTCGTTATATAAAATAATGTCCAATTTTTATTGTATTTGACATCAAAATATGCAAATGTCTGGAGAAAATTGTTGGTAATATGATCTGAGTTTAAATAATTTTTATTTATTCCAGGGACCACAGAGCAGGGGGGCTACAGTCCAACGATAATTCTTACTACTTTAATTTATATTTTTATATTATTACTACTTTTATATTTTCTACTTTTGTATTGCTATTGGTAATGAGAAAAAAACTGTGTTTGCTGACTAAGCTTTCTTCTGTTTACTGACTAAATTGCTTTTTTTGTGACTGTTTGCTGACTAGACACATACCCCATTGACACCCTCACTATGCAAAAAACAATTACAAATTCAATTTATTTTTCATATCACACTGTCTTGTTTTACATGATTGTTTAATATTTGGTTTTCACTACTTTGAAACCTGGTTCACACAAGCAATGCAAATGAAAACATTTTCATTTTCTTGAATTTGCAATTGCGCTTTTATTGGTAAAAACACAATTACAAGTGCAAATGAAAGATTTTGCATTAGGAACGGACCATTTCTTTTTTTTTTTTGGGGGGGGGGGGGGGATATTTTGTGCAGGATATGTTTTTCCCATATGATGGTTGACTGTGCAGGATATTTTCTTCCTTCCTGCACAATATTTTTTATTGGCACATCTGCAGTGTATGATTTTTTCTCTGTTTGAGGCTTTGCTCAATATTTTATTGGTATTTGCCCACCCCACCCCCCCCCCCCCCCCCCCCCCCCAAATATCTAATGGTCCATTCCTTAATTGTGTTTGTATTTGCATTGCATGTGTGAACCTAGTCGGCCCTTGCATCCGTTTCAAGTCTGTTCGATTTTTTGGAACAGACTGGAAACGGATGCGAGGGTGACTAGTGTGAACCAGGCTTTAACGACATTAGTAATTACACACTAGATAAATTAACACTGTTTTATTATAAAGTATAATCAGTTGTAATCAACTTGCATTAACTTCTACAGTCAATACAATGAACTACCGTCTAGTCAGCACCGATTGCATACAGCTGTGGATCGATTGCTGATTGGTTGAAAGGTAATCAACTCAGAACAATAGCAAATCACTACTGTGAAGGCATCTGACTGTATATCAGATACTGAAATCGTCCTAATTTGCATAAGGTTTAGCTTGAAATTATTATCTCGACCAAATTAAGTCTTAAATTATCATACTATATTCACGTCCGATCTGTATGGAATATAAAATTGTACATTCCATACAGATCAGCCGCTCATTTGTATGTATTACTTAAAATCTATTTTACAGAGTTGTTTTCAAAAACCTGGGAAACAAAGCATAATAGCTAAAGTGTAATAATGCATAATGTAATACACCAAAAACACAAAGGATTTTAAAAAAAAATCTGTAAAATATGGCATAATATATAAGGTGTGATAAAGAGTAATATGCTAAAAGTGTATTTCAAAGGTTTTTGAAAACCACTCTGGTCTATACTTATTTCTTACACATTACATAATACTACATAATACTAATAATGTGGCCATGACTAATGACATTCATTGTTCATCAGTTCAAAACTTACACAAAGTCAGAGTTGAAAGATATTTAATTGATTATTACATCTATCTAACAGTGTTCTTTATAGACAAAAATTAATTTGACACTAAAATAAAAACAAAAACTTTAAAAATCCATAATAATATAACATGCAGTTAGATACAAAATATAAAAAAAAACATACAAATTAAATACTACTGGACACAAATAAAAAATAGAGTTGACTAATGTATAATCATTTAGGGCTAACAAGAATAAAATATAATTATAATTTATTTTTTAAAAATGTGCAGCTCACAAACACATATTAATGCAATATTATTGATATTTAGATTACAAAAATAGTAAACACTACAAAATATGAATGAGGTGTACACACTCCAAGCCTAGTTCAGACAATAGTGTATTTGGGTAGAGTATATGATGCAGGCGTGTCTGTAGGTGTATGGGTTCTTATAAATAATATCAAGTGCATGTAAGGACTGTAATCAGCCATATTTATTTGACGAAAGATATGATTATCATAATATTAGGTCTAATAGTGTTGGTGTTCATGGTATGATGATCGCAAAAAAACATTTACATCTGGCTCGGGTTATTATATAGCAAAACAATTAATCATACAACTGTTATTCTTGAAATGGTTGTCCAGTTGAAATGCTAATTTATTGAATAGCAAAGTCATTTGCATGTCTCATGGTTTTTATTTTTTTTAAGAAATGAGTCAAAATGTACAAAATAACTTCAACAAATAATCACAAGAAACTAATTTTAACTATTATATGTGTAGTTTGTACTTAAAACAAGAAAACTAAAACTTGATATAATAATGCAAATGACTTTGTTATTCGCTGAATCAGTATTTCAACTAGACAATTACCTTTTCAAGAATAGCTGTATGAGTGCAGTGCTAAAAACATAACAATAATATAAAAAAATGTGTTTTTTTTAATGAAAGAGCTCTAGAAGAGCTATGATATATGAAATATTCCCTAGAGCTTTTGACATATTGATTTTCAGTTGTCCTGTACTGAAACATATCCAAATTAAGGCTTAAATGTTTAATTTTTTAAATTAAGAAATCATAATTAATTCATTGGAAGTAGGTAATGACAGTGACACTGACAATCCAACGCTTTATGTAAAAAATAGCAAAATTCTTACAGCTTTTCCTATCTTCACGTTTTTTTAAATTTTTGAACTGAGGTGCATCTATGCATTGCTTACGTCTGAGACGTTTGAGTATATTTTATTCTAAATCTTTGGTGTATTAAATTACAAAACTACTTTGACTTGTTTCATTAGAAACACAGACAGAAAACCATTGTATTATACTAGTTATGTACTCTATTATATTAATGCCTTAACAATAGTTTCTGAAGGTTCATTTATTGGTTTACTGAATTGCGTAAGATTGCACAATATCTTACTATTTAACTTACTAACAGCAATGACGACTGCATGATTACAAAATATTGTATAATTTTCAGTTAATTAATTTTTTTTTTTAAATTCATAGATATAGTACTTATAATCTTTTCAAGAGTTTTACAACAAGACTGAAGTTAAGCTTAGCATTTCATTGATTTCACACACGAAATGTAGAGGATACCAGTAAGGGGGTTGAGTCGCCTTAAACACAAAACTAGTATCTTTAACCAACCATGAGAATGGGCATGTCTGCTGAAAGCTTGATAGATAAAAAGTATCATTTTGGTTGAAGATACCAGTAATTTAAGACTGAAGTTATCTCAAGTTCAAACTAATAGAATTGAATTAACTTTTGATGTCATTTGAACAGTCTTACTTTCAAAGACTTGGTATGCCTAGGGAAAACTAACATGGAGCAAGTCTCACACAATTTAACCCGACAGGTACAATTCATTGCAAGATATTGTGCACAAGTTTGTACATGTTGGTGATCATTCAAATGAGATTGCAATGATTTGTGCCCCTGTGGTCTATTCATAGTTAATAGAGGGGAATGGTTAGGAAGCCCGGCAAACTTCAAAGAGACAACTCTTTGTTATGATTTATGCTTGGTCACATGGTTCTGATGGTGCACACAATCAGCAGTCTGTCTAAAGCAACAAGGGAGTCCTATGACAACAAACTATACTCTACGTCGATTTTAATGACTTATGTTGTTTTTAGCAAAGTTTAAAGTAGTCAGATTTTTAATGAACCATGTCATGTCGTAATTGTGAGGTATTTGGTTGTGGTTTATGTCGAAGAACGAAAGGAATTGGCACACGAAAGTTCCCTTCGCTCGGCTGTCAACGAAAAACATAGGAAATAGCACGAAGATTGGCTGGAAAAGTCAAGAAAGACATGATAAATGGACGCCAATATTCGAAACCAGATCAATAACGACCGAGTATATACTTACGAAAAGCATTGTGCAACCGAAGATGTTGAAATATCTAAGTATTTCTTGTGATTTTCCTGTTTTTGGTAGCATAAATAATCGTGGCGCATATAGCAACCCATAGCTAGCAATTTATGCTATCGCAACAAAAGGGAAATAAAAAAAATAATAATGCAAAATTAATGATTTGAACAGAAACTTTAATATTATTGTTAGTTATTGAATATTAACAATAAATATAATTTTTGTTGCTCTTGATGGAATAATAAGGACTGTTTGGCAACTGAAATTTCAGAATTGGACATCATTTAATTTTTAGTTATACCCGTAATATCTACAGCATGGATATTAGTTTTAGATATTTATTGTCGAAATTGTTTGGTATCAGAGATTTTCTTTGTATATTTTGAAATATGCCATATACCTTGCTTTTATCACTCGTGTTACGATCGAGCCTTAACAATAATAATAATAATATTAAACATTTATAAGGCGCGTTCTCCATGACGAGATGATCAAACTAATTCTGTGTTAAGCCAACTCGCCAGATTTGAAATTAACTTTATTTGAATTTTTACTTTGATGTTTTTCAGAATTTTTTTTTAGAATATAACCACCAAAATGCTGCCGTCCGGCTATTTAAATTACTGACAGAACAGTTTGTTCAGGCTGCTTGTAATCGGCTGGCTGCAACGGATGTTTAGTTGCTCAGTCGTAGCGTGTTGCAGAATTTCTGAAAATCACTACAATTTATAAATTCCAGGTTGAGCCTACAAGAAATAGCACCATTAGATGCTTGATACAGTTGTAAAATATAAATGTTTTGCTTTTCTGGGACAAAGATTATGCGAGTTCAGATGATTTTGACACGAAACTCATCTCTTATTAAAGTCATTCGAGTTCTATGTCTTACACTTCAAACTCTCACCAAAAATAACTATAAGATGATTATGCGTTCAACATCAATACAAATTATTAATGTTTTGTGGTGGGAGAAAGGTTTTGACGTCAACACAAAGACAACGAAAGGCAAAATTTAGTGTCAGATGCATGTCCGATCAAAGTCTTCTGGCCGGTGAAAACTTTCTTCATACACCGTGCTCATACAAAACTTCTAACAAAATTATGCTGACATCTTCAACTGAAGCCGTAAAATGCTCTTCCATTTCTTCATCGTGTTCTAGTAAGTCTAAAAACAGCCTCAAAATCATCGCCAATCAAGGACAAATTCTCTAAACCGTCCGCCATGTTTGTTGTTATGATCGAGAGTGTGCACCCTCGTGATCACGTGACGTCCCTGTTCAACCTCAGATGAATGCCTATTGTTTCCCCCTTTGAAGTTTGCCGGGCTTCCTAACCATTCCCCTCTACTAACTATGGTCTATTGTATACTTTCAGTCAATTGTTTAGGGTTTCTTATTGGTTGATTTTTGAAGATATTTTTTAGATTTGTATATTCTACCTAACATGAAGATGCAGCTCTAGAGAAACATGCTGCAGAAGTATTATTTCAATTTATCATTATTTGCATAAACTACTGTTACCATTCAGCATTCTTAGACATTGCCATGTCATAGGTTGGACTATTTTCAGAGTAGAATTGTGAATACCATCTACGATGTCTACCAATAAGACTGTCTTCTTTCACCAGGATTGGCTTGGAAATATACTTCTTGTGATTCCATACCATAATGTCACGTTCGATCTAGAGAAATGAGTAATTTATAAAGAGGAAGGACTGATAAATAGGCTCTTAATTTGCAGGACATGATCACATGCAGGGGCGGTGGAACAGTAACAGCTGTGGGGGGAACTATAATTACATACCGGAAACATATCAAACTTTTGTTGACGATTTTGGCCTTCCTGTGGTGACATACACTGGGTTTTTGTTTTAGGTTCAAAAGTTTATTTTTGACCAAAAACCAAATCGGCTAACTTGTTGTCCATGCTTTTACTAAAAAAAGCTGTAAAAAATTGAAGGATTTTGAGAGAAAAATCGCTTTTTTCGCATTGCTGATTTACTCCAATGCCCAAATATGGTAGCACAATCCTTATAAGGCAATACATGAGGCTTGACAGAAAACGACAACATTCTTAAGGGAAAAGCTTGATATCACAAAACAAATTTTTTTTATATGTATAAACTCATGTATTAATGCACCACCAAGGAAGTGAACATACCACAAAAGAAATAACAAGATTTAGTGACAGTCCCATTCCTTACTGTCTTAAAAAAATGTTCTAGTGCATTTACTGAACTTTTATTGTTATTATTCCTAACCTGGATGCTTTCCGCATACATGTAAAACTTAGCAAGAATAGTTGGTGTATATTTGGAGCAGTAAATCCTGTGTTCTACCCGCTGTAACAGTGGCTCTTCTGGAGTGACAGTATGAAGAAATACTCCTTCACCAAATATGGAACTAAAGTACATATACACAAGACCAGGGCCAATCTAAAAGAAAATATCACATTTATTACATATAGCATTCTCTTTTTGGGCTTCCTCTGGAATTGGACCGAGCAGTACTAGGGATCAAATGCTTGGTCACATCACAAAGGAAGCCCAAAGAATGGTAAGACAAAGGGAAAAATGGTAACAATACCAGATGATGTACCTGCCGTGCAGAAGGGTACATTACATAATTAAAATAAAATCATTTTTTTATACTTTGGGATACCTGTATATAAGTCTGAGAGATGACTGAAAACTACAATCTCCAAGATGGATTTAATTCTTGAAAATAAATATTTTAATGAATAAATAAAAATTTACTTATCATTTGTCTCACGATGTTAGTCTTGTTAAATAACGCGACGTTTCGACTGCATTCAGCTAGTCATCATCAGGCGGAATGATGATGACTAGCTGAATGCAGTCGAAACGTCGCGTTTTTTTTACAAGACTAACATCGTGAGACAAATGATAAGTAAATTTTTATTTATTTATATGCTTCATCTACGATGAATAACAATCCTTTTCACTCTAAATATTTTATTGTCAAGGGTGAAATGAAATGATGATAATTGAGAACTGAGAAACATGATTTTGGTGAGATAAGCCAGATGATGAAGTACTTATTACCTGCTTGGCTCTAAGGTGGAAATCAAGAAAAGGAAGACGCATCCCAAAGATTTTTATTTCATGTTCAAGGGTCAGCCTTCCAACATGTTTATCTTTTTCATCTAGAGACCAGTTAGCATCCCATGCATGACGCAATATTTGAAACCATTTAGATGACAATGTGAACCGCAAATCAGTGCCAGCAAGAATTGGCGAAGAGTGAAGATGGTCAAGATGATTGACATCTGCACCATTTTCTGGAATTTCCTGTTGATGAAAAAAGAGGTGATGAGAAACTCTATTATCATCAATATACAAATCCAATGCACAACATACTGCTCTCTTGAAAACATGCAGCCAGCAGGCGATAATGATACTACGTCCACCTGCTGCAGATTGTTTCAAAAATTTTTTACAGTGATTTTAATATTTATAAATTTTGATTTAGGATATTGATTGCTCTGGTTGGGTGCAAATGATGGTACTCGGGCCACAAATGACAAATATACCCTCCAAAACTGATGTTATTGTCCTATGAATGTCAGTATGTGATGTTTGAAAATCTGGATAATAATAATAATAACAACAACAACAACAACAACAACAACAACAACAATAATAATAATGAATTTATTAAGAGCAAATTCTATAGAAATATATTCAAATGCGCCATAAAAAAAAACTAACTAACATTATATGAATCAAATACGAAATTAAAATTACTATGAATAAAAAACAATAAAAACATCTTAAGTAAATAAAAAATATAAATAAAAAAATATATACACATTAAATAAATAAAAAATACATAATATCATATGCTAATTGACAGGGGAGTATACAGAATTTGTCATTAGCAGTAGTGCCTAAGTAAACATAACAAATTGTCATATACACATCATGTGACATCATTAATGATTTTGACTTTAAATTTGTGACCCCTTGAATATGCCATGATCAATGTTCAAAAATGTTTTATATGTATTACTTACCGCCATTTTCAAAACTATGCGGCCACCACAGGCAAAATAGTCCAGTTTCATGTTCTTCATTGCTCAGGCTAAGCCTCAATTGTAGGTAAATTAACAAAAGAGCGTTCAAAATGCAAATTTGTAAAACCATTTGAATGCTTCTTGCCTTGAGTTTTGTAAACAGCTTTTGTTTTACAGATTATGTTGTCTTTTTAAAGACAGTGCTTTTTTGCAACTTTGGGAAAGCAAAAAATTTAGTCTACCTGACCAAGCTTGCGGCGTGAGTATGAACTTGAGTCTGCAACTTGTCAAAAAAGAAAAAGAAAACTTGCCAATTTTTTGCTGCGATTCTATTTGTGGCGGCTTTACATAAAAGTTATTGAAATATATTCGATTTTCTTTACAGCAACGATTTTTGGATTAAAAATAAATAAAACAATACAAACTTATTTATATCTACTTTTACCCCATCCTTTTCCCGAAAAGTCGCTCATGTGAATGAACATGTAGTTCAGTCGCACGAATTGGGAATAATCATCATGTAGAAATAGTTTTTGCCATGACTATAACAGTAAATTACAGTATTTGTTCCGAGGAGATTTGCAGAATAAGTTTGCATAAATTAGTTTTCACTTGCAGTGACAAATTTTGCAGTGAGCATGTCAGTGCTTTACTTTCATTTATGATATTATTCACCATTTCATTCATTTATTTTCTTATTGCTGCTAATTATAAAACTGACATCTGACAATTTTCCACTCCGCCTGTGAAGTCGGAGAACAAGTGAAGTATGAATACATGTAAACGTAGAAATAGTTTAAAAAGTACTCATCACATCTTCTGGCTTGTCCCATATTTGTGTCTCCTCAAGATCCGGTAGAGCAAATATATTTATAACTCGGTGTCCAGGTCGAGTTCACTATCCACTTAATCAAACAGGTCTATCTTTTGAAACAGTTGCGATGAAAAAGATGCTCTTGGCGTTCCAAATGCGTATAAATGATATGTTTCATTGATGGCAGTCTATTGCAAAGTGCATGTCATGAAATTTTGCCTGTGGTGGCTGCATAGTTGTAAAAACGGCGGTAATAACACTGTTGCCATAAACAATGAAGTATAGAGCACACCACATTAGTGTAAAACCATTAATATTTAGTTCCAGATAAGATTTAGTTCTGCATTAACTAAGAATTCACTGAGGCATAAAAACAACACCACAAAGGAATTGAAATTAAAGCTTTGTTTATATGCCTCAGTGAATTCTTAGTTAGTGCATATCTAACTTCTTTTTAGTACTTAATAGTTAAGATCAATATAGTTTCACGCTTATGTGGACAATAATTAAAGCTATGAAAAACATTTTGTTTTGATGCTATTTTGGTCTATTATTATAATTAAAAGGATTATTCTTTACTTTCACATCCACCATGTGTGTGTGTGTGTGTGGGGGGGGGGGGGGGGGGGGGGGGGGGGGGGTAATTATTGCCATTGAAATCATTTGTATTTTGAATAACAATTGATTTTATTTGCATTACAAAACCTACCCCCAAAAACAAAAGTGGTGAAAGTCACAGTTTCGGTTTTGTTAATTTCTTAGCAACACATTTTCAATTTTCACAAAACTGATCACCCAGCAAAGCATAAAATTAAAAAATATGGGTAAATTTCATTTCCCTAAATATAGAAGTATAAAAGCAAGTTTTACATTCAAATTAAACGATGTTGACTTTGTTTACAGACCATTATTGTTCGTAATTATCATCAACGATTCCCATGACCTAATTATTAGTATGTGTTGCGTGACGAAATATGAAACACGATATTTTAAACTCGAACTTCCCTGTTACAAATCATGACTCAAACTTTTACACAAAACGGAAAAACTGAAAATTGTACTTCATTGTTTACGTATTTACTCAAAATTCACAACGCCCACGCTCCCATCTATATAGCACTCTTAATCGTTTATTTGAAGTTGTATTCTTTGAAAAAATGATTTGAAATCTCTCCAAACAAAATCGGTAAAATAGGATTATTCATGAATGTTGCAATATTTTTTTTAAAAAAATAAGAGATTATATGTAAAGTAAAGATGTGATAATTTTAGGCTTTTTTAGAAGTGTTTATTTCTATTGTTAGAAACGGACATAACGCTACCTAGCTTGCGACATGTAAACAAAAAACCCATCGACATAAAATCCAGCTGAGAACACTTCTTAGATGTATGTTTACCAATTTATAAACTCAAAACTAATAAATACCTGACAATGAGCGTTCACTAAATGAGTTGTTTGACCACTATAAACCCAAGAACCGTTTGTAATTTCTTGGATTTCTTCTGGCAGCCATGTTGGTTCCACTCCTTCCGCGTGGTACCACATCAATATGGAATTGTTTCGTTCCAAACACGGCCATGATTTCACTTTCGCAAATGAAGGGATGCTTTCGGTGTAAGGAACTTTCGTACATTGTCCATCCGTTCCTCTATATTCCCAACCATGAAAGGGACATTGTAGACAATTGCCTACAACTTGCCCGCCAATGGCTAAGTTAGCGCCGAGATGTGGACAATATGCATCGATAATATTGGCGTTACCGTCTTCACCTCGAAACACAGCTAAATGCTCACCAAGAGCGCAGACAAATTTTACCTCTTTGTGTTGCACTTCCCAGGATGACAGAATATGAAACCATCCGTTTGGGAAGACAGGCGGAAGGTCGCCGCGTCGCCTTTGCTTTTTACTCTGTTTAGCAATATCTTTCATAGGCCGTAATCCATCTGGAATATATCCTGTGTCTCCAATGTTTCGGATAATTTGTATAGGCACACAGAAAAATCTCCATAGTTTGTACAAACAACTACCAGTCAGCACTGCCAACACCGCCGCCAACAAGAGCAAGTTCTTGCGGTCCGGCTGAAATCCGACACTACTGGTGACAATGAACATCCATTCATTCATTTTCTCTGGGATTAAATCACTAAACAAGGCCGTACAGCAGACGCAAGGAAGTACGAGGACTAGAGCTAGAAGTTCGAAGAAGAAAGACATGACGACTGCACTGCCACTAAAGTGAGAAAGAACATTGAAGTATTTGATTTCCAAACCGCAGCTAAATGTGACGTCATACTATGATATTTATAGTACAGTTGATTGGATAAGAAAAGCAACTTAATCCTTCTGACTCTATGTCATACGTGTTGTTTATACTAAAAACTATGATGCGTGAACATTGAAGATATACTGTAAACATTAAATCGACCCCAAAAATATGAGCAAATCATACATTTAATATTTTGACTGTTAAAAAATGCATATTTGTTTTTAATCAAGAAATACAAAGTTATTGAACAAAACTGAACATTAAAAAAACTGTTGTATGTGGTTGTCATGGTGATCCAATTATATATTTTTCATATTTGTTTCAACCACTGTGAAGTTATTTTCCCCAGAGAATTGCAAGAATAAAAGCTACAGATTCTCACATTGAATAATTAAAACAAGACATTGAACATGCACAGTTTAATATATAGTACCATGTCGTCATGGTTATGCAAACAATATTTGATCCACATTGATCTAAGCTGTGATAATTTCAAACATTGGATTACATGAGGAGCTAGAAAAGTGTTCAGATATGCCATGTTTAATTACACATTAACAGAATAGAAGTGTTTTGAATTCATTAAATACTGCTAAAATACGTTTCAGTATATTGCACTTAGTCATGCTACATGCTTTAGTTGTGAATGTAATGGAAGGGATGGACCATAAGAAAAGTGAAGGGGAGGGGGGGGGGGCAAAATACAAATATGGTTTCCAAAGAAAAACATACAAGCAAAACTTGACTGAAAAAGAAAAACATACAAGTCCATGCAAGCATCAATACCAAAAAAAACCAAAAAAAAAACCAAGACCTAAGAAAGAAAATTGTTGTTAATAAGTATAGGCAAGCCAAAAAACGAGCATCGCTTCCCAGAAAAATCCTTGTCATTTCGCGCAGCTTTGAACTACTTAGCTTTGGGTTGTTTCAAATCGTGCATTACAAAACTGTGGGGGGTACACTGAAATGCAGAAAACACAAAGGCAAAGAATTAGATTTTTAAGACTAACCGTTGGGCTAAAAAAATGAAAAAAAAAACATCAATGAATAATCTTGTTGGTTACATTTTGAAAAACGAATGTATTTGAATATTTTTGTCAATATTTTTTAAGGGCTCCCCAGCTCTCTCCCCAACAGGATATTTTTTGTCACCCAGTTCCAGTTCTTTTCGCTGCAATAGGCTATCCCATGATGCCGTGCCAGCTGTCAAGCGCGAAAAGCAAAAAAAGATGGCGGACTATACCAGTACTACCAGTGATATTTAATTTTCTCTTTGCAAAAGTTGTTACTTTTTCCACGTTTACTATGGGTGACGTGGAGAATGGAACTTTCCCAGAACGAGAAAAGAAAGTAAGTAGCACAAAAAGTTATCCATTTATTGCTATTACCGTACGTTTTTGCAAAAAAAACAAAAACATTGAACGATTCTCAGAAATGTGAATTATATATTTGTATGAACTTTCGGCCGTTCAAAATGCGTTTGTGAACAATAGTTGTGTGTTTTCTGCGTTTTTGTAGATGAGTGTTTTTCGACTTACAGATGCTATTTAATTTGTTCTGTGTTTAAATTGTTTTATTGCAGTTTTGACATCTTGAGTTTGTCACGTGGGCCATTAGGCATACATGAACAGTGCAATTTGAGGCAAATTTTGAGGGAAATTGTCCCTTGAACTGACCTTGTTTTGTGTCCTAAATTTTTCTCTATTTAATAAATAGGTTTTTATACTTTTAATTGATATTGTTTTTGCAGGATTTCTATTTCAAACAGCTGAAGAATCTCCAAGTCTACGATGCACCAGCTGATCTACCAACACGTAGATCATATCTTGTGGCTGTCTGCAATAAATATGGTTTATGTTTTGTTGGCTGTCCACAGGGTGTGTATAAATAAAAGCCCAGCACTGACATATTATTCCATTGACATTCTACAGTTAAAGGAGTTGTCTTAGCCAGGGAGATTGTAAAAATTCATAAACAATGTTGATAATTTTCCCCTGGGGAAGGGAGTCCTTTCCAATGTCTCCTGGTCAAGGCATTCAGTAATGTACAATGTCCCTTCATCGTAATAACAAAAATCACAATCTCCCACCTCGGAAATTTCACACCAAAATCAATGTCACTAATTTTCCCCACCCCAGGGGCAATAACTTGATCCAATCTACCCATATCCCCCCACCTATCTCCCTGGTCAGCCCGGGGGTCAACCCCAGAGGGAAGCCGCTGCTAGGTGCACAAAGCAGCCATTTTTCGAGGTGACCAAAAATAGCCGCTAAAGAAATAAAATCACTTCAAATTCTCCACATTGTCTCACTACCACCATGCAAGTGGATTCTTTAGAGTTCGTTAAGTTATTGAATGATTTTTTAAGATATTTTGTAGATTTGTTTATTTTACTCCTATGTAAACAATAACAAAGGTGCACAAAGCATCATGGTTGGATGGCTCCTTCAAGCCCTATAAACCCATTTGATGTACTGTCTTTTCAGAATAATCAAACATTGTTCTACCAAAGTTGGTTTTGTATGAGTGAGAAACAGTATCAGCAGTTGCATGTAGTTTCTAAGAAAACAATCATATTATCTTTAATACTGTGGTGTTATTGTAATCCTACTGTGTCCCACTGGTGTAAATGTTTAAAGAAAATGTGTTGAGCAATTTGACTTTGAGATGACAAGGGAAAAGTAGTCATTCCAAGAGATCTTTCAATATATGTTTAAGGTTTCAAGATCATCAAAACAGCTACAATAGGTCAAATTGACAAAGAAAATGAAGACAAGAGTCCCAATGCTATAGGTGGGTTGTTAATCAAAACAGCTAAATATTGATGAGTAAGTACAGTAAATATTGAATGAATGAGGCAAAGAATGAATAAAAACAATAAATTGTTAACTTAACAACTGTATAAAAGGAATGAAGAAAATGAATATTTAGTAAATAGATGAAATAAATAAATCCATATAACAAAAAAAATAGATTAGTTAAACAACATGATGATTAAGACGGTAGAGTGCATACAATAAAGGTGTGCAACATAAATACCACTAAATAGTGCTATTTTAATGCCAATTCTATTGTTTTCCTTTGTTTAATTAGTGCTATTTACTACTAGATAGTGACAACTGTTACCCATTTAGTATTTGCACTGTAAGATCAATAAACAAAAGAGTTTGAATTAGATGTTAGTGTAACCATTTAAAAACAATATTTTACAAATCTCTGATAAGAACTCTAGTTATTGATTATTATTGTTTTGATTGTTTTTAGTAACACAGTATCCTTCAGTCTACGTCAATGTTGGTCATCCAGTTCATCACATAGGACTGTCGTGTGATGATGGCACACTATCTGTATGCTGTGAGCGTGGAGGTGGTGTGGCGGTGAGGGTATATGACATTCCTACTATTGCAACCCAGGTTAGTATATTATTATTTGTTATTTGATAGACCAATAAACACCATGGTGCTTTGCATGTCGCTAGTGCCTGACAGCGTGCCATGGTAATGAAAAGTTGGTGTGTTTAATAATCTCTCGTTGTTTTATTGTTTTCAAGGTTATTGATGTTAGTATAATTCTGTACTTTTTTCACATAGAATAATTACCAAATACCAATATTATTATCATGATTATTATGGAACAGTACTGTTGGAATAATAAGCTTCTGATATATTTAGTTGGACAACTATTTAGCCTTGCATGATCTTATACACAGCAAAACAATAATGTGTTCAAGCATCCCTGTCTACAACAGTTTAATTTATTTAATTAATGATTTAATAATCATTTATAGACATTTAAAAAGATGGCTGAATCAATGAATGAACAAATTAATGAACAAATGACGTAAAAATTAAAGAAAAAGTGCATAAAATGATTGGAATTTCTGGTTTCATCAATTTGTACTATGTTGTTTTTTATTTATTTATTTATTTATTTATTTATTTTTTTAAAAAAATTTTTTTTTTTTGATAAAATCTTTATTACAGAATTCAAAAAATACATGACTAGTTACAGTTAAGAAAATTATATATATACATCTGTGTTGTAAGCTAAAAAATAGTGTAAAGTTATAAAAAGATATCAGGGAACCTCAAAAAATATATATAGAACAAATTTATCTAGATAACAAAAAAAATATATATATATATATAATATGTAAAATAATATGTAAAAATATATATATGTAAATAATTATTTCATGGTACTTAAATCAACCTCAATGTCAATGTCAGTAATTAAATCGTTTTTTGCTCGTTTTCGAGACCTTGATCCTCTGAGACATAATAAAGCAGATCTTAATATTGAAAATGCTATTTTAGTTCTTATCCATGAGATTGTGTTCGAGTAAGTCTCTCCTTTCTTAATAGAAATCAGTTCAGCTAATCTTGAGTGAAAACGTTTACATTCTTTGGACATGCCTCCGGTAGTAGTAAATACCAGTGGAGTAAAAGAGGCTTGTTCTACTTCAAGAACACGTTTTTCATATGCTCGTTTCTTTTCAGTCTCGTGCTTGTTGTAGATTTCGTCTGGCGTCATTTCACGATATGATTTGGCGTTAGGATGGCAAATGCGTACATCAACGAAGGTAGATTTTTGTCTTTCCCACAATCCACGAGCGTGTACATCAAGTCGAGCGTCACGAGCTAAGTTCGTTCCGGCAGGAAGAACTTCACCTGTTATATCTTGTAGAATTGGCTCTATTTGGACATCTGTACAGACCAAATCCAGCAACTCAGCTTCCAAATCTCTTAATTCATTATGGCGTTGTATTATAAACCCTCCGCGTTTACAAATCATCGCGTGGTCTACTGTAAAGGCTTCACCGCATACACATGTTGTTGGGCAGTCAGGAATAGGCCAATCGTATCTTAGCTTTAGAGCATCTTTAAATTCCCTTTTGTTGAGGTCAAAGCCCATTTCCTTATTTGGTATTGTAGTGAGCCAGCTCGATGCACCTTTCTCTTTAGCAAGCGTGATTGATCTTTGTGTTGTCGATGGAAGGGAGCTGTAGACTACCTCGGCTTTACTCGTTAAAACTTCATTCTTTTCCTTACGCGATGACTGCTGTAGTTTTCGTACTTGATCAGGATCCGGAAGAGTACCCGATTGAGTAAGAATGCATTGAACTAAAGGTGATGTCACATTTGTTGAAGATAGATACTCCATAGCTGCGGCTTGACATGGATTTTCAAGGCCAAGGCCTCCCAACCTCACAGGTAGAGCTAGTAAATTTCTTTCGGCCTCAGAACAATTATGATCAATTAATACAGGCAACAATACATTATTGATTGCACTCTCTAGCGGCTGTAGCAGTTCTTCTATGTCTGGTATTGTTCTAAGATAGTAAGTCCATTTGTGCTTAAGACCATAAGTATACGCTATATAGCACGCCTGGGGTTGTGATGATGCAAACTCAGCAAGTATTGTTATCTGGCTAACCCAATCATCCATCTTTTCGGTTAGATACTCCTCCAAAAACGATCGCGATCCAATTACTGCTCCAAGGTGTTTCTGTCCTTGAGATGTGATTTTAATTTTTGTACCTTCAAAAACATCTTTAGCTGCTTGTTCTCTACCAGGTTTTACAATTAGCCAGCATTTTTTCTCATTTGGATAGTATCCAAGGTCGGGGCCCATGTCATTTAGGCGCACCCACCAGGTCTTGATGTCATCTAGTTTCCCTGCGCCACTGGCGTACCAAACCTGCTTGGCAGAGCTTTCGATGTTGAGATGGGATATAAGAGGTTGAAGGCTTAAGGCGTACATAACCATTGCCAATGGGTCACCCTGTGTTGTCCCTTCTTCTGATTTTATCTCTTGACCTCCAGTGATGAACAGTCTGGCAGGCTCTCGATAGGTATTTAAGGCATAGATGGAGATAGTTGGACACACCACTCTTATATTGTGCAGGGCGGCTGCTCTGTTCAGACAGTTAAAGGCATTTGTGGCGTCAATTAGAAGAACTGCGTCAGTGTCATCAGCCTCGAAGATAGTATTATTTATTTATTTATTTATTTATTTATTTATTTATTTATTTATTTATTTATTTATTTATTTATTTATTTATTTATTTATTTATTTATTTATTTATTTATTTATTTATTTATTTATTTATTTATTTAATATTTATTTATTTATTTATTTATTTTTTTGTAGGGAGGTTCCCAAGATGCTCTTGGTGAAGTGACATTAGCATCAAATCCTGGTATGTTTACTAAATAGCCATTTCTTTGTATCCTATTCTGAGTGACTGGTTGTCATATATTTTATTTTCTCATGTCACCAGGCATATCTCTTGTCAATCTATTGTGGAACCCAACTATTCCTGGTCAGTTTGCCACATGTTTTTCAAATGGTGTGGTGTCTTTGTGGGAAATGACACAAAGCCAGATAAACCAAGTGTCTTCACTTCCTGCTGCAACTAATGCAACTGCAAGTAAGAATTGTGGATTATACTGAAGTATTTCATTTTGGACAGTATAAATTCAATCAAATGTGAGTGTATCTAACATAAGATGTTGTTGTTAGTTTGTTGGAGTCCTAAAGGCAAGCAAATAGTGATTGGACACAAGGATGGACATCTAACCCAGTATACCCCTGTGAGTATTGTTTTTGTACATTAGTTAGTATATATTAGGAAACATGTTGGCAGAAGCATGTTAATATAATGTTATTTGGCTGATCAATCTTTGTGTACATTAAATGATTGTGCTCACTAACTGGGTTTTGCAATTGTTTTTTTTGACATAAGACACACTATGCGACACAACGACCTAAAAGTTCTACAGTAAAAATAACATTCATTTGTTAATTTGATAGATGTTTCAATATCATATGTTCTTGTTGTGGGTTTCATGTGGTACTGTGTACACAGGGAGTCCATGCCTGACTGATAGAGCATTTTCTGTAGTTGTGATGCTTTAATTTTTTTTGCTGTAGAATCTTCAAGAGGTCAAGAAGGAGACACCAAGTCCAGATATCTTCAAGGATTCTCCTCATCAAGGTTGGCAATACAAGTATTTTGTGTCACTTGATGCACTTGTCAACTGCAGACAAATTCATGCTTATTTACATTCCAAACATTTGTTGCAGCTTTCAGTACCAATAAAAACGGACTTATAAAGTTGGAACCATTGATTTTGGCAACATATCACAAAATAGCAATATCCTGCACAGGTTTCTGCTGCTGTGTATTTTGTATTATGTTGTACTGTGTGCATATCTAAGAGTTATCCAAGTTAACAAATGATAGATATACACTAAAATAAGGAGAAACACACAGACTTGTATCCCTGAACATCGTTATCATTTTCCAATTCAAGTACCAAATGTATGTAGAATTATAGCATTTTGTTTGTATTGTTTTTGTAGTGACTAGCATCTGTTGGGTCAGTGGTCTAGTATTTGTTAATGTCTATACCAGCCACGAGGAAGGAGAACCCCCAAAATGTATTGTCATATGCAATCAAAGTGTAAGCAGAAAAAATACAAAATATGTATTACTCTTTTAAATCACTTTTCATGGATAGTGATGATGATGCCAATGTTTGTGGTTGTCATGGTGATGATGTTGGTGATCATAGTGGTAGTAAGGATTAAAGTGTATTGAATGATAGTGGGAGTCATCACAGCTGCAATAAAATTAGAAAACATTGTTATTGGATAATACATAAAGATTATTTGTAAGTATTGCATTTCAAAAGTTGATGCTGGTGTTTGTTTTTAGAAAACAAGTCAGAGAAAGATGATCAACTTTGAAGATGTCTATTTTGGATTAAATGATGAAAGAGAAGTTGGCTTCTACATTACACATCTTCCAGATTGGTAAGAATGACTTAAGTTAATGAAAAAATAATCCTATATAACTTGCTCTACATACTTTCTACATACCGATATAACAAAGATTAAAACAAACAGTATAAAAAATTAAGAGATAATTTTGAACCATTCCGGTGGATCTCTTGACTTGTGCATTGATGACACAGGGTCATTTTTGCTTCATGAGTGGTAAACAGTTAAGTTACAGGCATACTGCTTTGATATTTCAGAAAACCTTTAATTTTTAGAAGTTGTTGTTAAGATAGGATATAGTACAGTTTCCCAACAATATAGCAAGTACTTTTATTATTTATTGATGTTATTTATAACTTCTTTATTCTTGAATGCAGGAATGTAACTCTCACTGTATCTTGCAATGCCTTTGAAGTAGCAGCTCTTGGAAATGAGGTAATTTTGATACTGTTATTAAAAATTTTATCTGGTCACCAAACAAAAAGGTTTTGTAAGGATTTGTATTTGTTTGTATTATTTTATTAAAGAAGTAGTAAAAAGGAAATAAGAAAAAGGAACTGGAACAGAGCCTTTACAGATTAAATATCGTTTAATTTAATATCTTTTTATCCATTGCCATAACTCATCAGGACTCGAGCTGTTTTTCTGCTTGACTGTCCACCCATCATGTATACAAGTCATGTAGTATTTGATAATCATAATTATTTTGTTCAATGGTTTAGGATGAATGGGAGAAGTGGACATTCAGTGATGAAAGCAGAGCAGAGATGCCACTGACTAGTGATAAAGAAGAGACTTACCCAATGGGCATGGCTATTGACTTGACTTCTACTGTACCCATACAAGAAAGTAAGAACTCGTTCCACCTAGCTACTTTAAATGACAATTGGGCCCATCACATATTAGCTTACATCCAATTATTTTGTGGATGACCTGTTGCCATTTGTCAGCTTTCTTTATATCAAGTGATTGTCTAAAACATCATTCCGTAATTGTAAGATGATTGTCGTTTTTGTCCATTGATCTCATAGTCATCATGCATCAACATCATCACCAATATTCAACTTAGTTGGGAGTTGGTATTCTCTGTTAATCATTACTTCATTATTCACATGACCAGATTGCAGGGGTTTTACATTACCGGTATTATGAAATTTACTGATTGCAGAACATAGCTACATTATTATAATAGATTTCTAAGATTAATACTGTGACTTCCAAAATTTATATTTTCAATAACGTCAGATAATTATATACAATACAGTAGCCACATGCATGTCTTGACTGTGTTTTATTTCCAGACGAGCACACATTACCACCAGCCCCAATTCTGCTACTACTATCAACCAAGGGTGTGCTGTGTCCTTTCTATTTGGTCAACAAGAGCCCCAAAGCCAAACATGACATAATTAAGCCTCCTCAACCACTGCCACCCCCTGGAAACAGACCAAAGCTTTCAGGAGGAGGTACAGCACCTGTTAAGCCTCAGGAGAGTGCAGCACAGCCTACTTTGTCAACTTCAAAACAAGAGCCAAAGCTTGGTAAGTTGTTACAAACACTTTTGTGAGACATTCACTTAAAAACACTGAAACAGGTAAGAAGTCTGTGATAAGTAAGTAGTCCTGCTTTGAATTCTCTTTCACACAGCATTGGCTTCAAAGGTATGTAATACATTCTTTTATATTAGTGACAGCTTGTATATATTATCATTTTTATTTTATAGGACTGTTTAAATTTCCTGATAGTTCTGCAACCAATCAACCAACCACAAGGCAGACCTCAGCCTCCCCCGGGTTATTTCCTACTGGTACCAGTACACCATCAGGGGGAACTAAACCAAGCATCATGGGAAATCTGTTCAAGCTCCCTGCTGCCACTTCACCATTGACAGTTCCATCACAGGGGACCAGTCCCTTCAGTACTGCAAGAACTCTATTTCCTGGAATGGGAGGTAGTGATGATGATGATGATAATGATAGTGATGATTTGATCTAGTGATGATTATGATATGGACAGCAAGGGTGGTGGTGGTGGTGATGATGGTATAGTTAGTGATGGTAAGTGGTGATCATGGTAAATGTACATGATGGTGGTAGTGATGATGATGATAATGATAGTGATGATTTGATCTAGTGATGATTATGATATGGACAGCAAGGGTGGTGGTGGTGGTGATGATGGTATAGTTAGTGATGGTAAGTGGTGATCATGGTAAATGTACATGATGGTGGTAGTGATGATGATGATAATGATAGTGATGATTTGATCTAGTGATGATTATGATATGGACAGTAAGGTTGGTGGTGGTAGTGATAATGGTATAGTTAGTGATGGTAAGTGGTGATAATGGTGATCATATGATAGACAAGTGGTAGCAGGGATGACAATGATCTGGTGATGATAATTATAATTATTATAATGATGATATTGTGATGGTGGTGGTAATAATCTTAAGTTGATACGCAATGTTCTCTAACAGCATCAGCATCACCCCTTACTCAAACCCCATCAGTTCATAAACCAGCAAGCCAAGTACTGTTCAAACCTACTCCAACTACCCAACCAGCTTCACAGTCATTGCCTGTTCCACAACAACCAAGACAGTCACAAACAGAAGAAAGTGAAAAGCAGCAACAACAACAACTTCAACTTGCACAACAGCGCCAGCAACAACAACTTGCCCAACAGCAACAAATCAAAGATCAACAACTTGCCCTAGAGCGTCAGCAGCAACAACAACTCGCACAGCAACAACAACAACAACTTGCCCAACAGCAAAAAATCAAAGATCAACAACTTGCCCAAGAGCGTCAGCAGCAACAACAACTCGCACAGCAACAACAACAACAACTAGCACAACAGCGTCAACAACAAATCAGGGAACAGCAACAGCAGCAACAGAAACTACTTGAGGAACAAGAATTAACAAAGAAGCAACATGCACAACAACAACAGAAGATTGAGCTACAGAGACAACAACAATTCAGGTCTGCACAACAACAATTGTCACCCACATCTCAGGAGAATCTGGAGCTGTCTGTTTCAAACTGTATTCAAGAAGAGGTCAGTAAAATGAAATAGTATTTCTAATTGAGCAAAAAAGCTCCAATTCAAAAGGACATTCCAAATATGCATTCAGCATAGTGGAAGAACAATTTTGTGCAATGTCAGTGATGAATCTTGCTAAAAATTGAGAATCATTGAAAATATCTAACGACATCTACACTGACAGTATTGTCCAATGATAATAGCAGCTGTAATTTTCTCAGAGTTTCTATTATCACCAACTCAAAATTGAGAAGAAAGGTCACCACAATCCCTAGCAATAAATTATACATTTATGGGATGACCAAGATGTTTTGAATTTGGATTACACTTAGCATTTTCAGTCGTCATTTAGGACAAAATCCCGAGCAGATGTTGGAGTTTACGAATTTAAATGAAGTACCAGAAACAGATGCATAGGAGTATTAAAGTTTTCCCACACTTCCAAAGTTGTAACCCTCATTTTCTTTAATCACTGCATTGTGTTTTATAGATAATTCATTTCAACAAAGAGTTAGCAAGACATGCAGAAGCTGTTCAACAGTTAAAAGGTTTCTGCTCCACAGCCATGCCATCAAGATCTCTTGAAAACCTTAGAAAACAGACCCATGAAGCTGAAAGAATGTGTAATGGCTTGAAACAAGTCACAAAGGTACTTTCGCTTTTCTTCTCTTCTGTTCTCTTCTCTTTTCTTCTCTTCTGTTCTCTTTTCTTCTGTTCTCTTCTGTTCTGTTCTCTTCTCTTTTATTCTCTTCCCTTTTCTTTTGTGCACTGTTTTGCCAGTTTTGTCACAATTTTTATCTATTTATCATAATGATTACAGCCAATCCAATGTCAGGGAATTAATTTGACGTAATAATAGCACATGAGAAATAAAAGACTTGAATTGGAAAATGAATAAGATACAAATTAACAACTGGATGAATAAATGAATATAGAATTATCTAAATTAATATTCAATGAACTCGTAAACTAAAATATTTGTTTTATATGGTCCTGTACATGCATTTGTTTACATTATTACTAAATAAATATAGTAATGAAATTGTCTTGTCCAATAGGAGCATGACAAAGACATTGAAGAAATCAAAGGAAAGCTTTTAAACAGCTTTGAAATACTTGAAGATGCAAGGTATGTACTAAATAAGTGTGCCTGTAAACTAAGCTTTGCGACTGGTGGTATGTTGCAAATCACACAAGACAACTTTGGTGTATTAATCGGTCATTATTGAAGCTATGATCAAAACACAATATGGAGAATAAGGAGAATGAAAAATGCAATCATGAACAAAGTGTTGTCATTAGTTACCAATAGTCATCTTTTTTTCAGGGTCCAAAGTGACAGAGCTAAAGATCCTCGCTATCATCACTTGCTGAAAGTATGTGTTTTTTGTTCTTTCGTTCCTTCCACCCATCCTTTCTTTCCTTTCCTTTCCTTTCCTTTCCTTTCCTTTCCTTTCCTTTCCTTTCCTTTCCTTTCCTTTCCTTTCCTTTCCTTTCCTTTCCTTTCCTTTCCTTTCCTTTCCTTTCCTTTCCTTTCCTTTCCTTTCATTTCCTTTTCTTTTTAATTTCACCTGAGGGGTTTTGGATTCATTCATTCATTCATTCATTCATTCATTCATTCATTCATTCATTCATTCATTCATTCATTCATTCATTCATTCATTCATTCATTCATTCATTCATTCATTCATTCATTCATTCATTCATTCATCCATCCATTCATCCATCCATCCATTCATTCACCCATCCATTCATTCATTCATTCATTCATTCATTATATTACCCATATGAATCATATATGCAACCATCCCTCCCTCTCTTCCTCCCTCTCTTCCTTCCTTCCTTCCTTCCTTCATTCCTTCCTTCCCTCTTTCATTCCTTTATTCATTCATTTATTCATTCTTTTTTTTTCAATTTTTAAAAGTTAATCATTGTCTGTAAATCTGATACAGCATACCATCTTATTTTCTAGCTTGTTCATACACTTATCTGGTGCTATCCTGTATGTATGTAATGATATATTTCTCTATCTTATTTCTGGCTGGTGTAGTCACGTAGCCTTGATCCTGGAAACAGTGAAAAGATGAGGAATATAAGAAACCTATATATGAATCTGGACAAGACTCTCAGGTAATTTTTTTATTTTTATTTAATAGCTAGAGATTCTCAGTCGCAATGGTGGGTGCAAAAACAATATAAAGCTCAAAGTCCCCTATTAGGTCTTAGTAAAAATACTTGGTAAAATAAGAGTTCCAGTGCATTTCTTAATTTGATAAGGATATTTTAAAGTACTGTAGCTTTCTGCATTAGTGATATGCTTAGTAGCTTTTGTCATCCACATTTCTGCCAACCAGTTGATGATTGACACTTCGGCATTACCATTATGAATAAGAGTGTTTGTTATTCTGGGATTTCTAGGAGGACAAAGTTGACTGCATGTTATTTAAACTACAAAATGCCATATATTTGCTAATGTTCAATAATTATGTTTTATTTCCAGGGAAGTCAACCTTTACTTGGACGAAGAATGGAATAAAGAAAATGAAGCAAGAAGGTGAGAATATTACTCTCACTTATCAACCTATATAATTGTATTGTAAAGTGGACTTTATTTCAACAATTATCCCTAATTATTCGCAATTAAACAATTATATTTTTATATAATTATTTTAAATTCTGTAAATTATGGCTTTTAAAACCCCACGTAATTTCACATTTTTCCATTAAAAAAAATCGAGGAATTTTTTTAATATTGCATTAGGAAAAAAATCTAAGTTTATGTAAATTAGGATAAATGTGTATCAGTTATTACAGAACTTGTCACAGGTATTGATTTGCTTTAAAAATAACTCATTAATTATTCAAGTATTGTAGAACGGTATCTCACCAAAAACCTTTTTATTTATATCCTTTTAGAACTGAGGAAAAAAATTAATTATGATATCTTAATAATATGTTGTTTTAATTAGTAAAATTCAGAGACCATCAATGGATGTGATATATAGAACGTTGAAAACACACCATGCCATCTCCCACGAACAGGTACATATAAAAAATAGGTGCCTAAAAGGCACAGGTGTCTACAGGCAAGTTACTTTATATGGTGCAAATGATGGTATGGTCATGTTAAATGTTTGTAATGGCTGATTTCTATATGTAGACGTAGTTGTAGAGTGTTTTTCAAACAAAGTGCAAAGACTAAACTGTAATAAGGTGTATAATTAAGCTGAATATGCTCAATATATAAAAAGAGAAAATTAAAAAGAACCAAGCGTAATACGATGTATATCTGTAGAATACAAACAGTGAAAGGGTGCAAAGAGTGAAAATATAATGTGGTTGGATTGGATTGGTCAGGGTGATTATTAAGGTCAGTACACACTAGGCAACAAGTCACATCGACTTGTCCCCTCAACAGGTCAGCTTAGTTTGCATTGGTTCAACAATCCAACCAGTTGGATTTCATGTGGCAAGTCGCAGCAATGAAATTTTCAGTGTCTTCATGATCTGAATTCAATTGAGCGCCTCAAAGTAAATATAATTTTGAGTTGTGTACCCTCAAGTTGGCTTGCTATTCTTAAAAATAATAAATCTTTTATTTCGGCAAATACTACTAACATTAGAACGGCCTATTTATCTTCAGATTGGAGGAAAGCAAATTTCCATTGATAATCTCACCTCCAAGCAAGTTTATTGGGCTCTCATTACAGCACGATTTATTCCTCCCCCCACAAAAAGTTTCTATGAAAACAAATTTCAAACAAAGGTTAATTGGACCAAGGTTTTTACCCTCCCTGCAAAATGCTGTCTTGATACTAAGACCCGTGAATTCCAGTTTAAAGTGCTTCACAGAATCATATTCACTAAAAAACGTTTATACAAAATTAATAGAATTAATTCTTCCTTGTGTTTGTCCTGTGGAATCAAAGAGGAAACTATTGAACACCTTTTTATGGAATGTGAAAATGTAGCGTTTTTTTTTTAATCTCTGATTTCTTGGTTAAAAATATATAATGTTCAAGTAGATGATGTTAGTGTAATGGACCTTATTCTTGGTATTTATAACGCACTTGAAGATAAAATTTTGATCAATCACATTCTTCTTCTTGCAAAATATTACATTTATAAATGTAGTATTGACAACAAACAGCTATTTTTGTCAGCAAACTCCTCTTGTTTTTCAATTAACCACTCCTTGGGGCTTAATTGTTATTTTTCCCTTATTGTTCGTTTTCTCGTATGTTCTTTTTTGTTAACTAGTCCTTGTCAATAGTGTACTCGTATATATAATTGATTTGTGTAATATATATGTAACAGTTATATATATATAGATAATATGTATATTGTAGGTAAAAATTCTAGTTGTAAAATAATAAAAAATAATAATAATAATAATAATAAATTAAAAAAAAAAAGTCGCAGCAACGAAATTCTGTTGAGGTGACAACAATTTCCAACAAAAGTACTTAGTATTGTTGCTGCGACTTGTTGCCTAGTGTGTACCGACCTATAGGTGAACTGACTATGATTGATGTGTTGATCTCACTCATACCACAAGAGTTTTTCTCCTGGTTCCCCTATTGTCCTCCTTAAGCAAATCTTAACATGCAAGCGCGATGTGTGAAAAACACCTTGTGCAAGGGTAGTGACTGTGAACGTCCATCTCGCAAATAACCACTGTCATGGAGAGATTAAAAAAAACGTTAAACATTTATTTGATGTATTTGTTTAAAAATCTTTCAATCCAATGTGTTTTATAGGGTGTGATGATTGAAAAACTTATTGAGAGAATGAAACAAAAAAGAATTTTGCCTCCTCATTGGTCCAAACCCACAGCTACTTATAAAACACCAGGGTAAGTATTTGATAACTGATGGTTGCTGTAATAGTTCATTTATAGTGTCAGAATTATTAATGAACAATTATTGATTGTTAATTCATATTCTATATCTTTGAAGTTTTCTTCAGACCATTAGATATTTGAGGAGGGGGGGGGTTGGGCATTGTTTTGTGCAGGCTATTTTTTCCCGCGTGATTGTTGTGCAGGATATTTTCTTCCTCCCTGCTCTATATTTTTTATTCACACATCTGCCATGCATGATATTTTTTTCTCTGTTTAAGGCTTTGCTCAATATGTTTTTTGTATAATTTGCCCAACCCCCCCCCCTCTCAAATATCTAATGGTCCGTCCCTTATTCAGTTCATTTACTCATTATTATATTTTATTATATTTATCTTATATTTTAGTGAAGGGGATCTCTCCAGTCTTGAGGAGTCCATGGGGAATGTTAACCTCAGCAATACTACTAGATCACCTGTCAAAGTACAAGGTTGGTGTTAATAGACGATTTACATGATAACGTAACATACTAGTAATAATACCAGAATGCTTTGCCAACATTCTTTTGTATTGCAATTAGTGCAAATTGTTTTACTCAACAGAGATTAAAAAGTTGAATATGAAGTGAATTTGCAAAGAATGCTGGTCTTGGGAGTAAAATGATGCCATAATGAAAATCGCCTATACAAATATGCAAAAATATTTCCAGTTTCTTACAGTTTTCTGAAAAACAGTTGCACTAGCAAGGTTCTTGCTACTCCTCAAAATCCTTCTATGGACATGCAATTGCAAACTCGTTTTTAAGTGCACTTGAAAAGCCCTTGAAAATAAAAATAATTGTGATTATCATTTCATTGTTTGATGATTTTGATTCACTCACAAATAATAATAATAACAATAATAATCTTTATTTATATAGTGTCTATTTCAATACATGTTCTAGGCGCTTTACAATAACAACTACATGAATATAAAATTAGAACTATTTACTAGAACGTGTTTGATTAAGCTGAAAAATGAATTACAAAAGGTGTTAAGCTAAATAAGACTAAAAAAAACATAATCATATGTACATTCTAAAAAATAATTATATCATAATAATAATTAAAAATATTTTACTCATATATAATTAAGCAAAATAGGCTAAACGAAATAAATTTGTTTTCAATTGTTTTTTTTTTAATTCATAGTAGTGTCACATTGCCTGATTTGAATGGGTAAACAAAAAACAAAATAGACAAATAAACAAAACAAAAAGACAAACATTATTTGATACAACCAAGTAACAGGTAGCTCATCAGATAACTTCTGTTTTCTATTTCAGATCCTGTACCAGCAAACAAAGTAACTCAGCTTGCCAACATGCTCAGAAAACGACAGACCACACCCATTAGGAAATCTAGAATTGGTAACAATAAAAAGAACTTCTTTGTAAATAATTTCTTATGAAAATTAGTGATTTTCAACTATGGATTTTAAATCTTTTATGCACTCTATTTATTTAAAAAATTGACCTCATGACACTTGTATATACAAAATGTTGTGAAAATGTGTTTTTGAGACACCTGATCGGCTGATTATTGCAAAGTTTAAGATTTGAGAGGCAAAATTTCCCAGCTTTAAAAAGCTTTACACTAGCTTTATCCTTATTATGGCTCTTAACTGAGCTCTTTGATATTAATTGAATTTTCAATTGCAGTTGTTCCTGCATCCTCACCACCTAAACAGCTTCTCAAACGTCTTGAACAAGCCAAAAACCAAGTTTCTCCACCTTTACCAGTAAAAAGCATGGGCCAATACACAGAAACCCCGTTTAGCAGCAAACCCAGTAAACCACTGTTTTCCTCAACACCTGGAATACCTGGCAATAATAACCAACAGTTTAAATTTGAACAAGTACAGTCCAAACCACCGGTGTCCAGTCGTGAAGGCAAACCCCCTCTCACTAGGCAACCATCTGGAGGATTTTTATCCAAAGCTGGTACTGCTCCTAATGTTAACCTATTTGGTTCAAAACCTTTCCAAGTAGATGCAACTACTGCACCAGTATCAAGTGGATTCAAACAGCAACCGCCAATGCCTGTTGTGAAGGTAAAAGTCTTTTCAACTTCCCACATGTATGTGATAAAGTTTTTAAAATATATAATCCTATTAAAATGGACTTTGTAGTGTTGTCATTTGTCTGTATAGTAGCATTCTGGTGAGTCTCAAAATTTTTATTAAATATGTTTGGATATATTACACAAAATATGTAAAGTTTTTTGACTTATTGTGATAATTGATAAGACATTTCGACCATACTATAATCTTCATCAGTTAATAGTTCATCAGTGATGTGCGAGATAACATCAAAAATGCTCTCTACGCGCTCGTGCGAGACCAATTATCTTATCAATTATCACAATAAGTCAGAGTCAAAAACTTTATATAATTTGTTTAATATGAATCCTGACTGCAACTTCAACATTTAGAAACATAAGATAGTTTATTGTGGTATGATAAAGACCAACCTTTCGAAAAAACTTTGGTCACATAATCACCTTAGTTAATCCATAAATCAAACCAGGGGTACAACAGTGAACATTCACACCTGCAAACAATTTCAGATGGTTATTTTTATCCTTATGTTTTCTTTTTTAGGAAAAGCAATCTCTTTTCTCTTACCCCAAGCCACCATCTGCTGCACTTCAGGAAGCCACTCCAGTACAAGCTGCAGCACAGGCAGCAATGCAGCGAGCTGAGAAACCACCAACCAACCCAAATCTTGATCCTGCTGCAAGTATAGAACCTAGCTCTATGGTCCGTCATGGCCAAGCACGTATTGACAAACAAAGGGACATAGAGACAGAAACTACTGCAGCCAAGGAAATAGCTGATGCTGCTCTAAAGGCTTCTCAAATTGAAGCTCAGAAATCTGGATCAAAACCAAATAGTTGTGTAGAATTTTCATTCAAAAGTCCAGAAGCAGCAAAGCCAGGGTTGGCTTCTACTGGGCAAGGAGTGTCTATTGATCGAGTGCCAGCACCTAATGTTACTGTTAAGCCATTGCCTGTATCTGGTTCTCCTTTGAATAGAGGCTCATTTAGTAATAGTGCCTCATCTCAGTTCCCTCCTCCGATAGGTCATGGAGCATCAATGAACAACTACAGTTTCAACTCTTTACATTCTTCTAGACCAACTTTAAGTGTACCTGCCCAAAGAATATCTGATAGCAATGTGGCCACGTCAAAGATTTCATCACCTCTTGCCAAAGCTGGAGATCAACTTCAGCAGAAAGCTACAACTCCAGTTCTAAAACCTGTTGATAAATCAGATTTTGCGCCATCGCCAGAAGTGAGCAGGCGGCTGTTTGGCGATGCTGCAGCAAGTCAGCAAGGATCAAAGGAAAGTAAAGAGTTCTTGTTCACAGCTTCAGAAGAGTCATCTAAGCATCCAGACACCAAAAGTACCCTCACAGGTTCCACTGTCCAGACGTTGGGAACAAATTTGTTTACATCCCAACCTGCAAGTTCAGCATCTTCAGAAGCAGTGAAAGGAAAGGAGAATGCCACAAATTCTTCTGGTAGCCAATTTGCATTCAGTTTTGGATCTAAGGAGCCGTCGTCGGCTACAAGTACTTTGGGAACTCCCAAGAAAGAACCTCCAACTTCCTCAGTTCCATTTGCTGGTAGACCGTTTACTTCCCAGGCGTATGGATTCAGTACGAGTGCTTCATCAGCAACTACAACAACTAATTCCTCTCTCCCAGCCAAACCATTTTCATCACCTTTCCAGTTAACCTCCCAAGCAAGTACAGCTGCAACTGATTCAGTGACAGCTACTACAAGTACTCCTACTGAAGCTATGACAATTCCTGTTAAGACATCTATGGCTGCATCCACTCCTTTCTTTTCCTTTGGTGGCACTACCAGTATGTTTGCAGCAAAAGCATCAAGTGCTTCACAACCTAGTGCATCAAAAACAGGGGGTTTGTTTACTAATGCAGTTTCCAGTACCACTACTCCTACTTCTGCCAATAAGGGACTGTTTGCACAATCATCAGCACAAGTCACATCAACTCAAAGTTCACCTTTTAGCACACTATCGTCTACTAGGGCACCGACACAAACCATAGCTTCCAAAGGTGGAGTTTTCAGTATTCCAGCCTCAATCCAATCACAACCATCCCAAGCTACAACTTCTCAAGATGGAGCTATTGTTACTCAACCAGCTACAACATCAACACAAGTAACAACTTCCAAACAAGGAGTTTTCGCCACTTCAAATGCATCTCAATCTTCACCATCACAAGCTACAACCATGCAAGCAAGCCTCTTTAGTACTTCCACTACCACCCAGCCATCATCACAGCCGACCCAAGGGGTGCTATTTGGATCACCAGCAACTACTCAAGTATCCTTACCAGCTTCAACTACACAGGAAAGTAGCTTTGGAACCCTGTCGAAACCTCAAACTCAAGGAGGTTTGTTTGCTACAACACCAAGTAGTTTATTTGGAGCATCAACTACGACTTCTACCACCAACCAGGGAGGTTTATTTGGAGCCGCAACTATGACTTCCAGCACCAACCAGGGAGGTTTATTTGGAGCCGCAACTAGGACTTCCAGTACCAACAAGGGAGGTTTATTTGGAGCCACAACTACGACTTCTTCGACCAACCAAGGAGGTTTATTTGGAGCCGCAACTACGACTTCTTCCACCAACCAAGGAGGTTTATTTGGAGCCGCAACTACGACTTCCAGCACCAACCAGGGAGGTTTATTTGGAGCCGCAACTACGACTTCCAGTACCACCAAGGGAGGTTTATTTGGAGCCGCAACTATGACTTCCAGCACCAACCAAGGAGGTTTATTTGGAGCCGCAACTACGACTTCTTCCACCAACCAAGGAGGTTTATTTGGAGCCGCAACTACGACTTCTTCCACCAACCAGGGAGGTTTATTGGGAGCATCAACTACGACTACAAATGTGTTTGGTTCAACTGCATCCACTACTTCTCAAGCTAATCGTCCATTTAGTTCAGCATCAACCACTCAAGTGGGACTGTTTGGATCACCAGCAACCACCAGTACACAAGGAGGATTGTTTGGGTCGACCACATCCACCAGTAGCCAGGGAGGAGTACTGGGATCAACAACTACTGCAACTACACAAGGGTTGTTTGGCTCGACTACACCTAAAACAACTCAGGTGGGCTTATTTGGATCAACGACATCTACTGCAAATGAAGGAGGTCTATTCGGTTCAACAAGTGCAACTACAAGCCAAGGAAGTCCATTCGGATCAGGTACTTCTACAACAAGCCAAGGAGGGCTGTTTGGATCCACAGGATCCCAAGGAGGTTTATTTGGCAAAGCCACTACAACACAAGGCAGTTTATTTGGAACATCAACATCGACTACCAGTCAACCAGGATTCTTCGGTTCAACTTCTTCGACCTCTACAGGTGGTCTGTTTGGATCTACCACCACAACTACCAGTCAAGGACTGTTTGGCTCTCAGCCTACTTCATCAAGTTCTGCATTTGGACAACCAGCCTTTGGTCAACCTGCTTTTGGTCAGACGTCTACAGCAGCTGCTGCACCAGCATTTGGACAGTCGGCATTTTCAAAACCACAAGTTTCCCAAAGCTCAGGTAAAGTGTCCATAACAACAACAAGAACAACGATGTATATATTTATATTGTCTTTTCCCTCTTTATTCTACTTTGTTGATTATCATTTTCATTCTAACAATGGCGTGAGGCATGCTTGTCTCTTCAAGCCTTCTACACATAACGCCGTATACATTTGAAATGGCAATTTCCACGCTTCAGTCGTGACATCAAAGTGCAAGTTAAGCAAACAAATGTTCACACAACTGTTTTGGATCCAGTTGTCATTTGCGCGGTTTTCGCTGCCAACTCTTCGATTTCTCATTATTCTCTGTGTCATTGTAGGTGGTACAGGCCTTGGTTTTGGTGGGTTTGGACTTGGTGGTCCACCAACACAGGCAGACAGGAATCCCTTCAGTACTCCAACAGCAGGACAGACCTCCTCTTCAGGTATGGAGTATTTCTATAGACAGTATTGAACTATATACGTTTATTAACACAGTCACAGAAATGAAATATACGGAGATCTTAAAAAAACTGTCAAAACACTAGTCTAAGCAGGTAGAATTTACAAAATAATTACCATGAAAATTGAAGTACTCATTGCATGTTCTACATAAGCAGAGCGTTTTCACACAACGAGCTATCTTATGATTATAAGTTCATAAAATGTTAATGAGTCAAAGGAGCTCTGCTAATGAGTACTGCTCGTGGGAATGTACGCTTTGATGCACAAAGACAAAGGAAAGCTCAATCAGCTGATTATCGGGTTTACGTTTACGATAATCAGCTGATCAGACTTGCCTTTGTCTTTGTAAATCAAAGCGTACATTGACACATTAAATGCTCATCAGCATTTTTTAGAACTTATTAGCATAGTATAGCGCGTTCTAGTGAATGGGTAATAAAATAAACGATATGAATTATTGTGCACTCGAGCAGTGAACAGTTTGTGCTTTTTACAGTGAGGACACTACAACCATGAGTACTTTGTGCTTTTTTAGTGAATCGATAAGAAATAAGTTTTCGTTTGATCAATCTGTGGATTTGATGTCAAACCTACTTTTTTTTAGAGGGTTTTAGAGTGTACGCACTAATTTAACAGAAGAAAACAATAGAATTAGCATAAAATAGCACTATTTAGTGGTATTTATGTTGCACACTTTTAGTGCGTGCACTCTAAAGCTCAGATAATAAAGAACAAAATAAAGGTGTTCATGGTCCGAGTGTCCTCATTTTGATAAATCCAACTTCTGTACTGAATCGTGTGCAAGTATGTAAAAGTGACAGCAGACATAGGCCTTCTTAATTATTGTGGACATTTCTCACATCTTCATTCTGAAGAAGACTACTACAGTGTAGATACTCTGGCAACAATGTCAATTGTTTATTTTCTCGAAAAGAAAACTAAAAAAGAGTCCCTGCTTGAAGGACGTGGCGTAACAACTAGACCTGTGCCATTATACCGAAAAACCTATCTTGTTATTTCCAAGAATTCTACGTATTGTATGTCATCTTGTTCTGATCAAAGTCGTGTGATACTTTTAGATACATCACTGTTTGGTAGTTCAACAGGAAACGCTTTTAAGGTATTTGCTTAATTGTTCACTGATGAATTTATCAGTTATTCTCTGTATTGTCATTTTTGTCAGTATCATTGTTTCTCTTTTTTTTTCATCAAAATTTGTTAATGATGCACTGATATCCTGCTAGAGAGGCTTTACTTTAATACTACAATGATCAGAAAATTACTTCATATTCCCTATTGTCCTATCAATGTTAAGGTGTTCGTGATCAGCATCAAAATGTTTGCATTTTCTTTTCAGCCTGTTATTAAAATTGACTTTGGTGTTCTTCATACATACCCATACCTTTTGCAAAATCAAAATGACCACCTATCGTTTCGTGAAAATGAAACTTTCGTATATCGTAAGACTGTATCAAAAGGAAAAATCACCACTCAAACAGCCCAGAGAGATAAATGATATGCATATATTGGTTTAATTGACAACTTATGCGGGATTTTGCGGAAAATGGTCGATTATGCGGGTCTTCACCGGCCCAAAATACCAGAATCCCTGTTCATAGTATGTTGTCAATTAGTTTCATCTGACGAGTGGTGATCCCTCATCCTACTCTCATCTCCAAATAACATATCCAGCTCGTGACCTTAGGGTCACCTTGATCAGCATCAAAATATTCCCTTTCAGCCTGCGTTTGGCAGTGGGTCCCCATCAGGTTTCAGCTCACAGCCTTCTGGATTTGGTGGTGGAACATTTAGTAAGGGAGCTGGAAATGTAGCTTCATCAGGTTTTGCAGTTTCTAGTATTGGTTCTTCAGGTGAGTCTTTGTTTGTTCGTTTGGCCGTGCGTCTGTTCGTTCGTTCGTTTGTTTCTTTTATCTCTCCGTGTTTAACCGTTATTCGCCGCGATATTTTCTGTCAGTCAATGATAGTTTCTATTTTAAGGTTCTCCTGGGTTTGGCGGTGCTCCGTCATTTGGCAGTGCACCTGCTTTTGGTAGCTCGTCAGCATTTGGTGCTTCACCTGCATTTGGTGGAACACCATCGTTTGGTGGATCTCCTCCGATGGCTCCGGCTGGAAGGTATGAAGGAAACGCCAACACAGCAACACATTGTTTTTATGTATTTTTGTATACTTTAATCTGAATGGAGTTTTGTTCTTTTGTAGTGTCTTTGGAAGTGGTACGAGCGGTTTTGGGAGGTAGGCACAAAATCTTTGCGAACTTGTATTTTCAACATAAATTGACAATATAGATATTACTACCCAAAAATGATTTTATGAATAATTTTCAACTCGCAATTGAACTTTCAAGCATGCACAACTAGTGTATCTATTCACAACTCGGTGATTTAGTTCCACAGGTAACCCGTCGTTTGGCGCACTTGCCCAACAAAAGGGAAGCCCCACTTTTGGTTCAGTAGCACAGCAGTCCGGTGGCTTTGGTGGTTTCGGTCAACAGCGACAACAACAGCAATCTGAGTTTGGTGGATTTGGAGGTGGTTCGAGTCCCTTCGGTGGCGGTGGTGCTAACTCGTAAGTTCAATTCAATTTAGTTCAATGTACTTCATTGTACACTGTGATATTGGTATAGGATTATTTACTGTACTCATTAGCACGGTTCGGACCATTCTATCATACGAATTTACGTCACTCACAGATTTGATGAACTCGGCAAATTGAGCAGCTCTGAAAATGCGTTTACTGCGTAAGGCTACTTAATCAACAATCTTAATTTCCACTGATAAGAATTGTTTATTTCAGGGGTTCATCGTTCAATAGCTGGCGCTGATAGTGGACAGCAAATCAATATGTAGTGAACAAAATTTGTGATAATATCTAAGGAATAATGAACTAAATCTGATCGATTCAACGCTGTAGTAATCAAAAATGCGTATATTCTATTAAAGAGGAACACCATAACACTCTTTATGAAACGATCTTCCATACCGACAATTGATTGTATTTGATTTCGACCATATTCGACCATCGTTGGGCTGCAATCTAAACCTTTTAGATTGCACAGTTCCGACCATTCTGACACAGTTTAAAACCTGTTCTGATGCTAGTCCATTGTTTTGTCTTTGAAATTGTAATCGTAATTGTAACTATGGCTACCAAAACCTCACTTACTAGAACATTTTCAAATTAACTCGACTTATTCCGATCATTTGGCGTTTGGTGGTAGCTACCAAAACCTCGCTAACTCAAACCTTTTAAAATTATCTGGAGTTATTCCGACTATTTGGCGTTTGATGGTAGCTACCAAAACCTCACTAACTCAATCCTTTTAAAATTATCTGGAGTTATTCCGACTATTTGGCGTTTGATGGTAGCTACCAAAACCTCACTAACTCAAACCTTTTAGAATTATCTGGAGTTATTCCGACTATTTGGCGTTTGATGGTAGCTACCAAAACCTCGCTAACCCGAACCTTTTCAAGTTGCACTGTATCATCATTTGTCGTCTCATAGTATCTCGAAAAAAAAAAAAAAAAAAAAAAAAAACTCTAACCTCAGGACCTTCCAGACCAACTGAATTGTATCGGACCATTTGGCTACTGACGGCATCAACAGGCCTGGCTATCTTAAACCAGTGCTAATTGACTGAACATTTCAAATACAGTCTTTCAGGTTTTAATTTTTTTTATTTGACATATAAAAATACATGATATTTATTGGATATAACAAAAAATATTTGGCTATGCTATTTACAGAATAGAAACAAACTCAATTTGAGTTTCGATTTTTTTTATTGCAACAGTTAGTCCAATATATGAATTCTGACCCACCCCTTAACCAACCCATCCAAAAATCCCTATAAAATATAAAAAAAGATAAAACTAAATCAAATAAAACGAGCAGCTGGGTGTTTGTTCGATTGACTATCAAAAGATACAAATGCCAACCTTACCACAGAAACAATAAGCAGGGGTGGTTATAGAAAGATTGCATTACGCTGTTTACCTTGGACCGTTTGTACTTACGAACCCTGGGTAGCGCTATCGAACAGGGGTCGGTTGCACGAAGGCTGAATAGTGCTATCCACCGGATAAATCGCTATCCAGCGGATAAATTATAAAGAAATCGTTTGTAGTGGATAACTTTATTCAGGCTTCGTGCAACTGGCCCCAGATAAAAGCCTGGCTGGATAACTTTATTCGGGCTTTGTACAACCGGCTTGTGCTAGCAGCAGCCATGGGTAGTTGTACAAAGCTTGCATAGTTATCCTCTTTCTTCAGAATTACATTCTATGGAGTGGAAAGCGTTTCTCCAATGGAAAACTTTATTTAGGCTCTTGTTTGGCTGATAGTGACAGATAGCAGCTGTGCAAAGCTTGAATAGCGCCATCCACCAGGCACCGGTTGTACGAAGCATGAATGAAGTTATCCACTGGATAAAGTTATTGACTCCATAGGATTTCTTTAGATTGAACTGCTGGATAAGGATTTGTAAAGTGGATAGTGCAATTTGGGCTTCGTACAACCGAGCCCTGGTATATTCCCATTCCATCAGCTCGATAGATGATAGTTATTGGATAACTTGTTTTTATCCAGTGGATAACGTTATACGGGCGTTGTAGGCAACCCCAAATTAATGGCGACAAACATCTCATGAAGACGCCTAGGTGGTTCTTTAAAGTCAGTTTAAAGTGTTTGTTGTTGATAAACAGTTTCGTAAAATGGCAAAGTGCCTGTAATTGCTTGTAAATCTGCAAGTGGTTTTTAAGATCGCAAGAGAAGCAATTCCAGAACATTGACGTTGTTGTGGTGCTTGTTTGAAATTGTTATTTCAATATTTCGAATTGAGCACCTCTTCTCTGTAGCGACCATTTGCTCATAGCGACCGGCTCACAGGTTTGGAAGGTTTTCCAAGCTGAATTCCGTTAACTTATGATAATAATAGTAGTATTTGTGATGCCTTTATGTTGCAACTGTAACAATAGGGCTCTCTTCATCCTGATCGCCAATTTGTTTGATTTTATTAAATAGTTCGGGTAGAACTGACTTCAAAGCAAGTCCAGAAGCTTGCATGATGGGCTGTCTCTCGTTCATGACAAGTGTAGTTGACAGCCTTTGTTCCATTTGCTCTCTTTTCCAATTCCTCTTTCTGTCTTCCCCGGTTTGTGCGGCAGTATTGTCTGGAATGTTTTCTGTTTTCTTTGGTCGCATTATTACAGGTTCGTTAGCAGCTGGTACAGCTTTTCCAGGCACTGGTTTATCATTACCAATCCTTTCAATGACCAACCCAGGGCTAGAATGATTCTTCACTGTGCCATTCATAGATGCCGTTTTCTTACTGGTGGATTCAGACCTAGTAACATTGCTCGTTTGTCCAGGAATACTGAATACTTTCATGCTACTATCTTGGGTGTTGGTGTGCTGTAAGCCATACGTTTTCTGTGATTGTTGTCTGTTAGTGTCGTGTGATGGTGATTCATACCTTTTCTGAGGGATATGACCATTTCGTAGCTGGGAATGGAACCCGTACGTTTTATAATCACTTGCTGGGATTGTCACATCTCCGTTTGAATGCACCTCGTGCAGCTTTTTGTCAGTTTGAGTTGTAACGTCTGGTGTTTTCTCTTGTTGACCGGGGTTTAGGTCTTGGCGGAAACCAATGTGTTGCTTGATGTTTTCAGGTGTGGGTCTTAGTTTAAAACCACGGAAGTCTGGTTGACTGTGCGAGTCGGCCTCGGGTTGATGTCTTTCTGTAGTCTTATAAGTAGTTGATTGTGTCTGTAGCCGATTAGTGGTAACTGAAGTACCTCCAGCTTTGACACCATTGCCATGAAGCTCGTAGATTTTCTTGGTATGCTCTGTCTGATTATTGATATACGATGGACCATTTGTAGTCGAGTGATGAGTTGTCTTTGTGGTGGTATGGGTAGTTAGTTGAGGTGTGTTATGTGACATAGACACCTTTGTTTGGCCATGACCTATGACGGGCGAAGCTGTCTTATATTCATGTCGCTCGCTCATTAATGTGCTTGGCATAACTCTGCTTGAATCATATGTATGTTCTGGCTTGTCTTTTTGGCTTGTGATGGCTTGATCATGGTCGTCGTTAATCCTTTTAGACGTTGGGTTTAGTTTGATACGTCGGAAATCAACTGCTGGCTGTTCATTGCTTGTCCAGGAACTCGTCTGCTTCTTTTCAGTTGCAACGTTGGTGATAGGCTTGTAGCTAGTGTCTATCTTGGAAAACTTAGGACTTGCTGTTTTCACGTTTTCTTTTTCCTGGAATGTCGTAGTAAACGCTCCTTGTGGCAGTGGGGGTGGTGCTGGATGGTGATTGGTTTCGCTCTTTTGCTCAGTATATGTGAAACCTGATGTTTTCCAGTTATGACCATTTTCCTGGAATGTTGTGGAAAACGTTCCTTGTGGTGGAGGAGGTGGTGGCGGTGGCGCAGGCATGTCACTGGCTTCGCCTCTTTGCTCAGTATAGCTGGAACCAGGTGTTTTCCAATTACTATCCTTTTCCTGGTATGTGAAAGCTCCTTGTGGTAATGGTGGTGGCGGCGCAGGTAAGTCACTGACTTCACTCGTTTGCTCAGTGTTGCTAGAACTGGATGTTCTCCAGCTACTGTCCTTTTCCTGAGGCAATGGTGGAGGCGCTGGGACATTACTTGTTTCATTCTTTTCGTAATCTGTTATTATAGTAACATTTTCACCATCGGAGAAGCTGCGTTTTTCAGTTGTTGTATAAGATACAGTCTGGCCACCATAGGCGGAGCTTGTTCTCAGTTCTTCTGCCAGGAAGGAAGGTGGCCGAGATGGCATCTCAGGTGACTCTGGTACGTTGCTAGTGGAGGGGCTGTCGTCGACAACAATGTTCACAACACCAGATTGGCTATGCATACTGGAAGTGCGAACGTGATCTGTGTGCTCATTTTTAGGGCTGGGTGGATACCTGGCCAATGGATAGTCTGGCTCTGGAAGAGGCATAGAGGCATTAAAATGTTTGAAGCTTTCGTTTTTCTTGATCACGCTTTCTCTTGCATCAATGCACGGATTGGAGGCTGCTCTTTTCACTGGCTTAGTGTACTCAGGGACGCTTTCCATTTCGAAGGATTTAGATCTCTTTCGATAAACTGATGTTTTGAGGTGATTAAAGGAGCTCGATTCCTCTGATGAGCTGGAGCTGCCCTCGCTATCTTTTCTCTTCTCATGTTCATTATCATTTTGTATTGTTCCATTCGGAAGAAACTCTTTTCTAAAACCGTGCTCAATTTGAACAACCTCGGTGTTTTGATGATTATCGATCTTGTCATTGCTACCTATCGTAGCCACAATGCCTCCTAAGGGAAGTACTGATCCCAGCGCAGATTCTGACGCAGACCGGGGTTTTATGCCTGGTGCTAAGAAAGCCCCTTCGAGCTTTCCACGTCGCTGCATTGAGCGTGATTTAGTGTCCTCACAGAGGCCATCTTCTTTATGATCATCAGCGTGCTGTTCTTTCTTGAGTCTGGGGAATGTCGATCCCGAGATAGTGTCTTTGCAAAGTCCATCTAGTTTAGGCGAGTTTTCATCGTCACTGACTTCGACCACGTGGTCATGTGCTTGCCAGGCATTACCGTTTTGGCCTTTATGGACTCTTCGTGCCTTTCGCCTCCTAAAATCAAAACACGAGGCGCGTTAATATATTATATTCGTACGAATCCGAAATATTTTTATGTAAATTGCTTAATAGATAGTTCAAATAAAAAATGAATTATAAATTATACTTTTTTTGCTGCGGTTTCGGTGTAAAAGTTGCATTCGAAAGTTTTGGAATTTACCCTATATTCATTCTACTCATTCTATATGGCGTGAGGTAAATGTTGAGCGTGATGTTGAGCAAAACGTTCTGATAGTTAGGACTTTAATAGACTTGGGCTTTTTGCATCGCTGGCATTTTACATGCAGCATTGATTCCTTCAGTTTTCCCACATTCTGCTTCTCATAACAAAGCCAGAGGTGAATCAGTTGGATACTGATTCCTGTGGATTATTCCTTTGTTCTTTTACTAACGATCTTTGAACAAAATCGTGAACGCATGAAGTACACTTAAGTGTATGGCACTTTATTGCTCAATGTTATCTTTCAATTTTACAATTTACCCTATTTCATTATGACGTCACATCAAAACAAATCTATTGTTTCAACGCTAAGAATCGTGGTCGCTAGAGGGGATACAGCATGTTTAATTCAATCTAAAATAGGCTAAAAATCTATTCATAATAAAAGACCAAAATATATGTTCAAGTGCAAAGCAAAATGTGCTGAAGGAAAACTATTTAGCCCGAATGAGGTATGTTCTTATTCATTTAAACAAACCATGACGTCATATTGAAATAGGGCAATTACAATCACATTTACTATAATTTGGACAATGACAGAATGTTAAAAATCTACGATATTTTACATGCTAATATAGATGTTCATATTACTCCGACGAAGGACTAACGTCCGAAACGTCAGTTTTGCCTTCTTCTTTCTACGATGTACATTGCTTATCTGAATATTTCACAACTGTTTCTATAGAAACACCGACGCAGTCCACACTAGTATTTTGATAGTTTTTATCTTAGAGCGAGTATATATGTTCTTACCTTCTACGTCTTCTGCAACACACACAGCAAATGATAGTTGTGATCAACACAATTAGTAGCAATCCACCCACTGCACTGATTAATATTATTAGCCATAACTCCATTGTATCTAAAAGAACAACAAGTCAATTTTGATTAGAGAATAATGTACTAATGCATGACGATAATTAACTAGATAAAGAATTAGAAAAAAATATCATGTGCTCTTTGTGGGATTCGAACCTACGTCTTGGTTGACAATAAAAATACTTTTGTAAAATTAAGTGTGGGACAGTTCAGTTAGTTGTTTTCCCACGAGCTTTATTGTTTACATTCGACACATGAGACGAATTGTTGAATGCACAACTATAGTAACTAATAACCCGTGAAAAATTGTTCAAAATCACAAGATCAAAACTTGTACATTGTCCGGGCATGTTGCGGTCAATCCTAGGAAATTTTACATTTGCTTCTTTGAAATAATTTGTTTTCTTGTCTTTTTTGTGTTGCCATTTTCTTTACCGTCAAACTTGGAATATGTTGTTATGAAGGCCATTCCAAATTTCCAACTTTCTCGAAAAGAAAATTTAAATATCATTTTTACACGTTAACAAGTGCTACAATTAATTGTCAGTTCTTATTTACATTGCTTCTTATTACGGAGTTCGAACTTCCTGACGTATTTTTTTAGTAAAATCCACGATGGTAATTGCAGGCTTATACTTAATTTCACTACAAGACCTCTCTTATTAGCGCACAACTCCACAAAACACATTGGCACCTGATTGAAAAGTGATTCATGGTAATTGAATATCGTACCGTGTTTCATAACTCCTTTTTGAAGTCTCAATTAGACAGGAGATTTATAACTCCAAAGTGACCAATCAACTTCCCTCAATTTAACAAGAATCTTGATATTGCATCAAATGGTGCTTATATATCTTAAAATGCTGAATTACCCAACTATCCATGACCATCCAAGATTTCGAAACAAAATTGACCCAACCAGACCTTTAAAACCTCGAGAAACAGAAGGCTTTGTCGTAAACAAACTCGTCCAGTCGCCTTTATTATAATAGTGATTTATAGATGTTTGATGACGTTTTGCATATGATACAAGTAAAATTATTGATGCACAACCGAGTTGAAATCTTAACCAATATTCAAACCTAATCAAAGCCACTTATCGTATGCATTCTGTCCACACGTATCAGCTTCCTTTGATGTCATGCATGTCTACTGACATTAATCTTTATTATGGGACCAAGCGAACATCCTGATTTTATAGCATTGACGACGGCCTGTAGTTATTTCAGTCAACCAATAGCAATCATTAGCTTTCATCAATCAATAAACTACTGATTTCTGTTGGAGAAATATTAAGTTCTTACTTTACTAGTGGTAGCAAGTTTGAAATATCTGTTGTTGTCAAGTAAATGGATCATAAAATAATACCGAACAAAATCGTTGTCATGCTTAAAAAAAAAAAACAATGATAGAACATACACTTTGTTGAATGAAAAGAAAAAAAGAAAGAAATGCGCTGTGAACTGTTATATAAACAATACAATACTTCACGAGTTTGTTTCACTCCCAATTTTCTTAGGATTTATAAAATTTTGTCAGTTACGATAGTCACTTCTAATATATCAATGGTAACTATGATCGATGTAAAAATTACTTGCATTCGCCTAATTCAAAACCGTCAGAACTCTTCGTTATATACAAATTGACCATGCAGTCTAGCTATACAAGCGGTCAAGCAATACAAATAAGATAGTGTTTACACCAAGCCGTCTAAAAAATAGCCGTTTACACCGACTTTTCGTGTAACCGCTCGTCGTTTTCACATATCGTTTTTTCTAGCTTGAAGAGCGTCTGTAAGCGTCTTTGTGAGAGAATGTTGGGATTACTCTCTCTCATTATGACTGGACCAAAGACTTCGGCGTAGGCCACCGAAAGATGATTTGCTTGCAAAAGTTGACAAATCATCGATATTTCTATTTTGTTGCATAAACTAAAATAAATTAAAATAATCACAAGTTTTGATACTGGAAATATTGTTCCTCCATGATTTGTCAAAGCTCGGAATATTTTGTCAGGATAATATATCTCTCAATGAATATTTTTAGTTTTATCTGTCTTACGTAATGTCAATATTATCACTACGGTGCAGACAGTTACTAATAATACCAGACATTTTGGTTGATATGTTGATAGTCGAATATTCTTTTTATAAAACATTGGACAAACTTTGGACCTCGATGTCAGACAGTGGTGTTTCTATATGAATATTGTGTCCACTATCAGGTTCACATACTCGTATAAAGTGCATTTGAATATCAACGGTAAAATTTGAATATCAACACTAAAATTCTTACTCTAAATTACCTTTTGAGCACTCAAATCATCATAGTTTCAACCACAATGCATATACTTGAAACTAGACCATTTTTCTCATTATATGAAGGCATGAAATTTAAGCAAAAGGTTGAAATTGCAGTTGAAGTTTAGTAGCAGAGTACGATCTCTTTTTCAAATATTTATTGTTAGATTAAATACTGCACAAACACTAGAATTAGCAAGATTTTTTTGGAAAAAGATGCAACCTATGGATAAATTTAACATTTTTTACTTGCGTTCTTGCATACACAATATGTATATTAGCATGCTAATAAATCTAACATTTGAAGAGTTTAATGGTTTCAAAAATTAACAAAACCAAAAAACAGATTACTTAAAGAGAAAATATGACCATATTTTGAATTCGATAACAACAAATTTGTTGAGCAAGCACTACGCGAGAGAAATATTTGCTTACTGAGAGGGTTTTATGGTAAAGACCAAGTTGTGTGTACCCAGAATTCATTTCACTGGACTGACAAAGTTGCTTACATGCAAAGTTTGTCAAACTTTCCAAAATTCCTATACTGTTGATTTTTCGTTTTGTGCATAATTCGCTTTATGGCAAATACATTGCTCTTCATTAGAACAGGGATATTTTTACTGAAGACAGTAAAAGAAGAAATGAATATGAAATCATCGAGTCAGCAAATGTGAATTCGACCGCAAATAATTCAGTTCGTGAGAACTGCAAGAAAGCATGTCCAAGCCCTGTAAATCCAAGTTCGAAATATCACAATCATATTAAAAAAAGTCTTGCTAAATAATCCAACTTCATCAATTGAAAAACTTTAGTAATCTTATCTGTTTTGAATTTGTACAAAAAAAATCAAATTGCATGCGGCTTATGAATTTTAGACTTTTATTTATATCTTGTAAAGTATGATCTACCCGTCAATCTTGTGCTAGACGAGTTGTGTTGTATAGACATACAGATAATCCAATAGAATATTTATTTTTCGTTTTAAAATGAATCGATGAGCAAACAATATCAAAATCGTGATTATATTTGAGTGAGTGTGAACAATCTGTGAAAAAAATTCACATAAACATCGCCAATCAAATGTAATAGCATAAAAGTAAATCAACTTACCATTCGAGATGTGTTTTGCCCTTGGCAGTGATTCTTTGCTTTTTAACCTGAGATTTTCTTGTGCTATACGTTTCCTAGTACTGTAGTACTTTGGTGAATATTCGAGTTGTGAGCTGTATTTTTCCCTGACGTCAAGATTGTAGTCAAACTGGATCGGTTGATCAATCAAGCACTGAAGTATATTGACAGCTCTATATGCGCAGCTTTTGATTATTGCCTCTGTCTACAGGAGATCGAAGAGCCAAATTGCGTGGGACTTTTATCACTGACACATAGTTGAAATTCTTGCAGAAAAATTCACTCGAAAGAAGTGCGTTCACTAACTAGCGTGTTGTCGATCGTGCTTAGGATGTGTTGGTGTGTTTTTGAGTCAGTCATACGCTAATAGACAGCTATTGTTTGTAAGGATTTTTAACGATTAATGTAATCCATGAATTTTGGGATATTTTTCACTCTTTAAATGCCATGCACGAATTTTCGCAGCTTAGGCTTTTATTAACAAAATTGCGTTTACAGATTTATTTTCCATTTCAACCATTTTCCCCTTTTTTTAACCCAGTTTCTAAATGTTGTATTTATTTTAATTTGTGTAAAAGTATTAATTTCATTAATGCTAATTTGTTTGCAATTATTTTATTGAGCCTTCAGCAGTTAACAAATATGTTTTTAAAATGTATTTCAATTTGTACCAACAAAGGCAAGAGGTTGGACGTTTGCATTACATAAAAGAAAACGTTATGTTTATTATTCGTTTTTTTTTTCGTTTGTTTGCTGTTTGTTTGCTTGCTATATTTTTTATTTGTTGTTTCTGTTCTGACCTTTTTGATAATTTTACAATTCTATCAACATTCATTGAACAGCCATTATTTTGACCATGATGCTTTGGGCGCTTTTGTTTATTTATTTATTTGTTATTATTATTTCTTATATTACTATTACTGTTCAGCTTATAACCTTCCCGATACTAGCATGCTTGTTTAACTGTAATTTTAACCTGAATCTCGGGATCTCAAAAAGAATTTCTCAAAATATTTTCATCAGATCTTTTTTTTTTTTTTTTAATTTTTGAAATTATTCACAGCAAGAAAAGGTAGTAAATTGTATCCACAATTAACGGATATTTAGCCCCCGGAAATAGATTCAAGTACTCCCGTTGAATTCTTGATTTCTCTTGTTCTTACTATTTTACTCGATCGTCGTCAATGTGAAATCACTTCTAAGGCTACCATAGAATGGACTGGAATGTTTGTGGATTGATACAGGTCATCGGCTAGGAATAGCCAAGGTTGATCAGTCATCGTTAATTGCTGTAGAAATGATACTGAATCACAGTACGATACAAACTAAAGCTTTGGCTAACAAGGCAACAATGTGGAGTCAACATCGCTCTGTAGCGCATGTTTCTACGATGTTGCCTGGTTTTGCCATATGTGGAAACAATGCCGCGCGCAAAAATCTCGCCTCGTTGAGCAAAGGCTTAAAACACTTATGATACTCATTTGAAAAACTACCATGTTACTAAAAGATGAGAAAAGGTAAAGATCGAGCCAGAGATTCATTCAAGTATGAAGGTTTCCGCGGTGCACTGACTCCATACAGAAGTAAAAGCTACTACAAGTCACACTGAACAGAACTAAGAAGCAGAAACAAGGATATGAAGTCGCTAGGAATTGTGTAAAACCTCACACGACTATGTTATCTTCGCTAATTAGTATGATGACCAGCCTCTCTTATGACATATTCAATGGTAGTGCGTTTGTTCGTGAACTTACAATTGTTGTTTTCGAAGTAGATTTTTAATATTTTAAAATGGTCTGCAATTGTATCTGTGACACCGAATTTAATTTTTACTTATCCCTCGATAGACAGGAATAATTTGGTCTATGTTGCATTTGTGTCCCAAATCTAAAAAATATATATATATTTCACGTTTTTCCACATATCCACTGTTTGCTTGTTTGTTTGTTTGTTTGTTTGTTTTTTTGTTGTTGTTGTTTTTATTTTTTTTTTATTTTTTGGTGTTGTTGTTGTTTTTTGTTTCTTTGTTTCTTGTTTGTTTGCTTTATTTTTTGTTTTGTTTGTTTGTTTGCAATAAATAGTTTTGTTTTCGATCTGCAGTATTTCCTCATGGAATGTTAACATTTTTCTCGTTGTAAGATTACATAAAATCTTCTTATACAAATGCTATGCAGTAAGCATATTAAGATCCCCGTTACCAAGTATTACTAGCATTAGAAATTCAACTCATGAAATCAAAATATTATTCAAAAAACTATTTGAAGTCTATTTGTTCGTGAAAGAGATCATAAAATGATGTGCCCAGGAATCTAAGGCTACATTTATTAGCATCACAAAATAATCAACTGAATAGTCCGATTTACAGTGACGTTTATCAATCAGATAACTATTTTGCGGTGCCAATAAAATTAACTCCAGCCTCGAAATCTTGCGGTTTATTCTTTCGAATTTAGCTGTTGTACTAATGTTCGTAGCCTTAGATAACCACGGAAAGTAGTGAAAGTGTAAAGAATATATTTTACTTGCTAACGAGGCTAGAGTTGAGTAAACAAGAACTTTAAATTGGAATGCTGTGAGGCATAGCAATCCTCATGTGCTAATTTTCACTTGGAGTTTAGAATTTTTTTACGGCAGTTGTCGTTTGCACAGACCATACTCCAATCAAACAACCATGAGTTACAACTAATGCATGTAAATCTTTTAGATTACCTTTTTTCTGCAACTTAAATGTAGCTGTGCAATTTTAATATGTAAATGTTTGGAATTCTTTAGTGGTGACGTAAGAATGTTCTGGAATGAACAACTACGTATTTCATATTTAAATGACGTCATCCATAACACATGACATCATAGAAACTTATACAAGATTGTTCTTTGTTCTTCTTTGTTTTTGCTTGTGTTGTTATGGTGACTAATGTGTGTTTATTGTCGATCAATTAATGCAACGGGATTTCATTTGATTTCTTTTCGCATTAAGTTCAAATGTGGATGCGCAGAAGCTGGGGAGAATTACGTTCTACTATCTCCAGTCCCCGCTCGTCTATTCTATTTTTTCTTGAGCCGTCGCACTGTTGTTTATTGAAACGCGCATAGGGAAGATGTGTGTACAAGTTGTAGTTGAGACCAAGTACAACTAAGTTGTATCACTCTATGTGAAATGTGAATAAAATAATAATAGTCTTTAGAAATAATGTAAGCAAGTGGTGTTTGAACCGAGCCAGGTATAACTAGGCCTATTACAGTACCTAAAGTCGCCGAGATTTTGGCCGACTAAAGGCAATGATAGGCGATTTTAGCAAAATTTAGCAAAAAGCCCTCAAAATTAAAGGCTACTTTAGGCGATTTGGAGCGATTTTATGTAACTTTGGGCAATTGCAGGCGACTTTGGAACAACATTTTGAGTGAATCTTTCGGTGTGTACATTTTCTTATTGATAGATAATTAAATGCCAATCCAAGGCGATGTGAATTCAAGGCGATTTCAGGCAATTTTGCGCGATTGTAGGGGACTTTAAGTCACGGAGTTGGCCTTGTAAGTGATGTTAGTGTGTTGTAATTATCTGGGTGTGTGTAGTCTAGAAAAGGACTGTTAGTTTTTGGTCTTTGGGTGGTTTGAACCGAGTTGTAAGTGATGCTAGTGTGTTGTAATTATCTGGGTGTATGTAGTCTAGAAAAGGAATGAAAGTTTTTTGTGTTTGGATGGTTTGAACCCTGCAGGTTTGATGTTGATGGGTTGTGATTATCTGAGTGCATAGCCGGTACTGTTTTTGAGAACAGTTTGAAGACGACCTTAGATCAAATGTTTCGACGTTGATACAGAAAAATATAAAGTTAGAGTTGACGCTGCGAACTAGAAGCTCAGAAAGCCTGACTGCATGACTGTGTTTTTGTTTTGTTTTTTTGTTTGTTTTTTTCAAAAAAAAGGTGAGTATTTCAATTACATTTTCCACCGATTGAGTGATATTCTGAATGAATGTTATACTTTTCTCCTTTGCAGATGCATTGATAACAAGCGTTGATACACTAAAATGCTTGAAAAATGTGTTAATTGATTGAAATGAAAGGAAACGGAGAAGTTGAGGAAGTAGAAGAGAATGAAGAAAAGGTAGGCGTGATCTTTAGTGTATAGATTCCTTGCATGTAACGTCAAAGCAGCCCCATCTGGAGGAAAAAACAAAATATTTTTGCTCTCTTAGGAGCTGACATCTATTGTTTTGTCTTCCAGGTGGAGCTGCTTTGCAACGAACTGCAAGGGGTCTATAGTCTATGGTCATAATACCTCAGTCAATAATTTTTCTAAAGTTATTGATTGATTGATTAAATGATTGATTGATTGATTGGTTGAATTAATGATTGATTGAATGATTGATTGATTGAATGATTGATTGAATGATTGTTTGACTGATTGACTGACTGATCGATGATTGACTGATCGATTGATGGATGGATAGATTGATGAATGCATTGATTAATGGATTGTTTGATTGATTGACTGACTAACCAACTAATTTAATTGACTGAATGACTGCCATTTATTCATTCATTGATTCTGATCTCTGAATAGATAGTTTTTGAATTAAAATTACGTTTCACATTGTGAGTGATGCTCTTAGTGGCACAAACGTTTGAACATTGCATAATCGGTTGTTATCAAACCAACTCTCTTTCATACGGTCTAAGTGTTTCTGCTAATTTTTACGAGTTTTACTAATTAAAATTAAATTCAATTTCAGTCAGTGGAATTCCGCCATTTTTTATTATTTCCTTTTTTATGCATTTCACTCTCATTCTATTCATTTCACTTCTTTTTTTCTTTGAATAAGCAAAAAGCACAAAAATATCTATAATGGCAGAATGCCTGATTATGATGTCATATGGAAAAAGTGTTATTATATCCGAACTGGTTGGATTCCCAATATGCAAAAGCGACACTGTTTAGCTTTACACATCGCCGCGCTCCAAGGCTTCCAACCAATCGAAAGACATTCTATTGTCTTATATTATGCACATAGACTCGACGTTTTAATTCAATCGTTTGGACTTGCAAACCTTCATTCCAAAACGCAAAAACACTTCATACATTCTTCGAGAATAATCTTGAAGGAAATTTGCTTATTTTTCTCCTTGAAATTTGATGGATAAAATCTGCGGGACATAGAAAAAGTTTGCAAAACTTTGACGACTGTAGAGCTGGAAGAATTGTTTGAAAGCTACCATGCTGAGATAGACGAACTCTCTATCAGTTACACGAAAAACTAAACTAATCTGGTGAGTTTTTATCCTTAAGATAACACTTTCCACTGGCAATATATACTACTAATTCAATTGTGCAAATTCGTTTTATAGTCAGTTTGATTTCTTGAAAACTTTTTTTGTGTGCAAAATAATATGACATTTGAGCGCACGGGAATTTACATTATTCAAAACGATTGTTGTTGATTCATATTGTCGTTTAAATAGTATCGTAACAAAGATATTTCAGGCTTATTTTTGATATTTTTGTACTTTTATCGTTGTAAGTTTATATTGCTTTTGGTGGTGTGTAGTTAGTTCGTGGTTTTCTATTATATTTAACTATACTAAAGTGATGTTTATGTTTTTTTAATTCTAAATTACTATACTTTTGCAATTGTGTGGCCCGGTTTCTCTGATTTACTCAAAAAATTGGATAATAGATGTCAACAAATGCAATTATTTAGATTAGATTAGTTCAGCAAACAGTGTTAATAAAAAATATTCAAATTAAGGATTTATGACCGTATGTATTTAGACTGTAAAACACTGTATCATATTTGAGTTGGTCCTTTCATTGTAGAGAAAGTATTTAACATATATATGCTTTGATTATATTTTGTAAAGCTAAAGTTTTGAAAAAGCAATTAAGTTAAAAACATCTATAATGTGTTCAAAATCATAAAATTATATGTTCAAATTTTATTATTATTTTGTACTACTATAAAGGTCTAAATTTGCAGTGTGATCAATTCGGTTAATTTTTCTGGGTTCCAGATATTTGTTTCTTGGAATTGATTTATTAGTACTATCAACAAAAATATATTTAGTTATATGATTGAATAATAAAAGATTTGTATCGCAGGTTACTATACTATTTATGTCTGTGTGAATTTGGAATTTGATTGTCAGACTTAACACTTTAAAATTGAAGTAACAATTGCACTGTTAAAGTACCCTATTATAAACAGTGAGTTTATTGCATTAATGTGAATAACTTAGATCACCAATGGGACATTAACAATCCGTGAATAATAATAATAATAATAATAATAATAATAATAATAATAATAATAATAATAATAATAATAATGATAAAAATAATAATGATAAAAATAATAAAAATAATAATAATAATAATAATAAACATAATAATAATAATAAACATAATAATAATAATAATAATAATTTAATAATTACAATAATAAATTTTAATTATAATAACAATATTACGCAAGTTTCATGTGGATATGTTCACTTGCACAGTACAATAGATAGAAACATTAATACAAATATATACAATATGAAACATTGAATAATAAGTTGATGTAATATTTAAATATCTAATAATAATATTTAACAATCTTGCAATTTAGTAGTAGAGTGCACGCACTAAAAATGTGCAACATAAATAGATAGTGCTATTTTATGCTAATTCTATTGTTTTCTTTTGTTTAATTAGTGCTATTTACTACTAAATAGTGACAACTGTAGCACACTTTTAGTGTTTGCACTCTACATGTAATTGAAATCATGTTAAATTTTGTTATTTTTGCCATGGCCTTACTTAGCCGAATAAATTTGATAACGCAACATTTACACCTAAATCGTGTCATAAATTCTAGTTAAGCAATATAATTAACATAAAATGGTTTCGGATTCACACCGATTAGTTTGAACATAAGGACTGACGGCATGAATAAAGTTACATTTTTAAATTTATCCGGGCCGGGGTGGACATGACCACTGAGTAAAAGTTTGTTATCTCTACTTGTTCATTCAACACCTCATTAATGGTGTGATAATTGGTTATTATTCAATAAACAAGTCTTTGTTTTCTTCATAACGCGTGCTTTATGATTGTCTTAGAAAGCTGACCATTTTTTCTGTAAATGTAGAGCACGAATTGAATACAGTTTATACGTAGTTTATACCATTGGAATTCAGTACTGGAAACGGCCTTCAAACTTTGAATGTTACATAAACATTTTTCAAATGTGAGAAAAAGCTGCCAAAATTAAGTGATACGTGATTGTCACTAATGTGTCAATAAATAATTAATCTATGAATTTGAGCAGCATTTTCCCTGTTGTTGCTGCATAAACCGATGGAAGTTTACTTTAATCTCTAAAACCTGAGTCATTTTTGAAATATGCACATTTTTGACATTCCTTTGAAATGTTTCAAAAACGAAGAAATGTTGAATAGGTTTTTTGAAAAGTTTTTTATCATATGATTTTGAATTCTTTTATTTTTGAAACAAAACAGATATTTTCACGTTTTATAATAAACAAATATATCCAAATTACCATTCAGTTCAGGGAATCTTTTTCATAAAATTATATGCATATTTGAGAAATATTGGATTCCATTGAATGGTCTAGAACTGAACTGCAAAACAATCCAATCCTCGTTTTGTTTTGTCTATAGTATGCCAGAAAAGGCTGAAATATCATAAATAGATAAATATTTTTTACGATTAACTATGATATTGCTTCTGTAGTTTGTGGTAGTCATGTAAATATATACAGATAAATGTTTTTGATTAATTAATAGTTTAATGATAATAATAATGGTGCTGGTAATTGTAAGGTTATGGTGTGATAACGCTGGCATTAATAACAATAATTTTCATTCCATTCCATAGATATGTATACAAATAGATAACATCTTAATCAAAGCACTTTGAAAATAATTATATCAGAGCAACACGATATAATTTAAAAACATCTACCGAATGTTATGAGTGCAGATAGTTTGTAGTTTTATAAAGAAAAACAACAAAAATGTGCATTTTTTCTATTGTTAGTGATACCCACAAATACAGACAAAAATAAGTAATAATAAATCCAGTTTATTTAAGTATCGATGTATGTAGCTATTCACAGCTAATTGGTGAGACAAATCAGAAACTGAATACTAATAAATTCAAACGTAGCATTGTTTAGAATCCCAACTGGCTAGGAGACCAACCAGTTGACTATATACAAAGCATGGCTGACAAACTGTATATTGACCAAATCAGAAATCCAGACTAATTTCTAATTTCTGTGGCCAGAGTGGGAATCGAACAGAACAGCAACCTAATATACCACGCATAAACCCCAAAATACCTATGACATGTTGCACGGTGAATTATTACAAATGACACTAATGACGTCAAATAGACCTATTATTTCGTATTTTGCTATGTGTATTTATGTATAATCATGACTAATTGACATTCATTTTAAGCGATTTATCGCCAATAGTTTATAGCTGTATCTTTTGATTTGCCGTGGAAAACATATATCAGCTGTCTACAATTAAGTTAACCGAGGGTAAATATTTAGTCTATTTTGTTGCATGTTAATAACTCTTGTTATTAATTATTAATATTATCAATCTATCTTATTATGTCATATTGTTTATGTACTTATATTATTTTTACATAATCTTTATTTAGTTATTATAACTGACCTTCTATTTATTAGCATTCTGTATTTGACATTGAAAAACCCATTTCTTTTATTTCGATTGTGAATTTTAACAAAATAGCATTATTTTACGAAAACCTCTCAGTGTTTGTACTAAATTCTGTTGTTTATACATTGAAAATCTATAATAATATTTTGGCTCGTGTTTCATAAATGTTTCACGCAACAGGCCAGAACAAAATAGTATTTAGAAACAGAAATAAAACTACTTTGCGTGACTACAGCTCGTGATATCAGTAACAAAGCCGATAGTTTATTGGTTTTTATGAGTGTCGTGCAAAAAAAAAAAAAAAAAAAAAAAAAATTCAAACGAAAACAGTTATAATCAATTTTATGAAGTTGCCAGAGACTATGTGTTTTGGACAGTTCACATTGAAATGCTGCTTTTATTTCAGTTTGTCAAAACGTAAGGTGTCCTGTTTGTGTTGCATGTTACGCTAGCACCTGTGTCTATTTGACGTAGGTACGTGAACCTTTAGGAGACCAGCCCGATCCGCACGTCAAGCTATCACAATTTCCATTGTGCGCACATTATCTTGTCTGAACTTGTAGTCACTCAGATCATGTTTAAAACGTGCAAGCTTGTGAGAATTTGCGGTTTTACGTAAAGATAAATAGGCATGTTCCTTCTGTTATTTCTAGTTCAAAACTCTTTTGTTGTTACCGTTTCGAAAGCAAATTTGCATTGAATTATACGTTAAATGATACGCAAAAACTATGCTTCATTGGCAAGTGTCGTGTAAAAAAATATAGTAATAAAACTTTAAAAAAAATTCATCGTTTCTAACCGTAAGATCACTTCTCTCGTTACGAGGTCCGTGGTACATTTGCGTGAGACGCAAGAACTCTTTCTTCGTTACGGTTTCAGTTGCAAATTTGCATGAAGCACTTAAAATGGCAGAAGACCACTTATATTGTATTAGAGATCTAATGGTTGATCATGCATTGGATAGCTCATTCTTGTAAGTTCCAGTGGATTTCAATATAGTTTGTAAAAAATTACCAAGAATCCATCGTCTGATTTCAGCCGTCTTAGGTCAGTCTTGATTCGATAATCATGTCGTAGTTAATTATTTTCTTTTTTCTCTGACAAAGTACATCGAAACTAAAAAAAGTTTCAAAGATAACTATTTAAATCATACATACTCATCGAGTTTGACAATTTCTTTTCCTGAGATTAACAGTTATATTACGTAGAATGAATACATTGCTTGTGAGCAATGATTTTGTCCATGGCGCTACTTTTCAAAACTTTTTGACAATTGTGACGTTTTGGTATCGATCAGAGTAAGTAATGACCATGAGAGCGACATGTAATGAATCAAAATAGCAAATATTAAAAAACCAAAAAAAACCAAGAACTATAAGTGTACTGAGTATTTAAAGTTTTAGACACTGTCCAGATTAAAAAGCCCTTTTATTTCCTAGAACTTCATACGTTTTCCAAAACCTGAACATGCATGCTCTGTATAAATTTTATGGATGTCACACGCTGCTTTCGTTTGATTAACAACTGATTACTTTCACAGTTATTCTACTTTGCATTATACTTGTTATGCATAGTTGATAAGACAATGATTTTGTGCAAATTTAAAGATCTCAGGCAATCTTTTCTAACCAGTTTATTAGAAAATGTATTAGATACAGAACAAAAAGTAAGAGCTTTATTTTAATGGATAGACTGAAATATATCCTCTTCTATTTATATTCTGTTTTCATATACTATCTTTCATTTGCTAAAACTTAAAATGGTTGAACAGTTTTTTATTCAGTATACAATGGGCAAATAAATTATGGGATCCTTTCAAATATATTTTGTTACTATTTCCGTGGCATTAGTGAGGCAAGTTATCCCATAATTTCTCGAATAACATTTTAACATTTTGTCGAAAAAGTGAACATTTGTCCGTATTGTAGGAACATTCATAAGCCAAAAAGTGTTTTCCTTGTCTATTTATGTAGAATGTTATTGACAATTAAGTTTTTATCCTCCCAACTGAACGACTATCAGATGGCAAATTGGCAAATTGCTGTACCAAGCGCTGATAAATAGATATATTTCTTCGTATTCATTGCTTTGTCAAATGAGCTCAGTTTAGTTGATCGATTTACTTTATTTTAAGTGGTAGAGTTAATAAATACGTTATATAGGATTATCACCCGTGGTTAAATAGCAAGCGATCTACATTTTGAGTGTTGTGGATGTTTGGTTAAGTGGTCATCTATCACAATATGACAGTTTGATCCGCAGTTGTAAATAATAATACGTTAATTGGATATAGCTCGATCCCTTCAGTTTTTCTGACTTTTTGCAAATTATGAGGAAAGCTATGGCCTTATGGAGCGCATTTTTAATGCTTTTTCTCAAAATGGACCAGGCTTACTTTTGTTATCAAGTAATTTTGTGCGAAAGTCTACATTTCAGTATAACAAATGAATAGATTGTGATACGAACGTATATAACCCGCTATATAAAATTTGCCATCTTATAGAAACTAGTGGTTTTCAACAATAAAGATGTCAAATTCACTGAGGCCAAAAGTTAAAAAAAATTACGAATTGCTTAATTATCAATAAAGATGTCAAATTCACCGAGGCCACAAGTTAAGAAACTTTACAAATAGCTTAATTATAAGTATTTTTTTTCGATGCTCTTGTCCAGACACCACTGATGTATCCCAGCTAAGGATTTTCTGTACGAGTGGATTTTTCAATCCCATGATATAGTGTATGGTGCATAGTATTCGAAGCATAACTACAAGTCTAACCAGTTATTTATTTATTTGTTTGTTTGTTTGTTTGTTTGTTTGTTTGTTTGTTTGTTCGTTCGTTCGTTCGTTCGTTCGTTTGTTTGTTTGTTTGTTTTTTGTTTGTTTGTTTGTTTGTTTATAAACTTACTCATTTACTTACTTACTTACTTACTTACTTACTTAATTGTTTGTTTATTTTTATTTTGCTGTTATAGCAATGCGCGCTCATGTAATTCCGCGAAGCAAACAATTTTAGACAACCAATTCTTGTTCCTTTTCAGAGCTATGGCGGATATTACAGACGAACCATGGTTTATTGGAGTGATGGCCGGTGTAGGGGCATTTGTGTTGATATTAGTCATTGTGATAGTCATATTGTGTTGCTACTGGATACGATTGTAAGTAACGGTCCAGTCACTTTGCTTAGAGTGTTGATGAATTCATCCATTTTGTTTATTTGGGCTCTTACTTCGTCTACCCAAAAAACATTTTATTCTGTTCTTGCTTTGTTTTATTGTTTGACTTATTATTTGACTTACTTTTCTGTATGGAAGGCGTAATCTGTTTCCGTTACACGAAGTAAGAGCCTTTATTTGTATATAGCTACTTGGTTGTTTGTCTGCATGCTGCTTGGTTTGTCTTTTGCCTGTTTGTTACCCTGGTCCCAGAGGATCTCGTTCTTCTCGCAACTCGAAGTAACTTCGAGGAAGGAGAGACTCTGGTAACATGGTATCTGTTTGTTTGTCTTTTTTTTTTTTAACCTTTCTGACTATTCACTTGATATCTGGGGATCTGTTTGCTTGTTTGTTTGTTCCTTCGAATGAACATTAATGTCTTATAATACCAGCTTTTTCGCAGTGGAAAGTCAGTTAATTTGGTTTTATAGTCGTTTTCAAAAATCCATGAAATACTCTTTAGCGTTTGACAAAAGCTTTGAGAAACAACACAATCCCATGTATCAAAATCATTACAAATAGTTTTACTTTAGAATACAATATCCCTTGAATTACCAAGGAAGGCCATCAACACTTCGCAGCTATTCTCACAAATGAAGTAGAACCACTACCTAGACTGACATCATGTTATTTTTCTAGAATGAAAAAAGCAGACAAACAACGAGAAGTCTCTTCTAGTAATCAAGAAATGGGTAACACGAACTGGACACTTGTAGACTCCACGGTCACAGCCCCTCCGACTACCAGCACAGCTCGTGTCATACGAGGCGACGACCCTGCAAAGGCAGGCTCCTCTCTTCTTTATATTAACAAAGAGATGAGAGCACACAGCGTAAACATGGGTACGCAGACCGCCGAAACCTCAGTGGAACAGTCCATGGGAGGTTCTCAATACATAGAAACGACGTCTTTTACAAGAAATGGCTCTGTGAGTCAAATGAGCGACAGATCTTCTGCGTCCTCTTCAAAGTTCGTTCGTTCAGAGTCGCGAGAATCATATCAAAAGCCGGAAGGAGGTTCTCGATACATAGAAACGACGTCTTTTACAAAAAATGGCTCTGTGAGTCAAATGAGCGACAGATCTTCTGCGTCCTCTTCAAAGTTCATTCATTCAGAGTCGCGAGAATCATATCAAAAGCCGCGAATTGCAAACTTGTCGGTTACGTCATCGGTTAGGAGGAACGAGAACGCGTACCAAAGCCTTAACCAAAACACAGCTAATGCAAACGCAAGTACTGCCGTGGTTGGCTCGCCTTACTCCTATAGGATACCAAACGAAGATTATGAAACCAGCGGCATTGTCATGTACACGACTGAAGAACAACGTGGACATGCTCGTGCACATATTCGCAAGATTTCTGCCACAACTTCTGTCAAGGAAATTGCAACTACCTACGAACGACAAGACAGCGTAACTTCACCTTCTTCAAAAACCTCCAGAAGCGAGCTTGATGACGAAATCAAAGAATTAAAAGATACCGAACGTACTGCAGTGATCAAAAGACGGTTGTCAGAAAGGCAGAATTCTAGGGGAAACTTACAGGCGAATAGAGTTTCCAACAGTTCCATTCAAAAACATATTAATGAAGGAAGCATGGGTTCGGCCAGCTATGAAAGCCAGTCAAGCTGGGCGGTCTCAGGTGGTCAGAATACCATTGAGACTCGTGTCAATCGTATAAAGAAAGTCGGTGCTGTATCTGTATTTCCTGATTGATAACATATCATTCAGAAATCTTTGGTAAACAAAATCAAATTGGGAATTGTCTACTGGGCTAGGCTAGGCCTAGGATCGTAAACAATACATACATTGGATTAGTACTTTTATCATATAGCGATTTTTCTTGAATGCACCCTTTTATGGATAAAAAAACAAAAAAACTAAAAATATCATAGCACACCATACCATATACCACACCATGCCATACCATACCATATCCACCATATCATACCATTCCCTTCCCTACTATACCAAACCATACCATACCACACCATACCATATACCATGCCATACCATGCCATACCACACCATGCCATACCATGCCGTGCCATCTCATAACATACCATACTATACCATTCCAAACCATGCTATACCCCATACGATATCATAACATACCACATACCATACTATTCCATACCACTCGTATCATGTCATTCCATGCTATACCATACCACATACTGTACTATACCATACCATGCTATTCCAAACCATGCTATATCATGCCTTAACATTCAATATCAAACCACATCACACCTTACCATGTCATACCACACCATATTGCACCATTTCATGCTATACCAATTCTCAATTGTATCCATGTACATTTGTAATACAAAGGATTTGAGGGATAATCAATTTTTTAAATTGTCTTCAATTTGTAATACTTTATTTCCTAAAGGATAAAGCTGAATAATAATATTTGAATAGACAAATTCCTGCAGCATTTTATCACAATTTGTTTCCAGTAAAATTGAATAAATGTAGCTTGTAATAAAGATATATATTTTCCTATAATTATAATGGCCAGAAGCTAGGCATACATAAGGCTACAGTACTGTTACTAATGCACTACTAACGCAATACTTTCATAATTAAATTTGAAAAAAAAAAATGTAAGGTGCCTTTAAAATAAAGTACGAAATAAAGTTAAACAATGTAGAAGTATGGAATTCAATCTGCTAATCAGTAAAAGCGACAAGAAATTGTAATTTTCAAACCAAATTGAACGATACTCTCTGGTGTGAAGTAATGACAGTGTTGCCATTGTCCTCCTTTTAGGCTGACTAGACTTCTTCGAAATTGTTAGCGGAGGACTGGAGACCACAAATCAAACTAATAGACCTTAATGGGTATTGAGCCGATATTGTCCTATTTCACTATGACGTCATGGTTTGTTTACATTAATAAGAACAGACCTAATTCGGGCTAAATAGTTTTCCTCTAGCACATTTTGCTTTGCACTTGTTCTTATATTTTCAAGTCCCCCACCCCTCCCCCGTTAGATTAGCTAGCTCCTACTCAGCACCTACAATGCAATTAAGATGTCAGCATGGTGTTTTTGTGTGAAGTAATTGTTCGTTCCCCTCCCCGTCGATTTACACCTTTTGCTGTTCATTAACAGAAAATGTACCTTCATTTGTGCGAATAGTCGTATCAATAACGTGTATTGTACTTTCATAAACATCTCATGTAATATCATTTGCGCTGTTCAACTTTCATTAACGATATTTGAATACGTGTGAACATTCATGAGTATCATTGGACAATTAATATCGTGTTGGTACATTCATTCGCGTGGAATGTTGTTTCTTTTACGTGCAATTAAACTTCAATACCACCAATTGACAAACAGTTGAATTTATTGACAATCGTTCACCCAAAAGTGAAAATTCATTAGTGCTATTAGCATAACCGTTCACAATCTATAACGCGTTTGAACAATCATGACCATCAATATAACAATTTTTAGTGCGGATTAACAAACATTTGCACAATTCAAAGAATCAATAAGAGAAAAAAAAATAATCGTTACAGCGTTAGTCTTTTTAGTCTTTTAGTGAGCTGATTGCCTGTTCTACAATGTTGAGAAATGGGCTGTAGGGCGGTAATTTTCTGAGCTCCGTATTTGGACCAGGATTGACTGGATTATGGTGGGCTGGTGCACCGTCGTAAATGAAAATGACGTTTTCATCCGGATCAAGATTGAGTCTTGTTTGCGCAAGGAAGTCGTCAAATCTTTGAGCATTCATGCCTCCGATAATGGAGTGAAACACAAGGCCATTGGTGGGTGACATAGCGAGTACCACAGTCACATTTCTGCCACTTTGACCACAGACTTGTCTATAAGCCCTCTCTCCTCTTCTCGCTCTACCTTGACATCGAGAAGTCCAGATATTGCGTGGCCCATAAACCAGGTGGCATAATCAAAAAAAGCATTCCTTCTAAAGTCCTGGCCACCGTACGGTCGTGTATGTGAGGTTTTGCAGGAAGACGTTGGCGCAATTCTTGTTTTATTTGTGCAAGTGTTAGTTGACAATTCTCATTTAGAATATCATCGAGACATTCTCTCATCTGGTTGTCAACTCGCACATGGTTTGGGTCTCCTCGCGGTCTTTCTGCTATTCTGCCTTCACGTACATATCTTGCGACGATACTCCTGGCTGTTGATCTATTAACACCAATCGTGTCTGCAACCATAAGATAGTCTTCATTCGTATCTTCAAACGCTCGGATTATTCTTTGACGTTGCTCAAGACTAATGCGATTTCTACGTGGCATTCTCAACGTGTATAACTTTGTGTTTCTGGAGACTTCTGGAGCGAGCGAGTGCATCAGTAGTTGAAAACTGTCTTTTATATTCTTTCGATCATCGTTGTTTATATTTTTTCGCACGAAGAATGTACATATGTTCATGCAATTTTTGAAAGACATGAAAAAAGACTAACGCTGTAACGATTATTTTTTTTCTCCTATTGATTCTTTGAATTGTGCAAATGTTTGTTAATCCGCACTAAAAATTGTTATATTGATGGTCATGATTGTTCAAACGCGTTATAGATTGTGAACGGTTATGCTAATAGCACTAATGAATTTTCACTTTTGGGTGAACGATTGTCAATAAATTCAACTGTTTGTCAATTGGTGGTATTGAGTTTAATTGCACGTAAAAGAATAAAAGAAACAACATTCCACGCGAATGAATGTACCAACACGATATTAATTGTCCCATGATACTCATGAATGTTCACACGTATTCAAATATCGTTAATGAAAGTTGAACAGCGCAAATGATATTACATGAGATGTTTATGAAAGTACAATACACGTTATTGATACGACTATTCGGACAAATGAATGTACATTTTCTGTTAATGAACAGCAAAAGGTGTAATTATAACCACCCACCCCTCCCGCGTTAGATTAGCTCGCTCTTGCTTAATTGCCCAGTGTAATTGCACTATTTCATTATGACGTCACATCAAATCCAATGTGTTGTTTCAGCGTGTTTTATCCAATTAAAAATAGGCTAAAAACCTATTTATAATAAAAGAACAAAATATACGTTCAAGTACAAAGCAAAATGTACCAGAGGAAAACTATTTAGCTCGAATTAGGTCTGTTCTTATTCATGTAAACAAACCATGACCTCAGCCAATCACTGTCTGGTTGGCACATGAATAACGAAGGATTACGTCAGCTGAAGTATCGCTATAGTGTATTTATCAACAGGGTTTTTTTGTTTGAAAGTTATTATTCGTTCCACTCTCTCACTGTTTAAACCACGCACCCTTTCCTAGGTAGGTAGATAGACTTACTCCTACTCCCCACCCGCAGATTAATTGAGATTGCATGCCAGCACGGTATATTTTATGAAGTGTTTCACTGCATTTATCATTTGGCCTTGGGGGCCATGTGGTCAATTTATTGAAACATTTTACATTGATTCATTAATCCCTCTTACTGGCCTCCACAATGTCGACAATACATTGTTAAAAACTATCAATTAAAGAAAATACACAGATTAAACCCTTACTGAATGATGCTTTTACATTTTAGCAGAACGACTATGCCGCTGTAAGAACATTGAAAGAGTGATTTTTTATTGGGCGAAAAAGGTTTTAAATTAAAAAAAAGATAATCTTTTTAATTAAATGTGGAAAGATTGTCTACGCAACGTTAGTAAATGGATTCTTTTGTCGATAGAAACTAAAAAATATTCCAAAAAATTCAAAAGATTACAACTTTCTTTAGAATTAATATTCTTTTAAATAAAGTAAGTGATTGCCAGCTACATTTTAGATATCTCTTCAAGCTGTTTATGTTTGATTCAAATATGATCAATATTCGATTTAAACTTATTTTCCGTTTTTACACTTACACATTTTTGTTGTTGTGTTGTTGTGTTATGAGTCGATGAAATTATCAAAATGCGCAGCTCAATTTTAAAGAGAGGCTGAATTTAAAATTAAGTAAATACATTTCATAATTACATTTTGTGTCGATTCCAAGACGGCAAAAAAGAAAATGAGTTCATTATAACTGAAAGCTCAGCAAGGGGCGTAGATTTTTTTAATGTCTCTTAATAAAATCTAAAATTGCAAACAAAACTATTTGACATGACAGTGTCACATTCGAAGTTATATGTAAAATAACTTTTTCATAATGGGGGAAATATGTATGTAGTTTTCCAGTATCGATCCAAATGTGCCTATAGCAGTGTTTTCGCGTTTTAATTGATTGCAAAGGAAATTCTAAATTATTGCCATTTTGACCAGTATTAATTAATCGTTGTCGCCGCGGAGGGTCTCATAATGAATTACCTCATGTAATTGTAATTTGCCGACAAATTTTACCGAAAAGTGGAGAAATGTCAGCTTACAGTATCGAGGGATCTTTCGATGTGGTTATTCGCTATATGCAGGGAGATCTCTCTTAATTTACTTGATTGATGTCAGCTATTCTGTTAGTAATAATTACATGAAAATAGGTTTAATTTGTAGGTGTATTATATCTCTTCGGTTTTGTTTGTTTTGTGGCTAATTAATGATGTCATTTCATCAACAAATTGGAGTCTCATTAAGAAAAATTGATAATGTTGGTTAAATGTTGTGAATGTGTATATTCAAGCAAAACAACGACGGGCAATAGCAACGACTTGCACGAACAGAAACAGTCTGCTACAAAATCAATCACAACATCAACAAGTGGAAGAGACTGACTGCAGGAGATACGAAAGCAAAAAGAAAATTAACAGAAGCAGCGAGATAAAAATAACGATTGGCGAGAAAAAAAAATATCCGTTTCCAGATTTCTCACACGCTACTTGTTTTACTATCAAGTAAAGTAATTTAATTTTCAGTATAACCTCTCGCGAACTTGACTGAAGTTTCAGTTTTCTTGAGTTTTTATCATATACCATGTAAAAAGGACCTTGGTTTCTTGATCTCCAATAACCATTTCTTAAACTATACCTGTCGTATCTTTTACTTTCATGTACAACATTCAAATGTAAAAAAAATAATCCAATTATTTAGAAGCAATTAAAAGAATAAATAGACATCTACCTAGCCTGAGTTTCAAAATGAAATTCAGTTCGTCCGGCGCGACAAGATTTGCAAACTAGTAAAGAAAGTTCACAATTACTTAATTGATTTTTTTCGGTAGTTCATTTTTTTTTTTTTTTTTTTTCAAAAAAAAAATCGAAGTAAAGGCACACCCTTTTACTTGTATTTCACGCCAAATTGTAATTAAACCGCTTGCTAAATCAAATTCCCCTTTGCCAAAAATCTTTCGTTAAACAATATTTAAAATACCTCGGGTGATTTTGTGAAATAATGCGTTTGAAAAACTCAAACAAGCTTGAGAAAATTTCGACGAAAAATGTTTGACCTGAAATCACCGCGTTTTCGCAATGATCAGTAAAGGCAGCCGAAAGTGGCAATTTTGTCGTCGGGTGATTTGCAAAATTGAAAACCCAAATCAATCTATATAAGCAAAAATTGAATAGCAAATTGTCAGAATTTCAAGTCCATTTTATTGACAATGCTTTTGAGGCCTCATCATTTTGGGGGTTCTTAATTAGGCTGAATTGATCTTCAGGCGCTTTGACCAATTTGGTTGAGTTTGTGGTTATATCCGGTATAAATTATTAAAAAGCCATTTGTAAAGTGGGACCCCTGTCTCATCACCGCTCTGTCTTCATTCCATTTAATCAAATTTCATTAAGTTTTATGCTAATCTGCTAGTGGCATTCAGATAGCTTTCCGAGTAAGAGATTGACGCGTTGCGCTCTCATCTCTAGACAACTCTCTTCATCTCTAGCTATACGACAAGAAAACTGTCTTCATCTTTAACTGCGGGATCACAACATCACTTCTCGGTAAGTAATTTTCAAATGGAAATAATTTCTGTAGTTTTTTGTCGTTAGTTTAAGTAAAATATTGTACAATCAGTTCGATCTTATTCACTGTGAGAGTGGCATTATCTTTATTTATTCTAGGATTTTATGAATTACGAACACCCTGAGGCTCCGCTTTAATTCGGAAATTGGAAGCAGTTCTTTCTGGAGAAAAAGCTCTTTCAAATAAGCTGGAACAACATTGATCTACATCTCAGCAAGAACTTGACGTGGTGCATCGAGTCTTGGGTAGAGACACTTAGAAGGTAAATGACACAGCGACTAAAATAAGTTTAAAGAATTGTCTTGTTTATGTTTAGTTTAATCCAAATTGGATTGTGGATTTTCTAAATAATAATCCTACTAAGAGTTGTTTCCATCTGAAACAACATTTATGTGTGTACGAGGGATGATATCAGGGAAATATTTTACGTTTTAGGTAGTGTTTAGTTTTCTTCATTTTTGCGCGTTCGATTCCCGTAATCCGAGTATTTATTTATAAGCTGAACTCAGGATTAAAAGAATATCAATTTTAGTATTTAGAAGAATTTTAAATGGGATGTTATCAAATATAACATATTGTCTTAAATGTGTGTGTGTTTTTAAATGTTGCTATGTCCAAATTAAAACGACAATAACTTTCATAGTTGAATATAATAATCTCAAAGAAAATAATAGATTTTGAATCTATATGTTTAGTGTAAGTTTTGATTAATTTCTGTTTGAGATATTCATTTTTGGGCTGTAAGTTAAGTGTTTCTTGATGCTTTAAGCAATGACAGTTTTCCGTGCTTTATCAGTGTTCGATAATTTTTTTTATAACAACATCTATCGATTGTCAATCTCAACATGGAAACCCACAATGTTCAATATTACCACCAGAAACCGGCCATGACTGGCACAATTGCATCATGAATGAAATCATTTTATCAATTAACACATTGTGTTTTTGCCTGATTACTGTGAATGTCAATTTAGAACGTTTGATCATGCGACAGGGAAAACCCCTCGAATTTCGCATTTTTTGCATTTGCTGTTTTATTTCTATATCAATTAACACGTAATGTATTTGTAGCCTTTTTTCAAGCATAGAATGTTTCATCGCGGGTATTTCGCGCGTTAAAATGACTCAGGGAAAAACCCTTGAATGTTATTAGTTTTTTAATTAATTTTCCAGCTTTTCTAATTAGCGCACAGTGCACGTTACAGTGTCGCCGCGTTTGAACGATCGAAATTATGTGTAAAAAACCTTTGATCGCCTTGGACTCTCTTTCTTCTCAAAGAGTAAGCACCATTCTCAGGGGAAAACCTTAAAACGTGAAGTGTTTGTACTTTCCGATTTAAGCCATTTCCAATTAGCACACAAGTTGTGCATTAGTCTGTTTGCTTTCAAAGGATTTTAAATCCTTTTAACAGCAATATCCCATGGAACGTTTCATCACGGATGATCAAACGTGTAAATTGCATCAGGGAAAACCCCTAGAAGTTTAGCACTTTTGTTATAAATTTCTAGCCGTTTCTAATTAACACGAAAACTTATTAGTTTGTGTGCTTCCAATAACATTTAATTGCATTTACAGGACATATTTCAACGACATCGAATCTATGATATAATTGCTAGAAGGGAAATTCAAAACCCTCGAAAACTCATCTTAGTCAGTAATTAGTTTTTAGCGATTTTTAATTATCACAGAGCATTTGGATTACTTTGTACTTTTATGTACGTTTCTTTCAAAAGAATGTTTGATCGGTAATTCTTATCGTGTTTCAGAGTATTCATTTAGAAACAAAAAACGCCGAATTCGACATTTTGCTGTAAGTTTAAGCCAAAGCAATGACCATACATGTTTTCTAGCACATTTCCAAAGAATGTTTAATCAAATGTTTGATGACAGCCTCTGAAACCAGCGTGTTTTAAAAATTTAAGTCACCATACATTATTTCGTGTTTCCTCATACAAAGAATGATCAATCAATTTCTGGAATTCTCCTTCAGGGAAAACCCCTGAAATCCACCATGTTTAAATTGTAACATGTTTTCTAGCAAATTTCCAATGCATGAATGTTCGGTCAAATGTTGCGATTTAGTGTTACATTTTGTGATCCGAAGAAAGCCGGTGGATTATCTCTAATGGGTTTTCGTCGTACCGCTCGCCCGTACAATGCGCTCCATGTCGCTTCAAAACATTGTGTTTTTCATAGGTTTTCTCAGCGTGTGTTATATATTTATGCTGGTGGGCGAACAGTCGGACTTACGACTCATTAGTAACCTGACAAAGCGACGTGGTCCACAATATTGTAATGCCTTTCGTTTTCAACCCTGAAGACACTTTCCAAGCAATTGAATCGGCCTCTGGTCCATTGTAAACCTACCTTAACCGGTAATTAATGATGGCCACTAATCGGGACGTGTTTTTAACGCTAGACGTTTTATCAATAGTGAATAAAGCGAATGTTATTGTTGTACACGCGTCCTGTTTCGATAACAAATTGTCCATCTTTCATCATTTCAATACTTCTATCTGCTTTTGTGATTGTAGTTCCTTATTTATCATTGTTTTACTTTACTGTTTGACGTCAGTAATGTCACTTCGATCTTTGAGGGATTACTCTCTCGACCTGTCTGACTAGATTAACCCGGAACTCATGCTCGGGCCGTGCACTTAGTATTTTAGTTTTGACACTAGAATGTACAAGTAGTATTCCTGAATTATTTACATCTTTCATGTCTATCATATTAATCAATTTCCATACATCATTTTGAGAAAACTTCTGATTGTTATCAATCCATAATTGGTTCCAAACATGAATGACGTTCAATTAAAAAGCTGCAGAGCTCTCCAGGGAATAAATAGCATTTCTTTGCTAATAAACAAAGTAGTAAATTGCTAAGACTCGTTACTATATGGATTACAAATGATGTTATTTTGTTTTCAATTACACTTGTGGCTTAAGTTGTTTTGTCTTCATCTCTCTGTGTGGTGGAAGAAGGCTTCGCAGTTTTGAAAAAAAAAGACCGATTACTCGCTTTTTGTTACTCATGTTGGCTTTTCACTGCAGCACAATTTTCTGACACATTAACGTAACCGAACGCAAGCAGAAACACAACTATTGCAAGAACTAGGCAAAACGTAAACGCAAGGCCAAACGCCATTATTGCAAGAACTAGGTAAACGCAAGTGCAAACGCAAGCGTAAGGGAAAAAGTATAACAATTCCCAAAGCTCAAGCCATCGCAAACGCAAAGGCAAGTAGTAAAGTAATTATTGGTGAAATAATTTCCCAATTGTTTACGCCAAAGAACGTAAAGTTTGATGCTTATATGCCTTGCTTAAATTGCCGTTTGGTTTCTCTTGCGTTTGAGGTCTTATGCGCCACTAGGCGCGCAAAAGACAATTGAAGTTCTTCTTGCATTTGGCACGTCTTCGCATTCAGGGAATACAAAATTCAAAGTTTTGTTATTAGCGCTTTTGCTTGCGATTGCGTCGTACGATGTAAAACGCGACTTGTAAGGTATAAATTGTGAAAAGGACGAGATTTACTATGTTTTCCTATGTTCCCAAAAAGGGTCACTTTATTTTTTAGACGTAAGCATGTTGTGACGAAAAATTATAGTTCTGTTTTACAGTCTGACTCACTGGCCTACACACTGCTGTCCGGTACTGTACCACAATGAAATCCAATGCAGTGTGTTTTTTTTTATCAACATCCATACTCCGATAAATTACTTGTCTTCGCTATATAGAGAGTGTAATCTGATGCTTGTATATTGAAAAATAATGCATTTCAGTGGCAGATCCAGGGGGGGGGGGGGGGGTTCGATGGGTTCCACGGAACCCCCCTTGAGCAACGTGCGCCTAAAAAATTATAAAGCGTTTTGATGAGACTTTGTGAAATGCGCTAAATAACAACATTCACATTACATTACATTTGTTACAGTACGGGCAGTAACGTGTCCAACTCAATACTCAAACGACTCTTTCTAAGAAAATGTAAAACCAAAATGAAACCTTTTGAAAAATCCTGGATCCGCCACTGCATTTCATATCTCATCATCATAATATAACATATATAATAAAATGATAGAATTTATAGTGAAAAGCATAACAACTTCGCCAGCCTATTTATGACCTCGAGGGGACAAGCTAAGGGCGTAGCAATCAGACTCGAACTTTTAAATGCGACAGATTCTAGAAGATCGTATTCAAAACTTAAAAGACTGTGTTGGCATTTCATTAAAGATTTACAATTACATAAATCTAAACCATCGTTCTATATGAATTGATTTTACAGGCCAAAATACAATTGCATGCGGGTCAGCTGGCCAAAAACTTTTGAATTTCAGTAGTGCCAGACGCTCGGCGCGCTAGCTCAATACACGCACAAACTCACCCCATGCAAGAAGATCAGGAATCTAGGAATAATTTACCTCCGAAACCTAACGAGCAAAACCCTTACCGGATTGCCGATTTCATGGAGCGATATACTGACAATTTATTTTCAATAACGGGTGCCTGGATCCAGAACAACCATATGATTAACCACCAGTACGTTCCAGCTTGTAGACAATTAATTAAAAACTTATAATCACAGACATGCACTTGAAATAACTTGACCACATTAACCAAGCTATATATTAAATACCATATAATAAGCACATATCACGACATGAAATGCCTTCGGTCATATAATTAAGAAGACTTTAGGGCAACTCACTATTATTCTACCATCTCCTTAGCAACTTTTAGAGCAACTTACTACTTAGCAGTTTTGTTGGCTCCCATGTTCGTCTGTTCTGTTTACATCCTATCGTTTCTTTCTCTCTCTCTCTCTAATGCAGTTAATACGGTCGGCCAGCAACACCTCCAGCCTATCCTCGCATGAGGATTTATTTCGCTTTTCTCATTGGTTTCTTATTCCTCCCTTGCATTGATTTATGCTTCTTATTCCTCAAGCTATCATGAAAATGCAACTATTTATAACACCTTTTCCATGAGGCTCGTTTTGTGATGTGTCATGAGAAAGACTGGACTTATAAATTCCTAAACGAATCTAGACACTAAGTGGTTGTTTATATGGAGTGAGCCAGCCATGTTTAGCGGGATGGTTTCTTTTGTGTACGAGGCCTCAGACCGTCAAGACAAAAGAAACCAGCCTGCTAAACCGGGCTGGCTCACTCAATATAAACAGCCCCTAACTCTTTGGAACGATTTTGTTTCCTTCACGATGATTTATTTTGAGCTGTGTTCAAAGGGGAATTGTACGCAGATGAGTGGTTAGTGGTTGACTGACCCCGGGCGACATGAAAGTTCCATCTTAAGTGGATCAGTTAAGAATTTCTTCGATAAAACTTTGACATCACGCGATTTATTCAAATTTACTAAGAAATGAACAAACATATTTTCAAACAAACAGAAAAACTTGATATTATTTATTTATCTATTTATTATTTATTTATTTAAACTAGCAAACAAACAATCAAGCAAGCAAGCAAACAGCTAGACAAACAAAGCAAGAAACAACCTTAGCAAAAAACCAACAGCAACAACAAAACAAATAAAATAACAACTAAACAAAATAACCAAACACAAGCAAACAAAAATAACAAACAACCAAACGCAATATAAATTATGATAATATCTAAAAAGCAACAACAGCAATTAATGCGTGAAACTAACTTCCCTGCTAGCAGAGTTTCTTTCATTTGTGATTATCTTTTTTTCTCGTCAGGAGTCACAAACGAGAGAGACTCTGCTAGCAGGGAAGAATCCAACGAACAACATGAATCAAAATCGTTTTAGGAAACAACAAGGAAATAACAAGGAAACTGTTTATTATACGTGGCTTTTTTATTTTATCATTTTGAATTTTTAAAGAATTCTCATACGTTTTCTTAAAGAAAAACATCGCAAAGGCTACTGATTAAGAGAGATACATGATCTATGTTTGCTCTACATGAAACTCATTTTTTTTTTTTTTTCTTTAATTTTGTGAAATTTTTTGACATAATTTGCAGCGCACTTTTCCAACCATTAGTACAAATGCAAACTGATCAATCAATGCGAGTCAGGCAAAGCTATGAGCTTCAAAGTTTGAAGAAGTGCAGTTTCAAATGAATATTTTAAACTTGATGAAAAGGTTGAAAGTTAAAATGATTTTAAAATATCAATTTATTTTAATCAAATTTTCGCAAAGGACAGGGATAATTTACTCAGACACGCTTGTGATAATTCTACTTTTAACAACGAATATATACATCCCTATCAGCCAATCAAATTGCAGGATTTTCTTGAATTATATTATAAACTGGACAATAGTGACCCGCCTTTGCTTTTAAAACATTTTGTGTTTATAATTTTGTTTTATTTTGCTGAATTTTTTGCTTGAATTTATTGATTAATTGATTGCTCAGTATTTACTTAGTTTTCTACAACTTTATCATGGAACAAAAAATGCATTTTCTATACACTACGAAAAAGCTGTTCACTTGTTTGCCAATTAATTTTCCTTTCTACTATCTTGCTTGTCACAAAGCCATCGAACTCACGTAACTGTGGAATCAAAGATAAAACCAAAAAGCTTGTTTACTCCAAGAATGCTAGATAACCGAGCCACGAAAAATTGAAACGAGTCATTGGATCGCTAACGCAGAAATCCATTTGCGATTTGAATCAGATAGAAAAACTGTCAACGTGTTACACTATCCATTAAGTAGTTCATGGGCTCTTGTTTCTTGGCAATTAGCTCGCTAACTTTGTCCAAATGTGAAACACTAATGGCGGAAGCCAGTCTATCAAACCAAATGACTTGGAAACTCGGCCTTTTCTAGCCGATTAAACTCATGTTTGCTTTTGGATAAAATAAAACAACATTGTACAATTTTCTTAAGTATCTTTGTCAATTAGTATCTATGCTTCCTGAAGTAGCACTACTTAGGTACATCAAGTTATCGTATTTACTTATCTGAGAAAGAAGGGTTTGAAATCACTAATGTATTTGTTCGTAGAAAAGCCATTTGAATGCTAAAAAGCCCCTGCAATGCCATTAAAGCCACTTAAATGCTGTAAATCCTGATAAAAGTACAAAAATATAGTAGGAAAGCCACTTAGCTACTGTGGTGTGTGCTATAGTGTATCAAAGACACATACAGTAAGTACATCGAGAATAGTCTGCTTAGCATAGGGCGGACTACCAACAACTGGAAACAAATACAAACGGATTCATTTAGATGTGTCACCACGTTGATCAAACTTTGGAAATCGAACACATTCGATCATTCTTCGAACGGACGGTTTTTTAGATCAAGTAAGTAAGAAAATGGAAAATGTGTACGATTATTCGCGAGTGTGCTAAGTGTTCAGTCTGTCAGTCAGCAAGCTAAAGTAAGGCAGAATAAGTAAATTCAGATGAAGTTTCTTTATAGCATTACAGACTTTAACCGAGGCGGTAGAACGTAAAATAAATCACAGAGACTTTATAAGTGTTAAAATAATCAAGGCTCAGCATAGCTTATTCATAAAGCCAAGCTATAAATTGTACATCATCAGATCAATTTTTTTGCGCCTTTCATTTTAGCATGTTTCTTTCATCTTTGATTTTTTTTCTTTTGTTCTTACTATTGGTCATTTGTTAATTTCTAATTTTTGTTTTTCACTTGAGCCTGCCAACTACCAGAATTTTAACCAGCGGTATATTGTTCAGTCGTCTCAGACAATTGGGTGAGTCAGCGGAATTGCGTGGGCTATTTTTAATGTAGGTTTTCTACTGGGATTCCTGTGGATTTTAGTACAGACAGTGTGGTGCGAAGTGGTTGTACGTCATTTTCAGACATATTTTTACCCTGCAAGACTTTCAAAAATGGCAGCCACTAATTAGCATATTATTGTTAAAAACAGTTCTGGTGAATGGAAATATCTTAAAAACATACATATCAAAGATAATAATAAGTTCTGAAAATTTGAGGGAAAAAGGTAAAATTTCCCTAAAGGGATAGGAGTTTGAAAAGCCCAAAAAATACCAAAACGAGGCAACAAAGGCCTCATCAAAGAATTCCATACAAATCCTTGTATTTTCATTTCTCCATAACTTTGTTCATATTTTGTGAAAAGCTTCAATAATTTGTCAAAAGTGTCTATTTCCAACAGATCTTTGACTTAGTTGTAGTGAACGTATTCAGGATATAGTCAATCTTAAGAAATCATTGCTGGTCGTTGTGAGGCATTTATGAAATTAGTGTATTGCAGCAGTTTTAATTTATACCCTTATTTTAAAAAAAATGTCGGAGAGAATGACAATAATTCCAATGAAAAATCAATATCATCAAACAACGAAATTGATGATCAGTTAGCTACATAAAGTAAAGGTCATAGCTGATAGAGGTTGTGTGCTTTGCAACAGCAATTCAATCATTTATGAAAGGACTACTGTTACCCCACAATTCCTTTCGGGCTTGTTATCGGTGTCCCCTCCCCATTTTCCTTGCGAAGGTTTTTGCAATACCTGAGGGGTGACAACCCAGAGGTACTTTCTCTACATGTGCTAGATTTCAATTTTATTTCTTCCAGTTTATTAAGTTTTGATATTATATATATAAAAGAGGTCATTTGTATAGCTCATTTTTAATCATGAAGGTTTTTTGTGAAATAGTTCACTTAAATCAGGGCCTTTTAATGTTATTTATGACCATAATTATTTACAGTCAAATCGGCGAACACGTGCCCCCTAGAGTGGATTATTAAGTTTATTATATGTTAATAAATAGTTAACAGTTATAAGCACATTGTGCATTTCGGCAAAAGACTTCACGTCCCTGGGATGGGTTCTCCCCTATATCAACTATACAGGGATGATCCGCTGAACAGGGTATGGTTTTTCGACTTGGTGTCATGAACAGGGTATTGAATTCTACTCTATTTTCGATTTAATGCAAATTTACTGTCATACACAGGGTCCAGTAAATGAGGGAAATATTTTGCATTTAGGAAATGAGCAGAATAAGATCATTGATTATAATAAACGACTTGAATATTTGTGATAGATATATTAGCACAGCTATACAATTCAATCATTTATCATAAACAGGGTATGGAAGTTAGGTATTTTTTTGTCATAAACAGGGTAACCCCTACAGGATCCCAACGGAACTCCTACCAGATCTGAAGGGAGTACCCCCCGGGCACTTACCTCGTCCGCCATATTGGATGCTTTAATTCGGTGCGTGCGTGTCAGCCGGTTTGACTGTAATGTTTTTTTTTTGCTAAACATGCGTCGAATGGAAAATAAAGTAGGTAGATGTATCGTCGATCCAGTAAAAACATAAGCTGTAGACGAACAAATACCTAGCTATGACGTCATTTTGAAACAGGGTTATTCCGTCACAATACATTATTATAAATCTGGTTATAACACACTAAGTGCAATTCTAACAATTATTCAATCACAGCCTAAAATCTCTTCTTCATTGATCAAAGAGTTTTGTAAAGAATGGGTCATGGCCTTATTCTGACGTCATTTTGAAACAGGGTTGTTCAATTATATTAAAATGAATGTGATTAAACCGCAAAGAGTACAAGCTGAACAAGTATACAATCACAGCCTTAAAGGTCCTCTTTAGTTATCAAGCATTTTTGTGAAGTGGAGTAGACTCATTGTCGACCCAGGGCGCCATGTCGTTCGCGCGGTCATCTAGAAACAACATCAATTATCTTGTTGATAAGTAATTGAACATTTTTTAATTGATCTCCTCAACTGAAGTGGAGGCATATAGACAACTAAGAGATCGACTAATGGTTTGTAAGCCATCAAATAGGAGGCTATCTATTCAAGTGTCAAACTCTTTAATTGCCTTTTTAGATCTCAACTAGATTGTGTATACCCTGTTATTATAGATCGAATGTATTTACAACATTTTGCACCAGTACCTCCCTCAAAGGGAATGATTAGTCGCCCTTTGTATTTGTTAATTCGAAATGAATAGTGGTTGATCAGATCACTATCGTGACGCGTTGTCTAAGATAGACCGTGTTTTAATGGATTGTAAATAGTACATTATTGCATGGTATTTGTTTGAAAGTACTTCCAGGCTCTACGAGAAATCATTGATCGATCTATACTGAAGGAAAAGAAAATCGTTGGGAGTAGCGTTAGGAGAAGCACGACTGTCCTCTTAAAACTCCTAAGTGCTCTATAACTCCATTGAGCACTAATGTCGAGTTTTCTACTCCTTTTATAAAATACAATCACGGTTTTAGGGAGACTTTCTGGATTATTCGTGGCAAGAAATATGCGGGCGCGTACACTGTGCTCTCATAGAACATCGCTGCCAATCAGAGCGCGCGTTGTATCTCAAATACTTTAAAAACTCTCTTAATCTAGCATTTAGCTCAAAATTATAGTATTCGTTCAGATGATTATCACAAATAGTACAATCCCGTGGGGGAAGGGGGGTATTCCACATGAATTTTGACCGTGGTGTTCCGCGTGAGCCTCCCCAGTAAAAGTAGGTACTTCGGATCCAACTCACTTTACCTAGTGCGTTCTAGTCCTAATATGTGTGTCCGAACCAAATTAATAATTGTAAGAAAAAAGAATGTTAATAGTTTACAATCTTAACATATGCTATCACGTCTTGAAATTTAAATTACTTTTATCGTCATGACTGTGTTAATCAGTTAAGTTCTAAATTATTTTATATGCCTATTTCAAAAGAACGTCGGGGAAAAAAAGGGAATACCGGATGTAGATTTCACGATCGAAAGGTACTGTGGGCTTCCAAAAAATGTACAAGCAATCAGTAGTAATTTCATTCAAATCAGCTTCATTTCATCACGTTAAAGATCTCTCATAGTCCATAAAATGGTATGTGTATCTTTTGTAGCTATTCATTAAAAAAACATTCTCCATACATAGAGCTTTTCAGTCGTGTAATGGACATCCGGAATCCGTTATTCTCACCGACAATGTATTTTTAAATAGCTGTATAAATGATAAACATGCTTTTTAGCAAAAATAAAAAAAAGATAAAGCATTATAATATATAAACAAAATCGTTTCTAAGTTTGGATAACATCCTGCCCAAGCTGACTTCATATTGAAGTACAAATCATAAGAGAACTGAATTCTCCATTAAACTACCAATAATTGATAAGGTTGTTATCATAGAGTGCAAGCACTAAATGTATGCAACAGTCGTCACTATTTAGTAGTAAATAGCACTAATTAAACAAAAGAAAACAATAGAATTAGCATAAAATAGCACTATTTAGTGGTATTTATGTTGCACACTTAAAGTGCGTGCACTCTTAACTCTTCGTTTGGTCGAATCATTGTAATTATTAGAGCCTGTGTTTTATTATTATAATAGCTAGTTAGTACCTTTATCGCGTCGGTACTTCCTTGATTTATTATTAATAACCAGATCAAGCTGTTTGGCCTGTTCACATTTTCCAGAAGTCTTTGATACTTGCGAAACTTTCTTTGCATGCTTCGCATATATTTTTCCAAAAAAAGTCAACGCTTTTATTCGGTGGACTAGAATAGAACTCCGTTTGGGCTCCTTCTCAGGTCCCCTGGCCTATCCCCCAGCGGGCCTGGTACTCAGACTAGTAGACAACTTTACTTCGTTGACTTAATATTTTGATATTGGCATTTTTTATTTCATTTTTTAAACAAGCAACAATATTTTTGTGCAGAGTTTCAAGAAGTTTCCATGCCCAGTTTTATTTCTACGGAATTACCTTAAAAAGTTTCTGAGTTCGTAGAAGACGGAAAACGTAAGAAATGAATCTTTCTAACCATTCACCAATTTATCTTTCCATGCATTCTTTTATTCATTATGGTATTCACTCATTAAATTCATTCATTCATTCATTCATTCATTCATTCATTCATTCATTCATTCATTCATTCATTCATTCATTCATTCATGCCTTTATTCATCCGTTCATTTATTTGCCTTGCTCTTATCAATCCATCCATCCACTCAGCCATCCATTAGTCATCAGCCATCTCCTAGCTACATTAGTTCTTATTTTCTATTGAGTGATTTCAGGTCGTCCATTTATTTGACAACTACTCACAATAATAATCCAGGACGACGTGTTCTTTGCGATACAATGCACCCACTTAAACATGTCATAAAGCATATGGTAAACTACTTTGCTCTGAAGAATGGCAACACTTTAAAACTTGTCAAACTTTCGCGCGCATAATTTGTACGTACTTGAAAAATATAATGTCCACGTAAAACTTTCAAAGACATTGGAACTAATTTAAGTTAGGGCGGCATGAAATATCCATGTAAAACGTTCACAGGCAAAGGTTTAAAAACTTAAGAGCCATGAAATATCAATGAAAACATTACGACCACCATAATTTTGAATCCATTTAAATAGCCATGAAATATCCACGTAAGACTTTCACTGGCACAATTTGAATCTACTTAGCCTGACCTAGAGAGCCATTTATTTCATGACAGACACACTTATGCACTCTTCGATATAGTAAAAGCCATCTGTTGGTTGACTGCTCCATTTTGGCGCCAACAGAAACATCATCGTTTCTTTGTGTAGATATGAATACTCGATACCTACAACCCTGGACAAATTGTTCTAGCGCGAATTGTCTGACCAATAGTTCTAGCCCTCCCCTCCCTGCCCACATAAACAAACCTTTTAGCCCGTCCTCACCCACTCAATGTTGAACCCATAAAGTGTTCAGTTGTCCTAGAAATGCGATGTATTTGGTAATCAAACTTGTTCTGGAAGGGGGTTTTATTGACAGGACAAATGCATTTGTGGCATATATTGTGGCATGCACAAATCCTAGTTGGCTTTTGTCAGCTTAAAAACTTGCTAAAAGCTTATCTGCACCATCAAATTTTTCGCATCCATACGATTTAGATTAATTTTAGTTAAGCAAGTCTTGGAACGGTATGTCAGGCGTCTTTTCTTTCAACACCTAACGAAGTAAATTCCAACAAGGGTTATGGTACTTTTCTCCTACTAATAAACTGGCGCAAAAGGTCTATTGGATTTATTGACAGAATTTCAACGTCCAAAAATCATAGTTGTAAAATACTTATTCTTGTTAATTGATCCCAACACAAATCATCAGCAAATGTTACCTGTGCAATCGCTCACTTTTCTGTGTAATCGCTCACTTTTTTGTGGGAGACGTAGTGGTCTACTGGCCATTGGATTAACCTGAGTTTAATTCCTGGTCAGTTTGATCATGTCGTGTCAGTTAAGTGCATAGGCAAGATAAGCCACTTCCACATTGAATCTCTTCATCGAGGACTATAAATAGTACCGCAAAATGCTGTGGTCAAGTGCGTTAGAGATGGCATCGGCCCTTCTTTATGGTGAAAGCTATAGAAGGAAGAGACATGTAGATATATCGGACTGCTGTCAACAACTTTACCTTATAAAATTCTGTTTTTTTTTTTTTGTCCTTGCGGTTTCACTCGAAGAAGCATCACATACATTTACTTTTATTGTATATGTACTGTGTTTGAAAGTGTTCTTTATTGAATGCAAGCATCAAATCAATCAATACCCTTAACAATCAGTCTCGCGATTGTCGTAAGAACATCAGTCAGTTGCCGGTTAAAATTGCGACTATTTGTCAGTTGTCAGTAAACCACATTCATGATCAGACCCTCTTGTAAATCGTCCTTGCGTCGACCGATGGTTTAAGTTTCAGTCATTTTCTTCTAGAGGTGAGGGCTTTTAGAAAAATATATTATTTTACAACCTTTTGTTGAAAAACGCCCTCTTAAACACTTAAAAAGCGACGCTTTGTCGAACACTAAAATGAGTACATGTTTGATATATATATACGCACTATAGCTTCACAATTATTAATAAATAGGTAGGGGTCGTTTGAACTGTTTTAAGTATAATTTACGGCTGAAAACTATCATTAGAGGTTTCACTTAATAATGCGTCCATAGATCTTGCCACATGCAGATTTTGTACTGCATTGTATGCGTAGGTTTTGCCACCCTGCCAGCAGATGTAGTTTTTATTGGCCATAGCAGGGGCGGATTCAGGATTGTCTTCAGGAAGGGGTGCATCATCTCCAGGAAGGTGTGCACTACCTAGTAAACTTGAAATATGAGTTTATTTTGAAAAATAAATTTGAGAAAACAAATCTTTTTAGGAGGGGGTGGGTGTGCACCCCTCGCGTAGATCCACCACTGCGTGGCTACACTATGCCGGATAAATTTGAAAACCCGCCTTTTGTTTCGAAACAAAAAGGACAAACATGTTTAAATTTCGAAATAAAAAAATACAATTTCCGTAAAATTGTTTCGGAATCATTTGTATTAAGACAGAAGGTCTTACAATGTAAATAAAGTTGCGTTTTCAAATTTATCGGGGTTAGAGTAAAAGAAAGCTACCCGGCTCTACTTGCAGAGTAAGGCTTTGTGCTCAATTTATTCAGCATGCTATAAAAAGGTATTTATAAACTCTGTGGTTTTGACAGAGAATTTCTGTCAAACATCAAATAAAGGTTTTGACAGTAAATTTCCATCAAAGTTAAAAAAACGATTTGACAATGAATTTCAGTCAAAGCTAAAAAAGATTTGACAGTAAATCTAAATGTAAATTTGTTGTTATATTGTTGCTGATGTTTTTGTTATTGTTGATGTTGTTGTTATTGTTGTTGTTGTATTGTTGCTGATGTTGTTATTGTTGTTATTATTATTACTGTTGTTGTTATAATTATTATTGTTGTTGTTCCTGTCAAAATTCAACAGGCGCGTTTTCTAATTCAGCCCTTTCAATCATTGATAAATCATTGGTGTTATCCCAATCATATCATCTCAACTCCGTGCCTCGTAGACAATTAAGTCAATCTTTTTCGAACCTCTCCCCCCTGATGCTTTTTATTTGCCCCTCCCCCTTTGGCGTTTTCCCCGTGAGTCGTGTGCACGTGCCCTCAGTCAATATTGAACACTCGATATATATTGATAACCCTAAAAGCACTTTAATTCAAAAGCCGCAAACTTACTCATAGTTTTGTTAATTTTGCTTTCTCACGTCGGCTGTCAAAAAACCTGTCAAAAGAGACCTTTTGTTTTATTAAAAGTAATCTTGAAAATTGGAGTAGATTTTTAGGCACAATTGCTTCCGGAATTAGAAATTTACTCGCAATCTTAATAAACATGAAGTGAGTCTTTTGTAGGTCGAGAGCTCTAGAGTTATTGATACAATATATTATTCCTTCTGTTCTATTCCATTCAATTAATAACTGCTAGCGTCTTGTGATCAACTTTTCATTACGGTCGTCACAGGAGGTAGCCTTCAAACCTATTGATTCAGAAATTGTGAGAAAAAGAGAGAAAAAAACTCTTCTTTTCTTGTCACCACACACCAAGCTCGTTATCTCAAAGATAGAACTTAATATCGAACTCGACCGAAAACTAATTAATTTTCCTCAATGCGAAATACGCTAATTTTGACCTAACGATATTGTGGTGATACCATTGTAGGAAATAAGAGAGCCGGGCAGCAAGCGGATATAGCATTATATTAAAGATCGTACTGGCGACTGAGTTGGTAACAGCCTCTTCTATACTCCCTGAAGAAAGATTCTAGCCTTTGCGAGGTAAGAGCATTTTTGGTTATATTTGAAAAGATTTTGTTTTTGTGCGATGAAATGAGAAGATTGCTGTGTAACTGTGTGCTTGATAGCCACTTTTCGTTAAATATAATACTGATACATTGTACGATAGTTCAAAATGGTTTTTAGTATTTTGCGCGCCTTTTTTGTTCTAAACATTTTACTATTACAGGCTGCAGGGCTCATAACGATTTGATTTGCACTGGATTCCAAGCAAAGATCTTGCTATTTTTTCGACTTTGTTCAAAATCGCTGTACATTTTCGAGATTGATTTTTTTTATGGATATTTACATTTAGAGTATTTCTGTAAAGTTCAGTTCATATATATTAGTAGCTTGAAAACGATGGGTGTCTGTGAGAGAAAGAAATGCTCATTTTCCCTGCGCTTTCAGATCGTCAAATTACTTAGTTTAGCTCAATAATTTTTCGTCTTCTAAATACCTTAATCTACTGAATGACTTATAAATAATAGCTAAAATGATTATATTCTTAAGAGATGGAATGTGCATTAGTTAAAAATAGTGACAACAACATTGCTAAAACGTCCCAGCTAAACATCAGTGATAATATGCATGGCGAAAAAACGACAACTATCTAGGACATACAAAATGGACTATGAATAGAATGCATAAGATACGTATAATTGTATGCAGCATGTTAGTAATATACAACAAGTCATACGGAGTTTTTTTTCACAAAACATGGTGTTTACACTCCGAAAATGGACTGTGCAAATATGAATTTTTGGAAATGTTCACGTACTAAGCCCTGATATACAGACATTTAGTACTTTTGCACTTTTGTTTTCTTCGGTGTTACTTTTTTGTTCCTGTAGAAGTTGCAGTTTTACTCAAGTTAATGACTTTGGACAAGATGTTACCCAAAAGATATTTTATGTTTTCGAAAAAAAGCAATTTTCACTTTTATCCTAAAAATGTGTTTTTTGTATTTTGGTATCAGTAGGACTATAGGACATAAATACGAAGAAGTCTGACGTTAAAAGATCGTTATTTGATTTATTTACGTCCAAATTATCGCGATTCCAATTATATACATTACATGTTTTGACTTGTTCGCGCAGAATTAGGAAAACAAATTCAAAAAGCTAACATTTTCTATTATTTTCCTGGCTTGATTGATGAATAACAATTCGAGTTATTTTGGAAAACTTCGTTTAATAATGCTTTATAATTAGAAAACACCAAAATGTTTCGAAGCAATGTTATTACTATCACTGAATTCATATTATACGTCGCGAAAATGAATGATTTCAGAGTTAATTTAAAACGATAGAATTCAATTGTATATATTCAAAACAATTGACCAAAAGCAGTGTAAAAAAACATAGTGTTAAAATTGGATTCAAAAATTGCAATTCATAAAATATCCTATTAATTTTCGTAAATTTTTCGTTCATGTTCTTTAACATTGTCGATATGATTTTGCTATGTCGCACTATTTAATTTTAGTTGTTAATTGTTTCCTTTGCGATGGCGCCTTTCTAAGCCGTCTCATAATCTAATATCAATTTTGCGTTTAGATAGATTGTAGATGAAACGTTGCTTATGAAAAAAATCAATTAGTGAAAATTGAGTTTTGACGGCGAATGTCAATATTGACAAGCTTGGAAACAAATTACATGGCGCCCGCGATAGACGTGGCCAGCAGTGTGTTTCTACTTCCTCGTTGCATTGTCTGGCAACGTTTCTTCTTTGGCAAGTTTTTTTTTTACTTTTTTGAATGGCGATTGTATGGTCTTTTTGTTTATTTTGTTTCATTTTTAATGCCCCTTTTTTCCTAACTTTTCTTTTCCTTTAATGTTTTTTTCTCTTTCTTATTATTTATCTTTCTTTTTACCATTAAAGTTTTCTTTCTTTAATTTTGTTGTTATATCTGTCCTCTATTTTGTCTTTTCTTCTAATCTGTTGCCTTTGAAACTTTCTTTTTATTTTTTTATCTGATTTCTCTTTCATTGGTCCCCTTTATTTTATTTGCTTTTGGGAATGTATTTCCTTGTGTCTGTTTGATATTAAGCCGTTCCCTGCGTTCCTGTTTTTTTGACTTGTTTTGATTTTTCAATGTCATGTATTTGTTGTTTTATTGTTTTTTCCATTGTTGAATTTTTCTGTTTTCTTTCTCGTTTTTCTCCGCCCTGTCCTATAATAGAATATATTGGCTTGCTATATAGTATATAAGCATAAACTATGTTCAACTTTGCATTGTCCATTATAAGACGCATAAAATAATAGCTCTGAAAATGAATAGAAATTACAATAAAGAACTGGGTATCACCAAGCTCTTCCTCCACTGAGCCATTCACAGAGAGGACACTCGTAAACACTTTTTAATTTTTGATGCATTTTTACATGCATTCGTGAAGTGAGACGATTTTATTGTGATTGGCTCAGTGTATTTGAGTTCAATACTACGTTTTACAGAATTTAAAGCAGAAAAATGTTCTGAGAAAGCAAAAACCTAATAAGTGGTTATGCTTTGAGTGCTCTAGCTCATTGTAAAAGATAGCTATATAATTTGTCGGTCATTTCTCTTTGTGGGTTGTTTAATAGCCAAATCATTTCCAACTATATTCTTCAATTTTATTATCGATAACTATCTATATTTCATCCAATTACTACTCTTGCTTTGTCACAACTTCCTGTTATTAAACATTTATATCTGTTCGTTAGTTCGGTATTTTGTTAACTAAAGTGCATAGATATCCTGTCGAGAGTCAATTTAGATAATTGACCACTCTGGTGTTATTGAGCCCGCGAATCTAAGTGTTAGCGAAATACACAGTTTGCTGATTTTATTAAAAGTTGAGTACTAAGGCCGTGGCTACACTATACCGGATAAATTTGAAAACGCAACTTTTGTTAATCCGAAACCATGACAAAAATGTCTAATCAAACAATAAAATTTGAATAAAATTGTTTCGGATTAGTGCGTTTTACTGTAGACAGAAGGCCAAGCCGGATGAATAAAGCTGTGTTTTCAAATTTTTCCGGGTTAGTGTATGTCAATTTTTTATTTTCCTGGGGAGGGAGGGGTTCGAAGGAAAAACAAACGTTAAAGCTAGCCCAAAGCAATTTGTCCAACAAAAGAGATATCGAGATATATTCCACGCAGACTCGGTACAATCTTATCCGTAAGTTTCGGTAACTTTTAGTAGCAAAAAAACCCTGAAAATTCTGAAAAGCTGAGTTATTCCAAAATTTATTATTCAAAACAAAATAATAAATTCCGCGTGGTTTTGATTTTGGAGTACATTGTTGGGCTTCCTGTGTCTTAAAATGTCTTTTGACCGGAAATAGAGTCGATCAACGTGTCCGCGGCTATCGACCTAGTTTTCTCTCTGTGGTTGTCGTGGTAACTTATAAGGTATATATCATCAGTTCAAATGGTCAATAGTCTGACCATGATGTCCTAAGGGCGAGGAAGGACGATCCGTTGTGTATTAGCTAGCGTTAAATGGAAATATTATCGCACTGTGGCCTTGCTATCTGTAATTTCGGCGCCTTTTTATTTGGCATTTTATCGGTAAATGGACTGTAAACCACTATTCTGCTTTATTTCACTGATTCAGCCCGACAATGAAGGCCGTCTTACGTCCGAAGCGTTGGTTTTAGTAATTTATCCAATTACAGCGATGTGGCTTGTTTTAAATGTTCTCGGGGGGATCGGCATCCCCATATGTCTTTTTATATACAGATCAGAGTACCATCAGTTATGGTATAATTAATTTTCCTTGTTCTCTTGGATATGGCATACATTTCAACCAAATTATCCTAAATATTGTTAGACATTTTGCAGTATCTTTCTACAATAAATAGTTATATTTATTGTTTTTTCATATATCATTATTGAGGGATATTATAAAGTTAAACACGCTACTAGTGATTCATTCCATTGCCTTATTCTACATGCTTGTACGTCAAGTCCTACCCGGTAAAGTCGTTTTAAGATATGACATCGATCCGCATACTGATGAATATATTGAAGCATTGCTTGTCGTCAGTATAAATGCATGGACTGATTAAATCACAAGAAAGAATTTGAGTTGTGCATAATTCAGTACTTTTTGTTTAGTTTTTGAATCTATTTTTATTGCTTCGGTGATAACGTTTCTGGGTGAGTTTTGATGATTCTTTGTGATTCAAACTGTGATAATATCCACTCTTTAATTTGTTGGCTACTTAAATAAATTTGGTGTTGCTTTTTTACTTCTCATCCTTTCATCCATCCTTCAGATCTATTCATTAATTTCCTCATCTGTTTATCTATTTGTCACGTTACATGAATAGGACCAAATTGACTAATTTGTTTTAAACAACTTTCAATTAAGATATATCACTTTAGAAATACCAATTAAGTTATGTCTAGCCCCACGGGGCTGTAAACAACAATTACTTTACGTTATCATGATCAGCAGCAACATTAACATGGTCTAACATCAGCATCATCTTTATCATCATCATCATCATCAGCAGCAGCAACATTAACATGGTCTAACATCAGCATCTTTATTATCATCATCGTCATCAGCAGCAGCAACATTAACATCATCTTTACCATCATCATCAGCAGCAGCAGCAACATTAACATCATCTTTATTATCATCATCATCAGCAGCAGCAGCAACATTAACATCATCTTTATTATCATCATCATCATCAGCAGCAACATTAACATTATCTTTACCATCATCATCATCATCAGCAGCAACATTAACATTATCTTTATCATCATCATGATCAGCAGCAACATTAACATGGTCTAACATCATCAGCATCTTTATTATCATCATCATCAGCAGCAGCAGCAACATTAACATGGTCTAACATCAGCATCTTTATTATCATCATCATCAGCAGCAGCAACATTAACATTATCTTTACCATCATCATCATCATCAGCAGCAACATTAACATTATCTTTACCATCATCATCAGCAGCAGCAGCAACATTAACATCATCTTTATTATCATCATCATCAGCAGCAGCAGCAACATTAACATCATCTTTATTATCATCATCATCATCAGCAGCAACATTAACATTATCTTTACCATCATCATCATCATCAGCAGCAACATTAACATTATCTTTATCATCATCATGATCAGCAGCAACATTAACATGGTCTAACATCATCAGCATCTTTATTATCATCATCATCAGCAGCAGCAGCAACATTAACATGGTCTAACATCAGCATCTTTATTATCATCATCATCAGCAGCAGCAACATTAACATTATCTTTACCATCATCATCATCATCAGCAGCAACATTAACATTATCTTTACCATCATCATCAGCAGCAGCAGCAACATTAACATTATCTTTATCATCATCATCATCAGCAGCAACATTAATATTATCTTTATCATCATCATCAGCAGCAGCAGCAACATTAACATTATCTTTACCATCATCATCAGCAGCAGCAGCAACATTACAGTGAGGACACTCGAACCATGAACACTTGTCTTTATTTAGCTTTTCAATTTCTGAACTTTCTACTGCTTCAAATCCTCTAAAAAAGTAGATTTGAACTCAAATGCACTCAGTTATCAAAATGAAAACGTTTTCAGATTGATTCACTCAAAGGAAGCATGTTAAAAAAAAGTATCAAAAAAGCACAAAGTGTTCACGGTTCGAGTGCCCTCATTGTAACATCATCATCATCATCATCAACAGCAGCAACATTAATAATAATCATCATCATCAACACACCATTTGCAATAATTTTGGCGCAAGTCCACTGGACAGTACTTACAGTGGTACCTAAACGTTCCAGTCCATTTGATTTGATATGACTTTCCGTTTTTGTTCAGGAGCACAATTAACAAGTGATAACACAAATAGATTTTTTTTTTTTTTTTTTTGCTGTTTCGAGGCGATGTTCAGCTGATTATCAAGATGACATAGCGTCATCGTCGTCAGTCAACGCGCGCAAGGAACGCCTGTCTATTTTTGCTAATTACCAAGATGGCGTCTTACCGTCAGTCATTTGGCTTAGCGGTGCGAAACTGAACGCATTCCAAGTACAAAACGTTTGATATTGAAATGTTAACCACAGTCTTTATTGGGTATTCATGAAGGTTAAATGTATTATGTAGTATTTGACAGGCGGGATTACGACTTTCATGTGTGTTTTTTTTTTGTTCAGCCAGTTATTAAACATTTTGGCCTAGCTTCTTTATGCATGAGGACCGAGTAATTTTCTTTATTGAATTTTTTTATTCGTATCAATTAGTCCCCGTTCAGGGATGACACTCTGATCTAGCCGTGAACACTTTGTGCTTTTGACAGTGAATCGATTTGAAAACATTTTCATCCTGATAACCAAGTGTATTTAAGCTCAGTCCTGCTTTTTAGGGAATTTGAAGCAGTAGAAAGCTCAGAAATTTAAAAACTAAGAAAAGACAAATGTTCATGGTTCTGGTGAGCTCACTGTAAGGTCAGTTAATAGCTATAGGTATTCGACAGGAGTGATGAAGGTGATCAGTAAGGACGATTTCTACATGATTCATCATATATTCTATTCTTCTCACTCTTGTTCTTCGTGTTCTTATTGGTCTTCTTTGGTCTAGCCTTTTGTTTTAGACCGTTTTTCTCTCAACCTTGTAATTCTTCATTTTGAACTTGCTCTCCTTTGCCGTTGCTCACTTTCAATTTAATTTGACAAAGAGTTCAGCCTGCTTTTTTTTTTTTTTTCGGTTTCCAAGTCTTATAGCGCGCAAATGTTCTTGTGTCGGTGTGTTTCACCTCTAATTTGATATAGTACAATGCGAAGTAATTAGTAGCCATCTGTTTGAAAACACGTCAGGAAGTCTACACGAGTCGATTTACACGGCTTTCTGCACATAAAAAGACCTTTTATGATGTATTAACTAAAGACTTCAACAAACAGTGACTTAATTTGTACTCAATAAAACACACTTATATAGTTAAAAATTGAACATGACCTGGCTCATCAAAATGAAAGTTTACATATGTAAGAAGCCGAGTTTTTAACACAGCGGGAGGAATACGGTTGAATATTTCATTTAACCGATGTGCCGATGAAAAGGAGTGATCAGTATGATAGTCCACGCTTATATTGATGACGATGATGAAGAAGGCTGATGATAATATCAGTAGTGATGATGATGGTGTTTGTGTTGCAGTGGAAATATAGACCAGACAGCTTGTGGTGGCGATGATGCTGGTTGTCAAGGCAACGAAAATTTAGACGTAGCAGTGTTGAGCTAGTGGTGGTGATGATGATGGTTGTCATCGCAATGAAAATATTGACGTGGCAGTGTTGAGCTTGTGGCGGTGATGATAATGGTTGTGTTGGCAGTGAAAATATAGACAAGACAGCAATGGGTAGAGCTTGTGGTGGTGATGATGATGGTTGTCATGGCAATGAAAATATAGACGTAGCAGTGTTGAGGTTGTGGTGGTGATGCTGATGGTTGTCATGGCAATGAAGATATAGACGTAGCAGTGTTGAGGTTGTGGTGGTGATGATGATGGTTGTCATGGCAATGAAGATATAGACGTAGCAGTGTTGAGGTTGTGGTGGTGATGATGCTGGTTTTGATGGCAATGAGTATATCAGTAGAAGTGGCGGCGATAGCACGAGTAGTGGGGAATGTAGTGGTGTGATGATGATGGTAATTTGGCGATGAACTTGATCATGATCAGTAGACGTGTATATCGGTAACAACTTCACGATGAACGTCCGATAAGAAATCAAATCTCACAAACTATTTCAGTACAGATTTTGATCTCGGCACTCTGTATATTATGAATTGATTTAGTTGACCATTTTTTCTTTCACTGTTACAAACAATCAATCACAAGTACTATTCCCAATCGCTTAGCACAAGTAGGATGGTGTTCAGTGGTCATTGAATTTAATAATCTCTGGATGGTCAACCAAACACTCACTTGAGCTCAATATCCTGTTTCACAGCTCAGCCACGGTAATACAACATTCTTATGTGCCAAAACTTTATGGGGGACCTGAACACCGGCCAAAAAATTAATGGGGGCAAGTGCCTCCTCCAAGTGCTGAATATCCTAAATATTTCTGTTTTTAATTGAAACATTCGCATTGGAACAACTGAAATAAAAACTGTGAACTTTCCAGGTTCATTTGATAAGTGAGTGTAAATGGTACACCCATGCTGCGATAGGCCTTTTTCTGAGTTAAATAGGCAGGATGCCTTGTGGTCTAGATTCTGTACAAACAACACCATATATTAAGGCATAATAAACAGATGTTTGTGCCGAATACAGATCATAGTGCACCATCAATGTCTAAAATTGGTTGGTACGTGGGCATCATTATATAGTCATTTAGTTGTTTTTTCCACGTTTTATTTATAAGCCAAGTTTTTTTTGTTTTGCCCTGAAGATGCGCGATTAGCGCGAAAGCTTGGCTTATAAATAAAACGTGGAAAAAACAACTGATTGACTATATAGTGCACCATGTTTATTAATTCAGCAAAGGTCTATTGCACTAATGCATCGTGAGGTAACATAAAACACTCTATTGTTTTAACGCAAGTATGGTCGTGGGAGGAGGTCAAATCAACTGAATCAATTGTTCTAAGAGCCGTCCTAATTCATGAAGAGAAATGGGAGTTATCAAATGCATAGAATATTATGTATTTTTTAAGAAATGATGAGTCAAAATGTACATAATTATAACTATGTAACACATAATTATAACATATTTTACACATCATATTTGATACGCAGGTTATTTGAGAGTGTTTCTCTTGGTTGTCCTAATAGATTTGGTGATTCTATCCCTTACACAAACTAACCGTGACGTCATAACGCAATAGGGTCATTGAATATATATTTCTTTCCCGAGTACTTAGACACAATATTGTTAATTAAGAAGTGAAGATGTTCTCAGTTTGTCACCTAAAATTTGTACTCAATGAATAGTGTGTGTAAATGCAATGATTATATGAATGAATTCTTTTAATTATCACTTTAATAACACATAAAAGTGCAAATTACCGACTTAAAAATACTGGATAATTATCGTTTAATTGTATTGGATGTTTTTGAGGAAGGAGTAGTCACTATAGATCAAGTGGGAACTCGATTTTAGAATTATTCTTGAATTGATAAGTCCACAGTGAAAATCAAATTGTATCTACGTAAACAAACAAACAAACAAACAAACAAACAAACAAACAAACAAACAAACAAAAAAAAACAAAAAAACGAAGAAAAGTTTGGATGCACAAAAATATATTATTACAAACAAGCAAGTAGATAAGCAAACTCTTTCTAATGTAAATGATTTTAGTCCAGATTGTATTTTTCTTGCCAACTGTCGTGTGCTGATGCAAAGCTGCCCTAAATGCGACTAAGGCACCCACATAAACAAACTAGTTAATAAATCAAACGAAAAAATAAGCAAACAAGTTAAACTAAAGCAAAGATACCATCAAACAAACAAACAAACAAACGATTTAACAAAGAAATAAATGCACAAACAAACGAACAAATAAACAAGCGAACAAACAGTCAAACCATAGCGATAAAACGTAATGCAATAATACAAAACAACGAAACAATAAAAATAAACAATAAACAACAATATCGAAAATAACACAATAACAAAATAGCAATAACAAAACCATTAGAAAAAAATACCAAAAAAAGAGCACTTCTTTAAAGTTCCGTCATTTTTCGTCGGTTCCCCGGAATATCAGACATATCACTGATGCAGCTCATAATCAGATAGTTTAGCTTATATTGGCCTCTTTTACGGACATTATTTGCTTTACTTTGTATAAAGCTGTATTTGAGTTTCTGCAAATTGACCATCAACCAGCTAAACAAGTCTGGACATTTTAGATCATTTATTCCTATAAACTGTCTTTGTCTTTACACAAATTGCTATTTTGTTTATTCGTTATTATGATATTTCCCTTGGCCTTTTCAATTTTACTTTCAGAAAAAATTATACACTTTCTTTTGGAGCTACGAATATTTTTGGGTATCTTTACTCGGATACTGAATTCATTTGAAACAATTATGATGTCATATATTAGGTTTTTTTTAATGTTTTTATATCGGCGTATATCGGTTACAAATAGTCAACACAGAAGAGATGACATTAACTTATTTGTGAAAAAAAGTCTCTCTGAATATATTTATGAAAAATTCAAATTAAACTTTGTTGATTAAATTCATCGAAGTTGTACTTCTTTGTTGAATTAGTTCATTGACATTGAGTCAGAGCAAAAACCATATGTATTCGGTTTTTTTTAATAATAATATTTTTTGTGGTGATTCTGCCATGTCTCAGTTCCAGTCTCAATTTCATGATAAATTGAATCAATCAACCCCCAAAAAATAATGACATTTCGCCGACGTTGTTTAGGACAAAAATGTTTTGAAATTAACTGTAAATTAATCGTTAGCATTTTTATTGAAATTAGTTGTGGTATTTTTACAATTACTTTTTATAACAAATCTGTCTTCAAATAAAAAAAAATTCTGTCATAAGATCGAACTTTTTTGTGTCATACTGCTCTTGAAATTATCCTTTGGACATCTATTGAGCATTATATTAAGTTTCTCTGTGAAAACTCTTGTGAAGGCTCTGCTGTTCCGTCGTAATTAATTTTATGATAAATTGCCTTTCAATCAATGCAAAAATCATGTCATTTTTGAGCTCATTTGTGTCAAATTGTCATCGTTTTTTATACGAAACAAGTGCCATTTTCTCGATAAGCATGTGTTTACAGGCGTCTTTTGGGCTACTATGGATTTCTTATCTAGATTTGGAATCATACAAACACTCTGTCATAAGCCTTGTTAAAAGGCCAACTTCTTGGTCTAATTTAAAGTTCATAACCATCTGTGTTTAACGCAAATTACAAACACTTGCTTTTTAGAACATCTTACCAAAAACTACTATCGACAATTCATCGCACGCGCGTCCTCTTTTCTTCCTTTCTGCTAAAAGTAAGATGTTATACTAAACTTTAGTAGAGCCTAAGATTAGCAAATTATTACAAAGTTGAGTTAGAGTCTGTTAAGTTTTGATAACACCGATCTTGAAATACGAAATCCAATCCATCTCGTAGCCTCTTGATATCCAAGGTTTTAAGTTTTGAATGTTCATTTTTTTATGGTTTTAATAGATGTACTTCTATTGTTGACGTGCAAACGCTCTCGAAAGTTTATTTCCAATTTGATGCCGCAATTTTTAGACAAAGTTATCAGCTCTCTTGAAATAAAATCAGGATTTACTTGATTAGTGAAATGATTGCTTAGATATTTTATTTTTCGAAAATGGTATTTCATTCAAGGGCTGGGTATCACAGTTGACTGTAATTAAAGAAGTATTAAGAACCTTGGAAAGCTACTGATTAAATGATCAATTTGAAATTTCATTTTTGTTATGATCGAATAAATTTTTTTATGTAGATCTAATAGCTCATTCTCTTGCATTTAATTGTAATTCTAATACCGTCAGATTAATTAAACTGAATAAAAAATCGAAAAGTACTCGTCATCTAAGATCGAACACAAATCAATCTGCAGTGAGCCATCTCAGCCCAAAAGTTTGAATTGAAATTAGTTTCAAAGTGTTTTCAAATTGCAAAATTAGACATTTTTGACCGTCTCAATTTAACCAACTTCCATAGATTGTGTACTGAACAATCGAGCTTAATTTTGCCAAATAATTTTTGATCAATTTGAGCAGTTCATGGTTTTTTTTAATTTAGATGGATTTAGAGATCTTACGGCGTGTCAGGTTTGATGAGATAAAAACTCTAATTGTTTGTTGTTTAATTAAAAAATGGACTTGACAAGATCAATTTGTGGCGACATCGCTGATGAGTTTGAGACCAAAGCACCAGTCGCCATGTTCGCATCCTGTGCATTTTAACGGTCCGCAAAGAAAACGAAAGAAAGGTTAGTTGTAGTTGTTTTAAAAACCACAGTAACTAGATATATTCAACTATACATTCAGCAGCAAATTATTCGTTTAGTTTAACGCTATGATCAACAATGTTTTGTCAAATTAAGTTACCCGCAGCGCTTGGATATTCCTGATTATTTTTCACTAATTTAAACAAAAAAGATTCAAGAGCTCTTTTTTTAATTTTTGAACATTTAATGCTGTGTGTCAAATCCATCTATTTGAAGTTGAAACGTTTTTTTTTTCTTTGAAGAACAAAATCTCACTGGTAAATAAGGACATTTTCGCAGTAATATTCATGGCTACGATGAAGTTCGTCCAATATCATAAATCCAGCTAGTTGTTTGCACCAGTTTCAATATAATATCCATACGATTGTCTCTAGGTAATATAGTCTTGGTTCTTGTGATTTGGGATATTTAGTGCCCTTGTTGGTTATCGGTGAGTGTAAAACATGCTGATAAAATAACATAGGTAGTGCGTTTTATCTCTAAATGCAATATAACCAAAGCCAGTCTGTGATGATGTGCCGTATCTCGTCCTTATATCTCATTCTTCATAAGCGTTCGTGCAGGAGTCATATTACACAGACTCGTTATCTGTTTCTGATGCTTAATAGAAAAGAAAAGACTAAAAAGGATTTGGCTTGATTCCTTTCATGGCAACAAACCGCAATAATAGCGTATTAGGAAGAGCTCGTTAACATGGTCAATAACAAGAAAAGGTCCAATTACCACGCCTTTTAGAACATTTAATCGGCACATGTAATTAACCAAATACGATCAAACATTCGGCGCCGTTCGGTCACATTTTTACTGTTTTGACTCCAAGGTTTTTTTCTCACCTTTAAGCCGCCCATGATCATCCAATTCATTTACACATAATTACAAACATTTCAGCTATCACAGATAACGACTAATGAACTCTACAGGGGAGGGGGGAGGGGGACAATTGCTCGGGGCTTCAAACTTGCCGCGCGCGCGGTGTTCTCGGTTGTACTGTCAGAATGACATAATGAACTCTACTCTAGGCGCCAGTGTTTCTAGTACGGGGTAATTACACTCGTTTATCTATAGTTAAAACGAATCTCTTGATATCGACTGTAGAACACTGTCATATTCGACTGTGATTTGACTGAACGTGTTAGCCAGTTCAAACTTAGTTCATATTGTGCTCTAAAGTGCTGTCCGATTGCTTGTAACTCTCCTGTTTGCCCGTTCCGTGGAAGTTCTGCAAAAGGTAAATAGATATATGTAAGTTTTCTTAGAGTTATTTGCTTCGTCAAAACAGATGGACTTTGATGGTTTCTTTAACAACATTTGTTGTCGGTCCGAATTCTGTGTGTGTGTATGTTTGTGTGTGTGTGTGTGTGTGTGTGTGTGTGTGTGTGTGTGTGTGTGTGTGTGTGTGTGTGTGTGTGTGTGTGTGTGTGTGTGTGTGTGTGTAAATTTATTTCTGAATTAGAACTAAAAATAATTCAAGAATGAAAACAACGAACTAAAAATGTACAATATTACGGTGATGCGTTTCACGGCCAGTAGCGATAAGTAGTTAACTCATTAATTTACTTCGCGTTTGTCAACTAGTTCCTTGAGATCTGAAAGACTAAAGTACCATTTAGTAGCTGCTCAAGTCATACTGATGATCTTTGACGACGAAGTTATTGACTTTTGGAACGTTTGATCAAAGTAAATGTTATTAGTTGTGAGTGTTGGGGGTAAAGTAGTAACAATAGCCTATTAGCCTGCTGTTTAAGAAAATAACATCGCAACTCTCTTAAGCAAAAACAATGGGTATTTGCATTGGTGATAAGCTAAAAAGTCAACTGTAATTTAAAGCGTGTTTTTAATGCGTATTGTAACAAAGCAACTTGGTGCAAGCTAATTTCGTGTGACGGAGGAGAAGCGACTCGTTAAGGTAAAGCTCTCTTGTACAGGAAACGTGTCGGCTAAATTAACTTTTTATTCAGTTTTTATTACATCTTACAAAACGTTGTGTAAAATATTTACAACTTATTGGGGAAGCACTGAGAGTTTCAGCTAGATATTCGATCATTTTCAAGTGTATTTAAAAAAATTAATAAAAAATAATACCTCACTTCAAAGTATGCTTTGTAACATTTTACAATAAAGAGAGTGTCTGGACTGGTACAGTTTTCTAGGAAATGTTGATCATTGGAATAAGAAATTAAAGAACGTATATAGATAACGCATATAGCTCTCTAAATACAACTATAGGGTAATGAATTATTATTATCTTATCTAAAGAGATAATACAGGCCGGATGCATGGATATATAATATAATGCACACTACATTTAAACTGTGATATAGAATGGTAAACAACACTTGACGAACCAATATCTACATATCATAGTGGTTCCGACATTTAGCTAATCTTTTCTTCGGTATTACTTTTAATTATTTTAGAAGACTTAGTAGTTTCCCGCCAGTTATCGCTTGAGACGAAAACCATATTGTCCACCATTTTGCATCATTGAACTGAACAAGCAGAATGTAACGTCACAAATTATCAGAAATGTTGTCTGTTGTTTTATTTTTTGGGAGCTACGAGATGAGCTATCTTAATTCAAACAGAAAAATGTAGCTTTACTATTTTTAAACAGCTTTATCTGGAGCTTAGTAGTGAGATATCAGTCGTGAATCCACGCAAAAAATGTAGCTGTTTCATCATTTTCACTTTGATTTGAATTGGATTTATTTTTGCCATTTCCATTTATATATAAGTATTATATATATAATAAATATTTAGTAAATAAATATAAGAAAATAAAAAAATAGAGAGAGATGGCGAGGAGGCCAAGTATTAATTTATTTACAAGAAATTGTGAATTTCATATTTTGCATTAAAAATATGTACAATATTTGTAACAATACTTTGGGAATTTGATAATTGTTAATGTTCTCACTTTGAAAAAGTGAGCTTTTCAAATTCAAACACAAAAATGTACCTAATCTTTTGGTTTAATTTCGGTCATTATCAAATTACGAGAATACTTATTGGAACGAATTGTTCATTTTCTGGTGAGATTTCACCATCTTTCAAACTGAAACATAATCTATACAGCTAATTTAGTTTTGGTTTAAATTCAGATCATTATCGAATCGGAGGATATTTGCTCTTGCGGGGCCTCTCTATTCTGCGCTACTGCGATAAGTTTTACAAAATCAAATACAAACATGTCAAAGGCAATTAATAGTGAGGTTGATAGGATTACCCACTAACAGTTGTGGTCAAAAGACTTTAATTAGGGTCACATTAAGACTTGGCTGCCAGTGTAGATAAACTTTGGGGGCTGACACAACGTTGCGTCATAGTCAATAAACACTAGCTGTAGTGATAGAACTTCAAATTTGCGAGGAAAACCTGGATGGAATTGTAGCTACACTCGACTCAAGGTACGTTTTTTGCTACTCATGAACTTTACAAAGTACTATTAAAATGAATGTCAGTACTACTTAAAGATTCATTTTAACAGTCTGTACTATAAACCGAAGTTGGCATTCTAATATGTGGCGCATTTTCCTCGTGAAATAGGAATATTTTGGGCACGTTAAGGATTATTTCTAACTATAATTACTAATACTCACCATGTTCTAGCTTTAATTTTCATCGCTGATCGATTCTGATACTTTTTTGTCTTTTTGGTGCACACTAACTTCGCATCGTACACAAATGTAAACGATCGGTGTATAGATGGAAAATTGTTATCTTAAGCGCGCGCGCTTTCCACGTGAAAAAAGTGATAATCTATACATATGATTACTAGCAGCTCAAAATGCACAGCAGTGAAAATGTACAAAATGTGAAATATGTACAAATGCGCTTTACATTGTACACCAGTGTCAATGATATGGAATAATTCAATTATGACCTTTTCGATCACATATAAAATTGTACTTTTTGAACGAATGCATCTTACAATGTAGTAACAATAGTGCCACGGAATATAGTTTGCGAACTTTTCAATGACTGAAATTGTACTTATATGGGTTTATGAATGCGTATTACAATGTACGTCATTAATAGTGATATTGGCTAAATGGAGACCCTTTGATCATTTCATGTGAAATGATACTTGTATGCAGTCGTATTGGAGAGCATTACAATGTACATCATTAAAGGCATGGAAATGCACTATTAAGCCACAAAAATAATCTTGAATGCTATTTTCAGCAACCTTTTAGACGAACTGTTTGTTTATTTTCTTTTAATGTCGAGTTTTGTCATTCTATGGTTTTGTCAGGATATGGCACGTTTTTCCACTTCGTAAAATCAACATCTTAATATAATGGAGCATTGCATTTCAAATAGTTAAGAGTTCCCGGTTGGCAATATTAACATGGCATATTAACAATTTTGTTCGTAGAAATGAATGTGTACTTTAGGTTTGATCATGATTATCATCATCACTGTCAAACACCATCGTCAACACCATCGATATCATTGTCATCGTCATCATCATCACCATCACAATCATCAACACTACCGCCATCATGATCATCATCAGTATCACTACCATCACCACCGTCAGAACCAACAACAGATCGTCTTCATTATTATCACTAAAATTATCGATTTGAGTTTACTATCTGTAGTATCGAAGTTAATTATATCTCAAGTTTTGCTATTTTGGTCAGTAAAGGGTTTGCTTTTTTGAGTTGGTTTTTGTTGACTGTTGTGTCATTGCCATATATGTTTTCATTCACCGAAATGCGCGCTTTCATGTTTTACGCGCTGCTCAGAAATCATTCAGTGCTGATTGTCGCTATTTGCTTATAAATGCATGCTATTAGAAAGACTTCAAATGCTTTTCATTGCTTATAAAGGATGATTAGTTTTGAAAGTTTGAGCTCGAGACCACTTGGCGCTTGTAATCAATCCAATTCAATACAATCTTATTAATAAAGATGTTACAAAGGGGTAATTACCTGAGGTAACGAATTAAATCTGCTACATTGAAGCATGTAGAATTAGAAACCTTTTTGATGGTTTTTAGTCAAGTGAATAAGACTAATAAAATGCAATGAGTGCTTTTTTATGTCGCATTTCAAAACGGCTCAATGTGCTTTACTTTTAAAAAAGTGTGACCACCCTTGTTGACGGGCCGAACAGCTGACATTTGTAGCGAGTTTTTCGGATGCATTGCACTTTCTAAAAATACTGAGCAACTCCTGATGTAAAATATCCTTGAATAAATAATACTATAGAGGCCTTATCAACCACAGAAATTTGAAATTATACAGTACTTTGACGTCGCATCCATTGAAAAGCTACGCTACTTCCACATTGCATCTCTTCAGCCGGGGCTACAAATGATACCGGGAAAATGGTGGGGCGAATTTAGAGATAGTAGTGGAACGCTGCCGGCCCTGCCTTTATATGGAAAGCTATAGATAGAAGAGCTTTCTGTTTGCATTAAACTCTCCGGCCAACATTCACTTAGTACTTTTCGATATTATTTACTTCAGTATTGTTCTTTGCAAGAAATTTCACATAAATAAATATGTGCTATCGTGTATTTTGTCTATATGCAGGTACATAAAGATCCACTTGATCAATATTAGAATCAAAGATTGACTCCTATTTAGACTCTATTCTAATTATCGTTACGGATAACAAATGAATTATTTACGCAAATTTCGTCATTAGTACTATATTATAACACGATTATTTTTTATGTTAGACATGCGGAGCGCAGTTCGTATATCTTATTCCCATTCCTCGACCGGAATCCAAATACTGAAAAAACAGGGACGTATATACTAGTCTAAATTACGTTGATGTTTTAGTATGTCTAAGGAATCTTGTTCCTGTGATAGACTTCTGATTAAGTGTTATATCAGATGAACAAGGAAACAGGTTCTTAAGTACTATATCGAGAGAGCATAATTTCCTTGGCTTTCATATAGTGTCGAATTACGATGGGTGTGACGAAATCTTTACGTTAATCAAGTAAACTCTATTTGCAAGTACTAATTTTTTGCAAACATATTTATTTATTTATTTATTTACCTTTTCTTAATTCAGGTATTTTTTTGCTTATTCAAGCTTTATATATATATAACTTTTATCGGTATCTTGCCATGACTTGAATAATTTTGTAATTATTTTGAATACAGCTAATCAGTCAGCTCGATAAGTGTTTCAGTTACTTCACTGAGCAGCTTTTACCAACTTTTCTGTTTGTAATTCATTATATTATGTATTATTTGTGTGAAATATTAGGTAATAAAGTTATATATATTGTCAGAAAAAAACTTACTGAAGTGGGTTGCGTCGGTGTTTCTATAGACACAGTTGTAAAAAGTGCGTAATTTATAACACTGTAAAGATGAGAAGCGAAATTAACATTTTGGACGGTAGTCCTTCGTACAGTTTGTAATATCACGACGAAGAACTAACGACCAAGACGTCAGTTTCTCTTCACATCTTTACGGTGATATAAATGACTCGCTTTTTACAATTAACTAATCGCCGTCACGTTATTAACACACGTTATGTAAATATGAAGTAAAGCCTGGTTTCCATATAATCGCAAACGATCGAGAACGGTCGCAAACGATCGAGAACGGTCGCAAACGATCGAGAACGATCGAGACCGGTCGCAAACTATCGAAAAACAAAATTTCCATTTTGGGGAAACCACAGTTTTTCGATTCTACGACCGTTTTTGAACGATTTCGATCGCGATCATATTTGGATCGAAAACGGTTGTAGGATCGAAAAACGTTGGTTACCCTATAATCCAAATTTTTTTTTTTTTCGATTGCTTGCGACAGCTCTCGATCGTTCTCGATTATATGGAAACCGGCCAGGCTTTAAATCACCCTTTGTCGTGGAAATCAGCCCTTCTTTTCAATTCAGTCAGGCTGGACTGAGAACACGCGGCAAAATTGGCAAAATGCTTGGGGCTGACAAAATGAAGTGTTGCAATACATGGACTCCATTCATTTATTCACTTATTATTATTTTTAATCAATATCTCAAAATAAATACCAACACGACAGCCATATATACAGACTATCTCCGTACTGAAACAATACGGAAACGTAATCAAAAGTAATAGTTTCCTTTCGCTGGTAGTTCTGTAGATTTCTTACGTAACATTCACGTTGTAATCTATTTTCTTTGATTCTACCTCAGATATTTCCCCAACTTCTTTCTGAACAGAAATACAACTGTTATTGCTGAACACACTGTTAACTACCCGTAAAGGCAAAACAATAAAGATCCATTAAACTAATCCACGGAATCTGAACAGTGCTATTGGGTTAGCAGGTAATATGCAACTAGTTATTAACCTAAACGCGTAAAAGAAACGTAGACTCTATGGAACAATAGAAACCCTGCCTTGCGCGGGCGCGCGGATACGTAAAGATAGGGACCAAAATTATCTACTCTAAACGCAACAGTTTAAATTCATTAAAGCTTCTCTAAAAAAGACATTTAGTCCCAATTGCGTAAGAGGTAACGTGGTAATGTTAGCTTCTACGTATAGGGAAAATTGTTAATCATTAACGCATAACGCACATCCTATTAACGTAAAAGTTTACGCAATAAATATAGAGTAAAGGTAGAGTAGGTTAAGCTAGCTACAAATGTTCAACTCAAAAGTTATATATAAAAGTTACTTATTTAATCATATCAATTCATTTATGTCTATCAGCGAATCAGTAATTTGTCGTATCGTTATCATAAGATAAAACATTCGAAGAATCTTCCGTAACGTGGTATCGCAGCCGTTGTGTTTCCCATTAAGCCTGGTTTACATATAATCGCAAACGATCGAGAACGGTCGTAAACGATCGAAAAAAAATTAGATTTTTGGGAAACCAAAGTATTTCGATCCTACGACCGTTTTTGAGCCATTTCGATCGCGATCGTATATGGATCGAAAACGGTCGTAGGATCAAAAAACGTTGCTTTTCCGATAATCGATTTTTTTTCGAGCGCTTGCGACCGTTCTCGAGCGTTCTCGATTATTTGGAAACCAGGCTTTGGTGCGAAAGCGTCTCTATTGTAACAGGTAACGCTTCAGCTTACGTTTTCCTAAAAGGATTTTTTTCAACTTAAATGCAAAACAATGGAAAGTCCATTAAAGTAATCTAAAATATTCGCGCCACCCGCGCCAGTCTGGAAACAGGTGGTTTGGGATTAAAGGCGTATCTATAAATGAAATAGCCGAACCGTTAAACCTAAATATTGAAAAGCATCTCCTGTGAACTCCTGTATCGGTGATGGTGGTTTTATTGTTTAAGTCGTAAAAGGAACTTCTTTAAAGACACGATTGTTTTTACGCGGTACGAATTAAGTTGTTCGTTGATAAGATTTTTTTTGTGTAAAAAAAATATTATTTGAGATTTTTGATCGATTAAAGAAATAGATTGAGGACTTTGGTTTGACAATTTAATTAGTGTGTTTTTAGGGATTTTCGTTTGGGAAAGTATGGTTCTGTCTTGTGTAACAAAACAGATAGAAAAATGGCAAAAACGGTTCTATATAGTCTCAATATTTCAAAACCAAAGTAGAAATCTTGAACAAGTTGTAAATTTAAGTAATTTCTCATCGAATGTAATATACACTTCTTGAAACAAGTTGTTCACACAAGTGGCGCGGTTACACTGTCACTTATTTCCTCGAGCGAAGGGCTGGGACCTAGTTTGATCACTGGTGGAGATTGAAGTTGATAAGAGCCTACCTCTTAATTTTAGCCTGAATAGTTTCTTATAAATACGGTGCTTTAAATCACAATTTTAGGCTAGCAGGTTCTTAAAACCCAGGTTCTTATTCGCGGGTTTTTTTTACTGTATCATCATAGACATTATCATCAACATTGTCATCATCATCATTATCACCATCACCAGCACCATCATCACCGCCATATATCATCATGAACAACAACATCACCATCACTTTCATTGCTAGCACTATCATAATGATCTGCAACACCATCATCACCATCCTGGCCCATCATCATCATTTTCCTCATCATCACCATCACCATCCTGGTCCATCGTAATAATAATAATAATCATCATCACCATCCTAGCCCATCATAATCATCATTTTCGTTATCGTCCTCATCATCATCCTGGTCCATCATGATCACCATTTTCATCACTGTCACTAACATTTCATCGCCATCGCCATCGACGCTACTGCTATTGCTGTCGCCATTTATCATCATTAATTGTGCCTGGTGTAAATAGTGATCGGGGAATTGTGCTTGCGTCAAAAAACTGGACATCAATAACATTTGTCACGTTTTCTACTTCGAATTTCATTGTTCAGGATTCATTAAAGATACTATGAATGAATTAACACATTTTTATTCGTTGCGATTCTTATGATACTTCAGTTCCATTCGAGAAGTCTTTTCAGGGCGATTAATTCAACAGTATTGTTAGAAAACTTCCTTCTTGTAAATGTCAATTAATTAAGACAAGTTTGCATTGAGAGAACATAAATATAACGGGCAATGCATAATGTCAAAACTCTGAGGGGGTGTATAGAAAAAAATGCTAGCTCTAAGACAACACTCACTTTTGCTGAAAATCTCTTTATTTTGCAACTGAAGCTCTTGAGTGTTGTTGAAATTTAGAAAGGGACGGACGTTTAGATATTTGAGCGGGGAGAACTGGACAAGTTTGTTTTTTAGCCTTTTTAGGATATTTTGTGTTTTCTCTTTGACCATAGTTGAGATGTTTGTTTGTAGGTTTGCCTTCTACTTGAATTGTTTGGGTTTTTTGATATTGACCGATTTTTTTATCATCCTCTTTCTGTTCTTTATTTTTTCTTTATTCTCGTTTCTGTTTATTCTTTTCCATTTCTTCGTTTCTTTATGTTTTTTCCGTTTTCTCTGTCTACGTTCTTTTGTTTTTTTTCTTTTTCGTTTCTTGTTTATTTTTTTATCTTTTCCTTCTCCTTTTTTTACTTTATTTAGTTTTATTATTTCATTTCTTCATGTTTTCCACAGAAGTTGGTGGATTGGACAGGATTATTCCACTTTTAAATAAATTTAATAATAATAATAAAAGTGTGGGTCGTACGGTTTGAGTTGTCGTGTTAGATTAAGACTTTCTCAAACAAATGAATTGACTTTGTTTGAATCGTAGTTAGTGAAAATTTCCATGTGTGATACGTTAAAATTGGAAAAAAAGCAAAAGGAGAAAAATTCTTTAAATTAATTTGTTTGAATTGTTCATGTATCTCTTTATTTTTTTTCAGTTTAAAATATTAATGCGAATTAAGTCAACCTTTAACTTTCAATATCAACTCTCACTTACTAATATCAATGTAATGTATCCGATTCAAAACCAAAAAGGACAACGTAGATATTTGCTGTTATGTATATCCAACATTTCACATTTTGCATTGGTAGAAAAAATATCATTAACTCAAGACAAAACGCTGTCAAAACTCCGAAGGGGATTTGTTTAAGTACAACACTCTTTGTTATTAATATATATCCTTTAAGGTGTTTTTTTTTTTTAATACTGGGGTGGTCTTTTTCCAAATATTGATGGTTGTGTTTCTAAAGGATTTAGTTTTTGTCAAAACATTTGTTATGTTGTTGATTCGGGTAGTCTCATGTGGAGAGGGTTTGTTCTCAAAATATCCTGCCAAAACAACGACTTGTTTTTCTTCTTTGTTTAATTAACTGTTTACTTGGAAACAGAATATCTCCATTTCTTGTTTAGCTATTTTGGTTTTGGGAGATAAGGTCGAGTTAGAAATAGTCCTGAGAGCTCAAGAATAGTAATACAAGTATTCTGCCAAAACAAAATTAGTTTTTTCTTTATTTAACAGCTCACTTGGAAATAGAACATCTCATTTTTGATATGGTACTTTTTTAACTTATTTTGGGAAATAAAGTTGAGTTATAAATATCAGAACTTACTAATAGTCTTTGATATGTATATATATATATATATATATATAATATATATATATATATATATATATATATATATACACTCGTTTGCAAGAACGTAGTATACATTTATACAAATAGCTAATTTATTCAGTACAGTTAATGATATGCAAAACAGAAAACTCGCTTTATTTATGGTTTGATTCACTCAACGAAAGTAAAAAAATATTTTTCCTGTTTATTTCATCGTACAGATTATAAAACAGTTGGTTTCGTGTGTAAAAACGGCTTCTTTAGCGTTTTGCATCTCATTAGATATTTGTATAAATGTATAAATGTATTCTACAACGTTCTTGCAAACGAGTGTATATATATATATATATATATATATAATATATACCCCCCTTCTGATTATTTTAGAATGTCTTTGCTTTGGGAATGAAAGTTGAATTGGAACTAGAATCACTGCTGTAAATTAGAAACCCTGAAAGCAGATAATTTTTTAACTCTCTCCCAACGTAGATTGGAAATTTCTCTTCTCGTAGGTATCAAAAAATACAACGTAGATTAATTTTTATATGGTCTCAAACGTATTTAGCCAATCGTTATTCCCTACTTATTGGGAAGAATTTTTCTTGCACTCACTGGACCCAAATTAACATCTTTGTAAGTACTTGTTGATTTTTGCCGAGGGTGGAAAACCAAAGAAAACCTCTCGTCATACATTTTCTCATCGATCGCTACACCGTTCGCGCTAATTTTTTGTGTCTGGCCGGCCGGAATTTTTGATCATTGAGTACGTTTTTTATTTAATTAATACTTGTGAAGAAATATTGAATTATAGAATGTCAGATCCCACCATGCAACAGTCTTCAGTGCAAATGGAAAATTCGTCAAGTCATTGTATAGTTATTTCATTCTCTTTTTTCTTGTTATCTTTTTATTGAGTTCCTTTTTTTAAGAAAAAAGTTTCAATAAGAATTGATAGGTCTCAGTGCCAACAGCCTCAAGGTGACTAACACTTTGCTCATTACTGGGTTTTTCTGTTTATTCAACTTAATTTTTTTTCTTCGAGTGTTATATTTTTCGGGATAGCGAACAACAATTTAAAAATCAGAATTAACAGTTCTCAGCTGATCAAGTCTACTCAAGACGACAGTGAGATACAACTTATTCCAGTTATGATTGTATATAAGTCCTTTAGATTAAGTTCAACTTTTTGACAGTACTGAAATGTTGAATTAGAACAATAAGACCACATTATTTAGAAATAGCTTTTCTAAAGACTGTCAATCAACTGATAATATCACGTTGCAAGTTTAAGTTTGGAAAAGCCCTTCTGAAATAATTAGCTTCTTTTTTGAAGAGGAAATGTTGCGTTAAGGGCTGATTTACACGGTGCTATTTGTCGTGTGTGATTTGTAGTATACGACTAGTCGTGAGGTTCAAAACCTTCTAAAACTAGCCGTAGGACATTCTAAAGGCCAATTTACACGATACGATTTGTCGCGTGCGATTTGTAGTATACGACTGGCCGTGAGGTTCAAAACGTTAAGGCCCGAATTACACGGTGCGATTTGTCGCATGCGATTGATAGTATACGACATAGTCGTAACTTCTAAAACTAATCGCTCGCGCTCTAAAACGTGTTTTAGAATGTCCTACGACTAGTTTTAGAACTATTTGAACCTCACGACTAGTCGTGTACTACAAATCGCACGCGACAAATCGTACTGTGTAAATCACACTTAAAATTCGCTTAAGAGCGCGTGTCAGACTAGTTTTAGAAGTTACGACTTGTCGTATACTACAAATCACACCGTGTAAATCGGGCTTTAGAAAATCGTTCGAATGATTGCAGTTCATGCATGCATTGTATCCACAAATGTTTTTCCCTTTTTTTGCTTTTAACATGCTGAATTTGTTCGTAATTTAGTTCGGAGTTAGTAACCATAATGCCTAAATTAAGGGGCTGATCACCTAAAAGAGGACCAATCACATTAGACTAGCACTTTTAAAATGTCTCATTTTTATAGAAAGCACTTTTAGAAAAGGGTGGAACCCCACCTAACCCAGCCTAGTGGTCGCCATTGAATGCAGTTGATGTTTTTAAGTCATTAAGACTTAATTTCCACGATATGTTTTTTTAGCAGCAATTATATCCATTTTCGGAGTTATCAACTTTTGTCAAAGTGTTTTGTCAACTTTCACTGTTTGATATAAGCAGATTTTTTTATTTATTTTTTATTCACGGTGAGATATTTTACATGACTGTTTAAAGTGGATGATAAGTGACTTTCTGCTCACAGCTGTTCTTTCCAAGTTATTTTTGATTTTTCTAAATTTTCTTATTTCATTGTTCCTGTTTTTTTTTCCTTCTAAAGTTTTCTATCTGATTTTTCCTTCGTAGTGTTAATGATATTTTTCATCTACTTTAGCTATAACTTAACTGTCATTTTTAGAAATACTTTCTGCGGGTAGTTTTTGTGATAGATCCGTAACTTAATAAAAGCGAATAAAAAAATGAAATTGCGTGGATTTTTTCCTTTTTAATTTAGCTATACTGTCTAGGAGAGTATGTCCTTGTATAGCATAGCTTGATCTATACAAATGAAATGAAGATCGAAGTTAATTATGTTGATCATTCGTTCTTTGTTTTCACCAGTCCTAGAGAGTCAATCTATTATTCAGTTGATTCAAAACCACGTGACCAATCATCAGCTTCGATTTAAATTGAAATGTTATTCATTTTGACAACATTTCATTTTTCAGTCTATTGAATTCTATTCATTATCCACGTGATCAATTAGCAACTTCGGACGATCAAGCATGAACTGAACAGCAAAAATGGAGTACATTTCACAACTCCCTATCCGATAAATCATATCAGCTTATAAAAAGGTATCACTATTTCGAAAACAAAGTTTATTAAGTAAGCGATAGAACTGGCCCGATGTCCACTGATTATTGTTTCAATATTCAGTCGAATCAATATAAATCACAGCGGGTCGTGTAGCATTAGTAATACTAACCTTCTGAGACAAACGCAAAGACCACTTAGGACTTGAAATAGATAGGTGCATGTAAATGGCTAGCTAAATTACGTCTTAGGCTCAAAGCCAAACTACAATAGAAAACCCTGAAAGGATAGCGTTATACCCGTGAAGTGTAAATTAAGATCCCTTGGGGTTTTCTCATTGTACAGCAGGTACTTCGAGGCTAAATCAAAATATTTAGATTTGGTGATGTAAAATTAGTGCGAGCCTTGGTTCGTCACTATTAAGCCGCTTGGTTGTTCTTCGACCTTCTCTATTTCTCGCGGTACGTCGTCGTGTTGAGAACTCTTCACAAAGGTATGTATTATAGAATTCTTCTCGGCACCGTTACTGCACCGTTTCTTATTCAAATTTTGATAATTCAATTCTTTCGATGATACTAAAGTTCTTGTACTTGGTTTAGTAATGGTTTATTGTGTTTGTGTTCAATTGCTGACTACGTCGATCTTGCTTTGCGTTGCTAGTTTAACACTACGTTTTCCCATGATTTGCGTCGGATTCGGGCAATTGCCCAATAACAATTTGATCTTTAAAAACAAATTACTGCTATATAATGAGACTTTGTAATGATTTGTAGTTGTTTGAGTTCATTTGCTTATGATCTTGATTAGCTAAGTCTAAACACAATCCAGCTTTTATTTACAGCTTATAAAAGCGCTGACATTTATCTATATATCCATAGTTAGTAAACCAGGCGATGTATATTTGCTTTCATATCTAGCGATACGTAAGTTCACACTTTTTTGGGGCAAGTGAAAATGTTTATATGTTCATTTGCCAAATGTCCATCGGCTTGTTTAACACGAACGCTTTTATCAACATATCTGTAATACAACTCATTAACTTTTCGATTTATCATAGTTAATATACCATACATAATTCCACTATATTAACTATATATTTATCGATCGATATATCTGACATCTTTAGTTGTTTGTAGTTTAATGTTGTTCCTGGATCCATTTCGGCGTTGATATCTAAAAAGTAGTTAATGTCAAATTAGTCTATGTTAAAGCGAAGCGCGCTCTAGTGTGCTCTTAAACTTGAAAGGCGGCGGATATTCTCAAGTATTTTCCCCCATACGCATAACTAAAACACTTGAATTAATTTACTTTTGGTTTGATATCTATGAACTTTAAAGTTGTTCTCCGGATAAGATTAATATTGCACACACCCGTGCTGCGTAAAACCAGGATAAACAAGTAGTCAAAAAAACAGCTATTAATAACAACGAAAAGTTTCTTTCAAAAACACTTATTATAAGATTACCATTGAGTAGATTATTATGATTATTAGCGGACAAATAGTAAGTGGTTGTTTGGTTCAAGTGTAGAGGTTTATTTCATTTCGCTTCCGCGTGTTTTTTCCTTCGTGTCCGGTGTATTCTCCACTTTGTTATATCAGGTAATGTAAATTCACTTCTTGGGGCTGTACCAGGCATCGCTACGACAGTTAATTAAACAGAACACACTGCACAACCCGTTGTATACTTCACTGGTATTTCTATTATCACATCTGGTTTCAAACACGCAAAAATATCAAGTTTGGGCTGTGGTACTTGTAATTTTTTGGCAACATAACGGCTTTTTAATCTCATAAACGAAAAACGTAATATTTGTGACAAAAAAATTCGGGGATAACAAAAACATTGGTCAAATTGCACGAAACGATAAGAGGAAATCCAATGAACTTAAATTCCGTATTTGAATTATTAGTTGTGTTGTAAATGTGTGTACTTTCCGCTTTGTAAATTGTTACAAAAGTTTCAATTTTTTATTGAAGTTTTGGAAGTAATTTTGTCCTTTCAATTAACATGCTTTTTGCCGTTTTTCCTCTTTTATCTAATTACCAATTTTCCATAATTGATTTTCATTTGAAGTCAATATTATGTAGTTATTAAAACAGACCTGGCGTTTTTTGTTCATTTGTTTGCTTTTTTACAAAACAGGGACTTTTCCTCTGATTAAAAGTAATTGAAGCTTGAAGTGTGATTAGTTACACAATATCTTTTTTTTACGAAATAAAATCGCTTTTCTTTGTATCAAGATGGAACAACATTGAATTGTCGTTTTCTTCTTCTACTTTAGTATCCTTCTTTTACTCTAGTTTTCTCCTTTTTTTTCCTTCTTCTTCTTTTTGGCCTTTTTGTTCTTGTTCTTTTCAAGTACTTTTAAAACTCAAAACCGGAGGTTTTCTAGTCTTCCTTGTCAAATCGAAGCCAATTGAATCTATAAACGTCTTTTATATTTAAAAACAATCTCGCCTGAAATTATCAATACCATGAAATTATTCCTTTGAAAGAAATTTTGATTTTCGGAATTTCATAACACAAAATTGGTGTCGAGAACTTGAAACTTGAAACGAATTTTAAATTTTCGCAATAATTTTTATCTAGCTAATTGCAGTGTCTGAGAAATCGTGGATTATCAGTATCAAAAAGTAACGTTTTAATTTTGAAAATAATTGAAAGTTAATGAAAAGATTTGAAGGATCTGTATGCACCCTTATTCTACTATTTTTTTTTTCGATTTTAGTTTATGCCATCAATGGATTTCTTTGTAAAAGAATTGTACATCTTCAATGAGAATATACAATCTTTTGTTTGTTCACTTCATAACCAAAAATGCTTGCTAAAGGATTTCTATATGTTGTTTTATTTACTTGTCGTTTATTGCCAAGACGTTTCCCTACTAGCTAATAGCCTCTCGTTTGTGACTGGCCTTGTCAGGAAAATCAAAAAGTTATATATTTCATCACATCACTTTTTCATTAAAAATTTGCCCATTGAATTGATTCTTGGCTGCCTGACCATTACTCGGCCATTTAGTTAAAACTGCAAACAATAGGATTAACTTTTGTCATGCTATTGGTTCTATTACCGCCATTATGTTGAGAGATAAAAGATCACTTTTTATCCATTATATGAGTTTGTTGTTCATTATTTCCTGCATTCCAAGCACAGTTTGACTTTTACATATAATTGACTCGAGGTACTCACAGTTCATTTGATCCTAAGTTGGATTCTAGTTTTATGCTCTTTAAAAACCCACTCACTTAAATGGGATTAAAGAACATTTGCTCATTTCTAAAGCAGCAATTTCACTTACTTTAAGTAAAGAGTTGGTCATGACTGCGAGATTAGACCCTCTTGAAGGAAACTACTTTATGATATAGTTCGTCATTCGTAATGTCCTCGCCACTTTTCGCTATTTTTCAAGTCATCTTTTGCTCTTAGCTACTTCCTATAATTACGAATAGTGATTCGAATATATACTTGAGGGCTTTTAGGCTTTTTTGTTTTGTTCTTGTGTCAACGGACCTAACTCCTATGTTTGTTGCGGATCCTGCGTCAGTGTTGGCCACTCCGACTAACAAAATCGTGAGTTTTGGAGCTTGCATGTTGTTTTATTTTCTTGGTTCCTCTTTCTACGCATCTTTCTATTCATAACCTACTGATTCCAGCGTATATTTACCTTCTATAAAGAGGAAATCACGTTAAATAAACAGGAAAATCGATTTTTCGCATTTACCCGGGAGATTTGGCACTGAAATCTTGAGACCGGGAGATTTGTCCCAAAATGTGGAGACTCCCGGGTTATCCGGGAGAGTTGACAGCCCTGGGGCGTGTACGTCAGCAAAAAAAAAAAAAAACAAAAAAAAAAAACGACCAAGTGAACCACTCTCCACTCCTCGAAGAAAAAATATAACCTTTTTTGCCTTTTGTTCTTAGTTGACATTGCTGATATGGCGTCGCTTTAACACACACTTGGACAACAGAGTGTATGACATCTAATAGCAAAAATACTATTTTGAGATTTAGGGATTTAGGAGACTGTGAAAGAAACTTGAAATAAACATCAATCGAGCCTAGCGTCAGTTATTCAGCTTGTGATGGCTTCCTTTTAGTTAAATCTTCGAATGCAAAAGTTGATGTCGTTTTTGTTTTAATCACTTCATTGCCGTTTCTAACCCCACTTTTGTAGACACTCGTCTGCATCTTCATGATTGATGACAAAATGTATTATTGAATAGGGGCAATAAAGGAGTTTCCCAGAATATCATGATGACGTATTGTTTCCATGGTTTCAATGCCATTCTAATTTTCTTGTACCCCCTCACAATGATCCTATTAAATTATAAGTACAAAAATTCCTTGTGTTGATTGTGTTCAAGCCTACACACACACTGAAGTGAATCAAAACACTTCACACATTATTCTAAAACTTCAAAACCTTAAATAGATGTTGATGATGTCATATTTTCAGGTTAAGAATTAGCTAGATCTCAAGTAAGTCTTAAGCTGACTATATTTGTTTTCTAGAAAGTTTGGAAATCGAAGTCTCGTTTTGTTCTTTTGTAAAAGATTAATACATTTTATGAACTTCAAAAAATGATAAGTGTATTAAATTTTTTAGTGTACGTATGGCTTTAACAAAGAAAGTTAAACAGAAGAAAAAGTTGCCGGAATTAAAAACATGTTGCTTATTTTATTGCCATATGATAATTTCGTCAAATGAAAAGTAAAAAAGATCATTTTGTTATATCTCCTATTTTTCGTATTCAGAAATCTCCTCAGTTAAAAAAGAAGAAAAGCTTGCGGTGCCAACATTTCCTAGAAAAGAAGATGACATTTCCAAATCCGGACATTAATTGCATTAGTTGATAACAAGTCTTCACTCTTGTCCTGTTTTGTTCATTATAGTGTCATATAATGGCATCTAAAAACGTTCTTTTAATGGCGTATATTCCCTTGGATATTGTCCGTAGTATAAAATACAAAAGTGATGCAAAAACACCCTTATCTCACAAGGCCACACTAGCTTTTCATAGACCAATCCTTTTACATGTCATTATCGCTAAGTCATAGGCCTTTCAGAAGACACTAATTACGATAGGACTTCAAGTACGACTGACATGAATAGAATAGCCATAGATATTGCTAAGATGCTAAGTACTTTCTTTGTGGCTTACCCTAAGGGTTATTTTAATTCGCTTCAGTGGTAAAAGCTTTTCTCATTAGTGATATAGTGGCCATGAGAGACTCATATAGATATATATATACATTATCAATTCTTGCCGCGAATATTTCACCTCTTTGGGCCACTCGTATTAATGGGGACATCATCAAGCATTATTGTCATTAACGTGGTCGTGAACCCCCTTGAGACAAAAAAGCTTTCTTGAACACTTTTTAGCTGGACTGATATCAGATGCATTTAGACAGCCAACAAAACAACTGAGTAACAACTGAAGGCGTTCAACGGCTGCTGACCTATACTTTGTTTACTGTAACGTTTGACTGAAGAAACTTTTAGTGATCAAGAGACTTTCTCAATTTTTACAGCCGGATTTCTAGAGCAAGAAAACTGAAAGATCGCACTTTTGAATCAAGAAAAGTTAATGAGTTTGATTTCTTCGTCGCTACGGTAAGATCAGTTGAACATGATGAATGAATCGATGAAAAACTTAGCATAGATTTGAGCAGTCGGTGAACTATTCTTAATAGTTCTAACAAAACGTTCAATATAATCAGTCGTTATAACGTAATTCTGGGTAAGCTTTCAGTCTTGAAAATGACTGTCTTTTTACGTATATTTGATGTTTAGGGATTCTGTGTACATCAATTGAATCAGTGATCGGTAGTTTGACGTAAACACATACACCGGCTATGTTCACAGTTGACTATAATGTTCAACTCTTCTTATGAAAAAGTGTTCATCCCTTTTTCTTTACAATTCATGCCTTTTGATGAAAACTGTAGGTTTTTATTCTTTAAGTGTCGGTGGAAATTGTTATCTTAAAATATAAAAGCTTTTTTGCATTTGAGCTGTCTAGGAAGTAAAATTGAACACGCGATTAGTTCATTGATTCGAATAGTTTAATAACGCATTTGAGTGAAAGAATAAACTTCTTTTGATAGAAAAAAGGGGAGACATTTCTAAAAGGCAGTAATTACGTTAAAAGATTGTGTTCTTCGAATCAAAACTTATTACGCTTGCTCACAATGGCATTGATTATCGAACCACTAGATCGCACACACTTTAGCTATAGTGGTAAAGACCAAAGTGATTTGCAGACCAACCAATCACAGATTAGTAATGTTCAATTAGCTTTTAGTGTCAGCCATAGTAATTAAGCATCTTGTTTACACATTCTCATTAATGATCGCATTTATGTAAATACTTATTTTCGATTGATTTAAGTTTCAAATTCGCCTCTAAAAATGCTCCAAAGTGCCTTTTAGTGGTTTTAAAGGTTTTATTTACAATACAATAGCCAGAGGGAGACTTGTTTGCGGGGTTTTCAGATAGGTATGATCAAACGTTCGAATGATCATCAATCGTTCCATTTATTAACGTTCCATTTAGTTGAGCAATCGTTCCATTTGATCAAAAGTTCCATTAACTTGATGAAACGTTTCATTTATTTGATGAAGCGCTCCATTTGTTGATCAAACGGTCCATTTACTTGATCAAATGTTCGACAATTTTGTTGATCTAACGTTTTCTTTGTTGATTATATTGTTCCATTTACTTGATCGAACGTTCCATTTAGTAGGCCAGACGTTCCAATTCATTTATCTGGCAAATTGTGATCAAAGGTTCGATCCACGCGACCTATATATGAGAGTAAACATCCATTATTGTATTTGTTACATCATGTAACTGCTTGGCAAGCTGTGCGGCTTTTATCTTTACTCGTTACCGGTAGTGAGGCAAAGTAATTAGCGAGAATGTTCATTTTAACACCACTTGATATGACCAACATGCTTTGATGCTATTATGGTATTGTGTTGTCGCCGACCATTAATACGCCCATTAATATGGCTTCGATTAGCGCCACTCTCCTATTGGACAGACAGACAGATGCACTGATTTCACAGCCAACTTAATTTAAAGTAAACGAACTTACAGAATTTGAAAGATAGAAAAAAAGAGAACGTGAGCTCAGTCAGCGTGAGCGGCTGGCGTACAGACGGACAGAAAAAAATGAATGCACGCTAGAACTGATGGTAATAGAAGAAATAGTCGAACACGCACGGCGTCTGAATAGCAATATCTATTGGATAAATCACTATCCATAGGATAAATTACTATCCATAGGATAAATCACTATCCATAGGATAAATCACTATCCATAGGATAAATCACTATCCATAGGATAAATCACTATCCATAGGATAAATCACTATCCATAGGATAAATCACTATCTATAGGATAAATCACTATCCATAGGATAAATCACTATCCATAGGATAAATCACTATCCATAGGATAAATCACTATCCATAGGATAAATCAGTATCTATAGGATAAATCACTATCCATAGGATAAATCACTATCCATAGGATAAATCACTATCCATAGGATAAATCACTATCCATAGGATAAATCACTATCTATAGGATAAATCACTATCCATAGGATAAATCCCTATCCATAGGATAAATCACTATCTATAGGATAAATCACTATCCATAGGATAAATCACTATCTATAGTATAAATCACTATCTATAGGATAAATCACTATCCATAGGATAAATCACTATCCATAGGATAAATCACTATCCATAGGATAAATCACTATCTATAGGATAAATCACTATCTATAGGATAAATCACTATCCATAGGATAAATCACTATCTATAGGATAAATCACTATCTATAGGATAAATCACTATCTATAGGATAAATCACTATCTATAGGATAAATCACTATCCATAGGATAAATCACTATCCATAGGATAAATCACTATCTATAGGATAAATCACTATCCATAGGATAAATCACTATCTATAGGATAAATCACTATCCGTAGGATAAAATCTATAAAATGTGATGTAGTGGATCACTTTTATTTTGTGGATCACTTTGTCCAGGCTTCGTGCATCTGACCACAGACCGGAATCGACAAACACACAGATACACACGCAGACAGACAGACAAAGAAGATACATACCCAAAAAGCCATAAATGTGAAAAAAGACAAACATGCGTGCTCTGACAAAGAGAAAGGGAAATTCAAAAAATCTCAAATGCAAAACATTTTATTATATATGTAACATGTAGAACCGATGAACGGCTAAAAGACCAGCCAGCGCTTAGAGTGTCAGACCGACGGACCGTTAGACATGTGATCAAAGACAGCCCAACAGAATGACCGATAGACCGACTATTGAGATAAACAGACGCTAAACAAAGAGCGCTCTTTTGTAGGCCGACGTACCACTGAAAAGATACTAGTGAAGCAGATACTAAACAAAGGCTAGACGTCCCAGTTGAGATGCTGAGTCGTTGATATAAAACAGCAGTTCTTTATTTTAGATAGAGTTGGTCGGAATTTTTGATACGCAACTATTTTAGTTAAATTAAATTATTAATTTATTATGTAATATTAAAGAAAAAGCAAGCAGCACTATTTAACAAATATATATCATTTAAATTTATAGATCGCTTACATCAATTGTTGTATTTTTATTTTTGCGAATTGTTGTTTAAAATGAGACAGGTTTGCATTGAATGCAAGAGCTGTGGGAATCGTGGGAGCGAGTAAATGCAGCAAGCTCTCTCAACGTCCAAGGGCTAGTTGTACGATTCCTGGATAAAAGTTATCAATAGGATAATGCATTGCATCATATTTCATAGATTTTATCATATGGATAGGGATTTATTCTATAAATAGTGCTATTCAGGCCTCGTTGACCAATTGTCTTTATTGTAACATTTTGCCGGAACGTTTTTACTGTTCTAGAACAAGGAAAATAGTTGGTCATGACATGACGTGACATAGCTAGCATTTTTCGTATCTTGAGTTGTATAAGGATTAACGATTGGTATATGCAACTTCTAGATCGAAAGACCATCAGTTCTTAATTAAATCATTTTTGGGACGTTCTGTGTCAAGTGCGATTCTTGAACTTTAGAAAGAATGTTTCATCACGGAATTAATTGTAGTGCATTAATAGTTTAATATTTTAATTCATTTTTGTATTTATTTATTTATTTATTTATTTATTTATTTGTTTGTTTGTTTGTTTGTTTGTTTGTTTGTTAATTTATTTATTTATTTATTTATTTATTTATTTATTTATTTATTTATTTATTTATGTAATTATTTATTTATTATCGTTTGAGATCATTCAAGTTTTATTATTTTTGTTTCTATGAACTATTTTTATCTCCAAAAATTATCATTATATTTTTATATATACTATCTTTTGTTTCGCCAATTTTTTTAATACTGATTTTAAATAAATCATCAATTATTTTTCTTACTGAATTTTCCATTACAATTTTTGCTATGTCAGTTATTTTATCAACCAATTATTTCTACAGTGGTAAATAACTAGTCGTCCCATACTTTAACCGAAAACAAACTTCGAGAATATTCTTTTTCCTTTTAAGGCCAATTACTATCAAAAGGTTTTTCATTCACTTTTCATAATCTACTTGAACTGAAATTAAAACATCCATAGCTACATATTAAAGTCTGTCTGATAATTCATCAAGCGGAGTTTTAATTAAATTGAATGATATTTATTACTTTTTTAATTTAGACTCAAATTTGAATTTGTTTAATTGCAAATCAGTCGGATAGCGGAGACCTATATGCTATTGAAATAGACCATTTTGCATCAATTGTTGTCTACTCACTGAATGTCTTAGTAAAATTTGCATCATTGACTCGAAACATTCAGCAATATTGATCTATATTTAACAATTTTGAAGGAAATTTCCCACGATATTTTAAAGTATTCTTTTCTTGTTGCATTTAAGAACCGTAAATTTAATTTAATTAAAATATAAAAAAACTTTAAATTTATATCAGTTTAATTAAAATTTCAAACGATTCCACTTTAAACCAAAAAATATCCATTTTGATGAATCAAAGAAGAAGTTTCTTTTTTTTAATGAAAACTTTGTAGAAGGCAGTAAATATCCTAAAAGTTTCTCAGATTTTTAAGTATTGTTAGACTTTTAGAATGTTTTTATTTCAGTGAATTCTAATAATCATTTTTATTAGTGATATTCTAGTGTCTTCATATTTCTGGCCAAAAAAAGCGAGCTTTTTTATCTTTCCATTTTGAAGTAAGGATCCATTATTTACAAAGCTAAAGAAACAATTTGCTGTAATCTTAAGTACATTTTAGAAGTTATGTTTAACAAAGATAATTTTCTTTTTTCGTTAAAATGTTAACAAAAACGAAATTCTAGATTTGTATATTTACAAAGCTGCAGCCATAAATTTAAGTTTCACTGTTAAGATTGGAGCTGTTGAAAAACTCCGACGGAGGGATCGAAAGTGTTCGAAACATATGTGATTTTTTCCAGATTTTTCTACTTTAACTATGATTTTGTTTTATAATAATACTTCTTTCCAGACTGAACTTATTTCAGACAAGTGATGAAATATAAATAATAATGTTGCCATCGAAATCAATTCAGTGTTTCTCAAAGTTTTACAAAATCATATACTTTTTTTTCTCAAAATCAGTCTAAAAAAAGAATCGAAACGACAAAAAAGTTCAAGCGAATAAATGAATGGGCGTAACAGTTTTATTTCATTTCAACACAAAGTTTATCTTGTCTGAATTAAATACAGTATTGGCTTCATTTTTTTTTTTACCCAAACATAGCTTTTCTTTGTGTGTTGTATTAAAGAGGCGTTGTTTATGAAGTTTATTTCTATAGTTCATAATTAGAAAACGCGCCAGCAGTTTGTGCGAGTTCTTATACAAGGTTGGTTATTATTTGTTTCTAGTATCGAAAACTCTATCACCAAACCATCTCAGTCATTCAATTGTTACACGAAGACAAAAAAAACAATGAATGTCGTATCCTGCCTTGATTTAATGTGCAAAATTAATTAAGCTCCTGCCTTCGTGGGAGAGAAAGTATATATTTTTTGATTCAAAAATGTTCATTGTAGACTACGAACTTGGACGCTATTAAATTCGGTCATAGCTGTGATGAAAGGCGAGAGAATTCAATTGCGCAGTACGAAAGCTGTTGGGGTTGGTCGTTATTAATTGTAACATACCTTGCCGTCAGTAATGTAACATGCTCGTGGTAATCGATTAAGTAACGAACATTTACATGCCGCGATTGAACCGAACTTACTGCGCACATTTAAAACTACTTCACTCGCGCTACGAAAGAGTCAAAATTTATTTCATTTTTCATTGTTTATAAACATAACTAATTCCCCCTTTTTCTCTTAATAAAATTGTTGACTAAATTACGGATTGAGATCAATTAGTTTTAAGTAAATTTCATGAGTTTGTGCCGTGCGGCGAATGCTTTGCTTAATGGTTGGTTAGTTAATTAAACTCCAACGACCTGCTATGGTGTCTTCTGATATTAATCATAGTTAATTAGGGAACCCTGTCGATTCGGGTCGTCTATGGCAAGACTGTTTTCACTCAATCCTGCTGAGAGAACTTAATCGATTTTCCTTCTTTAGTTCTTGCATTTGATATTACTTTGAAACTTAGAGAAAGATACACTGTTGAAAGTATCACTTTGTAACCAGGAATATTCAAGGACGAGAATACTTAGAACACTTCCCCCAAGTAATGCGAGTTTTAAAGTTCTTTTTAAGCCATTTCTCGCGTGAAACATAATGAGTGATCATGTTTTTTTAATCCCTGTGAAAAAATCCCCGGCATGAGAAAACTTGTTGTGAATAGACAAAGTACAGTTAACACGCTGCATGGCCTAAATTCTTAGCCCATCATCTCCAAGGTTCGCTGTGTTTTGTAATACTTGCTGATGTGGTTGGGAGTCATATTCAACAAGTGAATGCGTGTCACAGCGATGGCTTCTCACTTCCTAGCAACCGTACTCCTCACAGCGCATGCGTAACTCGCTCGATTAATTAATGAAATAAGAAGATAATAGGCTCTTGAGAAAAGGCAAACATCTCTATTGCTTGGCTAATTAGTGTTGGAATTATTCTAGATTTAATGAGTTGAGCGTAATTCATGCCTCAGGGGCTATGTTGATATAGTAAGCTTTCATATATCGGTGTTTAGCGTTCTGGCTGTTGATTGGCTGACAAGTCTTTTGTTTAATTTAGTATGGACAGATGTTCACTAGATAATTTGTTCGGTTGTGTTAATTGCACTCCGTTTACATCCAATTGTGTCAGCAACAAATAAGCTTTTGAAGCCATTCATAGTTCAATAAATTGCTTTCCCAGTAGTTGATAAAAGACAATAATTGACGGGGGAGTGTAGCTTTAGTGTGAGTATCATTATCACCAACAACGGTCTAATTTTCTTTTCGTTTCTTATTAGAACTAGTTTTATAACGTATCGTGTATGATATAGCAAAGTATCATTGTCAATAACGACGTTAAAATATCTCCTGCGTAGCTCAGTACATGTAGTTAGTGATTCTTTGTCTTGTAGGTTTCTATCCCACTGGGATAAAAAATAGTCTATTCACTAGAATGAATAGTTAGTTTTTCAAATCCTTTTCTTTGAGCGCTATCAACAAGACAGCCTTTCTAGAAGTCCTACCGGCTTATTAATTGCAGGCCTGGTTGGTTGTACGGCTTAATTAAAACCATCAAATAAGATTGTATGTGAGACAGCATAACACGCAAAACGCTGTCAACGATACGTCAAAATGCGAACAACAATTTGCCATCAGAATGATTAAAGAGTGTCGACCAATCGTAGCGCGTGTTTGCCAGTCATTGATAGCAACATCACATAGTCGATGACATTTAATTAGAGTGTGCTCATTTAGAGGTTTGTAAATGATTTGATTCACGATTGATTACGGTCCATCGTGCTGTCAGTTTAGAATTAGTCACAGATCAAACTCGCCAACAAATGAAGCAACGTCGACTTACACTGACTCTACTTCACGTTCTGTAGGTCGCGCAACAACTTCACTGTTAACTACAACTTTACAACTACAAGAAACATCTAACACTAGTCTATACGCTAAATGAATATGGAAGATCAAATTACGAATACAGGTAAGGTTTTCAATAGTTTTTTATGCTTGTTATTGCTCACGGGTCGTCCTCAACAACGCTGTGTACTGAATTAGATTGCAAAATATTATTGTGGATTTGTTTTGGATGAATATTTTTATCTCTAGACCGTGACAGTCCATCTCAGTAAGAAAGTATACTTGACTCACTATAAATGACTGTAATTCCAAGTGTGAGCTATGAAGCTATTTTATTTCAGTTATTTGTCTGAAATGGTTCTAATTGCCTAATGTCGATGAGTGACCATTTCATCGCATATAATTCAAACCATTTGCCCATTGTATGATCACAGGTCGTGGACAAGGAATGAGGATTTGTGCTGGATGTGGAGAGAAAATAATCGATCGTTTCTTACTACTAGCATTGGATAAATATTGGCATGTAAACTGCTTGAAATGTTCATGTTGCGAAGCTCGGTTGGGAGAAATTGGAAAGTCATGTTACTCAAAAGGAGGAATGATTCTTTGTAAGACAGACTATGTACGGTAAGAAAAGTAGTTTCGACAAACTTCGAGCGCGCTACTTCGTGGTTCATATATGTAGATCTATGTTTAATATCGCTTCAGAGCTTGGCTATTGTGGTACTTGTACAGTACTTTTAGCTTTGCACGTTTCGTGATGTGTGTTTCAGTTCAACTTAATAAGATTTCCTTATTGTATACCTCACTTATATAGATCAAATTTCATTTTTAATCTTCATTCCATTTCATTTTATTCCGATTCTTTCATTTCAATTCCGAGTTGAGTGCAGATACTGTTGGCTGTTACTCGCGAAAAATGATTAGTTTTTACGTACCGGGACTTGATTTCATTAAAAAATGTAATATCTTTTCATAAGCAGTCACCGGGGTTTATGTATTAAATGTGCTTCAATATTATCCAGAAAAAACAATTACATCAGGAGATCGACCACAGCGTCTTAACGTGGTTCCCTAGACGAAATTACGAAAACACGCTATGGCGAAAACAACCAAACCGATGCGAAAAAATAAACTTGGATTTTGGCTTCTGTAAATTAACGAGTGAAGTTCAAAGTTTTTAGTTTGAGATAAAATGTAATGGAAAATTGAGTCAAAATTGGCTGCAATGTCTGTTTGCTCTGGTTGACACGAACTGTCCCTCGTTAGGTTTTTAATCAATAACATTTTTTAATATCTTTGTGTTGTCCAATTTCGACTGTTTAACATCAATGACAAATTAAGGCGACACTTTGAATGGCTGTGTGAAAAACAGTTTGAAGCTATTTCAAATATTGGTTTTCCATGCTTTTATCTTTAATTACTTAGGGCATATTAAATCCTATGTCATTAGATGTCCATGTGGGCGCTCATGTTTCTATATTTTTTCTTCTTGCAGATTATATGGAACGAGTGGAGCATGCGCTGTTTGCGCCAAGTTAATTCCTGCAACTGAACTAGTTATGAAAGTTTTGGGCAAAGTTTATCATCTGCACTGTTTCACTTGTACGACATGTCACAACCAGCTCGTATCAGGAGACAGATTTCATGTAGTAAATGGTAGATTATTCTGCGAAAACGACGATCCGAATTTATTGAAACACATCCATGCTGCAAAACAAACGGTAAGCTTGATGACAATGTCTTTAATATTCTTCATTTGTGAGGTGTATTAGGTATTTAGTTTTAATATCAAAAGGCTTTGGGCTTAAGCTAATATTCACCAATATACAGTCGTCAATCTTGACATGTTCAATTCGTGTTTGTGGGAAGTGTAAAGCTTGCATTGTCCTAAAATGTCCACACAACGTTGTTTCATTATGGAATGGGGCTTTCACGTATACCAACTTGACAAACAACTAATTATTTTTGTGGCTGTTTGTGATTTTGTTTGATTGCATACTCAAGCTATCCATCAGCTCGCTTTCATTTTCTTTTGAAAAGCACGCTGAAGCAACGAGGTCGAAATCATGGCAAACGAAGAAATGCATTAAAATAGATAGACTACTTGATGACGAGCAATTTAAAACGAAAAAACTCACTAATATGAAGATTTAAGTTTCAGAACAAAATTACTCTGTGGAATGGCGATAAGAACTTTAAAATGAAATAACTAAATGCAAAATGAAATAACTACACTGTTCGAATGACAAATTATGAATGTAGTAACAAAACTAAAATTGTACGACGAAGTGAAAAGAATGAGAAATGAAATAGCGAAATGCCAATGGCAAATTGGAAGTGAAATACATAAACAGAATGGCAAATCAGACAAATTAAACTCAGTACATTTATTTCTCAAAAGTGTGAGTGGCTTTTATTATGTCGCTAGTTTGACTGTGATTTCCTGCTTTATACACTAAGCTAATCGATCTAAAATTAAGTACAGCCGAAAAAGGGGGCTAGTACAAAGTACATCTAATGGACTATTCTCTAATGGAACACTTTTTGCTGTTCTATATTGCCTACTATTCAAACTCTCTCAAGCGGCAGGAAGTCATTAACACGCTTTTGAGAAAATGTATTGAAAACTTGAGAAGAAACGTTCCCAGTTGTTAAGCATTTTAGTAGTAGGCAATTTGACTGTAAAGATACTAAAATAGAACCAACGAGGTTGTAATTATCGTTTTAGAACTAAATTACTCTTAAAGAAGGTAAAAGAGAATTATCGAAAGAGAGAGTTGCGCTCGTGCGCGCGTGTCAGAATATTAAGAGGTAGCGATTTTCCGAACCATTTAAGATCGTTTTAGCTTTTAAGTGTAGTCTAAATGAGTTATTTATTGGCTTTACGTTTTGCTAGTCATCTGATTTCAAAATGGACAATTTATAATAATATGGCATAGTAGCTCTTAAGTAACGCACTTTTCAAAGTCGATTTCCCCCTTGGGCAATTGGAAATTTGTATGTTCATTAGAGGCCGGTTGTGACCGACTAAAATGCCTCAAATCTTATTCCAATAAAAGGTTTTAAAACACTATGTATTAGCTAGCAGGAAGCACAAACAGACAAATAAACGGCTTTTCTATAGTAATTTCACTGTTTTCATCTTGAAAGAAATGGTAAATGGACAGTTGATTAGCTTGTTAGACGCGTGCGCCATTTCCGACTTAACTTTTGGGTTTTTTAAAAAATACAAAAAATATCAATAAGTGTTATTTTAAAGTCAGTGAAAACTATAATTTCGCTGGAAAATATTGGAAGAACGTATATTTAGCTTGCCATGATCTTTTTGTTTATGAAATTTGTGCCGTTCTGTCAGTTTGCTTTGCCATTTTATAATTTTTTTTGGTTAAATATTTATTTCAGCTTTTGTCATCAGTTGATTGTGCATTAAATTGCTGTATTCTATAACTGACTCATCTCAACTTCAAATTGGTTACAAATTGTCATCATTGTTTTGCTTGCATTTTACTTGTTTTTTGTTTTATTTCAGCATATTTTATATTTTTTCATCTTGATTTTTCTATTGTTTACATTTTGTTACTTTAGTCTACTTCAGCATCTTTTTCAGTTTTATTTAAATTCATGCAATAATATTTTGATAGTATTATTGTAACAACTTTTTGTTATTTCTTTGTTTCAACCGTAACATCATCAATTCTGACAATGATATTGATTTTAAATCTGTTTTCTCTGAAGTAACGGCACGTTTACCGTTGCTTTTATTGCATGCACAGACATTGTTGCTTGCCCTAGGCCAAATTCGTTTATTCTCTAGCTACATTTTCAACACAACAGTTTGATTTCTCTATTTATAAATGTTCCAGTGTATTTCCGCGGAATTTTTATGCCTGTCCTCAAAACGTCCCTTATTCTCATAAATTTCTTTTTTTCTACATCTGCAGTTAATTAATTTTATTCGTACACTGTTAGATAAGTAAAATGGCGAATTCCCGTTCTACATCCTGTTTCAGGACCCATACAGCTATTCTTGAAAATGTTGTCCTGTTAAAATACTGATTTAGCGAATAACAATGTGTATTTACGTTGCATATCTCAAGTTTTCAGTTTTGTTGTCTTCAATACAAAGCTGCACATATTTTATAATTACACAGCTCGTCTTAATTGTGCGATGAAGTTTTTTTTATACATTTTGACTCAACATTTCATAAAAAAATAAAAAAATAAAAAGATGTGCAAACTACGACTCTTTTATTCGCTAAATCAGTATTTCAACTGGACAACAATTTCAAGAATAGCTGTAGTAACCAAGAACTAAAAAAAACAAGCAATAAAGAAAAACGAATAGAAGGAAACAAAAAATCAAAACGAAAGAGAAAAACAAACAATGACGTGAACTTGAAAAAAGCAGATAATAAATAAAGCAATACTAAAAAAGCAAGTAAAAAAGGCAAAAAGATGAGAAGTAAGAATACTATAAACGTGAAATTGGTTATAAAAAGCAGCCTTCGTCAAAGTTTCTTGCTTTTGTTACTATTCACTTTTCTAAATTTCCTCCCCATTGAGATGGGCTCGAAGACAGGCGACATGAAATGTTGCGGTTAACAGTGTAAAAAGAGTGATTGATCTATATTGGACGCTGAATCACAAACAGCTTTATTATCATATTTAAAATAAATGCATCAGCTCTCAGAGTTGCGGTAGATTGCATAGCATTTCATCTAGTCCTTCATGTTAAAAGCTTTTAATGGTACTTTTTGAACTTTAAGCTTAAAGCCATCTTACTGCCCATTTTGTACTGCTTTCGTTTAATGGAGAGCAATCCTGTAATCCATAAGTGTAAGACGTTTTTAACAGTACCTACTTAGATCCATTAGGAATTTTTTGTCGGTCCTGAAAGCTTAAACGGAGTTTGGTGACGATTTTTTTCCCAATTTATTAATTACAAACAACGAATGAGTATGATGTTATAATTCTATTTGGAATGTGAAATTTCGAGGATGATTCATTTTTTTGTATTGAATAAAGTAGTCATTTTATCCAACAATTTATCGTTCATGATGGTTCCTGTGCACGTTTTTAGCTCTCTCTCTATTTCACTCCGCCTTTTTGCATACAGCTCAGTCCTTGCAGTCTAATCAAAAACGATGGTGTTCCTTGTTGTTTGTATTTCCTCACATCATATATGAATAAGATAATTTGTTCATTGTTCATTTACCAAACTTAAATTTCAATTTACTGCGTACTATCTCATATTCATTGTCGAGCTGACAATTCACGCGTTCTATTCTCATTTTCTCTTTCCTATACTAATAGTTTTCAGTTTCTTGACTTTCATGATGCTTGTCTTCTCGTCAGAACTGTTTTGAAAGCCTTTGAAAGCTTTGCCAGAACTGAGAAAATTGCCACGATTTTATGCCTTGAGCAGCATCCCTCAGCCCTTTTTGTATTGTGCAGCTTTTAAAAACAGCGGCGGTGACTAAACAAATTATTTATTTTACACAACAATTGACAATATCTACATTGTTGCTTACATTGCTTACTGACTGAAAACGTTTTATTTTTCTGACAAATAGATAGTTGTTCTATCCAAGACTGCCATTAGACAGCTAGATCAAGTATACTAGACAGTTGTAAAAAGCTTGTTAACAAAAAGCCCCATTACTAAATCTCTAATCCCGAACATTAGCGTAAAGTAAAGTCCACTAAGTGGTTTCCCTGACAGCCGCGATTAAACTTCACTTTCCTTTATGTTTTCACAGGTCTGCTGATAAACAGAGATTGGATTTAATTTTTTAGAATCAAGAGAGAATAAGACGCCAGGAATTCAGTATACAGTCGCTCGTCGCACACCCCTACCCCCTCCTTTCTACTACTTGAGGCAGTACGCGCGGTCGACATGATGATCCTATAAAACAGTTGACATCGATATTTCTTGCTATTTCTGGGTGTGATTGATGGAATTACAGCGCTTACTTCTTCAAAGCCATTTTTTAAAAGGCCAACCAAAAGGCATAAAGATTTATCTAAGGCTGATTATCCGAAGAATTTGCTACTGTTGTTTTCAAAAGACTCTGAGAGACCATCGTGGGAGCTGAACGGGATAATTCTTTTGATGGATTTTAATCTCCGATGGAGAAAAAAATAAATAAAAAAACGACTGATAATACAAAGAACCTCGTGTGAATTGGAGGAAAACTTGTTGATTAGATATTGTCAGTTTAGTTGATGGATTACGGCTGAACTCCTGAAAGTTGATAAAATGTAAGAAAGAGAGCGGGTTCGATCGGTTTTGACAGAAACTGAGAAAGCCTCTTTGCTGACAATATGACTTGCTTGGCAAAGAATGTTAACAATGACACCACAACAATAAGAACTAAAACAAAACTACATGTTATGATTGAAGTAGGATTAAAGCAATTTAACTAGCCATCCTATGCCAAAATGTCCGATGATTCGTGATTTCCTAGTCAGTCACTGTCAGCTTAATAAGCGTTCAATCCACTTGTTTTCTTAACAAGTCTACATGACATCTGACTAGTGAAATGCACGACAGGCTTAGTGTTAAGATTTTAAAAAGGTTTTTTTCACAACCTTGATGTATCTCATTTATTACACTAGTTGATGGTTCAAGGCTTAAGGAGTAATTAGCCCGACGTGTTTGATAAATGACAACATAAGGCTACTGGTTAATTCCACCATAACATGCATGGTATTGTTCTTCTAAAATGCACTTTAATACAGTACTTGTTCCAGGAGAAATAAATTACATGTCAATGGACGTTTTAGAGCTAACGAGTTTCAATCGAGGGTCAGGATGTAAGATTGACTTTACAAAGAATGATGATATTTCATTGTGGACATGTTACACGGTCATTTTGGTACGACGTTCAAAGGTTGCCAAACTTTAGCCTCCAAATTAATTAACTTTCTTGTGGTGCACAAGTGTATTGACAAATCTAACTCCTCCAGAAGTGACTCTCAATTCCTTCATGGCGTAATGTAAATAAACCGTTTCGTTTTTAATAAAGAAATAGCAATTAAAACTCGTCTGTATACATGAAAAGCCATCCAACACTTTGTCACTTTATCAAACAACCCAACAATAGCAAAAAAGAGAAATTATTATACATGTAAATAATTGAAAATAAATTCGAAAGTAACAAAGCAATTAAAGTTTATTAAATGTTAATGTCTATTTCCTTTCATTTTGGATTGTATTATTAGTTCTTTTCCGTTTTGAAAATGAGGTGCTATAGCCGCTTTGCGGAAAAAAATGTTTATTGATTCAATCATGTATGTTATAATTAGACTGTTTTTATTATTTCATCAGTGGGGGTTCAAGGATATTCATGCAAGTCGAACAAATTTATGGATCCAATTTCATTGAAGTACACTGAATGACCGCTACGAAAACGAATATGGCAGTAAATGCCTTCCCTTAAGAAGTTTGAAAAGGTCTTTTTCGCCTAAGATCACGCACGGAGTGTTGGCGAGTCTTTACCCAGCTGAATACCAAGACTTTTTCTAGCTCTTCCTACGAGCAAACACATTGGGTTTTCTTTCAGTGTATTATAACAGAGTCGAATCCAATGAAGCACAACAAATCAGTCTGTAGTCTAGAACTGCCCAATTTGTTTTATGAAACAAAAATGTTATTCCTCTAAAGAGATACTAAATTATCGATAAAAATGCTACTAATCATGACTAAAACATCAGTACTAAAAAAAAAATTACAGGGGGTAGGGTGAGACTTGATTTTGACATCAAATAATAACCTAACAAGGGAGGGGTGGAGACTACGTGGATCAGACTACATGTACTGTGATATCCTCAAAAAATTCGAATTTACTGCAGATCCGGTTTAGGGTAGAGTACATGATGATGGTGATAAATTTTATTACCGTGTCATATTATTTAGCTAAGTATAAGCTAATTGGGGACACATTTTTTCCCTCCAAACTTTTGACTAAGAAGTAGCGTGTAGAGGTAATTTCTCCACAAAATAATTTCAACGGTGACGTAATGGCAGCAAGTGGACATTCGTCGTAAAGTGTGGTATTGTTGAGTCGAGTTGTTCCGTTTATATTGAGTTTCGATGAAGATTTCCATGATATTATTTGCGATCTTTGGAAAATATCTAAGACACCTTGCCTGTTCTTTTACAAGCGATGCGTAATTTTATTCTTAGTATCAGTTCACAGATATATTTTTTTGCCTAACTTACTTCTCAAATTCTCCTTTCAAATTTTTTCACAAGGTGGAAGGAGCCTAAATAATAATAATAATATCAATATGGTTCTTGATTGACGAAGAGTGGGCTATTCCTGGCCTTGATCATGCTCGATATTCTTTATATTTTGATTCGTTTTAAGCAATGAATATCGAACGCGCGCGCCCGCGATTCACTGCTGGAAAGGAGACTAATAGATATCGTTTCCTAGTCAAATTGCAACCCCTCACCTCTCCCATTTCCAATTCTCTGGCAATTCCAAAATGGTTAATTTGACATCATCGTTTGGTTAGTTTTGCATGTCAATATTTAGCTTCGATTTGGGTGTTTATATTATTGTATTTGTTCAGTTGGTCGTCTTTGTGGGGGGTGTGAACGACTTGTTGAATTCAAAGGCTTCTTGATCGTCGCCTAGAGCCCGATATATGACATGCATGTTAGGCCTTCAGAAACCCATCAAACCAAGTCTAAATTAGCAAAAGTAGAATATAATAAGGTGTTCTAATAAAATGTAACACGCATATCGAACCATACCGCTGCCCCGCGGCCTACTCGTAGTCAAATAGTGATGTGGGCTCTCATTAGACACAATAATAATAATAATGATAAGAATGATGATAACCGCTTTTATTTCAACACATTAAATTTAGCAGCCGATGTAGATGGTGTGGTCGTGTATACACATACATACATATAAACGTAACATTGTTAAGAATTGCAACTGGCCAGGAGACAAACCAGGAGACAAACCAGCTGGCTATATACAAAGCATGGCTGATCAATTGTATATTGACCAAATCAGAAACCCAGACAAATACAATTTCTGTGGCCAGAGCGGGAATAGGACCATCTGTTTGCGAGACCAATGCTCTGACCACTCCCTATGCTGCATCAGACATAAGCGCAAGTGCTGTCCTCATAGAGTGAAATACGAGCAAGTACAAAAACAACGATATCTTTGATCCTTGTGATTGCGTTTATTTCACAAGTGAAGACAGCACAAGAGAAAGGTGTATGTTTGATTGCTTATATGCTTGCGTCTTTTTCACTAGTGAGGACACCCAAGAAAAATGCCTGTGCGTTTGATCACTTATGTTTGCGTCTATTACACAGGTGTGTCCTTCCTATGCAATATGTGAAGTGTGGAGCAACGGGATTACATTCTAGCGAATAGTTGATTTGATGATCATGAAATATTTAGCTATATAACTTATGCCTTTTTGTAATAAGTTTGGAAGCTGTATTGTGTATATTTGTATTTGTATTATTTGAATTGTAATCCTTAGTTTCTTTCAATGTAATTCAGCTGTTTCGATAGTAAATAAATGGGGCGACAGTTAACCAATTGTTTCAATAGAAAACCTACACTTGAACACTAGAAAAACAATTCTTTTCAGGTTAGCAAGTAAACTAAAACTCTCAAGGTGAAACAACGCAAAGGTTTTCCATGTTGAAACAAACTGTTTAGACAAACACAAACAGTCTACCAGAAACGGCTTTATTTGTTTTACTATTCGAAAATGTTGAAAGTACTTGAAATTTTACACTCAAGTTGTGTTGTTTCTTTTGGTTTTTGTAGTGTATCAAAAAACGTTTGTTGAATAAGGTGGCCCTGATGATAAAATAGGGCCATTTGAGCTCGCGCGCGCGCATCGCTTTCAATATTCACTTTTGGCGGGAAAATTTGCAAAGCTACTGCATTATGAAGAATCGACCTTTCTGCAAATTGCATCACATATTTTTCACAATTCAAAACACGATGCAATTTTTTCATATATTGAATAATTGTGATGAGCTTGCTTTGTTTTTACAACTAAAAAAATAAACAACTGAAAATGGCACATTTTTAGAAGAGTAATTGAGAAAAGCATATCGAGCTTACAATGTATATAAATTATAATGTATCGACGTAAATGAACAAAATAGTCTCTTTAAGGGATACAAATTAGCTAATATGAAATAGAGTTTTTTTATGATAATCAGGCATGATTAATTCAAACGGGTAGATTGATATATGTCTTAGTTCTGACTGGTATTTGTATGTTTTAATTTAGTTTTGTCTTGTGCGTTGGTTAACTAGGGGGGAAAAACTTAATAATATGAATAAAATGAATACAACAACAAGCCAAATAGCATGACAATAGCGTTTTGTGCTGTTTACTGGTATTTTTGGACAGATGGGAAAAGTTCATTATTGAATTCCTTAGCGTTTAAAAACAATAAACCAACTTGTAAATAAACGGCCATGAAGCTTTGAATTGAAGCTCCTTGCTTTAAATTTAAAACTCTTTTTACCATATTAGCCGTTGAAACATAGTACAAAGCGACATTACCTTTTTTTACAATTTCCATCAACTATTTTTATAGGAGATAATTGACACGCCAAAAAAACTTTTATTAAATAAAACATTTTATTAAATAAATAAATGATTATTCAAACGAATAATGGAACGCTGAATATGGGATAAAATTTGAGTCTTCAAAACAAATGAGCTTCTTTCCAGAGCAACAACAACAATCGATGTACGACAACATTGAGAAAAAACGTTCAGGGCTGGGTCCAGAAAATTTTAAAAAGCGGAGGGGGGGGGGGGGGGGGCAGTCCCAAATTTGACCAATCAAAGCTAAGAGTAAAAAGGGTTTTTCCCAAAGGGGACTAAGAGGGTGAGGATCCGTCCATGTCTTTCACTGCAGACAGTTTTATTATCACAATAACAACAAAGATTGTATATAGAATAACAAAAAATCTGAATAAATTTAGTAACAGTAACCGGCAATTTTAACATATAGTTATACACATTAAACATATATTGTAGTGGACAAAAATGATTTTTGACGGAAAAAAAACACTTCATACCCCCACTGTAAGATCAAGAGAGGATTAAAAACCATCAATAGACCAGTTTCAAGCAGTTTCATTGCTCAGGCTAAGCCTCAATTGTAGGTAAATGAACAAAACAGTCAAGACAAAACCATTGGTATTGATATTATTTTGGGATTGGTGTATTCCCGTGGGATCTACCTTGTACAAAAGAATATATCACTTTCCATCGAGGTTTAGCCTGAGCAATGCAGACCATGAAACTGGACTATTTTAAAGACATGAGACCTATTTGAATATTTGATAAAGTATCTATAGTTCGCAATTTATTCAGTATTTTTTGTATCCATCACGTCGTTTCTAAAACAATCACTTTTTCATCCTGTAATGCCCCACTTAACAAAATGATCAAATTTAAGAGACCTGAGAATTTGTCCGAAGGGCTGGGACTTAAATGCATTACTTTGCTTTAATGAAATGCTTTTTATCTGTCTAAGATTCAAATCAAGAAGACATTGTGAGACATCTAGTACAATCTTTGACAATCAGAACTAAAGAAGAAGTACACAGACCTCATCAAGGTACTCATCTTTAGGGATCACGTCTCCGTCGTTAATTCACACTGGTTTAGCGTAAACGACCCGAAAAAAATGGGTCTTCAAATTGCAAGCAGGATATGAATTTCCATTTGCATATTGCTCATGCGCAAATTAAACATTTCACACATAGAATATATTACATACCTCATTATAGATTACACAAAATAAACATTGCATTCACCACGTTTACAATGACCATAATGGTCCGAGGAGGGGGGGAAGGGGGCTCGAACCGGTGCCCCCTTTTGATTTTTAATTTTGGATTGATAATCAGTAATTTTTAGATTAGTACCCCCCCCCCCCCCCCCCTCAAAATTTCCGTATCATTTTTGGATTAGTGCCCCTCCCTCCCCCCTCCCCAATTCTGTATCAGACCTTGCATAATGCCTTCAATTAGTTATTTTGGATGCAAATAAAATCAATTGCTATTCAAGTGCAAATGATTTCAATAACAATACCGCCAAAATGAGAAGGTATTATGGGATGTGAAAGTCGATAGAGAATGGAGCAGCTTCTTGTCATATAAAGGCTTATACCCAAACCTCACGATTGATTTAAAAATGACAGGCGCATTGAGTATATTTTCCTGGAAAGACGTGATGAAAATTCAATGTTTTACAATTGCTTTTATCATACTATAACTATATTTAATCTTTGTTATTTGGCTAGGAAGGACCACTTATAAAATATAAAAAAATATATAAGTTTGAGAGCGCTTAAAAACTCAATATACAAAAAGTGCGCAAGCGTGGAAAGTGGCTAGTGATATTGAAGTAAAAATAAAAGTTTCTGAGCTCAGTAAGCTGCGATGATTTCTTGTGCGCAAGCTTGGAAAGTACAAGTGTACAAAGTGTAAGGAAGCGTTCTTGAGCGAGTAAGTAATATTGATAGCTAAGATAGATGAGCTACTTTTCGTGCTTAAAATGGCTGTTAATCCTGCATTAAAACTGTCAAAGACAAATGACTTCTGTGTGAATGGATCACATGGTACAACACTTAGAAAATGACTTACTATGACAACAATCAATTAACTAGTCTGGTAAAATAAAATCACAAACACATGAGCTGTCAAGCTGAATGAACCACTGCAAATACATATCAGAATAGAGAGAAAAAAGGGAGATAATAAAATAATAGGACAATTAAACAAAATCCAGAAACAAAATAAGAAAGAATCTGGTGAATTAGAGTGAAAAAGATAAATAAGTAATGAACGCCTCGATGTGTTTAGCCTCGATCGGTCAGTTTAGACCAAAGATTGTCATTGAACACGCTCCATGACTACACGACCAATCCTAATATGCGATATGTATAAGTACATTGTTTTTATAAAATCGTATAGTTTATTGATCAAGCGGCAAACTTAGCGCAACAAAGTGCATACGTCTATACGCATGCCCCGTGAAAGTGCGTGCCTAATTAAAGAGAAAGATTAACACGAGAAAAAGACAGTCAAACTGTCTGCAGCCATGCAGTAATGCCCTACAGTTTCAGGTTTTTTTTTATAGCAACAAATGAATTAATACTCTCACAAAAACGAGCACTTTCTAATTGCCTGATTGTAGATGACACCATATTTGCACTTTGATAATAACGACAATATCCTCTCAATGTTTTTGACATGTCAGAGTCGTATGGCGACGTTAGATCGTTGGTAATCAACAGTGAAAAATGGTTTTCCTCGTTAATGGCCATTATTCAATCAATAAAGACTAACTTTAGATACATAAATGGGTCCTCTAATGCTATTTGCTTTAAGTAAAGACTTGACTAAAAGCACGGTTAAAAGCACTGGCAGGATTTACTCATTAAAATAAAGTATAGTGAAAGTAAAGCTCTGAGTTTAAAAAAATATAAAATCTCTATTAAAAGTATTAATGGAAATATGTCAGTAATTTAATAATTAACCCCAACAAAAAACACCGATCTGATGCATAAAGACCTGGATTTGTTGCGCGTTTCTAAATTAAGTACGGATTGTACTAAATGGCAGGAGACACCGCGTGAACCATCTTTATTTAAAGAACTCGGTGAAATAACGAATTTAGTTCTTCAAACAAAATTGCATTTACCCATCCTTGTTATGCTTTCAGGATAGTGGTTTGTACGTTGTGATTGATGCAGATGCTGCAAGCCCTTGTTGTCTAGATTTCTACAAATGATTGACGGTGCTCAAGAGTCGTGCAGACATTTGACATCAACTTAAAAGTATAAATTGCCTTTCAGTCTTAAGAACTCACGCGTCATTCTTTGATTAACGGCTTTCGAAGCAATAGGACTGTCAGTGTTTGATATACATCAATCTAGTAAAGTGCCCATCTATTATTTCTGCAACTTGAGTAACTCTAAATGGTTCAGCATAGCGTTAAGGGGATGTTGCTAATCACGGTTTTCAATGTATGCGATTTCATCTTTTTCTGGCACGCCCATTCATATCAAGAACCGAGAGAAAACTCCCGGGGGAAGGGGGTACTTGATACAGATTCGGACGCGAAGAAAACTAATTTGGAAAACACTAATTGAACAAAAAGGAACGATGGCAAATGGACTAAGGCTGCTCTTGTTAATGTTATTGTTCAATCTGTACTCCGAGGAAAAAGCGGAGATTGGAAGACAAATATGAAAACAATGTCCGATTATAAGAAATGAAAGTCATAGAAACAATTATATAACCTTAACGCAAAAAGATTCGTATCTAATTGGATACGAATCTTTTTGCGCTAATACGCTACAATTGATTGGATATATATTTCTTTCATATTTCCAGTTTTCTAGCTGTGACTTTGAAATTTTTCTCTTCTTAAAATAAAGATGGTAATCTTCATTTCAATTAAAAAAGAACATTCCACGACGTACTCTACCAATTTAGCACAGTTTAAATTTAATAAAATGCCAAAAAACCGGCCATTTTTTACTGATTTTTTTAAATGTTTAGACTCAATTGAATTTCATTGCGCTTAACAGACACGCTTTACAGGAAGTACTCTAACTCTACTATCAGCACACCAATCACTCATTGTAAAGATGAATTAATAGTTTTTAGTGCAAAACCCCCACGGAATCGTCTTTTGTTCGGGTGTGTTTAGCTCTAAAAGCACACTACAACCGATGAATGGTAAATTGTTTCACGAGATATAAATACAATTTACGATGTTAAATAAAATCCAATTAAAAGAGATTGTGGTGTTTGATAAAAGCTTTCAAACCATGTCATTCCGCTCTTAATTGCGCATTATAATCTTACTATCATCAACGGCATTTCAACAAATGGCACTTTAGACCATTGCAGTGTTTACTGAGGTGGTAAGGGGTAAGTAACTTTAGACCACTTTAGTGTACACAATGTATAGATCAGGGGGAGAGGGTAGTAACATTTACTTTAAGGGCTTACTGAGGCTAGGGGGTTGGAGTGGCACTTCATTTAATAAACGATTTTGAATATTTATGATTATCGCGAGAGGATCAAAGATAATTTTTTAATATTTTCGTATTTGTTATATTTTGAGTTCGTTCCGAGAATATAACTGAGCGAGCATGCACGAAGCAGCTATGTATAGACATACAAACAAATACTGCTAATGAAAACTCGAACAAATAAATTGATTTCTGGACGTTTCTATGCATGTATAAATTGTATGTTATATTTTTTGTATGTCTTTCACTGTTTGACTGTGTGTTTGTTTGTTTATTGTCTGTTGCTTGGAAGTTTGTAGCTTAATTGTTTCGGAAGATTTATTTCAATTTCTGCCCATTAGGATGCATTTTGTCTTTTTTTCGAGAAGATTTCTCCTTTGCCATTAGGAGTCATTTTGTCTTTTTCAGCAGAGTACTCCTTTGGCCATTGAGATGCATTTTGTCTGTTTGGAAATATTTCTTCTCTTAATTTTGATTAGGGATCACCCTTCGAATGACTTCTTCTTTTGACATTAGATAGCAATGTCTTTTTAATCAACGTCAACTATAAAGCTTACATACAGCATGATCGGGCTTCTTGTGTCTTCGTCTGGGCTTCCTGTGTCTTCGTCTGGACTTCCTTTTATTCTCTCTCTAATCCACAACCAATGTGGTACCGAAAGCCAGCGTTTATTTTTCACAGGAAAACCCGGGCTCTGGCCGGGTACAAGACTGATCCACAACAAGCAAAACACGTGACATATTTGTTCATTTATTTTACTGATTAATGCATTTCAAAACTGCAACCGTACTAAACCATTCACATAGTTGGGATTCCTGTGTACTTCGAAATTTTTTTTAAAGTCTTTAAAGTGGTTATAACCCTTTGAACGAAATTTATGCAGTTAATTCTACTCATTATCAGCTTTCGAATGAGGTATATCTTAAGGGTATTCGATAAAATACGACCATATAATTATGAAAACCGGAAGAAAAATAAACCGGATATCGCACAATGCGCATGTTCGGTATATGCCTGAACGTCATTTCCGTCATTCGTACGACCATGTAAAAATACAAAAAAATGCTAACTTTCGCATCGAATAACTTGGTCGTATTTTATCGAATACCCTTAAGATATAACTCATTTGAAAGCTGACAGTGAGTAGAATTAACTACATAAATTTCATTCAAAGGGTTATAACCACTTTAAGCGTTATATATTATTCTTTTATTATGTCAATGATATATTTTAATGCTTTTGTTTTAAGTACACTTAGCATTTCATATTGAACGAACCTATTTTTATCATATCTATAAAATTTTAACGCAAATTTAGATGCATATAAAGCATCGTTCCAACATGAACGTTGAACTCGGGTTTGCTTAGACTTATACAAAACATATGATTACTAAATCATTGTAAAATAAAAACATTTTAAATTCATTGCCACACACTTTCAAGGAGTCAGTGGTTACTGCGTTGCGCATGAGCGTTGTCGGCGCATTTTTATCTTGTTTCTTGATTGGTCGAAGTCTTTCGATCGGTTATCCTAAAATTAAATCAAAAATGAAAAAAAATTACTTTGGCCTGTGTAAAATTGAAGCATGCATGCAGATCGTTTCTGAAGGCCTGCAACCCAAGGAGGAAATAACACATTGATGACCGCACTTCACATTACAATTTAAAAGATAGCAATAACCTGGTCTTCATAGAGTGCACGAAGTATTATTGTTTTCTTTTGTTTAATTAGTGCTGCAACTGCTGCACACATTTAGCCTTTGCACTCTAAGTTGGTATACATAAATGCAAGGGTAGCGGTACACCCTGCTTCTGGCTGCTCAGAGGAAACACTCAGAAATTTTAAAATTTAGTTTGCCAAAATATCTCCATTATTACTTACCAAATAAAAAAAAGGATAATACAAATATAATCCAAGAGTCCTTTGAAAACGATATCTATTTGGGTAGCCTGTGTACACAGGCTACTATTTGGGAAACTATTGGTATCTTTAAATTTGGAATTTTGGAATTTTCCCAGTCAAGTATCAGTATCTTTACACAGCGAAGACTACGCACTAGCCTAATGACCAGCATCCTTTATTTTGAATTGAATAATTGACAATTCAGTTAGCTATCATTACCTTTGAGAGATTGGGTAATGACGTTGCTGATTTTATTCGTTGAAACTGTAGTTTCCTTATTTGGCCATGCATTGTCTTCCTAGTTTCCTGAAACAGATACGACTACATGATTATACATGATAAAAACCGCGTCATGCATGTATTGTACTCAGTATCTGTTTTCTCATTCTTCGAAAAAAAATACTATATAATGATACCTTGTCTGAAGAATCCAGAAATAGTTTAACAATATCTTTGTGCTTACACTTGTACGCTAATTCAATAGCCGTCTCGCCATCCTAGATTAATAGACAACTCAGGTCAGTTTGATATCATCTGTGCTAAAGATGATGGTGATGGTAATTGATGATGATGGTGACGATGGTGACGATGATTATGACTGATGATGATGCACGCTGATATGAGGATGTTGCAAGGGTCATATTTGAAGTTTTGAGTCCTCGTTTTTTTAATCAAATATAGATATATTTTTCTGCAAACTCCTCCTAACGAAGTAAAACATCAACAATCCTCATGTATTTTGAGAGTGTAACCACTAACGGGGGGACGTAAAATAACGACTAAGGACGCAGGTCACGACCATCTTCGGTGATAGGCCTACACTAATACATACTAACTACTAATCAACCTCATGCTTGTAAAACCAGATTACATACTATAATTAAAGATTGTAAAGCGCATTGAGGCATTAGGTGAAAGAGAGAGCTCCTTCCGCTCTTGTGAAATGCGCTATATAATCACTGTTCTCATCACTACTCATTGTTTTTTACTCAGCATTATCCCAACGACTGCATAGGTCACACTTCAACAAACAGCAAACTGCATTATCAAAAATAATGCTTCTAGCTAAAAGCATTATTTTTAATAATGCAGCGAGTTCTGCCTAGCAATCAATATAACGAAAACGAATAAGACAACGATAAGAACAATAATTATACTAGATAATCACTGAGGCACACAGCATTCGTGGGTATAATGCAGGCAGCTGAGGGCGTAGCCCTACATTACATGATGCATGGAGATGATAGTAATAACCCCAACCTTGTTTTCTACTGAAGGGTTCGCACCCAAAAGTAACAGTATTTCAGCCACTTTTGTTTTGCCTCTAAGGGAAGCGTACTGAAGAGGAGTCTTTCCTTCCTGCAAGAATAAAAAACTGTGATCCGTACAACTATTAAATGATCAATTCATTTTCTCGAATGGCCGGTTGGTTGAAATGAGCTATACGGACCGGAATGATCCGCAAATCAGCCGAGTGAGATTTTTCGAAGTCGAACTTCTTGTCACAGACAGGAAATCCAATTCCACTCCTGCCAATGCTGATTTCCCCCCCTGATTTTGCAGTCATTTTCAGAGCATTTACTTTTCTATCAACCCAATGTGGTCACAAGTCGTCAGAAAAAAATCAGATTGTTCATAGACTAGGAGTAACACCTCACTTCATGTGAACAGGCTTTGAGTAGCCCAAGCTATATGTGTTGAATTTATAAATAATTTCATTTCATTTGTTTTGAGAGCACTTTAGTAAAATCGCTTAAAATTGCCCAAAATAAGTCTAAATGCTTGACCATATATTCTTTATGATCTAAATTCAACCTTTGATGTTCTTATACTATGATTTTCTTGTACTCATAAAACCATGTAACCTTTAAAAAACACAACTGCATTGCATGGAAAGCTTATCATATAAGAACCTCGTCTACAATATCAATGTGAGCCCCTTTAGATACTAGTGGATGAATCACGTGATGTTGTCCACTCCAGGCCGCCTCGTGCAACGCTGATTTACCGTACTAAAACGAAAACAACAAAAACAAATCAGTACCGTTCAATTAATTTACATTAAAAAAAATACCATATCCCAAACAATAAGCTTAGCCTATCCTGCAGAGAAAATGTCAAAACATAATATTTTATCCCAGACTTAAAAGCTGAAAAAACAACACCACCATGACGGGCGGTAAATTAGTAAAAGCCTGTAGTGCAAATTTTATATAGAACCCTTCTTTCTCCGGGTGAACTGTTTAAAACAATTTCTTATTATAACGTTAGGATGGGGCAAATAAATAGATCACAATTCCCAATAGTAGGATGAAAGGCGATGTTTGTGCTTTACATACTTTGTCTTGGATGTTCAGTTCAGCATTAAACGTGGTCAGTACTTGAATAACTGGAAGATGACCCTCTCGACTGGCAATCATCAAAGCTGTATGGCCGAACTAGAGGAAGAAGAAAAAAATAGAAAATAATTTTACAGCTATGAATCACAAATTTCAGAAAATTTACCCATGAGGAAAAAAAATCAAACATAAATAAAGAAAGTTCAAAAACGAAGAGAATTTCGTAAAAAAAGACAGAGAGTAGGTAGATAAACGAGGGGGAAAATAAGCGAACACAAAAGAAAGTCTTCGTAGGCAATAATTGCAGATGGATGTTGAAACGAAATCGCAATTCTTGCGCAGACTCTAGGTTTAATTTTAACAGAGCTTAATTAATGGATGCATAAATTCACTGTGACAAGCCTAGGTATGTGACACAAGCAATGCCCAACTATGAACACTGTACCTCGTTCTTGTAATCCGCATCGACTCCTTCGGTAAGCAAATGCTGTAATTCCTCATCGTCTCCAATCTTGGCGGCTTTCATAAAGTCTTTGGTTTTATCAAGCTTCAAAGAAATGCAACTTATGATATGCAAATAGATTCATTTGACGTTACAGACTTGGTAATTTAAGAGGTAATGTTATAAAGCATCTGTATTGCAACGGTTTTTGTAAAGCGCGCGTACTTTACCAATTACTTTTGAAATTGGTATACAGTAAGAACCTAGATTTTTCTAAGTCAGCCTGAATTGGACCTTAGTCATGTTCTTAATATTGGTTAACAAATAAATACTCAATTAAATTGCTGGGTGTAACCTTTTCTATTAAATTATTCACATAATTCGTTGCATGGAATACTGTAGAGTGCAAAACACATTAAAGACATTTATTATACAAAATTATTAATTAATTTATTAATTTAATGCTTATATAGCGCAAATATCTATATGTAGAGTGCAAACAATTAATCCGTGACGTGAAACTTTAGTAATACTAAATATTGCTATTTTTTTGTTTTTAAATTCTATTGTTTTCTTTTGTTTAATTATCGTACTATTTAGTAAATAGTGTTTCAGATATATTGTTTGCACTCTATATAATCAAGTGCGCTAATTAGTAGTTAGTATGTATTAGTGTAGGAGATAAGTTCTGAACATTTTGTCAGGAAATTATAAGAAACTACTTTGAAATGTTATGATAGAGAAAACGGTTCTTATTTGTAGGGTGCTTAAAATGAAATTTTCAGCCCGACAGGTTCTTAATAAAACGCGTGGTTTTACTGCATTCATGTACATCTTTTATTCTTACCAGTTTTTCCCACTCTCGTACTTCAGCTGATCGAATACTTTCCTGGAGCTCCTCCCTGTTAAGCAGCTGCTCTTTCTGAAAATATTGTAAACATTTAATAATGATTCATCTTGACTTATGTTTCGTATAAACTTCGTTTTACGATATTAGTGTTCGAGTTCCATCGCAGAAAACAGAAAACTGCAGCAAAATTAAAGAGCTCACCTCTCTGTAGATGGAGCCAACGCTGTGTGAAGATAGAAGTGGGCTGTTTACATTCTTGCATTTGAAGTCTAGTATTCAGATAGAAAATATAAAACACGCTCAACAACACATCGTCCACAATCAATCGCTATGTCTCTCATTATATTAAGGCAATACTTGACTTTTTGAGCTAGGGCATGTTGTTTATTTATGTTCCGAATATCGTCATTTGCGTACAACCAATCAATATCCTAAATCAAAATTCATAAATTTCAAAATCGCTGTAAAAATTTCAGTTTTGATTCCATTTGAAGCGAGCCGAAGCGTTAAGCGTTATCGCCCACTGTCCGCGCGTTTTCAAGAGAAGATATTTTCTCTTGGAGCGAGTTTCGAGAGACGGAGTATACCGTCTGGGTTTCCGAGGATGATTATAATGATGATGATGCAAAGATAACGATTAAGGAAATGACGATGAAAAGTGAGCTGATGCAAATGTGACAATTACATCCACGTGATAATATATAAAAATACGAAAACTAATGGTAAGTTCACAACGAAACAGAACACAAGGATTGACAATAATCAAAGGCGCACTACTTACCAACAGACACCGAACTGAGTGACATATAAGACTTCTTAATCATGGCTTCATGGTACGGAGGTGGTTCTAAGAACAACTGAGGTGACGAGCCAGGGTTCATATCAAAGTCATGCGGGCCAACAAAAACACTATCATCCAAATCAGCTTGGCTCTCATACTTGGGCTTAGGCTTTCTCGGCGTACTTGGACTGCGTTGGCCGTGATTACTGGGATAGAGTATCGGCATCGAACGACTGATATCACCACGTCTTGGTTTATTGTAAGATAACTCGTGAGTTGAGAAGCCGCTGGCGGAACTGTTTGGAGTAGAGCGACGCATGCCAAGGTCGAAACCATTGGAGGACACGGAACCAGCTGAACTTGGTTGAAGTGGCAAAGAATCTGATTGAAGACGAGGAGGTTCTGGTTCTGGTATCATGGCGTCATTTCTATTTCCATGGTTACTGTTGGTATTGTTTTCATGACCTTGATCGTAGCTTTGTAGTGCGTCGTTCTTGCTGCGGTAGTATCCGTCATCATGGTTGCCATGGTGGTGATTGTCATGGTGATTACCGTGGGTGTTATTGTTTCTATTATATTGCGTATTTTCTTTGTGTTCATACCATTGTGTGTCACCTCTCTGATTATTAGCTATGTAATAATGATCTGTTATTCTCTCTGGCCTGTCAACGTTTCCATGGTGACGTCGTTGCGACTCATCAAAGAAAAGATCCTCGTTATCGTCTCCATAGGGATGGAAGTTCTTGTCCTTTTCTGAGTACCTATGATAACTTTGTTGCTGTTCAGAGTAGTTCGGAAAATTGCTGTTTTCATTGTAAGCAGTTTGTGGAATGGCCTCCCTATCTCTATTTCTATTATTACTTTTGTCGTCATAGTATGTTCGACCATTTTTATCACTTTCCTGGTAATATTTACTGTGATCGAATTCGTGGTTACTATTTGCGTGAGCTTGATACGCTCCTTTATTGTTACCATAACGATCGTTTCCATGGTGATATTTGTTTTGGCGTACATGTTCTGGTTCTTCTACGTCACCAATTGGTTTGTTTTCCGTATGCCTAGCTGCAGAGAGCCAGTTTTCTTTGGGACCTTGTTTATACCAGGGTGATTCCATCGTTTCTTTGTCCACACTACTGCTCCAGGTTGATAAATCATTGTCCAACTCACTACCAATCTTTGTTGGTTCTTCAAAACTGAACTCGGATTTCTGAGAAAACAGGATATTATCCTGAACTTCACGTGACTCATGGCGCTCATAGCTTGACTTATTCTGCCGGTCATTGTGGTTTGTGACCAGTGTAGTATCAATTTTGTCATCTATTGGAGATGATTGGTACTTTGGCAGCGGACTTTGTTGTTGCGCTAGCGATCTATAATCAACGACAAAGCACTTTCCGTAAGATTTCTTATCCTCAACCTTAGCAACTTTGTTGCTAGGGTCCTGGCCAACGTAACCACTACTTATCTGTACCAATCGTGGCTTGCTGTCTTTAGAAACATTTCCTTCGACGTGACGACAAGAAAGCTCGTTGTTGGACCCCTTAATAACATTACCATTCTCATCAAAGGTTTGCTTAGATCTCACGCTGCTCGGCACCTGTGGGACGTAATTACTACTGATTCGGACCAGTTGTGGCTTGGTATTTTCGTTAACATAGTGACCATTCATTTGATATTCGTCTCTATGGTAACTATTTAAAATACGCTTGTTGCCATCAAGAGTTGATCCGCTAACATTGTCAAATTGCTTGTCCATGGTGGTCCAATGGCTTTCTCTCGGACGTTCATTGTACTCAAAACCTCCCTTAACCGTTTCGTTGCGATATTTATTAGTCATGTCCTCAAAAGCAGCATCGTACAATTCACCAAAATCGTCACTAGTCATTGACTCACAAGCTGACGACAGACTTAACTGAGATCCTGTGACGTCATCTCGACTGAATCTCTTCTTGATCCTTGAGAAGTAGATTCCAGTGACACTCATGTTTTTCAACTGCGAGGCTACATCAGGAGACTGGAGCGAGGTCTTTATATGATGACGTTGTGACTGGGGTACAAGAACGCAAAGCAGCATGTCCTGTTTTCTAAGGGAAACTCCCATGAAGACTAGAGGGTCAATGGCGGGATCTTCTGTACTTGGGATCCCGAACACGCTTCGTAAAGTATTGAAGATGTCATCACGATATTTTAGGAACTGGATGAAGTTGAGATTTATCCTGATCCACAATGGGAAAAACCCATACTCTGAAATGGAAAAAAGCCGACTATTGCTTAGAGATTTATAATCAAATACTGCAAGGACTTGAAGCAATGATTACTTACCGAACTTTGTCTATGAACTTTTTAATCATTTTTAATGTTATGCGACAAGTTTTGAATATACTTAAAATGCTGATGAAAAGGAAAACGAAATAATTATAAAAAGAGAGAGAGAGAAATCAAAATGGCAAATGAAAACAGAAAGAATAAAAAGATATTTCATGACATTTGTGAAAACCATCAAGAAATTTATATTCATTAACTTTCACCTCTAAGCTTCTCAGAGAATGTTACCTGTACTTAATTATAATTCAAATCATATGGGCTGATAGCATGAAATCAGCGAAGTTAATTTGATATAATGTAATGTAATATCATTATGTTGCGACCGCCTTGACGTTGTTTTAAGTAATTTTATGAATTTCTGATATGAAAATCATGCAATAGTTTCTGATTGTACACATAACAACTTCATAGTACAAATTGTTGACACTTATAGACTTTATCTCAAAACTAAACAAATTCCACAAGTAATTCTCTAGTTCCCGTCGACTCCAGTTATAAGACTGATGTTGAGATATATTTCACGACTAGCTTATTTAAAGGTCCCATTTTTGAAATAGAGGCAATATAGACCAGGACAACATTATATGTACGGAGTGTTATATTGTTTTAATGAAGCTTTAAATACTCAAGACTAGACTAATGGTTCACGACCTTAGTAAAAATTTATTCAAGCAGAAAAAAAGACAAATACAACTCAGACAATTATGCTGTGAATTTTTAAGAAATTAAAAAATTGTCATCTAGATTGAAATTAGATAAGAAACGGCTTATGAAACATAAATTTCTTTAATTTTTGTACAAGTTGAATGTAAGTTCAATCAACAATGTGTACTATTTTGGCAACTAGTCAAACAAAGAAAAAACCACGAGTAAACAAAGTATTATGTAAATAAAGAGCTCACTTACGGTAAAAAACGTTAGGTACCAAAGATTTGTTTCTGGACTTCCAACTGCGCACCATTTCAGCAAGTTGTTGCAGTTCAGCTTCATTAAGAAGTCTTTCAATAAACTTCAAGTTGTCCAGACCGTAACAGAGGTCAAATACGTCTATTAAATGCTCCCCGTCGAAGACCTCAGCGAGCATGAAGTTACGAACTTCACGATTCAGTAACGATTTCATAATATCCACATGTTGCGGGCGAATACTTTGGCCTATTGCTGCCTTGATTCTTCGTAAGGGTGCCAGTACGCTGTGTTGTAGTTGTTGTCGTTGTAACAAAGTGAATTCTACGTTCGCTAAGTCCATCATGTTTACAACTTTTCAAATATTCCTCGTCAGAGATGATTTCAATTTTTTTAAGGATTATGGACTGGATGGACCGTACTAGGGGGTTTACTGCGAGCAATGAAGCGTAAATCAGTTTTAAATTCACTATATGAGATGTCCGTAGGCGTATCTGACTATCGGTGTTGGTATGTGTTGGTATCGACTGCTGCATTCTCGTATATTCGACTTGTTGAGAGAACAATTGACACTGATAACAAGATTACTGAAAACAATGACATAGATAGATTATCATCAACTGGATTGGCATCGTAAATAAGTTACTTTGTAACTATTGGGGGAGGGGTAAGGTTTATCTGAGTAACAGGTCCCGAGGACTTGAGATGAGGTTGGATAGAAAGAGACAAAAACCGGAGGGGAGACTCCGATGGTAAGTGATCGGGGATGCTCATCGTATCTTTTAGGGGTAAAAATCAACGATTTGGTATCTTTACGGGGTCAGAAATTCAAAAATTTGCCAAATTCTCACTTTTTGGTATCTGTTAGAGGTTGAATAGCACTGAAACTCCTCAGTGATTTTAGTATCATTTAGAGATGAAAAATTTGCGAAATCACGCCCTTTTGAAAAACGTCAGGTATCTTTTAGAGGTATTTTTGAAACATTCCGACGAACATCCCCGATCGTTTATCCCCGGAGTCCCCCACCCGGGAGAGAAAAATGATATGTCTGGTTTGGTGACAATAACTGAGCGCCGGCGGTTCTTTCAATCATAAAAACTTAATTCACATTCCTTAATTAAAATTAAAATTAACTTCGGGCTCCCCACTGAGACGTATGCAAAGACACACGGATGATTTCTCCAGTCACTTACTTATCACACTCAATGTACTGATCATTCTAGAGGCGGATCCAAGGGGGAGGAAGCGGCATGGCGTGCCCGTGCCCCCCATTTTGATTTATTTTTGATTTTTGATTGATAATCAGTGATTTTTGGATTAGTGCCCTCTTCAAAATTTCCGGACCATTTTTGGATTACAGCCCCCCCCCCCCCCCCCCCCCCCCCCCCCTACAAAATGTTTGGATTCGTCCCTGCATTTCAGCATTATTCAGTTTTCACTGGTGGTGGTACTACATTATACGTTCATTTTTGATCCGTAATGTTAGAGGTCAAATGGGCTATAAGAAAAGTTATGGGGTCTGGGTGGGGAGAATTTTGCCTTGCATTACTGTAGTAGTTTTTTTCCTTTGGGGTTTCCAATCCAGATTTTTAGTGTTTTTCTAAATTGTATTTTTACCAAATCCCACTTTCGATTCAGTGTTCTTATTTTGTTTTGTCTGCTGGTTTGTTTGTGTATGTGGCTTGTGTTTCTGAACTATTGCCAAGGGTACACCGCACAGTAAGAATTAGACATTAGTGTCCAACCTCTTGTTTACTTCTAAATTAACGCCTGTTTGTTTTGGCATTGCCAAGCAATCGTTCAAACTATGCAAATGAGCAAATGTAAAGAATTGCTTCAAAATAATGCCAAATTTTTGAAAAACTGTCTGCTGAAATGTCCCAAATATACCATAACAGTCATGAGTATAACATGGTAGACATTTCAGCCGAGTATTTAGTATTTTTTGCTCGTTCTCTTAATCTTCTTTAACGAGAATAAGTCACAAGTCACAGGAAAATTATATTCGGGCTTTGAAATGTTCACCAAAAACTAGTTCCCCGTAAAATGACTTCTGTAAATAGCAATAAGAAATTGTCTATAGAACCGTTATTTTTAACGGATTTAGAAGAAGAAGACGACAACGAAGAAGAAGGAGATTTTAAGAATTTTGATCCCGTTTCACCGAGGCAGCTGACGCAGATCGACTTTAGATCTCTCATAGGACATACAGACGAGGTTGGTGAATTTGACAAAACATTAACTTTTACACAATAATCCTGCAAAGTTATTTTTCGGCAACTAGGAAGAGTTTCACTTTTTAATGAACTTTTAAAACTGTGCATTTTTGTGATACTTCATGTTTACTAACAAACAAATTGTCATGCTAATGTGCCAACCAGCAGAACAACAATAAACTCTATTGAATTAACGGCCAATCACTGTCTGGTTGTTTTCCTAACAAAATTATAACCAAAATTTTGCTAAGGTAAATGCACCTCTTCCTTTCTGGGATTTATCCATATCATCTGTTTCTCTTAACCTGTTATTTTGCTGTTTTGCAGGTCAATACATGTTCATTTTCACCTGATTGGTCTAAAGTTGTTACTGGGGGTGATGACAACTTAGTAAAATTATGGGATACCAAAAGTGGTAAAGTGTTGATCACCTTAGAGGAACATGTAGGAGCAATCAAATGTGTGTGCTTTTCCAGTGATGGAGGATTATTTGCCTCAGCATCTTACGATCATACAGTAAGAGTTTGGGAAAGTTCTACAGGAAAAAGAGTCCACTGTCTTAAAGGTTTGATGATAAACATTATATTAATATTATCAGTATGTAAGACGTCTTCCCATCTCAGTCTAGATCGACATATAGTAAGCGTGTGAAAGGCAAAGGACTTCTATCATGCACTGACACTCTTAAGTAACCTAATGATCTGATATAATATTAATTTTGATCATTGAATTCTCTATTCATTTTGAATTTTGATTGTGAAAACAAAATTTCCAAAATAATCGAATCAATTAGCAGGTTTGAAAAGTTGCTTTTTCACCAGGTTAACTACTTCAAAACAAAACATTCCTAAATATAGATAATTTCCACGCATCTGCATGCACAAGAAAAATGTCATGATCTGACATACATATGTTTCATCCTTTCTGCAGACTAACATAACATCTGTGGTTTGGTATGGAACTATTTTTATCATGAAATTCAAGTTTCATTATATTGCTCGCTCACTTGCTTCCCAAACCAGGAATCTAGCCAATGAAAGATGACATGATGCTAATCTAATTGATATCTCAACTTTGGTCCACACAAGAGAAAGGAAGGCTCTCTATAATAATATAGACTTTTAGACCACCTTGTGAAGACCATGTGCCACTGATTAAAGTCTGTTTTCAAGCTGATGAAAATGTTGTTATTTTAATTTATTATCAGGTCATACACATAGTGTAGAAACGTGTTGCTTCTCACCAAATACTGAATATCTCTGTTCAGGGTCATGGGACAATTCAGCTGTCGTATGGAACTTGAAGGTAAACCATGTAAAACACTGGCATGGTGCAATTAATTTTCCAAGTGAGTTTTATGAGAGTCAAGTGTCAATCTGTCTACCATATCGTGTGATAATGTTGAGCTTGCAGTCAAAATATTGTATTTTCACATACAGCTATTCTTGAAATGGTTGTCCAGTTGAAATACTGATTTAGTGAATAGCAATGTCCTATACAAATATCAAGTTTTCAGTTTTCTTGTTTCAAACACAAAGCTGCACATATTATATAGTTACATAGTGTAATATAATTGTTTATTATTAATGTGATGAAGTTTAATATTTTGAACATTTTGGCTCATCATTTCTTAAAAAAATAAAAATCATAAGTAATATATACAATATGAGCGGCCGATCTGTATGGAATATACAATTTTATATTCCATACAGATCGGACGCGAATATTGTATATTACTTATAAAATGTCTAGATTAATGCAGCTATTCTAGAGTAATTTTTTTGAAATTAGATTTAATTTGACCAAGATATTTCAAGCTAAACCTTATGCAAATCAGGACGATTTCTGTATAAAATATACAAATGCCTTCACGGTAGTGATTTTCTATTGTTCTGGGCTCATTAATTATTCATGAATTTTATAAGATATACAAGTGACTTTGCTATTCTCTAAATCAGTATTTCAACCATTTCAAGAATAGCTGTATATTGTTTCATTTTCTTGTGATATATTACATCAAATGTCCAGCCAAATGCACAAACAAAGGGGAAGGAGTAAACATGGTCAAATCAACAAATCAACTGAAGGTCTCATGCAATTAAAGGGTTCAAAGTGAAAATGGCTTATTAGTATATATCTTGGCTAATTTTCTAATTTTCACCAAATCAAACAAAAAATGCCTTATTGGCTCTAGTGCATTACAACGCACACAATCCTTATGATTATGGTGGTTTTTTAAAATATAAATTATATAAACAATACTGCTCAATGACATAACCAGTGGTGCTAATCATCTGACACAAGGCCATTCTGATTTGATTTATGTAGCTAGGTGTTCCAGCTTATGTTTTAAACAAACATACAAATGTGATACAGACCTGTGCTTTCTCAGCTGATAGCAAGCTAGTGGTAAGTCTGAAAGACTTGTCCTTGTCGTCATCAGAAACAGAAACAATCATTTCTATTTATTTATCTTTTTTTTAACCATATACATCACCATCATCATTATCACCTTCACCATCAACACTAGATGTCATCTGATGATGTTATGATCACTATAAAATGAAAACTAGATATCACCTCTGTCATGACAGTGTTCCATCACCATCAACGCTTATTAATTAATAAAACATTATTAATATCAATTACCAACTTCGTCATGAACACCAGTAGATATCATTATGCCATCCCTAACACTGTCTATCATCAGTAGATATCATCTCAATCACTATATTCCATCATCATCAAGACATACGTCATTGTCACAGGGCTCGAAATAAGGGCAGGTCAAGGGACAATGTCCCTCCAAATTGCTACTTGACCTGAAAAATCAGTGTTCAAAACAATCTTGTACCCCAAGTCCTCATTATTTCGGCCAGCAGCTCGAAAGGACAAGTTTCTCCATATTTTTTAGGGAAAACATTTATCTTGTAGATGTATTTTTAAAAAGAACAAATTTTGACCTTTCAAAAAAGGATAATGACTTTCCAAAAAATGTATTTGTAAGGTCATCTTGACCTATGTCTGTCAGGCTGTTATTTAGAGCCTTGTTGTTACAATTACTATAATTGATTTACACAAGGGGATTATTACGGACCATAACCATAATCTTTTGTCAACACTACCATTTGACACAAATTGATTTTACTGTCGTTGTTGTTTTTTTCTTCTGCAAATTCAAATACTCGAACGCTCATCACCATTTTTGTTTGCTCCCATCAATCAAAACAAGATTTACACTCAAAAGCAAATTAATCAATCATGATAAAGTTCATTTAAACACTTCTATGAGTAGGCAGGTTTAGACGAAATTTAAAAGCGGTTTCAATTGGTACTATGTTTGGAGTTTTGATTGACAGGTCTGGAGTAAACACCAAATGATGATAAGAGCTCTAGTGTTTGAGTTTGCCCAAAAAAGGAAAACTTCAGTAATAAAGTCTGTCAGGCTTATTTTAATTTGATAATTCTCTCACAGGCTACTGGTTCATGGGATTGCATTGTGCGTATATGGTCAGTTGGTAATGAGAAAGTAGATGTTATGTGTTTAAAGGGACACACTAGCAACATCCATGCTGTGGCATTTTCTCCACATAATATTCTGGTAAGTAAGCTGCATCTTGAAAGTATAATGTGTTAAATGGGGGCTTGATTTAGTCCTAGCTAAAAATTAGCCAGGGAGTATTGAATGTTTGGTATTGGGAGGAGGGAGGGAGGGGTGCTGGTGCAAAAAGGAGGTGGGTCACGAAATTTTATGCAAAGACAAATAAGAATTTACATCAATCTATTTAAAATTGCCTTTAAAAAGAAGGGTGGGTCTAGAAAAATCGTGCATAGCCTTTTACATTTGCACCACTCTCTGATGATCATGACCGCTCCCTATTTAAATAACAACTGGTCCCAAAGATAAACCATTACTCATGCAGGAAGATGTGAATCAGACTAAGTGTCCCTTTCATGTCTTCTGCTGCTCATGCATACTGCTTTTTTATTTTTTACCAGGCTTCAGCATCATGGGATATGATGATAATATTATGGGATAGTATGACTGGAGAACGGCTTCATTTGCTGAAGGGCCATACAGGATGGGTGCAGGTGAGTAAAATTGATCTTTCAAGAATCTTCATAACTAAGTCAACTCTCACAAACACAGGTATCTCAAGCTGTAGGTTTGTGTTATAAAATTTAATAAAAATGAATGTCTCTTACTACTGTGTGTTGTGATTTTTTTATTATTTCTGTGTTCCAAGGTCTTTGCTTCAAGTTTGAGTGATTTATGGATGTTGTTCCCCAACTTGAAGCAAACCCCTTGATACTTCACAGAAATATGAAGAAAAGCACAACACACAGGTAAATGTTTATTTTTATGAAATCGTATAAAATTTTGTTTTTAATCCCCACAAACTAACAGCTTAGGATACTTGATGTGTAAATCATTCAGTCGCTAGTGTGTTACAATGGCGGGTGAGTCATGTGGGAGATCTAGTGGTATCCATCTATGAAGACATTAGCATAAAAACGCAAGGCTTGAAATAACAGCCTGACATACATAGGTCAAGATCACCTTACAAAAGCACTTTTGGAAGGTCATTACCCATTTATTTTTGAAAGATCAAAATTTGTAATAATAATTCTTTTTCACAAAATATATATCTAGTAGATAAGATCATTTTTTTCCCTCAAAAATATGAAGGTCAACTTGTTTTTTTTTTCAAACTCTGGTTTGGCAGGTCAAGTGGGAAATTTGGAGGGACATTGTCCTTTGACCTGCCCTTTTTTTGAGCCCTGGGAACGAGGCTATCAAAAGACTCTTTTACTTTACAAAAGATATCTTTAGAATGCACACACTAAACGAGTAAATAGCACTAATTAAACAAAAGAAAACAATAGAATTAGCATAAAATATCACTATTTAGTGGTATTTATGTTGCACACTATAAGCCTTTTAGTGAGTGCACTTTAACTTCATATTTTTCATCTCCTGATAATTATTATTTTCTAATGTTCTTGTATATCTGGCATAGGCTTGCTCATTCAATGAAACTGGTGAACTACTGGCTTCTGCATCTGATGATCAAACAGTAAGTAACATGCCTAAAGTTGTTACACTATGAATCCACAACAACCATCACTTTTGTGTGTCCACCCTCAATTTAGATTTCCACCTCTCATACCTTTTGTTGTTGAAACTTGACCAAACTTGCACCTTCGGATCTTGCTTTACATTAAGATACCCATGCTTGTTGCAGCATTTAAGGATGTTAAGGAATATTTGAAAAAAAGTTGATTACACAGGAAGCCCAAATTAAAAACAAACAACAACATAGTGTATTTATACTCAAGATTTACAATAATAAAATAATTTACAGATTGTACATATAAAAAAAAACAATCAACCAAGAGATCAGACTACCAGAAATAATGACACCATAATACACCACAAAAAATAACAATTAATGCCAAAACGTTAAAGCTTAGAAAAGTCTTCCTTCCTTTTCCTTGAATATCATTGAATGATTTGTTTTGTTGCAGGTTCGGATATGGAACACCACAACAGGCCAATGTATACGAGAATTAGAGGTGAGTTCCACCTTGAGATTGAACATCACATTAATTAATCGTGCCTTTGCGGCACATTTTTATAAATCTCAAAAGCCATACAGCGGCAAAGTGTGCATTGTTAACATTAAAAAAAAAAACAGGGGGAGGGGGGTCATGAAGCACAGCTGGAAATAAGGGCAGGTCAAAGGACAATGTCCCTCCAAATTTGCTACTTGACCTGCCAAATCACAGTTCAAAAATAAGTAATGACCTATGAAAAATGCTTCTGTAAGGTCATCTTGACCTATGTATGCCAGGCTGTTATTTCAAGCCTTGTGAAGGAACAAAATTTTAGCTATCAGAGTGAGTAACACAGCTAACCCAAAGCAATTGCCATAATCCTAGGTACACAGACTGAACAAACAATATTTTGACTTTGTATGAGTGGAAACTAGTGGAAAACACTATCGTATCAGAACTGTAATTCCTGAAAAAAGTTGTACCATAAACTATCCTGTATAGAGCCAGGCCTACATATTTTGTTAAGATCCATTGTTTGTTCTTTAGGAAATACTCTAAGAAATGCAATCTCAGATTTAGTCCCCCATTGGACCTAGAACTCCCACGCCATTCTGCAAATGCAGCATTTTTGCAACCATACCCAGCATTTCTCACCTGTATGCATATACAACTCTATTTGTGTTTATGTTATTATTTTGTAGTGCAATACTGATGAAGTCCATACATGCTGCTTCACACCAAGTGGATCATTATTTGCATCAGGACCTGCTGAACCAGAAGCTACTAGTACTGTCTGTATTTATTAGCATGGTGGGGTCAGCATGTGCCTAATGCAATGGTAAATTAAATCCAGTGACACAGGGAGCCCAACATCTTGTCTGTATTTTATTAGCAGGACAATGTTATCACGTGCCTACTCAATGCGGTGGTAAATCAAATCCTTAGTGACACAGGGAGCCCAAGATCTTGTCTGTGTTTTTTAGTGTGTTTGGCTTCACCTGTTCATACAGAATGTGATGCTAAACAGATCCTTAATGACACAAGAAACCCTGTCTTTATCAGTTTCAATAAATAAATAAAACTTATGGACATAGGAAGCCCATTATAGATGAAGTAACCATGCCGCATATGAATAAAGTTCTTTAACTTAACATTAGAGTAGTGCTCAAAAAGAACATTATCAAAAAGAATATTATTTTATTCAATCTTTTGATTATCATTCTTAAATTTCATAAAAGTAGATGAAAGTGATAAAATGCATAGAACTGCACATTTCAGATTAATTCCAAGAATACTGTAACATCACACATAAAAAACTAATTCTCTGTTAGATCTCAAAACAACTAGTTCCTAACCACAATGCCTCCTGTTTTTGTGAGTAGGTTTGGTGTTTCAATTGTTCTACAAAAACAAATAATTGTTTTATGACAATGCATAGCCATAGATCAAACATAGCCCTGGATCAAAACATGCAGTTATTCTTGTATATGGCCACACCATTTCACAGTAGGATATACAATCTCATACTCTGAGGCTGCCTTTTCTTGTGGCCTGTGGCAAAGAATGAGGGCTCTGTCAGGGGGAACCAAGATATAAACCAAATGGAACACAGACAATATCGTGAACAGATATATCATTCAACAATGACTTGAAGTTGTTGCACCCCCCTTCCCCACGGCTCTGTTCAGTGTCCATATAGTGTAGCATTTTACTACAGAGAAAATCAAAACCAATTCAATTTATGTTGTTGACTAATGTAGTCAGCTACTCTACCATGATCTTTAATAATTCAGAGTAAAAATCACATATGACATGAAACTATTTTGTACTAAGTTATAATGTATGTAATTTCTCAAAATCTTCCTATCTATTAAGAATTATGGCCAGATTGGGCCAGTCGTTGAATACAAGTAACGGAATGGCTGTTTTACTATAGAGTGCACACCAATAAACCAAGAAAGAACTACTAACGATTTAGTGTCTAACAGTATTTATATTTATATTTACAAACTCACCAAGACTCACTGAAGCATAGAAACTAAATAGCACAATTTATCCAAATTTTATTTTTTCCATTTTTAAAACTATTCTGCTCCTGTTTTACTTACTAACTTGCACAAACTAGTGTAATTAGTTTTTTGACGTGCACTCTACATCGTACGATGTAAAGCAATCGAAGATAATTTTTTTATCACCGAAAACTGATCAATGAAATCATTAATTGATAATCATTAGATGACTACTATTGACTACCATATCGAAACCTACCATTATACTCCATTTTATTTTATTAAATTTCTAAACAACAATTCCAATAAAATGGGGTAGGGGTGGGAACGGACGTACACAGGCTATAAAATCAATTAAGATGGCAGTCTCACTAAAATGGATCATCAATTATCTTCTTATTGATAATCATTGAAAATATCGATAATTGAAATCATTGACTATCAAAATCTTTGATTGCTATCGCCAAAATTCTTGACGAAAAATGATGTACGTATACCTTACCAGTACAGTTCGAGGAATTTTCGAAAGGAAATCAATCTCTCTGCAAGAAAAGAAACTCGAATCCAGTCGAGTCATAAGCAGCTACCATTTACATGTTGGGAGGATTTAAAAAACTTCCAGTCCTCTTAGAGTTGATGTCATTTCGCCACTTGTACCAAATCGTTATTGAACGAATAATGGAATCTATTCCTGAAATACTTTAGAACGTTGCATAACTTATTTCACTACTGTCTCGTCTGAGAGTATATCTTATTTGCAAAAAAATTGCCACTGCGTCAATATGTATTTCTCTGAATTTAAGTGTTCTCTAAATGTTTTTTTGTAGTTTTCTCGACGTTACAAATGTAAAAATACTCTATACTTTGTTTCGATTTTTACTTCGACGCGCATTCCGATCTTATCCGATGCAACATCTAAAGCGTTTGTCACCACCTTTTTTTATAAATTCAAAAGGTGTAAGGAATTGAATGGATTTGGATAAAATCGAAATGCAAGTCGAAATCATAACCGTATCCTAAGGGTTTTCAAACATGGATGAAAAAACAGTCATACACAGAACCTTTGAAATATTAAGGTTTGACTGCATTTTGCGTTTTTTTCTTTTCATTTTGTTTCTTTTCGCAACTAATTGACATGAATAATAATATGGTAGTGCGCCTGGTCAAGTGAAGTCACAACCAAACGTATTTCAATACCACTACAAAACATAGATGCGAAAAAGAGCAAAAAGTGTTATGTAAAGCACACTTCTCAGTCTGCATGTTGCTTGTACCCATTCCAATATAACTAGTGCAAGAGAACCGGGTACGAAGAAAGCAGACTCGTAACCAACCAACCTTATCTTCCACTTTGTTTGCGTGCTACTTGCTGTTGTGCACGTAAAATGAAAACAGAATCCTTGTCACGCAGGTTACTCTTATCAATGAGAATCTGTAGAGCGACCGAGTCCGATGTTTAGTTACACTAGCGCCAGTATCTATATATACTGAGATACTTTCACAGCACTGAGCTTTCATCAATCAATAACCATTGGCTCGCTTATGCCTCTCTTGGGACGTGAATATGACATGTTAGCATCGGAGTAATGCGCTCGTTTACCTACATACGTAGTCGGTACAAGCGTGTCTGCGGTCGACTTCGATGCCTCGCCGTTAGAGTTCATTTGATTTAGAACTTTCTGAGGAACTAAGACGGGCGTGTTGGCTTGGTTACCACCCGACGACTTTATTAGCTGTTTTGCGTCTTCAATCGTTGGAACAAGTACAACGATTCCCTGAGGAATGTCATTTTTATTTTGTTGTATTCGATTTCGTGAGAGTATATTCGGTCTTTTAGAAGGTGAAGTACATCTACGTTCGTCGTTATTGATTTGAGCAACTGAATACGCTGTTGTCACTATTGGTAAATCTGATTCAGAGTCACTACAGTTTACGTATGTATTAATTGACGTTTTATGTACATTGTTCGAGAGGACAGGCGATTCCAAAGTAACGTGTTTGTTGTTCGATGCCGTCATAGAGGTTGCGCTCGATATTCTGACGATACCATGGTTTGATGTGTATTCTAACGAAGGTCGACGAGCGTCAGCCGTAACAGCCGTAACGGAGTTTAAAGGAGAGACTTTAATTAGCCGCACGGGAGATTTCTTGGGTGATAGTTGCGATGGTGACGCTGGTTCTAAAGAGTCTCTATCCTGGTTTGTTGAATTGAGTAGCGATATTCTCTGTGCATGTCTGGTCGGATATGGTATTTTACTATCTCCCGATGTCACCACCGTAATTAATCTATGATGAGACTCCCCATTTGAGTGAGATTTAGATGCCGCGTAGCTTTCGTTGTCGCTTATCTTATTGATGTGACTGACAACTTCATTCGTCGCGTCGGCTCGTTTCAATGTGTCTGCGTTCGTCGTATATCTTTCAGACGATTCTGAAGGACTTCGTGAAGACGTTTCTGAGTTTTGAGATAAGGTGCTTGTTGATGACGACCTTCGTGCTTCGACGACGTTCTCGATTTGTTCTTTCTTGACTTCCACTGAAGGCTGCGTATGTGATTCGCCCAGACGTCGTTCAGATGACTCGTGCTGAATCTCACGCGGACCCTCCCCGGCTGAGGACGGAGGACTTTCTGAGAAATAACTATTTCCAGGGACGACAAGGAAGTCAGGTTCCAGTGTTGCTGCCAGGACGGGAGGAGGAACTTTCATCAGCTCTGGTAGATCTCTCTCAATTTTATGCAAATGTGCTGAAATATAACGGAAACGTCATTAGTGATCGTATCGTATCAAAGATGAACCACGAGAGACGTGATGGTCTAGTGGTTAAAGGGGTCTATCGCCGCTACATTCATTTCAGACCAGCACTGGTTTCTAGAAGTTAAAGAGATTTTGAGCATTAAATAAAGACATGACCTTGATTCACTTTACTATATAAGGCGTTTGATTACCAATGTCAGTCAAATGCACCGCCTAATAGCCCCAGCGATTAACAACTAGATTTTTACGCCCTTCGACATCTGTTGATTTACATCATCGCCGCCCTTCCCACCAATACATAGTTGTCATTAGTCTTTGTTATGTGATGTCAGGAGTAGGAAAAATGCTGTTTATTCAGGTTATCCTCGTACGTATCACTCACCCGTAACAATCCCTCTACGTTCTTTAACGAGTAGTTTATTCATCAAATTTAAGTTTCATGGTAGATTTTTGTTGGTAGAGCATCGCTCTGCTATGCGGAAAAAGGCGATCTGTTTGTCTCCTGGGTAGGTCTTAAAATAATCAAGGATTGTAATTGATTCAATTTCTGATTACTAGGCTTTGTGTGTTCTCCGATAAGGATTGTTCAGTAAATTGAAGGCTCTTTCTCGCCACTCTCAAGACTAACCTCTAAGGGTGGAGAAGAGGGAGGGGACCAATGAAGATCTAGGCCATGGCCATCCTCAGTGATAGTCCCATACCAATACTACTACTATGAATACTATGATTGTAAAGTGTATATATCCTTCGCTATGAGTGTCAGAAATGCGCTCCACGTGATATGTTCAACTTACTTAAGCCTGGTTCTTCCCTCTTGAAAGGAATCATCTCTTGCTTTCTACATCGACGACCAACTGACATCATACCTGTCCCAGACGTGGAATGACCTGGATTGAGTGGTACTGGGCCTTTTAAAAGAAAATAGTAAACGTCAGGGGTCGGTTGCACGAAGCCTGAATAGCGCTATCCACCGGATAAATCTCTATCCAGCGGATAAATGCTAAAGAAATCCTATGGGGTGGATAACTTTATCCAGTGGACTATAACTTTATTCAGGCTTCGTGCTACCGGCCCCAGATTCAAAAAGAACACTGACAACAATAAAGAATGACGAAAATAATGAGGTTAAAATAAAATAAATGTTTATTGATTCTATTCGAAATTACTAGCAATTTAAGGCTGGTGATGACTAATTAAAAAGTGATTTTTTTCTCGAAATTCCTTTCTATCTGTAAAGAACTAGTCCAGCACTTGATAGATTGAAAGAAAAAAATTGAGGTCACCGTGTATTTTAATGAGTTATACGTCATCAAATATTACAAATTAGACAAATTGTAACTGGAAGGGAAAAAATTCATAAATTGTCATATAATGTTAATTTCTAAAGGAAATATCTCTTAAATCATAACACACTTAATATTCTTGTAGATAAATGTCTTTAAAGGTAAGAAAATTAAAAAAAATATTTTTTCGAGAGCAGTTGAACGCATGAATATTAACATTTTCAAATTAGCTACCCTAAAAGAAATCACCAATATTTCTATGATCTTTCAATTTTAAATTTTCAAAAAACTCACCATATGAAAGATTTTTTATCACTTTATCACACAAATAAATGAAAAATAGGGGAACCCGTGCAATTTAATAAGATAATCGTTGTAAAAGCACACAATTTTACCAAAATTTGCAAAAATTGCACAAAAGTCCCTACCCATCCCTAGACAGTAGAAGAAGTAACAATGCATTTTGGGAGATTTTCAAGATGGCGCCCGGGGAAAGATTGTCGGAAGTTTGATAGCATAACAGTCTCTTTTGAAGCTGTTTTTTAAACAAAAGTGCATTTTTCAGGTCAGTTTTGCAAAGATTAAATGTTTTTCTTTTAGGAAAAGGTTTATGTGAATTAATTGATTGCTAAATTAGCTTGTTTCTGGACATTTTGTTAACACAAAACGATCGGCCTTTGAAAGTGTTTGTTTTTCAAACTTCGTCAGCAGCATGCGCAGTACTCGATGCGCAATGACAATAATAGGCACCAACCTTAAACAAGCGGCTTTCATTCAAAATGTTATCAACGTATGACCAATGCCAGGAAGGCCTGGATTAAGACATCAGGAATTCACGGAATACAGTTTGAAAAAGTTACCACTACCGAGAATTTATATCACATTTATCCAATTGATAGGGATTTATCTACTGGTTCAGAAATTACACGCATTGATTAGATGGAGTTAGTCTGACTATTCTGAAATTTAAGGGTCCTGATTACTTAAGCAAAAAGTCATCACGATTTTTTCTTAGAAAGATATTTTATAGAGAATTTATCAATTAATCGAAAAATGGATAGAAATCTATATGGTCCCGAGCCCGTTTTCGAGATAAAAATTTTTGAACGAAACCATGTTTTGACATTTTTGAAGAACAAATGACGAAAAATGCATTTTTCACAAAAAAATTTATTACTCAAAAACTAATAAAGCTATTGACGTAATTTTTACAGGCAATCTCAACCAGACGGTATTTTACACAAATACGGGAAAATAAATTATATATGTTTTAAAATTTTGTCAAAATTTACAGTTTTGTTTTCGTCTTTGACTTAAAATCGCTTTGAAAAGTGAAACCCTAAACTACTTATCATCGCGTGTAATGTTGAAAAGTCATCAGGATTTTTTCAAATCTTGTCAAAAGAAAGATTTTCACAAAATCTTTCAGAAAAAATGAAGAAAAATATAGAGTCCCGCGCAAAAAATGAGGGTTTTGGCTGGTTGAAGTATAATTTTCGAAGGCTCCTTGTGTTATTCTTATGTTGGCTTTTGGCGGGATTTGGCGCGCGCGCGGCGTTCTCAGCGGTAAATTGCTCGCGGGCACAGGTTTCAAGCGTCGTTGTTGTTCTAAAGTAGTCAGGACCCTTAAGTCCATAATTCTTTTCGGTTGCATTTCCCGCCTTTTTTCCAAATTTGTGCACGCGCGTCAACATATTTGCAAAGTTCACACCTCAGAAGCAAAATAATAGTGGATGGTCGGTCAACGAAAAAAATGTGCGAGGGGAATTTACTGTTCATATTTTGCAAATGAAAACTGAAACTTTTTAGGCAATAAAGTTTTCAGTTTAGTAGGTAAGTGAAAAGTATTACTTATGTTTAAGTAAATAGGTTTTTTTTTAAATCTTTGAAAGAGCCTATAGTGTTTGATTTTCACGACAAAAGTGCAAATTTGAACTCGGTTGCATTTGTGAGTCAAATTTATTGAACGGAAGCGATAAAGTTAATCAACGTAGACCAAACCTTCACTCAACAATATATCTTTGCCTTTTTATACAGTTCTTTTGCTCATTAGTTTTGTTTATTACGGTGTTTTTGCTGTAATTCAAAAACATCAAGGGAGTCCTTTGTTTTCCGGACAATATGGCGGTAAAGCATGTATAAATCACAATGTTCAGTCTTAGAAGCCAATATTGACCGATATTGAATGCCTTGTTGAAAATATCTGTGGTGGTAATCTGTTTCGATGAAAAATCTTGGGGCCAGCGAGGCGACCTAGCATAGATATAAATTCGCCTTCATATTTGTACCAGTCGGTCACAAACGACTCGACAACATGAACACTCGATTGAACTCTTATCAAAATGTCTTTATTGTAGATAAGTAAAAATATAAATAAACTAACAAATAAAATAAACAAATAATAAACAGCCCGATAAATAAATAACACAAATAATTAATCTACAGCGAAGCCAATATCGGTTATCAAAGCAACCTGTTTTTTGTACCATTTTTGACAAAAATAAATGATATATGATTTGAAACAAAAACATACGAACAAAAATTCAGTCACAAACTGAACAACTTACTTGTCTAGACATATATGACTGTGAAAAAAATATATTAAAAAAAATACTATTTGAAACCTACCAGTGAACGGCAATGATGAGCTTCCCCTCTGTGACCTAGTAGAACTGCCAGATTCTTTATCGTCATCACCAGCATTTTGTAAAACATCAAGAACTTGAAGCAATTGTGATGTTATTGGTGATGATGATTTGCCATCACTTTGACCTTTATTTGACTCATTGTGACTTGCTGCAGGACTCTGTTCATCTTCACTGTCTGATATAGAGTGTTTACGCTTCTTTTGAGTAACATGCTCAACAAGGTGTTCATCTCTTTTGTCACTTGATGGTGATGCAACTGGTTTGCCATCGATATGATACACAGCTTGACCAGGATGAACTGCTATGAGTTGTTGGTTTTGTTCTGAAATAAACACAGGATGACCTAATCCAACATTAACACATGAAGCACAATGGCAAGTTCCTCCTTGGTGTTGCACAGGAACCCCATAAGACGCAGCAGCTGATTTATCAATAGCATATAGAGGTTGACCGCTACTGTCAACAACAAGCATACGGTGACCATGGACATGAGTAGGACTTTCATCAGAGGTTTCACTTGTAGCTTTCTGGTCACTTTGTTTACTTCCTTTTCTCTCAATTCTGTCTATAGTAGATTGTGCTTTGATCACTTGGTCTTGCAGAATTTCAAGTGTGTCCATCGCATGTTTCATTTGGTTTTGCAACAGCCCAAGACATTGTTTGGCAAATGAAACTTGTCCTTTAAGAGAGTGCAATAAATCTTTACCATCTGTAGGGCTATCATTATGAGCAGTTTCACTTGTGGCCTGTTTTTTACTTGAAGCAGCTGAAGGCGAACTTGGTGAGCTATCTGAAGTTTGACTTGAACTCATGCTTTGAAGTGTCTATCCTCATTAGATTGCTCCTATAAAAGACAAAATAATTGCATTTTAATTCTTGGATCTATTCTCACTGTGGTTTAAGATGTAGCACAACCAATTTAGAAGTGATTCATTATTAACCAACTCATGCATTTTGTACTATATGTACATCTCAAGATTAGATTGGTTTTTAACACCTACATAAATTACTTAATATTGAATTGATATACAAAATTAATGAAGTTACATTATTTTATCATTACACATATTATATATTTAGACTTTCATGTAATAAAGACCATGAATAAAAACCTATATCTTACTGAGGGAACAATATTATGTCCAATCAGAATCAAATATAGCATTTCTCATGTAAAAAATGTAGCCAATCACAATGCGACAACATAGGAATCAACCAATCACAAATTAAAGGGGTTTTTGAGAAGACTTTCTTGGGCTTGTTGGGCTAAGCAGCCAAAATGCTGATGAACACTAATGAGATGAAAATTTACAAGAAAAGGTAGTTTTTGCTGTGAATCAAATATGAAAGCAAGCTGAAAAAATCTCAAAAGTAAGAATTAGGATTTCACAGCACAACAACTCTCATTGATTTCAGCAAAAATCGCTAGATTTTTTACTGCCATTTCTTACCAGAATCTATATTTTAACTGAACTAATCATTGTTTTACAATTAATAGCATTTATTAGGTCACTGATTTGTACTGAAATAAAGCATAATTTAGCTGAACCACCAGTGGAACATTATTTAATATGTACAGGATTATATTCACTCTATACCTCACCCATTTCTTTTATGTTACAAACAGCTCGTGAATAAAATCCCTCAAGTCACACTTTCCATGAAATAATCTATACATACCAAATTTTTTTTAATGATATGTAAAATCTATGTTTACTCTTACATCAAATCCTAATATTCTGACAATTCTGCTTATGAATCAAAATCATAAAATATCATTTCACTATAATAGATAAAATACAGTCCGTATTTTGACAGGGATTTGTTGCAAAATAGAGCTCTGTAATACCATACTAGAATGAATATCAGTTGGAAACGGTACGACTGGAAACGGCAGATGATTTGATTGTTTTCTTAGAAACTATGGTTACAATACAGTACTGTTTCACACTCATACAAAAATACTTTTAAGCAAATAAGTTTACAAACTGTACAAAATACCTTAAAAAAAAAACAAATCAAAGGAAAAATCAAAGAACAAAACAGAATTAAAAAAACAACAACAACAAAAAAATAAATAAATAAATAAATAAATGAATAAAATAAAACAAAGAAAATCTCAACAACAAAACTAATTACTTTTTTACACCTTGGTAGTAATTAACTTCAATCATTTTTTGCCCAAATGTTTTATTATGAAGCCCATATTCATTAGCCTACATATTGTTTGATAAAAATTATTTCCATAAAAAAAATTTTTTGGTACTTATCAGCATAAAAACATAATTGGGAAACAATTATATATTTTATGTTTAAGTGTTTTGGTGACTTAAAAATTTATAGAAAATGACAAATTAATTTTGTACATTGTGCATTTTGTATGTACCACTTTGTGTAATATTAATTAAATTTAATATTGTTGTGTTCATCTGCACTCTGGCAATATTGTTTTGTCAAAATATCATATATATATTTTTTAAACAAAGAAAGTTTATACAAAGTTAACATATTAATGTGCAATTGAAAACAATTTTGACACAACAGGGACAGCCCAATCCTCAGTAAATCAGAATTTATATTTCATTAAAAAGCATTTGTTCTGATTGGATAAACACTGAGATATTATGGTTTGCATATAATAGCTTTTTTTCGGAAATGAAGTTACAGATTTATATGGTCAAGTACAGTTGATCTAAAAAATAACTAGACAATTCTAGAACAAACAAAATGCGTAAATGATTCACAATTAGTCATTCTAAACTTCACAATGTCACAAAATCAAATAAACACTTATATTCTTATTTATTGCTGCATTGCAGCTGCTTCACAAATAAACATTAAGGCTCTAAGGCTTAATGTTGAAAACAATGATTTAAATTAAGAAACATTGGTGGGTGTTTGAGAGGCCAACCCACATTGTGATTTTAAACTTATCTAGAAGATGATACTGATATTTGACTTGCTAAAAGAGAATTATATGGTATGTAGATTGTGGCGATAAAATAAAGATTGTTTATAGTTGCTAAAATACTAATTGATGTATGGTCCAAAGATAATCACTCACCTAGAAATTAGAAATTTATGTTTATACTATCTTGACAAATCTGTTGGTGGTTGTACAAACCTTGATGGTGCTATTCACTGGATAAATCCCTTTCCACTCAGATAAATTCTAAGCAGTGGACAACTTTATCCAGGCTTAGTGTAACCAGCCCCTTCATATTAAAAAAGATTGTGTGACAGAAATATTTTCCAATACTCAGCCAATCAAATTTATATTATAAAGTCAAATGGTAAGTTTTAAGCAGTGGATAACTTTATTCAGGCTTAGTGTAACCAGCCCCTGCATATTAAAAAAGATTGTGTGACAGAAATATTTTCCAATACTCAGCCAATTAAATTTACATTATAAAGTCAAATGGTAAGTTTTAAGGTACAAGTGGACTTAGAAATTAGCTGTTGATGCCTACATCCAATCATGTGATTCAATGTCATGGAATGCAATTTTTATGTTCTTGATAAAGGATTTTTCCTATTTGAATAATGTTTACTTTAAGATATCTCGAATAGCCACATTATAATATGATTTAGACATATTTAATCAAAATTAGGTCCATTCTTCCAGATATTGATTTGATATACATTTGCATTTGACTTTGAAGAGCTTCTAACTTACACTGTAAATTGTTATAAAGGTCTCTACCTGATTTTTTATCTATTACATGTACTTTTTTTCTTATCAAATACTTTGATCAAAATTTGATTGTGGAATAAAAGCCTGAAATACTCAAGTTGATAAAAACCAAAGTGTGCTACCTAGCAGTCCAAGGATAGACAACTTCAAATTTAAAGTTTAAACAATCGTTCTTGAAATTTGTTGGTACCATGTGAACGTCATTACAGGTACTTGCTTTCCAAACTAAAACTTTTGAATCTATATGACAACATTTGGTTACATTAGTGATATTGGCTTTTGTTAGATCGTTTGTTTTCCAAGCAATAATGCATTTAGCTTGCCAGGCCATTTACTCAATCATACTAGAGTCTTCCCCTGAAACATTACTGCTGTTCTCCATTTTCTGGAAACTCCGACATTCAAACGTTCATTGCCATTTTGTTGTTTTTCATTCCAGTCAATCAAAACTCAATTTCCACCTGAAGTTTGTACAAACGTTGTGGTGAGTAGGCAGGTATACTAGATGAAATTTGAATGCAGTTTGTTAGGAGTTTTGATTGACAAGAGCAATTAAAAACACCAAATGGCAATAAGCATTCCAATGTTTCAGTTAGTCAATAATACCTTTTTAATTGAACAATGATGTCAGATCAGCATACAGATGTAAGGCCAAGTTCAGCAATAATTCAAAATTTGTATTAGTCTGATTTAATTCATACTGAATCCTTTTTTAACATACAAAAAAATTGAATATCTATAATTTATATGAAAATGAATATTAATCAATAAAAATTGTATATATACTCAGCTCACCACTACAAGTTGATGTTGGCTGACTTGCATATAAAAACAAACTCAATATTTTTTAAGTACCGAGGGATTTTCATTTTTCCCCCTGAAAATGTTTACACAACCGCAGACTTGACAATCATGAATTATAACAATGGCAAAATTTAATTTACTTAAACTGAAAGTACTTAATTATTTTATAAAATGAATGAATTGATGCTGCCAGTCAACATCAGATAAGTGAAAGGATATCGTAGGATGAAGATAAGTTATTATCTGTGTAAGAGGGACTCATTCCATTAACAAGAAATATTAACAAAAAATTAATGTAAATTGTGGCATAAGCACTTGGTACAATACTGTTACTTTGCATGATTACCATAGATCTAAATGGAAAATTAAACAAAGAAAATAGATGATAACCCAGCACTGCTTATCAGAAGTTTCCTGTTGCTAATGTTATGGAACATGAACACAAAAACCCTAACTTACAAGAGTTTTACTTAGTGTCATGTTGGTGGCTTGATTTAGAATTTCAAAAAATAGCATTAACCCTTATTTCACACTTGCAAAAACGACAGGGTAGTCTTGTCAGAGGCTGTAATTATTATGAAAACTGTATAAAATAATAAATCAATGATCGGGCTTTAGTTGTCTTTGATGTCTATTGATTAGTAAACTGGTGATGGGTACTGTAACCTACATGTACATAGTTAAACACAGAAGTACTATAGAGCTAGACAATACACATTTGGAATCAATTGGAATTTAACTCACTTAAAAAAAAAATGCCACAACGAATGACATCTGCAGAATGACAATTATTGCTCTGTAAAACTCTCATGGTAAATGCGGCACAATTTATTGTCAAAACTCTTTATATTTTATAATCCTTCACCTTGTATCTATATCTGCTGATGAAACACTCATTCTAATTTTATAAATACTACTTAAACATTAATGTTTGTTGGAAATTGCTTTGAAAAATCCTTGAATATGAGGCAGAAGAAGATGTGGCCAGCTCTATAACTGACCTTCCTATTAGAGATCTGGACATACTCTGACATAAGGGTAACATCTAAAACATCAGTTTCTTACATATATACATTTCTATATTTGATTCAACTTATTATGTCCTATACATTCAACTGTTTCTTTAGAAACATTGACACAGTCCAAACTAGTATTTCTTAGTCATCTTCCATGTATTTACTTATAGTTTACTAGTCATCTTCTATACACTAGCAATATGTATCTGATTTTAATTTAATTTATTACACTATCAATGCATGCTACCAAGCAAAACAATTCTGAAAAAATGTAGAGAGCACAAATTGTTATAAAAATATAACAGACATGGACTCGGCAGCTATGATCTGATTCTAGTTTATCAACTACACTTGACTGCAAGTTACTACATATTGTAAATGAGAAAGTATGAAACTGGAGCTACTATAAACAACTTGAGGGAGAAGTATTTGGAATATTAGATATTCCATTCTAAACAACTCTTCTGCTAAAGCATACATGATAACCATCACTAGAACCAGTACTAGAATGTCCACATGGTCATGGTAACAGCAACATTAAAACAATAAAAACAACAAAAATAATGGAAACAATTCATGCATACCACAATCAACAGCAATACTCCTAGACTTTACAAATTGACTCAGACAATAACAATATTATTCAAATTATTTAAAAAATCCAAAATGTTGATTTTTTGCAGCATAATCAACAACAAGTCAGAGAGGTTGTTTGTAAGAATGGAAAATGAACATAAGTTGATAACAAAAATTTGTTATCAATCAAGAAAAAATGATTTGTTGCTTCATTGTACATTTATGTACACTAGCAAGAAATAACATGTTTGGTCCTAAATTTGCATATATCAAAAACCAATAAGCTATGGAAAATCAGTGCACACTATTGATATAAACTAATAAGGATAAGATATGAGTTAGTAAATAATACTTTTTTCCTCTGGAATACAAAAAAACAAAAACAAAAAACACTTTATCCTCAAGGGAGAGCATGTTGTTCATTACAAATGAACATACAAATGAACTAAAAGTGATTTAAAAATGTACAAATCAAGTTAACCCATCTATATCATAAGCATTTAGAGAAAAATAAAGAAAAATAATACTTTTTAACTACACTACTTAAGACCACTCACTCTTCATACTATTTAAGTTTTAGAAGAAAAAAAAACGAGAAGCTTCAAAAATGGTCTTTTCAAATATATTTCAATTAATAGCCAAGAATAAAAAGAATCAAATAGATGTATTTTATTTAAAACCACATCAAATGAACTAGATCCTTGTATACACGTTTGCTAGAAATAACTGAATAGAACCCAAAAAATAAATTAAACATAATTGCAATTAAAAAAACTGTTTGTCAGAGCTAGTCAGTCAGCCATAACAAAATCAATTTATTTGTAACATAGTACATAAAAATGACGTGTATATAAATGCAAGTAAAAAGTTACAAACAGAGTTTCAAATTCTCCAGGGAATACGTTAATAGTACCATATATGCAAGTAATCGCAGTACACTTATATATTACATATATTATACATTGATGTAAATCAAGTAATTTTTGATGCAGTAAAAATATCACGACTCCCGGAAGGCAGCGACCTGCATGTGGCTGCATATCGAACGAATCAAAGTCCAATCCATGAGAGAATTTTAATATTTAGACTAAAATCTCTTAGCTAAACAAAAACGTGGTAAACAAAAAAATCTATTTGTAATTTATGTAATTTATTCAAGTTTAATTTTGCATCGGAGTCGTTTCGTCTCCCCACCCCGTAGCATAAATACTGTATCACGTAAATCTCGCATGTATCGATTGAAATTTTCACATATCTTTGACTGTACTGAGCATAGGAGCTATCACTAGGTGTTAGAAACGGACGCACGACCACGCGAAGCATTGATATTGTAATGTAAGAACAACGCCACAATCAAAACACTTCACGAACGATCCCATTTTGAAGGGAAATGAGCGAGAGTTGAACGCTGAATTGATTCGATTATTCAAGTAACCGTCACGGGTTTTTGAAGATTCGAATCGATCTTTCAACAACCGCAAAGTGAAATCCTTCATTTTCGAACATATGAAGCCATTTCTAGTGTTGATCAACAGTTCCTTTTTTTCGTGAACGCGGAATAAGGTAGCAATTCGTCAAAGACATTAGGGCCATTGTATTAGGTGCAAAGAGATCCAGTCAAATTTCCCGGGAGAACTAAACGACCAGACTAAAGGCAGATTTCGATTGATTACAACACGATCTTGTCGATCTAACAGCTATATTCAATCAAGAACATTGAGAAGACGCCAAGGACGATGATGAAGGAACAATTCTAGCTGCCCTTCGTCTCGTTCCTTGGGGCCTCTCACGATCGACCTGAAGTTTCAGTCGAGCTTTGCTTACCGTCAAATCTTCTTCTATTCGCTTCAATTTCGCGCCAACAGATGATAGAAATGAATGAATATCTTTTCCTTCGCACCAGCGAAGTAATTTCTACTATTTGGGCGCCCCAAGAAAGCTTCCAAGACGGTTTCACTAAGAATTCCGTTTTTCAATACCTTCCATTATTGTGTGAAGTAATTAGAATCAGAATCGGACATATTAGCCACGCGTTTTGTTGTGCAATTAGGTTCTATTGTTGAGCCAGCCAATCACATCACACCGACTTATCAAACATGAGACCTAATTTATGACTCCATATAGCCGCTCATTAAATTCATCCAATCAGCAATTAGCTTTCGTAAGACTATGCCAATCAACACATTTTGATGGCTTTTTCGGAATGAGCTGTTGACCAATCAAATTCGAGGAATTAGTGAAAATTAATCATTATTGTGAAGTCGCTTTTTATACGACCTTCTGGTTAGTTTCTCGAGACGTCCGCCTGACGCTTTAAATTTAGACAATGGACTTTGACGTGATTCGTCTAAAACTTTAAGATAACATTTTACGAAGCCAGAAGGGATGCAAATGAACCAATCAGAAATTGTCAATTAATGTAACTAGTAGTTTGTAGCCCACAGGCCTTCAAGCTCTTGTCTATTTCTGTTTTCACTGTAATTAATATCTATATGGTAATTCGGTTGCTTTTATTTGTAGCTTAATGCGCTTTGTCAACAATGAGGCCCAACACAATAAATTCACTACAAAAGCTGCGTTTTCAATCAAAAGGGCTGTTTTTATTGCGGTAATTTCTTTTTGCACAATAGAAAAGATGTAAATGAGATTCGTTCAGTGACAATATTCCTTATAGAGCAAGGCTTCGTTTATTAGTGACAATTAATGCCGGAACTGGCGCCATGCATTTCATTAATTTCTTCAGTTGGAATCAGTTGGATGGCAAAAAATATTCATCCTGAGAGGATATTGAAGTTTGTAGGCTAATATGTATATGCACATGGTTGCCCTGATTAAATAATCCACTACATTATAAACACACATTTACTGATGTTTTATGGCTCGTTTTATAACTCAATTGACTTAAAATGAAATATCACTAATGACCTTTACACGTACAAGAAAGAACTAATGGATTTTTATGACTTTTAGTGTTAATGACTTTTTATAAGTGACATTTTGAGGAGTGTTTCCAATTCATGGCGACAAAAAATGTATCAGTTGATATACAGCGATATTGTGCAACTGTAGTTTGTCAAAAAAAAAAAAAAAAAAAAAAACAATCAGTGCAATTAATTCTACCTATGATGCAGGGCTGTCAACCCTCCCGGATAATCCGGGAGACTCCAGATTTTGGGACCAATCTCCCGGTCTCGAGATTTCAGTGTCAAATCTCCCGAATAAATGCGAAATGGACATTGATTTTCTTGTGTTTTAACCGTAATTTTGGATTAAAGTTAGATAAAAACTAGAATCTTTAGATTATGTAAACAAAGTGCGTACAACCTTTTTTTTGTTGGTTCGAAAAATTTCAAAGGGAAAACAAAATGGCGGACATCAGGTTGATCTCAAGATCAGAAACGGTCGGGGGTTGACAGCCCTGGACTGATAAACACAATCTTTTGAGAAGTTCTTTTTTATGAACGGTCCAATCAAGTGTTGAAGCAATCTCGTACCAAAACTGACCGGAATTCCAGGATACCTGGTTGGTGGTGTTAACGGTGGAGGACTCACAATTCGTCTCATATTATTTTATCTTCCTGGTCTCAGTTTTACCAGATTTTTTTTTTTTTTTTTTTTTTTTTCACAGGATGAGACTTTTTTTCAGTTTCTATAGGTCAGTCTTATCGGTTCTTTCAAGAATCCGTATAACAACGTAAACAGCCCGAGATAATATAGCCAATTCCCACCAGTATAGTTTAGCCATAGTAGAAAGTAGGATTTGACAGGCGTCTAATGCGAAGAATTCCGTGCTGATGATGCTTTGAACACTGAACAAATTTTCATTACAAAACAACAAAACTGAAAATCTTTTTCTTCCCGATCTCAAGGCCAAACATTAGAAAAGTAATGGTGAGGATAAATGCGGAAAAATATAGAAAAAAATTGTTCAAGGATAAATATTCATATTAAATCGAATACTCTTGCAAGGAAGAAAATCAAAAAAAGTTGTAAGTACCCGCTGCTCCCTATCTGATGCCGTATTCCAATGTTCCAGCATGTCACGACAGGACCCTGTTGAAATACAGTATATAGAATGTACACTCCGCAACTCATCTTTGTTGTAAAAGTAGTCTGATACACATTTGCCCTATTTCATTATGACGTCACATCAAAACAAATCTAACGCTAACAATCATGCTCGGTAGAGGGGATACAGCATGCTTAATTCAATTAAAAAAAGGTTAAAGATCTATTTATAATAAAAATACCAAAATATATGTTCAAATGCAAAGCAAAATATGCTAGATTAAAACTATTTAGCCCCAATTAGGTCTGTTCTTATCCATGTAAACAAACCGTGACGTCATAGTGAAATAGGCAATTACTAAAATATAGTATCAAATCACTTATGTATTTTTTCCTCGAGACTGAAGTTACAAATGATCTCAACAACAACAATACTAAGTAACTTTTTATTGTGCCAAAAAAGCAAATTTAATACAAACCTGAGAATATTATCTTATTTGGTTTATCAGTTGATGAGAGCATAGATATCTAGCCATGCGTAGTAAATTACAAGAAAAAATTTAAATAATCAGTTTTGTATATTCTCAAGGACAAATACAAGTCAATCAGCCAAACATATAGCCTCCGTTGCAGACGTCTTATGTGGTTCGCCGAAAGAAAAGCTTTTCTTTCGGCGAACCACATGAGACGCCTGCAAGAAGGCTACCAAACATAACCAAACACAGAAACAGAGACACAGTACAAACACTGAGCACATATCAAATTAGGTGGAAGCTGAATTATCCTGATTTGACCGATTCCAAAAGTCGGTCTCTGTTGAACGGGTTTCCGCTCTCGGACACCAACAACCTCGTCCCCAGGGCCACTCAATTTTCAATGTGTAAGCGACCGTGTGAGTGACCCTGGGGACGAGGTTGGGACACCAAGGAATTCACGGAGCTCCAAAGCTCTACTCTGCAAATATAGCCACTATTCCGCTTTTCAATCGACAGCTCAGAAAAGCTAGTTGCCTGTTCGCGGCAGAGTGTCAAAGCTCCAAAGAAAAATCAATGTTTAATCTATTTGGCTCTAGCATCCCTCCCCACTAACCGATTTGGCTGTTTATTGCAAGATATCAAAAGTTCCAAACAATAACATATAAAACTTTGGTTGTCGTCGTTCGTGCGGGATTCCTGTTGGTTTTGCAAGTTTGGTATTTCCCTGGGTTCTACTCAAAATCCAACATGTCTGCCAGTTTGATATATATATATAGTCCTTCGCTTCAATCTCTGTAAGTTTATCGAATTCACGCATCACGTATTTTGAGTACAGCATTCACGAATCAAATACACTTTAAAACTCCAGGAGAACATTCGTCCGGCGGCGAGCATAAAATTTACGTTTCGAATTCACACAATAGATTTTGCCATTTTAACGAATCACTTGTTTTTTCACGAACGGCTTATCACGAATTTAGGGTTCACTTCCAGAGCTTCGAGCAGTAAATGGAAAGATTTTCGATCCACGGCTCTAGCCCCCCTTCCCTCTAACCAATTTGGCTATAAACCACCTACATTCAGGGGCGGCGGAACCGGGGGGGCCGGGGGGGCACGGGCCCCCCCACAAAATATTTTGGGGGGGCTCGGCCCCTCCACAAAATATTGGTTAAAAGACATTAATGCATGAGTTTATACAGTTAAAAAAAATTGTTTTGTGATTTTGGGGTGGGAGATGGGGAGGGAAGGGGTGGGGGATTATAGTGCCCCCCCATGGCTGTTACTGTTCCGCCGCCCCTGACATTGCTTTTATAACATGATATCGAAAGTTCCAAACAGTAATAAGGATACTGCACAAATACACAACTAAAAAAATATTTATTACAAAATTGGTCTGTCTATATACAAGTACGCTATACCACCAAATCGTTAGTCTGAACTATACCACAAAATAAAAACATTCTTTATCTCAAGTTAAGTAACATATTAGCTAGTTTCAAAACCTTAGTTACGAGATTTGTTAACGTGGTCATGCAAACACTGACATTCACATCCATGCACCACTCATCTAAAGTTATCCTTTTAACAGCCTTATGCTGTTAAAGGTCTAGAAACTACAGAGCCAGCAGCAATCGAAGCCACTTCCAGGAGGCCATCGTGGGGTACACTTGCAATCGCACCCACCCATGCACCAGCCAGGACAAAAACCAAAACAATCACTTCCTTTACCAAAGGTTTTCTGACGCATTGCACCTCCTGAAAAAACTCCAAACATATATTTATATTTTTCTATCAAAAACTATTCATTTGGGAAAAATAGAGCTGTAGTAATTCTATATCAGTAGATCTGGTCACGGGTATTGTTGAAGGAATAGAAAACGAGGCAGCGTGCTCTATCGAGTTATAGAGCACGCGGGAATTTTACGAGAACGAGAGAAGCGTCAGGAGAAGCACGACGCGTAGCGGAGTGCTTCTCCCGCTTCTCGAGTTCTCTTCAAATTCCCAAGTGCTCTATAACTCGATAGAGCACTGCTGCCGAGTTTTCTATTCCTTTTATAAAATATTCAGACACGAAAAATGAAAGAAATGAAGCATTAACGTAAGTCCTATCATAAAACTAAATGAAATTTCGACAAAAACGATGTAAGTTATAAATCGAGTACGCTGTTGAGAATTTCTCTTTCATTGAAGCATTAAAATTTTCAAAAGATTTATAAATTCTTTGTTTAAACAGGAAGCAGTAAAACTGACTAGTTGTCGAATAAATATTAAAAGGCAATTCAAACTACAAAGCCGTCACAAACAAGTCACTGGAAAACAAAACAACAAGTTTTTGAAACGAAACTATGAACCACTTTCTTACCTTTTAATACTTTATTAAGCATTCTTAGAAATGTAAATTCTATAATTCTTTAAACCAGAGAAGTATAGAAAGGCAAATAAATTTGAAAAGGTAGTTTTAGCGTCCATAATCAATCGACGGATGAGTTTGATCATGAGTTCACAGAACAGCTCAAACAGTCTTGTGCAATTCAGCTAGCGAAGTATTTCAATTGTTTTTAGCAGAAAGGCAGCTTCAAATCATCTCAATACTGTCCTGGCTGCTTGTAAAAATAGCCGATATCAAAAATCACCATTGAGTCCTCTACTTGCAGGTTTGATAAGGTTGAAAATCATTACAATCGATTTGAGCGAACCTGGAAGCACATGTTTTTGTCTGACAAAATGTCCTTTCAAATTATCGGCTTTTTGACGATGTCAAACGTTAAAATCCACTTTCATCTGTTTCTAAACTCCCTTATTTACTTATCTAGCTTTAGTCTTGAAAATTTGATGCAAATATGGACAAATTTTCCATCGAAACAAGTATATTTTTCTCAACTTTCACTGAACGAGGAAATTTTTGCCAAAGCCATCGATGAACTTGCCCAATGTTTCCATGGCAACGGTCCGTGCTCTGTTGGGTTATAGAGAACGCGTCTCAGCCAATCAGAGCGCGCGTTGTATCTCAAATATTTTATAATTTGCTTTAAAATCACTAATTATCCATGAGTTTTCGAACACAAATTAAATTACTACAGTAGACCACAGTGCATGCCAAGAGTGCTTGACAGCCAGATATTCCCAAGCCTCTGCAGACTTATATAAAACATACGTACCTTCACTTGGAACAGCAAACAATGCTAGAGCAACACTAATTAACAGTATGATAGCCAAACGGTTCATGGTCGCTGATTCAGTACTAAACTGAGGAAAATGCAAATGGTATCATGAATAAAGAGGGTGTGAGTAGAGTGGGCTCTCGCAGCTTATTTACAACTATTCGACTCGTAACCCAGGGGGCGATTCAGAAATTTTGAAAGAAAGTGGAAAGAGAGAGAGAGAGAGAGAGAGAGAGAGAGAGAGAGAGAGAGAGAGAGAGAGAGAGAGAGAGAGAGAGAGAGAGAGAGAGAGAGAGACGCCTACGATAAAGTATTGCTGCTTCTAATATTAACGACATTGCAACATTTAGTTCCAGACACTCTATTAGGCTTGAAAGTAGTCCTAGTAGCAATGAACACACAATGATCCTGCTCGCCGCCATTTTGGAAAATCACGCGTGGTTCTAATACTGTGACGTCAGCGTCTACATAAATATATGGATACACAGCGTATACAGAAATTTCCACTCTGGAGAGCGTATACAGAAATCTCTGGATACAACGAGCGTATTCGGCGGGACACGTGTGGACGCTAGGTGTATCCGCATAAAAATATGAGGATATGCGGATACAAAAATCTCCGGATACGTGTGTATGGGGCCTCAGTTAAACAGTGACTCCTCATAGAATCAACGTTTTTTTTTCCTGAATGTCCCTGTTCACTTCTTCGACAAGTCGGGATATGGGTAGGATTGTGAACATAGTTTTGAGGTAAGGAATGAGACCGTTGCGTATCTATTGAGTCTCCGGTTTGCTACGCACCTTTTATAGAGTGAGATTTTTCATTTTACAGTGCGACTACCCCAACCAAAGCCACCCTGACAAAATTTTTCACAAATTGTCCAGTCACGTTCGAGCATTTGAAAAAATATTTGCCAAAATTATTTGCACAATACATTGTTGCTCGCGATCTATCAGTTGTTGCAATATTTGAAATTTATGGGAAATCTATTGTTTAAATGATCGTAGAACCACCAATAATGAAATTACACATCATATCAAACAAATGCCTTAAAAAATTGTCATTCGTTTAGTCATCATTTTATTTCCTTATATGGAATAGCTTACCTTATTTGGAAGTACGGTTCAACTGTTTTTGGTTTTTATCGCAGCTCCTAAAGCCTCAAATCTCCTAAAACTTACAGGAATTGTAGCAAAAACACTTCTCAACAGGCCGCCATTTTGAAAATTATCGAAAAGTAGCCTGGGGGGCTAGAAATGAAGAAAGCACAGGAATCCAGCGCGCTCAAAACAAAGGCCTAACGAATGACATACGATTGTTTGATATGTTAAAATGTACGAATAAACGTTTTAATTTAACAGACATGTTTCGACATTATAAATGCCATCCTCAGTGAAAATTAACTATTATAACGAACTCATTTTCACTGAGGATGGCATTTGTAATGTCGAAACATGTCTGTTAAATTAAAACGTTTATTCTTATATTTTAAATGTGTATTGTTCAAATGCTCGAACGTGACTGGACAATTTGTGAAATATTTGTCAGTGTGGCTTTGGTTGGAGTAGTCGCACGGTAAGAAATATCAAACTTCATACAAAATAATATAAGGGATGGAAACCTAATCGGTAATTCCGTAGAAATAAAACTAGACATGGAAATGCCTTGAACCTTTCCATAATAATATTTTTTGAGTTGATTATTTAAAAAACGAAATAAAAAATGGAGTCCCCGAGCTCGTTTTCTCGCGAGAATTTTTTGAAAAGTACCATGTTTTGTATTTTGAGAGTAAAATTCGAAAATTTAAAAATGATCAATTACTGGTCGATAATAGACATACACAATTCTCTTGATTTTTGCGATTTTCATATAAAGATATAAATGGATGTAAAAATCATGTGATTATTTGATGAGAGCAACCTTTTTTCTAACCAAAAATGCTAAATTTCTAGCATAGAGTATAGTGTTCGATGGAAGTCGAAGTGCCTATTCAAGACACATTTCTTGAAATATCTCGAAAACTAGACATTGAAGTTTATCGACAATTATATATCGTAAGAGAAAACATAGTTCTTGAAAAAATAAGAAAATAAAAAAGATAGGTGCCCAAGTTCGTTTTCGTGCTATCGCCGTCTAAAGACATCAAATTAGTGCGTTACCGGGAGAGGACTGGGCCGTATCGGCTGAAAGAAGCTGGTACTCGTTTATTCATTTTCAGCATATACAGTGTAAATATATGATTACGAAATGATAGGGATAGCTCGAGAAATAAAAAAAAAATCTCAAAATTTTCTCATCTTTTCTATCTCTCCTGGACGTTGCGGAACACTTTTAATTGAAATACAATTTCGTAAAAAACAAGTAAACAAACATTAGAAAGCCATGATTTGACTACGAGTTATTGATTGGATACCGGGTATTGCTATGCTAACATGCAGCCGTGATATATAAAATATAAGTTATTTTGTTGTTGTCAAAATGCGAGGGAAGGGTGGGTATCAAAATTTTGTGAATTCACGCACCACGTATTTTGAGTACAGCATTCCCCAATCAAATACTCTTTAAAAACCCCGGAGAACACTCGTCACAGTCAACATGGGATTCACGATTCGAATTCACGCAACAGCGTGACGCGTGACCAATTTCGGGTTTCTAGGGTTTCGAGCAGTAAATGGGAAATGGTCCAGCGCTCCGAAAGATAAAAAGAGACAATACAGTATATTTGGGCTCCAGAACAAAACACGTTTAATTTGAGTTTCCTGAGTAAACCTCAAGTGGCTCCAGAGCTCTGCTCGGCGAACATAGCTACTTTCCTCCGCTTTTCGATCAGCAGGGTAGAAAAGCTAGTTGCCTGTTCGCAGAGTACCAGAGCTCTGGAGAAAAATCAAAGATTCGATCCAGGACTCTGCCACCCTCCCCTCTATCCAATTTGGCTTTAAAACCCGTGGGGGGGGGGGGGGGACTCCGGAGGTAAGCGATCGGAGATGCTCGTTGTATCTTTCGTCGTATCTTTTTAGGGTTTCAAATTTGAAATTTGCACAATCCTCACTTTTTGGTCTCTACTAGGGGTTGAATAGCACTGAAAACTATTGTTTTGGTATCTGTTAGAGATGAAAAATTTGTGAAGCCACGCACTTTTGAAAAACGTCTGGTATCTTTTAGGGGTATTTTTGAAAAATCCTTTATCCCCGGGTCCCCCTCCCCCGGGCTGTAAACCACCAACATTGCTTTTATAACATGATATTGAAAGTTCCAAACAATAGTAACGATACTGCACAACTTAAATCATCTTTATTACAAAATTAGTCCACAATTAGTTTCCAAAGAGCATGGTTAATGCAACCACTGACATCTACATCCCACTGCACCATTCATTTAAAGTTATACGCTAATCAAATTATAATCCCATTTCAATTTTGCTAGAAGTCTTCCATTCCGAATTATACAGTTAACGGTCTAGAATCTACAGACCCAGCTACAGTCGAAGCCACTTCCAAGAGGCCATCGTGGGGTACACTTGCAAGAGCACCCACCACTACACCAGCTAGGACAAATACCAAAACAACCACTGCCTTTACCAAAGGTTTTCTGACGCATTGCACCTCCTGAAAAACAGCAACACATAAGTGAGAAGGATAAAGAAATGTGCACATGTAAAGGTGCAGTATGTAGTATTGATAACATGAGAACGGCTGTTTTATCAACAGATATGTAGATGCAAAGCGAATCAGGCCCGCGTATCTATAGCGCCGATAAAACCCGAATTCGTATTTTATAAATTGTTTCTAAAACTCCAAACATACGTTTATATTTCTCCATTAAAAAACTCTAGAATCTTTCAATTTTACTCGGGAGAAAATAGAGTTAGGATAATTCTTTATCTGTAATCTAAAACTTATTAATTTGGCTGTGCATCAATAAGATATATAAAACATACCTTCACTTGGAATAGCAAACATTGCTAGAGCAACACCAATTAACAGTATGATAGCCAAACGGTTCATGGTCGCTGATTCAGTACTAAACTGAGGAAAATGCAAATGGTATCATGAATAAAGAAGGTGTGGGTAGAGTGAGCTGTCGCAGCTTATTTACAACTATTCTCTTAGCACGACTCGAAAACCCAGGGGGTGATCCAGAAATTTTGAAAGAAAGTGGAAAGCACTCAACAAAAAATGTCATTATCAATCAAAAATTGAAAGAATTATCTATAAAAATAATTCAAAAGGGGGAGATGGGGCACCGGCCTCTCATGCCCTCCCCTTGGAACCGCCTCTGAAATCGAAAAGGTTTAAAAATCGCTGGTGTTTTCGACGTTAACTCAATCGTCAGATAAGACATTTTGGTGTTTTTCGAGCATGCAATCATTACTCTAGAGTGGAAATAATACACGTATCAACATCAGCCTATTAATTAAACTCCGAAGTTAAGTTATATACAAATGTAGATTTTTTATGTCGAGTGTTCCTAGAGACATCGACGCCTATAGTCTATTATATATACACTAGTACAATTTACTAGTCTCTGTACTAACCTTCGTTTAACGTGCTTGACAACTGTCGTGTTTCTTTTCGTATGGGGGAAGAGCTGCTACGCTGTGATAGCCTAACTACTAGTTTGCTTATATTTATACTCATCTGGAACAAGGAAGCAAGTGTACATCATAAAAGGTGAAGGTGCTGTGAACCATATTGCTATATCAGCTAAACAGGAAAAGTTTCGAGTAGCTCCAGCAACACCATGCAAAATTCTCATATTTCGTCCGGCTGGAATATTCGTCGGAGAAAAAAAAGGGGGGCGATGACCTGTGCTATCTATGTTGCGTTCCGATTTTTCTCGCTTCGGTGAGCAATCGATCGTGTGATTCATATGCATTCATCACTCAGGAGCCGTCCTCACGTATCCGGAGATTTTTGTATCCGCAATTATTTTCATGCGGATAAAAAAAATCTGCGTTCACACGTAGCATATACGAATCGTATACGACCGTCCACACGTATCCGATTCGTATCTTGTATCTCAAAGGATTGGTCAACAGAGCATGCGCATTACAAAAAAGCTGAGCCTGCTATAATTTTGGTACCAAATTCGCGGCTTTCTTGTTTGTTTACTTGACGTGTGAGCCTGAAGATCGAAAAATTCTTGTAAAAAAGCATGTCACAATCAAGAGAGACAGAGAGAGAGAGAGAGAGAGAGAGAGAAACAGAAAAAAAAAGATCTCATTTGTTTGGACGCCGACGATAAAGTATTGCTGCATCAAATATTAACGACATTGCAACATTTAGTTCCAGACACTCTATTAGGCTTGAAAGTAGTCCTAGTAGCAATGAACACACAATGATCCTGCTCGCCGCCATTTTGGAAAATCACGCGTGGTTCTAATACTGTGACGTCAGCGTCTACACAAATATATGGATACACAGCGTATACAGAAATTTCCACTCTGGAGATCGTGTACAGAAATCTCCGGATACAACGAGCGTATTTGGCGGGACACGTGTGGACGCTAGGTGTATCCGCATAAAGATATGAGGATATGCGGATACAAAAATCTCCGGATACGTGTGTATGGGGCCTCAGTTAAACAGTGACTCCTCATAGAATCAACGTTTTTTTTCTGAATGTCCCTGTTCACTTCTTCGACAAGTCGGGATATGGGTAGGATTGTGAACATAGTTTTGAGGCAAGGAATGAGACCGTTGCGTATCTATTGAGTCTCCGGCTTGCTACGCACCTTTTATAGAGTGAGATTTTTCATTTTAAGAAATATCAAACTTCATACAAAATAATATAAGGGATGGAAACCTAATCTTAAGGTAATTCCGTAGAAATAAAACTAGACATGGAAATGCCTTGAAACTTTCCATAATAATATTTTTTGAGTTGATTATTTAAAAAACGAAATAAAAAATGGAGTCCCCGAGCTCGTTTTCTCGCGAGAATTTTTTGAAAGGTACCATGTTTTGTATTTTGGGAGTAAAATTCGAAAATTTAAAAATGATCAATTACTGGTCGATAAATATTTCTAGACATACACAATTCTCTTGATTTTGCGATTTTCCTATAAAGATATAAATGGATGTAAAAATCATGTGATTATTTGATGAGAGCAACCTTTTTTCTAACCAAAAATGCTAAATTTCTAGCATAGAGTATAGTGTTCGATGGAAGTCGAAGTGCCTATTCAAGACACATTTCTTGAAATATCTCGAAAACTAGACATTGAAGTTTATTGACAATTATATATCGTAAGAGAAAACATAGTTCTTGAAAAAATAAGAAAATAAAAAAGATAGGTGCCCAAGTTCGTTTTCGTGCTATTGCCGTCTAAAGACATCAAATGTGTGCATTACCGGGAGAGGACTGGGTCGTATGGGCTGAAAGAAGCTGGTACTCGTTTATTCATTTTCAGCATATACAGTGTAAATATATGATTACGAAATGATAGGGACAGCTCGAGAAATAAAAAAAATCATTTATCTCAAAATTTTCTCATCTTTTCTATCTCTCCTGGACGTTGCAGAACATTTTTAATTGAAATACAACTTCGTAAAAAACAAGTAAACAAACATTAGAAAGCCATGATTTGACTACGAGTTATTGATTGGATACCGGGGTATCGCTGTGCTAACATGCAGCCATGACATAAAAAATATAAGTTATTTTGTTGTTGTCAAAATGCGAGGGAAGGGTGGGTATCAAAATTTTGTGAATTCACGCACCACGTATTTTGAGTACAGCATTCCCCAATCAAGTACTCTTTAAAAACCCCGGAGAACACTCGTCACAGTCAACATGGGATTCACGATTCGAATTCACGCAACAGCGTGACGCGTGACCAATTTCGGGTTTCTAGGGTTTCGAGCAGTAAATGGGAAATGGTCCAGCGCTCCGAAAGATAAAAAGAGACAATACAGTTTATTTGGGCTCCAGAACAAAACACGTTTAATTTGAGTTTCCTGAGTAAACCTCAAGTGGCTCCAGAGCTCTGCTCGGCGAACATAGCTACTTTCCACCGCTTTTCGATCAGCAGGGTAGAAAAGCTAGTTGCCTGTTCGCAGAGTACCAGAGCTCTGGAGAAAAATCAAAGATTCGATCCAGGACTCTGCCACCCTCCCCTCTATCCAATTTGGCTTTAAAACCCGTGGGGGGGGGGGGGGGGGGGGGGGGACTCCGGAGGTAAGCGATCGGAGATGCTCGTTGTATCTTTCGTCGTATCTTTTTAGGGTTTCAAATTTGAAATTTGCACAATCCTCACTTTTTGGTCTCTACTAGGGGTTGAATAGCACTGAAAACTATTGTTTTGGTATCTGTTAGAGATGAAAAATTTGTGAAGCCACGCACTTTTGAAAAACGTCTGGTATCTTTTAGGGGTATTTTTGAAAAATTTTGACAAGCATCCCCGATCCTTTATCCTCGGGTCCCCCCACCCTCCCCCGGGCTGTAAACCACCAACATTGCTTTTATAACATGATATTGAAAGTTCCAAACAATAGTAACGATACTGCACAACTTAAATCATCTTTATTACAAAATTAGTCCAAAATTAGTTTCCAAAGAGCATGGTTAATGCAACCTCTGACATCTACATCCCATGCACCATTCATTTAAAGTTATACGCTAATCAAATTATAATTCCATTTCAATTTTGCTAGAAGTCTTCCATTCCGAATTATACAGTTAACGGTCTAGAATCTACAGACCCAGCTGCAGTCGAAGCCACTTCCAAGAGGCCATCGTGGGGTACACTTGCAAGAGCACCCACCACTACACCAGCTAGGACAAATACCAAAACAACCACTGCCTTTACCAAAGGTTTTCTGACGCATTGCACCTCCTGAAAAACAGCAACACATAAGTGAGAAGGATAAAGAAATGTGCACATGTAAAGGTGCAGTATGTAGTATTTATAACATGAGAACGGCTGTTTTATCAACAGATATGTAGATGCAAAGCGAATCAGGCCCGCGTATCTATAGCGCCGATAAAACCCGAATTCGTATTTTATAAATTGTTTCTAAAACTCCAAACATACGTTTATATTTCTCCATTAAAAAACTCTAGAATCTTTCAATTTTACTCGGGAGAAAATAGAGTTAGGATAATTCTTTATCTGTAATCTAAAACTTATTAATTTGGCTGTGCATCAATAAGATATATAAAACATACCTTCACTTGGAATAGCAAACATTGCTAGAGCAACACCAATTAACAGTATGATAGCCAAACGGTTCATGGTCGCTGATTCAGTACTAAACTGAGGAAAATGCAAATGGTATCATGAATAAAGAGGGTGTGAGTAGAGTGGGCTCTCTCAGCTTATTTACAATTAACTATACTTTAGCACGACTCGCAATCGAATTGGTTTAAGAATCGCTGGCGTTTTCGACGTTAACTCAATCGTCGTAGCGATGGGTGGAAACATCTCTGAAGTTAAGTAAATCTCGATTTTTTCTGTCGTGCATGTGTTCATAGAAACATTATAGTCTATTGTATATATACTAGTATAATTTACTAGTATCTGTACTGACCTTCTTTTCACTTGCTTGATAATCGTGGTGTTTCTCTATCTCTTTACGTCTGTTGCAAGAGATGCTATGTTTGTTAGTCTAGAGTGCTCATATTTATACTCATCTGCAACAAGGAAGCAAGTGTGCACCACATGGCGAACGTGCTATTGATTATATTGTTATGTCACCTAAACAGGAAAATTTTCGAGTGGCTTCAGCAACACCTTGAAAAAATATCAAGTGGGGGTGGGAGGGGTGGGGGAGGGGGTCTGAGCTTCGGGGAGTAACCTATATGCATATACATTCACAACTACTCAGGCTAGACTGAGAAGTGCGTGTTCTCATGTGCTCTTCTTTTTCTGCTCTATCTGCTCAGTCATACAGTGACTCCCCATACAATTCACGGTTTTTACCTGAATATCCCGGGGGACTCCTTAGAAAAGTCGGCATGGGTAGGATATTGTCAACAAATATAGTTTTGAGGTCTAAAGTGAGAGCCTATTATCTATTTATTTTAAGAAACATTACACTGTTAATGATAATTCATACAAAAATACAAGAGACCGTACTTTTATAATATTCTTTATTAAAAATAAAGATACTACCTTCATCGGCAACTCATGCAGTTGATTTATACATACATTTTAGGCTCATTTTCCATATATTTACTAACGAGCACTCTAAACTACTTTTTAAGTGCCTCCCACCACCCCCCCCCCCCCCCCCCCCCCGTCCCAGTGCTATTGACTACTGTAACTGTTGACGCATTTAGTGTTTTCACTCCACCCAACAAGTAAAGTTAACATGAAACAAGGACACGTAGGACCCCGCACTCTTCGAATCATTATTTTCCGTTTTTGACCCCATCTTGCCTACCATGTTTTCTTATCTTTAATACAAGTTCACAAAAGAAGTCTTACAAATTGCTTAGTTTTATATCGATTCACATAAATGGCAGAGTTATACTTTTATATATATATATTTCTGTCTTCCAAAATACATGAATAAATAAATCGTGTCCCCCATGGCGTGCCCTGAAAGATGACCTTACACTTCACAAACAAGGAACAAGCATGTTGTAGAGAGTCTTAGCACATAGTAGCAGCCGTGTTAGTCGTTTGTCAACTTTATATCAATTTGCAGTTATTTTGGCAAGAGACCAGGGAAGGGTGGGCATCAAAAATACGTATTTTGATTACACTTTAAAAAGAGGATCGCTCGTCACGGTAGAATTGTACGGTGCACAGTGAATAGATTTCGCGTACTGTAAATTTTTCCATAAATCAGTAACTACTCTGCGTGCAGAGAGAAAAAAGGCTCTGCATGTAGAAGTATCAGACACTAATCACGGTTATCTTTTACCGTAACACACGTCACGAATTAACCCATGGTCACTCGAGATCAGTCGAGGTATCGTGGCTCTGCAGAAACCAAAATGTTTTTAAAATAAAACAACAGTGTACTGGTCTGGTGAAACCCAAGCTCGTTTATTCAAGAGTCGCTACGCAGGCTATCGTTTGTCGGTGAATGTTTCATTACTCGTCCCAGTCCGTCACGAATCACGTGCATTTTGATAAATATAGAAGCACGCGTCGGATAAACATGAATTTCAATCACGTTTCACGCAATTAGATTTTGAAATTACTCAGATTTATTTTGACCGTAATAATGCATTGCAATCAAGGCACCCCAAGATATCTTGGACCGTTGCCGTTCCTTTCAGAACTGAACAAAACTGATGACAAGACCAAAACAAATCCGCACACCGACAGTCCTAGTTTGGTCCTATGACCAGTAGGACAAAACATTCAAAAATAGATTTGGACCAGAGACAATAAATGATACTTAATAATAAGTCATAAATTCTTTGTCCTTTTATGTAGTTACCAGTTTTTTTTTAAATAGCCATTACGGATAGATGCAAAAAAAAGTTTGCCAATGGCCAGGAAAGATTAAGTGTACGGGTGTATGAGAAATCTTTTCATAAACGTCACATTCAAGTAAAAATATCTCTATGATGACGTACAGGGATGTCAAGTATAAAACCACCAATACATTTAGTACAAATTTCAGAATGTAGAAATTAGGACTAGGTATTAGCAATTCATGTAATGTTTCCTGCATATATGAATGGAAACAAAAAGTCTAGCAACAATAAAAGAACAAAAGGAGAGGATATCAACAAACAAACAATAAGAAAAAAGGACAACAATACAAATTTAATCAAAGTGTTTATTAATTATCAAATGTTCTCTCAAATAAAATAGAAAATATGTTATCTAAAGTCGTAGATTTCGTTGTTGTTTTAATCGTTCAAAGCGACGCTTTGCTTCCAGTCTGTGCAATTGACTCTGTTCTATTTCCTCTTGACTGGGATGCCATAACTTAGACAATATTCTTTCAATATTGGAAGCATACACTGTGTGTGAAGGTAATACTCGACGGTGAATCTAAAAAAAACAAGATTTAAGAATGAGTGATATACTCTAAGCTACTTCACTCCGCTTCACTTCATGCCATACCACTATACTTCATTCACTCCAACTCTAACTACTCTAATCTTATCCACCCCACTTCCAAATCTACTCTACTCAAATCTACTCTACACTGCTGTACTCTAACTCTAAACTTCACCACTCCACTTTCTTCTCTACTCCACACTACTATACTCTACTCAAAACAACCCTGCTCTTCTCTACTCCACTCCTCTCCACTCTACTCTACTCTAACCTAGTCTAGTCTACTTTACTGTATTGTACTGTACTGTACTGTACCGTACTGTACTGTACTCTACTGTCTAGTCTACTTTACTCTACAATACTCTACTCTACTGTCTAGTCTAGTCTACTCTACTCTATCTACTCTACTGTCTAGTCTACTCTACTCTACTGTTCAGTCTACTCTACTGTCTAGTCTACTCTACTGTCTAGTCTACTCTACTGTCTAGTCTACTCTACTTTACTGTCTAGTCTACTCTGCTCTGCTCTACTGTACTGTACTGTACTGTACTCTACTCTACTCTACTCTACTGTACTGTACTCTACTGTACTGTACTCTACTGTACTCTACTCTACTCTACTCTACTCTACTCTACTCTACTCTACTCTACTCTACTCCCCAACAAAAGAACAATATTGGCACTAACATACATCATTGTATAACAGCCATATTACTTTCACAATCATCAAATTATAACCATTTCTGGCAAACTTGACTGACCTGCAAAGAGTCCCTTAGATCATAAGGTGATATAGGGGATCTCTTTACTTGTTGAATATCTGCTGATGCTACCAGCATGGCTGCCTCTGCTGATGCTTGTTCTTGTGTTCTTCCATTGCTATTTGTTGACGTACCTGGTGTGCCCCTTAGATAGTATATAATTGAGATGTTGTAAGTCATGTCCACTTGAGTTCTGGCTTAGTTATGATGGTACAGATTGTTAGCCAGTTCAATGTTGATTTCTGATATTTATAGGTTATTGGTTGACTAGCTATCTAATAGGGCTGTGTATTTTTATGAGTCTTGCAGTGATAAGTAAAAATACACAGCCGTATTAGATAGCTAGCCAACCAATAATAACTTGAAAAAATGAAGTTTTTGTGAATTTTTTTCACATTTTTAAAACCTAATAGAGAGAGTGACAAAGTGAACAGTGCCGGGGGAAGCCAGTTGACTATTACAACCAAAATATGGTTGGATATTTTTCCCATTCTGGTGCATATTTTGTGCGTTTTTTTAGATAAATGTATAATAAAATAATATATAGCAGTTTATTTATTAATATTCACACCTGTCGGTTACTCTTTCATCTGGAGGCCAATTTGTCACAGTGTTCCTGAGATGCATTCTAGGATATGCTGATCCAACAGCATGGCGAAAATGACCTCGTAATCGATAGGGACTTCTTCTTGTACAACAAACAGTGAGGATGTCTTTTATAAGGTACTGAAATAGATTATAGCACATAAAATAAATTGGGCTTATTATTAAACGCCATTTTTGCAAAGTAAAATTACATTTCCTGGTTTGGTAGAGTTATTGTTAACATTGTACCATTTAAAAGTGTACTAGATTATTCAAATCTGTACTTTTGGAAAAAAATTGTATGACAAATATCAGATGTATGTGTGTCTTTTTCACAAGTACAGATTTAAGGGTCCTGACTACTTTAGAACAACAACGACACTTGAAATCTGTGCCCGCGAGCAATTTACCGCTGAGAACACCGCACGCATGCCAAATCCCGCCAAAAGACAACATAAGAATAACACAAGGAGCCTTCGAAAATTGCACTTCAACCAGCCAAAACCCTCATTTTTTGTGCGGGACTCTATATTTTTCTTCCTTTTTTCTGAAAGATTTTGTAAAAATCTTTCTTTTGACAAGATTTGAAAAAATCCTGATGACTTTTCAACATTACACGCGATGGTAAGTAGTTTAGGGTTTCACTTTTCAAAGCAATTTTAAGTCAAAGACAAAAACAAAACTGTAAATTTTGACAAAATTTTAAAACATATATAATTTATTTTCCCATATTTGTGTAAAATACCGTTGTAAAAACTACGTCAATAGCTTTATTAGTTTTTGAGTAATAATTTTTTTTGTGTGAAAAATGCATTTTTCGTCATTTGTTCTTCAAAAATGTCAAAAGATGGTTCCGTTCAAAAATGTTTATCTCAAAAACGGGCTTGGGACCATAAAGATTTCTATCCATTTTTCGATTAATTGATAAATTCTCTATAAAATAACTTTCTAAGAAAAAATCGTGATGACTATTTGCTTAAGTAATCAGGACCCTTAAATGGTCAAAAACACTTGACATAGTATGGAGCATTATAATATACTCCATGCTATGATAGTATTTTCTTTTTCTTTCTATATATCCTTTTTTCATTGTTTAATTATTAGTTATTCCTTATCATGATATTATTATAGCTACATAGTATGGAACATTATAGTATGTTTCATGCTGTGGTAGTATTTTTTTTTTCTTTTTTTCTATAAATCCTTTTTATCGGCACCCATGACCACACCAAACTATATATTTGATATCACTTAAGTTGCTACCTATCTACCTAATAATCTACAAGGTTACTATAGGTAGCATGTACCAACTTTCACGTTAAACTTATATTTTTTGTAAATTTAATAACATGGGGTACTAAATACAATTATATTGTATTGTATTGTAACACATTTAAATGGTACATTAGTAATGATGTTATGCCCTAATAAAACAAACATACCCTGTCACTGAATAGAGTATTAATTATCATACCTCTGTGGCATGTTGAAGTAATGTGACTGTGTCATCAGTAACATTATCCAGCCCTGCATCCCAAGCTCCTAGGTACAAACGACCATGAATAGTCGCTGTGTCTGGTAGCATTAGATCATAAGAACAAAGGCCAATCTCACATTCCTCATTGATATCTACAATGGTAGCATAATAGAGTTATTTTAACATGAGTGGGAAACGGCATGATATGGAAGAAAATATCATAAGAACAACGGCCAATCTCACATTCCTCATTGATATCTACAATGGTAGCATAATAGAGTTATTTTAGCATGAGTGGGAAACGGCATGATAGGGAACTGAAATATGATAAGAACAAAGGCCAATCTCACATTCCTCATTGATATCTATCTGTACAATGGTAGCATAATAGAGTTATTTTAACATGAGTGGGAAACGGCATGATATGGAAGAAAATATCATAAGAACAACGGCCAATCTCACATTCCTCATTGATATCTACAATGGTAGCATAATAGAGTTATTTTAACATGAGTGGGAAACGGCATGATATGGAAGAAAATATGATAAGAACAAAGGCCAATCTCACATTCCTCATTGATATCTATCTGTACAATGGTAGCATAATAGAGTTATTTTAACATGAGTGGGAAACGGCATGATATGGAAGAAAATATGATAAGAACAAAGGCCAATCTCACATTCCTCATTGATATCTACAATGGTAGCATAATAGAGTTATTTTAGCATGAGTGGGAAACGGCATGATATGGAAGAAAATATGATAAGAACAAAGGCCAATCTCACATTCCTCATTGATATCTATCTGTACAATGGTAGCATAATAGAGTTATTTTAACATGAGTGGGAAACGGCATGATATGGAAGAAAATATCATAAGAACAACGGCCAATCTCACATTCCTCATTGATATCTATCTGTACAATGGTAGCATAATAGAGTTATTTTAACATGAGTGGGAAACGGCATGATATGGAAGAAAATATGATAAGAACAAAGGCCAATCTCACATTCCTCATTGATATCTATCTGTACAATGGTAGCATAATAGAGTTATTTTAACATGAGTGGGAAACGGCATGATATGGAAGAAAATATGATAAGAACAAAGGCCAATCTCACATTCCTCATTGATATCTACAATGGTAGCATAATAGAGTTATTTTAGCATGAGTGGGAAACGGCATGATATGGAAGAAAATATGATAAGAACAAAGGCCAATCTCACATTCCTCATTGATATCTATCTGTACAATGGTAGCATAATAGAGTTATTTTAACATGAGTGGGAAACGGCATGATATGGAAGAAAATATCATAAGCACAAAGGCCAATCTCACATTCCTCATTGATATCTACAATGGTAGCATAATAGAGTTATTTTAGCATGAGTGGGAAACGGCATGATATGGAAGAAAATATGATAATATACAGTCATGTTTCTCACTCATATGAAAACCACCCTACACATTGATCAGTTAATAAATAGATAGATTTATAATGGTTAAGATAACGCTAGCAACACATACATTTGTAAGCCCTGGATAAACAAGGCAACATTGTTGCACGCAACAAAATGTTTGACTCATTTTAGAAACATTTTTAGTTGTGGCACTAACAATGTTTCCACAGGTGGCAAAACCAGGAAACATCTTCAAAACATGCACACAAGTGATGTTGCATTGCCATTGTTGTGTCGTTTAACCAGTGATATAGAGGTCAGTTGTACCACAAATTTTTTAATGTACTTACCCTAATGATGTTGGACATGATATTAAAGAATTGCCAGCAAACAGAGATAGACAAGAGCAAATAAAAAATACAAATTATTAGTTCAACAATGCCATGAACATTTGATCACAATCTTGGTATAATCATAATGGGCATATCACAATATTTGACAATTGTATTAAAATTATATTTGGGGCGGATGCAGGAGTTTACCTGGGATGGGTGATAATTTCAAAAGCCTCCTCCCCCTGTTTCTACATCCGCATCATAACATACAACTTAAAATAGACTACCTTCATGGACATGAGTGGGGCATCTTTGAATGGATCACTGGGCTCAAAACGTTGCTGTAAAAAAATAAATAAAAAGTAGAAACAGTGCATTATTTGTCATAACATACTAGTAACACAAGAAAGTTGAGCTTTACCTCAAAATTAGTTTTGATCGGCTTTTTGTTCTGCTTCTTGATTTTACTCTTTTTTATAAGCTGTGGTTTTTGTGGAGCTTTTTGTGGAGTTCTTGGGTAGGCAGCTAAAGAAATAACAAAATCATTTTAATAATAACAATGATGGAAGTAGAGATTTCATCTTGTAATGGACAGAAATAATATTGCTTGAAATTTGAAAAAAAATACTGGCCTGCCAAAGTTTTGGTTTTTGACATGTGGATCAAATATTCAATACTTTTTTTGGCATTCCATGATCATAATATTAAATGTGGTCTCTCATTTGTCCATTAGAAGGCTGTTATTTGGAGCCCTGCTGGGGGTCCCATTAGATCTAGATAAAAAATAAATTTTTCATGATTTCATTTTTAAAATTTCTAGCTGTAATAAAGAGATTTCTGCCAATGGAAATATCTATTTATTTCAGTAATGCTCAAAAGAATGACCAATACTGTTATGAAGATAATTTATGAAAATAATTTTGTTACTTCGACAAATATTACATTGTTAAACACTGTTATGCATTGTAATATTTCTAAATTTAAGTCTAAATTCCAGCCAATCAGAAAATGTTTACATTATGTTACAGCTTGGCTACTGGTTAGTTAAAAAACAGCAGAATATATTTTTTTTAAAGCAGACACAAAAATTTGTGATCCCCTAAAATTAATGGACATATTTCTAGGTCTATGTTTTTAATCAAGCAGCAATCAAGACTGACTTACAGCGCAATAAATATTCTGTTTTTTTTATTTTTTTTTATCCAAAAAGCATAAAAATTGTGGCAATGGTTGCATAATTCAGGTTAAAAAACATAGACAATTGAATGTAGAAGGATGCACATAAATTGTTGGTTGGTCACTGATTTTTGTGTCATTCTTGAACTGTCATGTTTTTTAGTAATGTGATTTATTAACCATTTTCACCTTTGGTTAAATATTGTTTCATGATTTTGAGGCATAAAATAATAAATTAGGAAATATTCCCCATACCTGGTGTCTGTCCAAGAGCTTGACATTTAGCCAGAATTGCCAATAAGAAGTTATTGTGGAAGTGGACTAAAACAAAATATTTGTATCTTCAAAATGCATTAAGATTTAATATCAGAACTGAAAAGATGATGTGTGAAATTGTGTGTGAAATTAAAAAAAAAAAAACATCATTAAGCTTCATTTTTGAAATTATTGTTAATAAATAACTTTTGAACTTCATCTCATTGTTTCACATTCCCTAGTAGTAGTTGCCTGATTGCTGAATTACTGAATGCATTAAATATCGACTATGTGTCAGTTCTAAGCATAATCATTGACAAAACTTACTGTTACCACTGCCTAAACACTGTCGTGCTTGCGTATCAAGTTCATCTTTACCGATCTATCATAAATATCACAAAGTCACAAAAATGATTCACACTTTCAATAATGTTGTTCTATTCATAAAGCTTTAATTATGTTCATTTACCAAATACAATCAAACCTCGTTATCCAATTGTATTTGATTGAGTTCAATTATGGAAATGTTTGACTGTTTTGATAAAACATATCGATCAGAATTTGCCGCGAAATCATTTGCTTTTTTACAAATCTAAAAAAAATAGTACTTATTAAAATGGCCATACACGTCGGTTTAAGAACACAAAATGAAACAAACATTTCCCATAACGTCTCAAGATATCAGTAGTTCGACATTAATTCTTATTAAAAAGTCTTTTTCGAGTTTTAATTCAGAAATGTCATCTTTATAATCGCGCGCAATAAAAATACCTTGTGTTTATACCACATTTTTAAAACATTCCAGTACCTACAGAGACAAAAAGTAACACTGACGATTAGACAGTAAGTTGAATTATTCTTTCAGTCAATTAATAACGTTTCTTACGTTTCAGAATTATCTCCTAAAGCCTCCATAAGTTGCCTTCGACAAGCCATCAGATCGACCGCCATGTTGAATTTCGTTCTTGTCAAAAGAACACTGCTGACACAAAGTACTGCTTCTCGGCACACAGGAAACCCGGTAACTCCTTCTGCGTTTTCAAAAGTCTTTTTAAAGTACCAAATAATTTCAATATTTTTACAATATGAGCAACGAAACTGTTGTTGTTGTAAATAAATTTGAAGACGCAACTTTACTTATCCGGTTTGGCGTTCTGTCCACACTATAAAAGCATGAATGGCCGCGAAACAATTTTATCAAATGAGAATTTTTGTTGATGTTGTCGGAGGGGGACATTGGGAGTCTCGAACACCGCAACACCGCAAAAAATCGATGGTGAACACCGCAAAACCGCAAAAAATTCAACAAAACACCGTCACCGCATTTTTTCATAAGTCACGTGCAAAAAAATCATTTTTGTTGGATTAAAATCGAAACTCCGAAAAAAGTTTTTATTTCACCGTACACCGCACGTAAATTAACTTAAATATCGCACATCGCGAGGTTTTGCATCACCGCAATACCGCAATTTTTCAACCTCGTTCACCGTAACACCGCACTAAAATAACGACAACACCGCAAACCCCAATGTCCCACTCTTGTCGGGTTGAATAGAGTTTTAAAATTTATTCGTGTTAATGTGAACGTGGCTTAACATGCATTTCCTTGGACTGCTCAGGTGAAGTGAAAAGAAAGGGAAGACTCAATATTGTACTTTCTCCGTTTTTTTATCAGTACGCAATTCTAAATACGTCGTAGCCGCCATGTTGGATGTTCGTCCAACATAGCGCGGCAACAGCTTTAATTGGTCCTTAGGGATTCTTGGTCATGTGGTTGCAACTCAAGAATATTGTATTAATAAGTAGTAATTTATGAATGCGTTCGGTGTGTAGTAATGAAAGAAATGTTAAGAGAAAAATATTAATAGACTATTAACATGAGCGGTGTCATTAAAATTCAACTAACAGACATTTTTTGTAAATTTTATTCTCAAAAGTTGTCTTGAAGCTTTCGTGTTCCATTGGCAACTTTCTTTATCACTCAAATTTTAAATCCCTTTGGAGATTGATAAAACAGTTAGTTGTTGCTAATTCGACAAACTGCATCCTGGTACGTTATCATTATGACATTCTTTGCAAATTTTCTTTCATATTCAAATTGTCAATCTCTTTGGAGATTGGGTAGTATATGACGCCATAATGTAAATCGCCTATTGCGCCGCTATTTTGATTGTGCGTGACAATGGTGATTTCTGGGTCAAGTTTACTGATATATACATTAATTTAAAGAATGGTTTGGGAGCTTATTGTTTTATGTCTTTGTTCGTCTTTGAGGGTAAACTGGTCTTGACCGTGCACAAGTTTTTATTCGAAATTGTGAAATAAGTAGAAATTAACTTTGTCTCTGATATTATGATATAGAATTGCTGAATTTATTTGCATAAATTATTACGGTATTTCAAGCCAGCAGCTAAAAAAACGATTTTGGTCTGTTCACTCAGCCTTATCCAACAAGGGTAAAACAATAGTGAAACAAAAGATTGTGCATGGTCATGCTTGAGAAAAGTGTACAATAACTTGTAACTTTCCTAACCATTCCGCTCTATTAACTATGATATATACAATCCAAACTTGTGCGTTCTGTGGTTATCTGTGATCCTCACTGCTGCGGTTGCGCAGAACTGAGACTTTTACTTTTACACTGAAACACGCGGGAGCAACACGGTGGAAACAGCATAGATCTGATTAGAGTGTTCAAACTATTGGTATATATTTATGCCTTGGCTCCTTTGTTAGACCATACGTTCTGTCTAGGGCCAGGAGGAACATCTTCATTTTGTTCTTCTCCAATAACTTCATTGGTGAATTCCCGAGGTTTGGGTTCATTGTTTGCTTTCTGGCCCAACCTAATATAAGACACAAGATCAAAGCTTTAGAACTGAACGTCTTTTGAATATGCATATTTTCTTCCATCTCTATTGAAGAACAATAAAAACGCCTGACTTTTTAAATGAGCACCGCGCTCTTGGGGTTAATGACACAGTGTTAAATATGTTTAACTTAATATTAATAATAAAAAATACACACACACGTACTTTTGCGCAAGATATAGTTTTGCTTCTCGTCTTTTGGTAAACGGATTTACTTACACGCATATTACGATGATAAACAAAGCTGTCAAGGCAATAATTCCAAGAAACGCGCCCAAGATAGTAAGAAGGTTTTTATCCAAGCTACTTGTGCCAGTCGGTGGAGCCGTGTTTGATGTGAGATGAAAATGACCTGTTTCGCCTACTCGGAAACCAATAGCATTAGAAATCCTTGATTTTGATGAGCTCACTATCGAGTATAGTGTTGCAACTGGAAGAATATTATCTGAAAGATACATTCGCGTTAAAATATCAGTGCAAAAATAATGGACATGGAATGTAAATAGCTATGATGAAAGCGCGAGCGCAAATAGTTACTGTAAATGCAATTAGACCGTTTGGTATGCAGCTGATTGCCTTTTGTCGTATAGTAAATTTTATGTCTGTTTTTTTAACAATTTCAAGTTTAAAATTCATTCTTTTTATTTGTTTACTAATTAATACATGTATTAAATCTTTTTATTTCTTTACTATTTATTTTTCATCCATTCATTCCTCCATTCCCTCTTTCATTTAGTAGGTCAATAATTAGTATGAGATAAGAGAGCTTATCCCCCGTATTGGGCTTTACACTCATCAGGGGATCTTTTCATTCTATCTTTAAACTGAAGTTATTTCGGTAACGGAACGTGATTGGCCAGATTACAGGAGGCGCGGTAGCATCGTCAAAACATCTCGAGACAAAAGTGCGGAGATTGTTAACAAGTTTCTAAAAATAGCACGACGAGTAGAGCCCCAGATGGGGTCCGGGGAAAAGCTCTCCTATCTCATACTCTCTTGGTTTAATACATAAATTTCCAAACCTTACCATTTGCATCAATATAAAAAGCGACAACGTAACGGTTGTCTATTCCGTCCAAGAATCGAGGATATCCCGCTACGATCCTTAGCTTGTAGTTGACTCTATAATAGAAAGCAAGATTTTAATCAAGACAACATTAGTATATAATAGTGATGGTTTGGGAGGCAATGTTGATGTTTGTGAACTAATGTAAGTTTAATGTAGTCTGCATATATAGCGACGGTACACTAGGGACGGGAGAGGTTTCCTGAGGATGAGTGAAGAGCGAAGGAAAATAACTGATCATGATAATAGCTATTGCCGATGCTGGCTGGCTTTTCCCACAAACTAGGAGTCTTTTCACACACACCGGCCGGGAGTCCTTTCGCGCAGGTGTTTACGCACAAATCTGAAGTTTTTTCGTACAGATATGAATGGTCCCTAGAAATATTGAGTGGATAACAGAACTATGAGTTTTTTATTCACTTTGTAGTATTCATAGATTGTTATTCACTTTGTAGTATACATAGGTTGTCATTGTCACATATTCGGATCGAAAAAGTGTGAAATATTCACTTACTTTTCCGTTGATGTTACGGGTTTACATTTCTCCATATTTGCTCTGCATTCTGCATAAACCACATCGAGTACAACCTTGGAAAAGTTGCTACTGATGGAAGAAAACTACAAAAGAAAAGAAATCTTGTAAGTCATGGGCTACACTCAGTTGAAACTTCTCCTTTTTTATGTCAGTATACAACGCTATACAACGTATATCCGCTTCAAATCAACCCTCCCCCAAATCAATGTTGCATTGGCGTTGTTGTGACATGTTAATCGTCATCGAGACTACCAACATTGTGCAGGGGGGAGGGGTTAGAGTTTGAGAACAATAATGAGCGGTTTATTTGTGTAGTGTCCCAACTAATTTTGCAGCTGAGTGTAGCTTTAGAAACTGAACTGTTCGACTTATATCTGTACAAACAGGTCCAATAAATGGTTTATAATCTGATATAACCATCACCTCGGAAGTGTTGTAGCCGTATATCTCCAGCATGATTGCTTGTTTGCTCCCTTGGTCTACAAGAACGAAGAGATTGAGATTGAATGCTTGGACACATCAAAAACACAAGCACACGTGCATTAATATAAATATAGTTTTAGATGTTATAAGAAACAACTATAATCAATGGTGCACAAGAGAAGGAAATTGACTCTCAAATAGGAAAACACATTTTCACGATATATATGGCGCGACACTAAACCACTAATTATACTACCCCTCTCCTAAAATGTTAGAGTGCAAATACTAAGTGTGCAACATATAAATACCACTAAATATTGCTATTTTTTGCTAATTCTATTTTCTTTTGTGTAATTTATAATGCTATTTACTGCTAAATAGCGAGAACTGTGTTTAACAAAGTAATATTTGTCGAAGTAACAAATCATCATGCATGATCTTTCATTTACATAGCGAGAACTATTGCACGCTTTTAGTGTTTGTACTCTATTGAACTAAAAAATTGTGAAAAACGTTTTTGTGACGTCATCACTTTAGTACTCTGTTGTGAAACAAACTATCGTTAAAAGAGAAATGAAACTCACAAATTTGAATATTGCATAACGTGACTTCATTTCAAATATTGCGTTACAGACCTAAACTGCATTCCTTTAGTTAACGTTATTGATCTTTCAAAACTGACGCACTCAAAGGAGAATACCAAAAATGTATGTATAAATAAATACACTGCTTTATAACTTTTGTGAAGAATTCGATCTTTTCTTTATTTGAGGAAATTGATGTCAACTTTTGAGTGGATTTGAAGCCACATTTCAGTCTCGCTGGCGAAGTAATGACAAAATAAACAAATTACATCAATGAATTCTTTAATTGGCCTAGTAAATAAAAGTGATGTAAGACTCTTTAATTTTCAAATCTATAGAATTTTCTCTGTTGGGGTCTTTAACAAACTAAGTTTGATTTAAAAGTCCTTTCTTTATAAAAAGTTTACATACTAACATAAAAACATTTGTGCTGTCGAAGTAATTTAGTAAATGGCAAGGACTTATCAAAAGCACGATCCTCATTTCTCAGTTATGACAGTTAAATGTTTTGTACAATTTGTACAACTAACTTTTCTAATGTCAAATTCACATATCCAATTAACAAGGAAGACGAACGAGAGGTCAACTAACGTAGCACAGATAGTTTTCAGTTGTTTTTTACACAAATCTTAACTTCTACAACGAGCATCTATTAATAACTTTTCACTTTATCATGAGTGCAGTCGAAATGAAGTCCTACAAGAAATTGCCAGTAAAAAGAATCATTTGATTCCTTGTAAAACTGAACAATAAACAACCGTCCCTATATCGTATGGATCCCAAGGCTTTGACTCATCCAAAGTACGGATCCTGAAAAATAATAGTTTATAGCTAATTTTGAGACAAAGGAGTTATGAACTTACCCGAGTTAGTTGAAGCAGCAGCTGCATGTAAAGCAAGACAAAGTGCTAACAAAACGCCCATTAAACTGGACATCTTGGCTCTTCGAAATTACAACTTTTGTGGTGGTAAAATAGCTGTAAACGTTGTCAAGCATCTGATTTGAGTGAGCAAATAAATGATTAAAATACGCTTCAAACTATCACGAAACAAACTCTGACATGACAGGTGACGTCATCCGGCTACTTTAAGAATATCTAGCTTTAGCAAAAAAATAAGCGCGATCATAACCTTTATCACGGATTTTCATGATTATTCAAAAATATCAGAGATGGAACTGTAAATTGTGCGGTTCAAAAATACGGTTGATGTTCAATTTCGACCCCAGGCCTTCATGGTTGGTCATCCATATTTTTTATCATTTCAGTCCCGATCGGCTAAATGCCGACTCCAAGGTTAACTGATCGAAGTCGTGAATCCTCCTACCCTGGGTACATTATCGAGTGCTTCCACAAAACATCCACGGCTTTTTTGCTTTACTAAATAATGCACGGCTTTTTTCTCTTAAAACGTACAACAGGGGCGGTTATAGCATTGTTTCCAGGAGGAGGTGCATCGTCTTCAGGAGAAGATGCACTACTCAGTAAACATGAAACAATGAGGTTTTTGTGGAAAAATATTTGATAAAACAAGGACTCAAAATCCTTCCAGGAGGGGGTGCATGCCCCCTGCACTCCTTCCCTAGATCCGCCACTGCATCAGCTTAAAACTCGATACTCCCCTCCCCTGGGAAATCGTAATTGTTTGGTAATCAGTTGTTCTCGTTGCCTGTCTAGCCTGCTCCAGAGGATCATCATTCAAGGTTTCATGCAGCTGTGTTTGATGTAATACACAGGGACGTTTTTTGACAATCTTTAAATACGTACATAATGTAGTACAGTCACATAATGGGCGGGAAGACTGGGAACTTCGCGCGCGCGAGTATTAAAATTTTAGTGAATTTCAACTAAATATCAACCAATGTTTTCACGAAAATGTTTTTATTAATAAACTCTTTAGAGTGCAAACAATTAATCCGTGAAACTTTAGTAATACTAAATAGTGCTATTTTATGCAAATTCTATTGTTTTCTTTTGTTTAATTAGCGCTATTTTGTACTATTTAGTAATTGTTTCACGGATATATTGTTTGCACTCTATAAACTATATAGTTTTACATTTAATTTTTAAGTTGTATGGAGGTTCAACAATCGTTTCCGTTGTCATGCACGGCTTCGGGACGTTATAAAGCTCTTCACTTTATTGTCCAGTCCACTGGTATACATATCCAAAATCAGTCCACCACCAAACCCTGCAATATTAGCTACTAGCCTATGTTTCAAGCGTTGGCATTTCTGGTTTCAATGGGAAAGACAGCTTTACCTATACATCAGTCGCCCCAACACAAACCTTTCAGACATCAATTTTTTGGCGCGTTCAAGACTAGTGAATGATTTGTCATCAATTAGATAGATTAGGCACAGTAAAAATCTAAATCACTCTTTACATTTGAGATATCCAATTTATAGTAATATTTAGAAACAGTTTATCATTATTTTGCTCTATCACGAAGATATCACGAAATAAAAGCTTTTAAAAAATACACAAACAGATTACATAGAGTAATGTTTTTAGCGAGCTAAAAGTCGAGTTTGAATTTGAATGTACATGATAACCTCGATTTAAAGCTCGTACAGTTTATATTGTTGTTCAAAAAATTCCATAGTTAAAAAAATAAACGCTTTAGAGCGATGATACCTCTGTGCCTTTATTTTGTTTTCCAACTATTTTTTGGTCCAAACTTCGAACATCAGACTCGAACCACGAAAAAGAAAAACAGACTTTGTGACATATTACTTTGTCAAAACAATTATGAATGAGTACATGTTTCTTCCCTGTTTTATTCGTTCGTTTGTCTCTGTTTTCCTTTGTTTGTTTTTGATCAACCGATGCATTTAGCATTTCCACCTCATGTACGCCACACAAGGAAAATTCGCATCGCATTTTTTATTACATGATTAGTAATATAATTCAATACGATTCGCTAAAATGTTTTAAGATAACGATGCGATTCGTAATTCCAATAAGATGGACAACTGTAAGCAATTTTGCGTCGTTTTGCAATTAACGATAATTAATTCCTTACTTATACGATCGTGTGCGATCCGATGCGTAATTTTAGCATGGCGTACAAAAGGACACTTAATCAAAGATCACATCTTTCATCTCACCTTAGCCTGCGTATAGTGACCGCCACTTAACAGGCTAATTGTACCTTCATCACTCTAGAAGTAATACTGAAAACATAATTAGACAGTATTAAGAATAAAAAATGCAAAAATCTGATATAATCTAGAAATTAAAATGGAGCTTCGACGTCTCCCATTTCGACGAAGACCGTCTTGAGTTGTGTGTAGTAATTAATAGCAGCTAGACCCCCTTCACGTCCGATACCAGACATCTTGTACCCGCCAAATGGAACTTCTACCGGGGTGATGTTAAATGAATTGATCCAGCACGTGCCAGCTTGGATGTTCGACACTACTGAATGGGCTCGGCGTAAATCCCTGTAATAAATGAAAGATTTTATTTTGATTTATTTTAATTTTGACTATAGAGATGGTTCATAAAGGCAGGATAGCACCGATGGTTAGCTCAGTTGTGAAATGTAGAAATCATGTTGTCATTAGTTATATCAAGTTACATATTGTCATAATTAGGGGTTTGTACCATTGAACGGCTTGAACACTCAAGGAATTCATTGGAAATGTGAGAAGACGTGGTGGCCTAGTGGTTACGGCATCGGACTTCTGGCCCACTGGCCCAGGTTCGATTCCCAGACCGGCCGATTACGTTGTGTCCTTAGGCAAGATACTTTACTCTCTAAGTGCCTTGTCTTCTCAGGACGTAAAGCCGAAGGTCCCGTCTGCCTTCACTCTGACTATGTTATAAGGTGGACGTAAAAGAACCGCTGAGGACGTAAACAAATCTCTGGCAGTGACCACCCTCAGTGTCTATCTTAGTAACCAGCATTGAGCGATCAGAGCACATACGGTAAGCCACGCAGAGAGGGAGTACTTGTAATATGGCAAAAAACTAGTTTTGTAGTTTCCTAAGCTCCAATCGTGTTATCTCGAAATTAACATTCTGTGATCAGATCATCAAAGAAAACAACGCTTTTTGATTTATTTTCCCTTTATTTTGGTTGTAGGCCTCCCCTCCCTTTGGAATCTAAGGAAAAGGCCTGATAAGCTCAGGACAAACGGGATCTACATTCTGTCCTCCCCTTCCAATTCCCCCAATCGCCCTGGTAGAAAAGCCTACTTCCTTGGATTACTGAGAAAGAGGTAAGTGGTTGCTTGCAGTATGGAAACTAATAAAACAGGAGATTGTTGTTTGAAGCACAATAGAAGAAGTAATGAGTAACATGATAAATGACCTAACAAAGCTGCAGCAATTCTACCTTGGTGATGGCTTTTTTTTCAGATTAAAAACAAAAGAAAGTGTTTCATTTTTTTTAAACAGTGTGAAACAGCTTTATATCGTTACATCATGGCATCTGATAGTTACATTGTTTTCTTAGAAAATAATTATGGTGATGATTTGATATGGAACCTTTTCCCACTCATACAAAATCAGCTCTATAAATCCAAACTTACTTTGTGAAGACACCGCCAGCTAAGCCAAATGTGGTATTATTTGCTCTCTCAATAACTTCATCTTCTGTTTTAAATGTAAGTACCGTCATGACTGGTCCAAAGATCTCTTCCTGGACAACTCTCATATTATCAGTACATTCAGACATTACACATGGTGTCATGTAAAAACCTCCGCTGTAATCTTGCTCTTCTGGATGGTATGGCTCACCACCACATAGTATTTGGGCTCCCTGTGTAAAACAAAACATAGACCATGTGGGTTCAACTCATAGGGACAATCCTGACTGATATAAAGCATAAGAGCCTGGAGCTAGTTTGATCTCACAAAAGTCACTACCATACTTACTGTAGTGTAAGATAGATTCAATCTTACCAATCAATCAATCAATCAATTCAATCAATTCAATCAATTCAATCTTCAATCTTGTAGCCTGCTGCAAAGAATAGGGCCTCTGGCATAATCTGATACCTAAAGCCATGTTTTATGGTTTCCAGTTTTAGTTATTAATGCACATATTCTGCTTTAATGCGAGATGAATCTTTGATATCTCTTTGGTCGTCATTTTGAAGATGTTATTGGACAAATGCGCATAAGAAACTACAAGCAGAAACCATAAAACATGCCTTCCGGTATCGGATTGTGCCAGAGCCTTCATTCTTTGCCGCAGGCAACCAGAAAATGCGGGTTCTGGGTATGCCATTGAGATAAATTGAAATTAGAGTGAGATTTAAAAAATTCCAATCAAACGTATTGATGCAGAAATAAAACATTTAGTCCTTTAATTCCATGCAGACTATGGACTTTTCAGACAATTGAAGCTCATTGAAATTTTTATTTATCAACACAAAACTGATAGCAACATAAAGAAAACATTTTAATCACACCCACCTCTTCCTTACCAATCTTGACATAGTTTAAAACCTTTTGAAGATGATTGCCTGATATAAGAGGCCCCATTTGAGTGTTAGGATCCATAGGATTACCGACTCGAATCTTCTTTGTTCGTTCTACAATTTGTTCAATAATTTTGTCCTTGATTGATTCCTGAACAAACACACGTGTACCATTGGAACACACCTGGAATGCATAATGCAACAAAATGTCAGGGCCGTAACCAAGGGGGTGCACAGGGTGCATGTGGTACTAAAATGAAATCATAATGCAAATCACCTATTACGATATAATAAAGTGAAATGTGCTGTATAAAAACTGCATTACAGAACTCCAAAAAGCAGCCTGACAATTGTTAAATGGCAGATCACATCAAATATTTGGCCATCTGAAATAATCATGGAAAGCCAAAAAAATATAAAATAACAATTTGGTTCACATGTCAAAAACAAAAAGTTTGGCAGGTCAATGATTTTCCTTCCTTGCCACTTCCTCTGTTCTAAGAGTTTGAGAAACTTTACAACACAAACAACCGTCAGAAATATACTGAGTAATACCTGTCCTTGACTTAGAAAGTTTGCAACCATTGCTCCACTCACTGCATTATCCATATCTGCATCTTCAAATATTATCAGTGGTGACTTACCACCCAACTCTAATGTCACTTGTTTGATTGTTTCTGCACTTGTTGACATTATCTACAACAAAACATGTTGAATAAAAATTGAATTACAGGGTGACACTCAAACATCTGACCAGTTATGTATTTGCATACTTCTTTGTCTGCATTTTAGCTATTCAACAAAATGTTTAAACATTACATCTAGATTGATGTTTAGTTAATGTAGGCAATATACAAATTAATACATTTATGCTGGTCGCACTCTTTGTACTGTAAAAATTAGACTTTTAAATCATTTGTTTTTAACTATTTTTTTACTCTTTGGCTTTATCACTAATTTTTATAGATGAAATCATTTAACTGTGTCATTACACTTTTCTCATAATGGCAGAAAATGGACTTTATCAAAATATAAACTTTTTCATATTTTGTTTGTTCTTGACAAAAATCAAGCTAGGTTGTCATAATTAGTAGAAAGCCACTATGACTAAGGTCTGTACATGAATCAAATACAGTTGTAATAAAATGCCATTGCTCTCACTCCACATCAGTAAAAACTAAGCTCTTGCAAAAACCTTTTGTCCTGTGGCTATTGATCCAGTGAATGATATCTTAGCTACATCAGGACTTTCACACAGTAACTGTCCAGTATAGCCATCGCCTTGGATAATATTAATAGCACCTGCTGGTGCTCCTGCCTCCGTTATGATCTCGGCTAACAATACTGATGTCATAGGTGTCAGCTGAGATGGTTTGTAGACCATGGTATTACCACAGGCTAATGCAGGGCCAATTTTCCAGGAAGCTGTCTGTATTGGATAGTTCCATGCACCAATTCCTGAAAGCAGAATAATTTATGTAAACTTGTTTTTTTTTCTAGACGTTCCTGTATCATTGCTCATACCTTGATACTCACAAAACTAGTTACTGGTATCTGTTGACAGCTAACTAATTTTGTGAGCATTAAGTACGTATGACTAACTCTCATTTCAGAATGAATATCAAATATTTCAACAGAGGACACCTCAGGAATTTTAGCCTTTCATAAATGGAGAAAATAAATGGAGAACTAAAACAGATGATTGTGTTTGTTCTGTACAAAATTTATATAGAAATAAATATGAAGCAAAACTTATGTCCATGCAGCTACAAAGAACATAACCATTGTATTGCTATTTATTATTTTAGGGGTGCAAATGGTCTTTCCGAGACTTCCCAAGACGACAAGATGCATGTTTTAAAATTTGAGCCAGAGACTTCATAATAATTTCAAAAATCGAGCCCGAGATTTTCAATAAAAAATTTTCATTTACATCGGACCTTACATTCTCCAATATTCAGAGACTCCGATATTCCAAGACTCTGAAACACTCATTTTCATATAATATCTGAGATCCACATTTTAAACTCCGAGATTTCACGATCCCAGGTATATTTCGCGAGACTCAGGAAAATTTGCCATCCCTTATTTTCAATACTTTACCTCCTACTACTCCCAAAGCTTCTCTTCTTGTATAAGCAAAGTTACCATTAGGTAACTGATAATGTTCACCACCAATGGTTGGAGCAATACCAGCAAAGTATTCAAATACATCAGCTACATTATCGACATCCCATAGGGCTTCATGGAATGGCTTACCTTAAAATGCAATAAAACTACTATTAACTCATTACATCACTTACCATTTTATTCAGGTGACCAGCAACATAGTTGATACTTTTTTTTCTCAAACAAGATATCATGCTTGCAGTGGCCATTGGCCACTAGAAAAATACAATTCCCTTGAATTCTTTAGTATCATCTCAGTCTTACCAAATGAAATGGTTCCCAAGAGTTCCTTATTAACTATCTTGGTGGATTTATGAAAATATTTTGTAAATTTGTTTTTAACAAATTTACAAATAATCTTTAGCTTTGAAGAGAACTGTATGTTAACAAATAAAGCAAGGGAAAGCATTGTGGTTATAAAGATGACTTGATCCTTTATATTGTTGAATTCCCTATTTTGAATTTATTGTCTATCGGCTTTACCCTGTATAGGAATTAAGGGGGGTAATATTTATAGGCTAAAATGAAGGTGATGTATGATTTTTCTTATCTGTTCTAAACTAATAAAGAACATAAACAACACAATAAAATTTACCAGTTTTGTACATTACTTTCTGGGGGAAATCTCATGAGACGTTTAAATCGATTTCAATTGTTAAAAAAATGAACAAAATTAAGTTGTGAAAGGCTAATAATCTTGTACGTACAAAATCTTATAATTCATAACCATAGTTAATATAAACATTGCTATTAAATATTATCAAGTTCAATTTCATATATAACTGAGACTTTAATTGATTGAAATTATATCTTATCTCAATATTTTAGTTAAGTCTAGTCTCAGATGAGCAACAAATAAGCTTGTGGGTACTTAGCCTAATATAAATATTTTAATATATAACAAAACAAAATACCTACCATTATCTGTAACTTCCAGTTTAGCGATTTCCGTTCGTCTATCGCGCACAATTCTCGAGGCAGTGTGCAGAATTCGACCTCGCTCCGTCCCAGACATCGACGACCACGCTTTGAACGCTTGTTTTGACGAGACGACTGCACGATGAACTTCTTCATTACCTGAGCCTTTAGCTTCACATAAAACATGTCCAGTCGCAGGATCAGTAATAAAGAGTGAACCAGGGCCTTCTTCAGTGCAAGGATCACAGCGATGTCCATCGACGAAGTTGAGTTGCTGACATGGCTGGCAGTCAGGAGCGAGACTCAAAGCTCGGCTAAATCGCAAAGCAATCACGCGAGATCTCAACCTTGGCAGGAAGCACCTCGACAAAATCATTTCGTACGTTCGGGCACAGTGGAAAAGTGAATAAGTTAAGCAATAAAGCACAACACCACCACTTGATGCTTCTACTGATCCATTGTAATGAAATTGTGCGTCCAGTCACGCACTTGCACTGAACAGTACCGCGGGCTCATTCGAAACCTGAGCCGTTACAGTGGTTTTCGACTTTTTGGACAATTAAATTGCTATGAATGAGGGCAAAGAGAAAATTTATGTTTGCTTCTCTTTATCACGACAGCTAAGTAAGCTCGTCCGTTTTGAAATAGCAGGGAGGACTGAGAATATCCACGCATTTTCAAAAGCCAAACATATTGCATCACAGGGTGCCACAAATGTCAAGGTGCACAAACGAATCTGAATTTTAAAATATTCTGACCAGTTAATTATCAAATTCCACTTCATGAAATTTAATACAACCCGTATTCATTATTCTTTATTCTAGCAGAAAGCCCAAATCTTGTGGCTTTTTAAAATAATATTGTAAGGAAAAAGCATACTTCCAGTTCACCACAGGAAACCCACACTCTTCTAGCTGAGGACGTGCTCCTTTTCGTCGCCTCTCATTGAAAACATCTGCACGAGCTGCTTACACTTTTATTTCTTTTCAATAACTGTATAGTTCCTGTGCACGACAAGTGTGATCAACAAGAACATGATTTCACAATGAAGAAGGTGATGGAATATTCAATGTACTAGGTAACTAATATGCTTTAGTTTTCACTTTTTACATTTCCTGATATATATGATCAATAGAGTAATGAGAATGAAATGGTACACCAGAAAATTCAAATGTTTTCTTAGAAACTACAGCTACAATACACTACTGTTCCCCACTCATGCGAAAAACATCTCTTTAACAATTCTATTGCAAGCTAGTAGCTTATATAACATGAAGTCAATCTAAAACATTTTCTTGCAATTGCACTTGCCTTGACAACATATGCACTATCATCAAAAAATGGCTGCATACATGGGGGTCACTTGGTGGGATGCAGGGGCGGATCCAGGATATTAAGAAAGAGGGGGCCGGCCAATTAAAATGGCATTTTTTAGCATTTTTAAATCTGTCATTTTCTTTAATTGAAAAAAAAAATAATGAAAATTATTTTTTTTATTCAAAAAAAGGGGGGCCGCGGCCCTTTAGGCCCACCCCTAAATCTGCCCCTGGGATGGCTATGTATAACCAATGACATTTTAGAATTCCTTTCAATTTCATCCCCGACCCCCCCAGTTTTTTTTCAACCCACACACACACTCCCAATCCCCCTTCATTCCAATGTCCCCTGCATCAAAAGACTCCCTAAATTAAGAACTTGTATACTTTATTAATATTTATATATCATAAATCATAAATGATCCTAAATCATATCCATGGGCATATCTGAGATTTGTCGTTTTGGGGTTCTAACGTACCCTGTCACCGCTCCCCACCTCTAGTTACATGCTTGATATAAGATCAATATATCAAATCAACGATTACCTTCAGTTTATAAATCATGAAGTTCATTTCTGTACATGTGTATAGTGTATGCATGCTGATTGAGTGTGAAACTGCCTGTTACAGTCAAAACACATCAAGCATCCCTGTCAAAAGTTTGTTATACTTTTCATTGTTTGAATATTGAACTAGAATATTTTCTCATTATTGATTGTAAAATTCAATTATTGATTGGACCAAAACAATAGAAATCAAATATAAAACAAACTAACATTGATTTATTTGAATATTTTATAAAGGTTATTTGGAACACTCAAAAGCATGTTAAAATATTTTTTTCCAAAAAGAACTTTCCCTTTCTCCCAAAACTAGAGCCACTGGGTGGCTAAACCGTGCCGGTATTAGTGTCTTCGCACATGCTAGTATGCGTCATGTAGATGCACAGGTCCCCAAAGCTGTAAAATTCTAAAATGAATTTTGGTTTCTCCTTATATAAATTTAATAGTTTACATAGGTAGAAACAAAAAAATTAAGAAATCACTTAAAACAGCTTAGACTGCCTTTTGTTAAAAACTTTCATTGCAGAAATAAAGTAAGTTTTAATAAACAAGATGGGCTAAAAATATTTTATTAATTTGTATTTTGAATTTTTTACAACTTTGGGGACTTGTGGTAAATGAGGTTGCAGTGTTAAAAAAACTAAAAGTGATATTTATAAAACAGAATGAAATTAGTGTTGATTACTAATTTAGAAACAAAGACATGTATGTAAATTTAAAAGATTTTATTATGATTTTTAAAGAAATGAACTGCGTGCTCTCCATGGGCTTCCTGTTCACCATGTGACCTAAGTGCCAAAAGGACATTGGCTTCCTGTGGACCATGTGCGAAAGGCAAAAACTCTGCAATATACATACACACACACATACCCCCAAGATCGAAACCTAGACCGTGCACGGCTTTGCCGCCGGCACGGTAATTAATGAATGCCATCTTGTTTTTCGGGGTGAAAAACAAAATCCATTTCAATATTGGTTTTCCTAGTAAGGGATATGAATATGGTTTGTTGATTTTTCCAATCAATAATAGAAAAATAGTTTTTAATGGATTTCAATATTTTAAAACAGCATCCATTATAAAAGCAAAGGATATTATATGACTCAATAAACCGATAAAGAATTTTTAGAGGGTACACTTCAAGTGTTTTGAGTGTAAAATCGTAATATATACCAATGAATAGTAATCAATGATGCAGTCAGCACTATGAAAGGTACACTTCAAGTGTTTTGAGTGTAAAATCGTAATATATACCAATCAATATAAATCAATGATGCAGTCAGCACTATTAAATAAAATTAATGTGTTTCTAAAATATATTATTACTGATTTCTGTGCTATAAAATATATTGTATGCTCTATGTATTTTCTATCAAAAGTAATGTTAAAATAGTTATACTGTGTGTACCAATAATAATGTATTATAACATATCAATTCCAATGTTACTTACCCCCACCCTCCCCACCTTAAAACAGCTCAAAACATGGTAAGACATCTGCAGTGGTTACCTAATGATCCTAGCCCATAAGGACCCATGATGATCGTAGATTTTATAACATTACTACTGCCTAAACAAACCATGTAATTAAAATAGCAAAAGATAGTCAAGGTTAGTTAGTACAAATCAAACCATTTTTTTTTTCATCCAATGTTTTGTAAAGCATTATGATTACTCTTCAAATGGTCGTCCCAAAGAAGTTCCGAGTGATCTCAGTCTCCCATAGATCAAGTCCCAGTCAAGGTATGTGCCTTGTAAGTGACGACCTCCAGATGCAGTAGGTTTATATGCCGTACGACCATGCAGTACTCTACTGTTATTAAAGGTAGTCATCTCGCCTGGTACCATTTTGTAGTAGATAGCGTTTTGCTCATCTCTCATCATGGTGCCTATCTTGACATACCCTCTGTATATATCTTGTACCCGTTCTGGGGTGTTATGCATGAAGTAATCACGCACATGATTATTATAAGTAAAGCGAGTGATTTTCTGGTTGTAGTCAAGCCTAAAAATTTCAAGAATTAAAATCAATAGTCAAACCAGAGGTAAATGAAGTGGTTGATGTGTGTTGACGTGAATTTATCCTTGGATTATATGGTTGTTGTTCTCTTGTGAATTGTTTACATTAAAACACAATAAACTCCAATTTAATTCTGATCAATAATATACTAAGGGTATTCTCTTGAATGTGCTGACAAAGTTTCAACAGTTTTTTTTTTAGTTTAGCAATGTGGTATTTGTAAAAATACCTAACCATAAAAGATAACTGTTGAAAATGCAGGGCAGATATCATAACCTAACAAAATGGAAGATATAACAACTATAAGCCTGCAATAGATTGTTTCTGTTTCAGTCAAGTGGATCAATAAATGGTATTTAGCAAATGCCTCACTTGGATTTCAATGATGTTTTCAAAAAAAACGTGTTTCCTAATGTGGGTTCATGTATGCTATAATCAATGCCACTTACTCAAATACTGGTCTAGAACCTTTAATATGAAAATCACCATAGTCATCTTTACCAACATCCCAGTACGGAATTGGAGTTGTAGATAACAAATCAAACAACTCTGGTTCCATTTCCTTAAATTGTTGTGCAATATGAAAACCATCAACAAACATGTTGGCACCACCTTTCATTGGAGCTGCCTCTATACAGTGAAGAAACTGTGCCTGCCATGAACAAGAGAAATAATCTTTTTAATAAATTCACATCCCCAAGGCATTAGGAAAGGAGAGGTATGTCGTGATGTAGTAAAATAAAGATACCTTGCCCTAATATCACATGCCATAGCCATGGGCTGAAATGGTTTTCTCCATTACAAGCATGATTTGAAAAAAATCCTAATATTTTAATCGAAAAAAAGGTTGAAAGTAACATTGGTTGCTATGAGAAGGATTAAGCATAGATGGGGAAATAAGAATATAATAAGAAGATAATTTTTGCAATAAGCATGTTATTTTGCTATTCTTAGAAATTCGGATGCTATATCATCTGTCTGCTTTATTAATATTAATAACTGGGCATGAATGATATAAAATTGAAAATATGACATTTCATTTGCATCTAACTCCTGAATGACAAAGTGGTGAGGTTCTGCACTATTGATCCAACACTCCTGGGTTTAAATCCTGGCTGGGACATAAGGTAAGAAAAAACAATGAAAACTAATTATAAAAATATGTGTGTAACTTAGTGAGTCTATGAAATCAAAGGGGGGACATGACGGAGAAGATTGACTGCAAAAAACGAGTAATGTGGGAAGGGGGGGGGGGGGGGGGTAGATTAAAAAAGTGAGATATTCGTTTAATAACCCAAGCCCTTGTTTTTTAATGAGTCCCCCCCCAAAAAAAAAATCCTTTTATCCAACCTAGTTTGAATTCATTTCTAACTAGTTTAATTGAATCAAACCAAACCAGGTTAAATTAAATCAACCTAGTTTAAAACCATTTCATTCTAAAATGCATCTCAAACTACAACAGATATACCATTTTATTTCTGATTTCCATATATGTATGATATCTTACTCACCCCAGGATAGTACATGGACTGTGGGATATCACAATGCAAAGGAAGATCTCCAGTTGTGTAAGCGAGATTATTGGCATCAAACTTGGCATAAACGTTGAAAATATATCTGTAAAAAACAGGTTGATTCTAAGTTCCTAATCAATAAGACATAAATAGATATGAAATATAAACTAAACATTGAAACAAAATTAAATCAAGATTATTAAGGTCAGAATGTTTATTTAATTCAATCCATGCAATCAATAAAAACGATAATCGATAAACAGAAATTGACCTTATAGTGTGAGATTGATTGATAATTATCAATTTATATATTATATCAATAATTAACAACTTCATTTAACAATAGGATTTCAGGGTTTGTCACGCAGAGCTTCTCAAAAGCTGTTATTGCGTGACAAACCCTAGTCTCCGGTACGAGCAGCCACTGCTTCATAAACTTTCTTGCAGTTCCTCAGGTTAGGTCACTGGTACTGTTACATGCTAGAATAAAGTACCATTTCACTGTAATTTTGAAGTGTAGAATAAATTCCGTGTCGATCTCTCGACCGTCCAATCAAAAGAGCAATCGCAATTCTTTGACAACGGTGGACTATGAAATACCTACCCATAATGTGTCGATTTAACGTAACCAACTCTTCTAGCTAGTCTCTCACTAGCTGTTACATCAGTATATGGTGGTACACCCTCCAAAAGAACAATACCAATTGAATGAAGCTTTTCTAGCCACTCAAACAAACTCGTATCTTCATGCATGACCTTGTGGAAATCGAATCGAGGTATGCCATCTTCTAAGTCACTTTTCTTCCAAAACTGTACTCCTTTCCTTGCGAGATTCGAGTTTGCAAGCTTCTGGTCTCTTTCATTTTTCTCCAAAAGTCTTTTCTCGTAAAGCCAGCCTGTTGTAAACTCGCTGGTGTGATGATCTGGCCATTTGATGTGTATCGAGTCACCTTGGTGCGAAACTTCGACGTCCTTATCCATTAAGGTCGTAACATCTTGAACTGTTTCAGACAGCCTCTCCAAGGATCGTTGATTCATGCACTTACTACAATTACACAAATCTCTCAAGTAAATGTAAGGAAAACGACTGACAGTGTTGTTTTTCCAATGTACATAAAGCATATTTTCGCCATGTTTTTGTTCTACTTTATCAGCGAGTATGTTATCGAACTTCTGTAGGTTGTTTACTGTTGCGTAACTAGCTGTCGAGCGAGTAATGCGCCATATTCTGGCGAAATGACCGGTATTTAGTAAACCTTTTACCCTTCGAGACAACATATTTTTGATTTAAAGAGTTGTATCAGAGCGGTTTTCGTTAGATATAGCTGCACTGTACTAACTGGTACTTAGACAAACAACCACATGACGCTACAGGCAACCCAAGCTCATTGTCAATATTTATGAGAAATCATTTCACTTGAATAAATAAGAGTACGTTCAAGGTTATTACAAAGGTTTCACTAAATACAAATAAAGGTTTTTCTTAATTTTAACCTTTCCTCATACAATAAGTAATAATGTATTTCAAGTTTAACACTGAAATGATTTTTATTAATATTGACAGATAATGAGCTTGAGCTGCCTGTAATGACGCAGATTTATTGAGACTTCACAGGAGGGGGCAGTACAGTTCTTGCTGGATTTGGATATGTTTTGCGTAAAGATTTTGATGATATAAATATTTAATATATGACACTACAAATCAAATGCACTTTTGCTAAAAATACTGGCCAGGGGGGGGGGGGGGGGACGGGGGGGACTCGGAATTTCAAAAGGTCGTGTCTTCACACATTTTTCATCTCTAAAAGATACCAAACACACCAATTTTTAGTTCTATTCAAACACCCCACCCCCCCGGTTTATGATAAATTAATAAAACTCTATTTTCTACCGACGAAATTTAAAATTGCTCGAGTTTTTTTTATGGAAAAATATTAACTTACGTTTAGAGTGAAACAATTTATAAAATTCGAAAATTCGAATTTGTGTCTTATCGGCTACGGCGGATACGTGAATTTAACAGGACAACAGACCCTTGCACAACTACCATTATTTTTTTTAGTCCGTTTTTTGTGTATTTTTTTACTCTTCAAATGGTCGTCCCAAAGAAGTTCCGAGTGATCTCAGTCTTCCATAGATCAAGTCCCAGTCGAGTTATGTGTCTTGTAAGTGACGACCTCCAGATGCAGTAGGTTTATATGCAGTACGACCATGCAATACTCTACTGTTATTGAAGGTAGTCATCTCGCCTGGTATCATTTTGTAGTAGATGGCGTTTTGCTCATCTCTCATCATGGTGCCTATCTTGATATACCCTCTGTATATATCTTGTACCCGTTCTGGGGTGTTATGCATGAAGTAATCACGCACATGATTATTATAAGTAAAGCGAGTGATTTTCTGATTGCGGTCAAGCCTAAAAATGTGAAAATGTAGAACAGTCAAACTACAATAAAACTACTATCATAATTATCTTTAATTATAAGATATAAATTTTTATATCTGGTTTGAACTGCACTTGGGTCGAAGCAGTATGGAATGCACCCAAGTTGAATTCAGGAATAGCTGAACAGATTTTGTATCTTGTACTTTTCTTTCACAATTAAACTAGCATAGTCTCTCTCATTTTCTGATTGCAGTCAAGAAAAATGAGCAGCTCTGTGCACTCGAGATGTTTTTTTGTTTGTGTGCTTTTTTTTTTTTTTTTTTTAAAGCACATGCCTTTTGTTAACTCAGCAACTGTCAGCAGGGACGTAACCAAGGGGGCTGAACAGGGTGCACGTGCACCCCCCAAGAAAAGCCAAAAGGTCCACTCATCCATCTCCATTTTTTTCTTACAAGAATTTCTTTCTTAGATTTAGAATCGAGAGCACAAAACATGCCAGAATAATTATCGAAAATACAAAGAACTGATTAAGTCATTCAAAAGAACTATAAATACACTATACAATACTATAGGAAAATTCAATGGATGACGAGGGAATTCCACATTGAATTTCACGAGAAAAACGATATCGCACGAATCGCGAAGCGATGAGTGCGATATCGTTTTTTCGAGTGAAATTCAATGTGGAATTCACGAGTCAGGAATTGAATTTTTCTTGAATCCCATATCTCAATTGAAAGTTGTTTTTTTTACCTGCATTATAAACGAGTGAATAGTGGCCATGTCCCCAGTTTCTGTGCCTCTGTCAAGTCTTAGATGATGACTGATAACTGCCACACAAAAATATATATATAATATATATAAACATAATATTTATGCACAAACACACACATGTATTTAACTATATAATATATATTTGAATCAACAAATCAATACTGAATTTAATAATGGAATAATGAGCCATTTTGATCATGAATAGAAATCTACAGGCCAAGACTGGCACAAACTCTCTGAATCTAATGGATGCTTATACTGTCTTATTTATTTATTTAATACTTTATACCATTTATTTATTAAGAAAAAGACGCCAGTACTCAACAGATTGACGATTGAAGTAAAAGCACTGCTTAGCTTCACTGTTCACTCACAGTGTGTGAAATATGAAAAGCTTTAATTAACTTTTTTTAATCTTTAAATGTTTTTTTTCTGTGATTTATATGTAAATTTACTATGAGAACGATGGGCCACCATACTTACTCAAATATTGGCCAAGAAGCTTTAAGATGAAAATCACCAAAATCGTCCTTACCAACATCCCAGTACGGAATTGGATTTACAGATAACAGCTCAAACAGCTCTGGTTCAATCTCCTTAAATTGTTGTGCAATATTAAAAACATCAACAAACCGGTTGGCTCCACCATCCATCGGAGCTTGCTCTATACAGTGAAGAAACTGAACCTGCCAAGAACAAGAGAAGTATTTTCACCAGAAAGCTAAGGACACCCTTGTAAAACCCCTTGCATCGGGGAAGGTGTGCCGGATCGAATAAATAGAAAGTTCAAGATAGACTATGAGTACAATGGACAAGGAGTGCCAAAAGCTTTATTTTTCAAACTTCATACTTCATGGTTTAAATTTGTTTTTGAAGAAATTAAGGAGATTAGGTGACCCGGCTTTTGAATGACTTTTTTAGTCCTCGTTACTTCGGCCAGCGGCTCGCCACAAGGACTCTGGCATAATCCACTGAAAAGTCCAAGAAATCTTGGACTTCCGGTTGCGCATGCGCTTTTACTGCCAATGTACAAATCGACCAATGGGGAATCGAGATTATGTCACAGCTGATATTTAAAACTAAAATCCGTTGTAATCCTGATGGAATCGATATCCAGCATCGATCAACATACGGCGATATCGTCAATGAAAATGGATTTTTCCTAGTGATATCGTGGAAGTTTTGAAACAAAATTCATAGATTGTAATGAGTATTTATTGAGTAAACATTATCCGAAGGGGTTTTAGGTTAATTTGTGATTTTCGACGAGCTAGAAGAGAAATTCTGTCGGCCCTTGGCAGCCGTGTGTCATGTAACGCGAAACATTAAATAATTTCCTAACTATTGCTTCAAATTGGCTGAAAATCTCTAGGAAGGTAAAGAAAATAGAGATACACAAGTACAGACTTAATTTTTATCATATTTTATATATTTTCTACTGCTAAAAACGGTCACAAACACATAGCTTCAGTTTGTTTGTCTTTCCGGTTGTTAGCGCTTGCGTGGTTGTCAAAATTGAATGACCAATCAAATTTGAGCAAAAATCGGATTATCTCAGAGCCCTTGTTACCCGCTGCTGGCGAGGAAAAACGCGGGCTCTGAGTATGAGATTGGTTACTGACAAAGTTTGCAAGAGAAACACTCGTTTTGTGTTAAAAACCGTTCTTTACAGTGAGGCTGCGTCCACACTAACCCGGATAAATTGGAAAACGAAACTTTTTATCCGGTTAGGCCTTCCGTACACGTCCACACTAAAACATATGAATCCGAAAGAATTTTATGTTTTAACATAAAATAAATTCTGTTTTAACATTGAAATTCTATTGTTTAACGTGTAATTTTTTGTCACGGTATCGGAACAAAAGTTGCGTCTTCAAAGTTATCCGGCATAGTGTAGCCAGGGTCTTAGAATATAATTTTGAGGGGAAAAAATACTTTTCAATTTAGTCATCCCCAGCTATAAATAGTGTAATTTTGAAGTATAAAGTAAATCCGTGTCGATCGCGCGATAGTCAAATCAAAAGAGCAGTCGATGGACTATGAAATACCTACCCATAATGAGTCGATTAACGTAACCAACTCTTCTAGCTAGTCTCTCACACGCTGTTACATCAGTATATGGTGGTACATCCTCCAAAAGAGCTATACCAATTGAATGAAGCTTTTCTAACCACTCAAACAAACTCGTATCTTCATGCATGACCTTGTGGAAATCGAATCGAGGTATGCCATCTTCTAAGTCACTTTTCTTCCAAAAACTGTACTCCTTTCCTTGCGAGATTCGAGATTGCAAGCTTCTGGTCTCTTTCATTTTTCTCCAAAAGTCTTTTCTCGTAAAGCCAGCTTGTTGTAAACTCGCTGGTGTGATGATCTGGCCATTTGATGAGTATCGAGTCACCTTGGTGCGAAACTTCGACGTCCTTACCCATTAAGGTCGTAACATCTTGAACTGTTTCAGACAGCCTCTTCAAGGATCGTTGATTCATGCACTTACTACAATTACACAAATCTCTCAAGTAAATGTAAGGAAAACGACTGACAGTGTTGTTTTTCCAATGCACATAAATCATGTTATCGCCATGTTTTACTTTATCAGCGAGTATGTTGTCGAACTTCTGTAGCTTGTGTACTGTTGCTTAATTAGCTGTCGAGCGAGTAATGCGCCATATTCTGGCGTAATGACCGGTATTTAGTAAACCTTTCACCCTTCGAGACAACATATTTTTTGATGTATGGAGTTGTATCAGAGCAGTTTTCGTTAGATACAGTTGCACTGTGGTCACTGGCACTTAGACAAACAACCACATAACGCCACAGGCAACCCAAGCTTATAATCTTTCAATATTTAAATCATGTCAGTGTTAAACTGAAAATAAATTAAGATTACAATAGATACAAATAAAGCTTTTTTTTATTTTTTAACCTTTCCCCATGCTAATAATGACCGGCAGCATTTATTTCGATTGGCAATGAACTTGTACTATATCACGATGTATGCACCTTCATGAAACGCTTTTTCCTAGCTATTGTTATACACTTATCTAAAGAACGCACAAAATATGCACAAGAACGCGAAAAATATCCGACCGTATTTTGGTAGTAACAGTTGACTGGCTTCCACGCGTGCTGTTCGCTTAGTCACGCTAACCTAAAAGTGTGAAAAAAAAATTCACAAAAACTTCATTTTGTTCGGTTGGATATGTATCTAATACGGCCGTTTATGTTTACTCATCACTTGTATTTTGGGTCGCCATGGCTCGCGTGACTCGTAAATAATGCACCCGTAAAAGATAGCTAGTCAAACAATAACCACAGGTCACACAGACAACATATTAGTGAAATACCATTCCTCCCCTCCCCCTAAATTTTGCCGCCATTTTGAATAATTTTTTAGCCGTCAATATTCTCGCTCATTCTGCAAGAAAAAGGAATAAACATTAAAACTTTATCTTCATAAATGTGTTTCTTTATGTACTTATTTCCATGCAGGAGAAATTTCAGGTGATTTCGTGGAGTTTTATAGCTATTTTTTATTCTTCGAAAATCGCTTACACTCATCAGTTAAGTGAGCGATTTTCGGAGAGTGAAAAAATAGTAAAACTCCACAAACTCACCTGACATTTCTCCTACAGGGCAATAAGTAAATGAAGAACACATTTCTCAAGACAAATTGTTACTTTTTGTTCCATTTCTTGCAGATTGAGCAAGAATATTAATGGATATAAAATTATTCAAAATGACGACACAATTTAGGAGAGGGGAGGGTGGTCAAATTTCATTAATATTTTGAGGGGGACATTGGGGAGTCTCGAACACCGCAACACCGCAAAAATTCGATGGTGAACACCGCAAAACCGTAAAAAAATTCAACAAAACACCGTCACCGCATTTTTTCATGAGTCACGTGCAAAAAATCATTTTCGTTGAATTAAAATCGCAACTCCGAAAAAAGTTTTTATTTCACCGTACACCGCACGTAAATTAACTTAAATATCGCACATCGCGAGGTTTTGCATCACCGCAATACCGCAATTTTTTAGCCTCGTTCACCGTAACACCGCACTAAAATAACGACAACACCGCAAACCCCAATGTCCCCCTCTATTTTGGTCACCAAAGGCTATAGTCCATGCAAAATGCTCAAAACATCCCTCAAAATCGACATAAACCAAACACTATAGTCCATGGAAAATGCTCAAAAATGCCTTAAAATGGACTAAAAGAACAGGCTATAGTCCATGCAAAATGCTCAAAATGGACTCAAACCAAACGCTATATAGTTCATGCAAAATGCTCAAAAATACGCTAAAATCGACCGAAAGCAAATACTATATTCCATGTGAAATGAAAAAAAAAAAAAGGGTCAGAATCGACAAAAAGAAAAGGCTATAGTCAACGCAACATGGTCAAAAATGCGTCAAAATCGAAAAAAAAAACAAAAAAACAAAGGCTATATTCCATACAAAATGCTCAACAATGCCTCAAAATGGATTCAAATCAAATATGGTCCATGCAAAATGCTCAAAAATGCCCCCAGATGGACTAAACCCAAAGCCTATAGTCCATGGAAAATGCTAAGAAATGTGTCAAAATCGACCGAAACCAAAGGCTATATATAGTCGATGCAAGATGCTCAAAAATGCCTCAAAATGGGCATAAAGCAATCGCTGTAGTGTAAGCAAAATCGGCCCAGAAAATCCTCAAATTGACTAAATCAAAAGGCTATACCATGAAAATTCCTCAAAAATGTCTCAAAATGGACATAAACCAAAGCCTATAGTCTATCGGAAAATGCTCAAATATGCCCCAAAATGAACTCAAACCAAAGCGGGTTGGTTGGTTGTCAACTTTATTTCACTACGCGGTAAAAACATCAGTATAATTATAGTTAAAATACAAATATAAATTATTATTGGAAAATTACAAATATTGTAAAAAGTATTCGAACCTACTGTTTTCCATGTTTGCCGTGGGAATCGGGTTGGTACAGAGTATCAGTTACAGCGTTTTTAAATTGCTTTATACTTGTACAGTTCCGTATATCTAGAGGAAGTTCGTTCCATAGTTTGGTTGAACTATAGAAAAAACTTCTTTTCATGTACTCGGTGTTAGGTTTGGGTAGTTTAAGGCATTGCTCATTATTCCTAAGTTTGTAGTGATTATTTTGTTTGGTGAATAAATCCTGTAAGTATTGTGGGGCACGCCCATTCATTATTTTAAACATTAGGGTTAGTTTTTGTTTTTTGCGTCGTATAGTGAATTCCAATTGAGCTTGGCTAGGATGTCTTTGGACCTGACATCATAGTTGGTCTTTGTTATGGCTCTAACAGCTCTGTTTTGTAATTTCTGTAATTGGTTAGAAAGATTATCGAATAATCCGTCCCACACATGGCTGCAATAGTCGAAGTGAGGAAGGATTAATGCATCGTATATTTGTATAGCACTTTTAGTAGTTAAATATGTGCGATTTCGTTTTAAGGCTCCGATTGCAGAGGCAGCCTTTCTTGTGATTTCCTTTGTATGTTCTGAACAATTAAGGTTCTTGTCAATAGTAACGCCTAATGTTTTTGTTTGATTAACTTTTTTGATTTTTTGATTATTAATTTTTATATGTATATCAGGGTCACCATGCGCAGTGAGTTTTTGTCTGGAAGCCATTATCACGAATTCTGTTTTAGTTACATTAAGGCTTAATCGATTAGCATTAAGCCATGCAATGGTGTAGATTATCTAGTTCTGAGTTCATAGATGCTTGAATGTCAGTTATATTATCAGATGATAATCTTATGCTAGTGCCATCTGCAAACATTCTCGGTTTAGCAACTGAAAGGCAGTTTGGTAAGTCATTTATATATATCAAAAACAGTAATGGTCCAAGATTACTTCCTTGCGGAATACCAAATTTCACTTCGCATGGTGACGAGAGTGAGCCATTGACACTGCACTGCTGTAATCGATTGCCGAGGTATAAGTGAAAGCATTCGATAGATTTGCTGTGAATTCCATAGTATTTTGATTTAGTTAATAAAATGCTATGGTCAATAGTGTCGAAGGCTTTCTGTAAGTCTATGAAGACTATACCATTAGTCCATGCAAAATCGCAGTAGTACATCCAAAATGCTCCAAAAATGCTCAAATTGACTGAACCAAAAGGCGATAGTCCATGCAAAATCCTCAAAAAGAGCTCAAAATCGACATAAACCAAAGGCTATAGTCCATGGAAAATGCTCAAATGTACCTCAAGATGGACTCAAACCAAAGGCGAAAATCCGTGCAAAATGCTCAAAAACCAATCCCTATAGTATGCAAAATGCTCCAAAAATGCTCAAATTGACTGAACCAAAAGGCGATACCCAATGCAAATGCTCAAAATATGCCTCATAATGGACATAAACCAATCGCTGTAGTACATCCAAAAAGCTGAAAAATGCCTTAAAATGGACATAAACCAAACGCTGTAGTACATCCAAAATGCTGAAAATGCCTTAAAATGGACATAAACCAAACGCTATAGTCCATGCAAAATTCTCAAAAAATGCCTCAAAATAGACATAAACAAAATGCTATTGTCCATGCCAAATGCTCAAATATACCTCAAAATGGACTGAAACCAAAGGCTATAGTTCATTCAAAATGCTCAAAAATGCCTCCAGATGGACTACAGGCAAAGTCTTTAGTCCATGCAAAATGCTCAAAAATGCTTCAAAATGGACTCAAACCAAAGGCTATAGTTAATTCAAAATGCTCAAAAATGCCTCCAAATGGACTACAACCAAAGTCTACTGTCCATGCCAAATACTCATAAATGCCTGCAAATGGACTTAAAACAAGGGGCATAGTCCTTGCAAAATGCTCAAAAATGCATCAAAATGGACATAAACCAAACGCACAAGTTGGTGAACGCTCGGGTTATTAAACGCTCGGGTTTTCTAACGCTCAGGTTTTTTAACGTTTAGGTTTTCCAACGGTCGGGTTTTCAAACGCTCATGTTTTCTAAAGCTCAGGTTTTTAAACACTCAGGTTTTTAAACCCTCAGGTTTTCAAAGCTCAGGTTTGTGAAAACTCGGGTTTTAAAACGCTCAGGTTTTTAAACGCTCGGGTTTTCAAAAGCTCAGGTTTTTAAACGCTCAGGTTTTCAAACAGTCAGATTTTCAAAGCTCCGTTTTCTGAACACTCGGTTTTTCAAAGCACAAGTTGGTGAACGCTCGGGTTTTTAAATGCTCAGGTTTTCTAACGCTCAGGTTTCCAAATGCTCAGGTTTTTAAACGTTCAGGTTTTCCAACGTTCGGGTTTTCAAACGCTCAGGTTTTGAAACGCTCGGGTTTTCAAACGCTCATGGTTTCAAACGCTCGGGTTTTCAAACGCTCATGTTTTCTAAAGCTCAGGTTTTTAAACACTCAGGTTTTTAAGGACGTTCCTGGGTAAATGAAGTTATAATGTCATTTTTATGAAACTTTGCACAAAGCTATTTCATTATATGAGGATTTCAGAAATGCAATAAAAATCGGGGGTCACCGAGTTTGTTTTTGAGGTACAAGGCGTAGAAAATGGGGTATTTTGATGAAAAAACGCGCGTATTTAAACATCACCATTTTCAAAGAATAAAGTCATAAAAATGTTGTAAAACAGAAATCAACTCTCTTCAAAATTTGGAAAGAAAATTAATAAACTGTTGTCTTCCATTTCCAAGAATTAATAGGATTGTTTATGCCTTTCTTTACAAATAAAGATGCTTTTAAGTTAAGCGATATCGCTGGATTCCTTCCAAGGTAGGGGTCGATTTATTTTAACAAAGTGTACTGTTCTTCGTTTCATGTAATGTCATTTTTTTGTGTTTCACATATGTTGTAGTCTTGATAAAAAGCTTCATTTCACGAAAGAAAAAAATAGGGGTCACCGGCTTTGTTTTCGAGATATCTTGCGGCAAAGTTGAAAAAATCTGGCCATCTTGAATACCGCGCGGAGACTGGGTTCTAATAATTTACCGTTTACCGCATAAAACGTTTAATATTTGCTCTTTTTGTAGCAAATTGACTTTAAACTACAGAAAAATAAATTCAATTGCTTTTTAATCGAAGACAATTGGGACTTAGATGAAAAAAATGAAGGAAAAATTATCATTAATTTGACCAAAGGTAATGAGCGCGCGCGCTCAATCTTGTGCAGTAACGATGCGCGCGACCAATACCCAGGAACGTCCTTAAACGCTCAGGTTTTCAAAGCTCAGGTTTGTGAACACTCGGGTTTTAAAACGTTAAGTTTTTTTAACGCTCGGGTTTTCAAAAGCTCAGGTTTTTAAACGCTCAGGTTTTCAAACAGTCAGATTTTCAAAGCTCAATTTTGTGAACACTCGGTTTTTCAAAGCACAAGTTGGTGAACGCTCGGACTTTTAAACACTCAGATTTTCTAAAGCTCAGGTTTTTAAACACTCAGGTTTTTAAACGCTCAGGTTTTCTAACGCTCAGGTTTTCAAACGCTCAGGTTCTTAAACATTCACGTTTTCCAACGGTCGGGTTTTCAAACGCTCAGGTTTTCAAACGCTCAGGTTTTTAAACGCTCAGGTTTTCAAACGCTCAGGTTTTCAAACGCTCAGGTTTTCAAAAGCTCAGGTTTTTAAACGCTCAGGTTTTTAAACACTCAGGTTTTCAAAGCTCAGTTTTGTGAACACTCGGCTTTTCAAAGCACAAGTTTGTGAACGCTCGGGTTTTTAAACGCTCAGGTTTTCTAACGCTCAGGTTTTTAAATGCTCAGCTTTTCCAACGGTCGGGATTTCAAACACTCAGGTTTTAAAAAGCTCGGGTTTTCAAACGCTCAGGTTTTCTAAAGCTCAGGTTTTTAAACACTCATGTTTTTAAACGCTCAGAATTTTAAACGCTCAGTATGTCAAACGCTCCGGTTTGTGAGCACTCGGGTTTTCAAACGCTCAGGTTTTCAAACGCTCAGGTTCTTAAACGTTGACGTTTTCCAACGGTCGGGTTTTCAAACGCTCAGGTTTTGAAACGCTCGGGTTTTCAAACGCTCAGGTTTTCAAACGCTCGGGTTATCAAACGCTCAGTTTTGTGAACACTCGCTTTTTCAAAGCACAAGGTTTTCTAACGCTCAGGTTTTCAAATGCTCAGCTTTTCCAACGGTCGGGTTTTCAAACACTCAGGTTTTAAAAATCTCGGGTTTTCAAACGCTCAGGTTTTCTAAAGCTCAGGTTTTTAAACACTCAGGTTTTTAAACGCTCAAGTTTTCAAACAGTCAGGTTTTCAAAGCACAAGTTGGTGAACGCCCGGGTTTTTAAACGCTCAGGTTTTCTAACTGATCTCACGTTCTTAAACGTTCACGTTTTCCAAAGGTCGGGTTTTTTTAAACACTCAGGTTTTTAAACTGTCAGGTTTTCAAAGCACAAGTTGGTGAACGCTCAGGTTTTGAAACGCTCGGGTTTTCAAACGCTCAGGTTTTCAAACAATCGGCTTTTCAAAAGCTCTGGTTTTTGAAACACTCAGGTTTTCAAACAGTCAGGTTTTCAAAGCTAGGTTTTGTGAACACTCGGTTTTTCAATTCACAAGTTGGTGAACGCTCGGGGTTTTAAACGCTCAGGTTTTCTAACTCTCAGGTTTTTAAACGTTTGGGTTTTCCAACGGTCGGGTTTTCAACGCTCAGGTTTTGAAACGCTCGGGTTTTCAAACGCTCATGTTTTCAAATGCTCGGGTTTTCAAACGCTCAGGTTTCAAAAGCTCAGGTTTTTAAACACTCGGGTTTTCAAACGCCCAGGTTTTTAAACGTTTAGGTTTTTAAACGCTCAGGTTTTCAAACGGTCAGGTTTTCAAAAGCTCAGGTTTTTAAACACTCAGGTTCTTAAACGCTCAGGTTTTCAAAGCTCAGTTTTGTGAATACTCGGTTTTTCAAAGCACAAGTTTGTGAACGCTCGGGTTTTTAAACGCTCAGGTTTCTAACGCTCAGGTTTTCAAATGCTCAGCTTTTCCAACGGTCGGGTTTTCAAACACTCAGGTTTTAAAAAGCTCGGGTTTTCAAACGCTCAGGTTTTTTAAAGCTCAGGTTTTTAAACACTCAGGTTTTTAAACGCTGAGGATTTAAAACGCTCAGGATTTCAAAGGCTCATGTTTTCAAAGCTCAGGTTTGTGAGCACTCGGGTTTTAAAACGCTCAGGTTTTCAAACGCTCATGTTCTTAAACGTTCACTTTTTCCAACGGTCGGGTTTTCAAACGCTCAGGTTTTTAAACGTTTAGGTTTTCCAACGGTCGGGTTTTCAAACGCTCAGGTTTTCTAAAGCTCAGGTTTTTAAACACTCAGGTTTTTAAACGCTCAGGTTTTCAAACTCTCAGGTTCTTCAACGTTCACGTTTTCCAACGGTCGGGTTTTCAAACGCTCAGGTTTGAAACGCACGGGTTTTCATATGCTCAGGTTTTCAAACAATCGGGTTTTCAAAGCTCAGATTTGTGAACACTGGGTTTTTCAAAGCACAAGTTTGTGAACGCTCGGGTTTTCAAACGGTCAGGATTTCTATCGCTCAGGTTTTCAAGTGCTCAGGTTTTTAAACGTTGAGGTTTTCAAACGCTCAGGTTTTCAAACAGTCAGGTTTTCAAAGCTCAGTTTTGTGAACACTCAGGTTTTCAAACGCCCAGGTTTTCAAACGCTCAGGTTTTTAAACGCTCAGGTTTTCAAACGCTCAGGTTCTTAAACTTTCAGGTTTTCCAACGGTCGGGTTTTCAAACGCTCAGGTTTTGAAACGCTCGGGTTTTCAAGCGCTCAGGTTTTCAAACGCTTGGGTTTTCAAAAGCTCAGGTTTTTAAACGCTCAGGTTTTCAAACGCTCAGGTTTTCAAAGCTCAGTTTTGTGAACACTCGGTTTTTCAAAGCACAAGTTTGTAAACGCTCGGGTTTTCAAATGCTCAGGTTTTTAAACACTCAGGTTTTCAAATGCTAAGGTTTACAAAAGCTCAGGTTTTTAAACACTCATGTTTTCAAACGCTCGGGTTTTCAAACGCTCAGGTTTTCAAAGCTCAGGTTTTTAAACGTTCAGGTTTTTAAACGCAAGGTTTTCCAACGCTCAGGTTTTCAAACGCTAAGGTTTTCAAACGCTCAGGGTTTAAAACGCTCTGGTTTTTAAACGCTCAAGTTTCCAAACGCTCAGGTTTTTAAACGCTCACGTAACGGTAGTGTGAAGAGGTGGTAGTTTGTGTTCTGGCAGTAGTGTTGAGAGGGTGGTAGTTTTTAGTGGGCTGTGCACAATGCAATATGCTTTAAAAAACACTCATTTTTGATCACTTTGGTGGGCTATAGTCCATGCATCGAAAAAATCGACAAAAAACAAAGACTACAGTCCATAAAATATAATCGAAAATACCTCGAATCCAAAAAGAACCAAAGCCTATAGTACATGGAAAATGTTCAAAAATACCTCAAAATGGAGAAAAATCAATAGCTTCAGTTCACGCGAAAAACACCAAACGCTTTAAAATGGACAAGAACGAAATGACATAGTCCATGCAAACTGTACAAAAACGCCTCAAAATGGACAAAAACCCAAGGCAAAATGCCCAAAAATGGCTTAAAATGGGCAAACACCAAAGGTTATAGACCATGTCAATTGCGCAAAAACGCTTGAAATTAGACAAAAAACAACGGCTATAGTCCAAAGAAAATGCTCAAAAAAGCCCCAAAATGGACACAAACCAATATAGTCCATGCAAAATGCGCACAAATGCCTTAAAATGGACAAAAACCAGAGGCTATAGTCCATGTAAAATGATCAAAAAGGCTTTAAAACGGACAAAAACCAAGGCTATAGTCCATACAGAATGCTCAAAAATGCCTTAAAATGGACTAAAACCAGAGGCTATAGTCCATGTAAAATGATCGAAAATGCCTTAAAACGGACTAAAAGCAAAGGCTATAGTCCATGCAAAATGCCTCAAAATGGACATAAACCAAACGCTATAGTACATGGAAAATACTCAAAAATGCATTAAATTGTACTTAAACCAAAGACTATAGTCATGCAAAATGCTCAAAAATGCCTCAAAATGGACAAAAACCAAAGGCTATAGTCCATGCAAAATGTTCAAATATACCTCAAAATGGATACAAACCAAAGGCTATAGTCCCTGCAAGATGCTCAAAAATGCCTCAAAATGAACTGATAGCAAACGCTATAGTCCATGCAAAATTCTCAAAAATGCTTCAAAATGGACTCAAATCAAAGGCTATAGTCGCTGCAAGATGCTCAAAAATGCCTCAAAATGAACTAATAGCAAAGGCTATAGTCCATGCAAAATGCTCAAAAATGCCTTAAAATGGACTAAAACCAAACGCTATATAGTTCATGCAAAATGCTCAAAAATACGCTAAAATCGACCGAAAGCAAACGCTATATTCCATGTGAAATGAAAAAAAATGCGTCATAATCGAAAAAAAGAAAAGGCTATAGTCAACGCAACTTGGTCAAAAATGCGTCAAAATCGAAAAAAAAAACAAAGGCTATATTCCATGCAAAATGCTCAACAATGCCTCAAAATGGATTCAAACCAAATATCGTCCATGCAAAATGCTCAAAAATGCCCCCAGATGGACTAAACCCAAAGCCTATAGTCCATGCAAAATGCTAAGAAATGTGTCAAAATCGACCGAAACCAAAGGCTATAGTCGATGCAAGATGCTCAAAAATGCCTCAAAATGGACTCAAATCAAAGGCTACAGTCCCTGCAAAATGCCTTAAAATGAACTAATAGCAAAGGCTATAGTCCATGCAAAATGCTCAAAAATACCTCAAAATGGACATAAACCAAAGGCTATGGTCATGCAAAATGACTCAAAATAGACTCAAACCAAAGGCTACAGTCCGTGCAAAATGCTTAAAAATGCCTTAGAATGGACTAAATTGTACAGGCTATAGTCCATGCAAAATGCTCAAAAATGCCTCAAAATGGACAAATTAAACCCAAACGCTATAGTCCATGCAAAATGCTCTAAAATGCCTCCAAATGGACATAAACGAAACGCTATAGTCCATGCAAAATTATCAAAAATGCCTCAAAATGGACATAAACCAAAGCCTATATTCCATGGAAAATGATCAAATATACCTCAAAAAAGACTCAAACCAATGATCAAAAATGCCTCAAAATGGACTTAAAATGCACAAAAATGCCTTCAAATGGACTAAAACCAATGGCTATAGTCTATGTAAATGCAAAAAAAAATCTGAAATTGGACTCAAACCAAAGGATATTGTCCATGCAAAATGCTCAAAAATGCCTCCAGATTGACTAACACCTAAGCGTATAGTCCATGGAAAATCCTCAAAAATGCGTGAAAATGGACTAAAACCAAAGGCTATAGTCCATGCAAAATGTTCAAATATACCTCAAAATGGATACAAACCAAAGGCTATAGTCCATGCAAAATGCTCAAAATGCCTCAAAATGGACATAAACCAAACGCTATAGTCCATGGAAAATACTCAAAAATGTATTAAAATGTACTTACACCAAATGCTATAGTCCATGCAAAATGCTCAAAAATGCCTCTAAATGGACTAAAACCAAAGGCTATAGTCCCTGCAAAATGTTCAAAAATGCTTCAAAATGGACTCAAATCAAAGGCTATAGTCCCTGCAAGATGCTCAAAAATGACTCAAAATGATAGCAAAGGCTACAGTCCATGCAAAATGCTCAAAAATGCCTTAAAATGGACTAATAAACGAACAGGCAAAATGCTCAAAATTGCCTCAAAATGGACATAAACCAAAGGCTATCGTCCATGCAAAATGACTCAAAATAGACTCAAACCAAAGGCTACAGTCCGTGCAAATTGATTAAAAATGCCTTAAGGTATCAGGGGACCTTAGAAACCGATGTCCACAAAACGCCTTATGGCTCGCAAACTATTATAGATACTTCTATAAAAGTATACATTTTCTTAAAGCTAAATAAATGGAGATTACAGTGGTATAAAAATTATTTTGATGTGATCCATTGATTTTTTTTAAGTGAGTGTTTTATGATTTTTGACCGCCTCTTTTCGTGGAGTTCCAGGAACACAGGATTACTTTACATAAACTAACAAATGACATTATCGTTTAGAGGAAAGTCCGATCTCAAAAACGGTGTCTCATTTTTTTGATTAACATATTCTTTGCAAAAATATTCGCTGTTAAAGTTGAAAAGCGTCATTTTTAGCTGTTTTTGGCATTAATTGGTAATAATTCACAAACGCAGCAAGATATCAAAAAACTGAGACACCGTTTTTGTTTCGACATCTAAAGCTACAGCGATGCAAAATTTCAACACAATCGATTGAAATCCCGTGTTCCTGGAACTAAGTGAAAATAACAATCAATTTTATCAAAATAATTTTTATACCATTGTAATCTCCATTTATTCAGCTTTAAGAAAATGTATACTATTATAGTAGTATCTATGATAGTTCGCGCGCCATTGGGCGTTTTGTGGACATCGATTTTTAGGGTCCCCTGATACCTTAAAATGGACTAAAACCAAACGCTATATAGTTCATGCAAAATGCTCAAAAATACGCTAAAATCGATTGAAAGCAAACGCTATATTCCATGTGAAATGAAAAAAAAATGCGTCAGAATCGAAAAAAAACCAAAGGCTATATTCCATGCAAAATTGCTCAACAATGCCTCAAAATGGATTCAAACCAAATATCGTCCATGCAAAATGCTCAAAAATGCCCCCAGATGGACTAAACCCAAAGCCTATAGTCCATGCAAAATGCTAGGAAATGTGTCAAAATCGACCGAAACCAAAGACTATAGTCGATGCAAGATGCTCAAAAATGCATCAAAATGGACTCAAATCAAAGGCTACAGTCCCTGCAAGATGCTCAAAAATGCCTCAAAATGAACTAATAGCAAAGGCTATAGTAGTCCACGCAAAATGATGAAAAATGCCTTAAAATGGACTAATAAACGAACAGGCTATAGTCCATGCAAAATGCCCTAAAATGCCTCCAAATGGACATAAACGAAACGCTATAGTCCATGCAAAATTATCAAAAATGCCTCAAAATGGACTGAAACCAAAGGCTATAGTCGATGCAAAATGCTCAAAAATTCCTCAAAATGGACTAAAACCAAAGGCTATAGTCTATGCAAAATGCTAAAAAAAAAATTCAAATTGGACTCAAACCAAAGGCTATTGTCCATTTAAAATGCCCAAAAATGCCTCCAGATTGACTAACACCTAAGCGTATAGTCCATGGAAAATCCTCAAAAATGCGTGAAAATGGACTAAAACCAAAGGCTATAGTCCATGCAAAATGTTCAAATATACCTCAAAATGGATACAAACCAAAGGCTAAAAGATAGGACGGGCATCCCCGCTTGTTTACCACCCGAGGAATGTTCCAGGCCAGGAACTCAGTCATTATGGAAAATCCGGAATTAATTGCCTGTCTCGAATGCAACCACCATCATCACCACGAATAACATACATTACCAAAATATCAACCATCACCACAAACAACATGCATTACCAAAATATCAACCATTACATCGAAAAACATGCATTACCAAAATATCAACCATCACCTCGAAAAACATGCATTACCAAAATATCAACCATCACCACCATCAACATACATTACCAAAATATCAACCATCACCACCAACAACATGCATTACCAAAATATCAACCATCACCACCAACAACATGCATTACCAAAATATCAACCATCACCACCAACAACATGCATTACCAAAATATCAACCATCACCACGAACAACATGCATTACCAAAATATCAACCATCACCACCAACAACATGCATTACCAAAATATCAACCATCACCACCAACAACATGCATTTCCAAAATACCAATCATCACCACCAACAACATACATTACCAAAATATCAACCATCACCACGAACAACATGCATTACCAAAATATTAGCCATTAACATCGGCACCACGTGCTGGAATTTGCTTTTCTTGTGTTCTCTTGTTTTCGTCGAGTAGGTAAAAGAAGTCTCCTCAATTGCATAAAATCCCCCCCCCCCCCCCCCCCAAGTTAGTATCCAGCTATTTTTTGGCACAATACAGGCAGGGTTGTAATTTATTGCATGGCAACTGCACAGTCAAGCAAATGATACAAGTTGTGATGGACAAAATAGATTTAATACAACTACTGAATTTTCTACTGATACACACAGGTAAAATAATTCTAATTGTATGAATATATATTATATATATATATGGTATTTGTATATCGCATACACTAGTTTTGATTAGCTACTACTTTCATTAAAATAGTTCTTTTGTAGTATTAAGATTATTGTCAGTAAACTTGATTTCATGGCAAGCATCATTATAGTAAAAACCACCAATGTTATAAAATCCACAAAACTTGTTTGCTGCACTACCTAAATTACAACTATAAAAATATCAAATTGGTACAGCAAATTGAGAATTTGCATACTCTAGCAATTATCATAGAAAGTAGCTGTAAACTCAGCCTTGCACTCAAAGTCAAAGACAATGAAATAGGTCAGTTGTTGTAACCAATGCATGCTCAGATACACTATGGTTGGACTCTACCTTGATACCCTTCACATGAATATTCAAGATTTGTGCTACAAGTTTAGCATGAATGTCAAGAACTTTTCAAGCACAAAATTTCGGTTTTCGAGGAGTACCATTACCATAACATAAAATCCTAACAATTTTTCTTGTTTTAAAGTAGTTTGAAATGAAAACTTACGCCTGAATTAAATTCAAGGAGTTTTCCAGGAGTTTTCAGCATAATTTCTATTTTCCAGGGCTTTTCCAGTGCACTTAAAAATGTTTTTTCAATTCAAATTCCATTCAAGGACTTCAAGTAGCAGCACAGAACCTGTTATTGCTGTGTCCCTAATGCTATAACAGTTTACATTTGTCAAAATTTCACGAATATTAAAGTTTAGATGCTTGCTGTTTTTTTAAAAGCGAATAGTCTGAACCCAGATGGAATCGTTGATGAAGTACGTAGATCATCCTGGTGAGAGTAGTCTTGAGAAAGACTGTTTGTGTGGACCAACGTGTCGGCAACCTACGCGAAGGCCATCTTCAGACTACAATCCTGGACAAAATACTAATACTTTTTGTCGCTAGTTCATTTTCATCCCATAACCCTCCCCACCAACCTCCCAATACAGTGAAACCCCTCTATACTGGACCCTCAATATACCAAAATTCTCTTTAAACCGAACAAGTTTTTTTGGTCCAGAATTCAACTTTTTTCAATATCTCTTGTAAAATAAACCTCAGTAAACCGGAACCCCCTCCAAACCAGACATTTTCTTTGGTCCCAGTACTGTCTAGAATAGAGGGGTTCCACTGTATAATGTTGACTGTTGAACGTATTTGCTGTAGTACTGCTCAAAATTGTATTGAGGGGTGTGGAGGGAGGATCCAATTACAATGAAAAAAAAAAGGAATTTGTTCCATGTATTTTGTCTGGGATTGTAGCAGGTGCTAAAACGTCAGACCTTGCAAACATAAGACTACCCCTGTCCAGACACTCTGTTGGATTGTCTCAAACAGGATGCTTTACCATTGACAGTTTTTATCAATTGGGGGGCTAGGCTCGACTTCTTAACGACCCTCCCCACTCCTATCATTTATCACTAAAAAAAAAACATTCAAAATATTATCAATCAATTGTGGAAAATTGGGGGAGTTTATCTGGCCATTTTTGCAGTAGGAGTATTTAATTACACATCAACAAATTCCTGATTCAAAGAATTGCTATAAGGTTCAAAGCGAAAATGCCATTTTCACTTTCAACCCTTTATTATTGTTGTTTTTAACCATATTTGGTAAATCTCCTGTGCCAACAGCATACATTGAAATGCATGGATTCATACATTCACTATATTTCAATACACAATGCCTTGATATGAATCTCTTGTTACGTGGTTTAGTTAATCTATAAACTAGAGTTAATTTTAATAATTTGTAATATGTTGTCATCAATAGGCGATCTGCATTATAGCGTCATTTTACTACCACTACCAGCATTCATTGCAGATTCATTTTCTAATTTTTAATCCCTTTGGAGATTAATACTGCAATCTGCACTAATTACACTACAAAGAAAAGTCAGCAAAGCATCTTGGTAGGGGTAGTATTCAACGTTATCATGCAGATCGCTTATTGTGGGTACTGTTGAAGTATTTCATCAAATGCAGTGAGTTTCTGTTAATGACAGTGTTCATATATATCCACTACTTTAACTATCTTCCATCCAAATGCAAAATAACCAAACCCTGCACCAAAAGCAACCGCTAGGCACAGCCATATGTTGTATGTCATGAAGATTAACATCAGGAAATAACTCAACACTACCTGGACCACATGTAGAAATGACTGGATTATATGGTGATTGTTGCAGATTCTGGACCTGAAATATGAAGAGAAATTTTATACTTGGTAAAAAATCAACACAATGTTGCAAATTGTAGTAAATATTGAAATTTATATGCTTAAAAAAATAGAGCCTTCTTTTTAATGGATATTTTGTAGAATAGAAGAGATTATTATTGTGTTAATTTTGTCACGTGGAAATGTAACATTTTCAACAATCAAAACGTTTTCTTTTGACTTGAGAGAAAACAGCCCATGTAAGCTCAGTTCACATATCATCTCAACCAACCCAGGAATCAAGCAAAGCTGTTATTATATATGACCAGGAATCTGGACACTAGCAAAAAATATTTTGTTCTAGATTTTTTCAAGGTCAATCCCCATATTAATAATAAATGCCTTTTATAATTAATAATTAAAAAAAAAGGTTTTCCATGTTTGATACTTGGATCAAAACACTTGGGAAGTTGAGAGAGCACTCCGCTATGCGTCATGGTTTCCTACGCCTCTCTTGTGTTCTCTCAACATCCCGCATGTTTTGATCAGAGTATCAAACACCAAAAACTGTTTTTGAATTGTTAAATTTTGACTGAGTTCAGCACAGACCTTGCTCCATTCGTTCTGCACTATTTGTACAACATCAGTTAAGATTCTCCTGTACAGTCTTCTCAATTGAATAATAAGAAAAATTAATTGTTTTCAAATTGCAGTTATAAAACAATACCTTGGAACTTGTCCTCGTGTTTCAGTCACTGTAACGGACTGTCCTGTACCATTCTGTTGAAAATGTGAGTTCTTGTCAAGATCAATGCTGACTACATGGCCATACTTTCTTCTAAGCATCTCCCGGCAAACTTTAAGACCTTCATACAACGCAGCAAGGACAAACACAGCAATACAGGAACCAATAATACCTGAGACCAAAAAAAAAAAAAAAAAAAATGCCATTAGCAAATGGGTCACTAAGAATAGGACGGTGCTATAAACATTTAGGAACAACTTAGTAGCAATTACAGAACTGTCTAGTAAAACCTAAGAACTAAGCACACACAAATGCCATCTAGATTAGCAAACATGTCACTAAAAATAGGTGCTATCAACATTTAGGGTCTACTATCAAATACACAAACCAGTAAGACCTGCGACCAAAGCACACAAAAATGCCATTAGCAATACCTGAACCAATAAGAGATGAGTCCAAAAAACACAAAATGCCATTAGCAAAATATTCAAGTCACTCAAAAGTAACTATGGCTGTAATACAGATTTCATCCAACAACCTCAATTTTGTGAAGAAAAAATATCTCTTGGAATCAAGTTGACAAATAAAGTAGAATTTGTATGGGTGGAACAGTACAAGATACCATCACAATGTCTGTAATTTCTAATTGAATCATCTAAGCTGGCTGCTACTGTATTGATGAGTGCCTTCAATAATAGGCAGCTACTAATACCCATGGTTTATTGTTGCTTGTTTTGCTTCTTTAACTGTGGTTATTTTAATTTGTATCTCACTAAGACAGATATGATCTCATAGCATATCATACAGTCATATCATGTGCTTGCTTCCTTATGAGTAGCCTGTTGCATTATATTTAAAAAAAATCAAAGCACAATCTTACCTCCAACACTGTCAACTGCCCAACCTTTAAAGAGAATTGTTGCTTTTTGGGATGCATGAAAGTACATCTGTGAAAAAAGTAGTAAAATATTATTAACATAGAAATATTATTATTTATTATCCAACTTGTAAAAAATAACATGTAAGACTGGATCGAGTAAAAATATACAGCGATATTTTTCGCTGTCTATACCAGTTTGACAGGTTTTCATCTACAGCATCTGAAGCTAAAGAGATCATTAAAATTTCTGCAAGCCGCAAATTAAATTTATATTGAACGTTTTATACACAAAACAGTTTCGATTTTTCTGTCAATAAGATAGCAACGGAAATGTCAAAATTAAAATCGAAAACAGAGTCAAAGTGGACATGTAAACACAGAGAACAGAAACTGCTTTGCAAGCTCACAAGTTTATTGATAGAACTACACTGTAGCTCGTAGAAGGAAAAAATTTCAATCCTTAAGCTGTAAAATGTCCATGGCTTTAAAGTGTAAAGCTACATGTAATTGAAGCAAAGAACTACGATCCAAGAATGGAAGCGGCACTACAATCGCTGCAAGTTCTAGACCCAACATTTACTTTGTTTATACATATTCCAGTATGTATTTGACTTCATCAAAGTTTCCAATCGATAGCTATTCTTTCCTTTGTCTTGTTGATCTTTTTCCTCTTATTTTTACTCAAAATACAGCCAAAATTTGTGCAAAAACAGTCGAGAAAATTATATGGGTAATCGACTATAAAACGACGTGTTTGTGTGAGCTGCTAAAACCGGTTTGACCTGTATGAAAAACGAGCCAATCAGAATGCAATGTCCAACTAATTTTTTAAGGAATAGAAAATTACAATTTTTTTCCATTTTTTTTACCCTTTTTTAATTTTTGTGAGATAGTTGGATAATAAATAACTTATTAGACAGTTTGATGTGGAATATGGCTGGATATTTTACTTGTCAACTTGCATTTTGACTTGCCTGAAAGCTCGTCAAAATACAGCGTGACTCGTAAAAATATCCAGCCATATTCCACATCAAACTGTCTTTAGAATAAGATATATTTCTGCAAAAATAAAGCTAATTTTGGGTATGAAACTGAGTTTGGGAAAACAGCAACACACACAAAAAATAGAACATTTCTGGTATATGCTTTGAACAATTTTACTAACAACAAAAGTTTTTCTAGGTAGTTTTGTAACTATGGCAACACTATAGATTCAAAAGTATTTGAAGTTCAGAGCCATTTTAAACAAATGTAAAGACTTACACCATCTGAGCAAATAATGACAGATTTATTCAAATGATAAGTAAATACTTTGATAACAAAGAAACAAAAGAACTTGAAAAGACTTGCAAAAATATTGCACAATACAATGAATACAGGTCAAATATGGCAAAACGGTGGACATTACAGTAACTTTAAATAATGGTACAGTGTTGACAAAGAGAGCTCAGTAGCTACCATTGAAATCAGAAATAAATATTAAGAATATGAGTCAGCACAAATGAACAAAGGGAAGCACTTGCTATACCTTGATCTGTCAACAAACAGAAATATGATAACAAAGGGAATGCATTTTTAGATCTTCCTGATGGATAACAAAATTCTATATGAAAATACAATAAAACACTTGTTGTACAAAAGGTCAATTTTACATCTCACAAAGTATAAAAAAGTATCAAAAATTATAATAATTGATTTAGAGAATAATATACAGAAACTAATGACAACATAATAAATATTTTATTTATTTATAAATAATGTTTCTGAACTACGTGTACCCTATTTAAAAATAATACTGGTATATGACTGTCTATAAGATCTTCCTTTTAACATTACGATATATATTATAGAACTGAATCTGTAAAATAATAAAATCTTTAAAAATATATTGAGGGTTTTCAACCATTCCCAGGAGAGTGAGTAGAACAAAAGGGTCCACCAGTGATGGTGGTGGCCGGTCGTTTTCTTTTGAAAAGTCCACCAGCATGGCTGCCATGTCTTTTGTTTAAATTGTCTCCTGGGAATGTTTGAAGCTTACTTGTATAGGTTGCAGCTTAGTTGAATGCTGTTATTAAAAAAACCCACATAACATCTGGACGTGTAAAATTTACTTTAAACCAGTGAGAGTACAACATTATACATAAACAAAATAAAAATAATTTACTATTTGACTGGCTAAGTACAAAGTTAACATTTATATTTTTTCACTTCCCTTCCACCAGAAAAATACTGAAATAAACATTTAAACAGTACAGAATTTATGTAGTTCTAAACTTTTACTAGGTAGCAATAATGAAGTCAATAATAAATTTTTGAATGGTTAAAATTTTTGAATGATTTCAATTTTTATATTCTGAACTTGATCGATATCTAATACCACTCTGACAAATCAAGCATAAAAATGACCATCTTGGTCTTCACTGCAGGGGGCATCACCTTAATTTAAAATTATTTCAAAATGGTACAAAACTTATAAGTTAGTAAGTAGAATAAACCATTCATGTGACCATGTGTGAAATAAGAACATTAATTTTGCCCACAATTTATATGCTGTATGTATTCACTACCATAACCATAGTCAAGAATTTTAACAAGGAAAAATTTTCAATATCAAATACTAAAGAATACTAAAGAAGTCAAATACTAAAGAATACTTAATACTAAAGAAGTCATGTGGCTCAAGAGGCTAGGTTTTGCTTCGTTTCACAATAAAACATTTCCTAGATCACTATAGTGTAAATCTTTTAATACAGTATAATATATTCTTCACATTTGTCATATTCAGAGTTTATAATTAAAACAGCATTTGATATTGATAAACCACACAATCTCGTCATTGACTACTCATGCTCACTTAACCATGGAAACATGTCTGAGAATATAATATACAATAGGTCATTTATAACAATAATTGCTATTCTGATTGTGATGTTAGGAATTAAGACTATTGCTCAAGTATTTGCAATAACACAGCAACAATATTATTTTGCCATAAGAGAGAAACCAATAATGTGAATAATAATTTCAAGCATTTTAAAATATTTTAGTTATATTCAGAAACATTGAATTTCCATTATATTCAATAGTCAGAATTTGTACACGTAATGAAACTATTTCAATAACTAAATTATCCTTTTGAATTTTGAGCTTGTTTCCGAGTTACCTTAGATCTCATAATTAGGTTTTATTAACTGAGTTTGATCACTCTGTACAGGAGAATCTTGCTAGGTCAGACAAAGGAAAATCATTTCAAGCAATGATGCTGCATTTATTCACTCTCACATCAAATGCTCTTGCTCCTCAGAAAGAAAAAAGGAATAAAATTTTTTTCTAGTTGTACTTTGTGCTAGAGTGAAGCTGGATATTTTTTGCAACGTTAAGACGACTGATTAAAATGAACTGGTTCATATCACACTATGATCAACAAGACCCAAATACAAAGTGGAAATCGAAAAAACTACAAAAATTAACAACAACAAAATAGAATCAGATTTTCTGTGATATATATTCTTGTCGATCATAAAAATGATTTGAGAATGTAAACAAATCCCCTTTGTAAGTGCCCGCAGAAAAAAAGAAGAATTTCAAAAGTTATAGACTAAAAAGAGAAAAAAAACATATAAAAAGATATAATTATTATTCATCATCAATGGAAAATTAATAAATAGGAAAAAGTGGGACTTTGTACTTCAATTTTATGGACAAACAATTAAACTTAAGAAACACAAATATTGTCTTATGAACTTTTTCTTATACACCTTATAATGAAACATTTTTGCTGATGTCAATGGTTTCAAATTACATAATCAAAGATACGATACGATTTATATAATTCGTTGAATTTCTTTAAGACCGGAACTTTAAGTTATATATATTTGTATTTGGTATATTCGGAGAGGACAAAATATGCTCAAATTCTACACTACAGTCCGTCATAATAGTCAATCGCATATATTTCTTAATAATTTCATAAATACATCCAATACATCTCCCCTTGAATCAAAGTAGGACAAAAATGAGTCAATCGAAAATATATTCACGCTAGCGTTTTCCAAGGGCAACACAAAAATTCGTATCCTAAACGAAGGATTCTACTCCTTAACGGCATATCATCTAACCTATAAAAAGTAAACAACAACAACAACAAAAGAGCCTTTATCAATCACATAATAATAGTTTCATTTTAACATCTAAATAGTAATTTTTAGCTGCCAAACTCACCATCATTCCCATGTGGCCCATGTTATGATCCATCGATCCGTTCTTCATCGGGGAACTTGTTGTGCTCATATGATTCATATGAGCCATGATTTGTGGAGTATCTGTTTCTTAAACGATAAAGCAGAAGTTAACTCTAAATCGACCGATTTTGTCGTGTGTTTAGAAAGAAGTATGCAGAATCACATATCCCTGAAGTCAAATAAATGTACGATCGCCTCCAACGCATACTGCGTGGAGATAGCCAATCAACGGAGTCGTACTATATGTATGTTTACTAAAAAACAGCTGTTGATTGGCTAAAATAAAACTATATATTTACCAAAAAGAAAACAAAAGCATTTCAAAATAAGTATTAAAATATTGTAAAGATTAAAAATAATACAGGATCTATATCAGTGTACATTCAAACAATTAAAAACTTAGTTTTTTTAACCGAAAGTTGAAATTTCCTGTTTTATTGTTTTGGAGACTGGTAACCAGCTAGTTCCACCAGCAACGCCTTGTCGTTTTTCACCATCACCTGAGTCATATGACAGAGTTATGATCTGTGACATCTTAGATATATTTTCGTTTTCATGACATTAACTTTATTGTGTGGAGATTATGCGTTCAAACATGTAGGGTTGTTTTGTTAATACCTGAGGAATTCCTTTCTTCAAACAAAGTCAACTCTTCGGAGTTTGTTGTCTGTGTACTCCTCAAAGTAATAAATCAAGCTCATTTCTCATTTGGTAAGTCAAATTCAATTAATAATATCTGTACTATAATATTACTTAATTGCATAAATAATACCAAAGAAAAATAATCACATGTCCTTGACGGTAATTGAACTCACGTCTTGGGTATTCTAGTCCGAGGTATTATATTAATAATATCAAAGAAAAGTAATCATATGTCCTCGGGCATGAATTGCAAGAACCCAGCACGTCTTTGGTATTATTCTAGTATATGTGCTGATTTAATTTATTTTACGTATTTGAATAATTATTTATTTGGACTTTTGAAATTGCGTTGTATTTTAAGGCTTGTGAACCATGATGATGGATATGGACTGTCGGGACATGGGGATGTGCTTTACAGGATCTGAAAAGCTTGATCATCTTTTGTTTAAAGGATGGCAAATATCTTCGGTCGGAGGTAATTGTATGATAACTGGAAGTTGATCAGTATTGATGTCATAGTGATGGTATCATTGGTGATTGCATGCTGATGCTGGTTATAATGATGAGGATAGTGATGGTCATAATGAAAATCTGATGATAATAGTAAAGATGATGATGATAGTGGTAATGGTGATGATAGTGGTAATGATGATGGTGATGATGGGGTAATGATGCTGATAATGATAGTGGTAATGATGACGATGATAATGGTAATGAAGATAATAGTGGTGATGATGTTAGTGGTGATGATGATGATAATGGTAATGAAGATGATAGTGGTGATGATGATAGTGGTAATGATGATGATAGTGATAATGATGATGATAGTGGTGATGATGATGATAGTGGTAATGATGATGATAGTGGTGATGATGATGTTAGTGGTAATGATGATGATAGTGATAATGATGATGATAGTGGTGATGATGATGATAGGGGTAATGATGATGATAGTGGTGATGATGATGATAGTGATAATGATGATGATAGTGGTAATGACGATGGTGATAATGGTGATGATAGTGATGATGATGTAGATTGTAATAATGATCATGATCATTTCCCTAATTTCAATGTTCCTTTTGTTTAAATGTCACTTTTGCGCTTTTGGGTTCGCTTTTTGACAGGTTTATCCGTTTCACTATTGAGAGTTGTAAGTGGTCTACATGCTGGTAAAAATTAAAAATCAGAAAATGTAGCAATGATTTTTCACGATTTTTTAAAGATATATTTTGTCATTTTTGCGAGGAACAAATACAAAGCGGTCCACTTCTGTATTTCGGAACAATGTTTATTTTTGTCTGTATTATTTAAGAAGTTCGTATTAGTCTTGATACCGGTACATACTGTGCTGCTAAACATAGCGTAATACAGTTTGGAGTGTTTGCTAAAAGGTTTGGCTATGTACTCCATGTAACTGAGAATATTCTGTCGCAACTACAATTTTCCTTTGTATCACCGGTTTTCACACTATATGAAGTATCTACCAAGATTTGACTACAAATCGTACCGAACATTCTCTTTCAGGGTTAGACTAGTTAAGCCAGTCTATATACGCTAGATACGCTAAACCTGTTAAATACGTTCTAAAAGTAAATATTCATTGAATTAATATTCATGCTCTGCTTAACAGTTTTAAGCATAGAGATTTACCATATATAACGTATATGGCATATATACTCATATCAACTATTCTACAGAGATAGTGGGTATACCATATATAACGTATATGATTATTTATTTATTTGTTTATTTAATTATTTGATTATTTAATTATTCATTCATTCATTCATTCATTCATTCATTCATTCATTCATTCATTCATTTACTTATTTATACCTATTTAAACAAAAAGTTCCACATATAAAGGTTTATACGTTATCTACGCTAAATGTGTTATACCCGTCCTACATATTAAAAGGTCTGTGTAATATGATTGTTATTGTTGATTTCATATACGTTATCTACGCTAAATATGTTATACCCGTCACTCATATTAAAATGTCTGTGTATAGTATGATTGACTATTATACAGAGATAGTGGGTATAACATATATAACGTATATGGCATATATACTCATATCAATTATTCTACAGAGATAGTGGGTATACCATATATGACGTATTTGGCATATATACTCATATCAACTATTCTACAGAGATAGTGGGTATAACATATAAAACGTATATGGCCTATATACTCATATCAACTATTCTACAGAGATAATTATTATCTAATTATCTATTTATTTATTTATTTATTTATTTATTTATTTAGTTATTTATTTATTTATTTATTTGTTTATTTAATTATTTAAATATTTAATTATTTGATTATTTGATTATTCAATTATTTATTTATTCATTCATTCATTCATTCATTCATTTATTCATTTATTCATTCATTCATTTATTTATTTACTTATTTATTTATACTTATTTAAACAAAAAGTTCCACATATAAAGGTTTATACGTTATCTACGCTAAATATGTTATACCCGTCCTACATATTAAAAGGTCTGCGTAGTATGCTTGTTATTGTTGATTTCATATACGTTATCTACGCTAAATATGTTATACCCGTCCTACATATTAAAAGGTCTGTGTAGTATGCTTGTTATTGTTGATTTCATATACGTTATCTACGCTAAATATGTTATACCCGTCCTACATATTAAAAGGTCTGTGTAGTATGCTTGTTATTGTTGATTTCATATACGTTATCTACGCTAAATATGTTATACCCGTCCTACATATTAAAAGGTCTGTGTAGTATGCTTGTTATTGTTGATGTCATATACGTTATCTACGCTAAATATGTTATACCCGTCCTACATATTAAAAGGTCTGTGTAGTATGATTGTTATTGTTGATTTCATATACGTTATCTACGCTAAATATGTTATACCCGTCATTCATATTAAAATGTCTGTGTAGTATGATTGTTATTGTTGATTTCATATACGTTATCTACGCTAAATATGTTATACCCGTCCTACATATTAAAAGGTCTGTGTAGTATGATTGTTATTGTTGATTTCATATACGTTATCTACGCTAAATATGTTATACCTGTCATTCAAGAATACTGTTGTATGTTGCAAGAACTATTTATTCTATAACACGGATATAGCTTGTATGGCGTATTTAGCGTATACGAGATCGAAAGAGGGATGTGTAAATACCTTGTGCATTGCTTCAAAACGATCTTATTATATATCTTTGTTACATATATCATTTAAATGGTATTTTACATCAACATCTATTCTAGATATGTCATTTCTCTTATTTATGTAATATCTTGCCTGTACTGTTTTATACATGACGGATATAGCGGATATATCGTATATAGAGTATATATAGTTTATATAAGACTGTGGAAAACTGTGTTTTCCAATGCTATACATTGATTGATTGGTTAGTTGGTTGATTAATTGATTGATTGTCCTCCGTCGTTAACACAAAGAAATTTCTTCTTCTTCTTTAATCACGTTATTATCCAAGGAACAAACACATTGTACATTTTTGTGAGAAATTTCTTATAGTTGTAATATTTTTAAAAAAGCGCAATACCAACAGTATTATAAACTAATTCCTCTTGGTGTAAATAATTCATCACCTATATAATGTAGATGGTGTGCATTCATGCTTTCTAAAAGCATTTTTGTGTTGTTGCTCGAACGAGAATAATCATTTCCAGCAGCTATACAAATATGCGATATAAAAACAACTAGCTTGCTCAAACAAAGAATAGAAAAACTAATAGTGGTAAACACGAAACCTATTCTGTTGTTCTTCTACTGCTACAAACTAAATGGTATAATTAATTCCTTTCAACAAAATATGAAAATGATTGAATATTCAGCCTTTTGTCTTAATTAGTATTATTCTTTTTAGACAAGTACATTGGTTGAAATAGCTTTAGATAGTACCAAGCAGCTATAAACATTGAAATATATACTTTTGTCTTTTAAGCATGAAGGTATGCTCTCATTGAAATGTCATAGTATATAAATCGGTCCATTTGTTTAACCGGGTGTTTACCACAGGCAGCGATCGAGATCACTTGTCTTTGGGTGAGTATACAGCTTCTTAGTCTTAGCTTCTTGTCGATATCTGGCTCGCCATATTTGATAAAGCTAAAGTATTTTGTTGTTTTTTTCCTAGTATGTCTAGCGGTTACGCAAGTCGTCCTTGCCAGCAACTAAACAGCTCTGTAATTCGAGCTGAATTACAGTCTAATATCATCCCTTTAGTGGAGGACAAATGTTCAATCATAGGCACAAAGAGTGTTTGGAGACTTCAAGGTACTAATGTCCTATTCAAATTGTAGATTTATTTCGTTAATGTTTTTTTGCTTGTTTTTTTTTTAATTTACACAAGTAACTGACAAATCAATTTTTATTTTGAACATTTAGGTGGGAAGGCCGGAATAATTCAAGGTTGGAATGAAATAGTAGAAAAAAGAAACGAATGTGATAGTGCAATTGCAAGATTGAATGGCGTCTACTTCTTTGCTTCGGCAATATCAACATTTGAAAGTAAAGGGAAAGGTTCAAAGAGCAATGCAAATGACGAACAAGACTTGATGAGCTCCGACGATGAAGATGGCGTCATGTCTTCACAATCTTTTCAACACAGCATTGAAACAAATCAACATGCCAAAGAAGCCAGTGATAAAAAACGACATCCCGCGATAACGTACTGGATTGCTGTCCAATCACCAAATGGTGCTCCAGTTTCACCAACAGTCGTACAATCAGCACTTTTGAACTGTAGTGTAGAAGCACATCCAACAAGAGCGGCATGCAAAACAAAACAGTCATCAGAAATACTAAACAAGCTATGTCAAACCATCAAGGACCACAAGAACAATTACATGGCAGATCTGGTCAACGAGTCCTATGTGAATTGCTTTAGCCGCTTAAGCGAGCAGCTGATTGGAAGATCAACAAGCACAATTGCATTTAATGAGCGTCTTGTGAGGTTTACTATTGTAAAACCCACATCTATTCTGACCCAAGCCATCAAAAGACTTCGAGATAAAGGTCTACAAATGGATGTGTATGATTCGCCAACCACCGACAAAGAAAACAAGGTATCCATGCAAGTAAAACCACTTGGCGACGAGCTTACCGTGCTCTGTAATGATGTCGAGAGAGCAATGCTGAAACTTCGTTTTGCCATTCACAAGGGGGATGTTTACAAGCTGAGACAAGATGCCATTTACACTTATCACAAATTGTGTCCAGTTGACGAATTCTTACATTCTCTCTTAGGAAACGACTACTTCAAGCAAAGGCTTTTAAGAAATATGCCAAAGCTACTGTCCATTCTAAAACATCCTGGAAGTCAAGCAATTCGCCAGATTCAAATTGACAACGACATCGTGGAAGTAAACAACAACTGGTTCTGGTCGTTTTCAAAAAACACGTTCAAGAAAGGTGTTCTTGATGGATATCAACCTGGAGAAATCTCTCCTCGAGCATTCGTCCCATTCGACCATGATAGTGATGTAGATCCTGGCTTCTTCAAAGAGATTCTAGAAAACAGTTTGGATGAAGAGCAGACAGTGCAGTTTTGCAAGGATTTCCTTAATTTGTTTAAACTCAATTCCAGACAGCACAAAGACAAAGTTCCGTGTCTCATTGGCCCATCAAATAGTGGCAAAACATCCATTTTGCTAGCAACGAGCAAGATTATAGATCAAACAAAGGTTGCACGTGTCTTAAAACAAAAAGAGTTTAACAAGTCGATGATTAACGAAGAGACACAACTGATCAATCTAGACGAGGCCGTGGTTAATTTAATGGATGTTGACGACTGGAAAGTTCTCTTACAAGGAGGGTTAACTGCCCACGACGTCAAGTACAGAAGCGCAAAGAGTTTCGTCAATAGTGCTCCAATTTTTATAACCTCTCAGAAAGATCTGGATTTTGGATCCAAAGTGGACAACGAGGCCATGGAAAATCGTCTAACCAAATATTTCTTCAAACCCTTGCCAGAAGTAGTGCCAGAAGCGGCATTGTGGCTGAAAGAACACCCAATGCATTGTATAGTGTGGGCTGCCAACGTAGTGAAACAACACAAACACAAATTAGTTGTTAATGAAGAAACGTCCAAAGAAGAGCGTCCCGGTCTAAGCACTCAAGACAGAGTAGAGATTTTCAACCTGAAGATGTCAAGTGAGGAATCTCTCAGCATAGCTCCAAACGAAAAAGACATGGAGAGTGATGATTCACAGACAGAATTTAACGAGGAAGGCACAGAAGAATCTGAGAACGAACCAGACACTCAGTTTTTGACGTGCAGGGATAGTCTGCAAGCTGCCAAAAGCCAATGCCTTGCTGAATGTAACTTTGGAAAAGCCAAGATGGTTGAAAGGCTGATGTTAGTACTGGAAGAAGAAAAGGAGAAACGTAAGCAACAGGAAAGAAAGACAAACAAATCGATTCGCGAGCGTCAAAAGAAATGGCTAGTTGATCTTGGCGTGGACAAAGACCTTGTTTCTCAACACTTGCCAAAGCAACCTGACATTAGTGGAAAATTACCCAGTCAACTTCAACGAACAGCAAGCGAATGCACACGCCAGAGGAAGAAAGAACAAGAGAAAAAAGACAGAGAGAAAACAAAACAAAACTTTTCATCAACGTGGTTACAGAGTCAAGAAAAAAAGATGAGAGCCTTGCAAGAAGAGTTGGAAAAGTGCACGGATGAAAAAGTCAAGATGGCAAAGCAATACATTCTGACAACAGCATCGGATGCGATCAAGCTCTACCACCAGCAGAATGGCACATCACCAGATCTAGGTTTGAAACTTAGACAACAGTTGTGCTATGTGTGGGGATTGGTAAGCAGGTGTGGACGAAAACTTATTGACGATTTATATAGTCCCTTGCCAGTAGAAAGCACAGAAATCAACACATCGCCAAAGAGAAAGAGAAAATCGGAAAGCTGTTCACAAGTCGAACCGTCTAAACAACCCAAAATAACAAAGTTTTTTTCCCAGTCTTAACTCTGGACATTTCTTTTAATTTGGCATTTTTCTCATTTTCATAGTCCTTAAAAGACATTGAACATTCTATTTGAACATTGTTTGATTATTTTGTAGTTTCAATATTTGACTGTGACATGGGTAAATTTTGTTAAAGTTGATTAATTTATAATTATTCTATCTATGATATTATTCTACATCTGCGTGTGGAAAATAAGAATATGAACATTATATACTTAACATTATTGAAAGAACATTAATGGTATGTACAAGAGTTATCAAATTCATTTATAAAATCGTTGTGTTTTATTTAGTGGAGAATTTTCTCATAGCTCTATTCAATAAAGAGTTTGCTGTCCTTCCCTTCTGAAATCTGTACTCGGGATCCCTAAGAATAACTGACCACTGTCCAAATCCATAGCGTTCGATGCCTGCTTTCAAGTAATTATCTTCTTCTGTACTGAACAACATGATTTTTTTCTTTCTTGATTGTCCTGGTTTAATCGAATTGCTTTCTTTAGTTGTACTAACATTGGAATTTCCCGCATCTATGTTTACCTGTTCTTTATCACTACCAGGGGAGGAGTTGGGGCTGTCAGAAAGTCTTACACTCACGTCATCGTCTACCTGAGAACCTTTCTCCCCATGCAATTTTTTTAAGCATTCGTGCGCTTTGGTAGCAATGTCACGTGACCTTTGCTTTTGATAATGTACTTTTGCAACTACTGAACTGTGCTTTTGATCTTCGGAAATTGTTTCTTGTTCTTTGGTGTCGAGTTGTTGTTGACTTGTTGTCTCTACGATTTGTCGATATCGAGTTGGATGAATGTATTTTCCCGTAGCATCGAACACCATTTTCCCCATAAGTTGGCCAATTTTGGTGTGTTGATTTCCCTTTTTGGTGACCAGGACATAGTCGCAATTTGGTTTTAAAAGAGGGCGGACGTGGCTTATATAGGTATCCAAAACTTGAAGACTTGTATCAGTCAAACATAGAGTATCGAATCCAAAACGCGCAGCAGTCTTGAACTTTTTCTGGTCGATAAAACCTCCATTAATCTTTGCTGTTTCAACCATGTCTACTGTCAAGTACTGATAGGTCATAGGGCGCGATCCTTTCACTTTGATAAACAAATATACAGCAACAAACTTAGTAGCAAATGACAGGTCGGACGGGGTAGCTTTGTTCGGCGTCTCTCGGCAAATCTTCGTAACAGTCTCGTAACGAGGAAGGTGGTACGTTATCGTGTGTAAAAGTTCGTCTAATGTCGCCCAGTGTCCCTTGGATTCGAGAGTGTCGATGTCGAGATCGCTAGTCCATTGAAGTCTCATCATCTTAGAAACTGTTTTACGGGCTCGCTTTAGATATACTTCTGTGGAAGTGAGATTGCGCAGAACATTATCTGAACACACTCCATGAACTTTACGAAAATCAATCAAGTCACTTATGGCATCCAAGTATCCAATACGTCCAGCATGACCAAGACCCCAGTCACTTTGCATAACATCAACAAATTTAAATAGAAAATTAGGCGAGCTCAAACTAAAGTCTATCCAGTCCCAACTCAATTCTTCTTCATCGTCAACGTCTTCATCTTCACAGCAAAATTTGAGATACTTAAAACTTCTTCGTACAACTTGCATAGCTTGATTCTTGCTTTTACATCCTCCACCACTCCCTGTCAGCCATGTTTCAAACTCTTTACCAATAGTCGTAGAAATATCAAATGATGGCACTTGTTTTTTGATGCAACGTTCTTTATCTAAATTAGGCGATGTTTGAGAGTCTTCTTTCTTGTTAGCATTTTCACTCGATTTTGCTGGTTCGTCATCAAAGTAGTAAAACCAACCATGCTTGTTTTTGACGTGTTTTCTGCATCCTCTTTGTGTTGAATACCCATCGTGATCACAATTCGGTACTGGACAGTGAAATAGGTTATCATTTTCGTCTTCTTCTAAATGTAGTCTTTTTGGTTTGGGAGATGCACCGTCTTTCGAAGACCAATCTACTGACTTAGAACGTTTACTCATTGCGGACTTGAACGAAATGAACGTATAAATTTTTGTTTGCGCGATAAAAGACCAAATGTCGACCAATCAAAATAACGCTTTCTGGCCACGCCTATAGACACGTTTAAACATGTTTGAAAATGTATTGTTCAATATTGATGACTCGGTACAACAAACCCTTGGGCAAAAACATTCTGGACAAAAGCTTGTTCAAACAAGTTCAGACTCATTTGATTTTGTTCAGACTCGCCTTTGAGAATGGTTCCTTTATGCATACAGGAACGTTGTGTTCCCATCATATGTATTAAGGAACATTATTGCTGGACAAAAGGAACTATACGTTCCTTATTAAACCAATACAGGAACGATTGTTCCTTTTTGTCAGTAATGGGAACATCAATCTTATAATTAGGAACAAACTGATCCTTTTTGTCTGATTGAAAAGGAACACTTGTTCCACTTTACGTTAATAGGAACAACAGCACGGACCTGTTTATTCCATAGAGGAACACACGTTATGTTACAGGAACGTATTGTTCCACTTTAGCACATATTGTTCCGTTTTTAAACTACTTTTGTTCCGAATCATAGTCTCTTGAAAAGGAACTATTGTTCCTTTAGAGTATTTCCTATTCAATCAAAAGGAACTTGAACCAAAATTCGAGGAACACTTCAAAAACAACCAAATGGTTATAATCAAATAACAATAAACAGTTTAAAAAATCTAACACAAGAAACAACATTCTGGCACTCCAAACAATATTTCTACTCATTTTCAATTTGATTGGTCTTGTAAATCACGAGAAATTCATTGTCATCGAATTAGGGAAATGTATATGATCATGATACTCATGATGACATTAAAACCATTCATAGGTCCTGGAGATGATGGTGATGATCATGATGATTTTAATGATGGTAATCATGAATTATGTTGTTGATAGTGGTGGTAATGATGCTGGTAATTCTGTGGTGATGACAATGTCAATGATAATAATGATAATAGCAATGACAATCAGACATTCACACAGATATAATGATAGTGTGACTAATTATAATGATCATAGTTAATGATTTATTGATTACGATAAGTGGCTTTGGCAAACTGTAGCAGGATGATTATATTTATTTTCAAAGTGTATTACTGAGATTTCAAGTTGAGCTGTTGCCTCCATTGCAGATGTCTTATTTAAGTTCGAAGTCACTAGTTACACGCCACTAAAGAGACATTTTGGCAGTTGACATTCTTTCAGCATGGGAACTTGTTAAACTTGACATGTGAACTTGTTCTTTTCAATGTGTGAACTTGTCTTGTTTAACTCTAGGCACTAATATTTCTGATTCAGATCATCGACAAAATTGTCAAATGAGGTGAAAATATTACAACTTATTATAATATTGTCCAGGCTCCATTGCAAAGGTAGTGAGTAATCGAAGGCAAGTTTGCGAATGAATTCACAGGCGAAGTTTAACAAGTGCCCTTGCCAAAAGAACGCCAAAATACTGTTTTGTGATGTGTAACTAGAGACTTCAAACTTGTCTCAATCCTGTCAAATTCGGCGAGCGGCCGGCCAGCTAAAACCTGAAATAGCAGCAGTGATTTTATTACTTGATGCCCACCATAGTAATTAAAAACTATTCTATTCTCATTCTAGATTTGATTGGTTCTATGTTTGCTGCTTTGGTTTTTGCCTTTATTTATGAAACTATGAAATCTGGTATTGCATATTACTACAGTAAACCAGCTTCTTCACTGGGTAACAAAACAGAAAATGAAGAACAAACACCTCTTGTCTCACATGAATATGCAACAGCTATAAGACACACTGGGATGTAAGTTAATGTTGTCTGTGAGATTTTCACATCCATGCACCTGTGCTGGGTGGAATGATTAAGCAAGGAAGTACCCATGGCTTCACTGAATGACAAAAAATATCTAGTCCCCTTCATAGAAGATTATTTTCCCCCTCTCTTCCGGAATTTCTGAAATTGGAAAATACATTTACAAGAAATTTGTTGTGCCCATTGATCTCCTACCCCTCTGGAATTTCCAAAAAGTTTCCGTAGTGGGGTGTGGATTTTTCTGGAACAACACATTAATGGATTGATTGATTGATTTATTGGTTAGTTGGTTGTTTGGTTGGTTGATTGATTGATTGATTGTAGTAATTTATGAATGCATTCGGTGTGTAGTAATGAAAGAAATGTTAAGAGAAAAATATCATATCCCATGGGCAGGATTTTAACCCACATCTTTGGTATTCTAGTCCGATGTGTTAACCACTACACCATAAGGACAACCATGCTGGAAACACAGCTGAATTGTGAAGTGTACGGCAACCATGAGCATCCCAGAGCAATATTTTTCTCTATAGATAAGTTGATTGATTTGTTGATTGATTGATTGATTGATTGATTGATTGATAGTACTTGTCTGACTGGTTTGATTGATTGATTGATTGATTTGTTGGTTGGTTGGTTGGTTGATTGATTGATTGACAGTACTTGGCTGACTGGTTACATTGATTGATTGATTGATTTGTTCAGTACATAGTATTAGTTAAGTACTTCCATGGACCAAACTCTAATCCTTGATCAATATGAAGGAAATGCAGTAGTCTCACTCAAACTGTTCTTACTTCTTTCAGGTTTCATATGAGAGGCCACATTGCAAAAACCCTAATCTACATGGCCAACTTAGTGTATGCCTACATACTAATGCTAGTTGCAATGTCGTACAACATATGGTTATTCATAGCTTTAGTTATTGGATTAGGCACTGGCTACCTATTTGCCATGCCCTTCTTTGAATCATTCTGGGCAACTAGAACAACAAAAAGAATGAGGTCTTATGGTGCTTTGGGCTCATCCGACTCCAGCAGGAAAGCCCTTTAATGTAATGCAGCTTGTAATGAAGAAGAGAGAAAAAATCGAAAGTAGTTGAAATTCCCAATATTACCCAATATTGGCAGTTAGAGCTTATAAGGTCTGTGACATCAGCCAAGGAACAGCATTCCTGAAATTATTTCTGTCTGCACATTGTTTTTTACTAATCTCACAGAAATGCTGTCTGAAAAATATCATGCAATTGTTTTGTTACGATAACATATTGTGTATCAAAATTGAATGTGATGATATTAGAATTATATTAGTGTAAGCAGTAAAACTAAATTGCTTTGCTTGTACCAAATCAAACAGCAAAAAATCTCTTAAAAACTGTAGGAAAAAAAAACACAAACATTTTGCTCATGCTGTCTTCATTAAATCACCTTCAATATTCTTGAATGATTTCAATTATAATAATTGTAAAATACAAATCCTATCTTATATGTAAGCAAATTCAAGCAACCTAAAAAGTCCTAAATTATGGAATTCAAGAGTGTATAGAGTTTTTTTAAAAATCAAAATTTGTATTAGTAAATTATTTTTATTAGGTTTAGTTAGCCATATTACCATAACAATTATGATCACCTTGATATTTTAATACTTTTACATTTATATTGTATTATGTTAACTACTTTATACTGACATCAAATAGCTATTTCACAGTTGTTGCCATGTTCATTATAGCTTGCTTTATCTTCCATAAACTTGATGAATTTAATAAATGTACTAAATTCATGGTTGATAAAGCACATTATGATGTATGATATAGGTAGACAAAAAGAAAAAAAAACAATTGCCAATAATCAGAGAGTTAGAATTATATAGTTGTGGTTATGATAGAGGGAGGATCAATCTATCAGAAGGATTATGTGGATCTAAAATATCAATGTACATACTTTGGTTTTGGAAAAGAAAACTTGTACCATTTAGAAAAAAGCAAAATAAATGCTATTTTTTGTTATATTCTCACCATGTGTCATCATCACCAACATTGTCTCTTCGTCATCATACAGCATCATCACCAACATTGTCTCTTCATCATCATACAGCATCATCATCACCAACATTGTCTCTTCATCATTATACAGCATCATCATCACCAACATTGTCTCTTCATCATCATGCAGCATCATCATCACCAACATTGTCTCTTCATCATCATACAGCATCATCATCACCAACATTGTCTCTTCATCATCATGCAGCATTATCACCAACATTGCCTCTTCATCATGCATGCGGCATCATCATCACCAACATTGTCTCTTCATCATGCATGCAGCATCATCATCACCAACATTGTCTCTTCATCATGCATGCAGCATCATCATCACCAACATTGTCTCTTCATCATGCATGCATCATCATCATCACCAACATTGTCTCTTCATCATCATGCAGCATTATCACCAACATTGTCTCTTCATCATGCAGCATCATCATCACCAACATTGTCTCTTCATCATGCATCATCATCATCACCAACATTGTCTCTTCATCATCATACAGCATCATCATCACCAACATTAATAATAAATAATAATAATAATAAATAAATTTATATAGCGCTATTTAACAAGCTTCAATAGCGCTTTACAATAATGTAATCGAACTAACTAAAAATAGCTAACTAAAATTTTCAAAATTTGTAAATCATAAAAATTTATAAATAAAAATGTTTTTAAATGTTTTTTCATTTCATACAGCATCATCATCATCACCAACATTGTCTCTTCATCATCATACAGCATCATCATCACCAACATTGTCTCTTCATCATCATGCAGCATCATCATCACCAACATTGTCTCTTCATCATCATACAACATCATCATCACCAACATTGTCTCTTCAGCATCATGCAGCATCATCATCACCAACATTGTCTCTTCATCATACAGCATCATCATCAACATTGTCTCTTCATCATCATGCAGCATCATCATCACCAACATTGTCTCTTCATCATCATACAGCATCATCATCACCAACATTGTCTCTTCAGCATCATGCAGCATCATCATCACCAACATTGTCTCTTCATCATCATGCAGCATCATCATCACCAACATTGTCTCTTCATCATCATGCATCATCATCACCAACATTGTCTCTTCATCATGCATGCATCATCATCACCAACATTGTCTCTTCATCATCATACAGCATCATCATCACCAACATTGTCTCTTCATCATGCAGCATCATCATCACCAACATTGTCTCTTCATCATGCAGCATCATCATCACCAACATTGTCTCTTCATCATCATGCAGCATCATCATCACCAACATTGTCTCTTCATCATCATGCATCATCACCAACATTGTCTCTTCATCATCATGCAGCATCATCACCAACATTGTCTCTTCATCATGCAGCATCATCATCACCAACATTGTCTCTTCATCATGCAGCATCATCATCACCAACATTGTCTCTTCATCATCATGCAGCATCATCATCACCAACATTGTCTCTTCATCATCATGCATCATCACCAACATTGTCTCTTCATCATCATGCAGCATCATCATCACCAACATTGTCTCTTCATCACCATGCAGCATCATCATCACCAACATTGTCTCTTCATCATCATGCAGCATCATCATCACCAACATTGTCTCTTCATCATCATGCATCATCATCATCACCAACATTGTCTCTTCATCATCATGCAGCATTATCACCAACATTGTCTCTTCATCATACAGCATCATCACCAACATTGTCTCTTCATCATCATACAGCATCATCATCACCAACATTGTCTCTTCATCATCATGCATTATCATCACCAACATTGTCTCTTCATCATGCATGCAGCATCATCATCACCAACATTGTCTCTTCATCATCATACAGCATTATCACCAACATTGTCTCTTCATCATCATGCAGCATCATCATCACCAACATTGTCTCTTCATCATCATGCAGCATCATCATAACCAACATTGTCTCTTCATCATCATTCAGCATCATCATCACCAACATTGTCTCTTCATCATGCAGCATCATCATCACCAACATTGTCTCTTCATCATCATACAGCATCATCATCATCAACATTGTCTCTTCATCATCATGCAGCATCATCATCACCAACATTGTCTCTTCATCATCATACAGCATCATCATCACCAACATTGTCTCTTCATCATCATGCAGCATCATCATCACCAACATTGTCTCTTCATCATCATGCAGCATTATCACCAACATTGTCTCTTCATCATGCATGCAGCATCATCACCAACATTGTCTCTTCATCATGCATGCAGCATCATCACCAACATTGTCTCTTCATCATGCAGCATCATCATCACCAACATTGTCTCTTCATCATGCATGCAGCATCATCATCACCAACATTGTCTCTTCATCATGCATGCAGCATCATCATCACCAACATTGTCTCTTCATCATCATACAGCATTATCACCAACATTGTCTCTTCATCATCATGCAGCATCATCATCACCAACATTGTCTCTTCATCATACAGCATCATCATCAACATTGTCTCTTCATCATCATGCAGCATCATCATCACCAACATTGTCTCTTCATCATACAGCATCATCATCACCAACATTGTCTCTTCATCATCAAGCAGCATCATCATCACCAACATTGTCTCTTCATCATGCAGCATCATCATCACCAACATTGTCTCTTCATCATCATGCAGCATTATCACCAACATTGTCTCTTCATCATACAGCATCATCATCACCAACATTGTCTCTTCATCATGCATCATCATCACCAACATTGTCTCTTCATCATCATGCAGCATTATCACCAACATTGTCTCTTCATCATGCAGCATCATCATCACCAACATTGTCTCTTCATCATCATGCAGCATCATCATCACCAACATTGTCTCTTCATCATCATGCATCATCATCACCAACATTGTCTCTTCATCATGCAGCATTATCACCAACATTGTCTCTTCATCATACAGCATCATCATCACCAACATTGTCTTATCATCATCATGCAGCATCATCATCACCAACATTGTCTCTTCATCATCATGCATCATCATCACCAACATTGTCTCTTCATCATCATGCAGCATTATCACCAACATTGTCTATTCATCATGCATGCGGCATCATCATCACCAACATTGTCTCTTCATCATGCATGCAGCATCATCATCACCAACATTGTCTCTTCATCATCATACAGCATCATCATCACCAACATTGTCTCTTCATCATCATGCAGCATCATCATCACCAACATTGTCTCTTCATCATGCAGCATCATCATCACCAACATTGTCTCTTCATCATCATGCAGCATTATCACCAACATTGTCTCTTCATCATACAGCATCATCATCACCAACATTGTCTCTTCATCATGCATGCAGCATCATCATCACCAACATTGTCTCTTCATCATCATACAGCATCATCATCACCAACATTGTCTCTTCATCATCATGCAGCATCATCATCACCAACATTGTCTCTTCATCATACAGCATCATCATCACCAACATTGTCTCTTCATCATGCATGCAGCATCATCATCACCAACATTGTCTCTTCATCATGCATGCAGCATCATCACCAACATTGTCTCTTCATCATGCAGCATCATCATCACCAACATTGTCTCTTCATCATACAGCATCATCATCAACATTGTCTCTTCATCATCATGCAGCATCATCATCACCAACATTGTCTCTTCATCATACAGCATCATCATCACCAACATTGTCTCTTCATCATCAAGCAGCATCATCATCACCAACATTGTCTCTTCATCATGCAGCATCATCATCACCAACATTGTCTCTTCATCATCATGCAGCATTATCACCAACATTGTCTCTTCATCATACAGCATCATCATCACCAACATTGTCTCTTCATCATCATACAGCATCATAACCACCAACATTGTCTCTTCATCATCATACAGCATCATCATCACCAACATTGTCTCTTCATCATCATACAGCATCATCATCACCAACATTGTCTCTTCATCATCATGCAGCATTATCACCAACATTGTCTCTTCATCATCATGCAGCATCATCATCACCAACATTGTCTCTTCATCACCATACAGCATCATCATCACCAGCATTGTCTCTTCATCATCATGCATCATCATCACCAACATTGTCTCTTCATCACCATGCAGCATCATCATCACCAACATTGTCTCTTCATCATCATGCAGCATCATCATAACCAACATTGTCTCTTCATCATGCATGCAGCATTATCACCAACATTGTCTCTTCATCATCATGCAGCATTATCACCAACATTGTCTCTTCATCATGCATGCAGCATCATCACCAACATTGTCTCTTCATCATGCATGCAGCATCATCATCACCAACATTGTCTCTTCATCATCATGCAGCATCATCACCAACATTGTCTCTTCATCATCATACAGCATCATCATCACCAACATTGTCTCTTCATCATGCATGTAGCATCATCATCACCAACATTGTCTCTTCATCATGCATCATCATCATCACCAACATTGTCTCTTCATCATCATACAGCATCATCATCACCAACATTAATAATAAATAATAATAATAATAAATAAATTTATATAGCGCTATTTAACAAGCTTCAATAGCGCTTTACAATAATGTAATCGAACTAACTAAAAATAGCTAACTAAAATTTTCAAAATTTGTAAATCATAAAAATTTATAAATAAAAATGTTTTTAAATGTTTTTTCATTTCATACAGCATCATCATCATCACCAACATTGTCTCTTCATCATCATACAGCATCATCATCACCAACATTGTCTCTTCATCATCATGCAGCATCATCATCACCAACATCGTCTCTTCATCATCATACAGCATCATCATCACCAACATTGTCTCTTCAGCATCATGCAGCATCATCATCACCAACATTGTCTCTTCATCATGCAGCATCATCATCACCAACATTGTCTCTTCATCATGCATGCAGCATCATCATCACCAACATTGTCTCTTCATCATGCATGCAGCATCATCATCACCAACATTGTCTCTTCATCATCATACAGCATTATCACCAACATTGTCTCTTCATCATCATGCAGCATCATCATCACCAACATTGTCTCTTCATCATGCATGCAGCATCATCATCACCAACATTGTCTCTTCATCATGCATCATCATCACCAACATTGTCTCTTCATCATCATGCAGCATTATCACCAACATTGTCTCTTCATCATGCAGCATCATCATCACCAACATTGTCTCTTCATCATCATGCAGCATCATCATCACCAACATTGTCTCTTCATCATCATGCATCATCATCACCAACATTGTCTCTTCATCATGCAGCATTATCACCAACATTGTCTCTTCATCATACAGCATCATCATCACCAACATTGTCTTATCATCATCATGCAGCATCATCATCACCAACATTGTCTCTTCATCATCATGCAGCATCATCATCACCAACATTGTCTCTTCATCATGCAGCAGCATCATCACCAACATTGTCTCTTCATCATGCACGCAGCATCATCATCACCAACATTGTCTCTTCATCATGCAGCAGCATCATCACCAACATTGTCTCTTCATCACCATGCAGCATCATCATCACCAACATTGTCTCTTCATCATCATACAGCATCATCATCACCAACATTGTCTCTTCATCATCATGCATCATCATCACCAACATTGTCTCTTCATCATCATGTAGCATTATCACCAACATTGTCTATTCATCATGCATGCGGCATCATCATCACCAACATTGTCTCTTCATCATGCATGCAGCATCATCATCACCAACATTGTCTCTTCATCATCATACAGCATCATCATCACCAACATTGTCTCTTCATCATCATGCAGCATCATCATCACCAACATTGTCTCTTCATCATGCAGCATCATCATCACCAACATTGTCTCTTCATCATCATGCAGCATTATCACCAACATTGTCTCTTCATCATACAGCATCATCATCACCAACATTGTCTCTTCATCATGCATGCAGCATCATCATCACCAACATTGTCTCTTCATCATCATACAGCATCATCATCACCAACATTGTCTCTTCATCATCATGCAGCATCATCATCACCAACATTGTCTCTTCATCATACAGCATCATCATCACCAACATTGTCTCTTCATCATGCATGCAGCATCATCATCACCAACATTGTCTCTTCATCATGCATGCAGCATCATCACCAACATTGTCTCTTCATCATGCAGCATCATCATCACCAACATTGTCTCTTCATCATACAGCATCATCATCAACATTGTCTCTTCATCATCATGCAGCATCATCATCACCAACATTGTCTCTTCATCATACAGCATCATCATCACCAACATTGTCTCTTCATCATCAAGCAGCATCATCATCACCAACATTGTCTCTTCATCATGCAGCATCATCATCACCAACATTGTCTCTTCATCATCATGCAGCATTATCACCAACATTGTCTCTTCATCATACAGCATCATCATCACCAACATTGTCTCTTCATCATCATACAGCATCATAACCACCAACATTGTCTCTTCATCATCATACAGCATCATCATCACCAACATTGTCTCTTCATCATCATACAGCATCATCATCACCAACATTGTCTCTTCATCATCATGCAGCATTATCACCAACATTGTCTCTTCATCATCATGCAGCATCATCATCACCAACATTGTCTCTTCATCACCATACAGCATCATCATCACCAGCATTGTCTCTTCATCATCATGCATCATCATCACCAACATTGTCTCTTCATCACCATGCAGCATCATCATCACCAACATTGTCTCTTCATCATCATGCAGCATCATCATAACCAACATTGTCTCTTCATCATGCATGCAGCATTATCACCAACATTGTCTCTTCATCATCATGCAGCATTATCACCAACATTGTCTCTTCATCATGCATGCAGCATCATCACCAACATTGTCTCTTCATCATGCATGCAGCATCATCATCACCAACATTGTCTCTTCATCATCATGCAGCATCATCACCAACATTGTCTCTTCATCATCATACAGCATCATCATCACCAACATTGTCTCTTCATCATGCATGTAGCATCATCATCACCAACATTGTCTCTTCATCATGCATCATCATCATCACCAACATTGTCTCTTCATCATCATACAGCATCATCATCACCAACATTAATAATAAATAATAATAATAATAAATAAATTTATATAGCGCTATTTAACAAGCTTCAATAGCGCTTTACAATAATGTAATCGAACTAACTAAAAATAGCTAACTAAAATTTTCAAAATTTGTAAATCATAAAAATTTATAAATAAAAATGTTTTTAAATGTTTTTTCATTTCATACAGCATCATCATCATCACCAACATTGTCTCTTCATCATCATACAGCATCATCATCACCAACATTGTCTCTTCATCATCATGCAGCATCATCATCACCAACATCGTCTCTTCATCATCATACAGCATCATCATCACCAACATTGTCTCTTCAGCATCATGCAGCATCATCATCACCAACATTGTCTCTTCATCATGCAGCATCATCATCACCAACATTGTCTCTTCATCATGCATGCAGCATCATCATCACCAACATTGTCTCTTCATCATGCATGCAGCATCATCATCACCAACATTGTCTCTTCATCATCATACAGCATTATCACCAACATTGTCTCTTCATCATCATGCAGCATCATCATCACCAACATTGTCTCTTCATCATGCATGCAGCATCATCATCACCAACATTGTCTCTTCATCATGCATCATCATCACCAACATTGTCTCTTCATCATCATGCAGCATTATCACCAACATTGTCTCTTCATCATGCAGCATCATCATCACCAACATTGTCTCTTCATCATCATGCAGCATCATCATCACCAACATTGTCTCTTCATCATCATGCATCATCATCACCAACATTGTCTCTTCATCATGCAGCATTATCACCAACATTGTCTCTTCATCATACAGCATCATCATCACCAACATTGTCTTATCATCATCATGCAGCATCATCATCACCAACATTGTCTCTTCATCATCATGCAGCATCATCATCACCAACATTGTCTCTTCATCATGCAGCAGCATCATCACCAACATTGTCTCTTCATCATGCACGCAGCATCATCATCACCAACATTGTCTCTTCATCATGCAGCAGCATCATCACCAACATTGTCTCTTCATCACCATGCAGCATCATCATCACCAACATTGTCTCTTCATCATCATACAGCATCATCATCACCAACATTGTCTCTTCATCATCATGCATCATCATCACCAACATTGTCTCTTCATCATCATGCAGCATTATCACCAACATTGTCTATTCATCATGCATGCGGCATCATCATCACCAACATTGTCTCTTCATCATGCATGCAGCATCATCATCACCAACATTGTCTCTTCATCATCATACAGCATCATCATCACCAACATTGTCTCTTCATCATCATGCAGCATCATCATCACCAACATTGTCTCTTCATCATGCAGCATCATCATCACCAACATTGTCTCTTCATCATCATGCAGCATTATCACCAACATTGTCTCTTCATCATACAGCATCATCATCACCAACATTGTCTCTTCATCATGCATGCAGCATCATCATCACCAACATTGTCTCTTCATCATCATACAGCATCATCATCACCAACATTGTCTCTTCATCATCATGCAGCATCATCATCACCAACATTGTCTCTTCATCATACAGCATCATCATCACCAACATTGTCTCTTCATCATGCATGCAGCATCATCATCACCAACATTGTCTCTTCATCATGCATGCAGCATCATCACCAACATTGTCTCTTCATCATGCAGCATCATCATCACCAACATTGTCTCTTCATCATACAGCATCATCATCAACATTGTCTCTTCATCATCATGCAGCATCATCATCACCAACATTGTCTCTTCATCATACAGCATCATCATCACCAACATTGTCTCTTCATCATCAAGCAGCATCATCATCACCAACATTGTCTCTTCATCATGCAGCATCATCATCACCAACATTGTCTCTTCATCATCATGCAGCATTATCACCAACATTGTCTCTTCATCATACAGCATCATCATCACCAACATTGTCTCTTCATCATCATACAGCATCATAACCACCAACATTGTCTCTTCATCATCATACAGCATCATCATCACCAACATTGTCTCTTCATCATCATACAGCATCATCATCACCAACATTGTCTCTTCATCATCATGCAGCATTATCACCAACATTGTCTCTTCATCATCATGCAGCATCATCATCACCAACATTGTCTCTTCATCACCATACAGCATCATCATCACCAGCATTGTCTCTTCATCATCATGCATCATCATCACCAACATTGTCTCTTCATCACCATGCAGCATCATCATCACCAACATTGTCTCTTCATCATCATGCAGCATCATCATAACCAACATTGTCTCTTCATCATGCATGCAGCATTATCACCAACATTGTCTCTTCATCATCATGCAGCATTATCACCAACATTGTCTCTTCATCATGCATGCAGCATCATCACCAACATTGTCTCTTCATCATGCATGCAGCATCATCATCACCAACATTGTCTCTTCATCATCATGCAGCATCATCACCAACATTGTCTCTTCATCATCATACAGCATCATCATCACCAACATTGTCTCTTCATCATGCATGTAGCATCATCATCACCAACATTGTCTCTTCATCATGCATCATCATCATCACCAACATTGTCTCTTCATCATCATACAGCATCATCATCACCAACATTAATAATAAATAATAATAATAATAAATAAATTTATATAGCGCTATTTAACAAGCTTCAATAGCGCTTTACAATAATGTAATCGAACTAACTAAAAATAGCTAACTAAAATTTTCAAAATTTGTAAATCATAAAAATTTATAAATAAAAATGTTTTTAAATGTTTTTTCATTTCATACAGCATCATCATCATCACCAACATTGTCTCTTCATCATCATACAGCATCATCATCACCAACATTGTCTCTTCATCATCATGCAGCATCATCATCACCAACATCGTCTCTTCATCATCATACAGCATCATCATCACCAACATTGTCTCTTCAGCATCATGCAGCATCATCATCACCAACATTGTCTCTTCATCATGCAGCATCATCATCACCAACATTGTCTCTTCATCATCATTCAGCATCATCATCACCAACATTGTCTCTTCATCATCATACAGCATCATCATCACCAGCATTGTCTCTTCATCATCATGCAGCATCATCACCAACATTGTCTCTTCATCATCATGCAGCATCATCATCACCAACATTGTCTCTTCATCATGCATGCGGCATCATCATCACCAACATTGTCTCTTCATCATGCATGCAGCATCATCATCACCAACATTGTCTCTTCATCATGCATGCAGCATCATCATCACCAACATTGTCTCTTCATCATGCATGCGGCATCATCATCACCAACATTGTCTCTTCATCATGCATGCAGCATCATCATCACCAACATTGTCTCTTCATCATGCATGCAGCATCATCATCACCAACGTTGTCTCTTCATCATGCATGCAGCATCATCATCACCAACATTGTCTCTTCATCATGCATGCAGCATCATCACCAACATTGTCTCTTCATCATGCAGCATCATCATCACCAACATTGTCTCTTCATCATACAGCATCATCATCAACATTGTCTCTTCATCATCATGCAGCATCATCATCACCAACATTGTCTCTTCATCATCATACAGCATCATCATCACCAACATTGTCTCTTCATCATCATGCAGCATCATCACCACCAACATTGTCTCTTCATCATCATACAGCATCATCATCACCAACATTGTCTCTTCATCATGCATGCAGCATCATCATCACCAACATTGTCTCTTCATCATGCATGCAGCATCATCATCACCAACATTGTCTCTTCATCATGCATGCAGCATCATCATCACCAACATTGTCTCTTCATCATGCATGCGGCATCATCATCACCAACATTGTCTCTTCATCATGCATGCAGCATCATCATCACCAACATTGTCTCTTCATCATGCATGCAGCATCATCATCACCAACATTGTCTCTTCATCATGCATGCAGCATCATCATCACCAACATTGTCTCTTCATCATCATGCAGCATCATCATCACCAACATCGTCTCTTCATCATCATACAGCATCATCATCACCAACATTGTCTCTTCATCATCATGCAGCATCATCACCAACATTGTCTCTTCATCATCATGCAGCATCATCATCACCAACATTGTCTCTTCATCATGCATGCAGCATCATCACCAACATTGTCTCTTCATCATGCAGCATCACCATCACCAACATTGTCTCTTCCTCATACAGCATCATCATCAACATTGTCTCTTCATCATCATGCAGCATCATCATCACCAACATTGTCTCTTCATCATCATGCAGCATCATCACCACCAACATTGTCTCTTCATCATCATACAGCATCATCATCACCAACATTGTCTCTTCATCATGCATGCAGCATCATCATCACCAACATTGTCTCTTCATCATCATACAGCATCATCATCACCAACATTGTCTCTTCATCATCATGCAGCATCATCATCACCAACATCGTCTCTTCATCATCATACAGCATCATCATCACCAACATTGTCTCTTCATCATCATGCAGCATCATCACCAACATTGTCTCTTCATCATCATGCAGCATCATCATCACCAACATTGTCTCTTCATCATCATACAGCATCATCATCACCAACATTGTCTCTTCATCATCATGCAGCGTCATCATCACCAACATTGTCTCTTCATCATGCAGCATCATCATCACCAACATTGTCTCTTCATCATCATGCAGCATTATCACCAACATTGTCTCTTCATCATACAGCATCATCATCACCAACATTGTCTCTTCATCATCATACAGCATCATAACCACCAACATTGTCTCTTCATCATCATACAGCATCATCATCACCAACATTGTCTCTTCATCATCATACAGCATCATCATCACCAACATTGTCTCTTCATCATCATGCAGCATTATCACCAACATTGTCTCTTCATCATCATGCAGCATCATCATCACCAACATTGTCTCTTCATCATGCATGCAGCATCATCACCAACATTGTCTCTTCATCATGCATGCAGCATCATAACCACCAACATTGTCTCTTCATCATCATACAGCATCATCATCACCAACATTGTCTCTTCATGATCATACAGCATCATCATCACCAACATTGTCTCTTCATCATCATGCAGCATTATCACCAACATTGTCTCTTCATTATCATGCAGCATCATCATCACCAACATTGTCTCTTCATCATGCATGCATCATCATCACCAACATCGTCTCTTCATCATCATACAGCATCATCATCACCAGCATTGTCTCTTCATCATCATGCATCATCATCACCAACATTGTCTCTTCATCACCATGCAGCATCATCATCACCAACATTGTCTCTTCATCATCATGCAGCATCATCATAACCAACATTGTCTCTTCATCATCATACAGCATCATCATCACCAACATTGTCTCTTCATCATCATGCAGCATTATCACCAACATTGTCTCTTCATCATCATGCAGCATCATCATCACCAACATTGTCTCTTCATCATGCATGCAGCATCATCACCAACATTGTCTCTTCATCATGCATGCAGCATCATAACCACCAACATTGTCTCTTCATCATCATACAGCATCATCATCACCAACATTGTCTCTTCATGATCATACAGCATCATCATCACCAACATTGTCTCTTCATCATCATGCAGCATTATCACCAACATTGTCTCTTCATCATCATGCAGCATCATCATCACCAACATTGTCTCTTCATCATGCATGCATCATCATCACCAACATCGTCTCTTCATCATCATACAGCATCATCATCACCAGCATTGTCTCTTCATCATCATGCATCATCATCACCAACATTGTCTCTTCATCACCATGCAGCATCATCATCACCAACATTGTCTCTTCATCATCATGCAGCATCATCATAACCAACATTGTCTCTTCATCATGCATGCAGCATTATCACCAACATTGTCTCTTCATCATCATGCAGCATTATCACCAACATTGTCTCTTCATCATGCATGCAGCATCATCACCAACATTGTCTCTTCATCATGCATGCAGCATCATCACCAACATTGTCTCTTCATCATGCAGCATCATCATCACCAACATTGTCTCTTCATCATGCATGCAGCATCATCATCACCAACATTGTCTCTTCATCATGCATGCAGCATCATCATCACCAACATTGTCTCTTCATCATGCATGCAGCATCATCATCACCAACATTGTCTCTTCATCATCATACAGCATCATCATCACCAACATTGTCTCTTCATCATCATACAGCATCATCATCACCAACATTGTCTCTTCATCATGCATGCAGCATCATCATCACCAACATTGTCTCTTCATCATGCATGCGGCATCATCATCACCAACATTGTCTCTTCATCATGCATGCGGCATCATCATCACCAACATTGTCTCTTCATCATGCATGCAGCATCATCATCACCAACATTGTCTCTTCATCATCATGCAGCATTATCACCAACATTGTCTCTTCATCATCATGCATCATCATCACCAACATTGTCTCTTCATCATGCAGCATCATCATCACCAACATTGTCTCTTCATCATACAGCATCATCATCAACATTGTCTCTTCATCATCATGCAGCATCATCATCACCAACATTGTCTCTTCATCATCATACAGCATCATCATCACCAACATTGTCTCTTCATCATGCAGCATCATCATCACCAACATTGTCTCTTCATCATCATGCAGCATTATCACCAACATTGTCTCTTCATCATACAGCATCATCACCAACATTGTCTCTTCATCATCATACAGCATCATCATCACCAACATTGTCTCTTCATCATCATGCATCATCATAACCAACATTGTCTCTTCATCATGCATGCAGCATCATCATCACCAACATTGTCTCTTCATCATCATGCAGCATTATCACCAACATTGTCTCTTCATCATGCATGCAGCATCATCACCAACATTGTCTCTTCATCATGCAGCATCATCATCACCAACATTGTCTCTTCATCATGCATGCAGCATCATCATCACCAACATTGTCTCTTCATCATGCATGCAGCATCATCATCACCAACATTGTCTCTTCATCATGCATGCAGCATCATCATCACCAACATTGTCTCTTCATCATCATACAGCATCATCATCACCAACATTGTCTCTTCATCATCATACAGCATCATCATCACCAACATTGTCTCTTCATCATGCATGCAGCATCATCATCACCAACATTGTCTCTTCATCATGCATGCGGCATCATCATCACCAACATTGTCTCTTCATCATGCATGCAGCATCATCATCACCAACATTGTCTCTTCATCATGCATGCAGCATCATCATCACCAACATTGTCTCTTCATCATCATGCAGCATTATCACCAACATTGTCTCTTCATCATCATGCATCATCATCACCAACATTGTCTCTTCATCATGCAGCATCATCATCACCAACATTGTCTCTTCATCATACAGCATCATCATCAACATTGTCTCTTCATCATCATGCAGCATCATCATCACCAACATTGTCTCTTCATCATCATACAGCATCATCATCACCAACATTGTCTCTTCATCATGCAGCATCATCATCACCAACATTGTCTCTTCATCATCATGCAGCATTATCACCAACATTGTCTCTTCATCATACAGCATCATCACCAACATTGTCTCTTCATCATCATACAGCATCATCATCACCAACATTGTCTCTTCATCATCATGCATCATCATAACCAACATTGTCTCTTCATCATGCATGCAGCATCATCATCACCAACATTGTCTCTTCATCATCATACAGCATTATCACCAACATTGTCTCTTCATCATCATGCAGCATCATCATCACCAACATTGTCTCTTCATCATCATGCAGCATCATCATAACCAACATTGTCTCTTCATCATGCATGCAGCATTATCACCAACATTGTCTCTTCATCATCATGCAGCATTATCACCAACATTGTCTCTTCATCATGCATGCAGCATCATCACCAACATTGTCTCTTCATCATGCATGCAGCATCATCACCAACATTGTCTCTTCATCATGCAGCATCATCATCACCAACATTGTCTCTTCATCATGCATGCAGCATCATCATCACCAACATTGTCTCTTCATCATGCATGCAGCATCATCATCACCAACATTGTCTCTTCATCATCATACAGCATCATCATCACACCAACATTGTCTCTTCATCATGCATGCAGCATCATCATCACCAACAGTGTCTCTTCATCATTATACAGCATCATCATCACCAACATTGTCTCTTCATCATCATGCATCATCATCACCAACATTGTCTCTTCATCATGCATGCATCATCATCATCACCAACATTGTCTCTTCATCATGCATGCATCATCATCATCACCAACATTGTCTCTTCATCATGCATGCAGCATTATCATCACCAACATTGTCTCTTCATCATCATGCATGCAGCATCATCACCAACATTGTCTCTTCATCATCATACAGCAGCATCATCACCAACATTGTCTCTTCATCATCATACAGCATCATCATCACCAACATTGTCTCTTCATCATCATACAGCATCATCATCAACATTGTCTTTTCATCATCATACAGCAGCATCATCACCAACATTGTCTCTTCATCATCATACAGCATCATCATCACCAACATTGTCTCTTCATCATCATACAGCATCATCATCACCAACATTGTCTCTTCATCATCATACAGCATCATCATCAACATTGTCTCTTCATCATCATACAGCAGCATCATCACCAACATTGTCTCTTTATCATCATACAGCATCATCATCACCAACATTGTCTCTTCATCATCATACAGCATCATCATCACCAACATTGTCTCTTCATCATGCATCATCATCACCAACATTGTCTCTTCATCATCATACAGCATCATCACCAACATTGTCTCTTCATCATCATGCAGCATCATCATCACCAACATTGTCTCTTCATCATGCATCATCATCACCAACATTGTCTCTTCATCATCATACAGCATCATCATCAACATTGTCTCTTCATCACCATGCAGCATCATCATCACCAACATTGTCTCCTCATCATACAGCATCATCACCAACATTGTCTCTTCATCATCATACAGCATCATCATCACCAACATTGTCTCTTCATCATACAGCATCATCATCACCAACATTGTCTCTTCATCATCATACAGCATCATCATCACCAACATTGTCTCTTCATCATACAGCAGCATCATCACCAACATTGTCTCTTCATCATGCATGCAGCATCATCAACATTGTCTCTTCATCATACAGCATCATCATCACCAACATTGTCTCTTCATCATACAGCATCATCATCACCAACATTGTCTCTTCATCATCATACAGCATCATCATCATCAACATTGTCTCTTCATCACCATGCAGCATCATCATCACCAACATTGTCTCTTCATCATCATACAGCATCATCATCACCAACATTGTCTCTTCATCATACAGCATCATCATCACCAGCATTGTGTCTTCATCATCATGCAGCATCATCATCACCAACATTGTCTCTTCATCATCATACAGCATCATCATCACCAACATTGTCTCTTCATCATACAGCATCATCATCACCAACATTGTCTCTTCATCATCATGCAGCATTATCATCACCAACATTGTCTCTTCATCATGCAGCATCATCATCACCAACATTGTCTCTTCATCATACAGCATCATCATCAACATTGTCTCTTCATCATCATGCAGCATCATCATCACCAACATTGTCTCTTCATCATACAGCATCATCATCACCAACATTGTCTCTTCATCATCATACAGCATCATCATCACCAACATTGTCTCTTCATCATCATGCAGCATCATCATCACCAACATTGTCTCTTCATCATCATACAGCATCATCACCAACATTGTGTCTTCATCATGCATGCAGCATCATCATCACCAACATTGTCTCTTCATCATCATACAGCATCATCATCACCAACATTGTCTCTTCATCATCATGCAGCATCATCATCACCAACATTGTCTCTTCATCATGCATGCAGCATCATCATCACCAACATTGTCTCTTCATCATCATGCATCATCATCACCAACAATGTCTCTTCATCATCATGCAGCATCATCATCACCAACATTGTCTCTTCATCATCATACAGCATCATCATCACCAACATTGTCTCTTCATCATACAGCATCATCATCACCAACATTGTCTCTTCATCATCATGCAGCATTATCATCACCAACATTGTCTCTTCATCATGCAGCATCATCATCACCAGCATTGTGTCTTCATCATCATGCAGCATCATCATCACCAACATTGTCTCTTCATCATGCATGCAGCATCATCATCACCAACATTGTCTCTTCATCATGCATGCAGCATCATCATCACCAACGTTGTCTCTTCATCATCATGCATCATCATCACCAACATTGTCTCTTCATCATCATTCAGCATCATCATCACCAACATTGTCTCTTCATCATGCATGCAGCATCATCATCACCAACATTGTCTCTTCATCATCATACAGCATCATCATCAACATTGTCTCTTCATCACCATGCAGCATCATCATCACCAACATTGTCTCTTCATCATGCATGCAGCATCATCATCACCAACATTGTCTCTTCATCATACAGCATCATCATCACCAACATTGTCTCTTCATCATCATACAGCATCATCACCAACATTGTCTCTTCATCACCATGCAGCATCATCATCACCAACATTGTCTCTTCATCATCATACAGCATCATCATCACCAACATTGTCTCTTCATCATACAGCATCATCATCACCAACATTGTCTCTTCATCATCATGCAGCATCATCATCACCAACATCGTCTCTTCATCATCATACAACATCATCATCACCAACATTGTCTCTTCATCATCATGCATGCAGCATCATCAGCAACATTGTCTCTTCATCATCATGCATGCAGCATCATCACCAACATTGTCTCTTCATCATCATACAGCATCATCATCACCAACATTGTCTCTTCATCACCATGCAGCATCATCATCACCAACATTGTCTCTTCATCATCATACAGCATCATCACCAACATTGTCTCTTCATCATACAGCATCATCATCACCAGCATTGTGTCTTCATCATCATGCATCATCATCATCACCAACATTGTCTCTTCATCATGCATGCAGCATCATCATCACCAACATTGTCTCTTCATCATGCATGCAGCATCATCATCACCAACATTGTCTCTTCATCATCATGCATCATCATCACCAACATTGTCTCTTCATCATCATTCAGCATCATCATCACCAACATTGTCTCTTCATCATGCATGCAGCATCATCATCACCAACATTGTCTCTTCATCATCATACAGCATCATCATCAACATTGTCTCTTCATCACCATGCAGCATCATCATCACCAACATTGTCTCTTCATCATGCATGCAGCATCATCATCACCAACATTGTCTCTTCATCATACAGCATCATCATCACCAACATTGTCTCTTCATCATCATACAGCATCATCACCAACATTGTCTCTTCATCACCATGCAGCATCATCATCACCGACATTGTCTCTTCATCATCATACAGCATCATCATCACCAACATTGTCTCTTCATCATACAGCATCATCATCACCAACATTGTCTCTTCATCATCATGCAGCATCATCATCACCAACATCGTCTCTTCATCATCATACAACATCATCATCACCAACATTGTCTCTTCATCATCATGCATGCAGCATCATCACCAACATTGTCTCTTCATCATCATGCATGCAGCATCATCACCAACATTGTCTCTTCATCATCATACAGCATCATCATCACCAACATTGTCTCTTCATCACCATGCAGCATCATCATCACCAACATTGTCTCTTCATCATCATACAGCATCATCACCAACATTGTCTCTTCATCATCATGCAGCATCATCATCACCAACATTGTCTCTTCATCATGCATCATCATCACCAACATTGTCTCTTCATCATCATACAGCATCATCATCAACATTGTCTCTTCATCACCATGCAGCATCATCATCACCAACATTGTCTCTTCATCATACAGCATCATCACCAACATTGTCTCTTCATCATCATACAGCATCATCATCACCAACATTGTCTCTTCATCATACAGCATCATCATCACCAACATTGTCTCTTCATCATCATACAGCATCATCATCACCAACATTGTCTCTTCATCATACAGCAGCATCATCACCAACATTGTCTCTTCATCATGCATGCAGCATCATCAACATTGTCTCTTCATCATACAGCATCATCATCACCAACATTGTCTCTTCATCATACAGCATCATCATCACCAACATTGTCTCTTCATCATCATACAGCATCATCATCATCAACATTGTCTCTTCATCACCATGCAGCATCATCATCACCAACATTGTCTCTTCATCATCATACAGCATCATCATCACCAACATTGTCTCTTCATCATACAGCATCATCATCACCAGCATTGTGTCTTCATCATCATGCAGCATCATCATCACCAACATTGTCTCTTCATCATCATACAGCATCATCATCACCAACATTGTCTCTTCATCATACAGCATCATCATCACCAACATTGTCTCTTCATCATCATGCAGCATTATCATCACCAACATTGTCTCTTCATCATGCAGCATCATCATCACCAGCATTGTGTCTTCATCATCATGCAGCATCATCATCACCAACATTGTCTCTTCATCATGCATGCAGCATCATCATCACCAACATTGTCTCTTCATCATGCATGCAGCATCATCATCACCAACATTGTCTCTTCATCATCATGCATCATCATCACCAACATTGTCTCTTCATCATCATGCAGCATCATCATCACCAACATTGTCTCTTCATCATCATACAGCATCATCATCACCAACATTGTCTCTTCATCATACAGCATCATCATCACCAACATTGTCTCTTCATCATCATGCAGCATTATCATCACCAACATTGTCTCTTCATCATGCAGCATCATCATCACCAGCATTGTGTCTTCATCATCATGCAGCATCATCATCACCAACATTGTCTCTTCATCATGCATGCAGCATCATCATCACCAACATTGTGTCTTCATCATCATGCAGCATCATCATCACCAACATTGTCTCTTCATCATGCATGCAGCATCATCATCACCAACATTGTCTCTTCATCATGCATGCAGCATCATCATCACCAACATTGTCTCTTCATCATCATGCATCATCATCACCAACATTGTCTCTTCATCATCATTCAGCATCATCATCACCAACATTGTCTCTTCATCATGCATGCAGCATCATCATCACCAACATTGTCTCTTCATCATCATACAGCATCATCATCAACATTGTCTCTTCATCACCATGCAGCATCATCATCACCAACATTGTCTCTTCATCATGCATGCAGCATCATCATCACCAACATTGTCTCTTCATCATACAGCATCATCATCACCAACATTGTCTCTTCATCATCATACAGCATCATCACCAACATTGTCTCTTCATCACCATGCAGCATCATCATCACCAACATTGTCTCTTCATCATCATACAGCATCATCATCACCAACATTGTCTCTTCATCATACAGCATCATCATCACCAACATTGTCTCTTCATCATCATGCAGCATCATCATCACCAACATCGTCTCTTCATCATCATACAACATCATCATCACCAACATTGTCTCTTCATCATCATGCATGCAGCATCATCAGCAACATTGTCTCTTCATCATCATGCATGCAGCATCATCACCAACATTGTCTCTTCATCATCATACAGCATCATCATCACCAACATTGTCTCTTCATCACCATGCAGCATCATCATCACCAACATCGTCTCTTCATCATCATACAACATCATCATCACCAACATTGTCTCTTCATCATCATGCATGCAGCATCATCACCAACATTGTCTCTTCATCATCATGCATGCAGCATCATCACCAACATTGTCTCTTCATCATCATACAGCATCATCATCACCAACATTGTCTCTTCATCACCATGCAGCATCATCATCACCAACATTGTCTCTTCATCATCATACAGCATCATCACCAACATTGTCTCTTCATCACCATGCAGCATCATCATCACCAACATTGTCTCTTCATCATCATGCAGCATCATCAACATTGTCTCTTCATCATCATGCAGCATCATCATCACCAACATTGTCTCTTCATCATCATACAACATCATCATCACCAACATTGTCTCTTCATCATCATGCATGCAGCATCATCACCAACATTGTCTCTTCATCATCATGCATGCAGCATCATCACCAACATTGTCTCTTCATCATCATACAGCATCATCATCACCAACATTGTCTCTTCATCACCATGCAGCATCATCATCACCAACATTGTCTCTTCATCATCATACAGCATCATCACCAACATTGTCTCTTCATCACCATGCAGCATCATCATCACCAACATTGTCTCTTCATCATCATACAGCATCATCATCACCAACATTGTCTCTTCATCATCATACAGCATCATCATCACCAACATTGTCTCTTCATCATCATGCAGCATCATCATCACCAACATTGTCTCTTCATCATGCATGCAGCAGCATCACCAACATTGTCTCTTCATCATCATACAGCATCATCATCACCAACATTGTCTCATCATCATGCAGCATCATCATCACCAACATTGTCTCTTCATCATCATACAGCATCATCACCAACATTGTCTCTTCATCATGCATGTAGCATCATCATCACCAACATTGTCTCTTCATCATGCATGTAGCATCATCATCACCAACATTGTCTCTTCATCATGCATGTAGCATCATCATCACCAACATTGTCTCTTCATCATGCATGTAGCATCATCATCACCAACATTGTCTCTTCATCATGCATGTAGCATCATCATCACCAACATTGTCTCTTCATCATGCATGTAGCATCATCATCACCAGCATTGTCTCTTCATCATCATCATCACCAACATTGTGTCTTCATCATCAACAAGCATCAACATTGTACAGAAAATTAATGCAATAATAGCTTAGAGCGTACTGTAAGCGGTATTGAACTTAGATATTATTATAATCGCAATATGACATTGTTTTCCTATCACCATCGCAACGATTTGGCACGCAAGTTCTGTCACGCAAGTACATTTATTACGTTACACCTTCCGGTATTAGCACAGCTGACAAGCAGAAGCTAAAAACCTTTTTCAAGAGATTTTCTATCGTATTACAATAACGCAAACATATTTCCCAAATTGAAGATGCAAAATACTTATAATTAAAGTTGCTCATTTTTCACTGATTATAGAAATAAATTACTGCTATAAATTATCACACATACCTTTGCGTTATAGGGTCACAATTAAAGCGCAGAAAGTGCAGTCATACGAATCTATCGTAATACTTACATACTGAGTCGACATATGTAAATTAAATTTGATTTTGTCCGATTGAGTACTGCCATCGATTGTGGTCTTCTCGTTCTACCAAGATGACGTTTTCGACAGATCAGTTTTATGTTCTGTTCAAGCCATGGAGGATATTGACAGAAAAAGGTATGTGATGAGTAAAGAAAAACTAGTTGTGGGGTTACGAAAATTTCGAGCTACGTGAGGACTGAGGGAGGGCAAAAGTTTAAATGCAGTTTGAACAGAGGATTACAGCTTGACCGCTGCTGATGTTTTCTGGTTAAACATTCTCTGCATACTCTTTAAAGACTGGTAACTTTCCTGACAGATGCAACGTCTTTCTGACTTTGACTGATTTGCAGAGTTTGGCAAATGCTGTCGTTCTCTTTTTCACTGGCTGATCAAAGGCCATTGAATATATTTAGTTTATACTATTGCGATACTTTATAGTTAAAAAAATCATGTGAAAACTTAAGAGTGGTATATACACATTGTGGACCAGCTAGTTTCATGTCATATTTGGAGCAAGCGTAACAAGCGTAACAAGCGTAACAAGCGTAACAAGCGTAACAAGCGTACTACAACAAATATGAACAAAATGTCATAAAATATTTTTCAAAATGCCATAAGTATACGAGAATTAAAAAAAACAGTCGTTGATTTAGTTTGCTACGAAATATTTTCTGCGATAGCGCAATTGGTTCACTGGTATTCAATCAATATATAGCTATAAATAATGTTAATGCCAAAATACTGGTATCAATATCTGTCTTAAGTGACAAACACATACAAAAATATTAAAAAAAAAAACAGTTGATGCGCAACGAGAATGATAACGTAATGGAATTGATGATATTTATAACTATGAAATATTTCCAATGGTTTATGTTTGTAAGCTGAATTTGCAAAAACTGCGGGAAAAACGATGTGTTCTTCTTCTACATATCATGGCTGCAGTATTATGAATTTTACGAGGTAAAACGTATACAAACCGTACACCGAATACATTGAATGGAAGACAATATCTCCATTGGGCCATGCATGCATGTCTTTGTACTTTACTTTAAATTAGTTTATACACTAGTTTATTGCATCAGTACTAGTTGCTCATGCATTACGAGGCCATAAACACATATGATTCACTGAAGACCTGCAGATCGTGAATTTCTCCAGACTTTTAGACTTTAATTCATTCACACACTAAGTACAATTTATGTTATATATAAAGAAAAAAATACAAATACACAATTGAGATAGCATCATAAACCATTTTTTTTAGATTCCAAATTTTTATGTTATCATCCAGTTGATGCAAAACACACGTTAGGAACGAGGAAGTATTCCGACAGTACATCGTCAACATCTTTATATCACATACCAGTCTACCAGGGGTCACATATCATTTTATGGAGATTAAGTGCATCGATTTTGACCAATCAGATACTAGGAAACATATCTAATTGCCGAATAATAATGTATTATCCCTGGTATAGTTTTTTTAAAGTTTAAAAACTTTGTGGGTATTAAAGAATGCCAACTAAACGACAGCAGACTACGCAGACCTACGCAGCTTAGTAGAAAGAAACCTTCTGGGACTTTCACACGAAATGGAACTAAAAGTGTTTAGAGATTATCAACAACTGCAAATTTATAATTAAATCTGGTTGCATTATGCATTTTTGCTATCGCAACGCGCAATTTAAAATCTGGACATCGCATTCCTGGGGCTTGAATTTGGGGGAAAAATCAACTTTCTCTATACCCTGCGTTGCTCCAAACGACGAAGTACATTTCATGCTCCTTGCTTCTGGCTGGCTTATTCCCTGCTAGCAGAGGTTGTCATCGTCAGGTATCACAAACGTGAGACACTCTGCTAGCAGGGAACTGGTTGGCTTTGCGGACGGCTTGGCGGATAGTTGGCCGGTAGCTGTCGGGTGCAGTAGTTTGTTGATTGGTTTGTTAATTATTGGCTGGATGGCTGATTTTGATTATTTCTTTAAGGTCTCATCGGAACATTTGTCACAGTTTATGCTTTGGCATTGTTTAGTGACTGCTTCAAGTTCTATAGCCTCTATAGAACGTACAACCCCTCACAGACTGCTCGCAATGTAATAAGATCGACAACCAGGTAGGCTGTAACGTATTCTATCCATCGCTGATCACGCCTTTATAGCCTCTATAGAACGTACAACCCCTTACAGACTGACTGCAATGTAATAAGATCGACAACCAGGTAGGCTGTAACGTATTCTATCCATCACTGAACACGCCATTATAGCCTCTATAGAACGTACAACCCCTCACAGACTGACTGCAATGTAATAAGATCGACAACCAGGTAGGCTGTAACGTATTCTATCCATCACTGAACACGCCATTATAGCCTCTATAGAACGTACAACCCCTTACAGACTGACTACAATGTAATAAGATCGACAACCAGGTAGGCTGTAACGTATTCTATCCATCACTGAACACGCCATTATAGCCTCTATAGAACGTACAACCCCTTACAGACTGACTACAATGAAATAAGATCGACAACCAGGTAGGCTGTAACGTATTCTATCCATCACTGATCACGCCTTTATAGCCTCTATAGAACGTACAACCCCTTTCAGGCCGACCGCAGTGTAATGAGGTCGACGGTTAAAACGCATTCTTTTCATCAAGCGATTTTTAAGCCTCGTCCTCACTAGGGAATTAGACGCAAGCATAAATACAACAGGTACACGTCAGGTGTCCTCACTGTAGACAGCAGGAAATATTCATGACCGTAAGTACAAAATCAAATTGGATCCTTGTGCTTATGCTAGCGTCTATCAGTTCACAAGTGTTGTCAGCACAAGAGAAATATGGACTTATGGTTGAGGTTATACTTCAGTCTATTTCATAAGGGACAACCATGGTCAAGTGGTTTATTAGTTACCCTAAAGCCTGGTTTCCATATATTTGCTCACGATCGCCGGATCAGTAAAATTATGTGAGCGATCGTCCACTTTTCAGCATTCGAAACACATGGAAACATGCCAGAAATTGACAGCGAGCGTGAGCGATCCGTAAGCGATTATATGAAACCAGGCTTTAATGCAAGGATAATAAAAAAAAAGGAAAAAAGAAAAACAATGAAAGGACCTATTTTAGGATTTTTAGGACGTTTTTCAAAAGGGTGTGGCTTCACAAATTTTTCATCTCTAAAAGATACCAATTAAAATCTTGAGTTTCAGTGCTACGAATAAGTGGGTTCATTCCCGAAAAGATACCAAAAAGTGAGGATTTAGCAAATCTCATATTTTAAACCCTAAAAAAAAAAAAAAAAAAAAATCACTGATTTTTACCCCTAAAAGATACGATGGGCACTCCCGATCGTTTACTCCCGGAGTCCCCTCCCCCCGGGGGTTCAATTCCCAATTAAAAAATCTCGTTTTTGCATCTGGTGGACCCGACACTATATAACTAATCGTATTGTTTATCTACACAGGTTTCGTTTCCATGGCATCAGTAGCATCATAGCAACATGTGAAAAAATCTTAGCATACTCATTAATGCTCATAGCAATGACTTACAATGTCTGGCTTTTTGCTGCGATTGTACTGGGAAGTGCGACTGGATACTTCATATTCACACCTTTACTGGAAAGATACATGTATGTAAAGGGACAATCAACAACCTACGAGCTTGTTACATCATTGTAACACTCACAGCATGTCTTTCCTGTGGTATTTTATTGGAAATATATGTGTTTGAAATATCAATATTGACAATTAACGAGTTTAATTGTTACACAATTATGAAAACATGACCTTCCTGCGGCATTTTATTTGATAAACTAGATGATTCAGACCATTATCGACAACTTGCGAGGTTGTTACAACACTTGACACCATGGGTTCCTTGTGGTATTTTATAGGAAACCGATAAGATTTAGGAAAGACGTCCAATATTGGACAACGTACGAGCAGCTTGTGCTGCATTGCTATCGGGAAAAAAAAAGTCGGAAATATTATTGTATACCTATATAAATTCTTCTCTTCGCCGACTTAGTGCACCGTGAAGTATCACTTTTATGATCAGCCAGTGTTTGATTCCCACTGTGAAAAAGAGTCAGATTGGTTTTTGACAATACATTGGTTGCCTTTATTAACGACGCCATTTTATTTAAAAAATGAATCAATCGTGACATTTTCCGCGCGCTGATTGGCTGAAAACCATGGTTGTTAGGATGACGTCAGACCTATGAATGGACGCGGTGCACGAAACTTGCGCAAAAGTTTGCAAGACTTTTTTCTCTAAAATAGAAGTTTATATAAATATAAATTTTCAATGTGAATTAATAAAATGTAAGTAACTTATTGCAATAAATGCTAACATGGTTTGACAAATTGTTTTTTGGTAGTTTTTGTTCGTTTTGAAGTTGGGAAAGTTTTTAGTCAAGCAAACCTGTTATTTCTCGTTGTGTTCCTGCAATAAAACATCAAAAATCAACTTTATGAGTCCCATTTCTATTTATTCTGGATTATCAATTACGAGTAATAACTCAAACTTGTATTTATTTTGAAATGAGATCGTTTTGGTCCGGGGGGACTCCCATATATCGGAGAGCTGGGATGCTCGTCGTACGTTTTCTATTTATGCTTGTACTCTTCTAAATCCAAAACATTGCGTCGAATTAAAAGTTTTTATTAATTCAAACTGCATGGGCATATTTAGAAATACTAATAACGTGAATTCAATATACACGGATGTAGAGAAAATGGTTTCCATTGTTAGTCTCCGTTGCAGCCATCTCATATGGGGTTCGCGGAATCGACAAAACATCGGTGTCGAAACGATCTAAATCACAATACTCACTTCCACTTCTACTTCTACTTCCACTTAACCAATTCAGTTTACTTCAATTCGTGCGTTACTGAAGACAAACAACTCAAAGTCAGCCCGCAGGCATAATTACACAAGCTATACTTAAAGTTGGACACTGTTCAAATAGACCTAGAACTTCAATTTAGTGGCATCTTTAACAATATGAAAACGCAACTTGCAGTTATGTTGATCTTCATATTGCTTTCACATTCACTGCAGCAATGTCATGGTATCAGAAATATGATAGTTTCAAGAAGAAGAGTTGCCAAGTTTAAAAAGAGCGGCACAAAGCGGACTTTGTCTGATTCGGTAAGCTGAATTTCTGCCACAGTAAACACCCTGTATAAGAAACTTAAGATAAATGATACTTAAAGAAAACACCAAAGTTCTTATAGTTCTTTATCAATTCCATTGAAATATATATTTTCTAAATAATCGGCACATGTTTCTACCGAAACTATCAGACACTTTTCAACAGCTGAATGAATTATGGCTTTTATAATATAAGACTGATTAGGTAAATCTATAATAGCGCTTTGAACATGTCGATCAGTAGATCGAAACTCCGTGCTCCTGGAACTTCGGGAAAAAAGGCGGTCGGAATTCACAAAACACTTATCTAAAAATCTGAATTAACTTTATCAAAATAATCTTTATACCATTGTAATTTAAATTTATTCAGCTTTAAGAAAATGTATACTTATATATTGTAGTAACTGCAACAGCTCACGCGCTATATAAGGCGTTTTGTGGACATCAATTTTTAAAATTGACATCATGGTTATCACCGAGACCTGGCTAAAAGGCGACCCCCGAGACTCAGTCACAATTTCCAGTCTCATGAACTCTCTGCCCGATCATGACATTCATCACCAACCACGATCTACAAGGGGAGGTGGCGTATGTGTTATACTCAAAAAAGGTTTTGCCGTTAAGCGTCAAACTAACCAGTCCTTTCAACATTTTGAACACATTGACCTAGCTCTTTATCTCATCTGGTCCTACCAATCTACACCTAGTGGGTATTTACCGTCCTCCAGCCTCAAAGAAAAACGCATCCACTCCGTCAGTATTCTTTGAAGAATGCTATTCCTTTATGGAAACTACACTAGTATCACCTGGAAAATTGATTATTACTGGCGACTTCAATTTTCAGATGGACAAGATCTCAAGCAACCCTGAAGCATGTACCTTCATAGATCTTCTTTCTTCTTTTGGACTTACGCAGCATGTGTCTCAGTGGCTCTCCACACGTACGCAGTCATCTACTCGATCTTGTTATCTCCCAAATTGACGACTTGATTGAACAATCTCCAACCTTTTCCCACGATCTTCTTTCTTCACAGGTATAACAAAGTTACCAATGTGTACGTCTGCAATGTATGAAACATCAGCACTATACCTCATTGTACTCAAAAGTCAAATAGTCGGCCCCTAAGAACAACAAAGTATTTGAGTGTGATATAGGCAGAAAACCCATTTCTCTTATTTGCATCACAATTTTTCAAAGTTTTCGTATCTCTTTCACAGAACCGCGACTCACCACGATCAACTTGGAAAAGCTCTGAAATCAAGATGTCCTGTTATCTATTGGATTGTGTATTACCGGACGATGGTAATATTCATTGACTGAAAACCATGCCAACAAGACCAAAATGAAATAAAAGCATTTACGCATTACATTGTGTTTATCAATTTAGCTTTGAAGTGCTTATCAATATATAAATTCAATACTTTTCATATTATTCTTTTTACATTTTGGTTGTCCGAGGCGTTGGAACTCAGAACGAGGCTCTTCAATGACGTAGCAACTCACAACGCGCTCTGTGCGATTTAAACTGATCACGTGGTGTCAAATCGACAATTTTCATTGGTGGAGAGGAGGGCTACGCCCACTTTGGGCCTACCCTTTGGTTATCAGGTTATTTAGCATTAGGCTAACGATTTTCTTTTGGGAGAGGGCTTCCTGTGTCGATGCGGTCATCAGATTTTTTCGTACGTTCGATAAGTTGACATGGGATTGTAAACCAGCTAAATATTGTCGTACAATATTTGGGAAGAATAAAAGCACACAAAATAAATCCGGTAAATGTGATTCAGTGAGATGATTTAAATAGGTTTTTTAAGCATTCAACACGAGTATTTTGGTTATTAAACATTTCTCACGACTCGAAGCAAGGAGAATCCTAAAGCCTGTGTCTAATGTACTCCGAGAAGAGTCTACTAATAACCCAAGTACAACTAATAAAGTGTACTGTACACGTTTTCGAATTTGACTCAAAGCACACAATACAAACTCATAGAAAACTTGTATGGACATAAAAGTTTATTTTCTAACTTTCCACTTTATTTTCTAACACTCAATATTTTGAAGGGAAATTTGAGACAGGATATCATTGAAATATAATGTACCCCAGCCAATGGCATCACCACGAGTTCATGTGTTCAACGTAAATCTATTTTTCTACGAAAGGGGAAGGAAAAAGACAAAGAAATCGTACGAACAATAGGCGATCTGCATTATGGCGTGCGAATTCTCTTTCATCTTCAAATTCTTAATCGCTTTGGAGAATTCTGTTAATCTCCGAGATTAACAGAACAATTTGTGCTAATTGCGATACAAAAGAAAGTCAGCAAAGCATTCTGGTAGTTGTAGAATATGACTCTGTAATGGCAAAGTCTGATATTCAATAAAATGCAAACAAGGAAAACAATGTAGAAATGACATCTGACATAGTTTCCAACTACATTATAAAGTGAACTTTACTAGATTGCACGCACTAAAAGTGTGCAACATAAATACCACTAAATAGTGCTATTTTATGCTAATTCTATTGTTTTCTTTTGTGTAATTAGTGCTATATACAACTAAATAGTGACAACTGTTGCACACTTTTAGTGCGTGCACTCTATTGTCTTCTGTTTAGTTAGTGCTATTTACTACTAGGCCTACTATATAGTGGGAACTGTTGCACACATTTAACCATGGTTTCCATGATCGAGAACGGCCGCAAGCAGACGGAAAGCAACGTCTTTCGATCCTACGACCGCTTTCCATCAATATACGATCGCGATCAAAAACGTTTAAAACGGTCGTAGGATCGAAAAAAAGTTGGTTTCCCCAAAATCGATTTTTTTCCCCGATCGTTTGCGACCGTTCTCGATTGTTTGTGATTATATGGAAACCAGGCTTTAGTGTTACCTATCACTCTATCATTTTTTTAAAATAGTTATGGCAAATATTTGTATTGGAAGAATGATGTGCATCCCCTCTTTTCTGTGATTTACCGAGTCAATTCACGCATTTGCTAAATGTAGAATATACTCGAATGTACTCATACAGCAAAAGAGTTCTCGGTTTAGAGTTCTCCATCGATCGATCCCACAGAAACGACCGTTTAAGTAGTTGAGTATTGTTATATATTATAATTATGCATTTTTAAAAAGATTTATAAGACCCTCGTGATATGCATTTAGACGGACCAAAAATATTGGGAAAGTAAAATTCAAAGACAAATCATGAGATACAAGGATTTGTTATATTAAAACGGTGATCTCTGCAAGACATTTCTAGTTGAAATTCAATGTTGACAGTCTGAGAAAGTAATGTTGATGATTTACAAGAGAAGTGTATAAAATTATGAACAGGAGTTAATGTCAACTTCTATACATATGCCATCACACCAATAGACTGGGGAGATTGCGTGACATGTGACCCCTCACACAGATTGTGTGACCCCTCACACATAGGCTTGTGTCACTCCATGCAAGATATTTAGGATACACTCAAACATAGTACAACAAAAATACAACTGTACAAGTACGCAATGCATATAAGAAACTTCATCGACTTCTTGATCTGTGTTTACTTCTACTTCTTGATCTGTGTCTACTTCTACTTCTTGATCTGTGTCTTGACTTTGATTGTCTGTGTTCTTTATCATCACGGTGTTTACGGTCTCTGCTACGCTCTCTGCTACGGTCTCTTTTGCGGCCCCGATAATGACTATCACTATGTCGTTCTGGACTGTGACTGGGTTTTCTGTGGCTACGATCTCGACTTCTGCTGCGTCGTTTGTCTCGGTGTTCACGACGGTGATCGCTGTCATGTCTACGGTGGTCATGACTCCTACTATTTCTTGAATGGGAATCGGAACGAGATTTGTCTCTAGTTAGGTCATGTCTTCTATCACGATCTGTCGAAACTCTATCATTTCTACCATTCCTAGCAAGATAGCAACAGAATCAAAACTAGAATTATTCATTCATTGATACTTGATGTTAAAATTTGTAGCCAAGTGGCCATCTACTATTAATCATATGCATCAAATAAGAGAATACTCACTGGTCTTTGCCATGACTTTCTTCCTCATTACCCCAGCTCTCATTGGCGGTTCTTTTGTGATCATCACACAGGTTTAGTTCTTTTAATCTCCGTTCTATATCTTTTTGTATTGGAACAGGTATCCGGGGGAAAAGTGTACCATACCATTCAAGCTTCAACATAAAACTACGCACGAGTTGACCCATAGTCATTGGGCAGCCTGTGCCAGCTTTTGGGTCCAACTCCTAAAAGACACAACAAAACAAAAACTATCAGTCAATGAAGTACCATTACTAAAAGAAAAGATAATTTTCAGCTTTAATTTCTAGCTCTTTTAAAAGGAAAGATTTTACAGGTATGTGTACAAGTAAAATACTATTCGGAAGAGTCTTATCTACAGAGTGAATCACTAATATCACAGCCTTTTACACAGCCTTGTTTGATGTTGCAATGAAATCTCTACAAAACAAGAGTGCAAAGGGCTACAGGTTGTACTACATGATGCAGCAATATTTTCCTTCTCACTGAAGTCACAAGACAATTTGCTAGGGAACTATTAACTAAGAAAATCGTGAGAAAAAAACAACAACAAACAAACGAAACAGACAGACAGATATATAAACAAAGCAAACAACTCGACAAACAGACAAACAAAACAAATAGACAAAAAAAAAACAACAACAACAACAACAAAGAAAAAGAAACAAAAAGAGACTAGGAGAAAAGCTGCATCATGGTACATTTCTAGGATGTGCCCAAGTCCCCTGGAGAGATTTGGAGCAAAATTGAGTACCACTGAAAAATCTATACTGAGGGTCTTTTATGAATGGGTTGCTTGTGTTTAGAACTGAGCTAGTAGATAATTTAACCTCTATGAATGAAGGTTTCCTGGCACAGAGGGGGCCATTGGTGGCTGTGTACAATCTTCCTGGAAATACATACCAAACATTATCAACACAACACAAACATTAGTAAATTCTAAAATATTACCAGACCACTTACCAGTACAATCCTTACCAATGCCCCCTCTTTATACATTTTGTAATACAGACAAAAACGAAAGCCAGGAGTTTGTGTTATTGGCCAGTGAGTGATAGATATTCTGACTGTTCACAATAATTCCTAGACTTTGTCCATGAGATCAAATATGTTGTATGATACATGGACATCTATTTGCTGTGAAATATAACTTGTGACAAAACCTTTCTCACCAATGTGCACTTGATGCTAACATTCGACAACAGTTATTCAATGCGGCTTGTTCCTTTAATCTGCTACAATATCATTACCGTTTATGAACTCTAATTAATTGTATTGAAGGTCAATAATATTTGGTAAGTTTGTTATATTATATTTCGAGTAGGTGTATTAGCCTACTCAAAACACAATTTATATTTTTAAGATATAATTTTGTCTGTGCTTTTATATATGGTGTACGTTTATCAGCTATTTTCTATCATACAGTACCTCTTCATCTTCTAGATATGGTTCATACCAGTCCCACATGTCACTTGGAGGTTGACAGTATCTAGTATAACAATAACATCAATAAATAAATTGCTATTTTCATGGTCTCAAAGTTGTTCAGCCGCAGGCATATTGCCCTACTAATTGGAAAGACTATCTCAGACTCTACATTATATTACTTCACACACATCTTTACACACAATGTTAATTTTAATGCGCTACATCAGTAAGATACATTTGCACAGAAGCTGTGCCTCTACAGCATCTTTCCAAATAATAATATCATAAGTACAAAAATTAGTAACTGCTGACCTAAATACTCATTTCACATATTACCTCAGCTGATCCTGGAATCAAACCACAGGTCACAGCAGAGAAAAGCACAAAAAATGTTCAAAAATGTGATTATGTTGCAAACAGTTACTGGATAAAAACCACATTGATATGGATGAGAAATATGTGGTTAGGTAACATGGACTGAGTGAGATATCAAAATAAGAGTGTTTTGTGCAAAACTGTAATCTAGACCGTCAAAGTGTTCACCGGTAAAATTAACCCTCAATTCATATAACATTTACATATGACAATATTGATGTTACCTAATATACATAAAGCCCAGGGCTCTAATATAGGGAGAGTCCACATGAGTTATAAGACCATTTAATTGTTTTCTTGTTAGACGAAGTGTAAATAACTTGTATAAGATGCAATATGCAGTGGATACAATACCACCAGCACCAACACCACGTACCTGAAATAAAATAAAAGGAATCTCCTGTTATTGGCAAAAACACTTACAGATCAAACAAGGGGCAAGTCTAAAACAATAAATTCACAGTATCAATGGAGATAAAAATCAGTGTGTGTGGGTGTAAAAAAAAAGTAGTGTGTTGTTTTAGTTTGTGCCCAAGAGATTTCTATCTTAACTGACTCTATTATTTTATTATTTTTGGCTAGTTTTTCATGCACAGTGACTTATTACATTACAATCAAGATAAATTAAAAATTCTAGCAGAGTTTGTTGAGTGTATGTACCACTTACCTGAAAAATGTTGAAATAACTTCAAAATGAAATTAAGGACCTTAAGCATGAGGACGACAGGTGAAGACGACGACGAGTTGCCATGAACTTAGTTGATGCACATGTGCCCTGATTTTTCGTTTCAGGTTAATGTTGCATTTTCACGAGTTGTTGTCAACAATGATCAAGTTTTGACTAAACATGACGGATTGCACATATTTTTTGAACAAAAATGAAGTCCAAACTCGTCGTGGTCGTCTCTCTCGTTCTCATGCTTAAGGTCCTTATTAACACTTACCCCACCACACATACCAACTTGTCCAGATGTTTTCCTGCTTCCCTTTTCCCATGGTTCAAGGTGGTCTACCTGAAGACAACAAAGGTAAAGAGCATAGTTATTATAGGGTGACAGTTAGGAAACCTACTTTTATAGCTCTTTGTTCGCTTTTGAGGTTGAAATTTTTTTGTCCATTCACAAGTTTATATTTATTCTCGAAAAAAATTAAACAAACCAAAACAAAAGAGTTCCTTCACAAATTCCCCTTTAGCTTCCAAAGCTGCAAATGCTATTTAATCGCGGCCTAGATAAAGTCATATAGGAGGCAGCATGGCCAGAGAGATCAGAGCCCTGGTCTAACAATTCTGTGGTCCTAGGTTCGATTCCAGTTCTGGCCACAGAAATTGTATTTGTCTCGGTTTCTGATTTGGTCAATATATAATTTCTCGGCCATGCTTTGTATATAGCCAATTACTTTGTCTCCTAGCCGGTTGGGATTCTTAACAATGTTTCGTTTCATTTGTGGACTACCTGGAAACTTTACAGTACCGGCCACGAGTAAGGCAGCATCCATTTTAGAGTACTTAATTAGTTCTCTAAAACAAAGGCACTCGTTTCACTTGCTACTTGTTACTCGCGAGTCAAACGAGTGAAGAAAATTACAGAATTCTAATGTAGAAAAATCTTCTCGCTAGGAATTTTACAAGGCTGGCATTGAAGATTAAAATTAATCGAACACTACTGAAACACAAATAAAGCAATATAAGCGTAACTTATCACAATCAAAGAAAACACAACCAAATCGAAATGAGTAATTCTGTTCTAAAAGGATCCAAAAACCAACAGGTTTTTTGTGTTTTTGTTTGTGTGTATTTTTGTAGTTATTTAGAAGTTTCGAACGTTAAATAAAAGACTAAGTAACAAAAAAACGAAATTCAACGCGCCGCCGCCGTGTTGAACTTCACGACTTCACTGTCAAACGAAATGAAAACATTTACTTCATTTTGCCCATACTATTTACAAACTATGTTTGGCCTATACTTTTCAAAGTTCTTTTCAACAAGATCCTCAAAAATCAATACCTAAATGTTTTTTTCAGGGAAAGAATGATTCAAACCCGCAAACTTTAAGCACGATGATGTTCTCGTACCTTTGCAGACATTCTGTCGTGATGTAAACAAACTATTCACACCAAAGTATTCTGAACTTTTTTAACATTTTTTAAAACATTTTTTAGACAAATTTCGGAAAAAAACACCAATCTGTTTTATTTTCTATTGAAATAAAGTATTTGAAGAATTTATAAATCTTCTTTTTGAGTTCAGAATGCAAATTTGTGAAGCATTCGAATGGCTTTTCTAGACGTTCCGTCTCCGATTGTCTCGTCTTGAATTAATTAGTGAAGCGTATTTTTTTCTGATTTTAAACACTTTTATATGCAATACAATGCAATATATTTTAGTTGTTTATTATAATGTTTATCTAAAAATAGTCTGTAATGATAATATTAGCCCTTTTCATTTCTTCATGAAGTAGAAAAGTTCGAACTCTTCAAAGTTGACAAATGCGGTGCGAAAAGTACTGCGTAACTAAAAAGAAATTGTTTTAACAAGAATTCTTTCAAAAAAATAAAAAAAAAATACACAAGAAAGTTCTTTACTTCTTAGTGTGCTTTCTTTTTTTTATACTCGTTCCACTCGCGAGTGAGACCGCGTGAATAGACTCGTTCTGTTCCGAGTGACTGACGCTAATCATGAATATTCTGTTTTTCACACTCGCGAGTGATTAAGGCCACTCCCTACTCGCACTCGCGAGTGGATGCTGCCTTACTCGTGGCCGGTACTGTAAGTGTAGCTACCATGTTAAATACAGTAATTTACAATTTTTTTTTTTACAATCTACTGCATAAAATTTTTAGATAGTTAACCTTGGGATAGGAATTAGTGCATCCAGGCATTAAGCAACCAGCCCCTGAATTGCAGGTTCATCTATTTCTTTATTTTTAAGGTGTTGGTTAGGTTTTGGACAGAAACATTTGCAGAAAAAATTCTGCTCATAATTTTTTTTTTTAGAAATTAGTGTCCATTTCAAAAATAAAAAAATAAAAATAAACTAGACCCTGAATTCAGGGTTTACTCGTGCCCAAGAACGGAGGTTCTTAAAAACCGAAAACAAAACAAAACAAGAAACAAAACAACACAAAATATGCAATACGGTTTCTTTGCGACATCTCGAACTTGCCTTTAAGCTCTTATAATACCACAGGCAGCCCAAGCAATCTACTCGCTTCGCTCGCAGCAACTAAAAGGCAGGAAACTATCATCCATACCACCTCTTCTTTAACGGCAAAAAATACTCCAAAATCAACAAGAATTACACAAAAACTACATCAGCATAAAAGCTCAATAAACAAGATTTCAATAAATTGCACTTTACTTCAATTTTTCACGAAAAAATACTGCAAATTTTCGCTTTTTCTTTCAAAATTCGGCAGATTTTCCAATCAGTTGAAGCGTGGACCATAGCGAGTGAACATTATTCGTTGTTTGCCCTTTGTTATGTTTCTCTCAATTTCGCAAAGTTCAGCCATAAAAGAGATCCTTTTAGACTTGAAAAGTGACCAAATAGTCTCCTTTGGGTAAGATACCAAAAGATCCTTTTGAAATATTTGTCTTTTTTCGCTTTTGTTAATACACATCGCTAAACAATCGTTCTTCAACTCGAGTGAGCGAACTTCGATATGTATACGTCTACAAGCTCGAAAATTCTCACTTTCGCAATGAATTTCTTGCTACTTTTTGATCTTGTTCACTTCTAATAATTCTTCTTAACAATTCCACGAATTGGTTTTCCTTAAATTAAGTTTTATTTAGCTGTTTTGATGCGACATGGAAGCATTGGTTTTAATTATTTTTTTAGCTGTTTTGATGCGACATGGAAGCATTCGTTTTAATTATTTAAAAAATTGTTTATTAAAAAATAACTGATAAAATTGCAAAAGAAAGATTACTTGAGAACAAAAAAAAAGAATTTCTTTATTTTTTCATTAGAATTTCTTTCTTTGTGAGTTAATATAATTCGGTCAGACCTGATGGAACATGTCTGAACTTGCCAAAATTTCTAACAGCGAAAAAAAAAAAAAAAAAACTGTCTGCAGAACTATACTCGTGCCCTCGGCCTAAGGGCCTGGGCACGAGTAATAAAAATTATAATACTCATATGGAAATTTCTCTAATATGTTGAACGTGTACAATGTAGACTGATAGTTACTGATAACCAACTGATTCATCAAATGACGTTTCAGACGACGTTGTTCCATCGATGGAGCAAGAGCGTGGTTCTAAAACTATTAGGCCAAAGCCACACTATAATAAAGTATTTTTCGGCGTAGAATTACCTTACCTTATAGTATATTTCATCAACAACTTCGTGGTATGTTTTGAGCTGGTACAACTGATTCTTGAAGTAAGGCGACTGCAGAACATTTGTGAGGACCATGTTGTTCAAATTCATCGTTCGCTCGCTACCCCATATCGGCAAGGCGTTGGACTTTTTGGACGGTTTTCCTTCGTATTGTACGTTGTCTTCGCTGTCCATGGCTGAATAAAAGATTTCGCTTCAAAACTATACTAAAATATAGACTTAACTATAGATTTAACTAAAACTATCCCGTTATTAAAGCATGTCCCTAAAAAGATTGGCAGCTAACACAATACAAGATGGCCGACTCAACTAATATAGACCATAATTTCAACGGACTCCAGTCTCGCTCCGTCGCTCAGTTGTTTCCAGGTTCCTTTCTTGTGCACAAGACAGGAAGCTTTACTTTGCTGATAAATTTATTATGGGTACTTTTAAATAGGAAACTTGTAGCTTGATTCCCGATTTAATTCCCTTTTCATCACAGTTTCACAGTATATACATTTTGTTATTTTTATACTTTCCTGATTATAATTTTTTTATTTTGGTTTTAAATATGTCCAGCGTATGTGCTTGCGTGCTTGTGACATGCGCCTCATCAAGCGCGGTAAATTTCAAGATGGCGGATGTTAGCAGTCCAGCGAGGTGAGTTGTTTTCAAACATAAAATTTCATAAAATCATGTTCATTTCAACGCTGTCATCACAAGATAAGATTTTTTACAGTTTTCAAAAATTAAATGAACAATAATTAAAGCTGATCATTTAACCATCATTCATAATAAATTGACATTATATAAGTCTTGTAGCCAAACTAGACATTCCATGGAAAGATTTCGTTTGCAATTTATTGATTGATCACGATCAATCCTGGACAATATGAAGTTAAGACTATATGTTTTTTTGTATTTGTAGAAAGAAAAGACGGTCGTCGGTTAACGTAGAGGTAGGTCTTTATGGATGTTACAATTGACTCTGGTAAATTGAGATTAATGTTCAGATTTATTCAAGTGTGTTTATGTTTAAAGGAGGAGGATGAAGGTGGTTTCAAGTTCAGCCGTCAAAGTCGACGAAAGGTAAGAAGTATTTAATAATCTTTCATGCTGCTGCTACTAAGAAGTGAGCTTTATAGCAAGATAGTCAATGATACAGAATGAATTTTGAACTAGTTTGATTGAGCCAACCAGCCCTTCCCCCCCTAAAAAATATATTGAACTGGATAAAATAACATTCTTAGCCGTTCCTTTGATCTGGCTGAGCCATAGTTGGCCAGTTGGTTTGTGAACTACAGTATATTTTATTTATTTATTTATTTATTATTATTATTATTATTTGTGGTTGTGAATTGTCATGACCTGTAAATGTGAATGGTTGTCATGGCAATTATGAAAGCTTTTTGTCAAAGCAATTTGTTATATGACATTGATTATTATTCACATCTATTCTCATCCTATGCTAGACCTATAAAGGAGTTAAAAAGAGTGCTTCCAAGAGCACCAAGAACAAAAGAAGATCAAGTTTTGTTCATGGTCGCAAAGAACGCAAATCACTTCCTGCACCGTCGGCTAAAATAAGTAAGTACTAAATTATTGAAGTCAGAATCAAGATAGTGTATTTTAGAATATTATGTGTGTAATGTATAATATAAATACATATGTTTTTGTTTCAGTACCAAATTGTAAATAACAGTATTGTAATATAACTCACATAATAATAAGAAGCCATGTCACAATACTGTTTCTGAAACAAGTTTTAGTTCATACTATACTCAAGGGTCACTTTTTCTAAGAAAATTAGTGTTATGAATTATTGTTTTATTCTGCAGACCTTCACCAGAATATTCCAGTAGAATTGCCATCAAGTACTAGATTGAGAATGCTGTTTAATGCAAGTCTAAAGGTATTACTGCTATAAGTAGCCAACAGCTTTTAAACAACTGCAGCAATCTTCAACCATATGCAGGGACTTCAGAGTATGTTGAAAAATGGGGGGGCTGACAGCCAAATGATAACGTTTTTTCTTAGGTCACAAAGAACAAGACATCCACGGCATGCACCCATTTTAAAAGAAAAAAAAAAAAAGATAATATTAAAAAGAAGAAGAAAAAAAATTTTGAGGATAATTATTCTTTGGATTATTTGTATTTCTATTCTTTAGCACTAAAAAGTGTGTTTGTGTGTGTGTGTGTGTGGGGGGGGGGGGGGGGGGGGGGGGGGTGGGGGTTGGAGGGGACTGCAGCCCTCCAGCCCCTCCCTTTCCATGGTCCCTGATATGGGTAAAGCAGAAAGAGCTCTCTGTAATATTATTTGCTTCTCCACTTAAATTTTACAAATTCATTCTTATAACACCAACATCTTTCTTATTTTAGTTTGTGTTTGTAATTGTAGCTTGTTATCAATAAAATAACAGACCAGCCCAATACAATTCAATCAGATTATACAGACTTTCAAGAAGAAGGTAAGCAATTCTATGGAAACCCTAATATCAAGATGTATATGTAAAAACAAATGTGCACTTTGCAGTGCATGGTCACATGACCTTGTCAATCAAAAACATTTTCATGGATTGCTTATTTTGACATAATCTTTTCAAATCTGGTATACATTTTGAGCTGATTTAAAATTTTTAGGACTAACAAGGTCATATGTTACAACGCACTACACAGAGTACATCAGTCACAAATAATGAAAATACTAATTTTATTGTTTTTTCATTGATTTCTATCATCTTGTTCTTCAAAAGACTATCATCATTAGCTGTTACTTTGACTTTTAGTATAATATGTTTTGTGTATTCTATTTTCAGCCAAGAGTGTGTTTGACCAACTAAGTCATATTATTTCTGATACTGATATTATTGATGAAGCCTGTAAACTGACTGACCAAGATAATAGGTAAGTACCAAGATGGACTCTACAAGTAAAAGATATTTTGAAAATATTTTGTTGTCAGTTGACAGACCTTATTTTTAAAATGCAAATTGCACATGTCGGAGAGAATGTATAATATTGTTATGCACAGGAAAAAAATTATCAAAAAACAGACATGATTTTATCTGGTTTAACTGTAATTCAAATACAAAAAAACCCAGGTCAGACTGTATAGTCGCAATTTATCCATGTTTGGTTTTTCTTTGAACTCCACTCAAAAACAGCTAAAAAATGTCAAAAACATGTCTGGTTTTCAGTTTTTTTTCCTCTGATGGGAATGGTTGTTTTGTGAGAAATAAACATTTAAAAAAAACATTTCTCAAGAGTGTCGATATTACATGATCTGAAATGGGAAAAACACTGTCAGGTTGACTAAGTAATTATTGTAACTCATTATACACAAACCAATCGATGAAAAATCAATCTTACTTTTATCAATCATGTTTCTATTGTGAAAACATATTAATAGATTTCCTAAGTATATTCTGAACCATAGTTATTTGTTTAATGGGTTCATTCATTGATGTGCCAATATTCATTTATTCTTAGAGAGGTTATCACAAAACCAAATCCTACCAATCAAAAACTAGAAGAAAATGTGACGAACTGTAAAACGGTCAGTGAAAGGTAAGTGACTGTAAGTTTTTTTGTGTGCTTGTTTGTGCGATGAATGATTTTGTTTTGTTTGTCTCTATTTTCCAGGATTGTTTGTCTTAGTGTTTGAGGTCTTAGATTACTTGCAACTATTTGATTGTTTGTCTTAGTTAGTGTTTGAGTTCTTAGTTTGGTAGTTTTAGACTTTCTTGCAAGAAGTAATCCATGTATGTGTAAAGTATGCAAAGACTATAATGTTTTCTTTTATTTACTCAGGCTGCAGAAAGAAGACAGTAAATGGGAAGAACTTCTCTCTTCATGTCAGAAATTGCAACAGGACACACAGCAGTAAGTACAAGACACAACTCTTGATTTCATTTGCTTGGACCATTGCACTATACTCACAATATCTGACCAGAGGCATCTTTCAAAACCTTACATTTGATATTTTTTTGTTCTTCAGGGAGCTAGATGAATACAGTGACACATCAAAGAGTAGAGATGAATGCCCAGACTTTCTGTCACCAACACAACACAAATTACTTTCAGGAAAACCTACAATAAAGACTCTGCTTGATAAACTAGACAAAATCAAGGATACTTGCCATTTACAGGTATGGTTTTGATTAACAATTTGATTTAAAATTTCTGCTGGAAGCATTGTAACCACATTATTATGGACAATGAAAGTGAATTGTGACTCCTATATTTTTATAAATCATTTTCTAATTTTTAATTTTGATTGATCATTTTTGCTGTTGCCCCCCCCCCCCCCCCCCCTCAAAATTTTCTGGATCTGCCTCTGATATGAGTCATATAACTACAATACTGTTATTTACATTTTGCTACTGAAACAAAAAAAACTATATATTCATATTATATATTATACATAATACTATCTGACTTCACTAATTTTGTACTTCTTATTTTGGCTGATAGCACAGGAAGTGATTTTCGTTCTTTGCAGATTTGAGACTACCATAAGTGAGTGTGTGAGTGCATGTAGTCATGGCTGGCAGAAACGAAAACTTAACTGTGACTACAATGAATGAATGATGCTCTTATATTATTTATAAGCTAATGTATTGTTATCTATTTGATTGACAGGTTGACAGCATTTGTGAAGCTGTGGCCAGTCTGAAGGAATATGAACATATAGTAGGACCTTATATACAGGGACAGATGAAAGAATTTGGTTAGTAGTTATGAGGGAATCATTACTGCTTTAAACTATTCTTAGCAATAATTGATGGTTTTCAACCATTCCCAGGAGAGTGAGTAGAACAAAAGGGTCCACCAGTCACGGTCCGTGGTGGTTTTCTTTTGAAAAGTCCACCAGCATAACTGCCATGTCTTTTGTTTAAATTGTCTAGTGGGAATAGTTGAAAACCATCAATTGCTGAAAACATGTCTTGATTGTTCTACCCGTCCATCATGTTCTGTCTGTCCATCTACTTTTGTCTTGGATTGTCAGTCAATATGGATTAGATGTGTAACTAATAAAAATCTTTGTTGAGCGTAAAAATAGTTACGTTTATGATTGTTCTACCCGTCCATCATGTTCTGTCTATCCATCTACTTTTGTCTTGGATTGTCAGTCAATATGGATTGGATGTGTAACTAGTAAAAATCTTTGTTGATTGTAAAAAATAGTTACGTTTATAATTGTGCCATCCGTCCATCATATATTCATTTATTGTGTCTCTCCCTACAATGTTTTGTCTTGGACTGCCAATGTGGGTAATTAGATGTGTGACTATTCTGTTTTGTGTATCTATGTAGGTTCACAGACAGTACAGGTGATTGATGACATGGGAACACCAAGGACACTGATACGAAGACAATTCACAGCCAACTAACTACGCTCTACACAATGATTGTACATTTGAGTCATTTTCCTATGAGTGAGAAACAGAACCATATATTCATAGCCATGATTTCTAAGAAAACAATTGATCATCTACTGAATTGCAGCAGTAGTGTAGCTGTACTATTTTCCACTCATGCAAAAATGACTCCATCAATGGCTCTAAGTATTGGAAAACAAATGATATCAAACATCTGCTTAATAAAATGAATACAAGCATTATTTTGATTTGGAATTTCAAAACAAACATCCTGTTCCTTGTTTGGGCACAGATGAAGCTTTGATATCTGAAGTAGAAAGGCTAATCTGAAGTACATTGATTGAAGACTTTGGTGTTTATGCTTGAAGTTTCTTTACTGTAATGATATTGCTATCAGTGGTGAAATAGTATAAATATATTGTAACCTAGTAGCAGATAATGAGAATGTGTAATCATGATTGGAAAATCAGTTATAACAATAAGAAATGATTGAAAGAATAATCAAATAATGTATCCTTTTATACAGAGGATGAGCTTGAAAAACAATCTGGAGAGTCACTCAAATAATATTATCAATTAACTAAAAATACAACTTTTCCATTTTCAACACAAAAGTTGTATTTTAACAATTCTCCTTTTAATTTGAACATACAGCTATTCTTGAAATGGTTGTCTAGCTAAAATTCTGATTTAGCGAATAACAATGTCATTTGCACATATCAAGTTTTCAGTTTTCTTGTTTTAAATAGTGATTACAAAGCATATAGACACATAGTTTATCATTATTATGTATTGAAGTTATTTTGTACATTTTGACTCATCATTTCTTAAAAAATAGAAATCATGAGATATGCAAATGACTTTGCTATTTGCTAAATCAGTACATCAACTCGACAACAATTTCAAGAATAGCTGTATAAAAATTTTCATATTTTACAATTAGTATTGTTAATAATAAGGAGTGATGCTCAGTGCTTTATATACTGTATTAAAGCTGCAGTTTTGAATAAAAGCAATACATTTAGTTGTTGGTGAGGTGAATGTACTGTGTCATTTACCCCTGTCTATCAAATGGTATAAATCAGAGCAGACTGTCCAGTAAAATGAAGAACAAGTGAGAATTGAAGAGTTAATTTAGTTGGGAAAATTATTGACACAGAGATGATTGTAGAGAAACAGGTTCACAATGTGTACCATGATATCAACAAGTTGTTAAATCGATGCCCTGACCACTAGACCATACCCCTTTCTTGTTCTAAAGTGAGCAATAGAACACAACTCACTTGCCGTTGGTGGCTCTAGGGGACGGGTACAGGGTGTGTGTACCCCATCCTAGAAGCTAGAATTTCCAGTCATTGTGTTATCAAATAGTTTTTCAAAATAGCCTCATTATTTCATGTTTGCCTTGTAGTGTACCCCTCCTGAAGATGGTGCACCACCTGGAAACAATCCTTATTGTAGTTCTGGTTGGCACCATACATTAGCATAACAATTTATTTGTTTATAAACATGAAGTATCTCTATATAACCATGCCCAGAGTATCAAGATTTGCTGTATTTTTGTATTTGCATATCAACAACATTAATTCAAACAATCATTACTCAAGATATTGCGCAGACAGTGTTTCTCAATAGTATTTGCAACCAAACAATCAATCTACTACATCAATCATGTCAATATTCCATTTGATTTTCTTGTTTTAACAGGCATCATTAAGTTCTTTGGTCATCTTGTCCATGTAAGACCACTAGAGGTTACTCAAAAGTACACACAATTCATTGAGCAGGTTTACACACAGCTGAATTGTGGTGACCCAAGACTGATGCCAGTTGCTGTGGAAACCATTGGTGCCATATCTTATTCAACAGAAGGTCTCCATGCTATCTTCAACAACGAAACAAACAAACATATTATGAAAGTGTTGTTCAACCATGTGATGCATTCAGAGTATGATTTAAGACTGCGAGCACTGGATACATTAAACATCAATCTTCTACACCAAAGAGCCCCCAACAGAAGACTTGTCCAACGTACGTCTTAAGGAGGTCGTACAACAATATGGCAACCAAACCCTTAGAAGGTCTCAGCTCTGTTGCTAAGCAACCATTTGAGGAGCTTTGTTGTGGTGCTGGCAAAGTTTAAATGGGCTCAGCCTGATATGGTGTCTTGTCCAGGTAGTCTATGATTGATAATGGTGCAGAGGTGGATCCTGGATTGTTTTCAGGAGGGGGTGCACTATCTTCTGGAGGGGTTGCACTATCTTCTGGAGGGTGCACTATCTTCTGGAGGGGGTGCACTATCTTCAGGAGGGGGTTCACTATCTGCTGGAGGGGGTGCAATATCTTCTGGAGGGGGTGCACTATCTTCGGTCCATTTGGGCTCGGTCCATTTGGGCTAGGTCCATTTGGGCTCAGTCCATTTGGGCTCGGTCCATTTGGGTTAGGTCCATTTGGGCTAGGTCCATTTGGGCCAGGTCCATTTGGGCTAGGTCCATTTGGGCTAGGTCCATTTGGGCCAGGTCCATTTGGGCTCGGTCCATTTGGGCTTGGTCCATTTGGGCTAGGTCCATTTGGGCTCAGTCCATTTGGGCTCGGTCCATTTGGGCTAGGTCCATTTGGGCTAGGTCCATTTGGGCCAGGTCCATTTGGGCTAGGTCCATTTGGGCTAGGTCCATTTGGGCTCGGTCCATTTGGGCTAGGTCCATTTGGGCTAGGTCCATTTGGGCCAGGTCCATTTGGGCCAGGTCCATTTGGGCCAGGTCCATTTGGGCTAGGTCCATTTGGGCTAGGTCCATTTGGGCTAGGTCCATTTGGGCTAGGTGCATTTGGGCTGGGATCAGTCCATTTGGGATCAGTCCATTTGGGATAAGCAACCCCCCCCCCACCCCACCCTGGAGCCATGCTATCTTGATGAAATTTTTTATTTATTTATTTTATTTATTTATTTTGTTTATTTATTTTATTTATTTATTTTATTTATTTAATTTATTTAATAATAATATAATATAATAATATTTATAGAGCTCAAATCCAAATCTGTTCTAAGCACTATTAAATACAATGGACAAACACAAAATTAACTAAATACAACAGTTTAAAACATCAATTACAAGGAAAAGGCTAATTTAAAAAGGTGAGTTTTAAGTTCAGTTTTAAAAGATGCAAGATTAGAGATATTTCAGAGAGATGATGGTAGTGAGTTCGAAAATTCTGGAGCTGCAACAGAGAAGGAGCGATGACCATAAGATTTGAGATTATATGACTTTGATGACAGTAAAAGATGAACGAAGACTTATTTTAGGTTTGTAAACAGAAATGAGATCTTGGATATAGATAGGAGAAATGCCATGAAGAGCTTTGTAGGTTAATATTAAGATTTTGTATTTGATTGTAGATTCAATTGGTAGCCAGTGTAGTTTTACGAGTATAGGAGTGATGTGATCATGTTTACTAGAAAGATTGATTATCCTAGCAGCAGCATTAATTCGTACAGACTGTAATTTGTTGAAGAGCTTGTGTGGTAAACCAAAAAGTAGAGAGTTGCAATTGTCCAGTTTGGAGGATACAAAAGCATGAACAATAATTATTTTATTTATTTATTTTGTTCATTTATTTCGTTTATTTATTTTATTTATTTATAATGCATAATAATCAGGGACCTATATATCAATCATTGACTTTGCAACTAACCAAACCCTTGACCCCCAAAGAAACATGATATACTCTGGATTTTCCAAACACAAACATGGATGGAAGGCTCTTCTTTTTTTCTTATATCCTTCACTCCCTGGTGATCAATCTGAGCAACCTTACCCCAAAGTAATAAAAATAAACAACAGCTACACTTTTATGTTGTCTATTTTATTGCAAATTATAAACTGCCAGGTAATAATGATGGTGTGAATCACTCTCTATTGCTACTCTTTACTTACCAGCTTGGTTATCAGATTGAAACATGAGCTAATTGCATGATGCCTGAAGAGAGCTATCCACCAGATCAATCCCTATACACCAGGGGCCAGCTGCACGAAGCCTGAATAAAGTTATCCACCCTATAGAATTTCTTTAGAATTTATCTGCTGGATAGGGATTTATCTGGTGGATAGCGTTATTCAGGCTTCATGCAACCGGACTCAGGGGTGGGTGGTATTAAACCTGGCTTAATTTATCAACTGGATATAAATTATCCACTCCTTAAGATTTATGTACTGGATAGGGATCATTTAATTGTTGGATATAGCGCTATTAAGGCTCCATACAACTAGCCCCAGGGGTTGTTTTTTTTTTAACAAAGCCTGTTAGCATTATCCACCGGATTTTTGCTTTTTCATGGCTTACCATCATGGTGTTTGCAAACATGTTATGTATGGCACTGATATCAAAGTTGTCTAACCTAGTTAACTACATTTCCAGAAAAGATTGAAGACTCTAGTCTTGACTAGCTAAATATAAAATTAAAGTTGTGGGCCTCTCCTGGAGGGATGTATGAATTTGAAGATGTCCATTATGGTACATAACACTACCTGCCTAATCACAACATTCACTGGTTACTATCATCTAAATAACATACTACACTCAGGGGCTGATTTAGCAGTGGTGACAGTGGTGACTAGTCGCCCCCTTTTTGATCACTAAATTGTACTTTTTTGATAAAATTTCATTTCAACCTTATTGCCAAGAGTGTATACATTCAACTAGTTTTACAATTTCAGTTACCCCTCTTTCAAAACTCCTCGGAGTCTGCTTCTAATACTAAATAAAAAATGCTATCTATAAAGCATATATTATTCAAGCAACTAGCAACTATTACAAAACAGATAATCAATCATCAAACTGCAATGTAAACATTGTATTGATGATTCATGATGTAGAGTGACATGGTTTTTTTAAATGTATTAAAACTAAGAAGTCACTTTTCATTGTACTGTTCCATCTCTTTGTTCCCACAAAATATCTCTCTGTGAAATATGTTTCCTACCTTTTGTCTGTGACAATAAGAAAATAATAGGAAAGATGGTGATGTCTCAGTAAGGCTCGCCAATATAATACTCATACTTTAAATCCTTCAATCCTTTTGACTTTGAGTTCAATACAATTAAAATGGTGTGAATTGAACCCAATACAGCCAACAATGAGAATGAAACAGACCTGCATACAGTGTGCACATTATTGTAACCAGATTGGCATGACATGATTTAAACAGACATACTTCTTCATGTAAGCTTTGTTCCGACTGTCACACAAGATAATTATACCAGTCAATGATTCATATTAATATTACAAAGTCAGTGTTTGGTGACTTTCTGTCTGCCTTAAAGAGTAATGATGAACTGTCTGTCGTTGTTGACAATGACTTGTGAATATTCAGTAACTTACTAATGAATTAATAGTAATAACCCAGTCAGAATTTCAGCATGTCCCAGACACATTTATGTCAGGGCAAAGCAGATTTCTGTCACTGCATAACTTACTATCAGACAACATGTCACCGATGCATTTGTCAATAATAGTGCTAGTTCGCAGTAAGCCAATATCATTGTGCTTCAGTCAGTCAATAGAAGAGTTGTTAGGGACGGACCATGAGAAATTTGAGGGGGGAGGGTTTGGGGAAGTTTTTTTTACAGGATATTTTTTCCCCATGTGATGGTTGTGCAGGATATTTTTTACCTCTCTGCACCATATTTTGTATTGACACATCTGAAGTGCACAATTTTTTTTCTCTGATTAAGGCTTTGTTCAATATATTTTTTTTTTGGTATTTGACCAACCCCCTCCCCCCCTCAAATATCTAATGGTCCGTCCCTTAGATCATTTCTATCATGGTTTATGTGTCTGTCTGTCCATAAAAGTAACCAATAGTGGTATGATAGTGCTTCGGTCAGTCAATAGTGGAGCAGTTAAATAATTTCCATAATGGCTTATGTCTGTCTGTCAATAATTGTGTTAGTCAGCAGTTAGCCAATAACATCGCACTTTGGTCAGTCAATAGTTGAGTTGTTAGATCATTTCTGTGATGGGTTAAGTCTGTCTGTCCTTCATAGTGTTGGTCAGTAGTATGCCAATAGTAGTGAACCATGGTCAGTCAGTGGCAGATAGCACTATTTTATACTGATTCCATGAAAGGATCTATCTTGGGCATGTGAGCATAATCATTTGATGGCCGTTGTCCTTTAGGGTGCGCATTGTGCTTAAAATAGTCAGCATATTCCTGCGGCAAATGAAAAAATAGTCAATATCACTGAATTGAGGTAGTGGATTTTATTGATAATCAAAATAGATTTCATTGTTTTCAATATATAGATAAATTGATTAAAATTCATTAGGGGTGACAGATGTCCAATTCAAATTCAAAACGTTTTGAAACTCATCATGATCAGCAAATCTCAGAATCAAATTTCTGTGAACTTCGCATAATTTCAGAGTATCAGGGTTGGAATTAATACAGTCTTGAACTGGGAATTTTAAATTGTCTGTCTCACTAGTTTGGATTGAGCATCTTTCACATTTATTGAGATCAAACCAAAATATGAATGCTCTAATACATTAGATTTACAGCAAGAAATTAAAGAGATCAATGCTAGTGATGAATAAAACTGCAAACATTAAAACAAGGAATATTACTGAAACAATTGAGGTTGAAAATTATCACGTAGATTCATATCATGGTTTGATATAATTATTAGGTAATATTTTATTTAATTATTCTAAAAATATAGTTTTTATTCTATGGTGAGAACACTGCGAATATTTATTATGTGATAAAATTGACATATTTTGCAATACATTTTCTGTTATTATCAATTCTATAATTATTTATTCTGTGTTCTGGAACATATTGGAGTCATTATAAATGGCTCACTTGAGCTTGTGCATTTTTCATTTTTATAATTATCTACAAAATGTTAGCATATACTTCACACTAAAATCTAGTATCAATGGCAATAATTAAAGTGATGCCCTAGTTTTGATCATTTTAGATTTCACTGCATAATTTTAACCTAATATTCACAAATTGCTAATTTCGCATAGAATCTGATGTGAAACACTTTCAGATGGTAGAGAAAGGCAACTGACTGTGTGACTGATATTACATTATTATGTACATAGTATCATTCAGCATCAATAGTAAGACGCTAACATTAATTTACATCACACAACTTAAACAACTATTTTGATGTTACGTTATACCAACATTAAATTTGAACTTGGCTTAAGAGCAAGCTCCTGTCAGTGACGTTTAGAGAGAAAAAAATCTTGTCGTGCTAAATTAGTTAATACCTAGTAATATCTTTGTTCACTTATAAACATGCAATCACGAAATCACCAAAGTATGAAAACATATTTTGCACGATGACGATCCATATATCACACTTTGTTTGGTGAAAAGTAATAAATATATAATTGCTTTATATTTTGTAAAACAAATAAATAATTAAAATAATAGCTCAATTTTTCCATTGGAAACAATTCTTAAATATATAATTATTTGATGCTTAATAACTCATGTTTATCTTCATGGTAACGATTACTTGGAGGTTCTTTTAGAACTTACCTATCACTGCTATTAGCTGTGTAATAATTATTTTTACTCAAGCTGTATTCATTATTAATTATTTAATATAACATAATAATACACCATTGATCCAATGTTTATCAGATCACTTGACAGCTAGAAGATATTCATGACCACTTGGTCAAATAACAGTCCAATAAGACCATATGTCAGGTGTCACATAACGAGTATTTCATATGAATACTGTGAATGTATGACTGTAATGAAATGACCAACCTCCCCCTTAAGCCTGGTTTCCATATAATCGCTTTCATAAACGGGATGGCAATTTGATTGCCAAAAAAGTAATCTAAATTACTGCAATCGCTCAAATTTTATCTCAGTAATTGAGTCGAGGGATAGAGCACAACTAAACACATAGCGTTTTCTAGGAAAACACGCACACAAAAACACAAATTTTTCAATTATTCAGCAATCGAAGTGATCACATAGAAACCAGTGTTTATAGAGGACATGGTTGGATGTAATTATGGTGTATGGATGTGGTGCTTGTAAGGACGTCTTCTGCGTCTTCGTATGAAATAAACATACAAAGCCACAAAGACTAGCCCTATAGCCGTATACACAACAAGGCATAAGCTAGTATCGTATCTATTAAGACCAAGTGTAAATGCTGTTGACAGTAAACTGGGTGCAATTCTTACTTGATCTGAGTCTTGTAACTCAGCAGGCAGATCGTTGGCCTTTGGTTTCAATCTAATGTTATGTAACCCATAATGATCTTTAAGAAATCTCAGAACAGTATCTTCTTTCCATTCTCCTTTATCGTCTCTACAGCTTGGGCACAGCTCCTCAGAGGGGAACTGGATTTTGGGGTGTATGGGATCCTCACTTGTATCACCATGGAGACGTTTGTTAGCTTTATTATGTGCTTGCCAGAGCCAGAGAATTGCATCATCACGTGTTTGCACTTCCTTGTCAATGTTTTTAGCCATATCCTGGAAATGCCTTGCACAGTAAGTACAGCCAAAGAAATTCTTGATGTATCCAACTGTCCTCTTCAGAATCTCTAAACCACTGTGATAATTGCCATGGTAATCACTATATCCATCATCGTGAATTGATTTCTTCATTTCAGGACAACTTACGGTTAATGTATGGAATAGAGTCCATAGTGAACAAGGGTAACCACGGAGGTGTGGCTTACTGCCTTTACATGCATGCCATGTGCGCTTTTTAGTCAAGAAAGCTGATCCTCTCTAGAAACAACACAATATTTTCAGTCATAGATTGAAATGAATTTAAAAATAACAAAAACAATCCAAGCATGTGCCCTCAAGCATCATTTTTTCAGTGAGGTTAGAAGAACATTTATTTGATGAATTATTATTATTAGCCAAATCAGGAAAGACGCCATCATTATTTTTTTTATATCAAAGCTGATGCAATTCCAGAGATAATTGTGAACACTGAAGATGTGTTTTGACTACCCCTATTGTATTTTTTTGTAAAGAAATGTAAATAAATATGAAAGTGCATACAATGTTTGTATGAAGCCTACAATGCATATCTCCCTCGGCTTCTAACAATTTCCTCTTGAAATGCATAACACTGTCAATAGACTAGTCTTGTAAAAAAAAGATTTCCTAACTTTAAATGAAATCTATTGAGCCATTGTTCAGTACCTTACTATTGATGGACTCTGCCATTTTTAAAAATGCTTTGTTGGTTGTTCTCCCCAAGTTCAGTCTTGATGACAAATTGATGTGAAGTTGTAGAAAAAATGACTTGACGCGACGATCTTCATCAACAGGAAAACACTAAAAGTGAATTAATAAACAGTATATGGATAAAATGTCAGAAGAAATTAGAACAAATAATTATGGACAGATGTGTAGTTTCATATTAATATGGTATTTCTTTCTTAGTTTGTACATTTAATTTCAGAGGATTGCTGAGGTTAAAAGCTACGTTGACATAAATTTATCAAACAGTATCAATTAAAGTGCAACATGATAATTAATCTTTTTTTTTTAGAAAAAAAAAAGATAAATAATTCTCAAGAGAGAAGTACAATCTGAATCATTATTTAATGACATTAACAGGAAAATGAGCCATTGACTCACATCTGAAACCATTCCAACAAAGTTTCTCAGTGCCTTATATGCATCTCGGTCTATGACTTTACGGTTTGGTACTTCTAGCCATATCATCTGAGATAGACCACTGATCATGTCAACCATGTACACCTCAGAACTGAAACAAAAATACACTGTACAGTACTGCAATATGCAAAAGCTTTCACTATATTTTGCACAGTTTTTATATATAATACATTTCCTTAACTCTTGACTAAGAGGCAATATAAAAATAAAATTCATACAAACTCTGTACTTTGTTTGCTCTAGGTAATCACCTCCTAAAATGAATGTTCAAAATCCCTCTAGGTAATCCCCTCCTAAAATGAATGTTCAAAATCCCTCTAGCTCTTTTAGAAGGTTGTATTGTTTTTGGATCATCATCATCATCATCTTTGTCATCACTATGTTTCTAACGGCTACTCACAGGTCAGCAGCTTCTTTGTTGCTTTGTTGTTTTTTATTTGTTTCATGATGCGAGTTTTCAAAATGTTCAAGTGCGGAATTTACAGCCTTTATGTGTAAATGTGGTTTCTCTTCAAAGTCATGTTCATATGCCATGTCATTCACTGCCCTCTTGAAATCAGCATGAGTTCTTTTCATTCTAGATTAGATGGAATAGAACAAATCAACAATGAAAATATTCAATGGGCAATAAATTATGGTCAAATTCAATCAATAAATTAATAATATTAATTTGAATCAATATGTGAATGAGTGAGTGAATAACATGGCCCAATAATTTGGTGGTTGAATAAGCAGAAGAGGCTACAATGGCACTAATCTGGGTTCTTCCCTAAACAGAAATTAACATAAGAGTGAATCATACAGATTGTGATTTGTGCTGTCAAGATCTTTAAATAAAACACAGGGACCCCACCATGAAATATTTACCTTGATACTTCAGTAGCTCTGCCACCACCCCTCTGCACTTTGATCAGTATTGGTAATCTCTCCCTTGCAATGTTGTACTTGGCCATTAATGGTGACTACAAACAAACATAATTATAATAAATTTGAAATGGTTTTTGTATGATCCTTTTTGATAAAAAACAACAAAAACATTTATCATGTACTACTGAAAAAGGAAAAAAAAGTTTTATTTTTAAAGCAGATTACAGGTCCATAAGTTAGTATTATTTGTCATGGATTTTACATGGTACAGTGTTTAACGAATCAATATTTGTCGAAGTAACAAGATTGTCATGATCTTCCGGGTAGAAGTAGTCCCTAGAACGACTGTTTGGTGTGACTGACATTTTAACAACTGCCTGTGCGGTTGTCATCATCAGAGTCAGTGAACATCTTTGTCAGAAAGGGTCTTATTTATACTGCTAGATGCATAATTACTAGATATTACGTAATTAGCAGTGTTAGTGGGATCAATTAGCGGCACGATCATAGCTGCCGACTGTCTCCTTCATTGTTGCCGACTTAGCTTTGTTTAAAAGTCTGGTACAGTCTGGTAAAAATACTATTTTCATAAACATCCCAAATGGAAAAACACCACATGTATCATATTGTCTCAGGTTAATGAGCTGTAAGAGAAAACCTTAGTCTGTAATAAATTCCAACCAACCTTTTTATCAGTGCATCTTCGGACATCAAGTTCAGGAAATTTCATCATATCAAGTGCAAGCTGGAAACAAAATTGGGAATTAATTAAAATCAATTAAACCTTGAATTACTAAATAATAGAAGCATCCAAACTTTATTTATTAACTAAAGTTAATTATATTAATTACATAATAATTGACCATCTAATCGGTAAAATATTTAAAATTTTGTCCAATTTAGGCTTCAGCCTTACAGTTGGGGTTCAATTGAAACTAGGGTTTCAGTTTTACTAGCAAATGTGTGGTAAAGCGTATCAATTGAACACCTATAACAGTACTGGGGTACTAGGGACAGTTACACCACTGAAAATATAGTTATCCAGAGGATAAAAGTTATAGGGAAATTCCTATGTAAGAATATCATGGGGGTGCAAGCAATATCTTTTAGGGGTAAAAATCATCAATCTGGTGTATCTTAAAGTGTCCAGATAGAAGTTTAATATGTGCAGTCATGTACACTTTCAAATAATTGTTAAATATGATTTAGGGTACTAATAGCTGGATTCCCTGCTCCCTTGTGTAACCTGTTTTCATTATTTAACAATCATCATGTAAGATGTACTAGGGTCATACATATAGGATCCCCCCTTAGTCCAGACAGTACTGGGACCAAAGAAAATTTTTTTCTGGTTTGAAGGGGGTCTGGTTTAAAGGTTAATTTCACAAGTAATATTATCCAATAAGGATAAATTTCAAATGTGGACCAAAAAGTCATTCTGTTTGAAGAGAATTGTAGTATATTGTAACTATGGTATAGAGGAGTTTCTAAATGATTTAAATAAATGTTGTTTTACCTCTTTCCCCACATATGAATATGGCTCTTCAAAGACAATCATAAGCACTTTACGTTTGGAAGAGTAATCATTCATAAAGTCTCCAACATATTTCTCACTGAAAATAACATAATAATGTAACAATCATGAGCTGAAAGATCTTATCAAGTCAATTATCGACCGGTACTAACTAAGGTTTCCCATTAATTTTCTGCAAAATTATAAAGGTGGAATGCTTTCCACCATTGGGTGTTTTTACTCCTGTTAATTACCATAACTTCAAGCTTCACTGAACTCATTTCAAAATTCATCTTGGCACGCCTACTTAAGCCCGATTTACACAGTGCAACTTGTCACATGTGATTGGTGGTATACGACTAGTCATAACTTCTAAAACAAGCACTCAAGCTCTGAAACATGTTTTAGAATACGACTAGTTTTATAATGTTTTAAACCTCATGACAAGTTGTATACTAAAAATCCCACGCAACAAATCTCACCGTGTAAACCAGCCCTTATACTGTCCCAGTGAAGTTTAAAGTTTTCTTTTGGACAGTAATCAGAGTTTTGATTGATAGAAACAAAAGCAATAAATGGTAGTAAGCATTGATGTGTCTGAGTTAAAAAAATGAAAGTTACGAAAGATTTGAGATCTGCCATCATTTGTCATAATGACATGAAATAATACATTGTTAAATATTATGTGAACAAGTGCTGCAGACTTGACTTGTAAAGATCATTGACATGACTAAGAATTGGAGAGATATCTATACTACTAATAAGTTTCAATTTGACACTTGAGATAATGATATCATTGCAAAAATATTAATAAGGAGAACCAGCAGTTGTTTTTTTTAATATTGTCAAACGTAAAAACACATGATGGTAGACCTCAAGAGCCAGTTGTACAAAGTCTGGATTGGACTGCCCACAAGATGGCAGAATGAAAAACGAAGATTATCCAACAGACAAAATCTTTACAATTAAATTACTGTACATTGAATAACTAAATTAGACTTTGTGACTAGTTATAAGGTCTTGTCTGGTGACTTACTTGATAGATTTGAAATCTGGTATAGGATGCTCTAGCTTTGTCTGATGTTCTGCTACATCCACCATTGTATGTAATAGGTTTATAAATGTCTTATCTTCTTTAGTATACTCTACAAATTACAAAAGCAGATGTGAATTTATTTTATTTAGTAAGATAAAATAAAATTGTACTTTGATGATGTTACTGCTGTTTCATAACTTTGTTTTGAATTCATCTTTTCTGGACAATCAATCATTTTTTACTGGTAGGGTTTATTTCAAACTAATTACCAATGACAGAATACATGTAAAAGCAAGCTCCACCCAGTGGTAATTTGTTGACCATCAAAAGCCATGAAATATCAAAATAAAATTTTGACAAAGGCGATCACAATACAATGAATTTGTCATGGCTGTTATTTTGCCATACTGAAATATAACCTTTTCACCTTACAATTTAACTTTGACTTTTGTTATTAAATTAAGCAGAAAATCTTACATAATTTTTTTCAGTTTAGTTCACTTGATATTGATGGCAGGATTTCATTGAAACATCATAGTTTATCAACTTTAGTTTTTCTGCTTCATTTACAATTTAAACCTCTAAATAATGATCATTCATTTCAACCCAATGACTGTCTGAAGAATGGATGTCTTCTGAAGTCCACAAGAAAAACATTCATTTGATATATTTAGCTTTGCATTGCATACCTTTAAAATTCTTGCCTGTATTTTTCTTGTCTGTCATAGATGCATTAAAAAACTGAAAGCAAATTGATTATATTTAAGAGATATTTAGATTATCAAAAATAAAATAACTAATTACTAAGTTTCTCTCAATAATATATGCCTATTATATAGCTTTGATAATTTCCACATACATTGTATTTTTAGCAAAAATAATACAGAATAGGCTGATTTTTTTTTAATATATATTTTTTTATTTGCCTGGGTTAAGACCATAATGACAATGTCTGTGAACAAATACAAGTTGAAGCTCAATATTTTGTCTGACAAGTATGTTATCAAAGATGTATCAATATTTGCACTAAGGCAACAATGCAAAACAAACACTTTTAAACCCCTATTTTTATGTCACTGACAAAGGATTTCGCAAGAAAAATCCTTAAGTAGACCATTGCATGACTTTTCTCCATCACAAAACAACAGATTCTAAGAAATAATGTCTCATGTTGTGAAACTTTTGCCTTGAAAAAAAATGTTGCCTCTGAGTAGTAAAATATTCCTTTAACTATAAATAATATTATAACCTTCCATTTTAGAAACGTATTTGTAATATTAGAGAATGAGATTAACACATGAATGCTTAACTATCATTATTTAACTACTTTTTATAGCTTTCAAACTTTATCAATATTTTTTGTTATATTTCCATGGTAACCTGAACAAGCCATTAACTTCAATGATCTCTACTAGACACATGGTAACCATGGGAACCTATGATTTCATACCTTAATTGTTGGATACTCTGCTATGTCGTAATCACGACAAGTTTGTATATTCTTATCATCAGCACAGTCCAGAGCTGCTACTTGGATTACATCTTGCCAATCTAAAATAGATATATATTGAATATAAATAAATGTATGAATATTTAAATGAATGATAAAAAATAAATACACATCAAATAAATGAACATTGAATAGAAATAAATAAATGATTTAGAAAATGAATATTAAAAAATAAATACTGAATATAAGTAAATAAATGAATAAGAAAATGAATAATTAAAAAATGAATACACAAATAAATAAATATTGAAAATAAGTCAATAAATGAATAAGACAATTAAAATTAAAAATAAACACAAATAAATAATTCAAAATCATTTACTTATTTATTTAATATCCATTTATTAATTTATTGTTTTTATTTGTTATCATATACTCATTTATATTCATTTGTTTATTTATTTTATGTATGTGTTTATTTATTTTATTGTAAATAATAACAATTTATTTATATGTCTACATGGATATTAATAATTAATATATAAATAAATAAATGAATGAATGAATAAATGAATGAACGAATGAAGAAATGCATGGATGGATGGATGAATGAATTAATGAATGAATGGAACATGACAAACAATAAATATTCTTGATAAAAATGAATACAAACTTCAACTAATCTGTTAAAATATATCACTATGATCGAGTGACCAAATACTAAAAACATTTAAAATTAGATAATTTTGTAAAAAAAAGTTTTTCTTATTATGAACAACACTTTTCTATATATGTACAATAAGTTTTGTTGTTAACTTTATGTTTTGTCTATACTGTAGTTGCCAGATGTCTAGAAGAATATGTGTTTTGTACCAATTGTATAATTTATCAGCCAGGCTGGTTCAAATCTCTGCAACTACACGAATGTGCATCAAACAGAATATATCATAATACACAAACAGCTGCTAAATATTTTTAGAAATTTTTCTAAGCTAGTTAATAATAACACTGAAGACGTTTTTGCCCTTAGAGTACAAATCTTTAGACAACAATAATTTCATTTTTTCCTGTTGATGACACCATGTGTGAAAATATTTTTTAAATCTAATTAAGATAAAATGCCTCTCCAAGAGACATTTTAGATAAGATCTTTTAGCAATGATTTATAATTATGATAAATCCTGAAAGTAAATTCACATTGAAATTCTTATACATAATTATTTGTAAATACAAAATAAATCGACAAGTTTAATTGGAGATGAAATTACATAAAAATAAATTTATCGCTAAGTTTTCATGTTGAATAAAAATCTGAAATAACAATTTAGTTACACCAAGTGTGCATTTATAAACAAATTTAGAAATATAATACGAAAAAAAACATTCACATTTTCAAATTAATTTACTATCCTCTCTCTCATAATTTTCTTTGTTCACAAAGAAAAAAAATCAAGTCGACGTGTTGAATTGTAAGAGGTCATGGCGATCTGGATGCGTGTAGTTTAGCACGGGCCACTGATATATATAAATGACAGAATTTCAAAAATAAATGTACTTCAAAATGACTCGACTGCAGTTGGGTAATGTCGTGGAAACGACATTGAACAAATAACCAAAACGTAACATTTATTAGAAATTAAAGCGATTAAAAAGGAAAACGAAGTGTACATGAATCTAATTTCTACTTAAATATTCACTGACCAATCGTTAATCAACTTTATTTTGAAATCAAAAGAGCAAAACATTATGGTTGAAATATTTTCATCGAGAAAATACAACTAAATACAAGTCTAGATAATCTTAAGACTTAAAGCAACGAAAAAAGCTATTTTAAAAGTGTACCTCACAGAAATAATACGATTAAATAGCTAAGATACGGTGTACTTTTAATTCAATAAAAGGTACTGCTCATAAATAAATCACAAGTACCAGCAATAAGGAAAACACTTTGAAACGACTGCCTTTCACCTCCGTTTCGTGTCGTCACAAAAGAATGGATTTCTATTTCCGAAACCCATATATTGAAAAACACATATACAATAGACCGTAATAATGTTTCATTCTACTATAGTGCAAGGATATAAAGAAGTCAAAAAGCGAATTTAATCGCTATAATTTTTACATACCTTTGGCTACTTTGGCTAGTTTCTTCCATGTTGGAGCAAACGCTTGACAATGACCGCACCAACTCGAATAAAATTCAACTATCCAAGCCACAGGGCTATTATAAACTACTCGATCTATTGTGCTATTATCTAAAAGAACTATATCATCGTGTAAAGAATATAAACGGCCTTGACATGGCGTTAAAATAAAGAAAAATATTAGTAAAACTATTGACCTAAACATCGGACTGACTCCTGCCGCCATTTGTGTTGGTATATCGTCATGCGATCGACCGCTGATAAGTACGACGGGCTCTAGCAGGTGACCTTGGGTAGCGTCACAGGATCGAAAAAGAATTTCATCCCAAAGTACCATAGGTAGCTCTCGAAATACCTGCCCTTATATCTGCTAATTAACTATTTTCTCCTATGCATCATGTCAATTTGACATTTTAAACAGTGCAATTTTGCACGAAAACAGTGGCTAATGGAAAATCTATTAACGTCCAGGTGTGAAAAACAAGACTGAAATCACTTAAATCATTATGACAACAATTCAAAAATCTTTAAAGAATTTATCAGTTAAAATCACTGTTTATGTAAAGCTGAACAAAATTCCACTTTTAATTTGTCACCGCAATTAACTATCAAAATAAACATGCAATATTTTCTGTTTCATTCAACTTTTTACCGCATACAGTTTCCACGGTTCAGTCAAATTAATTCCAGCCAGTAAAAGAGCTCCAAGGCTCATCACTCACTTAATGAATAAGCCACAAAGTCAACAAAGCCTCCAAAAACAGCAATTGCAAAGAGTTTAATTTGACCTATGGCTAATACAAACTTATTTGGCCCGCACTTCAAACGTAAATACACTAGACTAGAAAACTGTGTTTTTCTACACAAGCAAGAATATATTCACATTTATTTCATGACTCTGCGTGGGATCGAGTCCTTTGATATATATCTTAATTTAACTCTTGAATATGGACGCGAATTCAGCGATTTTTTTCCCAAAAATGGGAAATCACCGCATTTTGAAACAAGCACGGCAAAAAATTGAACTGCATCCGAATTGATTAAAATTGATAATATTTCTATTTTGTTTTAAGAAATTCCTTCCTAGTTAGCTTTTTTATTTCTTGGCGACGTCAAAGATGAACAAAACAGACGAACTTCAAACAGTACAGGAATATAGCGCGAATGTAATTCAAAATGAAAGTCTACTAATTTGATGGAAGTAAATTGCAGTGATCAGCCCAGTTATTTCTGATCATGATCCCAAAACAATTATCCATTGGGTTGAAATATGTACAAATACAAAGGCAGTTGTCCGTTCCGGCTAGTGAAGCTCAGTGAGTGACGCTTAGTTCACACTGAAAGTTCCCCTTGGGCCCGAGAAGTGGGGGTTCATCGGAATTTAGTTTTCAAAAATATACGTTTTCAAAAGGGCGTGGCTTTACAAATTTTCAACAATAAGAGATAGCGAAAGAGTACTATCAAATACACCTGAAATAAGTGGTATTTATATATTTATTAATGACTAACATCAAACTGCAAAAAGCAAAAAAAGAATAATACAGTGCAATGGATAAATAGGTTAGTTTCTTTCTTAACCCCTAATAGATACCAAAAAGTGGGAATCGGCAAATCTCATATATTAAAAACTAAAAAAGACCAAATCGCAAATTTTTACCCCTACAAGATAAGACGGGCATCCCCAGTCGTTTACCCACTGAGTCCCTCCTCCCGGGACCTTGGGTTTATGCTGAAATACAGCTATGGGAAACACTACTCTGTAATACAAAAATATTGGTCCAACAAAAAAAACTTTATTTACCTTAATTTTTGATCAAGAGACATTTTAACGCATAGCTAGGTACAAGTTTTAATTGTATTAATAAATATATCGATTGCTTATGATCAGTAGTATGGGGTCGTTTCTACGTAGCATGAATAAAGTTATCCACTGGATAAAGTTATCAACTCCAAAGGATTTCTTTAGAATTTATCCGCTGGAATAGGGATTTATCCGGTGGATAGCGCTATTTAGGCTTCGTACAACCGGCCTCTGTATCTCGTATACGGACATAGCATATGATTACCCTCCCGGCCGAAAACCTCTGATTACTGACAAATCGAAATATATAATAATCTGTAAGAATGATCAATAAATTAATATATGATTTCTATTTACAGTGGACAACAGATCTAAAACGAAAAAAAGAGTGGAAAGAAGACCTTGAGAGCCAAAAACCTCGCTCCCAGCGAGGAACCAAGTGACAGATATAAATCCAGGGTTCCCGAGGTTGAAATTATTTACAATGACACATTTAGTTAAAAACCTTAATGGAAAGGGAAAAGCTGGTTAGCATCTTTCACACACACGTTTTGCAATGTGGCATGCGATATCCTGTACTGCAAGGCAACAAAAAAACGCGTTTGTGAAAAAGAAAAACGATAGTTCTATGGACTGTATTGCACAAATGAGCGCAGGCGTGGTCTACACGGAGCGCATAGCATCATGGGTACGCAGTGGGTATGATGATCGAGTTGTCCAAATTATACACAAAGTAAAAGATACGAGGTCATCTGGAATGGAATCTGCGAATTATTTTTCAAAATGCTGCACATTAATTAAATGTTTTTTGGAGAAATCAAATAACAGTTTTAAAAAACTGAAACGATGTCATTATTAACTGGTACATTGAAAAATTGTGTAAGTGACTTTGGTTGGAGCAATCACTGACACACTATGACATTAATTGTTTACTAGACTCCATTGTTGTTGTTTTATGGGTTTAAAAGCATTTATTGCGTGACAAACCTTAAAATTGACTGTGAGGGAGTCTAAAAATAGTTTAGTAATAATAATCATTGTCTCATTAACTATGTTATAACTATTATGTTCTATCTACATGTATGTATTAGCAAATCTAAAGAGCTACTATGTACAACTGGTCATGTAATGTTCACTTCCTTAAATCAAACACATCTGAACAAAAGACAGTGTCAAAAATAGCACTTTCGCTAACATTAAAGTGCTTTTTCCACTTCTGAACATGATATTAATTCTGACCTGATCAAGGAAAGTTGAAATCACATGAGTTCTTAAGGACTAGCAAGTAGTCCATCTGAATCTAAATGCTTCCTAGTTATGACCTCTTCAAAAGTGGACCATTCTTCGCAAGGATAGTCTGCCATCATCTTTTTCTTGGAGATTTAGATTGTAGATACCAACATGAAAGCTGGATACACACAGTCTGAAAGAGGAAATATGTTAGGACACGGCAGACAGACAGACAGAACAGACACAACAGAAAAAGAGAGACAAAATTGAGTTTTCGTTTAGGGCTAGGATCCTAGTGCAAGGATCTTCCTAGGCCTGCATAAACACCCCATAAAATATAATGTATACAAATATACATGCACTTTACATAAATTATACAGACATTAGTCAGAGGGCTGGAGACATTGCAGACATACGCTGGTATGTGAGTGAACACAAATGACATTGGTCTTACCCTCCATTGGGCCAGGCAGTAAGACCTGTTAATGGTCCAGATCCTGGAAACTCTTCTACAAGAATACACTCTGTAATTTCAAAAAATTATAAATTAAATGAAAGACTGGGTGATGCCTCTCTATGATTAAAAATTGTAAACAGAAGTTTTCAAAAAAATACATTCAAGGTTTTTGCAGTTTAAAACACTGTTCAACCTGTGGAAATATCTGCTGTGGATGAAAATTGCCACAGCACAAGCAAAATGTCAACATTTAAAACTCATTGTGTTTGAAACAAAAAAACTTGAATGTCTTCATGGAACATGAATAGACATTTTGGAAGTTCGATGTTTTTCCACTTTAAAATACTGAAACACTTGACATACAAACTTTTATATTCATTTGGTAATTTAAACACTGTAAATAGAGAAAAGGTTTTTGCCATTTATTTCTTGTAAAGCAAGGCTGTTGCATTCATACAGGCTTAGTTGCCATTACTTTTATGATATCATGATATCAAATGTGCAAATTTACATACCTTTGGTATCTCTTCTCCATATTCTCAGTGTTGAATCGTGAGACGCAGTGGCAATTCTGACAATAAAACATTCACATTTGTATTATCAACAAGCATTATATTATGACTGTATATTTTCAGAAAATATCAATACACCCACCAAGGATGGTAGATTATTGAAAATCCTAAGGGGGTGGGGGGTCAAAAAGCCCTGTAAATTCCTTGTAATGTTTGGAAATTCCGTGAGGTGGGGGTTATACATGAGAACATAGGTCTTCTGTGGAGGAGGGATATATAATACTTACAATGGATGTGGAGCAATGGTTTCTGTAAATGGTAAAAACACACAAGCTGATGTGGTCTGCATATGACCAATATATTGGTGGATTTGTTTCTTTTGCCGTAAATCCCATAACTGCAATAAAAATATCATTATAATTGTGTTGTCATGACATAATAACCTTTTATGTATAAAGTATACTTCATCGAACACCTCCAAAAGATACTTACTGTGGCTTCGCATCCATTTCTATTGAATCCATTATTACATGTTAATATGTATTTACCATCGCTAGAGCTATCACAACATGTCTGGAAATAAAACAACAAAAATTCAAAAGTTAACATTAGAGTAATATCAGCAATACATCATTATAATACTAATAATATGCAGGCGACATGACCATTTTTATGCAACTAACTCACTTGAAAGTATTGCTTTGGAGGAAATGTGACTGTTGGTGTCAAAGTACGTGTATCCCAAATTCTAAAAAAAAAAAAATGAAAATGATATTCTCAGTAAATGTCAACCCTCAGTAATCAACCATTGATAACAGCCTGAGGGTTTTTTTTACCCTGTTTTACAATGTTAAAATATTAAAAGATGTTTTATTCATTCCTTCATTCATTATGAGTCTTGTTATTATTCATTATTATAATTTATTTATTTATTTTACATTTAGAACATTTACAATTCATATTACAATTAAAACCACAAAAAAGGCAAGGGATACACAAAGAATATTATTTGGAATGATCATAACTGACCTGACCATCTTGTCTTCTCCTGTTTGCACCACCTCATGTGAATTGGGTATCCACTTAACACACGAGACCTGTGTAGATGATGACAAGCATCATCATCATGTTGATCATTGAGTGATAGTGACAAATATCATGCTTATGATGATCATTAAGATGATGTTGATGATGATGGCATACATAAATTAAAATAATTGTAAATAATAATAATGCTTTATTAGATTTTCCATAAAAGGCTTTTCAGTCTAATTTACAATAATAAAAACTAATAATACAAAAGAAAAACATATGTAAAAAAAAATAACTACTATTGATAAAGGTTCGATAAAATATATTGTTTGTATAAATGTTTAAAACTACATATATTTGATTTCTTGATATTCTCGGGAATGCTGTTCCAAATTGCTGTAGGTCTATACAAAAAACTTTGTTGTCCTGTTGCTGTTTTATAGAGGAATGTTTATTTTGTTCTAATTAGACCAGGGTTTTGTTTTATTTTTGTAAATTTCTTGATAAGGCCTTAAAAATGGTTTGCATGTGGCTAAAAAAATTATAGATATATTTAAGTTTCTTCCAAAGCAAATTTTAACAAAATTATGGACGACAGGTCCATCCCCGGGGCATACAAATTGAATGATATTTACACATGACAAGAATTTCAATTTAACTGTTTATGCACACACCACCTAAATACCATAGCGTGCATGTACAAGCGACCATAAAATATATTATCAATCAATTAACAATCATTGAAAGGATTGATTGCATTTAAGTATTTACCAGGTTTCTTGTTACTTCATTATGGTTGATACACTGACCAGTACCAACATCCCACAAGCGAACACTATTGTCTCTTGACCCAGAGAACAACACAGTCTGGTCTACAAAATAGAAAAATAGAAAAGTGTCTCAAGTCCCACTCTGATCACTAGAGGCTAGAGTCTGATTGGCCAAGAAATAATAATAACAATATTCCTGAAATATTTCCATCTGACCATTATCACATGCCCAACTAAATACAATGCCTACACATACCATGGTTTAGATCTATTCCAGTCACTACTAGTTTATGTCCCTGGTATGTATCTAACGCATCACAATGACCGCCACCAATCTTCCATAATTTAATAGTCTTATCCCTTGAGGAACTATATATGATCTCTTCTTTAGATGGAATAACCTAAAAAATCAACCTTAAGTGAATCATCAATGTGGGATCCCTGTGTATGCAAATGCTCCCAGCTCCCTTTTGTCTACACAGGGATCCCACACTGATTAATCTCTACACCAATCATGCAATTATACAATTAATGAATAGCCAAACAAGAAAATATATAAAATAAAGAAATAAGTAAACACTAAGTAGACATATTAGAATGACTAGATATAGATTAAGCACATGCTTATTGCTTTACATTTCAGCATAAATAAATAATTATTAAGAATGGAAATAAATAATAAATGAAAAAATATTGACAAATAAATAACAAATAAAAGCAAGCACTCATGAAAGCTAATGAAGGTTTTATTTAAAATGTCTAAATTATAATTTTCTAAACAAAACGTTTTTACAAAATCTTGAATAATAAAAGTAAAGTACTTATATTTAACGTCGGTAGTTCCTTCAGCTTGAAGCTGGTATCCCAGGAAGCCGACGGTGCGCACTTTACCCCCTCTTTCCATCAATGCTCCTTTTCACGGGTATTTAAAGCTACTACAAGCTACACAGAATAGAAAGAAGTCGAAACAAGGATGTGAATCCACAGTGAATCGAACTCGTGGCCTCTCGCACAGACGGCCGCGCACTAACCAACTGTGCCATCCTTGCTCCTCCAAATAATGTTATTTTACCTTGGTGATTTCTTTGTCATGTCCAATAAATCTCTGTGTGACCGCACCAGACCGTAGATTGAACACAGCAACTGTCTAAAGGAAGAAAATACATAACATAAACAGAACACAGCATACAGACACTCGATACTCTCCTACTCATTATGCACCTATCAGCAGCTTCCCCCTGGGGTTGACCCCCGGGCTGACCAGGGAGATAGAGGGGGAATATAGGTATATTTTTTTCCCCTGGGGTAGGGAAAATTAGTGACATTGATTTTGTTGTGAAATTTCTGGGGTGGGAGATTGTGATTTTTGTTATTACAATAAAGGGACATTGTGCATTACTGAATGCCTTGATCAGGGGACATTGGAAAGGACATTTTCCCTTCCCCAGGGGTAAATTATCAATCATTGTTTATGAATTTTTACAATCTCCCTGGTCAGCACGGGGGTCAACCCCAAGGGGAAGCCGCTGATAGGTGCATTAGTGGTCTTTGTCTTTTTTCCAAACCTGCGTACAGGCCAGGGTAAGGAGTTGTTTGTTGAACAAATCTATGTATAATCTGTTTACAATGAGCCCCACCCCTCCCTACAAGGCCGAAACAACAGCAGGGTGATGTTTGCATGGCAACACAAACCCAGACACACTAATTGACAATAAACTTCACTTAAAAACTTAGAATTAAAATATTCGAATCTTCAGTTTTTAAGTTTAATTCTGCTGTAAAAGACCGATTTATTTTTCAAAGCCCGTGTGAAATTTTAAGACTAGATTTGATTTTAGTGCCTTTTTGACTTTTCACAGTGTAAATAAACAGTATGCAGTTAATACATCAGCAATATGAATTCCACAATCTACTTACTCGATCAGCGCTGCCGGAAAGACAGAATCCTTCAGAAAACACTGAAACACAAGTTACGGCATCGCGGTGAACCGGTTCGAATTCAGTAACTTGATGACTGGCTATCACATCAATAAGACCTTCATCGCCATAATAGTTCTTATTTCTACGTGCTTTAGACTTCCCTAGACCCATCCATAAACTATCGAAGCAGCGAAAGCAACCAGAATGCATTTAAATTAATTTAATTCGGCTTGATGCGACAAACCTATTACCATTACATTGGGCGGCCATTTTGATTGAGCACGCGAACAGGTTGACCAGCGGTTCTAATATGACTTGCTTCTGATTGGCTAAAATGAAAAAGCGCGCGTATTTGACGTCATAATAATCGTTTCCTGGGTTACAATGAATAGAAATGAGAGAAATGTTTTTGTCGAGTTGCAAGTGGGTGGCGAGCAGAGACGAGGACAAGTTTCAGCGCATACAAGCTCACAAAGAGTTCATAGAAAGTTGCTGTTTCTCCAACGATGGTGGCCTTTTAGCAACAACCTCTGGTGATGAAACCGTCAAAGTTTGGAGACTGAAGCCAGATTTGATGCTTTTGTTGACTTTTACAGGTCATGAAGGCGTTGTTTGGGATTGTGATTTTAACTCAAGTTCTTCGTTACTTTGCTCTTGCTCAAGTGACAAAACAGTTCGTATTTGGCAGATAGATACAGAACAGGAATTGACTAGAAGACTAGATGAAGCAACGATATGGGTTTGCCGATTTTGCCCTAGTTATGAAACTGCTGTCGCAACTTGTTCTTCAAGTAAAGACTTTAACATCCTCATCTGGGATTACCTACAAGACACCATTTTAAAAATCATTGATGGACATAACAATGTAGTAGAAGACCTAACATTTTCTCCTTTCGATGGAGCAACAATTGCATGTTGTTCAAGGGACAAAAATGTTTACTTATGGAGAAACTGTGTTTCTGGTCAAGATGATTTACTTCCAGTCATTCTAGAGGGACACAAAAGTCGAGTCAACTCATGTTTGTTTTCGCCGTTTAGTGACAGTCTACTAGCGTCCTGTTCGTCGGATACTACTATTATAATATGGGATACCATACAAGAAGTAAAGCTACATGTAATGTTTGGTCATTATAATGCCATATGGAAGTGTGCCTTTGGACTTTACCGTGGTCATCTTTTGTTGGCTACTTGTTCTAGCGATAGATCCCTTAGGTAAGATAACTCTATAGAATTATGTTTTCATATGATTGTTTGTTTAGATAATGTGTATAGACTTCAAGCTTTGTTTATGCTTTGGTTAATTTATGCGTTACCCCGCGAACATAGGAATATTTTTTCCTCGTTTCTTACAGACTTTTGTCTGTGAAATGAGTTTATATCTTTCAGCCTATTTGTCGGGCCCGATTGCACGAATCCTGGATAAAAGTTATACGCTGCATCATTTTTTTAGGATTTATCGTGTGTATAGTGTATAGTCTATTCAGGTTTTGTTCAACCGGTCCTTGGCTGTTTTTCTATCTTAGATTTATCGTATGTAAACATGCACGTAATGGAATCCATGTCAAAGTCTTTTTTTTTTCAATGTGGCCAATGTCTATCGATCAGTCTGTCGAGGTGTTTGCCTTTGCATCATTTCCGAATGATATAGATCGCGAACTGAAATTGTGCGTGAGTTTGCAAACAACCATTTGTTTGAATATTACAAATATTTCTTTTTACAGAATTTGGGACCCAAAGTCTGGCTGCGAGCTGAAGAAATTCGTGAATTTTGACTCGTTAAAAGATCCCCGTGAACAGCTTTTCTGTTGTGCGTTCTCTAGCAACACAGCAGCAAACAATACCTTACTAGCTGTGACGTCATTAGAAGGTGGACTATACATAGCCAACCTTGATGACGTCATTAGTGAAGAAATTGGAATGTTGTCGAATGATCAAAATGATGACATCTTGTGAGACGTCGAAGTTGTGATTACGTCATTTAGGACAAAAATCGCGTCATGGAAACACCTCATTCAAGCAGGATTTGAAAAGACTGTAATATACAGTTGTATTAAGCTATTTGTGTCTGATGACGCGACTTGCTGAGGACGTTGCCGTCAAAAATTGACGTGATACATACATGATGATACTATACTCAGCACAGGAGAAGAAACTAGAAGAGTATATCTGTGTTTGGTATCCTTTTGTGGACTGCATTTTGAAAGTACTAATATTCAGTATTCATTATAGAATAAAATGCACGACATGTATATTTCCACTTGCATTATGTCCATTGCCTTTTTGCATCATCTATATTACCACTTGCGTCATTTTGACTGATGAATGACATCATTTATTATCCACACTGCATATATGACACATGACATTATCATATATCATCATGATTGTCATCACCATTTTGATATTATCAGGTGTTAGAAACTGATATGAGCGATTACATAATTAGGTCTGCATCTTCAACAGGTTTACTCATACATTTTATAGCTGTCAGATTCCAAATCCTAAATATGTCAATGTATCATAATTATATTGAATCTCATTGATCGAGCAGGGATCATTCTTTTGTATATCAATTAGGGACCGTTCATTATTTATGGCAGGGGGGGGGGGGGGGGGACTGGGTGATTAAATGGGGGGTCTTGAATTTTTTCCAAGTCTGAAAAGGGGGGTATTGAAATAATTTTTTGGCTATCAGGGGGGGTTCTAGAAATTTCATAAGACAGATAAGGTAAATATGAGGGGGGTCCTGAAATTTATTTTGTTCTTGCCAGGGCCGTCTTTAAAAAAATGGGTTCCTTGGTAATTAATCAACCAGCCCCCACCCCCCCCCCCCCCCCTGCCATAAATAATGAACGGTCCCTTAGTAAAAATTTTGCACATCAAACATGTAGAAAAAAGCACGGTTGTATAGCAATGAAATAGCAAAGAAAGCTTCAGAAGACTAGTCTTGATGGCAGTGCTGGACGTTTTGTGACTGACGACAAAAAAGAGAGCCCAAATTATAGCAAAATCTTGGGTATCCGTCAGAAGCCCAATCCAGAGTTAACGAACATCGATAAAAGGTATAGTATAATTTGGTCTATCAGTCATTTAATATGCATTGTACGTACCTTAATCCCGTGCACATTGTCACTCTGAATTGTCCAGTTCTTCTTGAGAAACCTTTGCCTATTTTCAGTGATACGCACATGCCCATGTAGTCTCAAATTCTCTTGGACACAGCCTAAGCCCCAAAGGCGATCATTTAATTTGTTTAGTATCCTATTTCACAACACTCGCAACAACACTCATTGTTTAATAAGGTATGGGAACGTTGATCGAGCGCCATTGGAGTGGTGTGAACCATAGCTAGTAATACCACGAATTCTAGTGAATTGGGTTGGGTGGGAGGGTCGTTACACTTCGTTTGTGGCTTGACTCTTACTTTGGAACGATAAAATGCTGTAGCAGTATTCTATTTATATGTAAATTATCATCCCTTGGGACATTGCCTTGACCGCAGTCTGCCGGAATTTGTATCTAATGGATTTTGTGTTATTTTCAATTTCGCGCTTTATTGCAAGTATTGCGAATAGTAACGGCCCGTGGAAATGTGAAACTATTAAAAAACGACAATGAAAATTCTAAATATCTTGTGCACAATTGGGGCTAAGGCTGTGTACAAGAGATTTGAAAATGAACTCAAAAATAAGAGGGATAATCAAAGAAGACATTTCATATACCCGACTTCTCTTTACATACTGATGATTCTTTAACCAGGAACTTTAATATCTATATTATATCATGGTTGTTCGAAATACACACATTATCTAACTAGCATGAAAAATCTACATTTCTATTTTTTTCAGAACTGAACTAATCTATGCATATTTTGGTGTAAAGTCGTTCGCTTACGGACTTTCTCATATGCGCACGATCAACTCAGTGAGTATGTTATCTGGTCACGTGACCTCTTGCTCTGACTGGATAAGAATATTCTTTATTCGTTTTAGAAAGCGATTGGAAGACAAAATGCGAAACACCCTAATAATTTTGATCGCTTTTCTTGATAATGTCATTCTACCAAGTGTTTGAATTTGATTTATATGTCGAAGTGTTAAAAGAGAAGCCCGAGCTCACGCAGGTAATTTTTAAAGGATACATTACGCAGTCACATGTAACGAAATTTTAACTGAAAATATATAATATTTCAAAAACTAATTTTAAAAGTGTAAGGCTGGTATGGGTATTTTGCACTTCAGATTAAATGTACATTTTTCAAAAATGTCTTAACTGATGCCATCAATTATTTGGTTTGCGATTCTAAAGATTCTAAGCATATAAAAGGTTCTGTTAGTTTGAACTATGTTTGATTGATTATAGTTCGTCTGGATTCTTTTTTTGGAGTTTTTAAGTTCTTTGTAATGATTGCTTCTTTTGATTTTTTTTTTTCTCGTATGTTCTTTGGCCTTCTTTTGTCGTTATTCTTCCATTTTTTTGTTGATTCTTGCCGTTCCTATTGTTGTTATGCAGAGTTTCTTGTTCGCCTGCTTCCCGCAGTTATTCTCCTCGAGTCAATGCTCAAAACTTCTACTCTACCTACTATCATCTCATAGCCTTCTCTCAAACTCTGTAAGTCCTTTGCCATTTCGGAAAGTTGTAACTTCAATTCTTTCATTCGTGGCGTTGTCAAATTAGAATTAGCTTCTTTAATGTCTTGTTCCATGAAGCAAACAATGGTAAAGTTTCTTGGCAATCAAGTTCGACTAGCTGTTAGTTATGCTTTTTGGCTTCAATTGCAATAATACCTAATTACAAATTTGCCGCATTCCAAGACGATGCAGTTTTCAACTTTAAAACCCCACGCGTCTTGCACAGATGTATAGACTATCGTCGGCTGAAAGTTTTTGTGTTGTAATCGATTGCTTACTAGTCTTGGGCACTAGCAAACGCTCTTTGCTCAGTAAAACAGCGGTGTTACAGTAAATATAAGAGTTACAAAGTTTGTGGTGTTAACATTAACAGGTATGTCATCGAACTTTTATTGATATGCTAAAAACCACAACGCTCAGCCAATTAGCGTCTATGCATTCCCTTTACTTTGCTTTTGTAATTGGAAATTATTCGAGAAATATCGTATGGTGTTATCTTTTGGATTTTATAAGGCATATAAAAGCATTATTGGATGCACTAAAAATGTATTGAAAATTAATTTAATTTCATTGGATCTCAGTTCGGAACGAGTTAGACATAATAGCGCATCTATAGAACCATATCTATGAGAATCTGTTTTGGCTTTATTTTTATTGCATTTCTTTACTAGTATTGATTTGAGTTAAAGTTTTAACTTTTTATGGCATTGCACATCATTATGATAAAAGTTGAATTTCAATTTCCAAGGTACATAGTAATTGATTTGTTGATGTGTATAAAATAGAATGAATGAATGAGTGAATGAATAAGGAAATAAAAGTAAAATTGATACAATATAAAAAAAGCCTGAATCGTTTTGTATATATGTAAGAACGACTGAATGAATGAATGAATAAAAATACTGAAATTGATACTAAATAAACAAAATCAGTATTTGGAACTTTCCGTATTTATGTTAGAACGTGACCTAGAATATGAATGAATGATTGAATGAATGACTGGATAACTTACAATTATACTTGTTTCTATAATTTATACCATCATTTTTGTTCGGCATGTTATATTCGTAATTGTTTGTTTCTCTGTTATTCTTTATGCATATTTCAAATCTCAACCTTGTGCAAAAATTTTTATTCTTCTCGTGTTTTAATTACTCAAATTGACATCACTTTTATTAGTAAAACGGTCAAGATATTTTTTGTACTAAATATCAACGATTTAACTGAAAGATTCTTTGATCGAAGAAATTTATAGATATTATATTTTTCGTGCGGTTCTTGACTTTATTCTATACAACAAAATAATCTATTGTTCCTAAGAAATGTTTATATCTTATATTGTATATCTTTGTTGAAGTTATAGCGAGTTTCTTGTAATTCCCTTTTAGAGCAGTTTGAATTTGACAGTATTTTTGTACATTTCAAAGTAATATGTAGATTTATTAAAATTTTAACCGCTTCGGGTTTTTTTATTTGTAGTTTTTTTGTTTGCGCGCTAGTTAAGAAGCTTTCATTTTCCCGCCAAAAAGTGTGGCATTGTAAACAAACAAATAAACCAATCTGCAAACAAACACATGCACAAACAAACAGCCGCACGGTTTTGAATGATTTAAATGCATTGTTTAGATTTCATTGTAGTAAATTCCGTGGTGAACACTATCGCGCGCCCGAGGTTACAAAACCACAAAGTCTAAACGAAGCAACCAAATTAACACTATTAACTCCAAGCAAAATCTTGGAAATTATCTTTGAAATTACCTTTGAAAAATCTCATAGCAATAAATGCTATTCTTTTCAAGTAACTATCATTATAATCTTAACTAGAATAGAAATCAATCCAAAACTGTCGACAGGTTTGGTATAGTGTTGTTTTGATTTTCTGACCAATGCGATCGGACTTACAACAGGTAAAGCGATTTTTGCAAGTGATAAACTTAAATATTTCATTTCTTTATTTTATACAGATTGGTAGACGCTACGAATTCGTCAATCACAAATATTTCAATTTGATTCAACAGCTTTTTACTTTACACAATGGTGTAAATCTTCAAAGTTCTTCACATGGTAAGTCGGCAGTCAATTTTAGCATTGATTTTTTGTACACAACTATACAGATTTGCTTTCTGATAAGTATGATTTCACCTAACTTAAAGTACTTAATATTTATGGAAATTATATGTCTCTTCTTAACATAAAAATCCCTTTTAAATCGATCAGAAACAATCATATGGATAGAAAACCCCTTCAACAAAAATACAATGAATTTTGTGACCATTTATTGCGCGTCTTTATCAAGAAAATTTGAAGTTTGTTTTATGTTCGTAAATTGTAAACAAGCTTTAACTTAGATTATGGGGATTTATGAATTTTGGTACTATTTTTCATAATTAAAATCAATAGTAAAATAAAATATCTTTTATTCTTAGTTTTTGTTTGATACCGTTTTGATGCCGAAGGCTGAGTGAAACGAGTAACAGATGAACCTCGTTAATTTGGTATATACGGTTTTGTAAAACAAAGATTGCAATTGAGAGGACTGTCGTGATTTATTTGAGCTAAAAAAATGCAAGCTTCTGGAAAATACAGTTACAACTGCCATAAAATAATACCAATGAGGAGTTCACTATATTACAACTTTAGTCGTCAAATTTCAGCGTTAATTTCATATTCCAATCGAGTTGTTCGTAACATTTCTTTATTATCTTTGTTTTGTTCGAATGGTTCATATAACAAAACTCACAATACCTTTAAAAAAATCTAGATAGCTTTGATAGCCATAAATCGATAATATTGTTGTTTCAAGCTTTGAATCTTGTTGCTTTAATTACTAACCGGAAAATGGTTTTATGAGCATATCTTACAGTAACGTCAATATTTTGCCTGATAAAAAATCCGGTTTCGTTTGTAGAATCATTGAGGATAATTAAAATCAGGACAAATTTTGTACCTTCATGGCACACGTATTAACATGGCAACAAATCAATTATTTGTGCCACACTAGCCTCGATTGCATGAATATCTTTTCGGTTGGAGTGAGAACGAGTGCAAGTCATGTGCTGTATTTTAACAATTGAAAAATAAAAAATAAATTAAAATAAAATCTAGGTTTGTATAAATTTGTTTTCATTAATATTAACGTTCAGAACTATTTTATTTATTCAGTTGTAAGAGTTGTAAAAGTTGATACACCGCGTCACCGTCCGACAAAGGACTAACGTCCGAAACGTCAGTTTCCACAATAGCCTTTACGGTGTATCAACGTGCAAACTCTTCCAAGTGTTTCATTAGAAACAACGACGCAGTCAATACTACTTTTCAACTAGTTATAATTTATTCTATTTGTATTTTTTACATGAAGTGGAAAGGTACGTTCTCATTATGTACCAAATATTCACTTGAAACTATAACTATTTGTAGCTGCATCTTCATTGTAGCTTAGACTATTATGTTTTTTATGTACCAAATATTCACTTGAAACTATAACTATTTGTAGCAGTATCTTCATTGTAGCTTAGACTATTATGTTTTGAGAGAATTTTTCCTTTACAGATTTCTTGTTTCTATTGCAGGTAACAGTTTTTTTGCGATGGAAGCGAAAGTGTTGGTATTCGCTACGCTAATGTGCGTTTGTTATCTGAGCACAAACTCACTTGCTCAAGGTATGTCGGCAAATGATGGTACTTGAACGTTAGCCTGAGTATCATGCTCTCCTTTAGACCCACTTCCCTCCCCCAGAAGGCCTTGTAGGATACTCGGGCTACTTGAACGTTAGCCCGAGTATCATGCTCTCCTTTAGATTCACTTCCCTCCCCCAGAAGGCCTTGTAGGATACTCGGGCTACTTGAATGTTTGTGCATGGCTGGTGATATTAAATCTGAAACATGTTTGGAGAGGTCGATTTTTACAGTGCGATTTTTCGTGCGCGCGATTCCAGTGACTGTTTGCATTGCAGAATCACCAGTTCCACGGTACGATGTGTTCTTCGACCTGACGTCCGCTGCAAATCGAAAGCGACAAATAACAATGTGCAATTTGGCCTTAAAGCTAAACAGTTTTCTATATGTTATCTTAATTTCAGACGTCTGTATAGTTAGATAAAAAATGTGCATGGTCACCGGAAAAAAGCAACACAAGGCAACACAGCATTTCATAACATCGCCAACTTAGCACGCTACAATCTTTGGTTGCATGTTTCGAATTATTCGATGTTCCCGTTAAAATGTCATGCTCAAATAAATCGAATATTCCGGAACATGGAGCCAAAGCAATATATTGTCAAAACACGTTTCAACTCCCTCATGAGTTTCTAAAGGTGCATGGTGTTACACATGCCAACTTGCAACGCTGATTTTTTTTTACGATATCGTTTAACATAGCGCCAAGGACAATTTTTTAGTGTGTACCGACGTTAACACGTATTTGGTTATCGTTTCAGAAATGCAGCGAGTGTGTGTACCAGGGATGGCTGTATACAATGTTACACTATCTACAGGACTGGGCGCTGGTACTTATCATCGATTGGGCCAAGTATCTAACATACAGGAATGCATTGATAAGATCTGTGAGAAAGGAGATGGTGACATAGCTTATTTACTAAACACTGCCTGTTATTCCATCAAATGTTATGACGTTGACTCTTGCGAAACATCTGCTATGCCTTTTGCTCAAGATTTAAAGTCGATTCTTGTTTACATGAAGTGGAAAGGTACGTTCTCATTATGTACTAAATATTCACTTGAAACTATAACTTTTTGTGGCTCTTAAAGGAGCAGTGTCAACCAGGATGTTTTGCGACCCTCTGGTCTATCATAGGCTGTGAGGTCACTGAAAAAAGAAATACTTTTACTGAAGATACTGACAACGTAAATTCAGTTTCATACTTTTTTCTATCGTAATGTAATCTATGGTGTGAAATCAATTGATTGATAGATTGATTGCAACACCAATCAAAATATAATATCTTTTATTGGTATATTCTGAATGTGCAATATATTTTGTTGCAGAAGTGCCATTAACAACGACTCAACGTCCAGCTACCGATACATCAATGATGGTACCGACAACTCAACCAGGTAAGTCCAACCATGATATATATGGTATATATATATCAGTGCAGTATAGCTATTGCTAAAACAAGGTCTGTCGTTTTGATGCAGAAATGTTGTTTTTTATGTGTCTTTAACAACATTGCATGTTACGGAGGAAGTTCCTGAAAGGAACTGAACACAAAAACTTGGTTTGAAACAAGGAATGTCGAATCTTAGTGTAGCTTACTTCTATTAATAATGCCTGGCGCAAAATGAAACACTTCTTCCTTTTGTATACATAGGTAAACGTGGTTCAAAACAAGGAATGTCGAATCTTAACATAGCTTACTTCTGTAGTAATAATGCCTGGCGCAAAATGAAACACTTCTTCCTTTTGTATACATAGGTAAACGTGGTTCAAAACAAGGAATGTCGAATCTTAACATAGCTTACTTCTGTAGTAATAATGCCTGGCGCAAAATGAAACACTTCTTCCTTTTGTATACATAGGTAAACGTGGTTCAAAACAAGGAATGTCGAATCTTAACATAGCTTACTTCTGTAGTAATAATGCCCAGGGCAAAATGAAACACTTCTTCCTTTTGTACACATAGATAAACGTGGTTCGAAACAAGGAATGTCGAATCTTAGTGTAACTTACTTCTGTAGTAATAATGCCCAGGGTAAAATGAAACACTTCTTCCTTTTGTACACATAGATAAACGTGGTTCAAAGCAAGGAATGGCGAATCTTAGTGTAGCTTACTTTGTAGTAATAATGCCTGGCGCAAAATGAAACACTTCTTCCTTCTGTACACAGGTCCCCCTGTTGGGTCCGATGGTAAAGTAGCGCTTTCAACAGAACAGCGTCTGCTGCAGGATATCATTTATACCAAATTGTACAACAGAGAGGTCAGACCGGTAAAGAACTATGATGATCAGCTACAAGTCTTCTTTCAACTTAAACTAGTACAGATCGTCGATGTGGTAAGTTACCATTAAAGTGGATTTAGTGGTGCTGGTTACGAGTCACCCTTACTTTGGTTCCCTGCTAGTAGTCACTCCAGTTTCATCCAGTTTGTGATTGCTTTTTGGCAGTAAAATCTACTTTTTAAATCAAGTTTGATATCAACAATATACACTCATAATTTCAGTCATCCACCCCTTCATTTAAAGAATTATTGATCCACCTCTGCATTTATTTATTCATCACATTTCTACAGACCATTATGTCATTAATTTTACCACAGGCAGCCCAACTTTATTATCTATGAGTTTTTGATAAAAACATTCAACTATCGCATGTAAGCAATGGAATTTTTTGTTCATTGTGACTTTATTAGAAACAATAAAGGTTATTTAAAGTTTACAAGCAGCAGTTGAATGGTTTTTATAAATTCACCGATAATTAGCTTGGGCTGCCTGTAATTTTCCATTCATCCATTTATCAAATTCTAAAATGAAAGTTTAGTTCCCGTATCTTTCATTCATTACTGAATAGAACGTTTGATATAATTTTAGTCAGAGAAAGAAGAGTCTCTTCGTGTCAATGTATGGACAACACAGGTAAGAGTGCAATCACGCTACAACTACTTCAACGTCCATAGTTTGCCTCCTCATATATGACACTGTAGAGTCGTTTTCTCAGAAATCAGTACGGTTACGATACGATACGGTATAGTTACGATAAAGCCGTTTTCGTATGAGGGGGAACTTAACAGCACCGTATCGTATAGTAGTTCCTAAGAAAACATTTTAGTCGTATATGTCGTATCGTAACCGATCGTGAAAACGACTCTATCGCTGCGATACGGCAGTCCAATTGATTGTTAATATTAGGTTTAAAGAATGAGAGAGAACTGCATGAGATTTACAGATACGAGGCCGTTAAGACGAGTATCTGTAAATGCATGGGATACAACACGAAATCGAAATAGTTTTCCATCAAAAACTGAATCCGTAACTTTTAAATTTTATCAGGAGAAAATATAAAATAATTATGTAAAATACAATTAGCTTGTATCAGAACTCGTCACGGCTATTGACTGGCTTTGAAAAAATCACTCATTAATTAGCCACAAGCACTATGACGTCACATGTAAATATATCTATTGTTTTAATGCTAAGAACCATGGGCAAAAGAGGGGATTTAACATCTTAAACTTCATTGAATAATGGGGTAAAAGTTCATTTATAATATTGAAACAAATTATAAGTAAAGGTACAATGCCAAATGTATTAAATAAAAAATATTTCGCCAGAACTAGATGCATTTTTATTCATGTAAACAAGCCATGACGTCATAGTGCTTGAGGGTAATTATCGAGTTATAGAATTATAAAGAACGGTTACGATACGGAACTGCTTATGCACTGATTACTTGGTGTGTCTGCACTGTATCAACCCGTCTGTCTGTCTATCTGTCCTAAGTTAACGCTACACTACTATTTCCATAGGAATGGAAAGATCCATTTTTAGTATGGGATCCCGAAAAGTATGATGGTATTGATACAATTAATGTTGAACCTGGAAATATATGGCTACCTATTGTCATTCTATACAACAAGTAAGTCAATTTAGTTATTTGAGAACTGAATGCCTGAATAGAATTAGTATTAAATAGCACTATTTATTGGTATTTATGCTGCACACTTTTAGTGCGTGCACTCTAGTGACAACTGTTGCACACTTGTTTGCACACGTGTTTGCACTCAACCACTAAATAGTGCTATGTTATGCTAATTTTACTGTTTTCTTTTGTTTAATTAGTGCTATTTTACTACTATAAATAGTGACAACTGTTGCACACATTTAGTGTTTGTACTCTACCTCTTCTCCAAATAAGCATCTACATGTATATAAAAATATCTTGGAAGATGAAAAGATATTTACATTGGAGAAAGCAAACATATAGAAAAAAAATTAGTTGCCCTGTTATTGGTACTTAGCTATTTATTACAGTGCTATGCATCAATTTTCTGATACTGAGTCTTTTTTTCTGTTTGAATAGTGCTGCCAGTGGTTTTTCAGGAGGTATGGAGAAATACAAAACTAAAGTGGTGATTGATAAAACGGGCACCGTCAAGTGGTATTCAGCGACGCAGTTCTTAGCATCATGCACACTAAACATTAGATACTTTCCCTTTGACGAACAGTACTGTTATATGACTTTTGGGTAAGTACACGTGTCAAACATTACATTCGATAATTCATGCTTTACAAACAATAAGTACTGTTATATGACTTTTGGGTAAGTACACGTGTCAATCTCCAAACATTACATTGGATACTTCATGCTTTACAAACAACACTATACTGTACATGACTTTTGGGTGAGTTAACCTGTCAATCTTGCTCCAAATTAAACATTCAATATTTTTTTTGCTTTACGAACAATTTGTTGAATCTATTTGTCAGTCTGTCTGTCCGCCCACCTGGGTGAGTTAACCTGTCAATCTTGCTCCAAATTAAACATTCGATATTTTTTTTGCTTTACGAACAATTTGTTGAATCTATTTGTCAGTCTGTCTGCCCGCCCGCCTGGCTCTTTCTCTACCCTACACAGGAAAAAAATTGTGATTCCCACAATGGGTTTTATTTTGGATTATCGTTGGGATACCAAACCCATTGCTGGACCAACAATGGATTCAAATTTACCCATATTACCCAATTAAATGAGAACATTTCCTATGGTACTCCCATCTTTGGAAAATTGTGAATTTACTTTTTTTCCTGTGTTATTTGTGATTTCAGGTCATGGACTTACAGTACCAAACACTTGGATATGAAAACCACTCAATCCGAAGCTGATCTATCATCGTACATGCTTAATGGTGAATGGGACTTAATCAATGTACCAGTCAAAGAAAACAAAGTAACGTACGCTTGCTGTGATGATACGTACTCGGATATTACTTACACTATACACATCAAGAGAAAAGTGGCTTACTACGTATTCAACTTGATCATTCCTTCTATGATGATCGTGGTGTTTGCCTTGGTTGGTTTTTGTCTACCGCCCGAGTCAGGGGAGAGAATAGCGCTGAATATCACTGTCATGTTGTCGATGACAGTGTTCCTGAACATCGCATCCAACACGTTGCCAGCAACTTCAGATAATATCCCTCTACTGGGGTATTTCTATTTCTTGATTATGATTGAGCTATGTTCGGCTATCGTAGTCACGACTATTGTTCTGCGGTTTTACTACTTTGGACATGTGCGCATGCCCGAGAAACTGCGTGTTATAATCAACGAATGGATTGCTTCGATGCTGTTTTTTTTTATCACAACGAAACCCAAAGATAAAGGCATATACCAATGCCTTGCTGCAGAACAGCCAGTGGATCGAACATGTCGCTGGCTCATGGCCCAGAACCCAGTGACGTCACATTCTTACGTGGTTACAGAAGATCAGAATCACGTGAATCATGTGGAAAGAGCGAACCACGTGGAGAGAGTATCGTTATTGGAATATACGCCCACTGCCAAGAGGAATGTACAAATAGCTAAGGTATACTAGTGAACATCGATTGAGTATGTGGCGTCAAACCAGGCCTATCTGGAGAACAAAACAAATGATTTTTTTTCTCTTGGGAGCTGAAATCCATTGTTTTGTCCTCCACGTTGAGCTGCACCCCTACGAACTGCAAGGAACATTGAGAACAATGCCCTTAGTAAAAAAACAATAAACAAACAAACAAAAAACAGAGGGAGTGCGAAATACCAGTAACACCAATTTTTCATTTCTAGGGTTGTGGATTAGAATGACAAGAACTATGTAGCATTATAAATCATGAAATATAATGATTTTCGCTATCATTTAAAAAACCCTAAAATTTTGTTCCTCGTTGACATTCTTCTGTTTTTCTTCTCGAGAACACTCGAGAAGCTGGAAACCACTACGCGTCGCATGATTTTCTACACCCCTCTCGTGTTCTCTCAACATCCCGCGTGTTTTGATCAGAGTATCAAACACGGAAAACTGTTTATGATTTGTTAAATATTGCACGTTCATTTTTGATATATTTGAGATTGATTAATCTTCTTAATACTTTCAGCCTCCGCCATCAAGGCAGTCATCTTTAACAAAAGCACGCAGTGAGCCTGCAATCAACTCTCTAGGTGTAGCCACGGATGGTCGTACCAAAGTCCGTCACAGACACAAATCAGTCTCGGCACGACCAAAACACAATATCAACAACATAATACAGAAGAAGATCGTCGAAGGTTTAGACGTGCTTACAGGCCGAGTGGCAGAGGAAGGCGAAAAGGACGAGTGTATACTGGAGTGGCAGTTCGCCGCTACAGTTCTTGATAGACTTTGTTTTGTGGTGTTCTTTATCACCATGTGTATTCCTTTATTGTATTTCTTCTTTTCGTCGCCGGAGAAACAACCTCCATTAGCCACTGGTGGACGGTAGAATTCTTTTGTAAACTGTTTTTTTAATCAGATATGTTTCGTCTGATCGCTAGAAGGCCAAGATTACGATAGGATGTCTTATTCTACTGCTGATAGAAAAGATATGGTTGTTTGTTTTTAAGACTATAGTAACTGAATATCTTATTCTGCAAGTTTAATGTTACTATCACATTTTAGCGATTCTTCTCTTCCCAAGCTGCGAGGTACACAAGAACATTTTTGTGCTAAATCTGATTTCGACAGTTATATTGCAGCCTTGTATGATTTGAGTGCTGCTCCTTTAGCAAGCGAGAGGTTCGTTTCAATATCCCAAAGTAAATGGATTAACGAGTACAATTTAATTCAGAAAGATAAAAAAAGACAAAACACAAAAGTGTGCAGGCTGTTCAAATGCCAAAACACACACAGGAAAAAAATTGAATTCACAATTTTCCAATGGGAATAACATGGGAAATGGTCCCATTGCATTGGGAAATATAGGTAAAACTGAAACCAGTGTTGATCCACCAATGGGTTGGGTCACACTTTCCAAACGATAATCCAAAATAACCCCATTGTTGGAATCACAACTTTTTTCTTGTGACAAGACATTCCAAATAACTAAACGACGAACCATTCGTGTTTTCATTAAGGTCGAGTCGTTAAAGTTGATGTGTGCTATATTTTTGTTTCGGTACACTTGGCTTGCAGGATTAGGATCCATTTATTAGAATCAGGTTTGCTTGATATATTTGCTTTGGGATTCGCATTGTCAAGTCCCGGGCAGTTTTTACCGGTTTCTATCGCCAGTGCGACTTCTGTATTAGAGCTTAATCTACCATTTGTTCAAATGTGGAACGGTTCGTCATCAAAATTCCTGTTTTTGCATCTCGTACAACTGTTGGTATGGAAACAACAAGAGACTACCTCTTTTTATTTCTAACCCAAAAATCTTGGTGAAAAATTTGAATATAATTTATTTTTAACAAGCTTTGAGAATGTTGTAAATTTCACGTGATATGCAACGTTTTGACAAAGGTACTTTTATTCGCTATATTGAATTGTTTCAATTGGGTCACAATAAATAACTCGTTGTATTTAATAAAAGTCAGTTAAATCGTATATGACTCAATCTTTTTCCTTAGTTTTTTTCCAAAGGGAGAGCAGGCCTGTTTTCCCACAAAAAGGAAAACATCAGAACGAACCTTAGAAATAGAAAACTAATCACTAAATGACCGTACAATATTAGTCAATAAACGTTTTATTTCGTTGTTCGAGTTGCATTCAGTATTCATGAGCATATAAAAACTAAAAGCTAAAATTATATACAGTTATTTACAAAATTTACAAAACTTTAAAAATCTTTAAAAAAAATTAAAATATGAATTAAAAAAGTCTATACTAATTTTTCGCTCTTTTCGAGTGGCTGTAAATCCAAAGAGTCCATGGCGAAGCCCCCTTTTGTTTCTTCGTCCGACGGAAAGTAGTCCCCAGACTCTTTAGCTGCTTTCTTATGCATATATAAAAACACTATCACTATAGCAACTAGCAAAACAATCAAAACAAATGCAATCGACAAACCTAGTTCAAGACTCCTCGAGTCATTCCCTTGCTGACGAGTTTGCGCAGTTGGTTCAAATGTGATTGTTCTATTTTCACAATACACACCGCTGGACCCAGTACCGCAGATACAGCGGTAACCGCCTTTAAAATCCTGGCATGATGAGCCATTGGTGCATTTATGAGACCCTAGTGAACATTCATCTATGTTGTTGCTACACCGGTAACCATGGTAACCAGTTCCTTTACATACACAATCAAAGCCATTTCTTTTATTGACACAGATACCATTATGTAGGCAAGGATTACTGTCACATTCATCAATATCATCACTGCACAACCGCCCAGTAAAACCTGGCTGACATGCGCATGTAAACGAGCCTAGAGTATTCACACATGTAGCGCTGTTACGACAAGGTATAGCCAGACATTCATTTATATCGACACCACAGTATTTCCCTTCATAGCCAGTGCCTGTACAGTCGCAGCTGAAAGAGCCAAATGTGTTGTTACACTGTCCATGAACACAAGGCTTTCTAAAACATTCGTTAACATCCTCTTGGCATTGTCGACCTTGATAACCACTGGGACAAGAGCAAGAGAAGTTAGCGACAAGATCAGTACATGAGCCACCATGTTGACATGGATTAGGTGCACAATCGTCGATATTGATTTCACAATTAGACCCAGTGTATCCCATGATGCACCTGCAATTATATCCATTAACCATGTCTGTGCACGTTGCACCATTTTTACAAGGATTGGGTGAGCAATCATCAATATTGACATTACATGTATACCCAGTATATCCCACAAGGCACTTGCACTCGTAACCATTAACTTTGTCTGTACATGTTGCACCGTTTTTACAAGGATTGGGCGAACAATCATCAATATTGACATCACATGTAGACCCGGTGTATCCCACAAGGCACTTGCACTCGTAACTGTTCACCTTGTCTGCACAAGTTGCACCGTTTTTACAAGGATTGGGTGAACAATCATCAATATTTACATCACAATTAGACCCAGTATATCCCACAATGCACTTGCACTCGTAACCATTAACTTTGTCTGCACATGTTGCACCGTTTTTACAAGGATTGGGCGAGCAATCATCAATATTGACATCACATGTAGACCCGGTGTATCCCACAAGGCACTTGCACTCGTAACTGTTCACCTTGTCTGCACATGTTGCACCGTTTTTACAAGGATTGGGCGAGCAATCATCAATATTGACATCACATGTAGACCCGGTGTATCCCACAAGGCACTTGCACTCGTAACTGTTCACCTTGTCTGCACATGTTGCACCGTTTTTACAAGGATTGGGCGAGCAATCATCAATATTGACATCACAGTTAGACCCAGTATATCCCACAAGGCACTTGCACTCGTAACCATTAACTTTGTCTGTACATGTTGCACCGTTTTTACAAGGATTGGGTGAGCAGTCGTCAATATTCACATCACATGTAGACCCGGTGTATCCCACAAGGCACTTGCACTCGTAATTGTTCACCTTGTCTGTACATGTTGCACCGTTTTTACAAGGATTGGGTGAGCAGTCGTCAATATTGACATCACAATTAGACCCAGTGTATCCCACAATGCACTTACACTCGTAACCATTAACTTTATCTGTGCATGTTGCACCATTCTTGCACGGATTGGGTGAGCAATCATCTATGTTGACATCACATGTAGACCCAATGTATCCCACAAGGCACTTGCACTCATAACCATTAACTTTATCTGTGCATGTTGCACCATTCTTGCACGGATTGGGTGAACAATCATCTATGTTGACATCACATGTAGACCCAGTATATCCCGCAGTGCATTTGCACTCGTAACCATTAACTTTGTCTGTACATGTTGCCCCGTTGTTGCATGGATTAGGTGAGCAATCATCAATATTCACATCACATGTAGACCCAGTATATCCCACACGGCACTTGCATTCGTAACTGTTTACCTTGTCTGTACACGTGGCACCATTTTTACAAGGATTGGGCGAGCAATCGTCAACATTGACATCGCAATTAGACCCAGTATATCCCACAAGGCACTTGCACTCATAACCATTAACTTTATCTGTGCATGTTGCACCATTCTTGCACGGATTGGGTGAGCAATCATCTATGTTGACATCACAGTTAGACCCAGTATATCCCACAAAGCACTTGCACTCGTAACCATTAACTTTATCTGTACATGTTGCCCCATTCTTGCACGGATTGGGTGAACAATCATCAATATTCACATCACAATTAGACCCAGTATATCCCACAGTGCACTTGCATTCGTAACTGTTTACCTTGTCTGTACACGTAGCACCATTTTTACAAGGATTGGGCGAGCAGTCGTCAATATTGACATCACAATTAGAGCCAGTATATCCCACAAGGCACTTGCACTCGTAACCATTAACTTTATCTGTGCATGTTGCACCATTCTTGCACGGATTGGGTGAACAATCATCAATATTCACATCACAATTAGACCCAGTATATCCCACAGTGCACTTGCATTCGTAACTGTTTACCTTGTCTGTACACGTAGCACCATTTTTACAAGGATTGGGCGAGCAGTCGTCAATATTGACATCACAATTAGAGCCAGTATATCCCACAAGGCACTTGCACTCATAACCATTAACTTTATCTGTACATGTTGCCCCATTCTTGCACGGATTGGGTGAACAATCATCTATGTTGACATCACAATTAGACCCAGTATATCCCACAATGCACTTGCACTCGTAACCATTAACTTTATCTGTACATGTTGCCCCATTCTTGCACGGATTGGGTGAACAATCATCTATGTTGACATCACATGTAGACCCAGTATATCCCACAAAGCACTTGCACTCGTAACCATTAACTTTATCTGTACATGTTGCCCCATTCTTGCACGGATTGGGTGAACAATCATCTATGTTGACATCACATATAGACCCAGTATATCCCGCAGTGCATTTGCACTTGTAACCATTAACTTTATCGGTGCATATTGCCCCATTCTTGCACGGATTGGGTGAACAATCATCTATGTTGACATCACATATAGACCCAGTATATCCCGCAGTACATTTGCACTCGTAACCATTAACTTTATCGGTGCATGTTGCCCCATTTTTGCACGGATTGGGCGCGCAATCGTCAATATTGACATCACATATAGACCCAGTATATCCTATCGAACATAAACAATTATACCCGCCTGGGATGTTCTGACATGTAGCACTATTACGGCATGGATTTTGTTTACATTCGTCGATGTCTTTCTCACAGTTTCTCCCTGTAAACCCTTTAGTGCAGGAGCAAGTATAGTTCGATAGTGGGTTCGAAGTATTGTGGAAACATGTTGCGTTATGGAAACAAGGAGTCGATGCACATTTGTTGATAGCTATATCACATGAGTTACCAGTGTAACCCTGAGAGCATATACTGCAGTATCGACCAGTAAACTGTCCACGGCATTGACATGTATATTCACGCACTCCAGCAATACACTTAGCATTGTTCTTACATTGATGACCGTAGCACGTGTCAAGTGTCTGGCAATTTTTCCCATGATACCCTGGTGCGCATGAGCAGTTGTAATCTAATATACCATCAATACAAGTTCCGCCATGCTGACAAGGTGAACTGCTACAGTTATTTATTCTACTTTCACAGTTTTTGCCAGTAAAATCCTTCACGCATGCGCAATGGTACTCCAAACTCGATACTTTAGAGCAGGTGGCACTGTTTTTACAAGGTGAAGAAGCGCAAGGGTCGATGGGTATGCTGCAATATTTCCCAGTAAATCCTTGCGAGCAGACACATTTGAATCCAGTTGTTGTGTTGTTGCATGTAGCGCCGTTGCTACAGTTATGATTTGTACAGTCTGGCAAACGAACCGTACAGTTGACTCCCGTCCATCGCAATAAACAGGTGCAATTGAATGAATTACCGTGATCTACGCATGCGCTGTTTCCAGGACAAGGGTTAGAGTCACATGATGAGTTTCTATGGCAACCGAGTTGAGTCTGTGATTGTTTGACGGTGAGACCTTGCTGTGAAGATGGCGTCAATATGTGAACAAAACGATCGTCGAATTGAATTCCTTTTACACAACCCTGAAATGAAGTTGCAGACTGTAAACCTGTGGCAAAGAAACAAATTAAAGCATCAACTGGATAAGTATCACTGCAGGCTACGAAACAATTTCGTTACGATTTTCTGAGAACTCAAAAGAACTGAACGAAATTTCAATAACACGTATATATGTGAAAATGAGAAAAATTACTTTGCACTTGTGTGAAATTCAGGTCTGTTTTTTGATAATAAGCTAACATTTTTTGCACATAAATATCAGTGTGCCAATCGATCACACGAAGCGCGATGTCGTTACCAACAACAGAAAAAAGTCTTTTAAATTTTTCACATTTTTTTATGAAGGCTCACTCTCAAATTTTGAATATTATTTTAGTTTGTATCTTGTACCAATTCTCCATAAAAATTATAAAAACGTGTTCGAAAAATAAATTCAAAATATTTTTTTAAAGATTTCAGAAAATGTATACTTTATAAAAGAATTTAATCGGAGCTAGTTATGTTTATTTTTCAAAAATTCATAAGTACCTTTCGCAGTAGCTGGTGAGTAGGGGAACCCTCCTATGTGTACAAAGATCTCTTGCCCAGTGGTGACGTCAAGCACAGTCTGACTGCCTTGGACATCAACCTCTTGTACAGGCTCACTATCAACTGTAACACGCATGCGCTTGTAACGTCTTGACCATGTGACATTGTGCCACAGACCGTCGCTGACTGGTTTATTGATAACAATAGAAGTAGAACCTGAACCAAGGTCAGCTGTAACACGAAGACGGCTAGCTACTATGTCAATCTTGATAAAATCGGTATTAATCACTCCCGGTCGCCATCCAGCATACATGAGAAGACCACTGGTTTGAATCGTCTGAAACTGTAGTGATCCACTTTGACCAAACAGCCAATGAGAAGTGTTGAGAGCAGCTTCTATGTAGCTACTAGTGGACAGGAATGTCACCGATGTACCTGTTTAATGAATAAAATAAAAAATGAGAAATTCTGATGATGATGTCGCTCGCACGTAACTTTCGCTCTACTGCTATTTTTCTACTCTTGGGTTATGAAAAAACTAACGTAAGTAGAAGAAGAAAAAATAAGGCTTTCTACTTTAACTCAGTTTCTGCTTCAAAGGTCAACTGCATAGGAGCTCAAAAACGGAGAAAAAAGAAAGGCGAAAATTCTCTGTGGAGGAAGCTTTAAATGTATGATTATGATGTCATGTGTTATCGTGTATGAGAGAGTGTGTTTCCTTTGTGTTGAAATCCGGCCACAAAGGTAAGAAAACAAATACTTTTTGAATGGCACAATACCAACCCTGTATATATCACAACCAATCCACAAAAAAGAATGAAAAAAATGTGTAGCGAATAAATGAAATGAAATTGATTGGTAAAATCAAACACAAAGAAAGATTTTGCATTGGGGTGAAAATTAACAATCTATTCACTTACTATTTTGGCAAGTCTTTCCAGTAAAATCCTTCAGGCATTTACAAACAAACCCAGACCATGTGGCAAGGCAAGTGCCGCCATTTTCACAAACATTACTATTACAGTTTTCCTCTTTCCTACATCCAGCAGCTGGCAAAGTATACCCAGAACTCTTAGCGAGCTCATAGGTTTGCTGAACTTCGTTTATTGTTACTGCGCGTGCGCATCCACTGAATGTTTTTGACCGCTGTAAGGTCAATCCAAGATCAACAAGACCGTTCAGCAGAGAGCCCATGTATAAGGAATTATCCAAATTGGTAACACTAACAGAGCTTAAGCTAAGCGTTTTCTCCTGGGAATCAACTCGGATGATCACGCGGCCGGAAGTGACGTTGACAGCAACTCGATGCCAGGCTTCGTCGTTAAGGTTGCTTCCAATGAGTATTGAGGCTTGATTACTATAGTCCATGTAATAAGCTGCTATGATTTTTCCTCGTACTAAAGACAGGCCTAGAGAGCCTATGCTTGCCTGGAATACAACAAAAACAACAGATTACTTACAGGAAGAGTTACGAATAATAACAATCGTTGCACAATCTCAAATTTACTGTAACAGTACTTACCGTTTTATCAGTGAAAGAAAGTATCCCATCAGGCACTGAGGCCCCTGAGAATTCAAACGAGAATGACGTTATGGCCGCGGGTGCCTGAAATCTAAGCCCATGGTTGTCATCATGGTTGAAAGTAGCAATCGACTGTTTGTCACAATATGAGCCCTCGTAACCTGATGTACACTGACAGCGGTAGTCAAACCATTGGTCAACGCATGCGCCATTTTTACATCTATGGTTGAGGCACACGTCAGTTCTTTGACAGCCTGGCTGTACTTGATGAGAGTTTTGTATGAAGTACGATAGAATGTCGTTAATACCATTGACAGTGTATTCCTGAAAACATAATTACAAGTACATAATGTCAAACAGCGGGATACTATTAGGCATAGATTTTGTTTGGATTTGCTTGCTTTGTATGAGTATTCTGTTAGACGTGGTTCAGGAAAAGAAGAATTTCCGAGTTTTGAGCGTCGTATGCAAATCAACAATATTCGCAAATCTATTTTTTACTCAAAATCTTTTTTTTAATCCATAGTGTATAAATTAATAAGTCTTAAGGCCGGTACACACGAAGGAGCTTGCTCCTGCAACACGTACGTTCCCGCAAAATTGCTCCCGGAGCAAAGCTCCCTCGTGTGTACCAACGAAAAACATGTTGCGCAACAAAACTTTTGCTCCCGGGTTTTGTTCCCTTTGTTGCGCAACATATTTTCGTTGGCACACACGAGGTAGCTTTGTTCCGGGAGCATGTTGCGGGAGTGTGTTGCAGAAGCAAGCTCCCTCGTGTATACCGGCCTTTTAAATACGTACCGAAACACAGCCAATAAAGTGTCCATCACTAGCTAGATGTGTTCTAATAACAGGTGTCAACTGCCTAACCCCACCCATAGTGGGGATACCATTGAATGTTGACCCATCCGATATTGGCGCACTAGCAGTCTTCGTACAACTACCTCCAGGGCATTTGTTAGATGCAACTTTTGTTGTTACTTGTGTTTTGGAGAGAAAGACCTCGAGAAAGTGAAACTGGCCATCATTCAAGTCTTGACCGATAGTAACGATCACAGTGTTCATTCCCAGATTGACTGATAGTCGGATAGATCCTTTGTATAGTTCTACCGCTAGGCGATCTGGGTATTCTTTGCTATAGTCCTGGTAAATAAAAATTGAGTACAAGATATTGTATTTGAGAACGCATTATGATTAATAACTACATTATTGACAAGGTCAATTGATAGAATGTGCGCACAACACAGAGCGCGTTCAATTCCGCTTGAAACAGTATTACACCATAACGATGCTACATTCTATTCGTTCCATTTTTCATTCAATTTTACTCTAATCATTCTAAGAATGCCCTTTGGATTAATTTTATTAGGGTGCGTGTGCGACCGACCAAGCACATTTACCTACGATGAAAGGAACCGAATGTAAACATCTGAACTTAGTTGCAAACGAGAGAATGCAATAATTTTGAAAGTCCTCCAAGTCCTCTTTCGAAAAAAAAATAAACGCTTTTGCAAACAAGCTCTGTGAAGTATTTCTTAATTAAAGCAAACTGCTGGTTAGAGGGGTTACAGGGTACGTATATTCACATATATCTAAATCAATGATGAGCCAAATTGAAGAGTTTACCATGAATAATAAATCCACGATATTACAGTACAAGTATAGAGTTTTTTCGGATGCTTCCGAAAGTTTGTATGTTACTATCTTTTAAAAGTTTCAGCCTTAAACTAACTGCGATATGATATCTTCAATATTTTTCAATTCAGAATGAGATTGACTTACCGCCCCTTGATAAAACAACAGCCCATCAGGTAGAGTTGTACGAAACATGAACGATACTCTAGCACCAGATACTGATAAAGGACCAAAGGCCATTGGCATGTATGAACCACGCCTAAAGTTGATGACGTACAGTGATTGACACTGGTTACCTTTGTAACCATCAACACATCGACACTGGTAACTATTTACACCATCGACGCATGTCCCTCCATTTTTACAAGGATTTGGTTGACAGTCATTTACATTAACGTCACACGTCAAACCGGAAAAACCAGCTTTACACGTACATGTGAATTTATTGTTTGACGCAGAACAAGTTCCACCGTTTTGACAGGGCTTGGTTGTACAGTCAGTTACTAGGCTTTCACATTGTTGGCCCGTATATCCTGGTGAGCATGTGCAAGAATAACCATTGACGTCATCTTTACATGATCCACCATTTTTGCAAGGCATGCTGGAACATTCATTGATATTCACATCGCAATGCATTCCGGTATACCCTACTGGACATGTGCAGTAATAGCTTCCAGGTGTATTGTGGCATGAGCCTCGTTTACATGGCGAGGCTAAGCATTCATCAATGTCTATTGTACAATAGGCCCCAGTCCAACCACCCGTGCAAGTGCATTTACGTTTAGAGCTGACTATGAGACAAGTTCCATTGTTTTGGCAAATACTTGGATGGCAGGTAGAGTCATTAAACTGACAGTGAGGGCCTGGAAACAGGTAATATTACATTATCAGAAACACAACCAAACCATCAATAACATAATTATATTGTCGGTCAGAGTTATCAATCCAGTATAAAATGATGTCATCATATTCATATATCTCCTTTGCATTATAATTTATGCTGTACAAGTGAGGTCACAATATTCAGTACGCCTTTAGTTTCAGCTTGATATTTTAGATTTGCAAATTAAGCTTTTTCTGCCTCAAATGGCAACTTCTTGATTCAGATATTTTTATGTCCATTTCAAAATTGAAACAAATAATGCAATGAATTTTTATCCATGATTTCTATGCATTCTGATAGTTTTACTTTTAACGAAAGGAAAATAGTTACCTCCAAATCCATTCGTACATTGACATGTATATCCAGCCTTTCCTATATTCTCTACACATGTCCCATTATTAACACAAGGATTTGACAAACATTCAATAACATTAGCTTCACAACGGTTACCAAGGAAACCAACTGGGCATTGACAGAAGTAATGGTTGAGTCTGTCGTGACATGTGCCACCATGGAAACAAGGATTTGATTGGCATTCGTTGGTGTTATTTTCACATCTGGAGCCATGGTAACCAACTGGACAAGTACAGGAATAGTTTCCTGACAGAGAAAGATAACAAGATGAGGAGCAATCATCATCATAATGATCATAATTATTATAGTGATGACTAGACCACCATTGGGTCATTTAGACTGGAAATTTACTGTCAATGGCTGTGTATTTACTGCAAACCCAGACACATCAACACTTACCACTTTTCAGTGTTGTGCTTATCATTTGAGTGGCCGTTAATCTGAGTTTTGTTCAGCAAGAGCAAAAACAGCAATGGTTGTGAGTGTTCAAGTTTTTGTAGAAACTGGACAACTTAAAGCTCTTCATGTTGATGATTATAAATGTACCGTATATTATTTTACTCAGAATGATAGAATAAATGTATGAATTGCCTTGAGTGAAGTAGATTATCTGAATAGGCAACATTGATTTCCATAATGACCTAGTAAGTGAACACAGCTGTAATACTTTTATTTTTGAAGAATTTATATTTGTTTTAAAACCAAAACAAGCTACTAAATGTTTATTTTTATGATCGGTGAAAATATGACATCATCATTTAGGCCATTACGGGAGTCAACCCTTCTATTTATTATTAGTACCTTTTCCATTATGGCAAGTACCATTATTGAGACATGGCTGACTAACACATTCATCAATATCAACATCACATCTGCTTCCTGTCTGTCCCACAGGACACTGACAGACATGGCTGTTAATACCATCAATACACTGTTCATATGACTGACAAGGACTTGCTGTACAGTCATCAATGTTAACTTCACAGTTTTGACCAGTAAACCCAGTCAAGCAATCACACCGATGTCTGAAGAAAAGAAAACAAAGTAATAAAGTCACTAGTAGATAAAAACTGCAACAAGTCATTAAGTGACACAAAGGATGGATCATTAGATGCTTGAGGGAATTGTCCAAACCTACTCCTTTGTCTAAGGAGGAATTAGCACTGACATGCCACTCTAAAATCAGAGGATTACATTTTAAAATTAGTAATAGGGCTTATTGGCATCCTGTGTAGCACTCAAAATAATGAAATTTAATACTTTTAATTAAGTACGTAAGGGCTACTTTCAGATGTAAACAAAAACCTACCCTTTCAGCTCATCAATACAACATATCAAACTTTTGTTGTCGATTTTGGGCTTCCTGTGGTGACATACACTTTGTTTTTGTTTTAGGTTCAAAAGTTTATTTTCGACCAAAAACCAAATCGGCTAACTTGTTGTGCATACTTTTACTAAAAAAGCTGTGAAAAATTGAAGGATTTTGAGAGAAAAATCGCTTTTTTCGCATTGCTGATTTACTCCAATGCCCAAATATGGTGGCACAATCCTTATAAGGCAATACATGAGGCTTGAGAGAAAACGACAACATTCTTAAGGGAAAAGCTTGATATGGTGGCACCGTTCTGACATGGGCCTGTCACGCAGTCATTAATGGTAACATTGCATAGTGTGCCAGTAAAACCAGCGTGACAAGCACATGTATAACCATTAATGGCATCAACACAATTACCCCCAGCACCACAGGGGGCAGGGGTGATATTACATTCATTGATGTTCACTTCACAATGCTGACCTAGAAGAGAGTAACCAGAAACAACACTTATCAACTAATTATTTAAAGACACAGGGAATCCAATAAAAGAATAATTTGTTATTGTTATAAGATCATTATCATGCCTGAGGTGGGGTGACTAGTCACCTCACTTTTTTTACTTTTTTGATAAAATTTGTTTTCAGCTTTCAAAATTCTTGTATCTGCTGCTGCATGCATACATTGTAAATGTTTTATCTACTAGCTTCATTAAGTTCCCTACTGAATTAAGACTTTCTATTTCTGCCTAACATCTTTGATGATTTACTTACCAGTAAATCCTGCAGGACAGTAACATAAATAACTGCCATCTTGATAGCTTTGGCATGTTGCCTGGTTTTGACAAACATTATATATTAAACACTTGTTGATGACTGCTTCACAATTTTTACCTGCAAATCAGTAAGACAAATTACTACTTGTCTGAGAAAGATCAATGACAGTCGCAAGTGACAACTCAACAAGCCACTTGCAACATAGATGAAAGATGAAAAGCCACTCAAAAATCATTCATTGCTGCTGTCAATGCTTAGAACTCTATTCCAGTAAAAATATGTAATTTTGTAAAATAATAACATCATTCAAAACAAAGCTCAAATCTTTCACACTGAAGAAGTGGATAAAGAATTAGGACTCAGAGCAGTATATTATAGTGTCATTTATTAAATGTACTATATACAAATTTATATTAATTATATATCGTTTCAAATTGTACCTTCATCTTTTTTTCTATTTAATGTAAGATTTCTTGCATTTTTATTAAAAGGATAACTTCATGTTTTGGTAAATTTGGTATGAAGACCCCCTTATAGGGAACCTCATAATTAATGTATTGTCTTATATAATGTTTACCTATAAACCCATCTTTACATGTACAAGAATATCCATTGATACCATCCACACAAGTACCATTAAAATGACATGGATGACTAGCACATTCATCTAGTATGTTAACCTCGCACTTACTACCAGTAAAACCAGTCAAACAGGTACAGACTGGTCCACTGACACTATCTGTACATGTTGCACTGTTACGACATGGACTGGTGCTACATGATCCCTGGCTGTCAACTCCTGAATAATACAATAAAATTAAGTTAACATAGTGTAGATGAGGCAGGCAGTTTATGAGTAGGTAAATTTCTGTACATGGAAATCAATTAGGCGTAGATTACATGCTAATGCCTGGTTAACACAAGCAACACAAATGCAATGCAAATTTAAGTTTTGTATTTGCCTTTGCCTTTTTACCAATTCAGGGTGGCGTTAAAAATCCAAATGCAAGTGCAAACACAAATGCAAGACAATAAAAAAAATTAATTTCTTACATTTGCTTTGCTCATGTGAACCAGGCTTTATGCATCGATAGCACAGGGGAGAAATAATTTTCTGATAATCTGAACTCTCCCTATGATTGCATGTATAAAGTATGCATCCAGATGTAATGCAGGCCAACTTAAATTCCTCTAATTTAACTATGATAGAGTGCACACACAATTGTGCAACATAAATATTTCTAAATAGTAGTGCTCTTTTATGCTAATTTTATTGTGTTCTTTTGCTTTATTAGTGATATTTACTACTAAATAGTTACAACTGTTGAACACATTTACTGTTTGCACTCTACGTAGTACCTTCTACTTTTCAGCCAATTATAAATAATTGCTTTATTCAACACTAGAGACACACTCTATTCACAGAGTAATTAGGAAATATATCCATAATTAATTATTAAATGTTAAAAAAGTTAGAAACCCATAATGAATTTATAAGAAAATAAATGTATCTCTTAATAACTAAAATATATTAATTGAATTTATATTAAAGCTTAAGTTAATATAGATAACACGAGTATAAACAATAATTTATTTATAATCATTTATGGATAATCAATAATTATTCATTCACTCAATTACTTGGTTTTATAAACATTGTATTTGATAGCCTAATATTGTGTATTTTGATTTTTTTAGTGAAAGACCACTTACCTTTAAACAGTAAAAACGCACTACACACAAACAGTAAAACGTCCATTTTATATTATCATTCACGGCAGCCGCCAAGTCTGAAAAAATAAAAGATACACCACTTAAAAATTGATATACCCCGAGTGCTTTTAAGAAACAAAAATAATAGTTTTAAGTAGAATTTGATCTTTTCTATCTTTTACGTATGCGAATCGAACAGAGTATCAATTTCATAACTTCGCAAATGAAGAACTGTCAAAATCAGTTTTCTATCAGTCCATTATGCACTCGAATACACAAATACGGAATCTATTTGAAACAATTTTTTTAGAAGTTTTATTTCACGTATCAACGGTTTCTTCTTAAAATTCGTTTTATAATAGAAAAACAGTGACAAAATTGAGAGACAAAATGTTATTTTTGTAGCAAATTAATATTTTTACGTTTGTCACAGCAAGACAAAACAAAGTCAAAAGTAAATCTACATATTCCAAAGTATTCTATGATTTACTGGAAGTTTTTGCGCTCTCCAACTAAACCCAAACACACACGACATTATTTTATTGAGATTCATACACTAAATATGTAGGGTTTCATAACGATTTCCGAGGTTTAATGACGCTGTTTAATAATTAAGCCGACGGTCAATTATAAACAAAATGCATAGTTTCATACGACTCGTGTCTCGTCTTCCAAAATCTTAACATCAGCAAGGAATTAAATGAATCTTGCTTCAATCTAGCAGATATATAAAATATAGGAAAATACTTTAGTAATATCTTATATTTTAGAAACAAGTTAAAGATCAAATTTGCTAATCAAATCAAACCGTTGATCACAAGTCAATGTATTATAATACTCAAACCTAAAAACATACAAAACTTACCTTATAAATCGTATTCCCAAACTAAAATCGCTCATTTTCTATCCATGAAGACATCAATAAACCACTAAAATACTATTTTCTTGAGAGCCAAAAGTTAGTAAATTCTTTGACATTCGGATTCCTTCCGTTCTAAAGCGTTCAACTTATTTGTTTCCAGGTTACAAGCGCATCAATAAGGGCTATTCATAGACAGCCAATGAAAACACAGCAAGACTGAGGCGCCAAGGTTTAAATTAAATGTATGGGTGGGGAGGGAAAGTCGTTCAGGCAAAACCATTGTATCGTACAACAGAAAAAATATGCGAGCAACGGCAGTTTTTGTAAAGCTTTTTGTAAAAGAATACAAATTAAAATGAACAAATTTTCAATTACTTTAAAGGCCGGTACACACTAGACGACAAGTCGCAGCGACTTGTCCCCGAGACATGTCGCCTCAGTGTGCACTGGTTCAATATTTGACGCCAATACATCTGATTTTGTCGCTGCGACTGGTCGCACGAAATCCAACCGGTTGGATTTCATGGGGCAAGTCGCAGCGACAAAATTATGTCGCGGCGACAACAATTTCAGCCAAAAATACCTAGTACACACGGGGGAAAATTGTCGCTGCGACATGTCACGACATGTCACATGTCGCCTAGTGTGTACCGGCCTTAACGAAAGCCTATAGTCTCAGTAAGTCTTTGTTTCTTTTTTGTCTTCGGTGTTACTACAAGTCTTTGAAGTGTATTTCCAGTCGAGGCTTTTCTTTCTTTCGGGTTGGTTCAAAGACATCAAAGACATCTAAAGCCCGATTTACACGGTGCGACACGACTAGTCGTATACTACAAATCGCATGCGACAAATCGTACCGTGTAAATCAGCCTTAAGAAACAGTTACGTTACTAGTTTAGCATACAAAAAAGCAAGAAAAATGAAAAACAAATCACGGTAGATAAAACAAACAAAAACATAAACATTCAAACAGCTGAGCAGGAGCAAATCAATCGCATAACTTGCTTAAGCCCGCCGCACACGGTGAGCAATTTGCCTCGCGAGCCATTTCCTCACTGGCTCGAGAGACAAAAAACTCACCGTGTGCGGATAAAATTCGTCATTTTTCACCCCTCGCGAGACGCTAGAAAATTGACTCAGCTCCTCGCGAGCGGTGAAAAATGACGAATTTTATCCGCACACGGTGAGTTTTTTGTCTCTCGAGCCAGTGAGGAAATGGCTCGCGAGGCAAATTGCTCACCGTGTGCGGCGGGCTTTAGACTTCACATTTCGCTTCCATCTTTTTGGTACGTTGTTTTCTGTTTTCAACATTTTTGTTTCTTTCTCGTTTTACCGTTTTCACTAGCAGCGGCGAGGTCGATGAACTCCAAGCTCAATTCACTTCTTAGCTTTTTCTTTCCAGTTTGTATCTTTATTTCCTTCTTCCTACCCTGGAGCAGTGCATGAGTGCTTTCTTCAAGAATGGATGCAGCTCAATATGCAAGATTGTTGCGTCACACTATTAGAATGCGTACGTCACTCCACATTGCGCGCGCAAGATTTTCGCGCCATTTGCCTCTCTCTCAACGCCGCGGACGCTCAGGGTACTATTTACAACTTTTAGTGCACCAATAGACCTTTCCGCAAATGCTGTACAACAACCTCAGCCTCGACATCATGTAATTATTATTTATATTGTAATCTTAATATTATTTAACAATCTATAACCTAATAATATCTTTTAATATCATTTCAGTAATTACTTTATTATAATTATTACGAAATGGCGATTAAACGATCGAAAACAAAAACGTGAGAAATAAGCAATTTTCAGTAACTACCAGGGACCGCGGACTATGTTGAAAAGTGGGGGTGGCTGACAGCCAAATGATAATAACTTTTTTTCTTAGGTCACAAAGAACAAGACATCCACGGCATGCATCCACATTAAAAAAATGATAATATTATAATATAATAAGATAAATTATTTGGATTATTTGTATTTCTATTCTTTGGCGCTAAAGGGACTGCAGCACCCCAGCCCCTCCCTCTCCGCGGTCCCTGACTACATTATGATTTCTATTCGGCCTCCTCTGCGACAATTTTCAAATTCTATCACTCAGTATATTTTGCTGGAGATTGTATAGATTATTATATATCTGATAAATTTGGCTAAAATATTTGTTATTGGAAAATAATATATAATTTGTTTAAATATGTTCAAGATAATAAAATATAATCATGGAAATCTGAATCAGTATGATTTTTTCCCGACTCGTATAAAAATTAATACTATATACGTATATGATCGGTGGCTGCTTTCATGCCGTTTTTGTTTTTTCTTTTGGTGATACGCAAATTATCATCCACAAAAATGTTGATGCGATGAATACAGCCCTGACCACAGATAGATACATTGATGGGATCACTGAAATAAATCGTATAAAGCCGCGTTGGTAAAGAATGTAAAAAAAATCAGTACTCAAAATCAATCGTTTTGATCATTAATCCATCCGCTCGCTCATTTTTTACTAATTCATTCATTTATTCATCTGCTCCCTCGTTCGTTCATTCATTCATTCATTCATTCATTCATTCATCCATTCATTCATTCATTCATTCATTCATTCATTCATTCATTCATTCATTCATTCATTCATTCATTCATTCATTCATTCATTCATTCATTCATTCATTCATTCATTCATTCATCCATCCATTCATTCATTTACTCATTCATTCATTCATTCGATCGTTCGTTCGTTCGTTCGTTCGTTCGTTCATTCATTCATTCATTCATTCATTCATTCATTCATTCATTCATTCTTTCATTCATCCATTCATACTTGGGTTTGACCCAATAAAAAAATTTGCATAATACGCAGGTCGAAAAAAAGTATACAAGTTGGCAACCTCCCCACTCCCCCCCCCCCCCCCCCCCCTTACTTTTTTTCTAATGGTCCGTCCCTTAGTTTGTTCATTCGTACATACCTGGCGTTTCCAAGTTCTTTGATGACAGTACCAGATCAACGAGTACAAACAGCAAACAACGAGAAAACTCCATATATGGTGCATACCATCTAAACAAAAAAGAACACATCTCACACTTTTCATTTTCCCAGGTCCCAGATTTTTTTCTAGAACACACAAAAAGAGCTAAAAAGGACTTGTGGAAAGTACAATGAAATAAGGCGAAATAAGGTGTAATATGCTAATAAAGTTGTATATTTTTTTAAAATAGTTTTTGCAAACAACCCTAACATCTATTACATACTTGCAATCAAACTGTGCTCCAAGAGATGTTATAGTGAATACGAGGTACAACACCACACACCACACTGTCAATGGAGTTAACACCTAGAAACAAATAATTTATTGGTGTGTGAGATAAAGGTGTGAAAATGTGTCTCTCACATCCATCCATTCATCCATCCATCCATTCATCTATTTATCAACAAACAGGCCAACAGGCCAATTAACCAATTGATCAATTAATCAATTAGTCAATATGTAATCAGTCCATAAATCAATCAATCACTCAATCCATCAATAATAATAAATTATTAAATCAATTCATCAATCAATCAATCCACCAGTCAGTCAAGCAATCCAACTAACTTTTCAATTATTAAAACCACTCATCTACAAATCAAAAAATATCATTAATTTCCATCATGCTGACTGATGAAACCTCGTGATTAATTCACTTAATTAAATGCAAATAGTATGATAAGATTTACCAGATGTTTAGAAAAAAGGTGTACATAAGCCACATGGAAGACAACAGCATGGCAGACAGCATACACATTACACCACAATGGTGGTGAGCTATCATATTTCATGATGGGATTCTCAATCTGAAAAACAAAATCCATCAAATAACTGTCTTGGTTTAAATGAATTTGCACTGATTGATGGGTTAGCTTAATTGGAAGAGCATTAGGCTGTCAACTGGAAGGTTGCTGTTTGAAGCCCAGCTTGAACACTACTCAGGGTCCTAGAATAATTGAGAATGTTGTTCAATTTATAATTGTTAGGCTTTGCTTCTCCTTAAATAAGAACACTACGCTGGAGGCCCATTTTTGCCAAACTCACTTACTAACCAGCTAACAGGGGGATGTAAAATGACTTAGGACACAGGTCACAGCCATCCTAGATGATAGGCCTACAGTAACACATACTAATCACAGTTTTAAATTAAAATGAAGTTGCACTAAATTTAAGCATGATGTTTTTAATGCAGTTTGATGGCTAATTCGTCAAAAGGTACAGAGATGTAGAATGAATAAGAAAGAACATTGAAGATAGCTGTTAAGAGCACATACCTCTGGCAGGTCATCAGGGTTACCGAGACGGGGTTGTCCTGGCACCCAACCTGGACCTTTAAACAGCACAGATAACTACAAACAATATGAATTCAAATTCATGTATTCAAATTTTATTTTATTATCATGTTCATCATCATCTTCAAAGTTATTATAATCATCATCATGTTCATCATCAGCATTATTGTCATCACCATCAAATTCATTACCAACATCATCATCATCATCACCATCACAATTATCAACATTGTTTGACTGACAACATGAACTCTGACGATATGGAGCACTGGAGTCACATTTTGTCTTTTTGAGAAAAAAAGGGTGAGTCTTAATCTGCTCCTTCAGCTGTGTGTAAAAACACTGACAGCGAGCTTGAAATACATTTTGTGCATTTGATTTGTTAACGTACCTTATTTCTCCAGCCCTCAGTAGCCCAGAATGTATTCCAAATATGCTGGTAATGGCATAACTAAAACAAAAAAATAATTAAAACATTATGAAAGAAGGGTTATGTATGCTGACTTCATTCCACTTCTGGTGCGCCCGTGGTTGTTCTAATCACCTGTATATAGATGGGGTTCCAACTGGCCACAGGGTGAACCAGGCCATAAGCTATCTTCTCTGAAGGCTTCTCTGCCTGGAATGTACCTACATTGCATAAAAAAATTTAATAGTTCAGTTAACCATAAGTACCTTGAGGTTTTGGCATTTGAGTCCCAGTCAGGGCATATGGTCATTTACATAAGAATCTGCAATAGGAGTTCTCAGATCATGCCATCAATACAATATTACCATTGTTGTGTTGTTTTGTTTGTTTGTTTATCACCCTCAGGCAAGTCTTCTGGCCTAAATGCTAGCTACCCTTATCCACAAGACTTGTTTTGCCCTGACAACACTAAGGTGTGACCCCAGCATTTGCAGACTTGTGATTGTCAATGAGTGTGTTTATCAGCCTCCCCTGCTATCTATTCATTGTGTTGGTTGTCATAGGAGAACTATGATTTGTCAAAGTGACTAGTAATGACCCATGCCATACTTCTACCAGAAACATTGGACTAATAGGTGTTAAATTTTCAAAGTCTGCATTATTGATGTCATGATTTCTGCAACGTAATACTTACCAAACAGCCTATCCCAAATGATCAGTGTCCCCCCTGAAATATAAAACAAAAACATCTATTCTATGCATATGCTGACCAAAACAATTACTTCTTCATGAACTTTTAATAACTATTAACACAACGTTAATATTTGAAAGTTCCATAACACAGAGATGGATATTTTGCAAAGAATGTCAAAAGAACACAAAATGGTCACATTCAACTCCGGCGTTTTCTGGGCCCTTTATGCCCAGTGTGACATACAAATTATCATTATTCATGGCTGAGCTGATGAGAACACCACATAATGTAAAGTAACATATAACATCATAATTTTTACATAATGATTATATGACATACATGTAAAAACACATTCAACACAAGAACAACAATGAATGAATTTATTAATTAATGAGTGAATAATATTTCATTTATGACAACAATATAGAACAAAACCCTCACCATAGTTCTTATCAATGCAGTAAGGATTGCGCCCTAAAACAAAAGTGAACATTTTAAAGTATAAATGAATGTAATATAATTATTTATCTTATAGCAAGCACATGCAACAATGTTGAATTGGAAATGATCATCATCATGATCCTCTATACATGGGATGACAAAAATGAAACACTTTGATTCTGGCTTAATTGCACATTATTAGTAATAACATTGTTAAATGTACCATGGTGCACTCTGTGATGACTAGCAGTGTTCAGTATGTACTCTAATGGGCCAAGAGAACGAACCACCTACAACAAAAACAAAATAATTGAATGAAAAAATAATTGAATGAATAAATGAATGGATGAATGATTGTGAGAATAAATTAATGTACATTAGACGAAATATGTGAATGAATGACAGGTAAATAACAAAAGACTGAATTTTTAAAATAATGAACAAATAAATGAATGAATGATATAATGAATGATTAAGTGATTGAATGATTGAATGAATGAATGAATGAGTGAGTGAATGAATGAATGAATGAATGAATGAATGAATGAATGAATGAATGAATGAATGAATGAATGAATGAATGAATGAATGAATGAATGAATGAATGAATGAATGAATGAATGAGCATGCAACATACAATGAAAGAACAGTACCTCAGTGTGAATCCAAAACTGGTATAACAATGAGAACTGTACATGGACCAGGAAGACAGAAGGAGGTATACCCAGTGCCATTGGAAGATAAAACACCTATACAGTAGGAACAGTTATACACAAATTAACAAAAGAAAATTATCACATTTCTTTATATTTAACTATGTACATCCAGCTGTAAATCTTTGTCTTGGTTGAAATTAAGCAATTGGCTTAAAGAATATGTATATTTTATAATTATGGCAAAAGAATATCACTCAATTTTAGAACATTTACTTTTGTCCTTACCATACAGTTAATGTATTGCTGTTACACAATAAGTACAGTAACAGACCAGAGACCATGAGTAAAATGTGGTGCACCTTATATATTCCAGCAAGGGTGATTGATGATTAGAAAAATAATATATAGAAATAAATAAGTCCTTTCCCAAAAGGGGGGAGTGCTAAGGCTTCTGGATCCCCCTGTAGCAATATAGATAAACAGGATTTAGATGCATCTTACATTATATATATATATATATATATGCAAGGTATTAGAGGTATTAAGTGGCCTACCCATGATGTATAGTGCTGTATAATGGATTGCCTCAGTGCTGTACTCAGATTATAGTCCTCTGAACTATGATGTACTTGGTGATTGGCCCAAAGTATATTGATTTCTAACAATACAAGAAAACAATAGATTCTTCAGAATTTACAGCAATTAAACATTTGGTGAGAAGGTTATTAGGTGGGCAGGTAAGGCAGAGTAGATAAAATATTATCATGGTGATTACCAGATAGAATGTTGATATAGTCGGTAATAGGTTAAGGTATCAAAGGTATTGTTTAGGGGGAGGCGGCTAGAATACTGTAGAGGGGAAAAAAAGGGAGAGAATGAAGTGATGTTGAAAAAAATGACTATGTCCCAACATTTAATTTTGAAAGTTATTGTAGGTAGGACCATTTGCAATAAAAGCATGAACATCTAACACTCAAGCATTCTTCTAATTGACTGCCAAAATGTTTGTCAAGCATGACAGGCATGTTTCACTAAATGTGTTACTAAAGTTTACAAAAGTTTACAAAAGAAATGTTACACTGCTCCATTAGCCATTGAATAGCTCCAATAAATCGACAGCCACAGTCAATCAGAACAAGTTTTAGTCTGAGGTGTTTGTACTTATCACTGTAAATAGCTAGGTTTGATTTGGTAAGTAGGAATTATAGTAAGTGTACTATTTACCATGTGTTGCTCTGTGAAACCAATAATAACAGAAGTCTACTCCCAGAAAACACAAATACCATGTCCATGGTGAATCCCAGGGTAGAGTGGTCAATCTGTAGTTATTATAGATGTAGGCATACACTGCCAGTTCAACACTGAACACAATTAACCTGTAACACAAAAATAATAGTAATGTGATTAAAATAGAGCATAAACAATAAATCTATGAAACACTATTTTAGTACTATTTAGTACAAAATAGTGCTAAATAAACTAATTGGAAATATTAGAATACGCATAAATATTGCTCTATTCAGTATAACTAGAGTACATGCATTAAAAGTGTGCAACATATATTCCACTAAATAGTGCTATTTTATGCTAATACTATTGTTTATTTTGTTTAATTAGTGCTATTTACTAATAAATAGTGACAACTGTAGCACACATTTAGTGTTTGCACTCTAATATTTCACAGATTTACTGTTTGCACCCTAGAAACTTATCAATGACATTATGTTCTTCTTTGAAGTATATTTTTTTCTTACTTTGTCAATTGCATGAAAATTCCAGCAGAAACGGAGCTAAAGGCATCATTAAGTCTTAATCTTGGCAACCCCATGATGGACAATAAGATATTCTCCAATAGAATTGCACCAATGAATAATGGAAGCACATCGTTGACATAATCTGGTACATCAGACACACTTGCAAATGACGACTCCGATGGTTTAACAGCATATAAAAAGGTTCTTATTCCTTGGAAGACCGTCAGGTCTTTTGACAACTGAAAAAAAATCAACAATGAAAAAATAGCATTTTTGGTAACATTTAATATGCATTCGGTCAACAAAAGCAGGGATTTCCAAGACTTCCAAAAATTTGGAATCGACGTCATTCAACAATCAATGCAAGTTCTTCGTATATCATTTTCATCTCTTTGTTATGAAAATAGTTTTTTTTAGAAAAATCTGACAAACATTAGACCAAGCATAAAAAATAAATTGAGTTCTGCCAAATAATAAAACGTTGGGTACCATCTATAAATAGTTTGTAACAGGACAGTCAAGTAACCACTTTTGTCAATTCTCACCTTAAAATTCGGTAAAGAAAAGTTGCTCAAGTTCATCTTATCGCCGTCAAATTATCAATAAACTTTTGATCGTCTGTTTGGTTTAAATAACTAAAGTCTAAGTGCTTGTAAAACTTGCATAACACCGCAGTTTATCGTACCACCGACTTATAACACATTTTTCTGATCATCATCTTGTTTTCATCGTATGTCAACAACGCTTTTTGCTATTGGGGGGTGCAGGGTACAGTTAAAAAAAAATCAAATATCCCTCAGTAGATATGATTATTTTTTAGACAAACCACAAGACCGAAAAATGTTGAATAACAAAATGTATGGAATAATGCAAGTTTAATAAGTCCTAGAAGGCAATCCGCTCTAAATTTAAAATGCACACAAGAAATGTAGTTTTTCCCCTCTCCTCCCAAAGATTTTTTGCATGCCCTTGAGTAACCTTTTTAATGTCATCCGCTGCAATGCAAAATGCTGGCTCAGCTCGTACCCAGCCTATTCCAACAAAGCCAACACAGGAATCCGTCAAAACAACCAATATTTCTATTTCCTGCACTTTTGTTGTTGCATAACCAAACTTGAAGGAACAAATCATATGCTTGTATACAGTTGGCAAAAAATCAAAAAAATAGTGAACGCTAGAAATAATCTGAAATTTGTGGTGAAATGGCTTTGAATATAAGTGGTAAAGGAATCTTGAAGACATAATATATGCATTTGATTCCACAAAAAAATTGTTTTACTTTATTTTTGACTCTAAAAAATGTTTCTTAGACGATTTGACATCTGTACTGAAATCCGAATATTTTTCTGTGTCATCTCTTTTTTTTGCACAAAATTTCTGTGTCCACAGTTAATTCCTTACAATTCTGATGAAGCATAATCAAATCAAATCAGATGTAATAATCAGATATTTTGTTAAGTAATAATTACACTTTTGATATGAACCAACAATCTTATATGTGCGTATCAGGCTATTGTCCTGGGGATGGTTGGGCAAAGCAGGAATATAGCAACATTCTTAGGCTAAATCCCTATCCCTGTCCAGTTGACAAAATTATGTAAGAATTCTAATATCATGCAGTTGATAACTTTTAGCGGGGGTACAATCTACAAGATTAATCTATATCTAGTAAACAAATTCCAAATAAATTCTATGTAGAAGTTTTCATGCAACCAGCCCATGGTGGTAAACATTAGTTATGCTTTGTGTTTATGGTAACTAGCTCTTAGATCTACTTTATATCACATGCGGATAGTAGGACTTCTTCTGTTTCTCCACTGGCTAACACTACAGTATCCGCTATCCGGCTTAGAAGGGCTGATATTGAATCACTCTCATATGGATATTTACTCCATGCAGTTTCAGCTAGGTATGTCTCTACTGTGCCTTCAGCTTCTACATCACTAAGTGTACTGCTAGGTTCTTTTGGTAAATGTACAGTGAATATGATACCAGCATGTTTGAAAGGGGCTTCGTCATTATCACAGTATTTATAGAATAGAAGTGGTGATGGTGGTGGAAGTCGCTCAAGATGCATAACCAGAGCTGATCTGACGCCATGTTGGAATATATCCTCTAATCTATCATCTAACACCTTTTTGGCATGATCTCCTTCGTTTTGACTGTATTCAACACCATCAATGAAGTAAGATGGCTTCATTTCAGGGTCCAATGACCATGCAAGTTTTTTTGCAATGCAGTTGACAACACTATGAGCTGCAGGGGGTGCCCCAATCATGAAAACCAATGGTTGACTGGGCTTCCTGTTGCGTAGATGAGCTAAACCTCTTACTTTAATTATCTTCCAAAATCTGTTAGTTTGATTCGGGAAAAGTTTTTGGACCTCCTCAAGCCTGGTCTTAAAAATCTTGGGGTAGTTGAATTTGTCATCTCTGTTCGGTGGGTAAAGAAAATCTGGTCGCATTTCCTCTGGTATAATATCAATAGCATAAGCAACAATCGCGAAAACTATTATTGCTAATACAGAGTAAATCATGATATTATAGATAGCAGGCTTTTCCTCTGATGTAGCTTGGACGGCAACTTGCCTTGCGTCTTTAGCTCGTTCTAATTTTTGTGCCTCTTTAGGTTTGCTTTCAAGTTGAATTTTCTGTAAATCTTTTCTCGCGGCTTTTCTATTTACGACGCTTGTCTGTTTTGTTTCTTTCTTGACTTTTACGGGGTAGTTTTCTTCTGTTTCTGACTCGTTTGAACATGAACTTTTATCACTTTGATCATCGACGTCAACTTCTTCATCTTCATTTTCTCGCCAATTTTGCTCTTTCTTCTTCTTAGTTTGCTGTCTTTTCTCGGTCATAGTTGACGCAGAAGCCCTCATTTAAAAACAAGGAAAACCCAAATCTTCACACGGAAAACAAAGCTTCATGAAAAATTAAAAAAAATTTGGAAGTTTAGCAGAAGAGGTAGTTGAGGTGCAAAATACTTCTGCTGGTTCATTGATGGATATTACGACCGCTTTGATTGGTCCCTGAGAATACCATCCAATCAAATTAGCTCTTATGTTGTGAGACTGCTATAAATATATTTTCTGGGAAAGATGGAAATTTATCGAGGCTCATTTTCTAACAGGAGATTTAATTGGATAGAGAAAATACCATCCAATCATGAACGCTGTTATATTTTACTGTTCATTAAGAGAATTGATAAAACGCGTGCTCCTATTGGTTGTATAGGAACAATTTAACCAGTAGCCAATCACAATAATCGTTAGAATGCTTCTTCCAAGTTAAGTTGGTGCAAACATGGTGGAACGTTTACTGTTGAAAGTGTTGATATTTTATCTTGTCTTTAATGTAGTAAATTCAATTCCTTTTGTGGTAATTCCAGGTGCGATAGTTTTTGGAGGAATTATTTATCAAGCTGCAAAATGTAGGTTTAAAGAATGTTGTACAGAACCCTGGGTAAAACCGAATATCACTCGACTAAAACACGACCTAAACACCAAAGTTTTTGGACAACATCTCGTCAGTGACATAGTGTTTAAAGCAGTCAAAGGACATCTTATTAACAAATCACCACCAAAGGCCTTAGCTTTATCGTTTAATGGATGGACAGGCTGTGGGAAGAACTACGTTAGCCGAATTATATCGGAAAATCTCTTTAAGAGAGGCTTGGACAGCAATTATGTTCATTTGATAATTGCAACTCATCACTTTCCACACAAAGAACAGTTGGATGAATATAAAACATTGCTGAAAAAATGGGTTATTGGCAATATCACTGCATGTCAAAGGTCGTTATTTATCTTTGACGAGATGGATAAAATGCCAGAAGGTCTTGTTGATGTTTTGAAGCCTTTCTTGGATCATTACCCTGAAGTTGAAGGTGTTGATTGCAGAAAATCTATGTTTATTTTCTTGAGTAACACTGGTTCCAAACTTATCAACAATGAAGTGTTGAAAAACTGGCGTCGAGGCAATGATAGAAATGCAATAACTATCAAACAAATGGATAATGTCATTAACCTTGGAGCCTTTAATGAAAAAGGTGGCTTTTGGCACACAGCATTGATTGAAAAACATTTGATTGACTATTTTGTGCCATTTTTACCTTTGGAAAGATCACACATAAAAAAGTGTGCTGAAGTAGACTTAAAGGAAAAAAATCATAAGATTGATGAAGCGACATTGAAAAGAATTGCTGATGAAATGTTATATTTCCCTGAAGACTCTAAGATATTCTCAAAGTCTGGCTGTAAGAAGGTGGCTTCTAAAGTAGACATTGTTGTTGGCTAACACAGTCAATTTTGCTTGACTGAGAATTGTTATGGTATTGTATTGTAACTATACAGGCGTTCCTGAAAAGGTTGTCCAGTTGAAGTATTTATTTTGCGAATAAACAATGCATTTGCATTTCTCCAGTTCTCAGTTCTTGTTTTAAGAGTTAATAAGACTTAAAACAATGATACAAGGTTGCATATATTATATAGTTACTTTGTAACATTATTTTGTACATTTTGTATTCATCATTTCTTAAACAAATTTAAAAACACAAGAGATCTGCAAATGACTTTGTCATTGCTATCTCAACTAGACGAGTATTTCAAGTATAGCTGTATAGAAAATATTTGAATTATCTTTCATATAGAGCACTAAAGTTCATAAAGAACTAACAAAAATAAAAATGAAGGGAAAAATTTGACCAAAATAGGTGATCTGCATTATGCCATCATTTTACTACAACTACCAGCATTCTATGCGAATTATTTTTCAGCTACAAATTATTGATCCCTTTGACAATTAACAGAACAATAATTTGTGCTACAAAAGAAAGTTAGCAAAGCATTCTGGTAGTTGTAGTATATGACACCATAGTGCAAATTGCCTACCGAGTTAATATTAACTGAGATATGGGCAATTGAATAGAAAAATGTTTGCATTTTCTCTCATTTTAGTGCTGGTGCACACTTTCATGCACCAGCTTAACAGGAAATGTATGGCAACATTTTTTACATTCAACTTACATCTCAGACAATATTCACCCAACTGTTCTCAAATTGTTGCCATAATTTTATAGTTTGTTAGCATTATTTCATGATGTCAATGAAATCTCAAAATTAAAAAAAAAAATTTTTTGTTATATCACACTGCACACTGCAATGTTCTGTATTGTGAAAGTGTCAGTCATAAGAAATCAACACTAGACATCATTAGATGTATAAATTGTAGATATATTGGTATATTAGGACAAAAAAAGTAGATTACTGAAAGGATGACTCTAATTTTGTTGCTCCAAGCTTTTCTCCAAGAAAGTATAAACATCTCATGGATTTTCACTTACTTTACCATGGGTTTCATTTAAATCTAATGCAGCCAGCTCATACAGATCCCCTGGTTATATTTTGTTTATATGTTACATACATGGTTCATGACCAAAGGGTAACTTGATTCTGGTCCAAGCAACTTTGTGACTCGTGAAAAGTAAGGAAAAGACAAGTAGTTCTTCATGAGGCAATGTAAATTTGTCATTTGATACTTGAAATCCTATTTCTTTTATTTTGTGAAACATGCATGAATAAAGCATATTTGTGACTCGTGACAAATGACCCCCCTTGGACACTTGATTGCTCTGATAGGATACATTGCTGGGAAAAGGGTTGTACAATTGCTTCTCTGGGGGGAGAACACTATATCTAGCTGAAAGAATTGAACTATGAAATCACTTCAAAATGATCTGTTGTTTAAATGCAAAAGATCATGGTCCTCAGAGGAAGGACATCAATGCATTATATCAACAGGAAATCGCTCTAACTTCCATCTTTGTCAATTAAAAGAAGTATAAATGTAATGTAGTTGAGCTTGTGTAGTTACTGGTGGAAAAGCCATCAAATACCCTGAATTACTATTTTAAAGCATAATCACTGTATTATATAGGAGGACATTTTGGGATAAATCTCACAATTCTATATCATCAAAATCCGGGGGGGGGGGGGGGGGTTTGGGGGGGGGGGGGTTGAAGACCCCAATCGGAATAGGGCGGGGATGCTCGACGGCATTTTTGAAAATAACCCTAAAAGGTAACAAAGTTCTATCCAGGAGAGCATGGCAATACATGATTTTTACCCCCTCTGTTTTAATTTCCCCTGTAGATTTGTTTTATCCGAGGTTTTTACATTTGCTTATAGTCCTTTAGAGATTTAAGAAAACGATGTAAACTGCTTTCCCTTCAAAATGGCCGACATGTTGGATTGTGTTTGAATGGGTCACGAAAGTAGAGAAGGACATACTTTAACCTTTTTTATTGACACTGCGTAAATTATTAACTCATGCAACTTTGATTTTTTAATGCTCTTTATTTTATCGTTTTATTGTCGCTAATTTTATTTGTCATTCAATACAGGCTCGGAAACAATGGTTCTTCTAGCCTCTTTTGGCACATTTTTTGGCCTTTCTCTTGCAACGTCGTCGGGCATTCCTGTTTTTTCCGGCATTTTTCAAGCACTTGCGAAGTTTTTTACCGCATCTTTTCTGAAAATACAAAGAAAAATTGAACTATGAATGAATGGATATATGAATGACAAGAATATACACCGACAGAATGGACTTTCCGCTTTCTACTGAATTTCTCAGCAGCGCAAAGAAGTTGATGATATCAATCTACAAACTATCAAAATCGTAGTGATGTTCAGTCAGTTACCTTTCCCTTCTTTGCGTCCTCAGCTTCATCTTCATCAACTACTTCAATGTCTTCTTCTTCGTCTTCATCTTCCATCATGTCAGTCACAAGTTCATGATCCTCGTCTGATGGCTCGTCTTGTTTGTGACCTTTCATTGCCTTGACGACACAATTATGTGCCTGTACCAAGCATTTACCACAGTATTTCTGTCCAGAAGCACATTTCCTGTAACCTTGCTTACATGCAACCTGCAACGGTATAGAAACAGGTTATATGGTGGAAATCTTTCATACAAAATCTTTCATACAAGTTTACACGCACGTTGTTGGAAAATGTATATATAGCCAACGAAAACGCTGTCAAATGTCAATGATTCTTCACAGCTCAAGGTCATTGCAAAGACATTTCAAGGACAAAATATGTACCATTCATTTTTTCAATAACACATTCATGTAAAGAAATAGTTTCAACTACAAAATGTAATAAATAAATTTTAAAAAAAAGTTCAAAGTTTGTGCAACCTCAGAAATGTTGACCATGCAAGCTTGATGAATAGAGTGAGCGCATACACTAGATTAGGCCAATTCCTTTGTTTCCTATTATCTTATCAACACTAAATAGTGCTATTTTATGCTAATCCTATTGTTTTCTTTTGTTTAATTAGTGCTATTTACTACTAAATAGTGACAACTGTTGCACACATTTAGTGTTTTAATCAGGTAGCTTTGCGGCTAATCCGAAAATCTGATTTCAGATTATCCAAAATCAGGAATATATAACGATCCATCATTTAACACTTCCGGTAAAATCGTCAACTTACCCTTCCCCTACTGGTAAAAAAGAACAGGAGGGTCGTTGCTGACCAAAAGAAACGTGGGCTCTGTTAAAATTCCCGCCAAATCAAATTGCAATTAGAATTACATTAGAAGATGCAGATGAAGAATCAGAAAATGACAGTGAATGACCATAAATTATTTAATAAAGTCATATTTCCAGGCGTTTCTTTTTTTTATTTTTGGTGTATGTAAACAAAATTCAAAGCATTTGCTTTTTTAAGATATAATACGAGGGGGTATGGGTAGGGAGATATAAGCCCGGGACCGGAAGTCAAAAAAATATTTTGTAGGGGAGAGGTAAGTGACGATTTTACCGGAAGTGTTAAATAGTTACTCTACCTACCCCTGGTGGGCATATTAAGTTGCAAAAGAGTGGAAATCCGATCCTGATTTCTGATTTCAGGATTCAGAAATCAGAATTTGGACAATAAGCTTTTATGAAACAGGAATCAGAAATCGGTCATCAAAGTTTAGAATATGGTGTTGTTGACTGGCTTAATCGAGTATGCAGTCTATGATTATCAACAAACCTGAAAATAAAAATGGATCGTTATATATTCCTGATTTTCGACAATCTGAAATCGGATTTTCGGATTGGCCGCAAAGCTACCTGATTGTTTGCACTCTAATATTTCACAGATTTACTGTTTGCACCCTACAAACTTATCATAATTTGAAATTATGTTCTTCTTTGAAGAATGTCTTTTTCTTACTTTGTCAATTGCATGAAAATTCCTGCAGAAACGGAGCTAAAGGCATCATTAAGCCTTAATCTTGGCAACCCCATGATCGACAATAAGATATTCTCCAATAGAATGAATAATGGAAGCACATCGTTGACATAATCTAGTACATCAGACACACTTACAAATGATGACTCCGATGGTTTAACAGCATATAAAAAGGTTCTTATTCCTTGGAAGACCGTCAGGTCTTTTGACAACTGAAAAAAAAAATCAACAATGAAAAAATAGCATTCCTGGTAACATTATGTATTCGGTCAACAAAAGCAGAGATTTCCAAGACTTCCAAAAATTTGGAATCGACGTTTTTCAACAATCAATGCTAGTTCTTCGTATATCATTTTTATCTCTTTGTTATGAAAATAGTTTTTTAGAAAAATCTAACAAACATTAGACCAAGCATAAGAAAAATAAATTGAGTTCTGTCAAATAATAAAACGTTAGGTACCATCTATAAAGAGTTTGTAACAGTACAGTCAAGTAACCACTTTTGTCAATTCTCACCTTAAAATTCGGTAAAGAAAAGTTGCTAAAGTTCATCTTATCGCCGTCAAATTATCAATAAACTTTTGATCGTCTGTTTGGTTTAAATAACGCTTTTTGCTATTGGGGGGTGCAGGGTACAGTTAAAAAAAATCAAATACATTTCAGTAAAGAGTTTGTAACAGTACAGTCAAGTAACCACTTTTGTCAATTCTCACCTTAAAATTCGGTAAAGAAAAGTTGCTAAAGTTCATCTTATCGCCGTCAAATTATCAATAAACTTTTGATCGTCTGTTTGGTTTAAATAACGCTTTTTGCTATTGGGGGCTGCAGGGTACAGTTAAAAAAAATCAAATATATTTCAGTAGTTATGATTAATTTTTTGACATTTTTTGACTGAAAAATGTTGAATATCAAATTGTATGGAGTAAAACAAGTTTAATAAGTCCTAGAAGACAATCCGCTCTGAATTTAAAATGCACACAAGAAATGTAGTTTTTACCCTCTCCTCCCAAAGTTTTTTTGCATGCCCTTGAGTAACCTTTTCAATGTTATCCGCTGCAATGCAAAATGCTGGCTCAGCTCGTACCCAGCCTATTCCGACACAGCTTATTCCGTCAAAACAGGGTATGGTTTTTCGACCTTGGTGTCATGAACAGGGTATCTAATTCTACTCTATTTCCGATTTAATCCAAACTTCCTGTCATACTCAGGGCCCAAGAAATGAGAGAAATTATTTTGCATTCAGGAAATCGGCAGGAATAAGATCGTTGACTTAAAAAAAAGATAAGAGCAGCACGTGTGTCTGAATTGATATATTTATACAAATCATATAATGTTTGTAAACAATTGTAATTTGTCATAAACAGGGTATGGAAGTTAGGTATTTTTTGTCATAAACAGGGTAACCCCTACAGGATCAGGGGCGGACCCAGGATATCGAGAAAGAGGGGGCCGGCCAATTAAAATGGTTCAGTGTCCCATCGACCGCCGAATTAAAATTATTTTTTTTATTCAACAAAAGGGGGGCTGCGGCCCTTTCGGCCCACCCCTAAATCCGCCCCTGAGGATCCCAGCGGAACTCCCCTACCCAGATCTGAAAGGAGTTTTTGTTAAGTAATAATTACACTTTTGATATGAACCAACAATCTTATATGTGCATATCAGGCTATTGTCCTGGGAATGGTTGTGCAAAGCAGAAATATAGCAACATCCTTAGGCTAAATCCCTATCCCTGTCCTACAAGATTAATCATATATCTAGTAAACAAATTCCAAAGAAATTCTATGTAGAAGTTTTCATCTGAGATCTACTTATCACATGCGGATAGTACCTGACTTCTTCTGTTTCTCCACTGGCTAACACTACAGTATCCGCTATCCGGCTTGGAAGGGCTGATATTGAATCACTCTCATATGGATATTTACTCCATGCAGTTTCAGCTAGGTATGTCTCTACTGTGCCTTCAGCTTCTGCATCACTAAGTGTACTGCTAGGTTCTTTTGGTAAATGTACAGTGAATATGATACCAGCATGCTTGAAAGGGGCTTCGTCATTATTACAGTATTTATAGAATAGAAGGGGTGAAGGTGGTGGAAGTCGCTCAAGATGCATAACCAGAGCTGATCTGACGCCACGTCGGAATATATCCTCTAATCTATCATCTAACAACTTTTTGGCATGATCTCCTTCGTTTTGACTGTATTTAACACCATCAATGAAGTAAGATGGGTTCATTTCAGGGTCCAATGTACATGCAAGTTTTTTTGCAATGCAGTTGACAACACTATGAGCTGCAGGATGTGCCCCAATCATGAAAACCAATGGTTGACTGGGCTTCCTATTGCGTAGATGAGCTAAACCTCTTTAATTATCTTCCAAAATCTGTTAGTTTGATTCGGGAAAAGTTTTTGGACCTCCTCTAGCCTGGTCTTAAAAATCTTGGGGTAGTTGAATTTGCCATCTGTGTTCGGTGGGTAAAGAAAATCTGGTCGCGCTTCCTCTGGTATAATATCAATAGTATAAGCAACAATAGATAGCAGGCTTTTCCTCTGATGTAGCTTGGACGGCAACTTGCTTTGCGTCTTTAGCTCGTTCTAATTTTTGTGCCTCTTTAGTTTGCTTTCACCACAGGGACCCCTAATCCATTAATCAATACCATTAAAAATACTGAATAAATAAATATTTTAGCGCGCGTAAAATCTTCTATTCTCTCTTGGGTTGCCTGTTTCAAGCACGCGAACGAATATTGGGCTCTCTGTGGAATGGACGATATGACGAATTATTTTCTCAACCTCGCGCACGTACCGAAAGTTAGTTCTCTATTTCTCTAGAATCTACTATTTTGTGACAGCGTTCATGATTGGATGCTATTTTCTCTATCCAATAAAATCTATTGTTAGAAAATGAGCACCAATAAATTTCTACTTTTCCCGGAAAATATATTTATAGCAGTCTCGCAACATAAGAGCTAATTTGATTGGATGGTATTTTCAGGGACCAATCAAAGCTGTCGTAATATCCATCAATGAACCAGCAGAAGAAATGAAATTCATTTTACATGAAGCTTTGTTTTCCGTGTGAAGTTTTGGGTTTTCCTTGTTATAAAACTTGTTATAGGCCTTCTGCGTCAACTATGGTGGCCGAGAAAAGACAGCAATCTAATAAGAAGGAAGAGCAAATTTGTCGAAAAAATGAAGATCAAGGAGAAACAGAAGAGAGATTATGTTCAAACATGTCAGAAAAAGAAACAAAACGGAGAAGTAGGACAAGGGTCGTAAATAGAAATGCCGCGCGAAAAGATTCACAGCTAGTGTTGATATTTTTTCTTGTCTCAGGTGCGATAGGAATTATTGGAGGAATTATTTATCAAGCTGCAAATTGTAGGTTTAAAGAATGCTGTACAGATCCCTGGGTAAAACCGAATATCACTCGACTAAAACACGACCTAAACACCAAAGTTTTTGGACAACATCTCGTCAGTGACATAGTGTTTAAAGCAGTCAAAGGACATCTTATTAACAAATCACCACCAAAGGCCTTAGCTTTATCGTTTAATGGATGGACAGGCTGTGGGAAGAACTACGTTAGCCGAATTATATCGGAAAATCTCTTTAAGAGAGGCTTGGACAGCAATTATGTTCATTTGATAATTGCAACTCATCACTTTCCACACAAAGAACAGCTGGATGAATATAAAACATTGTTTAAAAAATGGGTTATTGGCAATATCACTGCATGTCAAAGATCGTTATTTATCTTTGACGAGATGGATAAAATGCCAGAAGGTCTTGTTGATGTTTTGAAGCCTTTCTTGGATCATTACCCTGAAGTTGAAGGTGTTGATTGCAGAAAATCTATGTTTATTTTCTTGAGTAACACTGGTTCCAAACTTATCAACAATGAAGTGTTGAAAAACTGGCGTCGAGGCAATGATAGAAATGCAATAACTATCAAACAAATGGATAATGTCATTAACCTTGGAGCCTTTAATGAAAAAGGTGGCTTTTGGCACACAGCATTGATTGAAAAACATTTGATTGACTATTTTGTGCCGTTTCTACCTTTGGAAAGATCACACATAAAAAAGTGTGCTGAAGTAGACTTAAAGGAAAAAAATCATAAGTTTGATGAAACGACATTGAAAAGAATTGCTGATGAAATGTTATATTTCCCTGAAGACTCTAAGATATTCTCGAAGTCTGGCTGTAAGAAGGTGGCTTCTAAAGTAGACATTGTTGTTGGTTAACACAGTCAATTTTGCTTGAGTGAGAATTGTTATGGTATTGTATTGTAACTATACAGCTGTTCCTGAAAAGGTTGTCCAGTTGAAGTATTTATTTTGCGAATAATAATGCATTTGCATTTCTCCAGTTCTCAGTTCTTGTTTTAAGGTTTAATAAGACTTAAAACAATGATACAAGGTTGCACATATTATATAGTTACTTTGTAACATTATTTTGTACATTTTGTATTCATCATTTCTTAAAAGAAATATAAAAACACAAGAGATCTGCAAATGACTTTGTCATTGCTATCTCAACTAGATGACAATTTCAAGAATAGCTATATAGTTTCTAAGAAAGCATTTGAATTATCTTTCATATAGAGCACTAGCTAGAGTTCATCTAGAACTAACAAAAATACAAATGAACATTTGACCAATCTAGGTGATCTGCATTATGCCATCATTTTACTACAACTACCAGCATTCTTTGCGAATTATTTTTCATCTACAAATTCTTGATCCATTTGACAATCAACCTCGTTCCTAGGGCCCCTCTTCTCGCAAGATGGCGGACACTCAAAGAAACACCCTGGCAAACAGTGCTTTATGACGGATTCTGATTGCCTCGTTCTTACATGCCTTCTGATTGGACAAAATAATAAACATAAGAAACAGTTTGCAGTGGGAGTTTAACACATAAACAAAAATGCATTTAATTACATTCATTTTAAGTAGACAATGAAAAACTAACGAACACATAACTACCATATAAGTATATTTAAGTTTTCATAGTTATTTTTCTAGCTGTCAGACAATGACCAGTTGATGCCACGGTATTGCACTAGTAATTTCAAATATATTAAACCATTTAAAACTCTACCAATCAAAAAAATCGTTTAAGCACATAATTCTATAGCTCATACTACTGCATTTAACCTGATTACGAATATCCATTAAAAAGTGTTTGTATCCCTCGATCATATCTTGTGTGGCCAACTGTTTTAGTTTTCCATCGGATTAAAAACATTGCTGAAAAATAATCCAAGCAAAGTAATTGCTAGCTAAACACGGCTACTTTCAGTTTTTGACATGGTTACTTGGGTTTTTACCGTTCTCTTTTAAATCAACTTAAATTTTCCACAGTCCTCTCTCACGAACATTTTCAAAACACTGCTCTGCCATTTGGGCCAAAAATCATGTGACAATAAAATACTCCAAAAATCTTGGAGTATTTGACCACATGACAAACCACTGTTTGCCAGGGTCTTTCTTCGAGCGTCCACCATCTTGTCAATAGCGAAAAGAGGGACCCTGGGGATGAGGTTGTTTGACAATTACCAGAACAACAATTTGTGCTACAAAATAAAGTAAGCAAAGCATTCTGGTAGTTGTAGTATATGCCAGTCCATAGTGTAAATTGCCTACCGAGTTAATATTAACTGAGATATGGGCAATTGAATAGAAAAATGTTTGCATTTTCTCTCATTTTAGTGTTGGTGCACACTTTCATGCACGTCCAGCTTAACATGTATGGCGACATTTTTTACACATTCAACTTACATCTCAGACAATATTCACCCAACTGTTGTCAAATTTTTGCCATAATTTTATATTTTTGTTAGCACTATTTGATGATGTCAATGAAATCTCAAAATTTAAAAAAAAATTTTTTGTTATATCACACTGCACTGTTCTGTATTGTGAAAGTGTCAGGTCATAAGAAATCAACACTAGACATCGGATATATAAATATATGTTATTTAATTGGTATATTAGGACAAAAAAAGTAGATTACTGAAAAAATGACTCTAAATTTGTTGCTCCAAGCTTTTCTCCAAGAAAGTATAAACATCTCATGGATTTTCACATACTTTACCATGGGTTTCATTTAAATCTAATGCAACAGGCTCATACAGATCCCCTATATAATATATATGTTATATTTTTTATATGTATTACATACATGGTTACCAAAGGGTAACTTGATTCTGGCCAAGTAACTTCATGACTAGTGAAAAGCAACGAAAAGACAAGTAGTTCTTCATGAAGCAATGTAAATTTGTCATTTGATACTTGAAATCCTATTTCTTTTATTTTGTGAAACATGCATGAATAAAGCATATTTGTGACTCATGACAAATGACCCCCCTTGGACACTTGATTGCTCTGATAGGATACATTGCTGGGAAAGGGTTTGTACCATTGTTTCTCTGGGTGGAGAACGCTATATCTAGCTGAAAGAATTGAACTATGCCATCACTTCAAAATGATCTGTTGTTTAAATGCAAAACATCATGGTCCTCAGAGGAGGCAAATCAATTCATTATATTAACAGGAAATCGCTCTAACTTCCATCTTTGTCAATCAAAAGAAGTAGAAATGTAATGTAGTTATGCTTGTGTAGTTACTGGTGGAAAAGCCATAAAATACCCTGAATTACTATTTTAAAGCATAATCACTGTATTATATAGGAGGACATTTTGTGATAAATTTCATAATTCTATATCCCCAAAATCCGGGAGGGGGGGGGGGGGGGGAATTGAAGACTCCGATCGGAATAGGGTAGGGATGCTCGACGGCATTTTTGAAAATTACCCCTAAAAGGTAAAAAAGTTCTATCCAGAAGAGCGTGGCAATACATGATTTTTACCCCTATACATTTATACGAACAGTTGGATATAATGGTCGTAAAATCGAGACCTTGTTTTCGAATATACGTGAATACACTTTAACTTTAATTCTGAGAGTCTAAAAACCTCTGAGAGACCGTAAAAGGTACCAGATCTCCGATTTTGACCCCCCGGCCCAGCATTACCACCGTGGTCACACAAAATGTTAGAGAAGTACTCTGTTTTAATTTCCCCTGATTTGCTTATAGTCCTTTAGAGATTTAAGAAAACGATGTAAGCTGCTTTCCCTTTCAAAAATGGCCGACATGTTGGATTCGTGTTTGAATGGGTCACTCCAAAAGTACTATGACAATCGGAAAGTAGAGAAGCACATACTTTAACTTTTTAATTGACACTGCATAAATTATTAACTCAACTTTGATTTTTTAATGCTCTTTATTTTATCGTTTTATTGTCGCTAATTTTATTTGTCATTTAATACAGGCTCGGAAACAGTGGTTCTTCTAGCCTCTTTTGGCACATTTTTTGGCCTTTCTCTTGCAACGTCGTCGGGCATTCGTGTTTTTTCCGGCATTTTTCAAGCACTTGCGAAGTTTTTTACCGCATCTTTTCTGAAAATACAAATAAAACTTGAGCTATGAATGAATGGATATATGAATGACAGGAATGTACACCGAATGAATGGACTTTCCGCTTTCTACTGAATTTCTCAGCAGTGCAAAGAAGTTAATGATATCAATCTACAATTGCCATCAAAATCGTAGTAATGTTCAGTCAGTTACCTTTCCCTTCTTTGCGTCCTCAGCTTCATCTTCATCAACTGCTTCAATGTCTTCTTCTTCGTCCTCATCTTCCATCATGTGAGCGACAAGTTCATGATCCTCGTCTGATGGCTCGTCTTGTTTGTGACCTTTCATTGCCTTGACGACGCATTTATGTGCCTGTACCAAGCATTTACCACAGTATTTCTGTCCATAAGCACATTTCCTGTAACCTCGTTTACATGCGACCTGCAACGGTGGTTTCATACAATACCGACTAAGTTTACACGCACGTTGTTGGAAAATGTATATAGATAACGAAAACGCTGTCAAATGTCAAAATGATTATTTACAGCTCAAGGTCATTGCACAGACTTTTCAAAGACAAATTATGTATTCATTTTTTCAATAACACATTCATGTAAAGAAATAGTTTGAACTACAAAACATTTAGTTCAAAGTTTTTGCAACCTCAGAAATGTTGATCAAGCTTAATTGATGAATCCCGGGGGGGGGGGGGGAACTCCGGGGATAAATGATCGGGGATGCTCGTCGGAATTTTTCAAAAATACCCCTAAAAGATACCGTTTTTTAAGAGGGCGTGGCTTCACAATTTTTTCATCCCTAAAAGATACCAAAATCACGAGTTTCAGTGGCTTTCAACCCCTAAAAGATACCAAAAAGTAAGAATTTGGCAAATTTCATATTTTTAAACCCTAAAAGATACCAAATCGTCGATTTTTACCCCTAAAAGATACGACGAGCATCCCCGATCGTTTACCCTCGTTTATCCCCCCCCCCCCCGGGTGATGAATAGAGTGAGCGCATTCACTTAACATGGAACACAGATAGCACAAAATAGGTGCTAGATTTGGCTAATTCCTTTGTTTCCTATTATCTTATCAACACTATTTAGTAGTAATTAGTACTATTTATTTCGCGGATTAATTGCATGCGTCCACTCTAACAAATAGATATTTACCAGTTGTAGGAGTCTCTTCTTGCCGAATTTCTTGATCAAGCTGGCCCTGATCCTTTTGAGAATGCGCAAGCATCGTTTAAGTCCCCTGATGCATCGTCCTGTTTTTCCACCTCGTTTTTTACAACGAATAAACAATCCCTTGCACAGACCCTAGTTAACAAAATGTTAATTAAATACAGCAGTACAATCTTGTTCAAATTTATTTGAAACTCTAAGAGCAATATATTTCACTTGAGTACAAATACCACATTTTGACATTGTTAAAGACTTCAAAGACAAAATACTATAATATTATTTTATTTAGCCTGAATAGCCTGTGGCTCTAATAAAAAAACAAGCTATAGCTCGAGCCGACCAGTAAATAACACAATGGATGCGTTGCAAGCGGAGAGTAATGTAAGTGCGCTGCCCTAGCGAATTCATAGCCACTGTTTCCTGTGCATGTTGTATATAAATAATTTTACCCTTCGTTTTCCTTTCTTTGCGTCCTCATCTTCGTCCTGGTCGACTTCCTGCACGGCTTGTTCAATGTCTTCTTCTTCATCGTTCTCTGGCTCATCTTGCTTACGTCCAGGACGGGGTCCGAGCACCTTACGGACACATTTACGAATTTTCATCTACGAATAAACAAAAAGGAAAACATGAAAATCACTTTGATTAAAGTTTGTGTGCATGAAGGGCCTCTTTAATTTCGAAGCAAAATGATGAAAAATCATGACTGTGCTGAATTTTTCTTAAAATCGGATAAATATGACGATGTGAAACTTTCAAAATCTACTTGATGGAATTAGGGTGTGGTTGTTTTTGAATAAAAATATCGTTTCGTATAATTACTATTTTGACCATTCTGATGAATCTGCATTTGACGAACTGGTGTCTGCACCCTTTGACGGCCTTGCATCTTCCTTTATTCTTGATGATACAGACTTTGAACATCTTTCCACAAAATCCCTGAGAAGAAAAAGACAGCAAATGTTATATTGTCAATAGCAAGCTCTAATAGAGTAAAAATGTGTATTTGTTCCCTGATCCCAAATTTCCTTTCAATTTTGATTCAAAGTTTATGACCTGGCCAAATATTTGTTGACTAATTCGGCAATGAATTATCATGATCCCGATAATAATTTGTCAGTAGCTGTGATCTTGATCCCAGAGGAGCTACTAATAATGATCCCTGGTCCGAAACGCTGATCCCTGATCCTACATACGTTATACTATCACACGACCCTGCATTTGATACAAGATAAAAACTAATTCAAAGTGTTCTACTTTTCTCATCGAATGTCTATGTCCAGGATCATTTTCAACTTCAGTAATTCCATCCTCCAAAGTGGCATCGTCTACTGTGGCTAGTGAGTCTTCCTCGTGGTCGACCTCCTCGGTCTTCAGCGCAACCACCGAGGCAAACAACACAAGAACTGCAAGTACACTCAACTTCATCATGAATCACTCTTGAACTGAACAAGTGTGTGAAGACCTCTTACCCCCTATGCCTGTTATATAGGTAGACACTATAAAGCTTGTTTGTTCATCTGGACTTTTATTATCAATTGTGTTTATTATTGCCAGAAATATTAGAAATCCATGTTGCTTATGAACTGCGCATGAGCGCTAAAGTAAGGATTGATATGATGATTTAGTAATAAGATGACCTACACCTGATGTACAAAGACCATGTTTTCAGGTGACCAACCTTGAATACAGAAATACAACTTATGGACTGCGCATGAGCACTACAAACAGGTTTGACAGAATATTAATTCACTTGACCCACTTTAATGCAAAACATAACTTATTAAAGTGCGCACGTGCACTATAGTTTGAAGTTCTTTGTGTTTTAAAGTTTGTCAAATCCGCATGTATATTTATTTGCCAATGTTTAATGAACTTGTTAAACATGTCATATTTTTCTTTATTTAGAATGCCTATCAACACCACTACTAGGGAGGAAGGGGGAATGTAATTAAAAGCCCGCTCACTCGTCCGCCCTAAGAAAACCTTCGAACCAAATGCGGTCAAAAACGAATGCCCGCACTGCACGCTATCAGTTTGCATTGTTTGTTGCATTTTTATTCGTTAAAGTTTCATAAGCGCCTGCTGGTAATGACCCCAAATTTTGATTGTTCAGTTTCGCCTTCTTCGAGCATTATTCAAGCAGTTTGATGATAGTACAATTGCTTTATAATATGTCATTTTTGAACCCTTATACTATTATTTCATCATATCAAGAGAATCATTTTTTTTAATTTTCTTTTTTAGTTTTTTTTAAAGTGAACTAGTGAGCTGCCGGCACAACGGAGAACAGTTTGTAGTCGTAAATATTTTTTTTCTGACTTGTTGCTTCTCTAACGAAGACTTGTTCAGGGAATATTTTTTTACAACTAATAACCAGCTTTATTATCCAACTTGTAAAAAATAACGCGTGAGTAAGACTGGATCGAGTAAAAATATACAGCGATATTTTTTCGCTGTCTAAACCAGTTTAACAGGTTTTCATCTACAGCATCTACAGCTAAAATGTCTGCAAGGCAAACTGAATTAGTTTTGAACGTTTTTTACAGAAACGCTTTCGATTCTTCTGTTAATAAGATCAGATAACGAAAATGTCGAAATTAAAATTGAAAACAGAGTCAACGTGAACATGCTTTGTAAGCTCACAACATGGTTTATTGACACTATAAGCTGACTGACTAGCTCGTATAAGGAAAAGAAAAAAAAATGAAATTTTACCTTAATACAACAAAATGTAATCCTTCAGTGGAAGAGCTGCAAAAATGTCCTTTATAGTAGAAATGTAAAGCTAATTGAAGCAAGCAACTACGATCCACGAATGGAAACGAAAGCACTACAATCGCTGCAAGTTCAGTTGACACAACATTTCCTTTGTTACTGCATTTTCATTTAACTTCATCAAAGTTTCGGAACGGTAGCCATTTTTTCATTTGTCTTGTTGACGTTCTCCCTCTTTTTTCTCAAAATACAGCCAAAATTTGTGCAAAAACAGTCGAAAAAAATTACATTATTCAATCGGCTAAAACGGCGTGTTTGTGTGAGCTGCTAAAACCGGTTTGACCTGTATAAAAAATGAGCCAATCAGAATGCAATACGTACGTCACGCAATGTCCAACTAATTTTTTAAGGAATGGAAAATTACAATTTTTTTCGATTTTTTGGAGCCTTTTATTATTTTTGCGAGATAGTTGGATAATAAATAACTTATTAGACAGTTTGGTGTGGAATATGGCTGGATATTTTACTCGTCAACTTGCATTTTGACTCGTCAAAATACAGCGTGACTCGTAAAAATATCCAGCCATATTCCACATCAAACTGTCTAATAAGATATATATATATATATAATAGACAATTTTTTTACAACATGACGAGTAATCAATGCACTTGTCGTGGAAGCGACTAAACACTAATATATGCTGGTATGAATCATGTTATGATACGTTCAAAAACTCATACCTATTAGGGCTATTAGATCAATTGGATTAGCCTATTTGGTCACGTGCAATGCCTTAATAACTGATAAAATATCCCCATTAGTATGCTTGATATAGGAATTTTAATAATCAAGGATACCTTTTAAGATATATAAAGGTCCATGTGTCTAGCAAAGATCTCACTGTAGATGTCATCATAGACCTTGACTAGCTTTGGAAGACGTTAAACAAGATAGCAGTCTTCTACTAAATTCCTATTCAGTAGACCTTAAATGTGGGATCAAAATGTGTACATTTGTATCTTTATAATTTTAATTTTTCAGTATTTATCTTTATTGATAACACTTTATATAATAAAGTATTGGAGTTTTTGAAGTGTTTTAATAACTTTAGATCGTGTTTTTCAAGTCTAAAAGCCCTGCTCGTTTTTTTTTTTTTTTTTTTTTTTTTTTTGTTTTTTTTTGTTGTTGTTATACCACAGAATTTGAATCAGTTTACTAATTTTTATTTTTTCTACAAATGTACATTATTTATAAATTCAATAATATGTCTTTGCAGTCCCCATCATATGCTAGTGGTATGATCATAACCGACCTTGATTTACCTTTGTAAAAACATGTAATGACACATTAACTAGTCAGTATAAATAGCAGCTACTTGTGAAACTCATGTGAAGATATACACGATATAAACAACTAGAGCGCACAAGGACGATGGGGCGGAGCTGAGCACATCTGAAGGAAGGACAACAGCCGTGTATGGAGTTCCTACTAAAAGCTGTGCCTCTTTTGGAGAAGCTCAACATATCTGCACTGTCCACTGAAACAATAAAAAAGTCCGAGTTTAGTCTCGATCTCTAACATTTTTAAACAGTACATGTTTTTTTTTATTTGGGGGGTTAGGGTTAGGGTCAGCGCTTATGATCAGCCTATACAACCTATTTCACGCCGTGATAGTTGAAATGTTTTCGCTCTAAACAGAGGTTGAAATGGGACGGACTTTTGGAAATAGTTTGTCGGTTTACAAATATTAAAAAAGCATTTACAAGAATTGATTTTATATTTCTTTTGTTATCTCCAGTGCTGTTTTAATTTCAATTGTGCTAATTAAATAACAAGTACTTATTAAAAACAAACAAACCAAGACGATAGTTTTTGATGTTTGATGATGAAAATTGAATATTTCCATAGATAAGTCGTTGATATGGTGATGGACTGCGGAATTTTAAAAGACGCTCGATCTATGCCATTTTAGTTTATATGTTTTCATGTGTTTCAGATCTAATCTATTTAAGAAAACATCTATTTAGTCTCTATTTTCTCGCATGATCGCGTGCTTTGCTGTAAATGTTAAACTGTATTTTAAAAACTAACTTCACGAAAGTGAGGGCATCTGTAAATCCTGATACAGATTTTAATATCTCGGCCAAATTACATCTAATTTCAAACTTTAAAAGGCGTAAAATAGCAGATTAATCTCGGGGCATTTTGTATGTAATTTACAATATTAATTAGCATCCGATCCTAAGGTTTAAAACAGCTCTCTTTAGCAGCTCAATGTTTTAAGACCTCATATCATATGTGTCTATGTAAACTAATATTGAAATATTTCTCGCTATGAATTCAGAGAGCCACAGATTACTGATTACTTGCAAATAAAGGCAATGTCGAGTCATAAAAACGTTTTTACTGATTATAAAAACTGAGTCTCTTGTTTCTTGGACAACCAAAAAAATGGCTGATTTCAGGTTGTTTCATGATAACCGAATTCTTTCATTTGCTTTTTCTCGACGTTATTAAATCATGCAGTTAACAACTCTATTGTATAGGAAAAACGTCTCTGCATTACCATTTTTCGTTCTATTTTCTCCACCAGACAAATTGACCTGAACATTTGCTAATATGTCTGAATAAAGAAACCAAAAGTCCCGGCCAAAAGTCAATAAATATTGACTAAGCTAATTTAGGCTCCGACTGTGTTCTTGTTATAAGCATGCTAAATAAAGTCAACAAGTGCTGATGAGTTTAACAAGTTGACAATGACTTCGAGCATACGGATTTGACAAGCTTCAAAATTCAAACATATTAAAATTAGTGGTGCTCATGCGCAATTCATAACTAGTGCCTGTGCGTGTTCAATGTGGGTGAGCTGAATACTCAATCACCATATCAATCCTTATTTTAGCGCTCATGCGCAGTTCATAAGCAAAAGGGATTTCTAATATTCGTGGAAATAATAAGCACAATTGATAATAAAAGTCCAGATGAACAAACAAGCTTTGTAGTGTCTACCTATATAACAGGCATAGGGGTAAGAGGTCTTCACACACTTGTTCAGTTCAAGAGTGATTCATGATGAAGTTGAGTGTACTTGCAGTTCTTGTGTTGTTTGCCTCGGTGGTTGCGCTGAAGGCCGAAGAGATCGACCACGAGGAAGACTCACTAGCCACAGTAGACGATGACACTTTGGAGGATGAAATTACTGAAGTTGAAAATGACCCTGGACGTAGACATTCGATGAGAAAGGTAGAACACATTACTGCGCGTCATGATTGTATCATATACTGGGGGAGGGGGACTCTGGTTGGCGACGGTCGGGGATAATTGTTGTATCTTTCAGGGGTCAAAATCAGGGATCTCGGGTATCTTTTAGGGTGTCTTACCCTTATTATATAGGAATAATAATGGCTGTCGTTTTTTCTCAGGGATTTTGTGGAAAGATTTTCAAAGCCTGTATCATCAAGAATAAAGGAAGATGCAAGGCCGTCAAAGGCTGCAGACACAAGTTCGTCAAATGCAGATTCATCACCTTTGTTAAAAGGGTAATTATATAATACTATTTTTTATAATTTACAATCAACCACACCTCACTTTTGTTTTATATGTATGTTTTTAAAGGTTCTATATTGATCTATATTGTCATTTAGCAAGGTTTTTCTTACGTTTTGTAGAGTGATTTACCCGTGCAGTCCTTTACTCATTTAATTTTGTATAGCTAAGTTAATATAGGAATTTAACCGTTAAACCTTTGTGTGCATGCGTATATGGCGCATTTCAACTGTAAATGTCTTAATGCACTTTATAATTCCTCATATCTATAGTCAAGAGAGTATGAGATAAGAGAGCTTATCCCCGGACCACATCAGGGGCTCTACTCGTCGTGCCATTTTTAGAAACTTGTTAACAATCTCCGCAATTTTGTCTTGAGATGTTTTGACGATGCGACCGCGCCTCCTGCAATCTGGCCAATCACGCTCCGTTCCTGAAAAAAATTTCATTTTGAAAATAGAATGAAAAGATCCCTTCATGAGTGTAAAGCCCAATACAGGGGGAAACCCTCTTATCTCATAGTCTCTTGATATAGTATGTAATCATGTTTTACTCGTAATTTGTTCATGGTTTAAAGATAGTCTTGCAATTGAAGTGACCTTAATTTATTCTTGTTTTTTTCTCTTGTTGTTATTACAGATGAAAATTCGCAGATGTATTCGTAAGGTGCTTGGACGCCACCATTGTCGTAGACAAGATGAGCCAGAGAACGATGAACAAGAAGACATTGAACAAGCCGTGCAGGAAGTCGATCAAGACGAAGATGAGGACGCCAAGAAAGGAAAACGAAGGGTAAACCAACTTTGTTTTATATAAAAGCCGTTCATGGACAAAACAACTTATCTTGTCCTGATAAATATCTAATTAGAGAAAGAAAAACAAAGGCTCATTGTACGTCGTCGTAGAAAATTGTTGTAAAACCTGTCCCTTATAAAATGAGAAGTGGGGAAAACATAAATTTCACAGAATATCATGTACTGCGTGTTCTGGGCAGTATTACATCCAAACAGCATGTTACTTGAGAAGAATATTTTGTCAAATGTCCTATTCGATTTGGAGATTATACCCCCACGTAAACAAATCTTTCCATTGATCAGTTTTGAGTGTTGTTGTACTGATATAAACAGAATTATACTTTATACAAAGGTCAGCTACAGTTAAGTTGTTTGAGCTTCAATAATGAGCTATAGTTATAGTGGTCTACTGTTTATCTAGGGTCTGTGCAAGGGATTGTTCATACGTTGTAAAAAACGAGGTGGAAAGACAGGACGATGCATCAGGGGACTTAAACGATGCTTGCGCATTCTCAAAAGGATCAGGGCCAGCTTGATCAGGAAATTTGGCAAGAAGAGACTCCTACAACTGGTAAATATAAATCCATATCATTCAAATAATTGAAGCTGTTTGAGCTTTGAACTAATTAGATGTTTAAATGCGACGACGAGGATGTTCGTTTCCTAATAAAGTTATTTATGAGAGGATTGTCGAAGATGTTACCGTTATCACCCATTTGTTCATCCATCTGATCCAATACTTCCACAGTTGTATTTCTCATTTCTGCAAGAAATCAAACCAGGATTGTATTGTTTTTGAAATTGATATTGCACGAAGAATGCTTCCCAATCAACAAATCAGTGGTTCCACTTATTATCTGAGAGATAGATATAGATATCGCTATGACCTAGCTTTTTTTCTACCGTTGCAGGTCGCATGTAAGCGAGGTTACAGGAAATGTGCTTCTGGACAGAAATACTGTGGTAAATGCTTGGTACAGGCACATAAATGCGTTGTCAAGGCAATGAAACGTCGCAAACAAGACGAGCCATTAGACGAAGATCACGAACTTGTCGCTCACATGATGGAAGATGAGGACGAAAACGAAGAAGACATTGATGTAGTTGATGAAGATGAAGCTGAGGACGCAAAGAAGGGAAAGGTAACTGACTGAACATCACTACGATTTTGATGGTAATTGTACATTGATATCAGTGACAACTTTGCGCTGCTCAAAAGTTGGAAAATGCATTCTGTTCATTCCTGTCATTACTTCATCAAGTTAAGTGCTACATTGCTCTGTTTTTACCATCTATCCATCCATCCAACCAATCAAACTTTATTAAATTAGGTCGCTGTATAGAAATATAATTGAAATGACAACTCAGCTTTCGCGTCTATTGTTCATTTTTCCAACTGCACGTTTTCTTCTTTTTGGTCTTATTTTTCTCTATCTTTTGAACAATTTCAGAATCGTTGTGGAGTGGTATTCAAAAACTGTATCGTGAAAAACAAGGGAAGATGCAAGGCTGTGAAAGTCTGTAAAATGAAGTTTGGTAAATGCATGTATGGCAAATTGGTAAATACATATGTTTATTGTGTTATGGATGTTAAGCGCTGATAACTGTAGGTCCATTGAGCTTTTTTGCTCTTCCATTTCTTGCTTTGTTTGGTCGTTTGGCCTGGACGTCCTCATACTATCTTGGATATGATCATGGAATTTGATCTCTGATCAAAGTTAATGGACATTCTTAACCATTGATTTCAATAGTCCAATTCCAGAGCAGTGATCGGATCGATGTATATACTAAAATTAAAACTAATATTAAGCTTCAATAAACAATGACGAAATTCTCTGTGGCCAGCATATTGAAAATACCAGGACTTGAAAATTTCAATTCAACTATTCTCAGAAAAAAATACAAAAATATTCTACACATTGCCAACTTTCTAATAAGGACAATAACAATGAGAGATTTTATACTATGCGAGCTGAATAAATGCACAAATATTCAGAATAACCGACCCTTTAATATCATTCTTTTATTGCAGATGGCACACATCAATTCGGGAAAGAAACTGGTAAATATACTGAAAAATATTCAAGATGTGAACTCATAATCACTTCGAAAATTTGCTCAGACGTCAATAGACAACATGCCTCCACATGCTATGACTATTGTCTTATCAGTATATCGCAATATCGAAAAAACGGTGGCCTTACACTGCGCATCTTTCCAACACTTTTTTCCCAAAAATCACTGACTTGCAACTCGCGCGGTTACAGAGAGTATTTTTATTTGTCCCGCAGCATGCAACTATTGAAGTGTTTTTCGAGGAAGCCGGATTCTAAGAAAAACCAAACTATTCCCACGCACGCGCTCCATACAGTCAAATATTTAAAATGATTTCGAGGATCTGTTTCATACATTGTTTGAATTGTATTTGACGCATGGGAGATTCGATCGACTTATAAGCTTTACTAGCTTTGGTCTTATCTTGGTGTATGGTTTTCAAATTTCAGGGCAAGTGTTCACGTTTGTTTAAGCGTTGCATTAATAAAACTAAGAACAAACGAAAGTGTGTCAAAGTAATAAAAGTCTGCGCGATGAAGAAACTTGGCAGGAAGAGATTGAGGAAATTGGTAATTATAGATATATTATTCACATTAAATTTTCACTTATAAATTCCGCGCAATGCATTCCGACATCAACCATAATCAGGTGACTTTATATGAAATGAGTAATGTAGCGTTTGATCTAAGTTTATATTTCATACGCATTGCAGGTCGCATGCAAGAAAAGCTTCCAGAATTGTGCAGGTAGACACAAAAACTGCTATAACTGCTTGAAGAAGGCACATAAATGCGTCATGGCAGTGCGTGGTCGCAAACAAGACGAGCCATCAGACGAGGATCATGAACTTGTCGCTCACATGATGGAAGATGAGGACGAAGAAGAAGAAGACATTGAAGCAGTTGATGAAGATGAAGCTGAGGACGCAAAGAAGGGAAAGGTAACTGACTGAACATCACTACGATTTTGATGGTAATTGTACATTGATATCAGTAACAACTTTGCGCTGCTCAAAAGTTGGAAAATGCATTCTGTTCATTCCTGTCATTACGTTATCAAGCTAAGTGCTACATTGCTCTCTTTTTACCATCTATCCATCCATCCAACCAATCAAACTTTATTAAATTACGTCGCTGTATAGAAATTTAATTGAAATGACAACTCAGCTTTCGCGTCTATTGTTCATTTTTCCAACTGCACGTTTTCTTCTTTTTGGTCTTATTTTTCTCTATCTTTTGAACAATTTCAGAATCGTTGTGGAGTGGTATTCAAAAACTGTATCGTGAAAAACAAGGGAAGATGCAAGGCTGTGAAAGTCTGTAAAATGAAGTTTGGTAAATGCATGTATGGCAAATTGGTAAATACATATGTTTATTGTGTTATGGATGTTAAGCGCTGATAACTGTAGGTCCATTGAGCTTTTTTGCTCTTCCATTCCTTGCTTTGTTTGGTCGTTTGGCCTGGACGTCCTCCACAATGTATGACAAGAGATAATCTCATACTATCTTGGATATGATCATGGAATTTGATCTCTGATCAAAGTTAATGGACATTCGGGCTAATTAACCATTGATTTCAATAGTCAAATTCCAGAGCAGTGATCGGATCGATGTATATACTAAAATTAAAACTAATATTAAGCTTCAATAAACAATGACGAAAGTCTCTGTGGCCAGCATATAAAAAATACCAGGACTTGAAAATTTCAATCCAACTATTCTCAGAAAAAAAATACAAAAATATTCTACACTTTGCCAACTTTCTAATAAGGACAATAACAATGAGAGATTTTATACTATGCGAGCTGAATAAATGCACAAATATTCAGAATAACCGACCCTTTAATATCATTCTTTTATTGCAGATGGCACACATCAATTCGGGAAAGAAACTGGTAAATATACTAAAAAATATTCAAGATGTGAACTCATAATCACTTCGAAAATTTGCTCAGACGTCAATAGACAACATGCCTCCACATGCTATGACTATTGTCTTATCAGTATATCGCAATATCGAAAAAACGGTGGCCTTACACTGCGCATCTTTCCAACACTTTTTTCCCAAAAATCACTGACTTGCAACTCGCGCGGTTACAGAGAGTATTTTTATTTGTCCCGCAGCATGCAACTATTGAAGTGTTTTTCGAGGAAGCCGGATTCTAAGAAAAACCAAACTATTCCCACGCACGCGCTCCATACAGTCAAATATTTAAAATGATTTCGAGGATCTGTTTCATACATTGTTTGAATTGTATTTGACGCATGGGAGATTCGATCGACTTATAAGCTTTACTAGCTTTGGTCTTATCTTGGTGTATGGTTTTCAAATTTCAGGGCAAGTGTTCACGTTTGTTTAAGCGTTGCATTAATAAAACTAAGAACAAACGAAAGTGTGTCAAAGTAATAAAAGTCTGCGCGATGAAGAAACTTGGCAGGAAGAGATTGAGGAAATTGGTAATTATAGATATATTATTCACATTAAATTTTCAATTATAAATTCCGCGCAATGCATTCCGACATCAACCATAATCAGGTGACTTTATATGAAATGAGTAATGTAGCGTTTGATCTAAGTTTATATTTCATACGCATTGCAGGTCGCATGCAAGAAAAGCTTCCAGAATTGTGCAGGTAGACACAAAAACTGCTATAACTGCTTGAAGAAGGCACATAAATGCGTCATGGCAGTGCGTGGTCGCAAACAAGACGAGCCATCAGACGAGGATCATGAACTTGTCGCTCACATGATGGAAGATGAGGACGAAGAAGAAGAAGACATTGAAGCAGTTGATGAAGATGAAGCTGAGGACGCAAAGAAGGGAAAGGTAACTGACTGAACATCACTACGATTTTGATGGTAATTGTACATTGATATCAGTAACAACTTTGCGCTGCTCAAAAGTTGGAAAATGCATTCTGTTCATTCCTGTCATTACGTTATCAAGCTAAGTGCTACATTGCTCTCTTTTTACCATCTATCCATCCATCCAACCAATCAAACTTTATTAAATTACGTCGCTGTATAGAAATTTAATTGAAATGACAACTCAGCTTTCGCGTCTATTGTTCATTTTTCCAACTGCACGTTTTCTTCTTTTTGGTCTTATTTTTCTCTATCTTTTGAACAATTTCAGAATCGTTGTGGAGTGGTATTCAAAAACTGTATCGTGAAAAACAAGGGAAGATGCAAGGCTGTGAAAGTCTGTAAAATGAAGTTTGGTAAATGCATGTATGGCAAATTGGTAAATACATATGTTTATTGTGTTATGGATGTTAAGCGCTGATAACTGTAGGTCCATTGAGTTTTTTGCTCTTCCATTCCTTGCTTTGTTTGGTCGTTTGGCCTGGACGTCCTCCACAATGTATGACAAGAGATAATCTCATACTATCTTGGATATGATCATGGAATTTGATCTCTGATCAAAGTTAATGGACATTCGGGCTAATTAACCATTGATTTCAATAGTCAAATTCCAGAGCAGTGATCGGATCGATGTATATACTAAAATTAAAACTAATATTAAGCTTCAATAAACAATGACGAAAGTCTCTGTGGCCAGCATATAAAAAATACCAGGACTTGAAAATTTCAATCCAACTATTCTCAGAAAAAAAATACAAAAATATTCTACACTTTGCCAACTTTCTAATAAGGACAATAACAATGAGAGATTTTATACTATGCGAGCTGAATAAATGCACAAATATTCAGAATAACCGACCCTTTAATATCATTCTTTTATTGCAGATGGCACACATCAATTCGGGAAAGAAACTGGTAAATATACTAAAAAATATTCAAGATGTGAACTCATAATCACTTCGAAAATTTGCTCAGACGTCAATAGACAACATGCCTCCACATGCTATGACTATTGTCTTATCAGTATATCGCAATATCGAAAAAACGGTGGCCTTACACTGCGCATCTTTCCAACACTTTTTTCCCAAAAATCACTGACTTGCAACTCGCGCGGTTACAGAGAGTATTTTTATTTGTCCCGCAGCATGCAACTATTGAAGTGTTTTTCGAGGAAGCCGGATTCTAAGAAAAACCAAACTATTCCCACGCACGCGCTCCATACAGTCAAATATTTAAAATGATTTCGAGGATCTGTTTCATACATTGTTTGAATTGTATTTGACGCATGGGAGATTCGATCGACTTATAAGCTTTACTAGCTTTGGTCTTATCTTGGTGTATGGTTTTCAAATTTCAGGGCAAGTGTTCACGTTTGTTTAAGCGTTGCATTAATAAAACTAAGAACAAACGAAAGTGTGTCAAAGTAATAAAAGTCTGCGCGATGAAGAAACTTGGCAGGAAGAGATTGAGGAAATTGGTAATTATAGATATATTATTCACATTAAATTTTCAATTATAAATTCCGCGCAATGCATTCCGACATCAACCATAATCAGGTGACTTTGTACGAAACGAGTACTGTAGCGTTTGATCTAAGTTTATATTTCATACGCATTGCAGGTCGCATGCAAGAAAAGCTTCAAGAATTGTGCAGGTAGACACAAAAACTGCTATAACTGCTTGAAGAAGGCACATAAATGCGTCATGGCAGTGCGTGGTCGCAAACAAGACGAGCCATCAGACGAGGATCATGAACTTGTCGCTCACATGATGGAAGATGAGGACGAAAACGAAGAAGACATTGATGTAGTTGATGAAGATGAAGCTTAGGACGCAAAGAAGGGAAAGGTAACTGACTGAACATCACTACGATATTGATGGTAATAGTCCTGAAGTGTGATGACGTTTTACCCCTGTCTCTATACCATAATAGTTTTTAAAATCCTGTCATATTCAAATTTTATATTCCCTCGAGAATACTGAAACAATAGTCATAATGAGTGAACAAAAGAAATGTGAAAAGGATTCTGGTCTAGACACGGGGGTAAAACGTCACCACGCTTCAGGCTTATTGTTGATTCATATTATTAACTTCTTTGCGCTGCTGAGAAATTCAGTAGGAAGTGCATTCATTGTTTGGCGTACAAAGGCCAAAAAATGCCGTGCCAAAAGAGGCTAGAAGAAACATTGTTTCCGAGCCTGTATCGAATGACAAATAAAATTAGCCACATAAAACGATGAAAAAAAGAGCATTAAAAAATTAAATTTGAGTTAATAATTTATGCAGTGTCAATAAAAAAGTTGAAGTATGTGCTTCTCTACTTTCGTGACCCATTCAAACACGAATCCAACATGTCGGCCATTTTTGAAAGGGAAAGCAGTTTACATCGTTTTCTTAAACCTCAAAAGGACTATAAGCAAATCTACAAAACCTCCTAGATAAAACAAACCTACAGGGGGAATTAATACAGAGTACTTCTCTAACATTTTGTGAGACCACCAATAATGGGCCGGGGGAGGGGTCAAAATCGGAGATCTGGTACCTTTTACGCTCTCTCAGTGGTTTTTAGACTCTCAGAGCTAATATGCTAATGAGTGCTAAAAAGTGCGCTGATTTAGATAGGGGAACTGTGTAAATAATCTGAGAATTGCACGTAGGAATGTGCGCTTTGATGACAAAGATTCTTAAACACTTAATCAATCATTTTTTATCTATTTTATTAACCATTCGCAGGAATAAAGCGGAAAAAAAGGAAATAAAGTAGATGGAGATAAAGAAATAAAGATTTTGCCTTTGATGGCCATGTCAAATTTAATATTAGATTTACGACAACTAATGAAATAAAGAGCATTTAAAACCTAATTTGAGTTACTTATTTGTTGATTAAATTAGTAGAAGTGGGTGCGTCGATAAAAAACCTTACGTATAGCACGCGTAATTTCACTTATGTTCGTTAATGATGGAATCTCCAGATCTAATAGAAATACGATCCTAGAGCAGAAAGTAGTCAATTTAAAGTATAATAGTACCATTTAATTATAAGAAAACCACAAACTTTGAAACTGTGAGCAGAACAAAACTACGGATAGTTGACACATCTAATGCAGCCATAAAACTAAAAATTATGTTACTAATCAAAATAAAATGAATTAAGCCAACATATATTAAGTCAACGTTTATTATTCCATCAGTTAAACATAACATGTGAAAAATCGTTTTACTGCTGGAGACCCATCAGCTCGAGGCAGACGTCAGTCATACGTTACAGACTTTTATGCGTTCTAATATTTTCAACTGAGGGAATTGTATTTTCTTTGTGTGCACGGGAAATACAAATCTGTTTTATTTTGGTGGTGGAGGGAGGGGATACCACTGATCAACAAGAATGGCAGTAGGGCGTATTTAAATGGGTTAGTTTTATGGCCGATCAGCCCATCAGAGATAATGGATGATCCCTTTAAACTATTTAACGGTTTGACTACAAATGCCCTCCAGTGCGCGGTTAAAGTTCATCTTTGTGTACTTCGTCAGGTACGGGGGGTGTCGTCTCTGTATCGCTGATATAACCCTCATCTCCTATATAGTGGGTAGGGTATATAAGCAAAGGTTCTGCTGTCATGGCAACAAGGTTTCTTGGCTCAAAGTGGCTCGACCATTCTTTGCTGTAAATACAATAAAGACATCATTGAGTCCAATCTAGGTGATATATAACGTTCGCCTACTGGCAACACGCGAGGGCAGCACGGTAACGAAATTTTTACAACTTGAAATGTTTCGTTAAAATTATCGTACAACGTGTCGCCCAGCACACACAAAATAATGCTGCGCACAAAAACAGTTGTACAATGTTGAGCTTTGAATTAATGTTGTTTTATTTCAAAGTAATAACACTAAAAAAACTCGTAGGGAGGTTAGTAGTAGGACACTGACAGTCCTGCAACAAGAGCTCCGATCGGAGCTGTCGGAGCGAAGGGGGATTTACTGAGTTAGGTAGTTTTTTTTTGAGTGATGATGCATTTTCGCGCGCTTTTAATTTCTCGCCGAAATTTCGATGAGCTTTGTAATTTTTATGAACTGTGATGGTCATTTACACAGTTTATGACAGACAACAAAAGAAAATGATCTAAGAGAACCTGTCCCCTTACTTACTGCCACCGAGTTATTTTAAAGTGCCTATCACCCCTAGAACAATAAAACATTGGAGTAATCTAGAGACTGCACGAAACCGATTTTCGTTGTTAGAATTGATTTTGGAGCAAACGCGAATTTTTTATCGATTTTTAAAGTTTGAAGTGACCTCGCCCTTGCCGGGAATGGGGATCTGGGTCGAGTGATGTTATACTGTACCACACGGAACTCTTTTGATTTGCCAACAATTTCCAACACAACAAGAACGTACCCTATCAAATAACTTATGTTGTTTGGGTGTCGATTTCAATTTTATATGTAGTGTTGAATGACAAGTATAATGTGATGAGAAATATGTAAACCACTGCGCATGTGCCCAGGTACAGTATGACATCACTCGACCTAGTTTTGCATCTGTCAAAGTAACACAGGAAACCCAAAATACAGCTTTTAAACCCAAAACATCTCGACCTGCTTTTATCCAAATCACTTATTATTTATATCATTTGAAAGCTCTCGATGTCTGCAATTTTACTAAATTGGTGCACTCTGAGGGGTGATAGGCACTTTAAGAACGGAACGTGATTTGTTAGATTGACCAGAGAGGAAATAGACAAATGTTTCACTGGCGAAGATAAAAAAGAAGAGCTCTTCAAATTTGCAAAAGAAAAACTTAACAATGCTGTTCCTACGTCGTCTTTCTCTTAAGAATAAGATTTTTTGCGACCGGATTGGTAACAGTTAAAAATATAGCCTGGTTTCTAAAAATAGCACTAGCGTGGTTCCTGATGGGGTCTGAGGATAGGTTCTCTTAACTCATTTTCTCGTGCAGGCAACTAAGCTTGAGAAGGATGAAGACATCATACCAAAACGTCGAAAATGTCTCAAATAATGTTATCACAGCCAATGGTTTATATTCTATCCACTATTTACATAAATGCACGCATATGTGTGCAACATAGTATGGCCTAATCTGGTGTAGTTTGGTGTTGTGTTCTGCTTTGTTGTGTGGCGTTGTGTTGTGTTGTAGTATGTTGCAGTGCAATGTGGGGAAGTACAGTGTGAAAGTGTGGTTACAGTGGTGTGGTGTGGCTACAATGGATACAGTGGTTAGTGTGGTGACAGTGGTGTGGATACATCAGTGTGTATAGTGCGGTGTGGATACAGTGGTTAGTGTGGTGCGGTGTGGTGACAGTGGTGTGGATACATCAGTGTGTATAGTGCGCTGTGGATACAGTGGTTAGTGTGGTGCGGTGTGGTGACAGTGGTGTGGATACATCAGTGTGTATAGTGGGGTGTGGATACAGTGGTTAGTGTGGTGTGGTGACAGTGGTGTGGATACATCAGTGTGTATAGTGCAGTGTGGATACAGTGGTTAGTGTGGTGCGGTGTGGTGACAGTGGTGTAGATACATCAGTGTGTATAGTGCGGTGTGGATATAGTGGTTAGTGTGGTTAGCGTGGTATGGCGTGGTGTGGTGTTGTGTGGTGACAGTGGTGTGGTGTGGATACTGCGGTGGGTGTGGTGCATGACGAGGGGTTGAAGTAATGAAATGAGGTGTAGTGTGATGAGGTCTGGCATGGTGTATAGTGTATAGCTAGTGCTGTGACCACCGTTCAATATCCTCTCTATATAAAAACTTATGCAATTCATTTAAAAAATCAATATTGATCGTATAGATAGGACTGGCATGCTAACTTACTTAGGATGCTTGTCATACATGACCGGTATAAATTCGTCAATAGCCATCATTTTAGTTAAAGGTTTAGCTGAGATCAATTTACGAGCACCTTGAAGGTTAATCATATAACCCAGCGTCCACCAAGTATAATTGACCCAGTTTATGTATTGAGATCCTTCAACATTACCCATCACCTCCGTCTTCATCCTTCTGCGGCCTAAGTAACTATGGTGACATCAAGAAAACACAGAATAAAACAATGAACAGAGAAGAGGGTCCTGGTGGAATGTGTCTTTTAAAACTACAAAACCTTCAGTCTTGTCTGAAAGGAATATTTCAATCAAGCAATTAAAATTGGTTTCATTACAGCGTGCCCAAATGAAAAAGAAAATCATGTTTTAAGTTGCACTTTTACTGGGACAATGTTTTTCGATTGTCACGGAAAGTAAATTGTATGTTACATAAATTTGTACTGCCAATTTGTCTGGTGTTTCAAATGCTTATAGGGAAACTATAGTGACGTGACCAAATGAGAAACTAGAAGAGATTCGACCAACTACTCATGATGATTTTCATGAAATCGTTTAGCAATGAAATCAAAGGTAAAAGCAGATTTGAAGTCACACCACTCCACCAGGACCATGTGAGATATTGCTCGACTTACATGCTATGTCGATCATACATAATAGGCAGGAATTCATCTACAGGTAGTAACCGCTGTAGTGGTTGTACTGAGATTAGTTTTCGTGCACCCGTCAATGTCAGTATATAGGCTATCGTCCAGTATGAATAATCAGTCCATGCAACACGACTATTATGGTATACTAGCTTAGATGTATCATTGAGAAACTCCTTGCGTCCTAGATAGCTGACACAAAGAGCACTGATTATAGCAACATGCAGTAATGTATATTGGTGGTAAATAGTGTGCAAAAACATGCTGCAGCAAGCAAACTTCGTGGTTTTATTGTAAATAGTGTGCAAAAACATGCTGCAGCAAGCAAACTGCGTGGTTTTATTGTGTTTTGCACATGCAAAGTTAGGTGATTCATTCATCTATTCATCCATCCATTCAACCACTCACTCACCTATCCATTTATTTATTCATTCATTCATTCAACAATTCATTTATTCACTCATTCATTCATTCAACCATTCATTCTATTTTTCATTCATTCATTCATTCATTCATTCATTCATTCATTCATTCATTCATTCATTCATTCATTCATTTATTCAATCACTAATTCATTTATCCATTCAACCATCTGCTCATTTCATCCATCCACCCACTAATCTATTTATTCATTTATTCACTGCCACCTTGTTTCTTCTTCATATTCTTTTTCATTCAACCATTCATTCATTCATTCATTCAACCACTCATTCAACCATTTATTTATTCAATTATTCATTCATTTATCCATCCATCCATCCAACCATCTGCTCATCCCTCCATCCACACACTAATCTATTTATTCATTAATTTATCCACTACTACTTTGTTTCTTTTCCATTCTGTTCGGTGTAGCTCGTAGTAGCTTTTGAACTCGTAATAAATAATTTCACAGTAACGCACCACACTATGCCATGCTATTCAGCTGACCTCCAAATATGTACTTTACTTGGTAATAAAGATGATTATGATTATGAATAAAGAGCATCGTTAGACATTCCTTCCTTCCTCCATTCATTTAATAATTCTTCTATATCCGCCAATACGTAAAAACATTCATCTATTCATTTTCTATTATATCTCCTTCACTTCTCGGCATGCATCGTGCATTAGTGTGGTTATATCAAAACTTACATAAAATCCCAATTGTATTTTGCTTTGATATATTCAGCATCAGCTAGGAATTCTTCAAGTTTCTTACGAAAGTGAGGCTGAAATCGTATGTCGTCTTCCAGAACAAGAACTTTTTTCAGACCTTTATTGAGCATCTAGAAAAAGAATGAAGCAATTTACAACATATACGATAGTTGATAAATAAATAAATAAATAAATGAATAAATAAATACATATATAAATAAATAAATAAATAAATAAATAAATAAATAAATAAATAAATAAATAAATAAATAAATAAATACATGAATAAATGAATAAATAAATTAATAAATGAATGAATGAATGAATAAATGAATAAATGAATTAAATAAATAAATAAATAAATAAATAAATAAATAAATAAATAAATAAATAAATAAATAAATAAATATATAAATAAATAAATAAGTAAATAAATAAAACTAACTAACTAACTAACTAACTAAATAAATTAATTAATTAATAAAACGCAAACAAACAAACTTGCAACACAAACAAAAAAACATCGAAGCTTACCTCTTCCCAAATAAGGTAATGACTTAAAAAGCAACCAATCTCCCCCATGTTTAGAATTCTAACCAAAGCAAGTTAATAAATTAATAAACCGCATACAAACGTTTAATAAAAGCTTTATTGTTTTGCGCATCCTCTGAAGGGTGTTTACGTACCTAGTGACCAATAGCATGCTTGAATAGCACTATTCATTGGATAAATCACTATCCAGCTCATCAATGCTATACAAATTCTGTCAGGTGGATAACCTTTTTTCCAGTGGATAACTTTATTAACATTTCGCGCAAACGGCTGCCTCGCGTGTGTTGTAAATCTTAAGCCCTTTTAGACGACTGGGAATGCAGGGAATGGTAGCGCTATCGATCCACCGGATAAATCAGTATATCAGCGAATAAATTTTAAAACTCTATTCAGTGAATAACGTTTAACCAGTTGATTACCTATTTATCAATGGTGCAGCCATTCCCTGGTTTGTAATTATGAATTTACCTTTTGCTGTATGGGTCCGCATATCCAGGAAGCATCTTTATACCCATTTCTTTAATCTGTCGCTTAGTCAACGTCCTTCAAAACAAGAGATAACAAGAGATAAATATAAACAATTATGAGCAACCTGTAACCTTGCGAGCGTTCTCGATCGTTCTCGAAATTTCAAAGCTTTGAGTATCAAACATGGTATCAAAAACTAATTAGTCCGAATATATCGGAGCATAGAACCGCCTTACACACTTCAATCCCCCTATAACTTTCTGATATACATACATACTGCTAGTTTTAACTCGACATTTGACTTACTTGCCATCAACTGCGTCAATAAACGTTGTCTTTAAACCCAGTTCAGCTAACGATGCCACCATGCGCTTTCTTCGTAAAGGACGTCGTTTAAGATTGATAACATAAATCTTAAACCAAACAAGACTTCAATGATAAACATATTTTCCCATACTGCCCAACCTACGCTCAGTCAAGAATACTTGCTTCAAGGTGATGCCGTACGGCCTGGACGAGCATGGCAAGAATATTTGTCTTTTTGGAGCTCAAAAAGGGAAAGGAACGAATGCAGAAATATTTATCTTTGACATCGAAAAACAAATCCCGTGGACCGCATAAAAAAAGCACGAAAATCATAAAGTTTACCGACTTTCATGCAAAGACTTCAAAATTGAAAAAAAAACTTCAAAATTAGATAGAATGTACGATTTTTCGGAAAACTTGTGTACTCTGTCTTCAAACCCCATATATTCTCTTAGTTTTGCGACTTTTAAAAAAAAATTCCCATTCAGTAAATATTTCAACTAGACCCTACTGTTTTTACTTTTTGAACTCCTAAAAGAGATCAGTAATCACCTCCATTGATAGAGTACATACACTAAAAGTGTGCAACTTAATTGAACGCAACATAATTACAACTAAATAGTCCTATTTTAGCTAGAGTTGTTTTCATTGCACCGTGAAACATTCAGTCAGACTTATCCGTAGTACTTGTTGGTGATAGCTAGTAGAGTACAAACACTAAATGTGTGCAACAGTTGTCACTATTTAGTAGTTAATAATATACTTGCAAAAAATCCTCGATTCTGATTGGTCGAGAGCAGTGCAGTTCAGGCGTAACACCAGTGCAGAAAGCTGTAATACCAGTGCAGAAATGTGTAATACCAGTGCAAATTACAACTCGATTCAAAAGACAAAATACGCCCTAAAACTAAATGTTTTTGGATTTTTTTTACTATCTAGAGAATAATTTAAATTTTCTAAACATTTCTATTTGCAAAAAAATTGAAATTTTACAAAGATACTCAAGAAATTTGCAAAAAACTGAGCGAGATCTCGTTAAAAAGTTTTCAATTTTCGCTTTGAGCGCGCGCTAGATGACGACATCATCACGCCATCATCGGCGCGCGCTCGTTCGAATTTGAATCAAAATCTCAACCAAATGTTTTTAAAAATCGACAAAATGGTTGAAGTTTTTGCAAGTATATTATTAAAAGGTAATAAGATGGTTTCTCGTTCAATTTGGATTAATTTGTACTCGTTTGTTTTTCAAAGAGCCAAATTGCATTCGCCCTACGGGCTCATGCAATTACGAACTCTTTGAAAAACAAACTCGTGCAAATTAATTCCAAATTGAACTCGAAACCATCTTATTACCTATACAAATAGCACTATTTGGTGGTATTTATGTTGCACACTTTTAGTGCGTGCACTCTATTAGATCTAGCCAAATGAACCATAGACATAATAAAGTGTCCTTGATACTCTTGCCACAAACTAAATAGTCGTCATTTTCGTTTCACGATGCAATGAAAACGACTCTAGCACTCTAACTTACCTCGTCAAAACTTAATTTATCTTGTTTCTTTGGAATAACCGTAACGTGAGGACTAACAGACATTAGTTCATCTGGATGGTCAACTAGAATACACACACACACATTGATAATTCATTTCGTGTAGGAAATGGTCTCGAGTGTGGTTTGAAAACAGTTAACACAAATAAAGCTTAAAGCCTGGTTCACACGGGTAACACAAATGCAAACGCAATGCAAATTAAACTCTTGCATTCACACGTTTTTACCGATTCACACGTTAAAAATGCAAGCGATGAAGTCGCAAGTCCAAGACAATGAAAAATATTTCATTTCTTGCGTTTGCACTTGCGTTTGCATTGATCGATTGTGTGAAAAGACTAAGGCTTAAAAGACGTCTCCCTTCTCACAATGAAAAGAGGGAGCTTTTTGTGCCAATTTGTCCTATGTTCTAATCTCCCTCGCATACGTCACTTGTGTAGCATTGCGTGACACAAGTGACGTATGCGAGGGAGACTACCTATGTTCCTGCGTGACTGATAGCCCTGTGGTCGCATACATCAGCACCACGGTAAGCAGCCGTACGTAATTTCTAAGAAAACATTCGAATCATCTGCCGTTTGTTAGTCGTGCCGTAATCGTGCCAAAAACGACTCTATAACACTTACAGTGAGGACACTCGAACCGTGAACACTTGTCTTTATTTGGTTTCTCATTTTCTGAGTTTTCTACTGCTTTAAATCCTCTAAAAAAAGTAGACTTAAACTCAAATACACCGAGTTATCAAAAAGAAAACGTTTTCAGATCGATTCACTCAAAGGAAGCATGTTAAAAAAAATTAAAAAAAAGCACAAAGTGTTCACGGTTCGATTGTTCTCACTGTCACATACTTACCAAAATATTCTAGTTTAGCGTCAATAAATAATGTCTGTTGCTCCGCCAAACTTTCATGCTCATATACTGGCATCATGTAGCCGTAGATCTCTTCGTTGATGACATGAAGCTTTATTCCTGAATATGGAACAATGCATCAGTCAGTTGGGACCCCGCTCCCCAGACCCCCGAGGAATAGCTGGCAAAGTAACATTTTAATTCGCCAGTGTAAAAATTACCACTTTTCCCCAGCCCCAGCCTCGGAGACTCCTATAAAAAGAATTACTTTATTTAGTTTCACGCAAATGCAGCCTTCCCCGGGGTTCGGGTGTCGGGCAACGAAGTTTTTATGACTGATACATAAATGTTGAGCGTGGTTTATATTGAGGACTGACTCCGTAACAATCACTTAAACGGAGAGTAAAATTAGGGAAGAGAAATGAGAAAAACATTTTATTTCTCGCACAGTGCTTCTAAATTATAAAAAAATGAGAAATTTGTACCGTGATTAATACCGTTTCTTGATCATCTAGTTTTGACGAGCGATCGAAATAGAAGTGCATCCTTTAGATGCACAGGAGCACAGCGGTCAAACGTTAGCGCATGCGTGGCATTTGCATTTGTAAACAATCAGATCGTTTGGCAATTGACTTTGAAGTCAATTAATAAGAAATTGCGTGAATATGTAGGCTTAATGTTTTCTACATAAACTATTTGTTAAATTCTCTTGATACCCTAAGTTTACACCTTTTCCATTCTGTTAACATTTTGAAAAAAAAAAACGGTGAAAGTTTTCCCTTTCGTACGTTTCTTTAGAAATCCCTACGCAGAAAGCATTGAGTACGAGATCGTTTGATCCCATTCCTTATATTTTCTCGGGCATGCGCAGACGTTTCGCCATGGTGTTGGATTTAACCAGATGGTAGCGTTATTCAGGCTTCGCCCAACCTGCTCAAAGTTGTACATGATTAATTTACATGGCTCCAGCGTCAATACCAAAAACACTTTTGAATTAATTAATGCTCTCAATCTGCTACATTAATTCCAGCTAGTGTATACACCGAAATATGGCGGACGGAGCGGTTATGTACTGGAGCGAGATCACAGAAACAAGGCTAGTCAGTCGTCGCACATCCACAGTGTTTCGTGATGATCGTTAGATTATAGTTTAACTTCAAATATAGTTGTTTACATGAGTTTTGTAACATTTTTTAACAATAACAAAGCACGGAGATAAACTGTTTACCTAGACGACTGACTAGTCTCGTTCTCGAGATCGTCCGCCATTTTTCGATTCGGTGTATTATCATTGAGACAAGCCTCCTTACCCGATGTTCTTGCTGAGTAAGCAAACACCAGTATATCATCTATTGCACCTTTGTAGCTAGGGGGAGGGGGGTAGTACACTAGATTGTCCGTGATATTTCGCCGTAGATCTACCAAATATGTAGAGTGGACCATTGGGACTTCAAAATTGCCAGTGACTTCTCGATTTAGCATAGGAAAATAGTCATCCGTTCTTTTGTAATAACCCTGCAAAAAACATGTTTGTAACGTGCAATTAGGGGCATATCCCAAAAGAAAGAGTGTGACGAGACATATGTACATAAACTAAATGTTAACAAAAAATAAATGTTTAATGTTCGCAGTCCTTTCAGCTTCTAAAGACAAGTACTGGTCTGCCAGGGAGTAAACCATACATACACGTTAACCAATAATAACCAAGATATTCCAAATTCAAGTTCTGCACTTAGAGCAAACGCAGGACAACAATGAAAATCTCACTAAATATTAACAAAAAAATAGTAACTATTTAGTAACTATTTGTCACTATATCACTCTATCAGAACACAATACCCATTAGGCAAAAGAATTAGCAATGTTCTGGTTCAGTGCTAGTGACAAATATTTACTGAAGTATTTAGTTAGAGTGGTTTGCAAAAACCCGTGAAACAAAGTGTCATAACCAAGGTGTAATAAACTGTAATACACTAAAACACAAAGGAATCGAAAATCAAAAGGAAATGTGATCAGTAAGGCGCACTAAAGTGTAATACGCTAAAGGGTATTTCGCGGGTTTTAGCAAACCACTCTAATTTTTAAGTCGTGGTTTTCCTGCGTTAATTTGCTATATATGACAATATTTAGAGACTATTTTTATTATTTAATGGTTGTGTTTTGAAAATACTCACATGGCTTCCCATACCAGCCCAGAAATTAGAATAACCTGATTGGTTCCCAAAAACTTCTATCATTGGCGCAATAATGGTCCTACAGAGAAATACGATAAGACATAGCTAAACAATTTCATTACTAAATCGGCAAACAAAGAATCATCCAGCAAGAAAAATATCCAGTGACACACACAAAAAAAACATACAACGGACGAAAAAAAACCGAACAATGAAGTAAAAAGCAAAGAAATTAAAACGTAATTAATAATTAAGCCTGGTTTCCATACAATCGAAAACGATCAAGAACTTTTGCGAAAAAAATGTCGATTAATATGGAAATCAACGTTTTTCGATCCTAGTACGAACGGTTTCGAATCATTTCGATCGTCTACGAAAATATGGAAACACTTTTTTTGAAAAGTACGATCGGAATGTTGCGATTAGTTGGATGCCAGGCTTTAGGGTACACAAATGTTCTTACTTTTCTTCTGCCATCAAGACTCTGAGTACTTTTGGGTTAATCATAAAAATATCACAATCTATTACCTGAAACATCACAGCGCTAAATTAATTCATAAAATAGACATTTAAGCAACATATATTGAAGAATGATGGAAGAATTTGAAGAACTAAGTGAATGCATGAAGAAGCGGATGCATGAATGAAAACCATGAAAAGAAATGAAAGAATGAACGAAGGGATGAATCCATGAGATAATGAATGAACTAAAGAAGAGAAATGAAAAATCATTAATCAAATAAATTAATGAATCTATCAATCAATCAATCATCCAATCAGTCCGGCATAAATGAATAAATGAAATGTGAATGAACAGAAGCCAATAATATGCAAAGGAGTATGGAGTAAGACTTACTCATCAGGGGATCTTTTTATTCTATTTTTAATCTGAAGTTATTTCGGGAACGGAACGTGATTGGTCAGATTGCAGGAGGCGCGGTTGCATTGGTAACAAGTTTCTAAAAATAGCACTACGAGTAGAGCCCCTGAATAGGGTCCGGGGATAAGCTCTCTTATCTCATACTCTCTTGTAATATACCAAATCAAAGACTTACAAATAAATAATCAGCCCATTGTTTTCTTGCAGAATCAAGAGCTTTCTGTCTTAAATTGGACATTTGTAAATATCTTAGTTCACTCCATTCGGCCGTGGATTTAGCATCAATGTAAGTTTTAGGAGTGTCTGTAGCATTGATGAGTACTCTGTGATATAATGATTTGACATTATTGGCCCATTCACGTAGAATACTGGTCGTGTTGTCTTCATTATGGTCTGTAGCAATCCTATAAAACAAATAATAAGAATGAGAATGAGAATGAGAATGAGAATGAGAATAATAATAATAAAAATAATAATAATAGCATGGGTGTCCGAGCGGCGAGAGGGCCGGCCTTAACCGCTGTGACCCGGGTTCGATTCACGGATCGGGGTTATATGTGAACTGAGTTTGTTTATAATGTGTTGTTTTTCTCTCACATGCCACGAGGGTTTTTCTCCGGGTTCTCCGGTTTTCCTCCCTCCGCAAAAAAATAACAATGTGGGTAGCGTTGTGGGTAGCGTTGTGTGACTTGAAAACTGAATGTAGAGGTAGTGAGTGTGAGAGTCTGGAGACAAAGAGTCACTGTATATATATGTGGAAAAGCTACAGTAACATTAAAGTAAATATATTAAACTTCATATGCACAGTGTGTCACAATTCTATAAAACAAATGTCATTTTATTATGATCATAAATTTTTGAAGTTACTATTAATAGAGTGCAAACATTAAATGTGTGCAACAGTTGTCACTATTTAGTAGTAAACAGAACTAATTACACAAAAGAAAACAATAGAATTAGCATAAAATAGCACTATTCAGTGGTATTTATGTTGCACACTTTTAGTGCGTACACTGTATATACCTCGGCTCTTCATTATTAAACATTTTATAGCAATTTGTTAAAAAAAGTAAAATACCAGATATATAAATGAAAACTGAGAAAGTATTTGTCAAACTATCTTTCTATGTTTGATTTTTTTGTCAAATACGATGAATAAGAACCAGTTCCGTGCAATATTCTAAATTACAATGTTGAAGAAAACGTCTACATACGATCGTGACAGCACTAGCTTGCGATGTCTGAAGAGGACTAGACGGTAGACAGACCAAATATCATTTTGAAATAAATTTAATAGCTCGAGAGGGAGAAAACAATTTGTCCCGCCTTCCAAATAAAACGCAACATGAAATATTAGTTAATCAGTACAAATTAAAAAGATCGTTTTAGTTGTGACAGGTCATATTTAGCTTATCCGCAGTGTTGTGTGACACTACACTACAGTACAATAAATACTGGAATTATTTGACACGTAAGCACACAAAAACACTCAAACATTACTCCAATATACCCTGGTTTGCTTCCGTAAAATGTGCCACAGAGCTGAACATATGCATTTTCTAGCTGTATTCAAGATTACTGAGTTAGAATGGAGAATATTAACTGCAAGGAAAGTTGCCTTTTTGTTTGTCATGAATAAATAGGCTTGGCTATCGATGCTGAGACGTTGGTAAAGGGGAATCACAGGACGTGTCTGATTCATCGTAAAACGAATTGTTACAACTGCTCCGCTTTAGCGCAAGCACGACCTTAGCTCAAGCCGTTAATGTTTTTGTTGGCTACTCGTGGTTGCGTCGCGAGTAAAGAAGACAATATTCTGCAGTAGATACTCTAACACTTCAATAAAGATTCAAAACAAATCATTTACAAATAGTAAATATCTGTAGTAATAAGATGGTTTGAATAACCCTAACGTGTACATACCAGATCGATATTCTGTCTTTAGGATAGTCAATATTCTCTAGAAAGCCAAGCCAGTTCGGTAGCAAGTGAGCTGAATTTCTAGCTATAATAGATATAAACACAGTTGGGTCCTTTAAAACAGACTCTTTGGTAGACGTTTTTATAATTTCGGATATATTCAGTCCGCAAAAACTAACTTGAAAGAGGGAAATGTGTATAAATGCAAGACAAAACAGCGTTGATAAAGAGCTCATTTTGGGATAGTTAGAGTAAATGTAATCTGATACATTAGCTACTGATGTATTTGAATAGCCCGGAAGTCAAGTAACAATACTCCCTTTATCATGTAGTCCAAGACTATTTCCGGTTAGGTAACACAGGTAGCCAGAGGAAAAAGATTTCGTCTTCTTCGCGAGTTCGAGAGGTCTCAACCCATGATCCCAGCCCATGCATCGCCCAGATCTATGACAATCAGGATATTTATAAGGCTGTAATAACACATACGTGTCTAAGACGCTGAGGGTGGTCACTGCCATAGATTTGTTTACGTCCTCAGCGGTTCTTTTACGTCGCCTTGTACTATAGACAGAGTGAAAGCAGACGGCACCTCCGGCTTTACCTGAGTCGAGGTACTGAGTAAAGTATCTTGAAATATGAAAGTATGTCTACTTTCCTGTGATAGTACTGTATGGTTGATAGACTCCCTTTAATTAAAACGAACAAATTTTTCGCCTTAATTTTATTAAAGACTTCCGTGGAGAGGAACAACGCAATGAGTCTTTTCGAATAAAAATACACTCTAGAAATAACGATGTTCTAACGTTTATCAGTTTTCCATGTAAAATGGACGTCTTTCGCCAATTCATTCTCGTACCCAGAGCTCTTTGCGGTTCCATCGAGTCTCTAAGAGCTCTGGGTACGAGATAGCCAGGAACAACTAATACATGCGCAAAACAATAACAATTGTTGTTTGAGTCTATAAACATCGATCTGCATTCGTGGCGGTGCAAATATTGAACGAAAAGCTTTTCATCAGTGATGTGCTTTAGAAAAAAATATGTTACTTCCAGGATTTAATAAAAATAAATTATACTACCAATAATATCATGGTATCTTTTCCAAACACTCCAATGACATTACACTTCAGTGACAAAGATTCTAATTTAAAACTGAGGTTTGGATATTAATAACACATGCGCAAAACAAAGAAATGTGAGATATTTTGCCAACAAGAAGATTGTATCAATAGTTCAGACAGTTATCCCACATTTAAAAGTGCTTTATTCTCTCGTTACTGTATCGTTGATAGATAATTTCAGGGCGCTGGTTACCCTTCAAAACGAATAAATCTTTCGCCTTTTACCAAAGATTTCCGTGGAGGGGAACAACGCAATGAGTCTATAGACAATTTTTCACTGCCCTGCCTTAGTGGCGGGGCTAGCTTCGAAGCAATAAAATAGAAGGTGTTATGTTTATGTTATTTCGTGAGTTTTTTTTCATCCATAATTTTGATTCGATTTAAACACGCATTCCGTGATCAGATTTCTGCTTACTAATGGTATGGAATGGAAAATACTCTCAATAATATCATGGCACCTTTTCAAAACACCCTCGACATTACAATTCTGTCACTTCAGCAGCCTTACCATTTAAAATGGACGACGGCTGAATATATAAATGACTGTTCTGTAAGACACACGGCAAATCTTGAGTAAGCATGCGCAAAATACTAATAATAATAATAATAATAATAATAATAATAATAATAATTTATTTCTTGTTAAGCGCATCCCAATATTTCTCGATGCGCTTTACAATTTATCAATTGTTAATTTACAAAATTATAATAAATGATCTATTCAGTAAAAATATATAATAATAACAATGGTAAAGATAATTAAATTAAGTTTTCAAAGAGATAGGTCTTAAGCCGCGACTTGAAGACATCTAACGATGGCGATTCACGTACTATATATATATATATATATCGAAGGGACCAGAAACAAACTAGCAGATGCTATCTCCCGACTACATGAACCGAGTCATGTTATCGCCTTTCACTCTCAACTCCGTGAAATCATGCCCGACGTGGATTTAAACAACATGGAGTTACACAAACATATGTCAACTGAAAGCCACCTTTACGTCTCTTCCAGATGCACCAGCTTCAGAAATGGCCCGCCAACTCGAAAGTGAAATACATCAGTACCGTGAACATCTCTTTGCTGAATCTACCAAGAAGACTTACAAGACACACCTACAAACGTACATGCGGTTCTGCGACTTCATGGGATACGCACCAGTCCCGATCCACCCTAACCACCTGCTCCAATATGCTGCATTCCTTGCTAGGTCTCTAAAACCGTCATCTATTAGGTGCTATTTCAACATCATTGGGATTCTGCACAAAGAGTTCGGACTACCTAACCCCCTGCTTAATAACTGGCCACTAAAATCACTTCTAACAGGCATTAACAGGGTGGTGGGTACCCCCCCAGCCCAAAAGTTACCCATAACGCCAGCCATTCTAACACGTATTCACTCATCTCTTAATTTCACCTCTAGCTTTGATTCTAGCTTCTGGGCTATATGCCTTGTTGCTTTCTTTGGCATGTTTCGCAAAGCACATCTATTGCCTACGTCTCCCAGCGACTTCGATCACTCTAAACAACTAACTAAAGCTGACTTTCACATTCACAGCTGGGGTATACTCATAACTATCCGGTGGAGCAAAACCATTCAGTTTAGGGAAAGGGTGGTTCATATCCCCATACCTTGTATCCCCCATAGCATTTTGTGTCCTACTACAGCCACCAAGCATGCTTTCGAATTCACCACCACTGCACCGACCAACAGCCAAGCTTTCTCATGGTCAGACAACACATCACAACACAACACCCATTGCTTCACTTACAACATGTTCGTAACAAAGCTCCGCAAGCATCTCGCAGAGGTAGGGGTCCCCCCTGATTCCTATGCAGGTCACTCATTCCGTAGAGGGGGAGCCTCCTTTGCCTACCAGTCAGGCATTCCCTTAGAGTTGATTAAGGCATTAGGGGACTGGCGGTCTGACACCATACTTATTTACTTGACAATGCCGTTGACTATTAGACTTAAGTCGGCTAACTTGCTCTGCAAGTCTATACTACAACACCACCATATACACTAGTTTTGTTTTGATTCCCCACTTTTTGGGTTTGGGCACATGTCAATTGGACATGTCAGGTTTGATTTACATAGGATATCTGTATAATATTTGACTGTAATAGTTTTGTATATATGTGACAATAAAGACTACCTAACTCCAGCCTTGAGTGATGTCTAGTCTAGGTGGATATTAATCCTTGATTAATGTGAGTCTAGACCATGGGACAGGAGAGCTCGAGCAGGGGCTAGGTAATCTGTCACATGACTATTAGGACTATTAATTAACAGAGTCTCTAGCTCACATGATAGACATGGAATTTGTAATATAGTTTTCCTAACCAATCAATAATTTGCACATGTAAAGTATTACGATACCAGCCAATCAGAAATGTACACATTTACTCGTACAATTAATAAGTATGCAAGCACGCCCTTAAGGAGTGTCATTTGCCTTTACTCTCACAACTAGCATTAGATATAACATTATACAATTTTTGCCCGCCCGCCCACTCCCTAGGTAGTCGATATGTGTTTTTTAATTATTTTTATTTTTTTTTATTTTTACTTTATGATTTAATCGTCATTCTAAGTACTTAATCATAATAAGGTATGGCACATGTCAATTGGACATGTCAGGTTTGATTTACATAGGATATCTGTATAATATTTGACTGTAATAGTTTTGTATATATGTGACAATAAAGACTACCTAACTCCAGCCTTGAGTGATGTCTAGTCTAGAAGTGGTATCCGATTCCATAATCCTGGAGCACATACACTAAAAGCCCTGCCACCATAGCTGTCAGTTCTAAACCTTCGTTCTTTCAAGCGTAAACGATCGGCTGATGAGCGAAGTGATCGACCTGGTCTATATGCTTGAAGAAGATCTGTCAGATACTTGGGAGCCATTAGGTTGACAGATTTGAAGGTTATTAGCATAAGTTTGAAAATGATACGCTTAGACACTGGCAGCCAGTGAAGATTGCGTAGAACAGGGGTGATGTGCTCGGACTTCGTAGTTTTTGTAACTATACGAGCAGCAGAATTCTGGATTCGTTGCAGCTTTCCAACGTATTTCTCTGGAAGACCATACAATAAACTATTACAGTAATCAATTTTAGATGTCACAAAAGCATGGATTAGTCTTTCTGTATTGCCCATGTCCAAGTATTTCCTTATGTTACCAATACGACGCAATGCAATAGCAGCAGATTTACAAATGTTCTTTATATGTATGTCCATCGTAAGATGATTATCCAGTCGCACTCCCAAATCACGAACATCTGATTTTGTCAAAATCAAATTGTCGTCAATATGTATAGATCGAATGGCCTGACTTGGAAGATGACGAGATGAAAAATGGATAACTTCAGTTTTGCTGCTATTACAGACAAGTTTATTATTCATCATCCAGCTGATTATATCTTTTGCACAATTTTCTATTTTTGTTAAAGCTGGTATAGGATCAGATCTTTTGACTACCAAATAAACTTGCGTATCATCGGCATACATCATAGGTTGGAGACCATGAGCACATATAACATCTTCAATGGGAGCAACATATAAGGAAAATAAAAGAGGTCCCAGAACCGAACCTTGTGGGACACCATATGTCAGTCTTATAGCATCAGAGGATGTATCTTGGATGATAGTTGAGTGTGTTCGTAAACCCAAATAAGACTTAATCCAGTCCAGTACTGTACCTGTTATCCCATATTTGCTCTGAAGTCTATTGACCAAGATGGTATGGTCAATGGTGTCAAATGCAGAAGAAAGATCCAAAAGTACAAGAATAACATCATCATGATTATCCAACGCCAAATTTATGTCATTTGCTATCCGAAGCAATTGATTATGTTCCTGTCAACCAAGAGATTGCAACAATAGTTGTCCCACATTTTAAAGTGCTTTCTTTCTGCTAGCTCTATATGGTTGATAGTCAGATTTAGCACTCTGGTTTCCCTTCAAAACGAATAAATCTTTCGCCTTTTACTAAAGATTTCCGTGGAGGGGAACAACGCAATGAGTCTACAGACAATTTTTCACTGCCCTGCCTTAGTGGCGGGGCTAGTGTCGAAGCAATAAAATAGAAGGTTTTATGTTTATGTTATTTGGAGATTTTTTTCATCCACAATTTTGATTCGATTTAAACACGCATTCCGTGATCAGATTTCTGCTTACTAATGGTATGGAATGGAAAATACTCTCAATAATATCATGGCACCTTTTCAAAACACCCTCGACATTACAATTCAGCAGCCTTACCATTTAAAATGGACCACCGCTAAACATATAAATGACTGTTCTGTAGACGCACGGCAAATCTTGAGTAAGCATGCGCAAAATACTCTCAATAATATCATGGCACCTTTTCTAAACACCCTCCACATTACAATTCTGTCACTTCAGCAGAAATAGATAAATGACTGTTCTGTAAGACACACGGCAAATCTTGAGTAAGCATGCGCAAAATACTATCATTTGTTTATGTTCCTGTGAACCAAGAGATTGCAACAATAGTTGTCCCACATTTTAAAGTGCTTTCTTTCTGCTAGCTCTGTATGGTTGATAGGCAAATTTAGCACTCTGGTTTCCCTTCAAAACGAAAAAATCTTTCGCCTTTTACTAAAGATTTCCGTGGAGGGGAACAACGCAATGAGTCTATAGACAATTTTTCACTGCCCTGCCTTAGTGGCGTGGCTAGTTTCGAAGCAATAAAATAGAAGGTGTTATGTTTATGTTATTTCGTGAGTTTTTTTCATCCACAATTTTGATTCGATTTAAACACGCATTCCGTGATCAGATTTCTGCTTACTAATGGTATGGAAGATACTATACTCTCAATAATATCATGGCACCTTTTCTAAACACCCTCGACATTGCAAAGTGCAAGTTGCAATGGTCACGTGATAAAGATTTCACATTTCTCCTCGAACATTCTTAACAAAGGAGGACCAACTCTCAAAATAAATCAACAAGCAAAAAAAACAAAAAACAAAAAATACAATAAAAAAATAAAATAAAAATAAAAAAATAACAAAAAAAATACCAAAGAAATAAAAATGAACACATGTGTAAATAGCTACACAACCAAAGAAATACATGAAGGATCGATTACAAACTTAGTTTGCATGCCATAGCGACGCTCCACAGGAAGCCCAAAGAATCCGCAACAGCATTTACTAACGCTAAGTTTTCTTTTGGTTTACCTGTACACTAAAGTGCCACAGTAATACAATTGTAAAAACCAAGGCCTTTTAATGTTGCATCCTATGATATTTTTGTGGTATAGTTCGTATTTGTTTAGACCTACTTGTCCGGCCTGTAGATCTCAAAGCCGCTTCCTTCGTTCGGCTCTCCTTCACCGATCTCTCCATGCATGCGCAACGCTTTAACATTCGTCCAGTCCCAAGGGACACGCTCACAGACCCTTTCAACACTTCTATTTTCCCCGAATACATCTCAATCATCAAATGAATCAGAATTTTTTCGAAGGAAAGTGTGCGAGTTGAACATTTTTTTAAGTACTGTCATTTTTCTTCTGGTTTACTATAATTCTAGTCATCATTCTATGTTATAAACTTTGCTTTTGTTTGAAGAAAGCGACTGAGCATGAGTAGCTTTTAAAGCTATTGTTCATAGCGTGCGCGGACAGCATTTTTATTTTGCTTAATGACCCATAAGTTGTGTTCACTAAAAGGGCAGAGGTATAAAGCGGGAGTTAAAACATGAGAAGCGTGCTACTTCGGTAGCACATATACTAAAATTGGAACGATACAGATAAGATTAGCATGGCCATTGCCGTGCGCATCATTTCTGTGCATGTATTTGAGCGCGCTCCCTAAGAAAAGCTTCGAACAAATGACGTTAACCTGACCGCACCCCCGCGCGCTATTTATTTGCTAGTTTTTGTCAATTTTTCCAAATTTCGAGCAAAATTATTCTAAAACGAAGCTCGCTATCCTCCTTTTTTCTGGTTCGGAAATGAAGGCACTTAGATGCTTCACAACATATTAAAAATAATAATAATAAAATAAATAAATAAATTCTGACGATTGAATTTTGAATAAGATCAAATTTATGTAACAAGTGAGAGCTTTCAAAGAATTGGAAATCTCGGCTTTATTATGACCGTTACGCGCAGACTTAATCCTTAAATGCTTATAATAATCATATCATATTTGCTCCAGCATTGCAAGATCTTTACACAGGGAGTAAATACCAATTGTTACTTTATATTTGCTATTCCTCGCAAATATATGGTAAATATGGTGATGATATTTACTCTATATTTACTAGGGGGTGTAAATATTTTCAAATCCGTTTTTTCGTACAGTGACAATTCTGTCACTTCAGAAGCCTTACCATTCAAAATCGACGACCGCTAAATATATAAATGACTGTTCTGTAAGACACACGGGAAATCTTGAGTAAGCATGCGCAAAATACTATCATTTGTTTATGTTCCTGTGAACCAAGAGATTGCAACAATAGTTGTCCCACATTTTAAAGTGCTTTCTTTCTGCTAGCTCTGTATGGTTGATAGACAAGTTTAGCACTCTGGTTTCCCTTCAAAACGAATAAATCTTTCGCCTTTTACTAAAGATTTCCGTGGAGGGGAACAACGCAATGAGTCTATAGACAATTTTTTACTGCCCTGCCTTAGTGGCGGGGCTAGCTTCGAAGCAATAAAATAGAAGGTGTTATGTTTATGTTATTTCGTGAGTTTTTTTTCATCCATAATTTTGATTCGATTTAAACACGCATTCCGTGATCAGATTTCTGCTTACTAATGGTATGGAATGGAAAATACTCTCAATAATATCATGGCACCTTTTCAAAACACCCTCGACATTACAATTCTGTCACTTCAGCAGCCTTACCATTTAAAATGGACGATCGCTAAATATATAAATGACTGTTCTGTAAGACACACGGCAAATCTTGAGTAAGCATGCGCAAAATACTATCAATTGATTATGTTCCTGTCAACCAAGAGATTGCAACAATAGTTGTCCCACATTTTAAAGTGCTTTCTTTCTGCTAGCTCTGTATGGTTGATAGACAAATTTAGCACTCTGGTTTCCCTTCAAAACGAATAAATCTTTCGCCTTTTACTAAAGATTTCCGTGGAGGGGAACAACGCAATGAGTCTATAAACAATTTTTTTACTGCCTTGCCTTCATGGCGGGGCTAATATTGAACGAAAAGAATTTTTTTTCTTTTATCATGATATGCATTGGAAAATCACTTCTTCTTTTAGCCACGTTTTTTAAAATCTACGAAACAATTGTGAATTCAGTTTTGACGATTACTTACGAACTTTATGAAATGCATGATACTGCCATCTTTGTGAGAGAACACAAGTTCGATTAGTAGTCACATCCTTTTATCGACTTCACTCTATTCTGTGTAGCTTGAATGTAGTAGCTTTGAAAATCCGCAAAATGGAGCACTTATGTAATGAGGGGGAAAGTGCGCGCAGCGTCGGTAAAGTAAAGTAAAGTAAAGTAAAATACTTATATCCCGGGGGGGGGACTCCCTATTGAAAGAGGGTGGGGATGCTCGCAGTCCCTTTTAGGGGTTGAAATCGAGGTTTTGGTCCCGCTTAGGGTGTTATGAACGAGATTGCCTACCAGTTGAGTTTTGTGGTCCCTTTTAGGGGTTTAACAAGACAAATATCAACGAAACATTGAAAACATATGATATCTATTTTATACATTTTATTCAAAATCTATTATAAAAGGGTTCAGTTAACGATTTTTATATGACGACGTCGTCATAAACTCATACGAGAAGAAGGCGTTTGATGTTAATAAATTAAATCGAGAAACCCAGCCTTGAATACGTTTTTGCTTGGTCCCTCTTAGGGGTAGAATTTTATCCCTGCCACGCCCATAAACTGACAACACAGGTCCCTTTTAGGGTCCATTTTTAAGATTTTCGGCGAGCATCCCCACCCTCTTTCAATAGGGAGTCCCCCCCCCCCCCGGGACTTATATTTAACGTCGGTAGTTCCTTCAGCTTGAAGCTGGTCTCCCAGGAAGCCGACGGTGCGCACTTTACCCCCTCTTTCCATCAATGCTCCTTTTTACGGGTATTTAAAGCTACTACAAGCTACACAGAATAGAAAGAAGTCGAAACAAGGATGTGAACCTACTGTGAATCGAACTCGTGGCCTCTCGCACAGACGGCCGCGCACTAGCCAACTGTGCCATCCTTGCTCCTGGTTTCCTTGAAGCAAGATTATCATTATATTGTAAAGGAACTTCCTATGACAACCGATCGGGCCATGATGTCTTCAGCTAAGTCTTTGGAGCATTGGACAAGTTTTGAAGAAAAACCTATGCCAGTTAATGTGAAGTGATAAAATGCCGTTACACACGAGGGTGCTTGCTTCAACAACACGCTCCCGCAACGTGCTCCCGGAGCAAAGCTCTCTCGTCTGTAACAACGATTTCACGCGAAAAGAATGTTGCGCAACAAATCTTTTGCTCTTGGGGTTTGATACCTCATATCAAACTAGTTTAATATGTGGGAGAAAGCTCCAGGAGCAAAACTGCTGCATGAACGGGTTTCAGGAGCAACCTCCCCCGTGTTCACCGATCTTAAAGTCAGTTATAACATAGCCGCTGTATGGTATCAAGGGAAACGTGAAATATACCTCCTTAGAGGGAGTTTGGTAATTTACTCAAACCACAACAACTACAACTCAACATCCAAATCCCCCATAAACACATTTGTAAATACATTGATTGATTTTTTGTGGTTCGCATGGTATGAAAGCCAACCAATGTCACCAGGGACAGATTCAGGGGTGGTGACATGGGTGACTAGTCCCCCGTCTTTTTGACCAGTAAAACCTACTTTTTAGATAACATTTGTTTTCAGCACAGTTTCTACATTCAACTTTCACGTCACACTCTTTTAAAATATCTGGATCCGCCGCTGGTATTATAGATGATGCGAGTTTTTGAAAACATTTAAATTGATGCGAGTACAATTACATTGACTTTTGTCTTTTACTCATATCTATAAAATATTAAATTGTTTACACATTTCTCTTAATAAAAATTTATACTTGCTTACTTGTGTAGCACCACATTCATTGTATTGACACTTGTATAAAATGTGCATCTTTTTTTCCAAAAATGTTGTCAGAGAAAAATAAGAGAAAGTATATATGACTGAAAGGAATTGTTGGTAAAAGTGTTATGTAAATATATTGCTTCAATTCATGTACAAAGCATAACCATCTGTCACACATGGACCTTTTTATGAAGTCAACATCATTGATCTGCTCTTTTTGCTGCTTATTTCTCAATATTTTTACAAATCCATGATTCCTTTCCGTTGTCAGATCAACTTTCTCTCTGACAACATTTTTGAAATAGGTGTATTCCAACAGATATTTCGTTGTCCTGGCAACACTCTAAAGTTCTGAAAATGTCCTCAACATGAACACAAGAGTTTATAGATGTAAAAAATTCTTCTTGATAATAGTGCATAATACAGTTGAAAACACAAGTATAGTCAGAATACTTCTAAAGACTACATTGCACTCTGTCAAGGTTGGAGTTTGTGCACAGCAACTGTAAAATGGAGTTGAATGAATTGCCATGATCATGTTTGATCAGAATACTGGACACACTGAATTATTGTTCAGCATACTAAACTCTCCATCCCCTCCCTCAACTGCAATAATTTGTTGCTTTCTGGTCCTGCTGAATCATGGAGTTGTTGAATGAATTGCCATGATCAAGTTTGATAAGAATACCGGACAAATGGAATTATTAACATCAAATGTAGAAATACTGATTAATGCTAATCTTAGGCTTATGCCCAGCGATCTCGTTGTCTTAATAGCAGCACTTCCCACTTCTGTACTCGGCATGAACACAAGAACTTATAAATGTTGCAGAAGAATCCTTGATCAAAGGGGTTATCATCCTCTCGTAATGTCTTTAGATATGATATTCTTGACCGTGACATGTATTCCCATGTTGTCTGTGCAGTTATCATCAGGTATGTATGACAGCAAAACAATAAAAACACTACCATACCAGCGGCAATAAGAACCAATAGTGCAACAAAGAATATAGCATTGGATATGAACCAGTCATACCATTCCTTCTTGTGGGTCATGGCATACCTGCAACATAAAATAAAGTGATTATCATAAATTTCTCCCAGTGTTATGGGTGATCACATTTTTGAAAATCCACATGGATATTGAAAATCCATGAAACAAAATATGTTTATTGTGACAATTAATAAGACATTTTGACCATACTATGATCTTCATCAGTTGTTACTTTTGTAAATTGTAATGCGAGATAACATCAAAAATGCTCTCTACACGCACTCGTGCCAGACCTCCTCTAAATCAACGAATAAACGTCCAGAATGGAAATAAAAATGCTTATCACCAAACAATTTTCATGTGCACAGTCTCAAGACATATTGTCCAAGATTGTAGCTTTCATAGACGATTGCAGCAAACAGACACAACTATCTGACTCACCAAATAATATATATTGACCATGCAATAATTATATTTTGAGATAGAAGGAAACACCAGAAGAATTTGTGATTTCTTTCTCCAACACAAGTTCCCAACCATGGACAGTGATGGTCGTATCTGCGTACACACTTTCCACAGTCCTCACAGTGTTTGGCTCTCAAAGGCTGCATTAGAGAGCAGTAACCACACCTTCTCAGTCTGCTGCCAAATGGAGGACTGGCAAGAATTTTACAGGATTCCTCTGTGTTGTCATCATCTTCTGAATTGCTTTCTTCACCTCCCTCTGCTTCCTCTTCTACTTTCTGTAAATACAAAACAACTTTAAAGATAAATACTTTTGATCAGTAATATTTTGGTCTAGCCTGTGTACATTCATTCCCACCCCTCCCCCATGATTTTTCCAACAGGGGTGGGAGGGGTGGGAAGGGATGTACACAGGCTAATTTTTTGTCTGTTATTTTTGACAGGACACATGATTAATAATTAGATTTGTGAGTTCTTCAACATTTGAACTTTTTTTTCAAAAAGGGTCTTTTGGCGAATTAGTTGTCCTTTAATAAATCATAAGAAGTCATGTAAAACGTTTCAAAATTATCTCTATTTGAAAACTCACAGCATTTATCAAATAATTATCTCAACTTTAAACAAGATTTGCTGAAATACACATATGAAAGAGACTATACATGCATGACAACAAATAATAATAAGTCTGAACGAATACTCCAAGCCATGTACAGGACAATAAAAAGGTTTTGAATAGTCAAGCAACAGCACTGGTTTTGAATGGTCAAGGAACATCACTGTGATTATTAATGTTTTAGTTGTGCAACGATCGTTTTCATAACACACAAAGAACGACTCTTCAATAATTCATCGTAGCACAACAAATTCACCAAAGAACTCAATCCACAACGACACATTTTAAACAATTTATGAAATAAGGATTTTCTAATTCAAAACTTCCCTCGCACATTGGATTTCTCTAAAACGAAGATTGCAAAATCAATTTTTTAGAAGTTAGTTAAAAGTACTTGTATAAAAGCGGAACTTGTCATAAAACAACAATTGCAAATTAATAAATGGGATACAAATATAGTGGCATATTATTGTATTGATTTAATAGAAACTTACTTCGTACGAAACTAAAATACTATTTTGATTCTTCACTTCCAAATATCCAGGATCAATGAAACTAGCGACAAAGTAGAAAATGAAACCAATAACAACAAGAGCAAAGAACGACGAGCCATAGAACCATCGTCCTTCAAACATTGACCGTCGTAATTCTGTTGACAAAAAACAAGTACTGTTTTAGCATGGATTTCACTAATTTCTCTCTAAAATAATGCAAGAGTTACCTGTGTCTTTGAGTAGTAGTACAAGGACAATACCGACTGTTATAAACACATGAAAAATCCGTGAAAATATTCGCTCTTGCCAGTGTTTGGCCGCCATGTTGACATTGTTCTGCTTCTTTGTCCAGTTGTATCGCGGGCTCGTGTTTGTATGACCTCGTTTTCATACAATTACAGAGGATGACTATCTGGGGCTGGTGCTGGGCTGGTGTTAATGAACCCGGATGATCCCCGGATGAACTTTACATCCACTCCAAAGGATTTCTTTAGAATTTATGTGCTTGATAGGGATTTATCTAGTTGATAGCACTATCCACACTTTGTACAACCAGTCCCAGAGCATTCAAGCGCAAATGCAAGGTCGCATAGCGCAGTTACCAATACTTTAAAAATATTATCCCAATCATTTCAGACATGTTTTTACGGTATGCATATATATGTTACTCAGGGAGCACAGCATTGTGGGACATGAAGACTTGCAGTGAGGAAGATTAATATAGATCAACCAACTGGCTTTGGTTTCTTTGCAGAATGCTACCGGCGCACATAGTGAACCTAATTTTAATTCCTGTCATCAAATTTTTACTAAAATCAAAATAATAAACATTCATTTATTTATATTTTTAAATACTAAATATTTTGTCCAACTTTCTGTGATAGTCTAAAAGAAATAAGAAAACTAAACATACAATACCTATTAGTATGACATAAGTCTATAAATTATTAATTGCATGTAAAATAAAACAATCTGTGTAACAACATGTAGTTAAGAACATTTTCAAAAAGTCAAAACAAAGTTGGTGTCACTATATAAAATGTCTCATATGGTTCCTCCAGTTACATAAGAGTTTAGTCTCTGGTATTTCAGCATGATCAGCATCATCATTGCCACCTGTCCATCAGGATTTATCGTAATCAATCATCATCTTGAAAATTGTAATCAATGTCTCTAATATTTTGCACTCACTGCATTGTGGCCTATTGATCATTATCTTGTAATTGACCTTCATTGTCATCCATTGTTGCTGATATTTGTCTCTTCATAACTGTCTAATATTCTACTATTACAGTAATCATAATCATCATCATGATGTTAGTTCTTCATCATTTGTAGTAATCCACGGCAAATCATCATCTTGTGATGTACAATCATTGTCATCACTATCATTGTTGCTGATATTTGTCTCTTCATAACTGTTTAATATTCTACTATTATAGTTATCACCACAATCATGACCTGCCTCATCATTGTATTGTGTAAAATCATCATGATTTATCTGGCAATCATTGTCATCATTTTCAATCTCGTCATTGTTATGTGCATTATCACTGTTCCAATAAATACTGGAGTAACCATGGCAACCATCAATTCTATTAGTGTTCCAACAAACTGCATTGTCATCTTGATCATTCAGTTCTAAATCCCAGTCTTCCTCTGGTTCATTGTTGTCATTGTCAATTATTGTTTGTTGAGGTTCATTGTCGCAAGTCCAGTCACCATTATCTTCACTGTCACTTGTTTGCCATTGTGGCGGGCTGTACAATACAGCATTACCATCTGATGTTACTGTGAGAGATGATTCTTCAAGTACTGATCTACAAAAATAGATACAAAGCAAGTGAGATATCTTAGTGATGATTACCCTGCCTAAATCTCTACAAGGACAAGTTTACTTTTCTGTTCTGCATGTGGGAGCCGACACAGTTAAGGCTGAATTACACAGTGCAATTTGATGTGTGCAATTTGTAGTATAGGACAAATCATGAGGTTCACAAGCTTCTAAAACTAGTCCTAGGACATTCCAAAACATGTTTCATAGCACATACGACTTGTTTTGGAAGCTACGACTAGTTGAATGTATACTACAAATGATGTGCCACAAATCATACCGTGTAAATCTGGCTGTAAATACCAAACAAGATTTTGGAAAATAATTGCTGACAAATGTTCAACACAGGGGTAGATTCAGAAGTTTTGAAAGGGGGGGGGGGGGGGGCACTAATAAAAAAAATTACTGATTATTATTAAAAAAATGAAAAGAATTATATATAAAAATAAATCAAATCTAATCTAAAAGTAAAAATAATAGGGAACTAGTTATAAAGCTAGTGCGAGCTGAATAGTCCTGAAGTGTGACATCTGACGTTTTACCCCTGTCTCTATACCATAATTATAGTTTTTAAAATCCTTTCATATTCAAATTTTATATTCCCTCGAGAATACAGAAACAATAGTCATAATTAGTGAACAAAAGAAATGTGAAAAGGATTCTGGTCTAGACACAGGAGTAAAACGTCATTACGCTTCAGGCTTATTGGTGTTTCTAATGAAACAGTTGTGGTGAAGATATTAGCATACTTGTAAGCTACTCAAAATTCGAGACAAAATAAAGTGTATGTATGTATGTATGTATGTAAGGATGGACCATTAGATATTTGGGGGGGGGGGGGGTGGGCAAAAACCAAAAAAATATCGAGCAAAGCCTTAAACAGAGAAAAAAATACTGTGCACAGCAGATGTGCAAATAAAAAATATTGTGCAAAGAGGAAGAAAATATCCTGCACAACCATCACATGGGAAAAAATATCCTGCACAAAAAAAATTGTCCAACCCCCTCCCCCTCAAATATCTAATGGTCCGTCCTTAAAAATGTAAGTCATACATTCATATCATTGAGGATAAAAAACTGTTAGTTAAACATACCTTAGACATTCCACTGTGTCACATAGTTCTTTCAATCGTCCCATAGAAAATAACTTGGTTAGCTTATATGGTTTGGGTGCATCATCATTGTCATCATCACAATCATCATTGTCTTCAACTATTTCATCATCATAATCAGTAGGTTGGGCAAGCAACCATAATATTCTTTCAACTTCATAAATGATCCTTTGTTGTTTTGTTATGGTGCTTTTTCTAAAAGGGTACTCCACCTCTGAAATCTAAAAAAAAAATAAAAAATTTGAGCTTCAAGAAATACAATGTACCAGTACATAATATACAAGATGATGAAAAGCAATCGTGGGATTACTGTCATCATATTGCATCATAAAACATTTTACAATACATTAGAATATAGATTTATTCTTACGCGCGCTCTGATTGGTCCAAAACTGTGGTTTATTTCGCCATAAACCACGGTTTTTGCGGAAATAAATGTGTTCAAATGTCTGTCTATAATATAAAACTATAAAAAAATACTCGCAGGATGCTCGTGATTTTTTTAGGCCTTTTTCGTGCTCTCCCAACATCCCGCGTGGTTTATTTCAACGATAAACCATGGAAATCAATCGTTTATTGCTTAATTACACTTGCATTGTATTACAACACATTGCATTACATTATATTAAATCGTATTGCAATGCATTGTAAATTACTGTATATCATGACATTATTGCATAATTTGCACTGTATTATATTGTATTGCATTGCATTGCAATATATATTGTATTGCATTAGCATTTGATCACATCGCATTGCACTACATTATACCCTATAGCACTGCGTTACATTACATTACAATGCATTGCATTACATCATATCACATATAAATACATCAAATTACATTTCATCTTTTTGACATAATATTGTACCACATTGCATTTGCATTTTACATGTACATCATGTCACATCATATTATAGAATGATTTGTTTTCATATGAGTGGGAAACAGTACTGAACTGAATCAAAGTCATAGTTTCTAAGAGAACAATCATATGCCCTATTGTAACCTTTCCCACTCATACAAAAATGACTCAATCAAGTCACTACATAACATTACATTACATCTGTTTCCCTTTTAGGATTCAGGGCCTTTTGACTTGAGGTAGGGTACCCTTCGGTAATTTATTAATTGAGACTCTTAAGATAATCCAAAAAAAGTTTCACTTGCTTCAACCTCCTAAAGACACCCTACTTCATTTGAGCAGGTTTATAGATATGTAGTACCCACTAGTTTATATGGCTGACCAAATGAAGTTGATTCTGATTCATGACATTGGTGGTTCTTAACAAAGACTGCCATCTGAGAACAACAGCCAAGATGCTCGCTTCCTACAGGCCCACTTCCAATGCCTTCAAATGCTACTGTATAGCCATATTTAACAGCTTGAATTGCAGACCTATATAATTACATAAAAATAAAACAAGAAACAGGTCACCATTTGAATATTAAAAGAAGGTTCATGCTACAATAGTTATTTCAACATGAAATTCCAGGGCTTTTCAAGGATTTCACAAAAGAGCATGAACCCTGGACAGAGCTTGACACCTTTACAATAAAGTACAGAGTTACCAGTAATTACAATTCAATTTTGCTGACAAATATTTGCCCAATCACTCCCCTTCCCCATTCCAACATCTATAATCACATCAATGACCAAATGCATGTGATTTCAGCAATCTATCACCTGGGATATCTAGAATCGGTATTATATTTATCAAAACAGCAGTGCTTTGCAGTGAGCATGTTTGGGCTAACATTTCACAATGTTTTTCACCTGGCACATTCTCTAGTGATGTTCACTGACTGAGCCATTCATTGGAATGAAATATATTTTTTAGAACTGACGTTCAGCCCTATTGAGTCTGTAAAACCTAAATGACATTATATTCCTGCTGTACAATACATTGCTTACCAATCCTGGAACTCCTGTCTGGTCCATTCAAATTTATGATCCCAGTGACGAAACCCTTCCAGGTTAGGAAACAACACATTGAATTCAGCATTAGGGGTGGTAACTATGACAACAGTAGGTGACAGCTGACCAAATATAACTGCAGGCATTTTTTCAAGGTGTTCAGGTATGAGATGTTCAATACTGATAATGTAAACAAGAAACATCAAGTTTAATTAATAGTTTGATTCCAGATATAAGTAAGATGAATAATTATAAATAATATTTAAATAAATACTTTTATCTCAATACAAGTATGTTTAGGTGATCTTCATACTATTACAGATAGAATACATGTTGATATCATCATCATAGTAATTTTTTTATTAAATACTTACATTTCCACACAAGATATAAGATCAAAGCCACAAAATCGTTCATCTGCTTCACCAATTGAGCCTTAAAAAAATGAATGATTAAAAAAGTAAACAATAGATAGCTTAAAATACAGAGTGAAAAAGTGAAATGATAAACTAAATGCATGAATGAAAACTGAATAAATGAATGAAGATTGATAATATTTTACTTTACCTTGATAAATACCAACAGTAAAAGGTGTTTCTCTTATTTCAAGCCAGTCACATAATAAAGGCTGTATTCTGAAAGCATTCTCTTTCAAAAGCTCTTCATCAATGTCAACTCCAACTAGACATTCCATGTTTTCGACATTTCTAATGAGATATCTTATCATCTTTACCTCTGCACATCCAAAATCTAAAACCTGTAAACATAATAAATTATAACATTAGCATAGAGTGCACACACCAAAAGTGTGCAACATAAATACCACTAAATAGTGCTATTGTATGCTAATTCTATTGTTTTCTTTTGTTTAATTAGTGCTATTTACTACTAAATAGTGACAACTGTTGCACACTTTTAGTGCGTGCACTCTAACACATTTCTTTATAAATTGATAAATTGATGATTTTAAATTATGCACACATGTTGTCAATTTGCTTTCAACCACACCGCAGATTATGTTATGAGCGTGTGTAGACTTTGAAATCCTTTGCTGTTCTTTGTTATGAAATCAGAGTTAATATAGTAGGCTTAGGAAACTCAGAATCGGATCGGTCGATTGTTTGAGTTCTGTCTATCACATTAATTATCATTGATTTAAGCTTATATTTTGCATATTAATAATAATAAATTGTGTCCTGTTCCTTTACACACGTTAAAGCTTAAAATAGTACCACACATGGACCACACATGGAAGTGTGAGGGTATAAAACTAGGACCAAATAATAAAGTTCTAAATAACAGCTTGAAGTAAGTAAACTAAGCTCACCTTCTTGGCGTTATATTTGTTGATAAGTTCATGGACAGCCAAATATCGCTGTTTGTACACTGGAGGATTGAACGAAATTCCCACGTCTTCTTCCTCTTCTGAACGTTGCGCAGCATGCCCAACATTACAATTATCACTCATTATGCTAAATCAAACAATCAATGTTCTTGTTTCATGTTGTTTTGCTTCTTTGTGAACTGAAGGAAAAAAACCTGTCTTGTCAGCCGCCATTTTGTTTTTGTGCTGGACCGCTGACATTAAAATTTGTGGTTGTAAAAGATGCAAGTGGACTGGTTACAACAACATTGCACCACCAATCAACCACCAATCCACACAAATTGCACCACGAAAAGAAAAGACGTTATTTTTAGAATGCATGTAATATTCAGCAGGAATCGTATAAATAATGGAAATTGCTCTACGTTGCTTCATTTAGAGCTAACTGGTAAAGCAGTGTTCTAGAAATATTCTAACATATAGATAATGGAAGGTTGCATAGAGAGTATACACTGCGAGGGCGAAGCAGGGGAAAACCACGTTACAGACAAGAAATTGATTGAAGAATTGGAAAGTGAATTATTGACTGCACTGTACTACAACGAAACAGAGGAAGATTTTCATGGCGATTATGACGACGATTATGACTATGATATGGTAGACGATGATCATGACATGACCGATCTGGACTATGACGATTTTTATCCATGTCAATTAGACTTCTACAACTACAAGCAAGGAAGGATATGGCGACAGCGGAACAGAACGAAGAGAAAGAAATTTAATTTCAGCAACCTTCACAACAGGAGAAACAATCATATCAGTGAAAATATCTTATTTTTGTACAGATACAAGAAAGCAGATATTGCAAACGTACGAGCGATTAGGCTGCAAATCAAAAAAGCAACAACTAAGATTAGGAGCGCTGACAAATCTACGAAAGCTGAAACACACGACGAACTTAAAAGATTCACTAGAGGAGAAAACAACAATCCATTAGTAAAATCAAATAGCACTGTGTCACGCAGAAATCAAAAACATATTCTGAGTGGCGACAACGGTCACAAGTTTGCTAGAGACGGAAGTGGGCTGCTATCCAAGTTGATCGAGATCCAAAGTAGAGAAATTACTCCAGAAGACTATGATGTGTTGTTGCAACTAGATGCTTTCGTGCAAACGAAAACTGTACCAAAATCTATAATAAATTCGTTAAGAACTAGGAAAATCGATGAAGTGATGGACAGTTGTTGTGCGATATGTATGAATGAATATCGTGTAGGACAAGATGTAAAATGCCTCAGCTGTAATCATTTCTTTCATTGTGATTGTATAGAAACATGGTTAACTCAAAATTCTACTAAATGTCCACTAGACGGTCTAGACATTTGCTGACTAGATGACTACAAATATAGAAACTATTTAATTTTATATCGGCAATCTTATTTAAATCTTAGTACATTCTGAACAAGTGTGAAATAAATAACTGAATATATCCAGCGAAAGTTTGATTTGTTCAATTGTTTGGGCTGATCATTAGTTGGTAATGATAGAGATGATGGTGATGTGATAGGGGTGGTAATGATGGCGATCATAATGATAAAATCAAAATGAGGAGATAATAATAATAACAGGCAGTGAGTCAAGATATTTGTAGATAAGTATTGCCGACGTTTATTGCACACCTTTAACCCTGTACGTTATCATATCAAGTCTGGGAATTGCACCCAGTCTTCATGACAAACTACATAAAGTAGATCTACATGTGTGCTCTATTAAACTAACCAGATGTGGTGCAGGGTTGAAGATGTCTTGTCATGCCAATGAAGGGTCGTAGATGTCTTGTTTAGTAGCCTAAATTATAGCTGCACACGGAAAACCCCCTAAGAAAAACACTCCCAGTAAGTGGAAAAACGGGGGAACGTGAACCGGTTCTGAAACCTATATTTTGCAACTGTCAGTGTACGTTCACCATGATCTGGTGAAAAGGAGAAGATACATGTCTAATTACCTTACAGATGAATAGTCGAGGAAGTCTTGTCTTACCAATAATGGTTCATTACCAAGAGTAGGAGGATGACGATACAAAATACCTTCAAAATACCTTTCTGCGACCTTTCATTTGTAACTTTATACACACGACTTGTCATGCTTGTGGCACGTTCCAGCCGGCATGCGCACTTTGCAGAGAAAATGTCTCCAAATTACGACTGCAAATGCTTTTGTTGTAATTATATAGTTTAGGATAAAACAATCTGAAAAAGGCAAAGAAAGAGCCAAAATGATTAAAAAGAGTAAAATTATCATAACATGTTCATGCACGATTCTCACCTACATTCATTCTTCTTGAAGGATGCCCCGCGACTGAGTTCACCAGCACGCTTCCCGCTAAAACTATTCAAGTGTCGCGCGTAAATCTCATTTCCACACCAACAACCAATCAGAGCCGTGACTCAATCTTGAAAGATTAAAACCAACCAATCACAGATAAGTGCTAGCTGGAAACTTGATTGACAGTCATTGGGTTGGACTTTTGGACTGACATTCCTCAAGGCTGGTTACAACGCAGGAAGCCCGAAATTATTCAAATTAACATTCTTTTTAATTTGTGATACGCTCTACAGTTGCTTTGCTTATTTATTTATTATATCTTCTTAGAATGCAAACACTGAATGTGTGCAACAGTTGTCATTATTTAGTAGCAAATAGCACTAATTGAACAATAGAAAACAATAGAATAAGTATAAAGTAGGACTATTTAGTGGTATTTATGTTGCACACTTTTAGTGCGTTTTTTGTTTAGATTATGTAAAGCGTTTGTTGATTATAATTCTCCAGAGAAAAAAATGAGGGAAATCTATTTTCCGACTCAAAATCCACCGGCTGATTATTAGGGAGACACCCATTCAAACAATAGATTTGTTTTGATGTGACGTCATAACGAAATTGGGCAATTGACTTGTATGGTACGTTTTTTTTTTTTTTTTTTTTTTTTTTGCGGATTAAAAACTAGGGAGGGGAGGGTGTGTGTTATTAATCTCCACGACAAGGTGTTTTGACAAATCAAGTTCTAGTCTTTGATCACGTGTGCAAAAAATTTGACAGAAGCAAAAATATCCAGATCGAAAAAAGGAATCAACAACAACTTCTTGAAAGATTCACTAACTAACTACAAGAACATGAATAGACAACAAGAACAAGAAATAGTGAACTTGAACTGGTTATAAAATGGCTACGCCAAGACGAAGAAATATCTCTGAGAACGTTCGCGTCCTTCACAACGCTTTGACCAAAATACTCAACGATCATGATCGGGCTTATTTTATACAATCACTCAATCAGTATCAAAAAGATCGCGACGTTATTGAACTTGTAGCTTCTTTAAAAAGCATTTTAGACTCACCAAGAAAACAGGAGATTTATCCACTTTTAAGAGCGATAATTCCTGCGAGCGATAAGCGTTATTTTGAGAAAACTTGGCAGTCGGGAAGTAGACCACAGTCTTTACACTCGAGTAAGGAATGGACGAGTTTGACGAGACCTCGCTCACAAAGTAGACCAGAGCCATTAAAACGATCTAATATTTACGCAAGCTTGCCGGAAAATCTTGACAAATATGATTCTGGGATTGATCTTGCTAACTTACGGACGAACACAACTAAATATCCTATTAGGCGACTGTACCTAAAGCGCGGACAAGGAGCTGGCTTTGGGTTTTCGATGCGAGGAGGCTCAGAACATGGAGTTGGCTTATATGTTTCCTCTGTCGATGACAATTCTCTTGCAGAATATGAAGGATTGATGCCTGGAGATCATATTCTTTCAGTTAATGAAATACGCTTCGATGGATTAAATCATGATCAAGCAGTGAAGGTAATTGATTGTAGAAATGTTTTGAAAACGTATTTCAATTCTCGAAATTTGCGCTTTTAAAAATATTTCTGACAATTTTTGATTGTTGAATTCCTTATTGTTATTGTATTTTTGATATCCGTGAAGTGCTTTATTATTTGGTAAGCGCGTGTGTTTTATTTGTTCATCACGAAAGCCGCTCGAATTGTATAGTAGGCTCGAAGTGCACTAATATATATAATTTCGGCTTTGTTGCTATGTACAACTTGAAGCTAACAACTACATTGTATAACCATTCATTCGTGAAATATGCTTTTACACAACTAAAAATTATATGTATTTTGTGTATAATTTATATCAATCGAAATGGTTTCAAGTGCAAACGTAAGATAAATCAAACCTCATTGTTCGGTTTATGAGGAAAAACTCTCGTTTGTTTACATTACTGTAACTTCCGTCCTTCCGCTGGAAATGTTACGATTTAGAAACACATACATTTGAAGTAAACATTTAGCTACTTTCGTAATTTCAAGGGGTTTCGAACCGTCCATGTATAATAATTAACTGAATGCAGAATAATCCTAGTGTTTGTTTAAGATTTACGCAGATACAGGTATACTTAAGTTTTATTTGTTTTGATAGTTGTTGAAATATATCAGGTATATGTAACATTGACATATCCTGCATACAGTCTTCTTTGACCTTGCTTCCCTTCTATCTCTCTCTCGGGGGAAGGTAAACGAAGACTCTGCTTGCAGGGTAATATTGACAGTATGCTATGTCTAGTTTGTTGTAATAATCCTTAGATCCCTTTGAATAATTTATCACACATCATGTAACCGAGAAGAAAAGACAATTATTAAATAAACTCTCTATGCATTAGTTTTTAAATATTTTTTTTTGTGATGAATTGTTAAGATTGTGATTAGGTACCAAATAGAATATTTTGTTTATATCATAGTAACAAATTCTTTGGAATGCTTAAACATGCCTTGTAAGTCTTACAATTAATCCTTGCTATGCAAATATAAACAAAACGCTTAAAATTTTGACGTCCTGTATTTTGTGATTAATTCAGTTGAAATTGCTGCTTTTCCATAGATGTTTTCAGAACAATTAATAGTTGTCATACTAGACAAATAACCTTGCATAAGTCATGGAAAAGCAAATCAAATGATATTTTAGGCCTACATTCCTCTCATTTAACCTATTCACTCTTGAATGTTGCATTTACTCTGTAATAAAGAAAACAAATAAATATGCAATTGATTTTTAATATAATTTGCTATAATATGTACATTTATCTAAAAAACAACACGGAATATGCACAAGAATTCAAAAATATCCTACCCTATTTTGGTTGTAACTTGCTTTGTCACGCTCTCTTTGGGTTTTTTAAAAAACCTCATTTTTTCTGATGAAATGTATAATAAATAAGTTAACCTGGCTCGCTAAAATACTGCATGACTAATAAAAATACACAGGTGTATTAGATAGCTGGTCATCCAATTACCTATATTTACACAATGGATTCTAAATAGTGGAATTTTATTTATATTCAACACTGTTATTATTGCTGATTTCAGATTATTAAAAACAACAAGAAGCTAAATATGGTAGTGCGGTCAGTGGGCTGTATTCCTAATACATTCGTCGCAGAGTCCACCTACAAATGGATTGATCTGTGTGGTAGAAGGGTGTCACCACCCCCTAATGTGGATTCCAGTGGACGTGAGATGTCATTAGATGGCATACACAGAAGTGATTTACGGTTGCTAGGAGATGATGATGAAAGAAAGGTATGACATCATTATAATCATTTTATAATATTACATTATTGCATGATATAAATGGGTGTCAAGTGGTTTTCAAAAATGTCTGAAATAAACATTAGTTTGTAATATGGTAGATGACTAATAAAATAGTACAGGCAAACCTCGATTATCCAGATTTTTTGATTATCTGGACTTTTTTCTTCTGGTCCTAATTTTTCATGAATATTAACGATTCTGTATTCTCGATGGATTTTTTGAAAAAAAAAAAAAAAGAAAAAGAAAAAAAGAATATCAACTAGAAAAGAGATTAGAAATAGCTGCTAAAACTTGAGTTTATTGTTGTTTTGAATCTTCCAAGAAGCAAAGCACTTTGTTTTAAAATTTGGTTATAGTATTCTACCATTCCGGACTCATTAATATTCATTTTTTTGATTATCCGAACTCCAGATTTATCCAGACTTTTTTGCTTGGTCTACATAACTAATTTTCATTGTGAGTCAAATTTCAATCTTTAATCTTTTTTTTACAATACTTAAAATTACACCCTATTTTGCTTTAAGTGAATGACATGCTAGCTCAGTTGGGTGGGCCACAGCCCCTTCAGCCTTAATCCCAAAATCCTGGATATAGCTAGAAGATGATTCACAAGAAATTTAGTAATTGCAGTATGGCTCTATTTGCCACTTAAAAAAAAACTTGATTAATCAACTGTACGTATTCTATGCTTTCAAACTCATGTATATTAGTAGTTTGTAAATTCTTTATACATGCAGGTTAATATATTTGTGGAAGATGGTGATAAACTTGGCTTGAAGATTAGAGGTGGCTCAGAATATGGCCTTGGTATTTATATAGCTGGTGTTGATGTTAACTCAGCAGCAGACAAAGCTGGCTTGAGGGTATGTCACAACAATTAGGGACCGACCATTAGATATTTGAAGGGGGGGTGGGTGGGCCATTTTTTTTGCAGGCTATTTTTTTCCCATGTGATGGTTGTGCAGGATATTTTCTTCCTCTCTGCTCTATATTTTTTATTTGCTCATCTGTCATGCACAATATTTTTTCTCTGCTTAAGGCTTTGCTCGATATTTTTTTTGGTATTTACCCAACCCCTTCCCCCTTTCTCCCTCAAATATCTAATGGCCGTCCCTTAACAATACGAGTAGATAATATTCACAGGTCACATCACTTGGGAGAGCTTGGACTGTCAATCAATTTAATAAGTAAACATGACTTACCTATGTCGTGAATTACCTATATACATACCTATGTCAGAGTTTAACAGCACACATTATGAATTCCTTTAACAACTCCCTCCTTGTGACAGTCTGTAAGACTAATTCATATGTTTTTCTGAATCTCCAAATCTGATGCTAACTGAATCTCTTGAATGTAATAATTATGCAATGTCCTCTTTGCAAATTCAGGTAAATAAATTGGTACAGAAACTATTCCCCCTATAATTTTTTTGTGGTAATGTTTTTAGGTTGGGGACCAGATAATGGATGTAAATGGTGTGAGCTTCCTTAACATCACTCATGCTGATGCAGTCAAAGTCCTCAAATCAGCCAGGAATATGATGGTCACAATGAAGGATGTTGGAAGACTGCCATTTGCTAAAACAACCACAGATAAGACAAAATGGAAAAAGGGACAACTGCCAAACACTTCATTACAAAGGTATGGCTAAAATTGAAGATTAAATCCATGGACTTGTTACATGAATTTAATTAAACTTGGCAGTGACAATCTTTATGCAGCATGCACATACTGTACTGAAGAAAAAGCTAGAGTCATTTTCATATGAGTATGAAATGGTATGGTTACATTACTGCTATGACACGACAGGAAATTTTAATGTTTTGAATTCTTAGAAACTATGGCAACGATATGGTATGTACCGTTTCCCACTCATACAAAAACGACTATCAATAATGATGATGTCATGGATATAGGTACATCACAACACTCAAGTTCAGACCAAACTGTTACAAAGCATCATGATAGCTTGCAGAGTACTAAAGTGCATGTCTTGTTGTGGATTGATGCACGACATATAACTGCACAAATGTATGATTAATAATTTTTTTACATTAATTTTGTAAATGAAACAATTAGCAATTATTTGATTTGTTGATTGTTTGAGTATAAAAACTTCATACCATTTCTGTAATGGCATGAATCAAACCTTGACGCTACAACAATTATCCATGATTTTTATGTTTAGTGTCATACATTCATGCAACATTCATATCTATGCATGAGGGCACATACCTTTTTAAAAAGACACTACTCTTGGGTTTTTTTAGGTATTTCATGGAAATTGAAAATCATAATTGCTATATAATTGTGAAATACGATGAGGGTTGTTCACCAGGGGCCGGTTGCTCAAAGCTCGATTAGTGCTAATCAAGGGTTAACTCTATAGGTTTTCTTAAGAGTTAACCCAGGATTAGTGCTAATCGAGCTTTGAACAACCCAGCCCAGGTAACAAGCCAAGCAAAAGTGGTAATGCATGTACTGTGTCCATCAGTGCATGCTTCAACACAGCACTGTTTCATGAAATATTCCACTCAGACTGAGTATTATTTTGCATGTCCATCAACTTTCAACTTTGTTTATGTTATAGTGACTCAGAGAGTATTTACACTACTGCACAGGTGCATGCTCCTCCTGATAATAGGTGAACACATACTAGCACATGACTATCAGTAGAGTACTAAATAAAGTGACGTCACAAAAAAACCTTTTTCTGAACTTTTGTGTTTCAATAAAATTTTCAGAGAGTGCTAGTAAAAATATGAATTATGGTGAAAATTTGACAAAAATTGAATGAATATTAGCCAATATATGAGCTGTTGAATGTAACAATATTGCGGTCATACATTTTCTCTTGTTTTGGTGCTAAAGGTGTGAACAGACCCTAAAATAAAATAAAATGTATGATGACATTTTTCCATTCGACTGCTCATATCTTGATCAATATTCATTTGATTTTGAAAAAAAAAAACGTTTTTTTTGTGATGTCATTTCTTTAGGACTCTATATACATGATTCATAAATTTTGGTCATACACATGTTTGAAAAAATGTTGTCAGAATAACTATGCCAGGTGCTGGCTGTAAAATAAATGTCACAAAAAGATTATTATTCGTGGTTGTTACAAAAACAGACACCAAAACCAACAGTCTGTTGTAAAAAAAAAAAAAAATTAGTTTAAAAAGTGTTAATGTAACAATTGAATTGTGTATAGTTTGCAATATATACTTTCCAATATGTGTTAGTGGAGCAGTGCACATTTGGCATTAATTGACATCAAAAATTCTCTTTTACAACGTTTTTTAAAGTGTATATAGAACAACTTATATGGAATGTATGTGTAGTGATGTGTGTTTTCTAAAGTATAGATTGAAATGTAAAAACATCCAAAATCACCTGAGTGTTTAATTAATATAGTGCCTGACACCACACCTTAGTCAAGCCTGAATTATTTCAGTTTTGTTTATCATTGAATGTGGAGTATTTTAGTGCTACAATTTTTTTTTATTACAATACATTAAAATAAATCCCTTTTAACCATGATTATAACATATCAACATTACGGCAATATTATTCATTGGCTCTAGATAAAGTTTTTTGATCCCATTATTTTTTGTAATTTTTTTTTTTTTTTTTTGAACACAGGCGTAATACTACTTCTGGGGTACCACAGTTGGACAGAAGAACAGAGGTAAAATGCAATCTCTAAAGATACATTGTATAACATTGTTTTAGTTACCTCACACTAGACCACATGCAACAGCATATTAGAGCTTGTAATACCACTTCGCAGCATTACCTTTCCATGATGTAATACACCATACTATCCCATATCATAACATAGTGTACCATACCACCATACCGTATATCACATCAGACCATGGCATACCACACCACACCCTACCACACCACATACCACGTACCACACCATACCACATACCACACCACATACCACAGCATACCACATACCACACCAGACTGCACCACATACCACACTATACCACACCAGACTGCACCACATACCACACCATTCCACATACCACACCAGACTGCACCACATACCACACCATTCCACATAACATACCAGGCTGCAGCACATACCACACCAGACTGCACCGCATACCGCACCATACCACATACTACACCAGACTGCACCACATACCACACCCTACCACATACCACACCAGACTGCACCACATACCACATACTACACCAGACTGCACCACATATCACACCATACCACATACCACACCAGACTGCACCAGACTGCACCACATACCACACCATACCACATATTACACCAGACTGCACCACATACCACACCATTCCACATACCACACCAGACTGCAGCACATACCACACTAGACTGCACCACATACCACGCCATTCCACATACCACACCAGACTGCAGCACATACCACACTAGACTGCACCACATACCACACCATTCCACATACCACACCAGACTGCAGCACATACCACACTAGACTGCACCACATACCACACCATTCCACATACCACACCAGACTGCACCACATACCACACCAGACTGCACCACATACCACACCATACCACATATTACACCAGACTGCAGCACATACCACACCATACCACATACCACACCAGACTGCAGCACATACCACACCATACCACATACCACACCAGACTGCACCACATACCACATATCACACCACACTGCACCACATACCACACCAGACTGCAGCACATACCACACCATACCACATACCACACCAGACTGTAGCACATACCACACCATACCACATACCACACCAGACTGCACTACATACCACATACCACACCAGACTGCACTACATACCACACCAGACTGCACCACATCACAAAGTTTCATATGGATAATGCAGTGCCCAAAATATTTCACATCCCTTAAGGAAAATTTGGACCATATATGGCACAAAGGTGGACATTGTCTGGAACAAAATATGGGAATACTGTGGCTGTTCTATGGAAAGAATATGGCCAGACGCATATTTTTGATGAAAATTATACCCAGACTATAGCCTTATTTTTGATCATATTATAACAAACCAAAGAACATTTTTCCTTTTGACTTCTGATTTCAACCAAATGATCCAGTCCCTCAATGTAGTATCCTAAATATACCAAGATATAACAAAACCAAAGAACACCTTTTCTTATCACTTCTGATTTCAACCAAATGATCCAGTCACTCAATGCAGTATCCTAAATATACCAAGATATAACAAACCAAAGAACACCTTTCCTTATCACTTCTGATTTCAACCAAATGATCCAGTCCCTCAATGTAGTATCCTAAATATACCAAGATATAACAAAACTAAAGAACACCTTTTCTTATCACTTCTGATTTCAACCAAATGATCCAGTAACTCAACGCAGTATCCTAAATATACCAAGATATAACAAAACCAAAGAACACCTTTCCTTATCACTTCTGATTTCACTCAACAATGTCACTCAAATTTTCATCTTTTTTTTTCCTGTAGGAATCTAAATTTCAGGCCGGGTTAGGTGGCTCACAGCTAATGTATAATGGAATAGGCCTATCACAAAAGAGTTTAACAGAAGATCAGGCCCGTCAAATACTGAATGACAATGAGTTTGGCACACTGACATATTACCTACAAGAATATAGAAAAGGCTTTATCACGGTAGATTCGTTTGTCTTGGCTTTGTTCAGTCTTCTTGATACACCTGCAAAGGTAAGTTCATGAGATCACTGATAACACCATTCCATTTTATACACTGGAGGCTTCAGAAATTAATCAATGTATGTTGTGTGTTGTGCGCGTGTTGTGTATTGTGCGTAGTCTGTTGCATACTGCTGTGTGTTGTTTGTTGTGTGTTGTAAATACTAATAGCATAGTCACGTTGAGTGTGAATGCAATAAATAGTTTTACTCTAAAGATTTTTTCCACACAGGTTCTTGAAACGTCACTGTTAAAATCATCGTAAGGCTTACTATTACTCAGACGGTCGTCCTGTTTAATCGTTTTACCTGGGTTCAAATCATTCATATTGTTATATGTAAAATATTATTTCAAATATACAGTCTACGCAAATGACTACGCTCACCCAGACAATCACAAATCATTCATTCAACTTTGATGTGTTGTCTTGTTTTTAGGTCTCGCTGCTAACTGACATACGAGGTTCAATTCTGCCTAAAGATATCGATCGCTATGATGAGCTTGTATTGAAAAAGGAGATTGATGCTATCAAGGTAATTAGAGTTCTTTTGATTTGTTATGCAGCCAGAGTTTTATATGATTTGGTCGCCTTAGCTTCCTATTAGATTTTGTTTTGCTACTGCCTGTTATAAATGTATGGTTTATCTTCTCTTTTTACTTTTAGACTCGTAACATGACAGTGGTCAATGACGATGTACGGTCAATTCATTCATGCAGTGAAAGTAGCTTGTCGAACTACTCAGAGAGGTCATCGTCAAGTAGAAGTTCTGCAAAGGTAGAAACTGAAGAAAGTGATGAGCAATGCAAAAAAACAAAAAAACAAACAAACAAACAAACAAACAAAAAAAAAACAAAAAAAAACCGAGAATGTGGTAAACAATAAAACACCGGCAAATAAACAAACAAACAAAGATCAAACAAATAAATATATAAACAAACAAATAGATAAACAGATATGACAGAAATTATTTTCTACAGTATGTCTCCCACGTACAAAGAAACTCTTCAAATAATAATCTCCTTCATTGTATTACGATCTACAAACCGCACAAACAAACGAGCGAAATACAAATAATTATTTTGTTTTTATTTGTAGAATTCGTATCATATCGATTCTCGGCCTATCACTCCGCCACGCGTTCCTGATGTCCACATGGTAGACAAGGTAAATATAATTCTGTAAAATGGAACATGTGCAGTAGATACGTTGTGGGCCATTAAATAGCATGGCTTTTTTTTCATTTCACTTCTAAATCTGTAATGTTGAATATCGCCTCTCCGTCCAAAACGAAAGATTAATCACGAACACCTTAATTTTTAGGGCCTGTTAATATGAGGCGAGTGCAGCCCCGTTTAGCGGGGTGGCATATCAAACTTATTCCCCATATTGTGGAATATTTGCTCAAACTATCAATATCAATTCTGTCGAAGCTTATTTGGACATTAGTTATAACACAAAAAGTTATTATAAGTAAGTTATAGATGTTACTTGTTGATACTGCATGTAAACATTGGAATTTTCCGATTTGACTGCGAAGAATCGCCATTGCCGGCTACAAAGTCCTCTGCTATTGCCTACACCGACACAAGAAAGATGGTTATAAATACGGCAAAGAACTCCATCTTCTCTTGCTATTTGCCCCATCGAATTTTGTCGAAAAATAGACAATTTATATGTCAAAATACAGGAAATTTAATGTAGAATTCGATTTTTGCGGTAAAAATGGACCTGAGCATGCGTATTAGGGCGTAAAGTGACGTTTTCGTAACGCAGCTGGGTCACAGAGGTCAATTTCTCTTGTAAAAGCACTAGAAGTCCTCTGTTTGCAAATCTAAATTGCCCCACGAAAAGTTTGCCGTAATGGCTTGAAAACTATACAATATGACAGCTATAATAGTGTAATATTTGATCACCGTGGTAAAACTGTTGTTATTTCAAAGGGTTTTGAGTAAAACGGCAATATGCTGAAAATTTTATGGAATTTATACGGTGTTTATATGGAGTCTGAAGTGGAGCGTGACACTCGTGACTTCAAAGGGGCTTTTGCGACAATAAGTTTGATATGTTCTTTTGTTTTTACGCTCTGATAACTTGAACTGGCTCGCCTCATATAAACAGGCCCTTTAGAGTCGTTTCATATGGGGGGGGGACATCATTGTATCATATATTGTAACTCTAATTTCTAAGAAAACAAACGAATCGTCTACCGTATCGTAACCATACCGTGCGAAAACAACTGGGGGGGTTTGGGCAAATACCAAAAAAATATCGAGCAAAGCCTTAAACCAAAAAAAATATTGTGCACCGCAGATGTGCAAATAAAAAATATCGTGCAAAGCTATAACAGAAAAAAATATTGTGCACGCCAGATGTGCAAATAAAAAATATCGAGCAGAGAGGAAGAAAATGCGCAATTATCACATGGGGAAAAAATATCCCGCACAAAAATATTGCCACCAAAAGGCTGTCAGGTGCTGCTAACTTACAGACTCGTACTCGTTTTCCTTCGCGGATAATTAATACGCATCCAGAGTGTATTCTGGGTTCCAAACGTCAATTGCAAAATCAATACTTGTCAAAACCACACAATGCACATGCATTATGAATATTGTTGAAAATATTTGTCGTAATGATATAAAAGTGCTAACTATAAATGTCGTTATTACAGCTAAAACCGTTGTATCGCGACCAACTTTGTTCAGATTTTTTAGTCAATTTTCCTTTTCTGAGACGTCAATCAAATATGTAAATCACTCATTTGTCGAAACATTCAGGCCGTGTGAATGAAAATCAAAAGTTTTCCCAAGAAACGACCATATTCAAAGGACTTAAAAATGCAGTAGGACTTACAGATGTTTTTATTCTCTTTGTAATATTTGAAAGCTGTTTGAATTCTTTCAATTCAAGTTATTTGTCTCGGCTATTTATCAAGAAAAGCTCAAGTAAACTGTCGAATTGTTGTCAACGGTCTATGCAGCATGTTCAAAGCCATCTGATGATTGACGTCTCAGAAAAACCCATATGAAGTAAAGATTCGAAAATTAACTGGTCGCGATACAACGGTTTTAGCTGTAAGAAGATAATTTTTTTCCCAAACACGACACTACATCAACCGATTTCTCGCCAGTTGGTTCGTCATCTCCGGTCAATTGCAAAAACAATGCACATGCATTATAAATATTCCTTTAAATATTTGTCGTGCTGATAGAAAAATGCTAGCTATAATTGTCGTCGTTATTAAAATTTTTTTTTTTTTCAAACAGGACTCCTCATTGAACGATTTCTCGCCAATTTGTTCATCATCCCCACGAGATCCAAAACAAAGGAAGACCAGAGGAGAAAACACTGAATACCACATCACAGGAGAAAATACCAGGAATGGTTCAGCTCCTCTAGTGAAGCCAAAGCCTCATAAACTATCTAAGAAACCTTTGAAATCTCGTGGAGCAACAGCAAATGGTGATGTCGAAGAAGAACTACCTTTCAAAGCTTTAACAGCTGAATTTGCAGAAGAAAAATCGAAAAAGGAAAAGCGAGGGTTCTCACTTTTTGGGCACTCCAAATTCAAAGCCAGCTATTCACCTTATAAACAACAGATCGACCATTCTAATAAACGAGATCTTGAAGTCACTTCTGTAAAGAAATCACATGGCAAAGATATTAGCAAACCAACTCAGCATCAAAGTAGAGTCAAACACGACATTACAAGCAATGAATCTGGAAAGCACCAATATGTAAATACAAACTTTAATCAGAATGGTTCAGATCAAAGGATTACATTATCTCTGGATGAAACGATAAAAAGCGATGATGTTACAAATGCTTTCGATGAAACGCAAAAAACAGGTGCTTCGCTGAATGAAACTTTGAAAAATAGCGGTGTTACAAGATCCAATAAAGCTTATGACATTGAAATCGAAAAACGTGGAAGAAGAGATGACACGGACGAGCCTGAATATGCTACGCCGTTTAAGGTTAATGTCGACTTGAACAAGCCAACTCTTCAAAGAAGTGACAAAAGCCAGGATAAACACAAGGGTTTTGCACAACAACTTTCTGCATTTGCACCGCCGAAACCTCGAAGGTCCTTTCATCTTCTTGAAGAACAACCGACTTGTAAAATGGACGACACGCGGGTCGATCACCAAAGTTCATCTGTTGGTGACAGTGCTGTCCATGATATTGCTCCCCCAAAGCCTAAACCATACAGTGATTGGTTAAAAGATAATATTAAAGAATCTGACTCTGATACGCAAGGACAGGAATATGATGAACATTCCTCAGGAAAAATCACTGAGAAACCACAGCCAGAACTGAGTGGTGATGCATGGAAAGAAACAAGCAATTCATCTGATTCAGTTCCTCTGAACCATACTTCAGAAAGAACACGTCCATCTAATTCTCAACGGCCGGAGACGATTGAGCAGCCTAGTATAAGTACAAAAAGCAAACCTATGGTTTCTCATACAAATGAAGCAGCCGAAACGAAAAAGAACTCTTTGCCTTCGGATTATCTACAGTCTGAGAATAGAAGTAACTCTCCTGTTTTTTCTAATACCTCCGTAGTTACCCAGAAGGACGATGATGTAAAGTCCATACATATAAATACGAATCCTGTGGTTTCTAAAACCAATGATGTGACTCAAAAGAAAGAACTTTTGTCCTCGGATTTCTCGCAGTCTACTATTTCAGACAATGATTCGATTAACACCAATAAAGTGACACAAAAGAAAAATGACCACATAGCCCAGGACATTTCAAAAATCTGCACTGCAAATAATGATCAAATTAACATCGGTAAAGTAACACAGAAGAAAACGAATCACATATCCTTGAACAATTCAAAATTACTCACTTCAAATAATAAAGTCAACAATAAAGTAACCAATTGGCGTGACACTAAATCTTCAGTGAAGGATTCCACCCAAATTGAACAGCAAAAGGACGGCATGTTTCTTGCTATGGAAGAGAACGCGTCCAACCGGTCAGGTTTGGAACGCAGCACTTGTTGGGGGGATGAATCAAGTGATGATCCAGGTTACGAGCTGTTAGGGTTGGGACCTGTTTCACCCATGCCAGAGTACCCACTGCCATACGAAGAAGAATGTGAATCAAATGACATTTTTGCCGTCGAAGATTCTTCAAACAACGACGCCTTTTTGCAGAGTGGTAGAGAATCTAGGGAAATCTCTGCAAATAATTCCATTGTAAAAGAAAGATCTTCGATGTTGCAGAACATTTCTTCCGGCGTCAAACATTCTAACTGGACAAATTCTTCGCTTAGCGATAGAGGAACTGTGAAGGATACCAATAACAATCACATAGAAAGCAAGCACGCTTTTAAATCGCAAAGCATTTGTGAACATTCTAACTCGAACGTTTCTCCTCAAAACAATGAAGATTCTAAAACAAAAACAAGCTACCATTCCCCAGAAAGGAAAGGTTCTTCTAAATTGCAAACGATTTGGGATATCGAACATTCCGGCGCAAAAGTATCATTGGAAAGTGATAAAGAGGATGCAAAGAACAGCGACAGTTTTGCAACTACTTCCACAAACCCAAACCACGTCGAAATTGAAAACAATGCCCAGGATCATCGGTCTGGTTCTCTGGTTCGTAACATGGTAAATGCATACAATCACATGAATTCAGATAAACATGAAATTCAGCCAGGACGTACCGATGTGAAACGCAGCAATAGAAAGAGCTGGGACTGTCATGAAAATGCAACCAATAAGCTAAGACCACCATCGCCCGCGAGTAAGAGGACGCTAAAAAGCAACAGTGATAGCAACTTAATGGTAAGGGAATGAAGATTATCGGGGGCAGATCTAGGACTTATGTTGGGGTGGTGGTGGGGTTGTCGCATTGTTGATACGACTGATATAATGGTTATGATAATAATAATGGATTTATAAAGTGCTTATACAGGTCAGTCCCTCACCAAGCCATGTTCCTTTATCAATAATCATAGGAGAAGAAATTTTAAATAAACGGGTCTCATAAAGGGACGGACTATAATCTTTACATCAATCATCCCCCTAGATCCGCCCTTGATTATTAATTTCCAATTTGCTGTTTCCTAAGATTGTTGAATCGTTGTTCCAGCTCGGAACGAAGTTCGACACAGAAAATTCGAAAAGTGACTCAGCCGTGTAAATGTGCGAAACTAAAAGCAGTGACCATGCAGACAGAAATATTTCAGCAATGTTTCCCTACCCAATCGGAATTTTCGGATAGGGTTCATTAATGTGCTGTCTGGTAAAGGAACAACGAAAACATCACTGAAGTATTTCTGTCTAGACCACGGTTTTTAGTTTCGCCCTGTAAAAAAAGATGAATACAGAAGACACGGGTAGCCACTCTCAAATCTACTTTCCCGCTGAAATGTGTCATTTCGCCATTTGTCGATCATTCGCATTTTAGCTGGCTATAAAAAATAAAAGCAATAAACCCAACGATTAAATACCTAAATATTAGTGAATGCTCCATCTCTAGAGATACTGAATTCATCTACTTTATCTAATTTCGACTTAACTAACATTCATGATAATTTTATAGAATCTGCCCAAAGGACAAGAAAAAGACATCCAAGTCAAAATAAGAGCCAGTCAAGAACTGCTTGATTTACGACAACAACAGACCGCGAAAACTAAGGTTTGTATCAATTTGATCATCAACACAATGGTTCTTTTTCACAAAGGTATATAGCGTACATCCATTAAAAGTATTCTACATAATTACCACTAAAAAGTGCTATTTTATGCTAATTCTATTGCCTTCTTGTGTTTAATTAGTAATGCTTTTTACTACTAAATAGTGACGACTGTTGCATCCTTTTACTGTTTTCACTCTATTATTCTGTTAGCTTTCACATTCGATTTTAGCTATATATGTTTAAATAGTGATTATTTTATAGTTCCAAGAACGCATAAGCTTACAGATCGAAGAAATGGCTGGTACTCATGGGCTTATAAACGAACATCATATCATTTTTTGAATTCTAAAAAAAAATAATGAACATTGGAAAAACCTGTAATAAATAATATTGTATTGTATTTACGGCCCAGCAATAATGCACATTTCAATAATTTCTATTTGTAAGAATAGAATTTAAAATTGAATATGATTGAAATACGCCCTGTGTCAGAGATTCTCTTTCCTTATTCTCTTTTACTATGTTTTCAATCTTTCAATATGAGACCTAACGATATGTTGTATCAACAAACAACTACATAGATGTAGAGTCCCTCGCAGTCGTTTTAAGGGTTTGTCACGCAGAGCTTCACACACAGTTATTGCGTGACAAACCCTAAAACCAATTGCGAGGGAGTCTACCGTAGATGGGTATAGGGAAAAACATTTAAAGTTGAACCGACGTCATTAAATATCTGTTTCATTGGCTCGTAGACTCTATGGAAAGAGTAGTTTTCTGTGGGTCCCTCAAACTGCCGTGATTTAATTTAAATTTGCATGCTTTTAATTTTTCGCAGGAATCAACATCAACTAATTCGCCAAGCCAAAATGCTTCTGATAGTTATATTGTTGAAATAAACAAGAAAGATACTAAGGGTTTAGGTTTAACTGTCGATGGAGGATCAGACGTAACTGGGGCTGACTCGCGAATAACTGTCAAGAGTGTTAAAGTAAGATACCTGTATAAACGTATTTAAGGTTTAACCCCGCAAGAAAGGTTTTTTTTTTCTTACAAACTATTGCGCACGCAACTATTTTGTGCGATTTTTGCATAGGTTTTGCAAAGTTCTTTGTGCTTCAGAATTTTTCTTCTTTCCAACGCCTACAGGATATTGTTTTTAGAATCATTGTCTTCCCATTGAACGTCATTAGCCTATTAGATCGCACTTATTATTTAATTTATCATTACATTCACATTCAATGTATAGTTGCTGTTCTGGAGATGTCACTCATGTGCACTCACAACTTTTACGTTATATTTTCTAATACCCAACTCACTTGTATGTTGGTTAGGGAGATGATGAGCGGGGAACCCGGTGAAAATCCCTGATGGCATGAGAAAGAACAACACTTTAAACAAACTCAGTTCAAGCATATCTGAATGTTAAGTGAACTGAGTTTGTTTGATGTGCCTCGTACCTAGCTGGTCGATTCTTATCCTACGCGCAAAGAACGATGGGAGTAAAGCATTTGCGTTCCGCGCAGTTTCTTTCCCAAACTCCTCTGCGGCATTAAAGTAGAAACTGGGTAGGAGCCTGATAGCGGCTTATATGATGAAGAAGATTGGGGCCGAGCGACAGAAGGTCGGCACTAATAAAGACCACCTTGTTTTCCTTCCCATGAACCACTGCGCATGCTATTCTCTCTCATGCTCAAACGTCTTTTCTTCAGTTTCTGCGTAGCGGTGGTTTCTGGAGGGGGAGGGAATAGGCTAGTTTCTTCATTTTCCTCCCCTCCATATATCAAATGTGAGCAGAGACGTTCTCTGAGGGCAGCAAGTGTAGGTGTCGGATGGTATTGCATAAAATAAACCACTGTTCCCTACTGCATTCTGACGTAACATTTTCCATTACATTTACATGCATTTTCTATTTCATCTTTATTGTATACACACTCATTCTATCGGTGCCATCTTTATCATAGCTATCTTGAACTCCAAATTAATTATTATAATGCATCATCATCATAGCCATCATCATCATTTTCATGAATTCTACCGTATTAATATGTATTGTAGCGCCACTGTGGTCGTATTATGTGGAAGCCGAAGCACACAGCAAATGTACTTGATAACACGATATTTCACCCTGCACACTGTATGTAAAGATTGCACGGGCATGCGCATGTCACCAAATATAATCGTTAAGTCTGTTACGTTTTTATTTACCATGCATTTCCGACTTTCCTGGCATGCATATTTGGCTGATAGTGTCCTCTAACACAGGCAGTGCTTTCGTTACGACATGAATATCTGTGTTGAAGGCTAGACTGAGTCCTGTTCCAGAGCTTTTGTTATAGAGCGGTATTTCAGCGAGACTCGAATTCTACTAGCGTAGTTTAGGTAATATTTTTAGCGATATTCAGGCCACGCACGTACAATGAGATTTATAAAGTCCGAAACTAGTAGTCGAACATTTTAAAACAAGGTTTAGAACCTGTGCGACCAGTTTTAAAGGTCACAATCAGTCGTATACTACAAGTCGCGCGCGACAAATCCCACTGTGTAAATCAGGCTTAAGATAAATAACTCGCGAAAAATTGCACTGTGCAGCTTGGGTCTGACAACTGATATAACGGAAGAAAAATAGCATCCCCAGCTGTTGTGCAACAATAACTATTAAATATGAGTGCATGCCATTGCACGTTACAATAAACTGTTTGAATTATGTCTTAACTACAACTACTGGCGTTAATCTCAGCGTTCTTATTCCAATAGGCGATCTGCATTATGGCGTCATTTTACTACCCCTACCAACATTCTTTGCGAATTCTCTTTCATTTTTTTAATTCTTAATCCCTTTGAAGATTCGTAGAACTATATATACACTAATTACGCTACAAACTAAAAGTCAGTAAAGAATCTTGGTAATGGTAGTATTCTACGTCATTATGCAAATCACCTATTCTAAATATCTGTGGATCGAGACTAATTATACATCCCAAAATGCGGGCAAAGCATTCTGGTAGTTGTAGTTAATGATGTCGTCAAGTAAGTCGCCTTTTAGAATATTTGCCTTCAATGTTCGTATTCATTTATTTTTTTCAGGAAGGACCCTATGCAGCTTATCTTAGTGGAAAGTTACGACCAGGTCAAGAGATCCACCAAATAAATGGAACACCAACCAAAGGAATGACTAATGCAATGGTCGTGCTAACACTAAGACAAGCATACGCTGATGAAGAGAATGACGAACAGTTGACTCTTGTTGTCAATGATCCATAAGACAATGCAGTTAAAAAAAGGTCAAAGAACTCGGAAAGACCATATAAATACATCACGGCAAAGAATGCATTCAAAAACGTTTCAAATATTGAACTGAAATATGCAACATTATAGCCAAATAGTACTAAATAGTTTTATTGTTTAACAAAATTTCAAATGGTGTTTTATTTGAAAGTAATCCAATATAATTTTTATATTTAAGTCAGTCTAACCTTTTATAATATACAGATGTGGTATTCAAATGTTATACGAAAGTGCCTTACACATTATGTTTAATATATTTTTTAAATTAATCTTGTTCCGCTCCAAACTGTTTCCACTAAAGATATCGAAAATAATGATAAGAATATTCTTTGTAATCATGAATCGCATGTATATATTATATTTTCAATATATATAATTATCGTTATATATATATATATCGGCCGTGTGATTTTATTTATGACTTTCTTCATAGTGTTTATTTAAAGATGATAAAGCTGAATCACGTGTGATAATAAACATCATCACGTATTAGTGTGTATAACCAGTTCATGTTTTACGCCTGAATAAACAAAGCTATTCCCAAATGAATTGTGTATTTTTATTTTCTAGAGTTGACGCACTAAAAGTGTGCAACATAATACCACTAAATACAGTCTTACGGACTACCCCGTAATTACGGACACGCACCTTGCTATTGCGGACAGCAGATCAATCCCCGTCTCAAAGAAATATATGGAACCAGCTCTCGATGAAGCTCTCTATTATGGACACCAAGTTGGGGGTCCCCAGGGTGTCCGCTATAACGAAAGTTGACTGTAGTGCTATTTTATGCTAATTGTATTGTTTTCTTATTGTTTACTACTAAATAGTGACAACTGTTGCACACATTTAGTGTTTGCACTCTACTTTGATATGTTCAAGTATAAATAAAATACGCCATTTTATCAATACTTGAGTAGATTTGACGCCTTGTGCAATGATATACCATGAAGTAGTGGAACCGGGTCCAAGTTTAATGCTAAATGAAGTTAAATAGTTAGTCAAGTTAACCAGGAACTAACAAGTATAGATTAAAAGAACATTGAGTTTGGATTATGTCGCGATGGGTACTCTCTTTACATTTGGGTACGGTAGGGGTGTTCCGATGATATCCTCCCCCTGGGGTTAAATACTCATTGAATACATATAGGAGTAATCATTAATTACATATCGCAACAACTGAGTAGATAAGTATGAATTTTAAAAGTATAAGTTACGTGTAGAGAATTATCGTGCCGGGGGGGGGGGGGGGGGGGGGGGTTGCACTCCGAGGGTATCTTTTAAGGGTTCAAATTCTCACTTTTTTGGATCTCTTAGGGGTTGAAAGCCAATGAAACTCATGATTTTGGTATCTTTTAGGGATGAAAAACTTGTGAAGCCACGCACTTTATAAAAACGTTTGGTCTCTTTTAGGGGTATTTTTGAAAAATTCTGACGAGCATCCCCGATCGTTTATCACCGGAGTCCACCCCCCCCCCCCCCCCCCCCCCCGGATTATCGTTAAGGTACGTCTTGTAATGCAAACCGATTCCCTTGAGACGACAAGCCTAAGAAAGTATGTTCTTTTCATGTGGTGAAATGGGCTGCTATAAAACACTTGTTCTGATTCATTTTTCCCACTTTCTACCGACTGCTTTCAGTGGTCTCTTTCGCAAAACCTATCCTTAAAATCTTCCCAGCATCCTTCAGTCAACGCCTGTCTGATGTCGTCAAAGAACTTGCAATACTGATGGACATTATGCCTACAAATATAGGAAAATGGTTTTATTGATGTATTTTAAAAACTCAATCAATAACAAATAAGACTGTCAGTTTGGTCTACAACGGTCTCGAAAGCAACCGTGACTTACGTCATCAGAAGTACTTGTGCCAGCATCTCCTTGGTAACGAGTAGGTGATGAATATAAGCCCGCGAGTGATTTGTACAGCAGTAACACGTGCATTTATCTACTGGTCGAAGATCTTTGCTGAAACTGCAAAATAAACACAAAAGAAACTAATATATATTAACATATGTAATAAATGAACAATTAAATTAGTGAAGTTATGTATAAAGACCCCACTACTGAATGAACCAATAAAAGTGCACGAACGAGAAAGAACGACTCAAACAATACGAAATCAGGAAAGAAAAAAAAAGAAGTAAACGGGTAGGGAAATGCACGAATGAATATTATCATAAGAAATTAAAAAGTGAATGAATGAAAGAGTTAGCCTGTGAGCATTCGTTCTCATCCCCCCCCCCTCCGACGTTTTGCCGCAGGGGGAAGGGGTGGCAACAGATGTACACAGCCTATCCCGGGGAGGGGGAAATCCGAGGGTAAACGATCGAGGATGCTCGTCGTATCTTTTAGAGGTAAAAATCGACGATTTGATATCTTTTAGGGTTTAAAAATATGCAATATGCCAAATTCTCACTTTTTGGTATCTCTTAGGGGTTGAAAGCCATTGAAACTTGTGAAGCCACGCCCCTTTGAAAAACGTCTGGTATCTTTTAGGGATATTTTTGAAAAATTCCGACGAGCATCTCCGATCGTTTATCACCGGAGTCCCCGCCCCCGGGCAGCCCATCTAAGAGTAAATGAATGAATTGATTAATTGACTAATCAATCAGTGATAATAAGATCACTCGACCATCTATTTCTTTCAAAACAAATCCATTACCTGGGGTCGTTGAGGTTTATTTCATATTTATTTTCACTGCAATCACTATTCTGACAATCATCTTTACTGAAATGATGGCTTGATGTCACATTGTCATCAACTTTGAACCTTTTATTCTTTGTTGGGAATATCAGAGCACAGCCTCGTTCGGCAACTTGGCATGGAAAACTAAGAGAGAGAAAGAGAATATAAAAAAGGGTGGAAATGTCATGAGGTAATTTGAATAAACAATGCATAAAATGGAAAAGAAGAACAGGCCCAGATCCAGGATTTTGTGAAGGGGAATGACCATTTATGTGGCAACAAAGCTCATAAGGAATTGCATGTTCAACCGGTTGAGAGTGACACGTAATTTACATCAATACAAATATAAATTTTAAATATAAATAAGTCTTTTATCTCAAGTATTTTCGAAAAGGATTTTTGTATTTTTCGTCTCAATTCTTTATATTTTCTTCAAAATGGAAGGGGGTGACTTGTCACCCTAATCACCTCCCCCCTCCCTAGATCCACATCTGAATAGTTTGTTTACCTTGAATCAAAGACATCGATGCCACACTCTATAGCCTTGACAACATCATCTGTTATTACAAAACAATGCCAATAAAATGAAGCATATTATTGTCCATTACATAATCACAATTAGAACGCAATCATTGAAATTAAACCATGAAATAAAATCAAAATAGGTACTAGCAAATAGTATCAGTAGTAATTGTTTGTTCAAAGACTAGTGTTGTTTCTCTCTGCTATGCCACAGGGCTTTTAATCCTGCAGGTTCTCTGGTTTTCCTCCCTCATTAAGAAATCAACTGAATAGCGTGGAGTATGCAGAGTAGCATGTAGAATATATCAAGTGTATGGGTAGTGAGTGTGAATGAGTCTGGTGGTGTATGGAGAGTATTTCAAGTGTAGGGGTAGTGAGTGTGAATGAGTCTAGTGGTGTATGTAGAGTATATCTTGTGTAGGGGTAGTGAGTGTGAATGAGTCTAGTGGTGTATGTAGAGTATATCAAGTGTAGGGGTAGTGAGTGTGAATGAGTCTAGTGGTGTATGTAGAGTATATCAAGTGTAGGGGTAGTGAGTGTGAATGAGTCTAGTGGTGTATGTAGAGTATATCTAGTGTAGGGGTAGTGAGTGTGAATGAGTCTAGTGGTGTATGTAGAGTATATCTAGTGTAGGGGTAGTGAGTGTGAATGAGTCTAGTGGTGTATGTAGAGCATACCAAGTGTGTAGGGGTAGTGAGTGTGAATGAGTCTAGTGGTGTATGTAGAGTATATCTAGTGTAGGGGTAGTGAGTGTGAATGAGTCTAGTGGTGTATGTAGAGTATATCTAGTGTAGGGGTAGTGAGTGTGAATGAGTCTAGTGGTGTATGTAGAGTATATCAAGTGTAGGGGTAGTGAGTGTGAATGAGTCTAATGGTGTATGTAGAGTATATCTAGTGTAGGGGTAGTGAGTGTGAATGAGTCTAGTGGTGTATGTAGAGTATATCTTGTGTAGGGGTAGTGAGTGTGAATGAGTCTAGTGGTGTATGTAGAGTATATCTAGTGTAGGGGTAGTGAGTGTGAATGAGTCTAGTGGTGTATGTAGAGTATATCTAGTGTAGGGGTAGTGAGTGTGAATGAGTCTAGTGGTGTATTTAGAGTATATCTAGTGTAGGGGTAATGAGTGTGAGTGAGTCTAGTGGTGTATGTAGAGTATATCAAGTGTAGGAGTAGTGAGTGTGAATGAGTCTAGTGGTGTATGTAGAGTATATCAAGTGTAGGGGTAGTGAGTGTGAATGAGTCTAATGGTGTATGTAGAGTATATCTAGTGTAGGGGTAGTGAGTGTGAATGAGTCTAGTGGTGTATGTAGAGTATATCTTGTGTAGGGGTAGTGAGTGTGAATGAGTCTAGTGGTGTATGTAGAGTATATCAAGTGTAGGGGTAGTGAGTGTGAATGAGTCTAGTGGTGTATGTAGAGTATATCAAGTGTAGGGGTAGTGAGTGTGAATGAGTCTGGTGGTGTATGTACAGTATATCTAGTGTAGGGGTAGTGAGTGTGAATGAGTCTAGTGGTGTATTTAGAGTATATCTAGTGTAGGGGTAGTGAGTGTGAATGAGTCTAGTGGTGTATGTAGAGTATATCTAGTGTAGGGGTAGTGAGTGTGAATGAGTCTAGTGGTGTATTTAGAGTTAGTATATCTAGTGTAGGGGTAGTGAGTGTGAATGAGTCTAGTGGTGTATGTAGAGTATATCAAGTGTAGGGGTAGTGAGTGTGAATGAGTCTAATGGTGTATGTAGAGTATATCTAGTGTAGGGGTAGTGAGTGTGAATGAGTCTAGTGGTGTATGTAGAGTATATCTAGTGTAGGGGTAGTGAGTGTGAATGAGTCTAGTGGTGTATTTAGAGTATATCTAGTGTAGGGGTAGTGAGTGTGAATGAGTCTAGTGGTGTATGTAGAGTATATCAAGTGTAGGGGTAGTGAGTGTGAATGAGTCTAATGGTGTATGTAGAGTATATCTAGTGTAGGGGTAGTGAGTGTGAATGAGTCTAGTGGTGTATGTAGAGTATATCTTGTGTAGGGGTAGTGAGTGTGAATGAGTCTAGTGGTGTATGTAGAGTATATCTATGTAAGGGGTAGTGAGTGTGAATGAGTCTAGTGGTGTATGTAGAGTATATCTAGTGTAGGGGTAGTGAGTGTGAATGAGTCTAGTGGTGTATGTAGAGTATATCTAGTGTAGGGGTAGTGAGTGTGAATGAGTCTAGTGGTGTATTTAGAGTATATCTAGTGTAGGGGTAATGAGTGTGAGTGAGTCTAGTGGTGTATGTAGAGTATATCAAGTGTAGGAGTAGTGAGTGTGAATGAGTCTAGTGGTGTATGTAGAGTATATCAAGTGTAGGGGTAGTGAGTGTGAATGAGTCTAATGGTGTATGTAGAGTATATCTAGTGTAGGGGTAGTGAGTGTGAATGAGTCTAGTGGTGTATGTAGAGTATATCTAGTGTAGGGGTAGTGAGTGTGAATGAGTCTAGTGGTGTATTTAGAGTATATCTAGTGTAGGGGTAATGAGTGTGAGTGAGTCTAGTGGTGTATGTAGAGTATATCTAGTGTAGGGGTAGTGAGTGTGAATGAGTCTAGTGGTGTATGTAGAGTATATCAAGTGTAGGAGTAGTGAGTGTAAATGAGTCTAGTGGTGTATGTAGAGTATATCTAGTGTAGGGGTAGTGAGTGTGAATGAGTCTAGTGGTGTATGTAGAGTATATCGAGTGTAGGGGTAGTGAGTGTGATTGAGTCTAGTGGTGTATGTAGAGTATATCTAGTGTAGGGGTAGTGGGTGTGAATGAGTCTAGTGGTGTATGTAGAGTATATCAAGTGTAGGAGAAGTGAGTGTGAATGAGTCTAAAGGCTGATTTACACGGTACGATTTGTCGCATGCGATTTGTAGTATACGACTAGTCGTGAGGTTCAAAACGTTCTAAAACTAGTCGTATGACATTCTAAAACACGTTTTAGAGCGCGTGCGACTAGTATTAGAAGTTACGACTAGTCGTATACTACAAATCGCATGTGACAAATTGCACGGTGTAAATCGGGCTTAATGGTGTATGGGTAGTGTAGGGGTAGTGAGTGTGAATGAGTCTAGTGGTGTATGTAGAGTATATCAAGTGTAGGAGTAGTGAGTGTGAATGAGTCTAGTGGTGTATGTAGAGTATATCAAGTGTAGGGGTAGTGAGTGTGAATGAGTCTAGTGGTGTATGTAGAGTATATCAAGTGTAGGAGTAGTGAGTGTGAATGAGTCTAGTGGTGTATGTAGAGTATATCAAGTGTAGGGGTAGTGAGTGTGAATGAGTCTAGTGGTGTATGTAGAGTATATCAAGTGTAGGAGTAGTGAGTGTGAATGAGTCTAGTGGTGTATGTAGAGTATATCTTGTGTAGGGGTAGTGAGTGTGAATGAGTCTGGTGGTGTATTTAGAGTATATCTAGTGTAGGGGTAGTGAGTGTGAATGAGTCTAGTGGTGTATGTAGAGTATATCAAGTGTAGGAGTAGTGAGTGTGAATGAGTCTAGTGGTGTATGCAGAGTATATCAAGTGTAGGGGTAGTGAGTGTGAATGAGTCTAGTGGTGTATGTAGAGTATATCTAGTGTAGGGGTAGTGAGTGTGAATGAGTCTAGTGGTGTATGTAGAGTATATCTTGTGTAGGGGTAGTGAGTGTGAATGAGTCTAGTGGTGTATGTAGAGTATATCAAGTGTAGGAGTAGTGAGTGTGAATGAGTCTAGTGGTGTATGTAGAGTATATCTAGTGTAGGGGTAGTGAGTGTGAATGAGTCTAGTGGTGTATTTAGAGTATATCTAGTGTAGGGGTAGTGAGTGTGAATGAGTCTAGTGGTGTATGTAGAGTATATCAAGTGTAGGAGTAGTGAGTGTGAATGAGTCTAGTGGTGTATGTAGAGTATATCAAGTGTAGGGGTAGCGAGTGTGAATGAGTCTAATGGTGTATGTAGAGTATATCTAGTGTAGGGGTAGTGAGTGTGAATGAGTCTAGTGGTGTATGTAGAGTATATCTAGTGTAGGGGTAGTGAGTGTGAATGAGTCTAGTGGTGTATGTAGAGTATATCAAGTGTAGGAGTAGAGAGTGTGCATGAGTCTAGTGGTGTATGTAGAGTATATCAAGTGTAGGAGTAGTGAGTGTGAATGAGTCTAGTGGTGTATGTAGAGTATAATTATGAAATGGATGCATCGATGAATGAGTTGAAAGAGATGAGAAAATATATTTAATATTCAAGAAAATATGTGCTTACCTGGTGTTGAGATCCCTTGTATAAAACGAGGTTTATTATCTGGTAGTTCAGCCTAACAAATTACAAAATAAAACAACAATCAATATAATGTTTTCAATGGAAAATCAAGGCTTTAATTTTACTTCTTGCATATGAATATTCCCATTTGGACTGTTGATATCATTACAGAGCCAGAACCAGTTTGTTTTAGTGAGAGGGTTTTCATCTAATTGGAGGTTTATTATATTGATCACTGATTGATTCTTAAGTGTGAAAATTATATTTACCACCTAATATGCAATTACTAAATTCATAGGGTTGTGGTGTTGGTGGTACATCATTTCAGTAGGTAGTAGAGTTATATTACAGGCCTTTTCGAGTCACAGAAAAACACAAGCTAATAGTGTTTTGTTTATAAAATTGTTTAAATGATTTAGACTTCCATAAGCTGCAAACATCAGTCAGGGCCTCTGAAAAAATTGCGAGGGTGCGATCCCGCACTTTTGAGCAAAAATCGCACCTAATCGCACTCTTTTAGCAAAATCATACTTTTTTTAATATTTGGGTAAAAATCACAGTTTTGGGATAAAATCGCACTTTTTTTACACTTTTGGGTAAAAATCACACTTTTTCACACTTTTTGGCAAAAATCGCATTTTTTCTTGAAAAAAATCACACTTTTTAAAATTTTTTCCCACACTTTTTCAGATGCCCTGATCAGTATCCCGGTCCTTCCCTCTGCTGGTTAATACTCTTTGCACAGACTACACTCATTTGCAAAATTACTCATTTGAAATTTTTTCGTTCGGTATTTCGTAGAAACCCCTCTCTCCCCCGCATCAATGTTGCATAGCACAGTTGCTTATGGTGGGAAAAGGAATGTCAGGCAACATTGATTTTGGGGGAGAGGGGTTTGGTTGAAAAGAAGATTCATTGAAAACGAAAAAAAAACGTACTGCAAAAAGCATTAAAAAAATGTGTCAATGTCCCAACTATTTTGGAACTGAGTGTAGACTAGACTTCAGTTCGCAATAGGCAGTGTACACGATGTTCACAACTACTTAACTACAGTCTTTGCCAATTATTTTTGCTCTTTCAAATTTCACATCCCTTTGAAGATAAATATTCAAACAATTGGCACTAATTGCGCTATAAAAGAAAGTGGGCAAGGTATATTCTGGTTTAGTTCTAGTTAATGACTCCATCATGCAAGACCACAATACTTAAAAAAGATTGTTGATTTATAAATTACAAATTTGGAACCTCAAAGGAGAAAAAAAGAGTATAAGGTGGTTAGATTCAGACCGTTGCTGCTTGTAAAACCTTTTCCCAGTTATCATCACATCCTCTAAATCCTTCTAAAACAAACCCTACAAGAAAATGAATTGAACCAGATATTAATCATTATAGCACCTCACAACAGTGAAGATGGAAATAAACAGATGTATGCACCTAATTGGTGAGAGCATCTGACATTTGATAACCAAGAGGTTAAAAAAATTGTTAACTGTGAATTGTTGATAAAGAATATACTAAATGGGGCATGTTAGCAATATCCACTGTTGGCCACCTGATGTGGTTCTAATCAGTGGTCAGGAATGAACAAAATAAAACAATGTTATTAAGGGACCATTCACTATTTATGAAAGGGGGATTTTTTCTAAGCCTGAAAAGGGGGTCTTGAATTTATAACTTTTGAGCTATCAATGGGGACTAAATGTATCTGAGACTAATAAGTGTTTTTTTGAATAAAAAACAACAACAAAAAAAAAACAGGTTCTTTTGATAACCATTCACCTACCATCCCCCTTCACCCACCCATCCCCCCTCTACCATAAATAATAATATGGTCAATAGAGTGTTTGGACAATGTTAGTAGCTGGACAATGAACTGTGGCTGTTTGAACAGAATTTTAATCATCAATGCTTGACATGGTTGAATCACCTGATACTGGGTGTTTGGCAGTATCTTTGGCAGATCTTTGTCGTTCAGTGATTGAATTTGATCCTTCCACAACTCCAAGTAAATGGTATTGTGACTTCTACATAACAAGCCAAGGAAAAGAGTTAGTACTCATTTGTAAGGAGATGGTGTATATGTCCCTAAGCAGGAACAGGTCATCTATCGACCAGTCAATCAAATCGACCATCCATCTATTAATCTGTCCCTTTTTCTTTTTGTTCAGATCCTCACCTTGTCTTTTTCTTTATGCTGAACAATCTCTTCAAGGAATTTTAGTGTTCTGTCAACTGATTTCTGAATTCGTTTTGCTGTTTGTCCACTAGAGGGGATTGTATCACATAAACATTCAACAACATCAGGTCTGAAAGTCTCTACTATTGATAGGAATTGCTGGACATCAATCTAAAAATAAGAAATAAGGGTTAATTTGTGGTCCACATGAGTCTCCTCATCATTAGTCTTATAAACTAGGATCCCTTAGCCCCTGATCACTGATCCTAAACCTGCGATCCCTGATCCTAAACCAGCAATCCCTGATCTTAAGCCTATGATCCCTGATATTCTAAGCCTGTGATCTCTGATCCTCAGCCTGTTATCCCTGATACTAAGCCTGTGATCAATGATACTAAGACTGTGATCCATGATACTAAGCCTGTGATCCCTGATACTAAGCCTGTGATCCCTGATACTAAGCCTGTGATCCCTGATCCTAAGCCTGTTATCTCTGATCCTAAGCCTGTGATCTCTGTACTAAATCTATTATCCCTGATCCTAGAAGCCTGTAATCCCTGATACTAAGCCTGTGATCCCTGATACTAAGCCTGTGATCCCTGATACTAAGCCTGTGATCCCTGATCCTAAGCCTGTTATCTCTGATCCTAAGCCTGTGATCTCTGATCCTCAGCCTGCGATCTCTGTACTAAATCTATTATCCCTGATCCTAGAAGCCTGTGATCCCTGATCCTAAGCCTGTAATCCCTGATACTAAGCCTGTGATCTCTGATCCTCAGCCTGTGATCTCTGATCCTAAGCCTGTTATCCCTGATACTAAGCCTGTGATCAATGATACTAAGCCTGTGATCCCTGATCCTAAGCCTGTTATCTCTGATCCTAAGCCTGTTATCCTTGATACTAAGCCTGTGATCCCTGATACTAAGCCTGTTATCTCTGATCCTAAGCCTGTGATCTCTGATCCTAAATCTGTTATCTCTGATCCTAAGCTTGTGATCTCTGATCCTAAGCATGTGATCTCTGATCCTCAGCCTGTGATCTCTGTACTAAATCTATTATCCCTGATCCTAGAAGCCTGTAATTCCTGATACTAAGCCTGTGATCTCTGATCCTAAAGCAACGATCTCTAATGCCGAGTCTATGATTCTCAGTCTGATCCAAATGGGCCTGTGATCCTTGATCCAAGCCTGCCATGATCTGATCAATTGCCTTAAATCTGAAACCTTACCTTCCTTCTACCACCAGCAGTCCAAACTGATACAGCCTTATTCAGGTTATAACCACTAGGAGGCTCTCTGGCTGGATCTTGTACTGTTACAATGTTCACAGACTAAAAAAAACAAATATTAAAAAAAAAATAATAATAAATAAAATAAAAGTAATAATAATAAAAAAATCAGTGATCCTTATATCAGAGCTAAAAATCTGATCCTTCTTGCATGAAACAACAAAAATAAGGATCCCTGATCCCATCTTAAAAAAGTGATCCTGCAATTCTTAAGATAGTGATCATGATCTCGTTAATAATTTCATCTCATAAAATAGTTAACTATAATTATTATATAGCAATGATTCATTTTCAAATGAAATTTTCAAATTTTATGTAGTTCTTTGAATGGTAGATTTTTAATTTTTTCTTACGAAAATGGCTTATTTGGTGTTCCAGCTCTCTACTTTGCACCAAAACATATCAGAGCATGGGCTCCCGGTTTGCAGGCAGCCCAGGCATTTGTTTTGTAGTCCTCCCTCCTCTGGATAGTTATTTCGATATTTGAAAGTCGACAAATAGTCACACCATTGAGGATCTATTTGTCAATCATTCGATATTATAAAGGTTTATGGATTTCAATAAGTATGATATATATTTTCTTTTGGGAAACCGTTCCGAGAAATTTTTGATTTTAAACCTTTTTTCTACATAGCCACATAATTATTTTCTACCTGGTTTCCAATGAATGAATGAACTCCACCATCTAACATCTTTACCACTTCAGTACTTCGTAGATCAACGCTAAAATATGAAAAAAAAAAAATTTAGAACCCCGGGTGGAAAAGTGACCAAAAACTCGGTATAAAACGTTAAGTTGTACCTTCTATCTCATATGAGACCGCGTGGCCTAATGGATAAGGCGTCTGACTTCGAATCAGAAGATTGAGGGTTCGAGTCCCTTCGTGGTCGATTAACTTTTTTTCTTTTTTTTTGTTCTTATTTCCAAACTTTTGTTATTCTCCACTTTCTTCTCTCTTCTTCTTATTTGGATGGCAAATAATTTTTTTCTTTTAATAAATGATTCATTATTCCATGAAATACGAGACCGGGATATTAAAAAAATATTTAAAAATATCTAAAAAATCCCAGTCTGGACGTAACTTACAAAGAATATGATAAAATGATAAGAATAATTCATTTTGAAATCAAATCCCAATACTCACAAAGTTGATAAAGTTAGCTGGAAAGCTTTATCGTTTTTCGGCAGCAAATCATCGTACGTTGCTATATGTGGAACAGTTCCCAAACGTGTGTACATCAAACACATTGGCGTTTTGAATTTCACTTCTTTGATGACTAAATTACCAAGCCGGCAAGATCCTTTCTTTAAATTAATTTGGAACTCCATTGATTTATGTTTAATTCCCTATGAAAACTGCATAAAATGATGCACTTTTTTCCAAGTTCGGTCGTAAGTACTAAATGAAAACCGCTGGCCAAAGACGGGAAAAAAAAACACAGGAAGCCCAAACATACACTTGAGACAGCACCACTCGAGAACAGTCAACTCAAGATCTAAAATGTGCAATCTCGAAACACTTCGAAAGAGTGCAAACACTAAATCTGTGCAATAATTTTCAGAATTTCGCAGTAGATAGCTTTTAGTGTGCATGCGATTCTCACTTTCTTTTGTATTTTGAAAGACAAAAGAAGACAAAACAAAAGATTTGATAAAATGTGCATGTACACTGATACTAAGGGCAGTTTGTTAAACATTAACTGATCTATATAGCGATACTTCAAGTTGACTAAAAAAATTGTTATGCTAATGTGCCAACCAGAACTACAATAAGCTCTACTGAAATAACAGCCAATCACCGTCTTGTTGGCACATGAATAACAAAGGATTACTTCAGCTGAAGTATCACTACAGCAGACATTTGATTTGTTGGTCTTTTCAGATTGCTCTTGATAGGAGTGAATGCACTGTTAACCACATAAAGACAGAATACCCATCAAATATAATTGCTTACATATTTATACATTGTTCATAACATTTATAACCACATCATATCATAATCACAAAGGAATAAAAAATCACAGGCACAAACATTTCCATCCTCGAAAACCCAGGCAGTATAGACAGATATTATAGAGATCCTTTGTTTATAAACAAATGACTTGTTATGCTAATGTGCCAACTAGAACTTCAATAGGCTCTATTGAAATAACGGCCAATCACTGTCTGGTTGGCACATGAATAACAAAGGATTACTTAAGCTCAAGTATCGCTATACCACCTAGGTTTCAGAGGATAAAACATTTCAGGAATGGTATTGTCTCTTGGCTAAACACAGACGAACTTATAAACCCTAACAGCACAGCAATTCTGAATGGGTAAGAAAACATTCCTGAAATATTTCAACTTTATTCTATTTGTACACAGTAACTTTTACTTAAATCATTACGCATTCCATTCCTCCTTCCAACTAACTGATAAAATATAAATATCAATACAAAACCATTTCATATTACTCACAAGTAACATTTACTTTAATTGTGGGCAAGCTTTAACTTTTACAAGAGCTTTGTCAAATCAATGATGAAAATTTCAGTGATGCTGTTCAATGGTTTATCAATAAATTATTGTAAATCTCTGTACAACTTGGTATATTTGCTTCTCTTCCATAAAATACAGAAACAATAACTACTTGTGATACAAAAAATTCCAAATTTAGCAAGAAAAAACTAACACCTAGTCATACTAAAAATTATCGACCTAATTATCACATCACTTTGGAAACTTGAATTAAAGAAAATTGGTTTGTATAATACTGAAATGTTTATTAGGAGGCTGTAGGCAGTACAGGTTTCACCTCCTTTGCTTCTTTAGGACTTGACCCTTCAAGGCTGTTACCTTTAGGTACTTGAATATCAGCAACTTTGGCAGGGACTGCCACTGTAGAACTTGGTGTTCCTGTTGCTGCTCTTGTTGCAGATGAACTTGTAGTCTCTGCTTTAGGCTTGTTAGGCTGAGCATTTTGTGACATATTTTTGTTAAAAGGTTGACGTGGTTTGTTTGGTCTGCTGCCACCACGTCCACCAGCTGGAAGAGGTTTCTGTATCATCGGTGGGATACGTATTGGGCCTCCTCGTTTATTGATGGGTGCTTTCCCATCTGACCTTGTCATTTGGCTTGTGTCGTCACCTTTGGTTATCTCAGGTTTGCCCTGTTTGGATTTGTTACCACTGTCTTGTGGCTTTTTTCTTGGCAGTTCAATTATGTGTGATTTGTTTTCTTCTTTCTTGTCTTTTTTCTCTTGATTTGATTGTTTTGACTTGTCTTGTGACATTCTTGGTGGCTTATTATGATGATGAGCCCCTGACAGTGGAGCAATTGGGGATTGCTTGGGCTGCATGGGTTGTCGCAAGTTCTGTGGAGCTATCTTAGGATCTTGTCCTTGCTTGATTGGAGCATGAATTTGCTTCATAGTGGACTGTTGCGGTGGCTGTCCTTGTTTTTGGATTTGCTTCTGATTTACACCGCCTCCATCGCCACCTGGATGCTGCGACTTCATTTTCACTTGTTGATCTTGTGCTGCAAAGAACATACGAGTTTCTTCCAGCATTTTTTGATGTTGAAGGGCTTTAAATTGATTCTGTGATGGAGTTTGTTGTAGACCAGGCTGAATCTGCTGAGGAATTGGAGGTCGTGTTGCCAACAGAGGTGGTTTCTGTATATTTTGTGGCATACGTGGAACTTGTTGACGGATGGGTCTGTGTTGCTGCATTGGTCTCGGCTGATGTTGCAGAACATTTGGAGCCATATTTGGCATTACACCAGCAGGCGGTGGTCTTTGAATTGGACCTGGAAAACGTTGCTGGTTGACCTGGTGCTGTGGTCCAACTGTCCCCACAGGCCCATACTGTCTTTGCATCAGTGCTTGATGTGGAATTCCTGCTCCACCTGTAGTGGCAATAGGACCTGCACTGTGTTGCTGCTGTGCATTACCTGGCTGCCCATGTTGCAAGCGTATATGCTGATGGTGCTGTAGTTGTTGTGGTTTGATGTGTACTGGTTGTTGTTGGAATGGTGTGAACTGTTGTACCGATGGTTGTTGCTGTTGTGTTTGTTGCTGAGGTACTTGGAAGTGTCCAATAGGAGCATGCTTTGCATAGGAGTTAGCACTAGCAAAAGGCACATTAGGATCCACTGGAGACATGGACACAGGGCTGTTAGATATAAATGATGTCTGTATTGGAGGACTCTGGGATAGTGCTCCAATGTTTGGTGGATTTGGCCTGATGTGAACAACATTTGGATTTACACCTGAAGGTATTAGACCTACATTGGCAGCACTAGACGTTGACAGTGAAGTTGGTGTAGCTATTCTTTTTGGTGGTTCAAAAGGTTTAGCATTGATGTGTTTGACCATCTCAGACTGTTGGTGGCTGTAGTCATTATGACTATGATCAACTTGTTTCATAGCAGCATTGTGATCTGCTTCATTATATGTTGGCTTGGTTGGAAAGGCAAAGGGTCGCTGAAACTGTTGTGGAGCTTGATGATGGGTGCCCTGAGCTAAATGAGGTTGCTGTGTTAAAACATCAGTAAATCCAACCCTATGACCACTAATCAGAGGACGTTGTGCTTGTGATTGCTGATTGAAATTAAGAAGTGTTGCAGGCCCACTAATACCCTGTGGATCAAATGGCATGTAGACTGTTTGTGTCTGAGATCCTGGTTGTCCAAACATAGAACTTGTCACTGTTTTAGGTTGTTGTCCAGGAATTGCCTGTGTTCTTGATGATGATGTAGAGTAAGACTGTGTTGTGGTTGTTGCAACCATAGGTATAGAGACAAATGACTGTGATCCAGAAAACCCACTGGCTGAGTACAGGTTACTGGCTAGATACTGTGATTGAAACAGCTCCTGTGGTGACTGAGACAGTGGAGATGGTGCCGATGTAGGTTGATGAGGAACTTGTTGCAGCTGAGCTGGAATCTGAAACCTGTTTGCTGCTACTTGAGCTGATTGCTGCAATGACTGAACTGGTTGAATGAAATGTTGTGTTTGACGAAGCTGGAGCAGCTGAGGCTCAAGCTGGAAAGAATAACTGGAAGGGATACCATGTGGAAGAAGGTGTTCTTGTGCTATCACAGGCTGGGTAGGCATGACTGTATCCATCTCCTGTTGTCTGTTTTCTGTTGTATGTTGCGGCTTTACTGCTTGTTGCTGAGGCTTGACTTTACAAACATTTTGCTGTTCATTTACACCAGGTTTCTTGGAGCTAAACTGTGTCTCGGAAGGCTTGGCAATATCTGGCTTGCTAACAGCCACTTCAGCACTTTCTCTAGACTCACTTACATCTTCAGATGCTACTTCTCCAATTGAACTGGTCTCTTTGGAGCTTGTACTTACAGCCGCCGATCTAGAAACAGAGGATGCATTGCCTTCTGACCATGTAGAAGAAGTATCCATGGACACAGATGTCAGACCAACTGTTGATGTAGGGGCTTCTTCCCAAGCTTTCCTGGCAGCCAAGAATCTCTTGCCCATTTCTTCATATGCTGGAGAAACTGGGGTAGGGGGACGTTCTTGAGTTTCAGATGATGAATCTGTAATATCAACTGAGAGAGGTCTGCTACTAAACATACTGCTGTCACCACTACCATGGTCTTCACTATCAACACTGTAGTCCGAGTCTTTTCTGGCTGCAATAGTGTCATCTTCAACAACCTACGAGAAGAAAGCAATTTTGATTCAACATACATCAACAGTAGTCTTACACCTCTTGCATATCGGATTGGGCTGAGCCAGAGGTAATATGCAATATAATAAATATTGACTTTAATGCCGTCCTTCAATAAAAATGTTTTAAAAAAATCACTTTTGCACATCTTCTTTTGGAATTTCCCTACTCATAAAGTGAAGTAGAGCTTGGATTTTCAGTTTATCAGAGTGTCTATCATATCAAAGCTATACTATAAACCAGTTCATGCTATCAGTGCACATGTGATTTTCGCCCAAATCGATTGTTTTGCCTTCTTTTTTACAAAAGAAAGTGAGGAATTCGGGATAAAATTGCATGCACACAGGAATAGAAAGACAAAGCTCAAATTCTGTGACATGATGTTTGTCAAAGTACTGTAATATACTAGTCTTGGGTTTAGGCATACAAGATTATAATACTATATAAGATCCATACCTTTTCAGTACTCTCATCAGCAACTAGTTTTCCTGTCTTAACTACAGCATCTTCTTTTTGCTTTTTATTTTCAATGTTTTCAAATTTCTTTTCATGAGTAGACTTTCCTTGGAAAGGTTCTTTGGCCTCTTTATCCTGAAACAACATTCAAAATACACAGTTCATAAACTCTGATAAAGATTACATTTCATAATCTTCATTGGAGTTAGGGCCTGGTTCACTTGAAGTAGGTGCTCCTAGGAGGTAAAAACAAGTGTTTTCACAGGCAGCCCAAAGGAAGCACTGATGGCATCAAATAATTTCAAATCCACAAAAAATGCTTGTAGGATACCTCCTCTTTTTTTAATGGTAACGTTTTTGTTTATCATCAACAATAATCTCAAATCTACAGAAAATGCTTGTGGTCTTCCTAGTCTTTTTCTAATGGCAATGTTTTTGTTTATTATCAACAATAAATTAATGAAAGATTGGCATAGAAATGTGATGTAAACTTCACTTTGGTGCACTGCAGTCCAGTCCGCGGTTTATATTTCATAGCTATGCTGACATACATTATATAAATATACAAATATACACATTTAAGAGGTGCCCATCACAACTGCTATTAAATAGCTACTAATTAACTAGTAATAACAGTAGATAATTTACTACATTACTAAATTGACAGAAATGCATCTTCTGACTTTACCTTGGGTAAAATGTCTTTATCTTTTTTGCCTTCATCTCCTTTATGGAAATCTTTCTTGGATGTATCCCCATTGGGAGTTTTTCGCTTCGCTGTCTTTTCAAACCGTGGTGGTCTTTCTCTCTGTAACTTGGGCTGGGCTTTCTTGTCACCATCATGGCGTTTATCCCTCCCAGATACTGTGTCTGTGGTAGATTTCTTGTTTCCTTTAGTAACTGAGCTGACTTCCTCCTGTTCCTCAGTTGGCGCCATGGATTCTATTTCCTTGGTCATCTCTTTCAGTTCATCTTCAGCTGAAGTATCTTCTATATTAGAGTTGATGAGGGAGTTTTGAATCGTGACAACATTGCTCTGCAATTTAAAAAATATGGCTTTATTATTTGATCTTGCAGTGAAAAGGAATAAGTAATTTCCTAATCCACATGAGATATATGCAAGTTCTTGAGTATGGGATGCTTTTTAGATTGTTAACATTGTAGGCAAAGTTTTACCCACATAGATTTTACTGTTATTCTGTCTGTTAGCATACATGCGAAAATTAGTTTTGAATTAATGTGCAGCACACATGTTATGAAACAAACAGGACCAGTGATAAACAATGAATTTGTGGTTAGGTTAAGAACGAAATAGGAAACAAAAGTAAATAAATGAAGAATACCATTATTAAAGGAACGAACGAACAAACAAACAAATAAACAAACAAACAGTTGTAAAATGGGAGGTAAATTAGACACCATATATTGATGAAGGTGATACTGACATTTTGGGACGTTAGTCCTTCATTGAGTGTTACTGTTTCACCAATGCAGTCTTATCTAGTATCATACTAGTTTTTAACAAACAAACAAACAAACAAACAAACAAACAAACAAACAAACAAACAAACAAACAAACAAACAAACAAACAAACAAACAAACAAACAAACAAACAAACAAACAAACAAACAAACAAACAAACAAACAAACAAACAAACAAACAAACAAACAAACAAACAAACAAACAAACAAACAAACAAACAAACAAACAAACAAATAAACAAACAGATGAAGAAATAAATAAACAAAACAAATAAACCTAATTGATTATATATGCATATTCAACTTACCGGCTGAGCTTGTCTTGAAGGCTTGCCACTTCCAACAGCCAAAGGATCAGGTACACTAGATGTCACTACTAGGGCTGAACCTGGAGCTTTTGCAGGTGTCACTAATGTCAAGGGTTTATTCCAGGCATTGAATACCGGACCTTGTGGTGATAAGGATCTTTCCACAGTGACTGGACTATTGCGTTTAGTTGAGTTAGTACTTGATGAGTTGCTATCAACACCTCCAGACACTAGCCCTGTATTTTCTAATGGGGCAGCTCCTGGAAGTTTACCATCAAATGACTTTGACTGGTTAGCATTGGTCTGATGCTGTTTGCTGAATCTGGGAGGTTTGTTGACTTGGCCCTTTTTGAATTTCATGTCAGAACTTTGATGACTTGTTTTCTCTTCATTTCTCTTTTTTCTTTCATCTTCTTCTCTTTGTTTTTCTTTTATTTCTTTCTGAGTTCTCTTGGAAGTAACTTCAACAAAACCACTTGATGAAATGTCAGATGCATCGTCAGGGATATCATCAATACAAATAACACCAGCAACATTGTGGAGATCAAACAGTTCAATGTTTGCTTTTTTAGCTGTATCATTTTTCTTAGGTACTTTGCCATCAATACTATCTAAAGCACTGTAGTCGGTTCGTGTGTTGTCTTTAGGGGCTCCTGTATTTTTCTTGTTTGAGTCTGTATTTTTTCCAGCAGGTAAAGACCCCCTAGGTTCCATGCTAACCGACTTTGAACCATCACCTTTTACCTGCTTTTCCGATAAAAAAGACTCCCCTCGTGATTGAGTGTTCTGTTGACGTGAAGATGACTTTCCAGAGTCATCCTTTGGTGGTAATCTACGATTTGAACCAGATGAACGAGAATAGCCACCCCTTCTTGAAGGCTTTTCATCTTTTGGATGATCTTTAGGGCCATTATCAACATCATCATCCCAATCCTCTGTAGTTTCTATTTGAGTACTCCTGATTTCCTCATTATCTTTTGAACTTGACACAATGCGACCTCGCCCACGTCCCCTTCCTCTGCCTCCACCACGGACAGAATCACGGTTGCCCCGTTGTCCTGCACGGCTGAAGTTTTTCTGCTGAGCTGCTCTTTCTTGTTGTTTCTGGAATCTTGGTGGCTTTTCTTGTTGAGGTCTAGAACGCACATAGTTACCACCACGGCCCCTGGTTCCTCTTGTTGACCGCACAGTTCGTGTTGTGTTGCTTGACTGACTTGCACTTCTATGGTGCTCAACATTCTTTTCTTCTTTTTCTTCTGGTCTTTCCTCAGAAGCTGAAGTTGCTGTAGTGTAACTACTGGATTCACTACCACTATCATCACCTTCATCACTTGAACACTCCTCTTTTTTCTTGATATTCGCTGCTACAATTCTCCCACTCCCGACAGTTCGTCCAGTTCCTCTATAAACACCTCGTCCAATGGGTCTGCCCCTTCCTCTTGTGGACAGGTGACCACGGTAACCACCTCTATCTTGACGGGTAACATGATAATCTCTACTGTTCTTGTCTCTGTAGTTATCATAATCTTTATTTCTTCGATCATAGTCTTCTCTGGGCTTGCCTCTGAAATTGTTTGTGTCTCTTGCTTTATTTTCATCTTTAAGTTGACTACTCTGATCGGAGGGCTTAACTTGTTCATCATCGCGTTGGCCTCTTGACGATGGCTTACCTCTTCGATGTTCATCTCTGTTGTCTTTGCTGTAGTCTCGTCTTGTGTCATCCTTTGATCTACTGAAGTCTCTTCTAGAATCATCTCGGTTGTCTCGTCTTGAATCATACGATTTGGGTCTGGTTCTTTGATCTCGATCATCTCTTCTGTCGTATCTATCATTCCTTCTGTCAAATCGTTCAGTCCTCCTTTCTCCTTGATTTTCTTTGTTGTAAGTCCTCTCTTTGGTAAACACTTTTTGATCTTGATTATCATTGTCTGATTTTCCTTCATTCTTTTGGCTGACATTCTCTTTGTTATCTTCAACAGGTGTCTTGCTCTGAGCATCCTTTTGATCTTCAGTTGTGTTCATTTCTTTAGTAACTCTTTCATGTTTATCTGTAAATTCTTTTCTATGGTCCCTATAGTCTCTTGGTTTTGAGTCTCTAGTGTATCTTTGACGGTTATCAAAACCACCACTTCTATAATCTTGTCGGCCACGACTGGCTCCTCGTCCCCTGCCACGCATACTAGATACAGACCGTCCTCTGGAATGGCCATCTGTCTGTCTCTCTTTAAAAGCTTTATTTCTTTTGTCATCCCACCGAGCATCTTCACTTTCATCTCTCTTTCGTTTGTGTGGTTCTTCAGTTTTTCTATCACTTGTCTGGTATTCACGTTTTCTTGCAATGGTAGATGGTTTACTAGCATGTTCTTCCTTTTCGCCTGTTTTCTCAGAGCGATTGTTTGGCTTTTCTTCGTTGTCGGTACGTTTAGATTCAGCTCGACTTTCTGGCTTCTTTGCCTTATCTTCGGTAGTGGTTTGGACTGCAGATTCCTTTGGCTTGTGTTTAGAGCTTGGTTTGGTAACGTCTGGTTCCGTGGGTGTCATCTTAGAGCTTCTGTCCTTGTCTTTTTCTCCTACACTTTCCAACGACTTCACACTTGCTACATCATCTCCAGCAGTACTAGAACTGTCTGTTCTCTTCATGATTCTCTTCACTGGAACATCATCTGCAGGTCTGGTCATTTTAGCTGATGGAGAAATGGGACCTGAAGACAGACATGTTAAATTTATTTTAATACAAATGTTGTAGTCCTACAAAAAGGGAGAAACTGTCAAAATACTTGAGACATTCACACATTTTTTTCCTAATACTTTATAAAGTACAGCTTTTTTTTTCATTTTCAGACCTATCTCTTGTACCTTACAAGTTTTTTTTATCTATTTGAGTTTGTAATATCCAAATAACTAAACGTGGAAACAAGGCATTTTTTTGTGGAAAATCTCTGGAAAAAAACACCGTTTTTCTATGTTTGGTTTTAAGGATATTGCAATAAACACACTTGTTTTTTCTTCTTCACGTTTGTTTTTCAAACCAAAAACACCATAGTGATATGCATGTGAGGAGAGGGGGTTTATATGAGAACACCGAACGAAAAATGTCTAGCAGCATACCATCAAATCCCGAGCAGTTTTGCAAATGAGTGCAGGTAACAATGAGGGGAATGAATAAAACTAAGATCAACTTATACCCTAGGAAATGTTGAGAGAAAATGAACGTAACAAACAACTAAAACAATGGACACCCTTTAATGATAACATTGGGAGAAATAATAAAAAACACACACACACAACACTAATATCAGCTGATAACAAACTATGAACACAGAAAATCAACCACAACACAAACACAAAAAAAGAAAAAAAAAATGCCACTTCATTATCATCATCATGCTGAAATACTCACCAGAATCAGTGGCCTGCAAAGGAGGTCTAGTGGGTTCACTAGTATCTCTAGGGTGGGTGACTGCTCCATGTGTAGCTTGATACAACTGTTGTTGTTGATACTGTTGTTGTTGTTGTTGTCTTTGTTGTTGGAATCGTGGAGGAATGGTTCGTTGCTGATGGAAAAATTGTCTTGAACCACTAGACCTTGATGCATCACTTGAGTCACTGTCTGTCCGTCTTCTTGGCAGATCCTCAGGTCTTGACTGAACCACCTTACGGTCAATAGAAGGTATGTCAACACCTTTGTCTGTCTTTTCTCTTGGTAAGTTCACATCTGATTCTACATGATCTGTCCATACTTCTTTTTCACCTGTCTCATCTTTGGTCTTGTCTCCAGTCTTTCCTTCAATAGCCTTCAGTTTCATCAAAGCAGCAGCCTTGACTTTAGCTTGGAGCTCTAACTCTTCTTGTTCTCTTCTTTTTCTTGCTCTCTCTGCAGCAGCATGCATTTCGTTGTGCTGTTGTTTCCGTCTAACTGTCCATTCATCAGAATCTTCACCATCTTTTCTAGTGGGTGGTTGTTCATCAGATGGTTGTCTTGCAGGAGATGGATCTCTCTCTTTGAGTGTATGCTCTGGAACTTGTTTGTATTGTTCTGGTGGCATTCCTCTGTGTTGGGATTGACCAGGTGGTGGGTATTGTTTATTCCATGCCCCTCTGTGTTCTTGCTCTTGTCTTTGATTATCTTGCCTTCTGTCATGTCTATCACCGCCAATGAATTGCTGAGGTCTTTGTGGTAATTCACCCCATGCAGACTTTGGTGGTTGCTTTGGTCTGTCATTACCCTGTGTGGAAACATATGCAAACAAGAACTTTTATTGTAGGCTCAACAAAAATAAACAAACTAAAAACTTTAAGCATAAATCAATCGAACAAACACAAGAACTATAAAGAAATGACAAGAGCAAAATATTCCCTGCCAAATAAACACACACATAAATATACAAAAAAATGTGTGTAACAAAAATAATTGTGAAACAACAGACAAAAAAAAGACAATATAAAAAAGAAAAAAAACAAACAGCCATCAGCAAAAAAAAAAAAAAAAAAAAAAAAAAACATATACATAATCATGTTTACTTACCATTGGTCTTTTCAAAACAATTGGATCTTTGACTTTCTCTCTTTCAGTTTGTCTGTCTTGAGGCTGTCTTTGTTGTCTGTTGTTTTCATCTCTGTGTATGTTCTTGTCTCTGTCTTCATCATCAAAATCTTCAAAGTTTAATTTAGCTGTATAGTCTACTTCACCATGTGCTCCTGCCCATCCACCATCATCGTCTTCATCATCCATGGCTTGGATATCTTCTGGACGAAGAACTGTTGGCCTTATGGGGGGTTTATCTCTAATATTGTCTTGTCTTTTGTCTTGTGCACCTTGTCTTGGACCGTGACCAGGTCTTTGATATCCAGGCCTGCAACAAAAACAACACATAGAAATTGAGAATAGTGGGCATGTTGTTTTCTCTCTCATACTAGGAAAGTTTTTCACAGGGATCTCTGCAATAAAGCCTGAAGTGTGATGGCATTTTATCCCAAATCTAGCCCAGAATCCTTTTCACATTGCTTCTGTTCACTAATTATGTCTATTGTTCATGTAATTTTGAGGGAATACAAATTTTGTATATGAAAGGATTTTAAAAACTATTATGGTATAGAGACGGGTGAAACATCACACATCGGGGTTATTTCTCAGAAAAAAACAACAGTAAACAGGCATCCAAAGTAAATATGGTAGTGAATGTAGGGGAAGGCAGTACCTTTCATTTTGGTCATAGGCAGGGTGTCCATGTTGAGGTCTGTAGTTGTTACCATAGTGCTGTTGGGGATACTGAGCATTTCTAGCATTCTGAAATAGAAGGGTCAAATTTAATACCAACAAACATCTAATGGACACATAATGGCAAAAAATATCCTGTAAAGCCATCATATGGGAAAAAATATCCTGAAAAAAGGCCCACTCCCCTTTCAAATATCTAATGTTCCATCCCTAAATAAAGTACAGAGAAAAGATGATGCCAAAGTAAAGGACACCCAATTATAATAATAATATTGTCAATTCAAATACTGAATAAGCACAACAAAAACACAAAACAGTCAACATGGTTTAGTTTTGCACAAACCCCAGAGTATTCAGTATGGACAAATGGTTACCGTATATACTGGTGTATAAGTCGACTTGGTGTATAAGTCGACCCCCTAAAAAAATGGTTAAAATTCCCGATTTTGTCCATATCCTTTGTATAAGTCGACCTCATTTATATTAGTGTTCAACACTTCGATTTTTCTTCAAAACTTTCAAATTTGAGGTAAAATAGAGCAAAAATTGACGGATTTCTAACAAAAAACATCGAGCGGCCGCCATTTTAAACATTTCGAGAAGAGAGAGCCTGGTGAAGACAAACAACATGTGCTTCAAAAAGATGGCGTCTTGTCAAACACATCGAGTGTTTGCAGTTTTTTGAGTAAAAGTTTGTGTCTCTATTCGGTTTCTTTATAAAATAAAGTCATGTAATTGAACTAAGAAGTATTAATTGTTTGTTTTGATACAAGTTTTTCTTCATTTATACGCATTTCTATCGATTTTAAAGTTCAATAGCTATTTTGCATTCTGTTTGATTGGCTTTGCTTGTATGGTTACTTGGTTCTGCGAAATTAGTCGAAAATGTTCAACAAGACATCTTCAGAGATTACTTAAAAGTAAGAAAAATGGTTCAATAGATTATTTTCTTCTGTTTTGAGTGATTTCTAGAAAGTTAAATTTCTTGACTCGGTGTCGAATTTTTGAGGTAAAATTTTGATGACAAAAGGTCGACTTATACACCGGTATATACGGTAATCGTATCAAAATGTTACCTGAAAATCTGGTGGTCTTCTCGGTCCACCAGGCAAGTTGTCACTACCTCTATAACTATGGGAAGGTGGTCCTAGAAAAAACAAACACATCAGAAATGAAGAACTTCACAGTACAGGAAAAAAATTGTGATTCCCAAAATGGGTTTATTTTGATTTATGGTTGGGAAAGTGCTACAAAATCCAACATTGGGTTCAAATTTGGGATTACCAAACTGGGTTTATTTTGGGTTATTGTTGGGAAAGTGCAACAAAAACCAAAAAAAAGAAACCATTCAGGACATGTCTGAAATGTATCATTGCATGTAAGATTCATATAGATGATGTTTTACAGAGATATGATCATAACTGATAGTCTGGCCATGGCTTGAATTCCATACATCCTACAAAAGCTTGGCACAAGTTGTTCAAAGCTTAATCTGCGATAATCTTGGGGCACTCCTGGGGTCGGTTGTTCAAAGCTCGATTAGTGCTAATCCAGGGTTAACTCTATAGGTTTTCTTAAGAGTTAACCCAGGATTAGTGTTAATCAAGCTTTGAACAACCCAGCCCTATAGTGTTAACCCTGGGTTAGCACTAATCAAGCTTTGGAAAATGGTGCCAAGCAGTTTTCAAACTGAATGACTACTTGCAAGGCTTTTTATGTTGAACATTCTGTATATATTGTTGTATATATTATTGTATAGCCATTTTGTAAATATTAATAACCCTGACTTACCAGGACCACTGCGCTCCATCCATGGAGGTTCGTCTGCAAATAAACACAACAGCAAATTATTTGAGATTTCAAATGCTTGATTAAGATGCAGTTTTTTTATCTATTGATTATTAATTTTGATTAGTCAGCCATGCAATGTAAAATTAGGCAGCAACTTAATTACCAGTGTGTTTGTCAAACTTGAAATGCCTTTTCAATCTACTGTGAGTTTGGTTGTGTGAAAAGCATCTTGTTTTTAGTTTTAGTTTTTATTAAATTAACATTACAAGGCTTGGTATGAGCAAAACGAATCAAAAGTGTCTAAATGTGCTTTGTCCATGGGTTTTGTTTCATCATACACGATCGCAAAGCAAAACAAATGAACATGTTACCAGTAAACATTTATACTGTCATAATATTGAGCATAATGCTGAATGTTATCAACATAACAACAGTAAAAAGGATCAGTACATCACATGCATATTGCATATTAATTCTGTTATAATATTATACTAATATTAACTTACGGGTATTGCGGATCACAACAGGAGGTCCACTGTTTTCTTTTCCATTTTCTCTTCTTTCCCCATTGTCTTGAACACCCAGAGTTGGAAATTCTCGATTGAAGTATGGTGTTGGCTGGGGAGAGTAAGGTTTCCCTGAAGAAAGAAAAACATTCATGGTTGCTTAGTGAAGTAGAATTTACACTCTACCATCAATGGCAATTTACATTTTGAAAGAAATCCTTTAGTGTTGTCACGGGTTTATATAAATCCTAGCAAAATTCCCAGAAATAGGAATAGTTTATAAAACATTTTGTCTAAGGTAGATATGTCTTTGTATAAGCTCAAATGACTTTTATAATTAAAGGGTTCAAAGCAAAAATGGCTTAAATATAAATATATATTTCAGTAGTGGTATTATTCTTTTAAGCATTTATTTAACAATTGCAATCTAACTGAGCAAGAAATTTTAAGTTGTAAATGCGGTAATAAGTTGTACACTGTTGAGCGATGATAGTGCTAACTGACATTTCGGGTTGACGGTGCTGAGTGAATAAATTAAGCACATTTCAATAGTTTTACGGGATTGATTAATACCACATCAAAAAATAAGGTCAAAACCAATAATGTCAGATTCTGAATGATCAGGGGATTTAAAACAACATTTACAACTGTTTCTCTAGAAATACCAACTGTCCTATCTAGTATTTCATAAAATTTTTTTGTCAGAGTTCAAAAAGTCTATGAATTAGTTCACTTATTAATTAGTGCTAAATAATAAGACTTTAAAAAAGAGCAACTTTAGATGGTAATCTCTTGTTTATTATACCCAAGTTTGGATTGCAATTTGAAATAATCTTTAGAAATACAAATGGAATAGGTTTTTTTTTTTAAACTATCAAATACATTCCCTTGCATTTCATTGTTTTACATTTGCATATTGTGCTATTAATCATAATGAGCACATGAACGGTTCATTTTTTCTGCATTTCTATTTAGCAGACATTTCATAAAGTATGTCATATTTGTACTCCTGTGTTTGTGTGCATAATAATTACTAATTTTTACATAAGCATATATTATGTGCACTCGTGCACCAAATTTTTGTTCCTTTTTTTCTTGGAACTTTGTGTCCAGTGAACCATAACCAACATCCTGTTATATGACTAAATTCACTAAGATATCTCTCACAAAGTTAACACCTGGATTCAAAACAACCACACAGAGAGATATGAATTTTTATTAATGCATGACGAGCTCGCATAGGGACTGTATGTTTTAATTCTATTCCAGACTGAAATTATGTAAAATTTAATTTATGAACAAATAAAAATTCATTATGATGATGATTATCAGTTTTTCAATTGTGAAAAGATAGCTTCCTTTGCATACACCATTTGTGTTAGCAGAGGTTCAAGAGATAGACAGTTGATTTATATGCTTCACAAAATGGAATTGGTCCCTTAACTCAAATTGAAACTTTGTCCAAATTATCACATTTTAATTTGCAACTACAAAATTTGGAATTGCACTTATTTCCAAACACAGCTTAGCTTCATTTGGCTATAAATGAGCTTAAGAAAAAGAAACATTTGCCAGGTTGTCCAAGGGGGTCACTGATCGCAAAACAGATTCTACTTTAATTCCCATATAATGTTTAAGGTTAATCATGTCAATTAAGGTTAATCATAAATGTATTTTTTAACCTCATTTCTTGTTATGCACTTAACTACGGGCTGCTTGATTTGTATGTGTTTAGTTTTTAATGCTGCTTGATAGATTTTGGAAATAAGCAATTCTCCTATATTACAACTGCGTGTCTATATCCAGAATGTTAATGAAAGGAGCTGAGACAACTAATCATTTGAACAATCAGCTGCTCACTTGTTAAAATAGAATGTGTACCAGTAAACTTTAACAATACATTTGACTTCTTATATTCAATGCAATTTTTTAACATAAGCCAATGAAACAAATGAATAAATATTGATGAAAATATGACAAACAGCGAATCATTTCATGATGAACTTGAACTTGAAATTAGCATCAACGAAATACACGGTTTCTCTTAGCAACAATATTAGTTTAGTGAATTAACAATTCAATATCGTTTGCATATATTAATTATTATGAGTCACGCTTAACATTTTCGCTTGTCAAAAAAATTTAACAAAAGAAACCACAATATTCCACGAATAACCAAGATTTAGAATCAACTAACACATTTCACTCTTTGTCTATTTCAACGTTAAAATCAGTCGATTAGAAATGTCGAGTAAAAAAATTCGCGTTTCTTTTGAACATTCAAACAAAGCAGCTTTACACTAACAAAGGATTACACACACAGCCAAAACGAAGGAAAAGATGTTTTTCTTTTCATTTCAAATAAAACTTAACCCACCTTGACCACCAGCCTCGTTTTGTGAAACACTTCCCCATGTTTTTGCATGAGCTTCGTTTTTTTCTTGTTTCGTTGTGGCCGTTTCCTGTCGAGTTGGTGCAGAGTTTTGCTGCTGTTGTTGCTGCACTGGTGGTTGTGATGAGGGGAACGATAATGGTCCTGTAGGCCGCTGTGGTTGCAATATAGGCTGCTGATTTACCGCTGCATTTGTCTGAGGTGGTGGTGGTGGAGTTGATGATTGAGTTGTACTCTCTGGTTTGTCCTTCGTGCTTCCCCATCCTCCGCCGCCACTTGGCACTAAGCTTACAGTTGGGTCGTTTCCAGAGTTTTCGCTTTTCAATGAAGGTAAATTCGCTGGTGGAGGAATCCGCCGACTGGATCCAATCTTTCCAAGACTTTGTAATCCATGGCGAGCCGCCCCTATGAGAAATAAAAAAACTAACAGTAAGCTCACACGTGAAGAAAGTTCGCGATTTATACATTCAACGAAGCTTACGATGCCAACGACATTACAAACACGGCGACTATAATCATTGTATAACAAAGTGCTCACGCACTCTAAAGGAAATTCATATTAGATGTAATTGACTATGAAGAATATTTCGAAGCAAAATAAATTATTACACATTAAAGAGAACTTTAAGGACAAACCTGAAGAAGTTTTGATTTCAACTTTGTTTCCTTTGTACGTCTGGTTTAGGTTAAGTGAAGAATACTTCGGCTTCCCTGCATTTTCCTTTATTTTAGCAGCCAAACGGTCGGACATTCTGGATAGGCAGTCATGAAGAAATCAGAAAGTAAAGCCTAAACCACAATCTTCCAGCCAAGTAGTTTTTTTCGTGCACAATCCAATATGTCGGATGGCAGCAAAATAGTGACGGTTTACAAACAAACAATCCACGTAATTTTGAATATAATCTTAAAAATAGCCAACAACTTGAATACAAAGAGGTGCGATGGCTTTGTTTTCCTTTTTAAACGTAGTTTTCACACAAGGATTGCTTTAGATGACAAGGATTTACATTGAAAGCCAAGATGGTGGTAACGTCAAGACAGCAGCAGGATTAATTTTTTATGCGATATACGTTTCCCGAACGCATGACGTAACCCTACGTAACCCCCACAATGAATTCCGAAATCGTCACGGAAACACCCGATCATTTCCGAAGTGCCATACCTTCTTGAAAAGCACGTTTCCCCCCTAAAGCTGAATAAAATTGTTGTTTTACAGTCTTCTAGATAATATATTAAGAAAAATAAAAAGACATTTATTATTATCATATGATTATATAAATATTCTTTTTTTGCAGCTTCAAAGCCGCTGACCACATATAAGGGCTCGATAGATGGCCGAGTGAGAGACTGAGTAAGACATTGATGTTGCTCACGGCTTTGACGCTTTTGGGAAAGTCAAGCAAGATTTTGCATATATTTGGTAAGTTTTTCCAATGAATTTGCGATAACAACAACCGTTTCTTATTGTTAAAGTTGCTTTAATCAAAAATCATGAACTTATGTTACCCCAGATACCTTTTTTTTTCTCCGAGGAAAACTGATGGCCCTTTCAGCTTTCCCTTTGGTAGCGGAGCTCCGCGCGGGCCGAAGGCCCGCGCAAGCGGAGCACCATAATTAAGAAAATATGGTAAACCATCGAGCTGAGTTTTCGTCGACCGACACAGGAAGCCCGCGCGTCCGTAATACGTACATACATACGTCCGTCCGGCGTCCGTGCCCCTTAAGCGCGAGGTCGCTGACCATTTTTAGTGGGCGCCAAATCTTTGACAAAATTTACCGATCTCCACAAATCAAAATTCACAATCAATTTTTTACAGTTTATTGACTGAAACTTTCTACAAATGTATTTCTAAAATGGACAAAGAACAAGAAAATAGTCAAGCTAACCTGCCGGCTAAAAGATCTTTTGACTGAAAGAGAAACAAAGTCGCGTACACCGAATTTGCAATTGGAAAAAGAACTACGATTCAACGAAGAAAAGCTTCAAAATATTTACACTGACAAGTCCCGTGCCGATGTTTTTAACTAGTCAAAATTAATGTGAAGTCATGTAGAGCTGTTAAAATTTTCTTTGGTGCTTAAAAGTCGTCAAAGATGGAGATTTTACAAGTTATATTTTCTGGAAGAGTTTATTTGGCGAGTTTGCAAGATGCTGGTAAACACGACTGTATTCTTCGCGTTCGTGGATGCTTTGTGGCGTTTTTCAATCATTACTCATCGACTAATCTACTCTTAAAAGTAAAATTGACATTGTGCATTTGCAGCTATTCAAAAGAGGTGAAAAGCAAAATGAACACTCGATCACGAAGATGACTTCACCTGTTCATTCATCAATTTTTTCGGGCAATTCATATTACACGGAGAGCTTTAGGATCAATGCAGATTTATCGACTATTCACAACGAAAAATAACTTTTCATACACGATGTATGTTAACAAAGTAGGACTGCCAGTTCAGGGAGTGGATGGAAATGCAAATTTTGCACAATGTGTGGTCGAGCAACTGACGTAACTCGAGCTAGCAATACTACGCCGGCCGTTCTGTTGAACTGTGTAAACTTTTTAGAGGCGGTGAAAATGTTTTTTTCACTTTTAAAGTTCTGAAAACATGAACAAGTTTATTGTAATCAGCACTGAGGACGAACATTTCAGTGGAAAAGTGACAGAATAGGACAAGAAACGTGGCGCCGGTATGTTTACATTTTTCTCCGATCTTCCTTTAATTAATTTCTTTTTTACCACCAACATATAAGCAGTCTGCAATAATTCCTGCAAACTATTTACTCCTTTTTGTACGATATTTCTCAATCGCTGAGATCTTTATGTGTTTCTTGTTGTTGTTTTTAATTTGATTTTTGTAATTCTTTGATTTGTTATTGAATTGCAATAAAACTTTGTATTCGTCAGTGTACTTTAAACGAGTTACGCAGTATTCACATTTGATTATTATAAAATGCACAGCCGTATTAGATAGCTAGATTACTAAGAAGTTAATTATTACACATTTTACCAGAAAAGTGAAATTTTCGTCGAGTTTTATAACATTTTTCAAACCTGAACGTAGTAAAGCGAGCGAATCGGCGCGGGGATTTGTTTACAACTCAAAGAAGAAGCCATGTAAGTGCTTTTCTATTAAACTTCTCATTGGACAATAAATTGTAATTGACAAGTGCGACTTTTACCATGATTACAACATAAAGGAAGCCAGTTGACTGTTACTAACAAAATACGGTCGCATCCATAAATATTTGAATATTTGCATGGATTATTTGATTATGAAAAGAAAAACAGCAAAAAAAAAAAAAAAAAAAAAAAAAAAAAAAAAAAAAAAAGAAAAAGAAAAAAAAAGAAAATTATCCCTTTCCATTTTTTTACTATGTTAATTTCTGTTCATGATTAATGAAATAGATTTATTCATTCATTTATTCATTTATTTGTTTGCTTTTTTATATGTAGTCATTTTTGTTTGATTGAGTGATTGATTGATCAACAATTTTGATAATTGGTAGAGGATGAATAAATGAATGAATGATTGAATGAATAATTCATTTCATTAAATCGGAGCTCCGCTATTAGGTTTACCTAATTTTTATATTACACTTTTTGTGGTTGACCAACTTAATGCTTGAAATCAAATGCTTGAAAGTCGTTCACTGTTTCTCCAAAAATGTTTCAACGTATTTGGACAAGTTTGTTCGATATATTTGATAAAGAAGTCAAATTTTCCGAGAAAATTTGGGAAGCATTCAACAGACTAACACATTTTTCACACTTTTTGGAAAGCGGTATATTTGTTGGAATCCTTTCTATTACGTTCTTCACTATTTACTTGGAGTTTTATATTTTGGTCTATCTATGTATCATGCTGAGTTTTGGAAATTTGCCACGTTTTGCGCATGTCATTCAGAGACCACAGGGATCCCAAAGTCATGCAGAGCTAAATCACATGGAATAATTTCATGTCAAGGCATTTTTCTGCAAGGTTTCCATAAAAACAAAGACAAGGGGCTGGTTGCTCAAAGCTCGATTAGTGCTAATCCAGGGTTAACTCTACTGGTTTTCTTAAGAGTTTACCCAGGATTAGTGCTAATCGAGCTTTGAACAACCCAGCCAAGCCCAAGGAGTGTCAATTTCAAATCAAGTTGTCCCGTGAACTCCAAAACTCGAATGAAACTTGAATGGGACGTGACAAAGACTTCAAATGAAATCAAATAAAACTCTCTAGTCAGCATAGTGGCGACAGTGCCATTTGGAATCACTCAAGCCGAAAAGAAAACAAAACAAGTGGATTCTTAGCTTGCTTCTTACCAGGATAAGTCTGTTTTTTTTTATAGCAACGATTTGTTATTGAGTACTTAGTAGTTTTGTTAATGATATTTTGTTTGTTTAATGTCTGTTTTTCTATCGCTACACAGTGCCCAGAAACACAGAACTGGGGGAATGAAATTTTAAGCTCTGAGTTTAGGGTTGCAGTCACTACTGCACACGCCCATAATTCAAAATGGTGTCCAACTAATTGTCACTGACAATAGTGAGTTGGATAAGGCGATTTTCTTTGGCGTAGAGAAGAGAAAAGTTAATTTTTGTATCAAAAATGAGCAAAGAAGATGTGTTGAGTCCATACTAGGCTGACTGAAAGATGTAAGTTTCTTATCCCTCTCAACAATACCGTTCACCAAGAGATAACACGATTTGCAAATGTATGTTGTTCAACAGTCTAGCTGACTGGCAAATCTTTAATATTGCTCAGTACTTTTTGACTGCATCTCCTATCCCTTCAATAATGCTTTCTGCTCTTCCCATTTAATTTCATTATACACACTTCTCAAGAACGTTTTAAATGTACAGCAATGATAATGCATTGTCAGACACTGCAACAACCGAATAAAGGAAACGCCAAAAAACAGTGAATGGGAAGTTCCCGTGTAAACATTCCAAATTCTTGTGACTGTACTTCACAATGCTTTTAACAAGACTTTTGTTTAAAAAAATAAAATAATGTATGTCTGAAAAGTGACAGGCAAACAAACTGAACAGACATTTATTTAAAATTATTGACACCATTCTCGTTTTGTGTTAATTGCATTCAGTTTTGTATAATGTGTGTTTACTATCAATTATTTGGACATCTCTGAATGGTTCTTTCAGTATTATGACAGCTTCATCATATTTAGTGCTAGTTAGTTTAAGCCTGCATAAAGCCTCACTGGCCTTCCCAGTGAATTTACTCTTCAAATAAGTAAATTTCCCTGTGCTGGAAATGTCAGAGGTATGAATGGAGGTTCCAAAGGAAAGTTTGGAACTGCATTATTTGTCAGTAATCTTTACAGTTTTACTTTGTCATGTGTCTTAGTAGGCTTCTTCATCTTCTTCAAAGTTGTAATTCTTTTTCAAAAGTTCAGTTTGGGCTTGTAGTATTTTCTTCAAGTTTGTATAGCTTCTGACTTCTTTTGATCCATCAAAGTGTTCTGTAAGTCAGCCAATAGTTTCAAGTATTGTTTCCATGAACTTTGAGTTGTACATTCCTTTCTTCTTCTTTCTACGTTCCACTGCTTCAACTTCAATGGCAAATTTTTCACATATTGAGCATGTTTTCCTAGAGGTGTTCAAGTATTTCATTGATTATGTTGATAATCTCAGCTTTACTTTCCAAATGTGTTTTGTTTTGCTTCAAATCTTTTAGTTCAACTTGAGCAGACTCAAAGCTACTAGTGAGGTTGTTGACTTTGTCAATGAGTGCGTTCACATTAGGTCATGAACTCACTTAGAATCAGCACCGTTCCTAATTGACTTGCAAATAACGAGCGTTCACATTAGTATATATTTTGTAATCCTACACTTTAAGCTGCCAATCATTTCTTCCCACTTCAATTCACTTTCGCGGGTTATTGCGCCATGATATTATAACAAACGTGGTTCAAAGGCACTTATTGCTGAAATTTATAACTTTATTCTCTATCGCTCAATGGATTTCGTTTTTGCAAGAACAAATTTATTCTCAAATCTTTAGAATAAGGGCAAAAATGAGAAATTTAAGAATTCAGAAATTGTTTCTTTTGCGAAGAATGAGACGCATAGCAAGATGTTTGATTCTTAACCAGCTATACTTAAATGATCACAGATTTGATTGGGTTTTACCGGGTTCACAGTTTTGGTTTAATGAGATTCTCAACAACCCAATATGTGACAATCTAATATGGAAAGAAAATGTTTGTGTTTCAAGAGATACGTTCATCTTCATAGAGATACGTTCATCTTCATAGTCCAGCTTGTTGCTATTCCAATTGAAAAAAGAGTCACAGTTGCACTTTGGAGATTAGCATCAGGACACTCCTACAGAACATGCGGTCTTCAGTTTGGACTTCCCAAGTCAACTGCTTGTATGATAAAGCAGCAATTCTGCTCTATACTGACAAGAAAGATGGATCAGTTCATAAAATTCCCATATACCCCCCGTTGATCTAAGGAAAGCAATGGACGAGTTTGGTGATATCAGTGACTTCCCTCAGGTCATTGGAGTAATTGATGGTTCCCATATACCTATTAAATGACCTCGACAAAACCAAAATGCATATTATAACAGAAAGAATTTTCATAGTGTAGTTTTGCAAGGGATTTTTGATGGAAATTATAAGTTTATTGATGTTAGTACAGGAAATCCAGGCAGAATGCATGATGCACGTGTGTTCCGAGTAAGCCGAATTGGAAATAAAATCATAAATGGACAATTCTGTAATGCTCCAAATATGCATATAGGCCAAGTGAATGTACCACCACTTATACTCACTGACCCTGCTTATGGACTTCGATCAAATGTAATGAAGCCCTTTCCTCAAGGAGCATGTTCTCCGGCTCAAAGCCTATTCAACCGGAAGCTAAGTTCTGCCAGAGTTGTTAAAGAACAAGCATTTCGGCTAAAAGGTCGATGGAGATGTTTGTAGTAATGGAAGATGACATTCGTAATGTATCCGAAACTGTTATTGCATGTTGTGTTTTACATAACATTTGTTTGAAACGGGGAGATGGATATGATACATTATGTTCATTGAATAAGATATGCAACAATAACTAGACTGACGATCTGAAGATTGAAAACGTTTTTAGTCCCTCAATGCCTTAGCAATTTCCTTGAACAAAGGAACCATAGAAGTTTGCTGTCTCTCTTCTCTTTCTTTCTCACGGCAAACTTCCATTTCAGCCAGTTTCATTTGAAAGTCTTGCTCCTTTTGAGCAAGTTGAACAAAAAATGCCTTGTCACGCTTCTGACTTTCTCTGAGAAAGCTCATGAGAGTTTCTTGTTCATCTTTGTTGTTTCTCTTTCATTTACGAGGCCGAGTAGTTATAATCTTAGACGGCTCCTTTCCCCTTGATGTTGAAGGCGGGTTTTCTGGTATTTTTTCATCAGCTAAAGCTTCGTCTTCGTCTTGTTCAGGCAAGTCTGCCTCGCTGTTGACTTCACCACATTTGTCCAAAGAAGATGAAAAAATTGAAACGTTTCCCTTTCATCAACGATGTTTTTGGGCGTTATGTCATGATTTGAGCCTAAAAGCTCGTTAAAATAGTCCAGTAAATAAAGTCATCTTCGAAGTTCTTCCCTCCATTACCTGACCTGCTATTTTGGTCGACAACAACTCTTGTTCCAAATTTTTTATACATCGCTTACATTGCTCTCCATTGTGGAAGAGTGTCTGGCCAGCTTTTTCTATTTGACGGTTTAGCTCTTTAGCAATATCATTCCATATTTTTGCCGTGTTTCGTTTGTTGGAAATTAAATTTTCTGTAAAGTGATTTCTCCTTAGAGACAGCAAACAACGTGTTTCGCCATCTTTCCATCATACACCCTCACTACTATTTTGGGCAGATTTCTTTGCATCGCATGAGTAGGTTGATTCTCCCAATTAGAATTAGCGCTAGAGGGTACAACATAAAGAGTATTATTCTGGAATGGTGCTTGGAGGCTGTTTATATTGTACGGCATTGGATTGTACGGTCTAAAATCATCACAAATATAAATTTAGTTAGAGAACTGTACAAATTTTCGTAAAAAAACATCAATAGGGTAAAAAGAATGACCACAACTTGCGGTAGCTGTTGGTATTTTGGCGGTTGTAAGTCCATGGCTTTGAAGAAAACTGATTTTGAGTAAACCAGTCGGTTCAACTCAGTACAATGATAAAAATAAAAGGAATGTTTAGTTGTGTAACCTACCATATCCTATTTCCTGAGTAAACATATCTCAAACACTGATTGGTTCTTATGTTTACATAGCTAGTTTTAACTCTCCTAATAGTTGACTTAGAAATCGCATCTAAATAGCACTATAATCCTTTGTAACCAATGCCAACGCAAGCAATGTCACACAATGTGAACGCTTGTTGTTGAAAAGTACCTTAAAACATCATAGTGTGAACGCACTCAATAGGATTATCAATTCTCTTGTTTGTATCTTTGACAAAAGTTGAAAAAACTCGTCCAGAAAATTTTCCTGTAGCCTTTTCTGCAGAGCTTGCAGCAGAGCTTGATTTCACCATGCTTACGCTTACTTTTATTACAGTGATACAACTCTATGGCGGGAGTCATAGCTGTTAGCATACTTCTCTCTATAGACCTCTTCCTTTCTTTCAACTGCTTTCCGGTGAACTTCTTTAGGCTCTAGTACCTCGGGGACAGTTGGTAGCCATGTGCAAAACCTTCTGCTCATGGGAAGCTCACTAGGTGTAAGACCATTCCGAAGTGGGGCTGGTTCTGTAGGCCAGTAGTCCAAGGTACGGGTTAGTATTCTTAGTAAGAATGTTCTTAGCTGTCTGTACAACTTGTTCGACTTCACTATTACACCGGGTGTAATAGTGAAGTCGACATCGCGCAGAATACAGGGACACATACGGGACTTTTCTGTTGATCTGGCGCCAGATTCAAAACGCCGACAGCGTAGTTAATGAGCCGTTAATGAGCCATCTAGTCGAATTTACAAAGAAAAGTGCTTAAAATGGTCAGACCTTGCTATGTAAAACCTGGTTTACACTGTTTTCGACAAATAACTAAAAAAATGAACATGGTGCAAATTAAAGATGAGATATTTATCTATCGTTTGCACCCTGTAAGTTGGGAAAATTTGTTTTCAAACATTTCTCTTTTTCATCTTCAAAAAAGGGCAATGTCAGTACTAATTTGTATGTAAACCAATATTCACACATATTCAACACAGTTTTTTTTGAGAATACACAAAGAAACAAAAAAATGAACATGGTGCATTCAAAAGATCTTGTTTTGGTGAACATTTTCCACATTTTTTGGTATTATTTTGACGTTTAGAAAGTTTCTCTTTTTTAATCTGAATATTTAAGCTAGTTATTTTCATAACTTGCTACGGTCGATGTTTCTTTGTAGTTACCGTACAGATTATTTAGTTAATTGGCCTTTTGTTTGTTTGGATTAGCACCCAACTTGTGATATTTTCTTTTGTGTTTTGACACAAAGGCGGAATTAGTGACAACACCGCAATCCTAGTCGTCCCAAATCAATTCATTTTCGTTTATACGTCAAGTAAGCTACATCTATGTTGTCATTCTACAAACTGCTGTACGTCGGTTTCTAGTGATAATTTTTTTTCTTCAGCGATTTGCGTCATTAACTCAACGTATTGATAGTGAAGATCAAGATTAATTAATCTGAGTTAGTAATTATTTCTTTCGGAAAGCTGAAATCGAAAGTTGGTTTGAAGCTGCAAATGTCACAAGAAATGAATTTTAAACAACTCATTCGAATTTGAGTTGTCAGCTATAGTTTTTGAGTTTGTGAGAAGGCTATTTAAAAAAGTCACAAACAAACAAACTACACATTTTAAGGTTTCATTTGATATAAGTTTCATTGATTGGAAAAGAAATAAATTTTAAAAACAACTAATTCAAGCTTCAGTTGTCGGCGGCTTCACATTTTGAGTTTGTGAAATTATGAGGGTTTTTTGCTTTCAAACAAATTTGGTTTATGAGCGCATCAAAAAAAGTCACAAGTAAACAAACTACAAATTTTAAGTTTCCATTTGATATAAGTTTCATTAAGATTGGAAAAGAAATGAACTTTATACAATTCATTTAAACTCGAGTTGTCGGCTTCATGTTTCGAGTTTGTGAGAAGGTGATTTTGAATGTTATTTTGCTTAAATTAAACAAGTCTGGTTTAATAAACGTATCAAAAAAGTCACAAACATAAACAAACTACACAATTTAAAGTTTCATTTGATATAAGTTTGGCCTATCATATGTAAACGTGCGCGCCATTTAGCTAGAAAAATTCCTGTAAGAGCGCTCAAACTACTCATATAGCTTTGTGCGCCGTTTGTCATTGAGAATGTTTAATATCAAATTCGAACAAAATGTGCTGAGTGAAAATTATTAGTTTATTATTTCTTTATAGTTGGTGTAGACTTGCGAATTTTTCTTATTGTTGTATCATAACATTTTGACACGCACGAAAACAACAGGTGGATTTTGGTATTGAATTCTGAAACCCTGTGTCCGTAATTGCCTGTAGCTTTGTCGGAAGAACTATTCAAAAACAGCCAATCACAACCTTTATTCACACTGATTTATTCATATTTATGACTAGTGTGAATAATTTAGCACCGTAAGTAAATGTCCCTGAAAACAATAGCATTCTGCGCGATGACAAGTTAGCAAAGTTGGTAAATTATTTATTAGCATACTGCACCCCATTGTATTTCAAATGGACAACCATTTCAAGAATAGCTGTATGTTAAGGATCTGAAATTAAAATTGGGAATTGAAATTGGAAGCAAGAGTGATTGTTTCCCTTGAGCTCCAATGTTGGATAGAAAATGATGGTGCTTTTATATTCATATAACTTTTATGTGCATTTTTACTCTCAATTTGCTAAGGTTTTGTACTTGATAAAACACTCTTTTTCATTTTTATATCGTACTTAAGAAATATCAAATTTCCTTTGAACCGCTTTGTACTAAGGTGATTGTTGGCTGGTTTTCAAAGCCAAGTACCAGAATAGAACTCAAATTCCCTGGGTGTCTCCTTTAACTTGCAACTTCCCCACATACTTAACAAAAAGGCCATAAAATTCCTTTTCTTTTGAAATGGCAATGTAACATTCAGGGAAAACACTCACAATACCATGTGTTATCACCTTTGCTGTCCAGCAACAGTTGGTAGGGCAAAGAAGATGAAGCAGTGTTGGTACCTTTTGCATAAGCGTTCAGATACCAAACTCGTCAAGTCTTTGCAGGTTCTCAATTAAAACCTGTTCTTGGCTGTACAAGTTTGACAATGACATCTAGTAGTAAAATGATTAGTAACTAATCATTCTGCAGTAATGGAACATCTTTCGTGACTCCCACATAAAAACGTTCTCCAACAAGGTACTCCTTAAGGTCTTTGTCAAAGTACTTCTCTTTCATTGTTGCATTCATTAAACATATCCACTCCATTCTTGGTTCTCGATAATCTTTAGCTACCTCACCCTTAAAGTCTACTTCAAATGTTGTGCAAAAATCTTCAATCAATTTGAGTTCTGCAAATGTTTTTTTAATGTTTTGCCTGTCAATTTGTTGTCTTATCTTCCTCACCGGGATCAACAATGAGATCAATATTGCTTAAATCTAGCTTTCTCCCTTTTATCAACTTTAATTGTAAAAGTCCAAGGATTTCTCACAGAGACATTCAAAGCTTTCATTCACTTTCATGTACAAGATGTCTTGTCCTGCCATTTTTTTCTTTGTCAAATGTCCTTCCCCAGACCAAACGTTTGATGTCAAGCAACTCTTCCTATGGGCCTATAAGCCCTGTGTACTGGTATAAATTGATTTTGACGTGAGTTGATCATAATTCTTATATCATTCATAAGATTACACATTTTGCAACAGAACAAAAAAAATTTAAAGCGATTGTTTTCTTTTCCGGATGGTCCCACTCCCCTCAGTCAAGTTTTTGTCATTGCACAGGTATTGCAAGAGCAGAAAAAGTGAAAGATCGTAACAGTGACTAAGATAGGGCCATCAAAGAATTGGCAAACTAAATAATGTTAATGGGTGAAAGCTCGTTTTTCATACCCAAAACTCAGTATCGTCACTACATACATTTTTTAAGAATTTATTTGATTATTAAAATAGAAAATATATGACATTCGAAATACCTAACTGTTCCGAAAAGCAACAAACATCAAAGGAGGAGATTCCTTTATTATAAAAAAAAGTGTAATTTGATCATCCGACAAGCATGATTTTTTATTTTTTATTTTTAAGTTTTAGCACTTACAAACGTTCAGCGAAACAAACAGAAAAATTAAATAAGTCAAAGAAAAGCACATGTTCATGCAGATATGCGTTTAGTTTATGGATAGGGTGCACAACAGTCCTTCCTATGCACTGAACCTTGAGAACTCTGGTATGGCCATCTTTGATGAGGTAACATTCTCTTATTCTTCTCAGAGGCCACCTTGCACATGGTGAACTTTGGTCCAACTCCAAAACATAATCTCCTACGTTCAGGTCTTTGAGGACCTCATTCCACTTGGAACAAATATTTAACATGGGCAAGTACTCCTTCAACCGGCAATACCATAAAGGGGTTATTGCCATCGTTCACGAGGACTTGCGGCTTCGTTGGGTATCTCCGGTGCAAGCAGTCCTCCCATCTGGCCTTGTAGAAAATAATTCAGTGTCAGTGTAACCATCTCGTGGATCACATGACTAGTAAATGATTGGTCTGGAATTCAGAAGAATTTCGACTTCTGGACAGATAGTTATCAATATCTCATCATAATACTGCAATAATTGCCAATTTATGCATAGTTTCCATTTCCCTCCCAACATTTATTGCAAGCAGTTAACGTTTTTGATAACGTCATGCATAAATGTTTCCCTGACTTAATGGTATAGTATAGTTTATTAATGAACTAGAATTGCAATTTACAATAAAATTGAAAAATTCCAGTAAAACAACTATATATGTATTACAATTATGAATTAAAATATCAGTGAAAAAATATATAAATGTATGGATGTCAATCTTGTGAAAACAAAATGTCAATATGGTTATTCAAATCAGTCAAGTTTCTTCATGTAGTAGGGTATAAAACAGTTGCCAAATCGTTTTGTTCAAGATTTTATAAGAGGAAGACGTCTATTTCATCCTGTCAAATACGCTGACTGCCTTGCTGGTGGTAAGAAGTCAGCCAGTTTGCTTTTGTCATGGTTGGTCATTTGATAAAAGTTTGTGCACAATGTTTCTAGTCATTCGGACAATCGTATCAAATTAAGTTCTTTTAGTCTCTCTTCATAGCTTAAATGAGGGCACATGATTTTTGTGGAGCGTCGTTGGACTTATTTGCTGCAAGGAATACAAAAGACAACTTAACTCCTATTTGCCAAATTGGCTACAACCGTTTTGGTAATGTGCCTCAAATATACTTTCAACATTTCAAGACAGTTGTTGCAGCATGTTAAGCTTCCCTATATTTTCAAAACAAATCACTTTGGTAGAAATTAACGGTCATTGCTTTTCAGTTAATCTGCTGTTCAGAAGACTTTGTTTTTTTTATGTACTTTTTTCTCACAGTTATGTAGTATTTCTATTTCTACTAACTGTGGAGACATTTCTGTCACACTCACTGGCCCTACATTTCCTATTTTACACACATATTTACATACTGTTGTTTTTGTAGGAAATTCAAAGAACCTGGAGAAAAGCCCTCGTAGTATAGGAAAGAAACAAATTTTATTCCTAACCCTAACCCGGGGCTTTAAGCCAGATCGTAGTTGTGAGAGGTCTAACCATTTGGTCACCCATGCCACCCCATTTTGTAGTTGTAATTAGTTGAATTATGTAAAACTTGTTGTGTAAAATTTGGTGTTTGATTTTTAGTGTTGATTATTTTTATATCTTTTTATAAGTATTGCAACTGACTCTGATTGAAATTTATTTTGATCTTTATTAATTAATGTTTATCAACATTCGTCTTCACAATAATTAATACAAATATTCATTGAAATAGTATCTCAGATTTCATTAAGAGCACAATCAAATTTTTTTTTGGTCAGAAGATCTTTAGAAAAAAAGTATTCAAATCATCCTTTAAAGCTGCTTTTCTAGTTCCCTGATTGGTCACACAAGGTCATGAAACTGTATGTAAAACTAGTTTTATATCTTTTAAACTGCGCACATGTAAATGTTTTAAGTCTGAAAATACGTTTACAAAGATATAGCTAAATTATCCTGGAATTGCATTTTTCTTACTGGTCACTCGTGGTTGCAAAATGGTAAACGTGGGATCCTGCAATGCATCCCAGTTTGGGATCCTTGATATTGAGACCGCATATTAAGGTAATCATTATATCTGGCACAGGAATAATATTAATGTCACCTATTTCAACAAACTTCCTAGGCAATGCCAGGTGTCTACTAATAGATATATATCGTTTTTCATAATGGCAAATGATTTATTCATGTGCATTTATGTGTTCAATGATTCTGTATTCTTCCTCTGTAGTTATCCAAGAAGGTTTTCCTCGTATCTTAAGCGCTGTAAGTTGCTGTATTCTAAACCTTGGTCATTTTCGTACTTTCTGTGAAGTTTCCTGTGGTGTCTTCTATGTTTACGCTGGTTTTTCTTGTGTCTGTGTCTGCGCCTGTGTCTTCGTCTATGCTTTTTGTGCATTCTGCTTCTGTTTCTTCTAAGTGAGTCATGGAGCATCATCAGTTCTTCCTCTGTCAGTAGCTCTGGATTTGCTATTTCTTGTTCAGTTTCTGAATCGTGATTAAATATCTCTTCGTCATAATGTGGTTTCCTTCTGTGCATAACCCTGTGTTGCTTTTTGTGGTGTTTTCGTTTACCATGTCGCCTGTGTCTGTGATGTTTTCTATGTTTATGTCTGTGTTTTGGGTCTTTGAATGTTGCAACCTCTTCTTCTCCGCCGCTGTTGATTATTGGGTGTTCTGTGACGAACATTTCCATTTCTTCTCTATCGCTATGGTGCTTCTTGTGACCATGTCTTAATCTGTGTCGTCTGCGCTTGTGCTTGTGGTTTCTGTTGTGTTTGTGTTTCATGTATCTGTGTCTCTGGTGGTCCCCAATCAATTTTGGAGAATAATTGTCTTCTGTGTTGAGTTGTTGTTTTTCGCTGAGAGGGTGCCTCTCACCCATAAACCCAATTTTAACATCGACAATGGTTTCAGGAACATTTGTGTTATTTTGAAAAGTGTTGAACTCTTGAACCGTGATTTCTGCGGTTTCTTTGGGAATTGCTGGACTTTTTTCGAAGTCATCTTCAGAAGACTGCTTCTGGATAGGGGAGTCTAGGATGATTTTGACAATAGGTGTTTGAAGTGTCTGATAGGAAACAGATTCAGTATTACCATTGCCATGATTCTTGTTGTCACTGTTTATTCCTGTGTTCTTTTCAACTTGGCTTTGTTGTTCATAGTCTTGTTTGTCAATTGTATCTTCAGTGCTTTTTTCTCTGTCATCTTTTCCATGTTTGACTTGATGTTGTTCATAGTATTTTTCAAGTGATTTCTCAACTCTACTGGCTATCATCTTTTCTGGTTGTTCTGTCGATGTTTCAGTATTTTGTTCATTGTTCGTATCTTTGGCAAGTGTTGTAGCTGTTTGTTGTATCTCCGTATTTGGTTCTTCTTCATACCCACTACCTCGAGTAACATCTAAAACATCAGTAGATCCCTCGACATTTAGCGTATCTTCACTTGTGTCTTTCTGTTCTGTCTTTGCATTTATATCCTGTCCGTTTCTGTTTTCGATAAGATCTTGTATAGTTGGCTTCGATTTCTTCAACTGGGTCGGATGCCCTTCATGCTGGAATGGAGACGTCTGACCAACCAGAGTTGCTGTGATCCCCTGTGATAAAACTGGAGTGTTTGTTATTGTGGGCTGAATAGTCTTGGGATCAACGACAAGGGTAGGTTGTTTGACTATACTTGGTATTTCATTTGGATTCATGCTCACTGTTACCGCAGGTGAAACTGGTTTTACAGACGCTAAAGGCGTACTTACTGCTTGTGATGATTTCTGGACAGAAAGGGACGTAAATGATTGCTGGACAAGAGGTGATGATTTCCTTACTGATGACATGGCTTGTGAAAGTTTTTTCACTTGAGACATGGACACTGGTTGACTTACTGAAGACACAGACTGCCGAATAAGTCCAGATGTTTTACTTGCTGATGGTAATATTGGTGATTGTTCAACTGATACTGAAGACTTGGTTACCGTTGGTACTACTTGTGGAGGTTTTTGGATTGCAGAGAGACCAGACGTTTTACTTGTCATTGGCAGCACTTGAGAAGGTTGTTTAACAAGTGAGGAAGAAGGATTGGTGGCAGAATTTGATGGAATGACAGCTGTAGATGCAGGTTTTTGTGCGGACGATGACAAAGGCTTTGTAACTGGCATTGATGGTGATGGTGCTGAGACCTGTTGTGAGGATGGTAGAGCAGCTGATTGGACTGTGACACTGCTGACATTAGCAGCAGTAGTCACTACAGTGGACTGGACCATTGGACTGACTGGACTAAGTACTTGTGGCATTGCTGCTGCCGATGGGTCCTCCAACTCTTTCTGGCCTGAACCACTTCCACTTTCAAATGCAAATTCCGCATCCGATTGATCTGGAATATATCGGTTCTGTTTATCTGTGCCAAGTTTACCACCAAGTGATAATAAAATTCCTGAAAAATAAAAATAGAAAATTTCTGTCCTGTGCCATTCTGTTCTACCCTACCCTACTCATAATAATGTACTTGGAACAAATCCTCCTCGATTCTGATTAAGAGAGCAGTGCAGTTCAGGCATAACCCCAGTACAAAAAGCTGTATCACCAGAGTAAACATTTGTATTTTCAGTGCAAAAATTTGTAATACCAATGCTAATTACTCGATTCAAAAGCTAAAAAGCCCTAAAAATCAATGTTTATGAAAATGTTTCGTGTCTTGAGAATTATTTTAATTTTCAAACCTTTTCTATAAAAATGCCCAATAAATTTGCATAAAAACTGAACAAGATCTCTTTGAAATGTTTTCACGTTTCGCTTCGAGCGTACGCCAAATGACGACATCATCGATGAGTGCGCGTTCGTTCAAGTTTGAATCAAATCCCAGGGGCCGGTTGCACGAAGCCTGAATGGCGCTATCTACCGGATAAATCGCTATCCAGTGGATACATTCTAAAGAAATCCTTTAAAGTGGATACCTTTATCCAGTCGATAACATTATTCAGGCTTCGTGCAACCGGCCCAGTATAAAAATCGGCAAAATGATGGAATGTTTTTACAAGTGTAATGTTAAAAGATAGTAGGATGTTCTCTCATACAACTTGGATTAATGTGTTAATTTATTTCAAAAGTAACTAGAAACCATCATCACGTTTATTCTAACACAATTAGTTGCATCCATTTATTCTATTCCAGTGATCTACATACCATGCAAGGATATCACAACAAAGAGTAGATGGTGTTGCATATTGGTCCACCTTTGTCCACCCTTCCAACAAACTGAAAAAAGTAAAGGAATCATCCTTTAGAATTTCTCTTCTAGAGTGTAATGTATACGTAGATCAAATAAATATTATAAGTTATATTTTTTTCTCATTTTAACGCGTCTATACGTATCTGGATAATTTCAAAAATCCCAACATTCGGCCCAGTGAGTCTTACATGTGCGCATGTGTTTCAGTAAAGAAAACTTGGATGCTAAGGCAGCGTTTACACGAAGCCGGCTATTTTCGTAAACGCACATTTTTTTATCCGATTAGGACTACCGTTTACACGAAAACGCTATTTTCGAAAACGCCTCTCAGAGCGGATATACGAAAACGACGGCTATGCGTTTTCGTGTAAACGCTTTAGCCGGCTATTTTCGAAAACGCTGAAGTTATCACTTTGGTTCAGTCATAATGAGAGAGTTATTCAAACTTTTATTCACCAAAATGCTTACAGATGCTCTTCAAGCTACCGGAAACGATGCGAAAACGATAAGCGTTTACACGAAAACGCTATGTAAACGACTATATTTTTAGCCGGCTAAAAAATAGCCGGCTTCGTGTATAAACGCTGCCTAAATCGTGACAAATGCCAGAGTGAGTGTTACATCTCATTGCATTTTTGTTACTTCTATATTTGTTTGTATTTCTATATTTATAATGGGCTGCTTTTTTATAATGAGTATTTTATAAAGAAATCTAAAAAAATGAATAACTTTTAAAGCTTAAATTAGAGTACCATTACCTTTGAGGAGTTTGTTAATCGGGCTGTGTCTGAGGTAATGAACCACTTCCCCCAGGCTAACTTGAAAATGAACACAGCTAACAACAGGAAAATGTTAAATCGTCAAGTTTGTAGATTTGTAACTGGTATCATGGATAAAACAGTGGATAGTAAGCGTTGAAAAATGCAAAACAATGTTCAAAATGAGGTCAATTCGACAAAGTACAGTTTTATTTGAATCTAAGAAATACTGAATATTGTAACTTGCACCAATAAGGTGTGTTTGACTTTAAATGTAAATGCGTCTGACGATAAACGCATTTCGTAAAGTAACATAGAATAGTTCATTGCAATGAAGAAGTGATTTTTATTTGTGGAAGTGTAATTTGGAAGAAGGCCCTCTTAAATCACTAGAGCGAGTATCCTTCGCGATGGTGGCACCAGCAAAGTCACGTGACCTAGTGACCTTTGTCGGGTACCAAAAAGCCTACTTTGAGGTGTTAAAATTATCCTATTTGATTCTTTATTATTCAATTTTTTTTATTTTACTAAAACGTTATACAAACGGTCCTTTTTTCCGATTTTGCGGGTTTTTTTATTTTATTTTACTTTTTTGCGAGTTTTTATGAAAACCAAAACAAAATCAGTGTACTTTATATCTTACCTAAGAAACTCTCTTGGAATAAAAACGTCATGTAATCTTTTAAAAATCTTGTAGAGAGACATAACATTTAAGTGAAATATGTGATAAAAAACAAAACAAATACAAAAAAAAAATTACTTTGATCAAAAAGAAATATTACATCTGAATTTTTTTAAATAATATATATCGTACGAAATATGAACCAAGGTAAAATAATATTTTGTATAATATTATTTTCTTTAACTACAATTACAGTCAATGATAACGAAAAATTATAATATATATATCGGGTAAAGAGATCGAACTGAAAATTCTGCGAGCTTGGTTGAAGACAGATGGTGGTATATTGTTTCCAATGACATCTAGACATGAACTGGCTCAATTATTAACCTGTAGTCACTTCGTGCTCTCAAAGAAATTGCATCAGAGATAAACGAGGAAAAAACTATCCAGATATACACATCAAATAGGTAAAACAACAATCAATAACCTATCGTTTTTGTCATTTCAAAATTATTAACGACTTGTGAATTGACTTTGTATTTATGCAGTGATAATAAGATTGATTCTAAACTTTCTTTTCTTTTATGTTTTCAGTGTGAAAGCACCCAAGTGATCACCGCCCCATCCTTGGGCCACAGCTAATAATAAGTACCAATATGACAAAACTGTTGTTTGTTTTTATGTTGCTTCTTAACACGGTCTCTTCAGTCATAGGTAAGCCAACGCAGTTTGACACACGAGACTTGAATATCTGCCCCGCGAATACTTAAAAAATTACGTACATCACAGACTAATTACTCATTCACTCCAAGGTTACAGGCCATGGATTATTTTGTAAACAAGTTGTTATTTCAAAATAGTTACTATTATAGTAATTGTGCTAAAGATTTTTGAAACAATCGAGTTTCACCATATACAGAATATTATTATTCTTAGTTGAATGTACAGGTATTTTTTTTACTCAGAACGAAAAGACGACCAACCTAATCGGAATATCGGTGAATAAACTTGAGAGCGGCGATTTATCTTGTTCTCGTTATTTAACTGTCTGGCACAGCCCACGCTAGATTTAAGGAAGTAAATTGCACTATAGAGGCTTACCTTGATATTAATGCGATATTTATTTACTGATTGTGAATGAAATCTTAAAGAAGTCTCTTATTCTTTGACGATGTTTGTGATAAACAATCTTTATTTCCAAGATAGCTAATGATATTTTTGTAGGACGTCTATTAGTACTTGCCCCGCCCATCCCTTAATTTAGAGAAAAATACCTGTCCAAGCCAAAAGCCCATTAAAAGCTAAAGAAATAGCGGAGTGGTTTTACCCTTTAAAAATTGTTTCGTGTATAACACCTTAGCACGTGCTTTCTTTATGGGAATTGCGAAGTGGAGTGAAATTATTTTTGTTTATTTGTTTGTTTGGTTTTGCTTGCTCGTTTGTTTCTTTTTTAATTGTATGTTTGCTGATTTTTCGTTTATTATAGTTGTCTGTACATCATTTCTTTAGTCTATTAATTTGCTGTTGTATGTGTTTGCTAACTTCTTTCTATTTTACAGGAGAAAATCTCGTCAAACGAGGTAAGCCACTGCTAATTGGTCCCACAAATCCATGTCTTCATCTTTTGTTTTGTGCTTATTGCTTATTTCCTTTTGTAGCCTTCGAAATAAAAAATCAAGAAGCAAAAAAGTTGAGGTTTGGCTGCCTATGCACCAAAAAAATAAGATCCCCTTGGTAAATTGAACACCAAAACATATTTAATACAAATACTCTAAACATCAAGAACTCCTCCATTAGCGGGTTGTTTTTGCTTGGTGTACGTATAACATGGCAACTGTTGCTTTTTAGATTGTCGTGATACGTTCCATAGCTGTGCCAGCTGGTCCAAGGCGGGTATGTGTACCAACAGCAAGTTTGGTTTCGTCATGAGAGGAGGATGTGCTAATACCTGTGGCTTTTGCAAAGGTAACCCAATCTTATTGTATATTGCTAAAATTGAGACAGGTCCAAAATTCTGATGAAAATGTTCAGAAATACAGTTCCTATGTGTTCTTTGGACCCGTTAACCCAACGTTCCATTTATGTGATGATAAAATAGGTATCATCATTTGAAAGGCATAAAGTCTATACTGGGCTACCTATGGTGGCCAGTCATTGATAAAAGCAGCTTATAATTACAAAACAGGAAATCCAACCCCTAAAGGTCTGTTATGGTATTTCTTATGTATTATATAACACATGCCTTTACAATATCTCATCTACAGGTAAATCGAATGTACCGAGCAAGAAACTTGATATAGCGATCTCCGACCTTCATTCGCTGTTGGGAGGAAAGAAAACAGACGTACAAGGTATTTCGTTCTATAGGCGATCTGCTTTATAGCGTTATTTTACTACGACTACCAGAATTCTTTGCGAAGTCCCTTTCATATTTATTTCTTAATCCCTTTAGGGAATAAAAGAACAATTATTACTAATTGCGCTACAAAAGAAAGTAAGCAAAGCATTCTGGTAGTTGTAGTATATGACGCCATAATGCAGATCGCCTATTGTTCCTGTACATGTATTCTCAAGGAATTAAAAATTTGAATATGAAAGGATTTAAAAAACTATTATGGTATAGAGACGGGGGGGGGACATCATCACGTTCCAGGGCTGTTGCAGCAGAGTTAGTAGTTAATAGTAATTATATGTAATATATTATATATTATCAGAAATAAGCAGTTATAAAAACAAAGCAAATATGTAGTAACAAGACTTGTTTGTAGATAACAAGACAGGGTCGAATACAATCGTCCACACTGCAATGACCACAGCTACAACACCTACTACAGCAACTACTGCTACTACTGCTACTACGGCAACTGCAGCACCAAAACAATCTATGGACAAACAAACACAACAGCACAATGATCAAAGTAAGACAATACAAGATTTAATGGTCTTGAAATACAGGGGCCAAATGAACGAAGCATGCAAAAGGTTATCTACTGGATAATAATTTATTCTCTACATGAAATTGGTATGACATTTCTACGGTGATAGTGATGCATAAATCTGTGGGATAGGGGTATCCGAACGTCCTGCAATCCTGCATCCTGGACACAACAAACGTGCAATTATCTATTAAAAGCAGTACAAAATTTAACTATTTGTGGTATGAAGAAAACTTATAATAAAACTGAACTCCAACTTTGAAATGACTGTGCTGTATTGCAGGCCCTCGGGAGCTTCGGTAATGTCTACTATTTATTAATAGTTTTTTTGCTTTCTGTAGGTTGCAAGGATGTATTCAGAAGATGTTCAGAATGGAAAAACGAGAAAAAGATTTGTCAGCGGTCGAACTTGGTGACATATGTTCAGTATGGATGCAAGAAAACTTGTAACTTATGTGGTAAGAACATTTCTTTCATTGGTTAGAAAGTGCTTGCATCAATTGTATTAACTATGGAATTTTCATATTTTATCAAGTCTTTGTCTAGCTGATTTTTGCTTGTCTGTTTGTTTTTAGGTTTATTTGTTTATTTTTTTGTTTGTTTGTTTGCTTGCTTGTTTGTTTGTTTTTTTCTGTTTTTTCTGGGGGGTTTTTTTGTCTGCTTGTCTTTTCATTTGTCCTTTACTCATGTTTATTTTTCAATGCAGATTCTACCGTGATGGGCACACGTAAAGCAATCATTGCCTCTTCTCCTTTGAAGTCTCTACTTGATTGGCCAAGAATGGACTTGGAAGATGCCGGTAAACAGCTTGACGTTGAACTAGAAATATCCCAAGAAATGGTCAATGCAAAGAAGGCTAAAATTTCGAAATCTCATAGCTCCCACCAGTCATCCAAAAAACGCTCAAACATTCCTAAACGAGCCAGCAAACACCACAAGAAAAATAACAAGCGTCTACAAAAGAGAGCTAAGATAAGACGAGTAGAGATTGAGACAGGTTATAAACATCCTAGAGAGTTTACAAGTATTGGTACAACTGGCGCAGACACCAGCTCAATCGATGGATTTGATGGTTTATCAAAAGTTCCTGATTTCGACGGTGTCAACCAAGTGAATGATGTTCAGAATTTACTGGAAACACCCAAATCAAGCAAGAAACTTGATTACTACGTTGAACACTTCTCTAAGGACCCATATCTCGCTTACAGTGAACAACAAGAGTGGATGAATGACAATGAAGGTCACATGAAGAACTATAGACGAAGACTTGGTAAACCGCATAAACTTAAAAGAAGCAGAACAGCCAATAGACATACAAGAGATATCGCTCAACCTTTATCACACAAATCAACTTCTAAGAAAGTAGTGATTGAGAATGGCTATCAGAATGAGTACTCTGATCCCAAAGAGCTACCAGTGGCTAACTTTATCCCTGACGCTGATTTACCAGGCTTAAAAGCCAATGAGATGGAAGATATAAGAAAGCTGCCTTATTTTGGTGGTGTCAATAATGAAAAAACAATATTGAAGGATAATGACGGTAAAAAGCTGGATATTGTTGTGGAACACTTTTCAAAAGACCCCTTCCTTGCCGAGAGTGAAAGAGAAGAATGGATGAAAGGTCAAATTCATTTCAAACCTTAGAGAACACGAAGAAACAAACGATATACTTGAAGATTTTGGACTCGGGTTTCATATTGAAGAGGATAAAAGTTGTCTCTGATTAGTTTTAGTTTGATTTCTTGACGTTGCGGTCGAGATACTACTACCTTCTTCAGAAGATGGAATATGCATAATTAGAAAAAAAAGAAACGATAATTGAAGTTTATGTAAACAGCTACTTTAAAATACGACAAATGTACATAATGCCACCATAGAGGATGTGTATACGACTCACAAGACCAATACGGTGGTGAAATCGAGTTTCTACCCAACTATATTTTTTTACCAATTCAAACGATTATTTCTAAATAAGCCTTTTCTGAATTGTGTGTATGTCAGTTGTTTTATTTTGGTCAGTGATTTGAATATATATCTGATAATGTAAATACCTATTTCATCACTGACCGTTTTCCGAGAAAAATTGCAAATGACAATTGAGATAACACGTCCTCAAAGAACTGTGGGTAGCAATGACTCCATTTTGCTAATTGCTCACTGCAAAATTTTTTCAAATGTTTTTGCCTACAATTACGGATGAAATATGTAAAAAATGTGCTTGTCTTGGCATGTGAAGTATTAAAACTACTGTTCCTGACGATCCAACAACCTTTTGGAATTAAAAAGGCTGGAAGAAGTGTACTAAAAAAATTCTGTGCTGTGAATATATGGCATAACATCTTATTAACATACCTGTTCAAAGTACTTATGAAACCACCGTCCATCATATACTTGTCAGTAATAGTATTGATGGTTTACTTTCTCCCTAAAAAGCGTATTTGATTTTATGACGGTCTAATGGTCTCAATTGTAGCTTTTGCATTTATTTTCTTACTTGAAATAGTCGCGACCAGCGGCCAAACAAATAAGATAAAAGGTGAGTGACTGACTGTTTCTATATACTTATATCGCAATGTAATTCCGTTAAGATAAATATTATGAAAACGATTCGAAAGCTTTAGATTTGAATTTTGTTAAAACAAATGAGGATTATTTTCAAAACGTCTTCATCTTGAATTCGGCAATTTGCATCAAATAATTTATGGCTGAAATAAAATCGAGTTCAGAACGAGTTTTACACAATATCACGAAATTATATAAAAGCGACAATTTCTGCTGTTTACTTGAGTGCGAACACATTCAGCGTCAAGTGAAATCAAAATTGTTCAGGTGGAATAGTAAATAAGAGCATTCACACTTTATACAAGGAATGAAATCCAAAAGCTGTATTTTTAAAGGTGTTAGAGTAAATATATAGATTACCTCTTTTAGAATTAACAACTCGTGTAGTGAAATCGAACACTTACTTTTGTCAGTGAATAATAATGTGTCAATTAGCTTCGTGAAAACACGACTGAAAAAAAAGAAAATTAGAGCATCGATAAAAGAGGAATGGAAGAAAGAGTGTTACAAGGCTGAGGATTATTTCATCCTACTGGAGACCACAAAAAGTATATCTAAGTCGTTGTTACACTTGGTAAAAAAGGTTGTTGTTGTGCAATACTTTAATATCTATGTTCTCTAGGATGTAACCAGGCTTGCCAACAAGAATGCCTTAGAGTACACAATAAATACCGATCAAACTTCGGCGCTAAACCACTCGTATATGACCAGCGGTTAGCAGCACAAGCCCAGGCGCAGATATCCAAAGGTGTACTCGCTCATTCTGATTGGGTGAAAACTAATAAAGGCGGCGAGAACATTGCTTGGGGATCTATCTTCCCGACATTCACTTCGGCAATTAAAAGTTGGCATGATGAAGAAACCTATTATAATTTTGAGACGGGACAAAGTAAGACTCCCAGTCAAGTTATCAAGAACTTCCTACAGGTAGTATGGAAAGGTGCAAGTAGAATAGGATGTGCGCGAGGAACGCTGTACGATAAACCCTGGTACGTGGTCCACTATGATAAGCAGCCTATCGAGAATAGACCTGGTATTGTGCAACAGAACGTTGGACGGCCAAGACAGGTATAGTGAAGTCATTCCAATTAAAGATATTGTTGTAGTTTTCTAACCACCAATGTTTGATTTCAGGATGACATGGTCTGGTACCGAGGCAGCTCGCCATTTGCTCAAGACTTCGAACATCCGAAAAACATTTAATATCACGGGCATCCCGTCTTAGCTGGATAATTTTCGTTAAAAACAAATCATCAAATCATCAAATAAAGTTATGTTCAACTTATAGCCACAACTGATTTCATTTGCTAAATATTTATTCCATAAAATGTATACATCTATAAATAGTTTGATGTCGGTCTTTTTTTCAGTGTACTGTACAATAAACAGTAGTGTCAATGAATTCCAAGAATATTGTACAGATTCTAGCCAAGGGAGCATGGAGAGAAACTCTTAACAATTTCGGCTTTAAATGCGATAAAATATAATGCTTCAAACATAATGTTTCACATAAAGATAAACTAATCTCTGTTGTTCCCTTGCATTGGCCAAAAGTATTTTGACATGATATCCTGAACTTTGAATGAGTCCCTGTTAGATACTTTGATGTTTTCACGGTTAAAGTACCGTTGCTGCAATTTTGAAGGACGTGATTTCTTTGGCTGTAAGTGAACATCGTCAAAGCTAAGTGTGTGTAGAACTCATTTAAGTCCAACTTGAGTTGTTTTGTTTGTCTTTGGTCCAAAAAATCTCTACTTGATAATCGAGATGGCAAAAACATGACTAATTATGTGTATTGATCCTTTTGTTTGTTGATTTGAATCATCATTTCTTTGTATAATGTATTGTCTGCTTGTATATTTGTTATGTTTAATACATTGTGTGTTCTTAGTTTGTCTTTCATCCTTTCTGATACACAGTATCTCTTTAACCCTCTACTAACTACGATGAAATACATTTTCAGTTGGCGTAATATCTATGTCTATATTAAACGCTGGTGTATATTTGCTGGTATTTGTCCTCGTCCTTGAAGGTCTTTCCAATACGGTGAACTAGCTGAATACCATCCAACATCAGGCTGTAAATATATAATTGTAAAAAGCAAGCAAATCAATACAGTTAAAAAGATTCCGTTGATTTATACAGTAAAAACTGTATATATGTATTCATGTATAGATATACTAGACAAGTTGTATTATCCATTGGGTAACTTCATCCAAACTTTTTGTAAACGGGAAGACAAAATTACACTTGAGCCTGCATTAGCAAGCTCTTGTTTCAAACATCCAAGTGAAAAAATAGGCTTAATACTATTGAAGTACCCAATGCTTGGGTTGCACTTAAAGTGATAGCCGCCATGTTGGATGACGATAGCAAAGCATCTCTCTTGTTTGTTAATCCAACACGACGGCAACAGCTTTGGTCTTAAAATTATTCCTCAAGGAATTCTTGGTCGTGGGTGTGGTTGCAACCCAAGAATGCTTCATTTGAATGACTTTCAAACAAACGAACAAAAGTACAAATTGAAACCTCTCTTCGTGTTTTGAATTAGACCAAGATCTAAACACGCCCTTCCACCGCTTATTTCTCTTTACTCCGGCGAAGGACTATAGCGTCAGCAAGTACATTTGTTTTGCGGTGTATAACTTACATTTTTTACCACTAGTTTACATTAGTTTTATCGCTAGTTATCCAAATTCTAAACATTATACAGTATGCAGGCGCATACTTACAGTCTTTGGGTTCCCTGTGTCATCTGCATTTGAATCATCTGGACTAACGTTCATATGTAGAATGTAGTAAGGTTCGCCATTCACTGATGTCTTACCGCAACCAACTAGACTGGCATCCTTTGCTACAAGCTACAAAGACAATAAAAACGTGAATTAATTATCAACGAATTGATTTAAAAAAAAATTCGCACATTCATCGTTTCATGTCCATATTTAGACTCTTCCTCAGTCTCTCGCTCTGTCGCTACGCTCTCCGCATAGAGACTGTTACACCAGAATAGTAGCGAGTCTTTGATTGGCCGTTAGAATCTGATTCGTAGCTGAATTCCTATTGGTCGTATGCAAATCACAAAATTTATAAACAATCACAACGTTGAGCAGTGGAATTCAACGATTGTCGCTGGCAGTATAACGGTCATTTTTTGGTTCATTTTTTAAATTATAGCTTCTTGGCTTACAAATGAACATGCATGGTATTTATTGAGATTCTCAGGAAGTATTTTTTGTCCTGTAAAGTCTGTTTCTTTGACTTTTAGAGCTCCAAACTTTGCTTACAAATGGAGCGCAAACTTCGAAACCGATCACTTGTAAAACACGTAGGTAAAACGTATCGAAATCAATCTTTATTTAACTATTGGTTGTGAATAAAATGCCTGTACATATTGAGCTTAATATTTCGTGAAATGTGTTATTGAATCGTAATTCGAGCTTACACGACTGAAATCAAAGGAATTTTGACTTTGGCGGCATGTACAGTAGCCCGTGGGACCCTGCCCCGGTCTGTGTTTTTGTTCTATGTGTTCTTGTTCAAACTTGTTACTAATGTTTCGCAAAGCATCCCGGGTCCCACATTTGTGGGACCTATAATCCTTTGCGAGATTCTAGTGTAACAGTCTCTATGCGGAGAGCGTAGCGACGGAGCGAGAGACTGAGGAAGAGTCTAGTCCATATTTGACATAGATTACCTTATTTGGAAGTACGTATGAACTCTTGGTGTTGTTTGTTTTTTTTTCCTTGGCTTTTAAAACCTTAAATCGTTTCCTGCACTAAAAACACTACTTAACAGGTCGCCATCTTGTATATGGTCTAAATGTATTATGGGAGGAAGATACTGAAAAACACAGGGTTCCCGCACGAAAGACAACCATTTTTCGATATGCAAATTCGAATCATAATTGCACAAAAAATTGCCCACGTATATACCTTATTGAGCTTTACTATACATTTTCGTTTCTGATCTATTGTACTTTATTATACCTTATTCACTTTATTTCATTTGGCATTTCAAAATCATTTCAATATCATTGTTATTAAAGTTTACCTGTTTAAAATGTTTGATTTCTCCTCCATTTTTTGACTTCCCAGTTGTCCAATCAAAGTTCTTTTCTTCGTCATGCCAAGCTTTGATAGCCGCAGTAAATGTCTTGTAAAAGCTTCCAACAGCAATGAGTTCTGCTGTTTTTCTTGACCATGGCGAGTGACCATAAGACTTGGTATCGGCCCATTTCTGTGCGTGGTTGGCGAGGTCTTGGTTCAGTTGTAGAGCTGGAGCGTCATGGTTACGGCGATAGGAATTGATAGTTGCTAAGCACTCCTTCTGACAGGACAGATTACATCCTGTGAACATGTTTAAAATTTTACTTGAGTGCAGGTATTTCACAGGTCTCTGAAGACCTCGCTCTAAACAAATAGCTCAAATAGCTTCATTTTAAAGAGTTGCAAGCTAGGTGTTTTGGGCCTCGTACAGATCGGAAACGAAAATCGTATATTACTAGATTCATGCCTAATTAATGTCTAGATTAATGTTCCTGTATTCTATATTTAAGATTTTGAAATTCTTATCTGATATATATTGAGAAAAAAATAAAAATTAAAAAAATATATTGGTTGTGATATTTAAAGTTAAATCTTATTCAAATCAGGATTTACAGATGCCTGCACGATATAGTGATTTGGTATTATTCTAGGTTCATGAATTAGTAATAAATTCATTAAATGTTTGTTTTCTATAAGTTTTAGATTTTATCATCATCATCTCAATAGTACGGTGGCTCCAAAGGGACATGGTGATATACCCGCATTTGTCGAGATAAATATCGAGTTAGAAAACAAAAATGAGCGAGAGCAAAAATGCGAGATACAAAAATGCGAGATACCAAAATGCGAGATACCAAAATGCGCGACACAAAAATGCGAGATACCAAAAATGCAAGTTAGCAAAAATGCGAGATAGCTAAAATGCGAGATACCAAAAATGACAAAAGTGCCGACCGCAGGAAGCCCAATCGAGGAGTCTTGCATCGTTTGTAGCGAGTACTATGAGGTGAGTTTTATCGAGTTTTATTTAATTGCATTTTTATGGGATTTTATTTCCCTTCTTTTGAATGAATAATTGACACTTTCAATTATTTTCACATCCGCCATGATGAAACGTTTCGTGGCCAAAATAACAATAATAATAATAATAATAATGACTTTATTAACAAATCCATAGAGTGGCTCTTACATGTCAAAATCAATAAAAAAAATTAAAAAAATAGAATAGAAAAAAAAGAAAGGCAAAAAAAACTCGACTATTTTTGTTATCTTGCATTTTTGCTATCGCATTTTTCTATCTCGCATTTGTTATCTCGCATTTTTGCTATCTCGCATTTTTTCTTTCTCGCATTTTCGTTATCTAGCATTTTTGCTATCTCGCATTTTTGGTATCTCGCATTTTTGCTAACTCGCATTTTTCTTTTTCGTATTTTTCTATCTCGCATTTTTGTTATCTCGCTTTTTTTGTATCTCGCAGTTTTTGGTATCTCGCATTTTTGCTAACTCGCATTTTTGCTATCTCGCATTTTTCCATCTCGCAATTTTGCTAACTCGCATTTTTGCTATTTATCTCGCATTTTTGCTATTTATCTCGCATTTTTGTTTTCTAACTCGATATTTATCTCGACAAATGCAGGCATATCACAATGTCCCTTTGGAGCCACCGTACAATAGTCGAAATATTAAATTGTGTTAAAAATTGGACTATGTTCATCGGTGCCTTACCTTTTGTAGAAACCACATCGAGAGACTCTGAATAAAACACAAAATCATAAAATTAAGTTACAACGCACATACATGGCTGTGTTTTGCAATTAGGCAGACATATGTCGATATTCGTGAATTCAGTGTCAGGTATTCATATACGCAAGAGGTACCGTGAACTGTACCCCATTCTTTCGGACATAATGTACTAGTCTGTTCTTAAAAGGTTGAAGACTTTTGGTACCTTAATTGACATTAAAGAAACTATCAAACATATGGATTTTAATATTACATCTATTTGAAAAAGTTGGTACCTTTCTTGTCGGGCATTTTTGCGTCTTCTCTGCTATCAAGCAGAGTATTTAGACCATCTCCAGGCTGAGATTGATAAGCATGTGCTTTTGCCTCTCCCTCTGTCGTTGTAACATAATATTGTTCAGGTTGATTTTCATGATGCTGGTATTCAGGACTTTCTTTTATCACGTAGTCTTCAAGTAAGTCATCTTCATCTTTTATATTACTATTTCCTGTGCTTCCTACACTGCTTTGTAGGTTAGCCGCTGTCTGTTGTGCTGTGGCTGTTATTTTCCCCGATTTACCATGGTCAGTGGACTGTGTTACCACGTAACTTTGTTGCCCATGACTAGAACCCATCTGTGCATGTGAGTTCGCTTGGTGTAATAAAGCAGCAGGGCTAGCTACAGTATAAACACTTTGTTGAGTTGACGATGATGGTGTCTGTACAAAAGTGGTTACGTCCTGCGCATGAGCAGTGCTCTGAGGTTGACTGGCTTGCCCTGTTTGTGCCGTGACTGCGAAGTCTCCAGTTGAGGCATGCGAAATTCCGTCGCTGTGATGAGGGGATGATGGCTGTACAGGAGTTCTGTCGTGACTAATTTGGGGTCTTTTTGCCGGTTTATTTCCTGTTGTCAATATTAATCATCATGAAAATGATTCAATGCCTATATAGCACAAATTTCTGTATATTTTGTCAAAAATGTGAATTATTTTAAACAGTTTATTATTTTGCATCACGCTACCTCTGGAAATAGTCAAAATGTTTTTTGAATGTTGACACATTTTTGAGTCTCTTCTGATTAGTGAGCACGGGTATAGAGTGCAAACACTAAATGAGTTCTCACTATTTAGTGATAAATTTAGCACTATTTAAACAAACGAACTCATAAAATAGTTTTATTTAGATGTATTTATGCTACACACATTTAGCGTTTGCACTCTACTATGAAAAATATATGAAATAAACATTTTACCACATTAAGCGTCATAAGTCTTTGTGTGTACGTTGGCGACATTGGCGTACTTCCAGGGGAAATTTCATTCAGAAAAACTATACATTTGCAAAGTTTGAACTAAAGCACTTTCCAGGCTTGATGAGGTCATTGTCATACTTACTACAAAAATTACAAGTACTCCTGCATGCAAGACTCATTTCTTTCTGTCTCCTCTGACAATAACCTTGTGCTTTCCAAACAGGGCAGCTAAACTCGTAATTAGGCAAGTCTTTACAATCTATGTCAAAAATATCGGTTTTGGGTGGATGTTGATATGGTCAGTGGAAACTACTAATGTGTCAAGAGCAAATATGTAGATTATGCAAACGTATAAAATATTAATTTTATATCTTATATATCATACATATGAAGATACAAACCATGTTTGAAGAAAATATCGCTAGCATATGGTGATCGTTCAGACTGAAGCTCTACTTTTGGGAATGCTGCAAAATTAAATATTACACAATCATTATTGATATAAAAAGTAAACCTTATTGACAAATAAAAGTGGTGCAGCTGATTACTATGCATGCGATCGAAATAAATTCCCTGAGTTCGATCACAACTAGAAACGTGATTCGAATTAACTTCTTACTTCAAGTAGATTGTATTTAATTTTTGTGTCTTACAGTAGCGTATTAAAGCTTGTAAAAATGAAAATTGATAGCTGAGGGGAAAATGTCTCCATTCTAGAAGAACATTTATTAAGATAATTATATAAATTGTCTTTGGTGAATCTCAGACGTCTTCTTGACAACATTGCACCCAAGTAATCGATATATTGCACCGAGTAATCGATCGAGAGACATTAACAACAAATCAGAGACCACCTATGGAAAATCTGAAGTGTCTAGCTTACCACAATATCCACATGTATATTTACAGTGTGTCCTCATAAAGGCTGCAGATTGGACATCAGTACAATAACCACGCTGTTGCCACAGAGAACACCTTTCGCCAGTGTCCACACAACCTAATGTTGCATTACATGTTAGTCAATACATATCTCAATATCTACATTGACATAATCATAACACCTGATTTTGTGATAATCGTCATTGGAATCATTTGTATTTGAATAACAATTTTTTTTTGAATCACATCATAAAACCTACTCCTCAAAAACTTAAGTTAATAGTTTGGGCTAGAACAAACGACTATCCGATGTTCTGGAATCGTGTGCAGTTTGTTTATTTGGCCTGGGAAGGTCCCAATGAGGTTACGGATATATACGCAAAAAAATGTTCCCACTTAATTAGTTTTATATTTTGATTTCACATATTTGAATTGTTAGAGGCAAACTTTTTCCGGCCCAGATTACTAGTTTCCTTGGTTTTGACTTTGCGGTAGTCACTAGTACTGTATTATTATTTTTTTCATTTGTTGCTTTTAATTGTTTGTGTGTCTTTTCGTCGTTTGATCATTTGTTTCTCTTGTTTGTTCGTCTGTCTTTTAGTTTTTTTTTTTATCGCTTGTTTGTCTGTTCTTTTAATTGTTTGTTTGCTGTTTGTCAGTTGTGTCTTTCTCTCTGTTGGTTTGTCGATGTTTCACTCACCTGAATGCCTTACTGATGGTAGTTGATTTCCAGCAGGACCAGATGCTGTCCCATTCTTAGTGAGCCAAAAATGACCAATTTTCGGTATTTTGTGCTGCGGTGTATTTCCTAGTGTACTAAAGCTTTGAGGCTTATTAACCACATAATCATTGTTAAGTGCAGTATAAGGTTCGGAGGTGGAGTTCTCTTTTCTAGATAGTGCTATTGCTGCAACCTTTAAGCCAGATCCAGGAGAGTCTAAGCCCAGTGCGTGGTTTATTCTTGATATTAAATTGCCAAATGATATCATCGGTTTTGATGTTTTTACAGACTGCACATTTGCTGTTCCTGCCATCGGAGGCATGGCATTTGTAGAAGCCTTCACATTTTCATCGTTTAGTGTTTGGAAGCTGATTTTAGTCTGTGGAGTCACATTAGCGTCTTGATGCATTGATGTGGGATTTAATTCCATTTTACTGGTCATTTCATTATTTGCTAAATGGTTTTGATTGATCGCGTTTAATAATGATCCACTTTGTTGTTGGTCTTTTGGACTTGTTGGTTCAGCGTTTGGTTCTTGAGGTGTAATCACTTTGTTTGAATCTGTTTCATAGTTCCCTTTATTGTTCTGTTCATTTTCTCGTAATAATAATGTATTTGTTTTCTCGGAAGTTTGTTCGTGATTCCTTCCTTCTTCTCGCATAGTTTCAGTTACTTGTTGATTACTCTGCTCTTGTTCTTTACTGCTCTCCTTCGACAGGCCTTCCTTAGAAAAATCTTCTTTGAGCGCTATCTTTGTTTCATTCTCATGTGTGTTTTCACTATCTGGTTTATGTTTTTGGCCTTCTAGATCTGTCTCTTCATGTTGTTGTTCTTTAGATGCGGCACTCGTGTCTTCACTAGAGTTTGTTGATTTCGGGTCATTTCGTGGTCTTTTCTTTTTATTAATAACTTTCGGTTCCTTCCAGATTTGGTTGCTTCCATACGTAGTGCCTTTTCCTTGTGTTGTTTCGTTTGAGCCTGATGTTTTATTATTTTTAAACTTTCTATTGAGTAGCGTTAGTAAGGAAGGATTGTGGAAAATGCTTGGGATGATTTTACCGGCTATATTATTTGGTCTGTCTTGCTTTCCCCCGTTTGTGTTTTGATCACTATTCTGTTGTTTATTTCCAGAATCTGAGGCAGCTTTCTGATTAGTTTGTTGTTGCTCATTTGCAAGGTTCGAAGCAGAGGTAGGTGCTTTTGTTTGTACTGCATTTGCAGAAATGGATATGGAATTAATTGCATTTCCAGCACTAGAATCAGTATTTGTTTGCTCTTTATTTGGAGCAATGTTTGTTTGTTGGGTTGGAATAGTTGTTGGGCCTCCCATGACTATCGTGGTGTCAGTCTGGTAAACAAAAGGTCCCTTAGTCACGTACACACCGCTGGTTTTATAAGGACCTTTGATTGGACGACCATCAATCATAATGGTTCCACCACTCGATGATGTTTGGGACCCATGTGCTTGTTTGTCTGTATATGGCGAAGTGGTTAAAACACTTCCATCTGTAACTTTGCTGTTTGGATCTATGTTGGGCTTATTGATCGATGATGACTCATTTTTTTGTTGTGATTCTTGTATGTTATGGCTGTCATGTTGTATTATCGCTGCAGCTGGTGATGGTAGTGGAGTGGGCTTATCAAATGATAACGAAAACTCAATAGATGGTGGCCTGAGACTGTTGGTAGCTTGTGTTTGATGAGACGGTGTATGTGGGTATCGCTGGTATTGCTGACTGGCTGGAGCACTAGTTTGTGCACTCGACGGCATATGCCGATTTAAGCTGCTTTGTTGAGTCTGATTGTCTAATGGAGCTTGATCGTAATTCTGATCATTTGGTGACTGCATAAATGGATCGTTCGGTTCTTTCGCTAATGGATTGGTAGAAGAAAAGTCTTCATTGAAAAAACCTGGTTGGCTTTCACTGTTTTTATGGTGTGCACCAGAGTCTTTCCCAAACATTTGGTGTATATCATGTGCAGAAAGTGACTCTGAATTTGTAGTCGTGTGAAACTGCAATCTTTCGGGATTATTTAGGATATCGCTAAAATCTTTGGACGCAAGTGCCCTGTGATGGTTTGCACTGGTATCCTCTTTTAATGACTCGTATGTGGTTTTATTTTCACCAATTTGAGAATGTTCTTTTTGATTATGAGCTGTTAAGATGTTAGGCTTGATATCTGTCTGTATTTTGTCTGGCTGTGGTTCATCGTTAGTGTATTTCTTTACGTAAAGATACGGTCCTTGTGGTCCATTTAAAACTTGGGGTGAAATTTCATTCTGTGGATTACCCATTGGGTTACCAAACCATTCTCCTCCCATCCCTCCTGCGTAAGGATTAGCATCATCCATGTGCTCATTGTTTTGACTTTGTTGCATCGGTTGACCAGTCATTGGGTTGATTTCGTTGAATTGATTATGTCCATTATACTGGTACCCATGCAGTTGACTCAAATCTTGAACTTCAACCTTTTCTGGTTTTTCTTTGTCTCCCTTGTCGTCATCGTCATTGTCGTCTTGGTAAATATCGCTTTCATGGTTCTTGTGTTTGTTTTTCGACTTCGTGCCTTTCACATGTACTTTCCAAAGTTCTTTTACTTTCTTTTTGATTTCTTCCACATCATCGTTATTCTTCTTCTTCGTTTCTTTGTGAATTTTATTAGGCTTAAGGGGTGCCCCAACCATCCATATTTTAGCAGGGCGCACGTCTGGGCCGTCGCTTACCACTGTGCTTGTACCGCCGTCTGTAAAATTAAATTGAGAGTTTGTTCGTGTCAAAAACTGATTCTGGTTAGATTTCATCAATGTTTTGATTTTTGAATTAATAAGTTGTTCGACTTTAGTAAGCTCGGCTTTCATTTCGGGCTGTAAATTATGATCATTTGTAATGTTGGCATTAAAACCGTTAGGCAAAGCTTCTTCCTGGTTCTTCTGATCTGCTACCCTTCCCATTATGAATCCTGTCATCTCAAGTATGTTGGTATTGGACTCACCTTTAGGTAGTGTCTCTTGTGTCTTGGTCGATGATGGACGACTATTGTGATGTTTCTTGGCAAATGGCTTCGGTTTGTCCATCAACGAGAAAGCAGATTCTAGCGAGATTTTTTGAAGAGTATGGTTAGAATCAGAAAGGTTTTCTTGTTGCTTTAGTGGTTCAGACGTACCGTTTCCTTCATCGATAGCGTATAATTGGTTTTGCAGCTCGCTTTGATTAGATGGCTCGTCTATTTTATTATCATTCGATTCTTGTCTATTATTGAAACTACTTTCATGAGATTCATCTTTGATTTTGAACTCAGCGTCATTAAAATCCTCTCTATTCTTGAAATCAATTTTATTTGGTGCTTGGTGTTCTTTTTCGTCCATATACATAGATTGCATGTTGGCATATTGTTGGTTAGGCCTTTGGCTATTCATCAAACCAACCTCGTCAGACTCTCCTCTATTTTTAAAATACCCTTCATTTGGTGAATTTTCTTCGTCTGTATACATATTGTGTATGTTGTGAAACTGCTGACCATGCTCTTGGCTAGTCTTCAAATCAACGTCAATAGACTCTTCCCTGTTTTTAAAATTCACTTCATTCGGTGCATTAGCCTCTTGTTCGTCCATATACATACTCTGCATGTTGTTAAACCGTTGGCTAGGATCTTGACTATTTTTTAAATCAACCTCGGTAGACTCTTCTCTGTTTTTGAAGCCGTTATAGTTAATCTCTTGGCTATTTTTAAAATCCGCCTCATTAGGTGCTTGTTTATCTTTCTCGTTGTACATATAACGCATAGCATTCAGTTGTTGATTCTCAACTTTTGGTTTGGGTAAGAAGTTTTGTTGAATAATTCCTTGGAAATGCTTGTTCTGGTCTTTTGCATCATACGAAATTAACGGAGGTGTTTCGTTTAACAAGTCCAATTCACTGCTTAAATTCGAAACCTCTTTATTCTCTTCGTCATAAACATTACCTAAGTCAGACTTAAGATACCCTTTAATGTTGTTTGCATTGTTAAGGACTTTTTCCTCGTCTTCTTCAGCGCGGTTTCCTATTGGCTCCTCTTCAGGTGAAACAGACGATTTTGTGCGTATCTTTTGTGGCGAGTCCTTGGTTGTGTTGGTGCAATTAAAATAAAGTGGTTCTCCTACAGCTGACATTGCGGTTACTTCAAACCAGTGAGAGTCCCTCTGAATAACAAGTAAATAAATTGTGATTAAAATCTAAAATTTCATTAACTGTGATTTCATTCCATTTCATGTTAGGTGCAAGAATGACACAATCCTTTTCAAGCGAGTTGTAGTTTGACATCATTTAACTACAACTATACCAACATTCTTTGCAAATTCTCTTTCATGTTAAAAGTTTTGATATCTTTTTACTTATTCCGACGCAAAAGAGAGTAAGCAAAGCATTCTGGTAGTTGTAGTTATCTATGTCATCATGCAAATGTCTATTGCGCTGTCTTCGGTGTGATAGGTCACAAGTGCGATTCTTCGTGACTACACACCTTTGCTTCGACTTCTTGCTCTTCAAGTGTAGCTTATATATCATGACGTTGAATAGACCTGCACCACGTTTCAAAATTGTTGGGGCATTTTATTTTTCAACGCAATTTCGTTCTCTCACCCTTTTTTCTTTTTCTCTCTACAGTATCCCCCTCAATCCCTCCGCCTAAACAATGTCGAATGAGGTTTCATTTCATATCAAAATCATCACCGATCATACCAACATTGTGACAGGGGAGGGGGAGGCGCCTGAAAAACACTCAACAACAAAAATGTGGTTTAAAACGAATGTCCCTACTAATTTTAATTTGAATCTTAGTGTGTACAAAGACTGAAACAGGCGAGGAGCAACGTGCGTTCTCGACCTCAGGCTTGAGCTACTGACAATATAAAGCTTATATAGTCAATTAGTTGTTTTTTTTCCACGTTTTATTTGTAAGCCAAGCTTTCGCGCTAATTGCGCATCTTCAGGGCAAAAATGGATGTGTTAACAATTTGTTTCAACTACATTGTGTAAGAACGCGCAATTAGCGCGAAAGCTTGGCTTACAAATAAAACGTGGAAAAAAAAAACATATTGACTATATAATGATGCCCACGTACCAACCAATTTTAGACAATATAAAGCTTTATACCTTAACTGTTTTGTTGTACAAAGCTTTTCAATAATTAAAATAGCAAAACTGCAGCACCGTTGTATATTGGCTTAGATGTCAACTGAACTAAATGATTACGATACATACCAGTTTTGGAGCGCCTACATAATCATTAGCTGCTGCAGTACCGTCTGAACTAAGAACACCATCAGCATCCATCCAAACAACATAGTATCTTGAACCCAGCATGGTTCCTCGACCACAACCAGCTTTATATGCTTTCTTCCACACCACTTGTGTAAAATCGTGCAATGTTTGGCCATTAGCAGATCTTCCTTTACAAAAATCGTAATACTTCTCTTTGTCATGCCAATGTTTGATGACTGAAGTAAATGTTTGTAGCTCGTCTTTAACATCCCACTCGATAAGCTGACCGTACTTGCCTCTGTAGTCCAAGTCGTAACCAAATTTACCACTATCGGCCCAATGTTGAGCCTTGTCGGCGAGATGCTGAGAGAACTGAAGTTCTGGTGCATCATGGTTAGCTCGGTATTTGTTGAGAACCTTTAGGCATTCCTTCTGACAGGCTTTATCACAACCTTACGGATAAAACAGAACGCTATCAGTACATTGTGATATTCGATTGTTTGATTCGTATGTTTTAAACGCGCGTATTATTTCATTGCTGCTTATTTGATCTTTTGGTTAGATACAAACACGTTTCAATATAGTCTACAAATCATAACTACTGTTTTCAAAAATTCTAGATACATATATTATAAACGTATTCCCCAGATTATAACTGGTATACCGGTATACATTTACAAAGATTCATAGGACGGATATTGTCAGCAGACTTTCTCACCTTGCGATGTTTGTTTTAATGCTGGTAGACCTAAACAAGGACAAAAATAGCACATTTTCAATTAAAATTGCAAATTTTAACTATGCGAGACAGAATACCAATATTGGATAATATTATAATGAATTGATTTTATTGATTGACTGATTGATTGATGGAATGATTGATTGATTGAATGATTCATTGATTGATTGAATGATTCATTGATTGATTGATTGTTTGATTGATGGAATGATTGATTGAATGATTGATTGATTGATTGATTGATTGATTGATTGATTGATTGATTAATTGATGGAATGATTGATTGGCCGGTCAAAATGAGGCCTTACCTTTCACATAAATATGACAAATTGTGATTGACAGTAATTGCTAGATACCCCCAAAAAGCATTGGACAAATGAATGAACAGATAAACCGATATATCAGAAGTTAACTAAATATAAATAATGGGTTACATTTTTTTTAAATTAGCAAAATAACCATTTTCACGCAGAAGAATTAGTTTCGGGACGTAATCAGAGTAACAAGTGGCACAAGCCACTTAAAACACCGCGCTCTGTTATATTTAAATTATCATAATTACATGTACGAAAAAAACTTGCAAATATTGAAAAGAGAGAAGCACCCACTTACAATAAGATCAATATTCTAAATTACAAATTTGTCTTAAAATACACAAGTAAAATAGTCCAGTTTCATGTTCTTCGTTGCTCAGGCTAAGCCTCGATAGTATGTGATATATTCTTTCGTATGAGGTACATCCCGTGGGAATGCACCAATCCAAAAACAATATTTTGTTAACTTACCTACAATTGAGGGTTAGCCTGAGCAACTGATTGAAACTGGTCAATTGATCTGAGATTAAGATATCGTACCATTGGTGGTCACCGTGACGACGATCAAAACCCCCAAAAAATACTTCATGTCTCTTGAAGACATTGTTTCGCCTAAAACAATAGTGCTGCTTTCCAATTACATCAACTTCCCTGCACGATAAACAAATTGAAGAAATCCAATAAAATTAATAAAATAAGGTTTCCAAGTCAAAACATTGACTAATGTTATTAATGACTAAACTAGTCTATTTGATATCATAGACATTATAATCTAACCGAGTAGTTACCTTACCGTCACATATTATCAAGTCATTATTCTTTACAAAGAAGACGCTTGTCCAGTTACTAAACCAATTAATATTTTTGACTGATATTGTTTGGTTTTATTTCTAGTGTAAAATTAGTTCTGTTGTGGCTGTTTTGGTGATTTGATGTGTTGGGTGGTGTGTGTGTTTATTTATTGATAAGTAGACAACACGTCAGTTGAATAGGCCACATGCAAACTACTGTCATATTGAGACTAGGTACAGATATTTCAACCCTTTTTACAATGTTATTTAATTCAAAGACCAATAGATCTAAAAAAAGTTGTATGCACATTGAAAACTACTTAGCGAGCATATAATGATTGTTGTGATATTTTGCTTAGTGGAGCACTAGTAGCAGCGACTTATTGCTAGTAATGATTTGTTTAGGTCTAGTACATGATTTGTGTCAAAATGTCGTGGAATATACACTCGATGATCAGTTTCCATTATAATATGACAACTGACGAAGGGTTCAATTCTGAGATTTGTCCTGTGATTTCTCAGTTGGTAAAGGTCGTGTTGCTCTGATTGGGTCATGAGCGTTCTGGTAAACTCTTGACCCGCCTTTAGTCCGTGACCATGGTTCACGATAACGGTGTTTCGCGGTAATTCTTTCTTTAGCTTCCAAAATTTAAGGCCAAAAAGAATTAAGCTCGTTTGAGATCGGCGCGCTTTGACAATTTCAGCACTCTCGGGTTGAAAAATAAACTATAGCCTGTTGTTTGATCCAGTCTTAATATGCAAGACTTGAATCGCAGTATCTGTACCAACCAGTTGTAAACAACATTTGATTTGTGTTTTTCTCAAAATTTGAAACTAGCAACTAGTCTAGCTATTTCTATCAACTGGTATTCGTGAACTACTATTTGGATCAAACGCTATATATTTGTGAAAGTTAAAACTATTTATTTTGATCAGTTAAGTTATATAGGTTCGTGATTGGTTCTTCATCTTGACCTCAACAGAAAACAGCATTTGATGGAGTTATATAATGCAGATAGATATTAAATGCTTGTGAATTACTCCATTGCTTCGTGAGTTATCTCGTGCATGGAGTCTCGATTGGATCTTATTCAGTTTTCTTGAATTCTTTGCAGGAAAAAGTATGGAACTCTATACATGATAGTGCAAATAAACCAATAAAATAATTAAAGCTTACTACATTGTTTACCATGAAGTACTTTTATCATACGTCCACAAGAACGTTTTTATTTTAGTGTTTAATTTCGCGAAAATGGGACGACATACTTATTAAAGATTTTCACAAATTACTGAAATTTCTGTTCGTGGGTCTTTGATTTCGTGATTTTTGTATGTAAAAAAACACCTAAATAATCATCTCGTCAGGTATAGCATTTGCAAAATCAGGCCAGCAAAACTAATACTGCGCAGTTTTTTTGTATATGACGTCACACGCCACACGGATGCACCTTGGGACATAAAAGACTATCGATGTTCTGACAATTTTTGCATCTAAGAGTTTGTTTTCATGAATTAGTTTTCTTATTGTTAACGTAACAAACGAATTGGATCTGAAAAGTTTGTGAATCTTATGAAAAATTGTCTTTCAATTCGGCTGATTATTTTTGTCCGATTTTTGATCATTTTCAAGAGCGCACAAGCAAAGCTCTTCCACTTATCCTATCGCAACACTGTCCTCAAGTACTTAGGTCAATCTAAGTGACACCGAAAAGCCCATTTTCTCAGTCTCTTTCTTTTAATAAATGATGAGATGCCATCCTTTGATCATTTAAACGGACTTTTCTAACCGTGAAAAAATCAACGCCATAAATTTAATTTCTTGGTATTCTTAAAGAGTTTAATTTTAGATTATTCGCCTTCGGTCTCGTTTAAGTGGAATGATTTTACAAGCTCGTTGGTAGAAAAGCATTCTGATGGATTAAGAAGCTTAAAGGAAACAAAGAATGACAATGAGTCAATTGTTGAGACTGCTGGCGATATTCACAATATCCTCCTCTTTTTACTGCGCAAAAGTTGACAAAAAGTCAGGTAAATCACCTCTTAATACTAAACATATTCTTTTAAAAATCATGAAATCATGTTAGATCTATGTAGTTTTAACAAGTCCAAATTCATTGGTTTCCTGTTGTTTAAGTAGTACTTCATTGAATTTTTCTTGTTTGAATGATTTTCAATATACACTTGCGCTTCATAGCATACTGTTCTATTTCAACATCTTTATGCTCGTGAATTCATTGGTTTCTTGTATTTCAATACAGTTTAGATAACAGCACTCTGGTGGACATTTGTTTTTAGTTTATGACTATTGCCCATTGTCTCGAACGTTACATAGTTCTAATAACGATCTAGAACATGTAACAATACTGTGCATGTACGGCTGATCATCATTGTTACAAAACAGTACACAAATAGCACTAAATTGCCCTGTTTTTGTTGTCTCGGCTTTGTTGTTTATAGAATATGTACCTCCTTAGTTTGCGGGGATCACAAATGGAAAAGGGCGTTTTCTTTGGTGCATACACATAGCATACAAATAGCACTAAATTGCCCTGTTTTTGTTGTCTCGGTTTTTGTGTCTATAGAACATATTTCCCCTCAGTTTGCAGGGATCACAAACGGAAAAAGGGCGTTTTGTTTGGTGCATACAAACGACATACAAATAGCACTAGATTGCCCTGTATTTGTTGTCTCGGTTTTGTTGTTTATAGAATATATACTCCCTCAGTTTGCGAGGAACACGAACGGAAAAGGGGCGTTTTGTTTGCTGTAAACCATATGACCAAACCCATAACTGAAAAGTATTGGCCTTAAGATATACATGTATTACAAAATAGAACTGATGATGGTGAAGAATCAATATTACATTGCTTTATCAGTGCTATCTAAATTAATGTGATAGATTTAAGCTTTAATGAGTTGTTAGTGCCCTTTTTAAGTCAGGTAGAAACCGTTTTACCATAATAGTTTAGACAAATTTAACTATTGCTTTACCATTTAGTAATAATTATATTTTTCTCTAACACTTATTATTTTTTCCTATATTTCAGCCATAATAGCCCGTCATCATACTGATAAATGTGCAGATTACGGTGCAGTTTCTAAGAAATGCCATATGTGGAAGGATCTGGGTTTTTGTTTCAAACACCGTAAAGAAATGCAGTATGTCTGCAGCAGAACCTGCAAATTTTGTGGTCAGTTTTTAAATAAATATAGTAATTAAATAATAAGATACAAAAGCTGTATAAGCAAGCTGTGCATTAGAATTTCAATATTATTGTTATTATTATATTAAATAAAATAGTAGGAACAAATGCGATCTCTCCAGATGAGAATCGAACCCATGACCTTAATCATACCTGTCTGATGATCTTCCTCTTGAGCTACTGGAGCGCTACAAGGTGGGAAAAGTTAACTGTATATGTACCGCACAGATACCTTTGAACATCTCCAGGGGTCGGTTGCACTAAACCTGAATAAAGTTATCCATCGGATAAAGGTATCCACATTATATAATTTTTTTAAGAATTTATCTGCTGATTAGGGATTTATCCGGTGGATAGCGCTATTCGTGCAACCGATCCCAGTAGGTCAAGTAGTAAGATCATTACACCGGAATTAATACTGAACGTTGTGGGTTCGGTACCAATTTGCGTGCGCAAATCGTTTTTCTTTTTTTCTATAATTTTGCTACCTTAACCAGCACAACAAGTAGACTCTCAAACTGGTAGACTCCCTCGCTGTCGTTTTAAGTTTCCATTTATGAGGGTGGAATGAAAGGAACCGTAGGGGAATGGGCTCGAAGCTAAAACGACTGCAAGGGAGTCTACCAGTTTGAGCAACGTGCAATTTTCTTCGCCATCTTTATGTGTAATGTCGGTTGGCTGGGAAAAAAATGCATCATTGTTAGATAACTTAGTCATTGCATCATATATTGAGAAAGAGAACAACAACGACAACAAGTCTCGACTTTAATTTGAAAGTATGTATAATGAGTCATTTTTTGTCTAGAACATGTTCAACAGCATCTGTTGTTGAACAATTATTACCTCAAAAGTCTCAGAGTAATGTAAATCAACTAAGTTTTAATTTGTCAATTCGTCGTCATCTTCTCTGGTTCTCATGCATCGTGTCCTTACTGACTATATCTTCCGTGTAATATAATTTATTTTGCACAAGTGAGGTCACAATAGTGAGTCGTTTTCAAAAGACAATACTACTTTTGTTTCTCCGTTATTGTGACAACACTTGTGAGCATAAATTATATTACACGGGAAATAGAGTGCACACACTAAAAGTGTACAACATAGATACCACTAAATAGTGCTATTTTATGCTAATTCTATTGTTTTCTTTTGTTTAACTAGTGCTATTTACTAGTAAATAGTGACAACTGTTGCATAATGTTTGCACTCTAAGCCCTAATAAATTGTCACTGTTTTTAGATCCCGGTTTATCGCACTGGACGTATACAGTCTCACCTGATGAGAAAGCTGAGACTAAAACAAACATTGCCCTAGCACCAGCAATTGATGTCATGGGTAAAAAGAAGGCTTTATATCTAACCAGTAAAGACATAGCTGGTATGCTTCAGTCGATAGAAGACAAACCTTCGCAAACACCTAAAGAATTAGCTGTTATTCAGGGACGAATACAAAAGGTTGCTCCTACAGCTTCTATTAGAAATGCAACTAGAGCTATAGCAGAAATCCCGCAAGAAAAGCCACAGGCTGCCGTAGGGGGGAAATTGCAGATACCACCGGTAGAGATTGTCGACGAGAAAGAAGGTGATAAGGATGAGAAGGAGAGAAAGAAAGAGAGTAAACATGATTCGCCTCAAGAAAAACTGACTATGACAGGCAATAAAGAAATTGATAGCAAGCTACTCAGCTTAATGAACAATCTTGTTCGTATAAACAATGAAAAAAATGAACAGCAGAAAGCAACACCTGCACAGAACGAACAAAAACCTGAAGAGAAAGTAAAGGATAGCAGTAGCAATAACGTCAACAACCCTCCTACCCAAGAGAACAAACAACAAGGGACGCTTCAAAACTTACAGTTGGCCATTCCAAATCTTCTCCAAATTTTAGAGAGATTAAATGGTAAGAAAGTAAACAGTGAAGCTAAAGACAATAAAACAGAACCACAACAGCAGCAACAACAACAACAACAACAACAACAACCAAGTCAGCCAGCTGACAAGCCAAACGCCGAAGGCATGAAAGACCAAGCGTTAAACTCTAAAACTCTTCTTGCTGCATTAAAACTAGTAAAGTCAATCGGACCTCTGCCACCTGGCGCGCTGAATAATTCGAAAATATTAGAGCAGCTTAGAACTGCTGCAGAGGAGGCAAGCGTCGCTATGAAACTATTGAATAAAACAGGAATACCAGAAACAGACAGTGCACAAACAGTCACCGATGGAAATAACAAATACAATGTACAATTACTGAAGGAACAGCTTGAGAAGAGCAAGGCCACTGGTAGTAACCCAGTAGACCAAAACAAACCACCATCAGCTGATGCTAGTCCTCAACAGCCTCAATTAACCAAGTTTATTATCAACCTGCAAGAAGCAATCAATGCTCAGCAGAGTCAGCCCAGTGTAGCTACCTCAATTACTGGAAGAGGTGGGGTCACTGCTAAAGAAGCTGAAGGAAAACCTGTTTTATCTGAGGTAAGTGTACTTACATTTTTTATCAAACTTACAGCAGTTAGAAACCACATACAAGACCATTGTCTTTGTCATAACAACAGTCTTTTATTACCTTGTATTCAACTTTTGTAACCGGCTTTCATTCTCTCTGGATAAAATGAATATCATAGATTATAGGCAGCACATGCAAGGGGTTGTTCCAAGTTTTCCCGAACCCGATCATTAAGGTTTTCACACTCTCTTCTCTGCCAAAGTTCATTTTTAAGGACGTTTAAATTATATACAAGCTGCAATGAGCAAAACATCAAAACAAGGTTCTATAACTGTGTTTTCTTATCCCCAAAGTCTGATGGCACAAAGTCTGGAATAACAAAGTGTTGTCTTGGTTTAAAAATCTTTTTTTTTTCAGGTTATTCCTTTTGATATAAAGGTCGACAACTCTGAAAGTCACGAGGAAAGCAAAGCAGCTGCTTCTGAGGCAAAAGTTGGCTTCAACAAAATTGACCACCCACAGTCTACCTTTGAAAGCGACGAGCAAAAGATCATGAGAATCCTAAATGGGTTAGATGATTCCAATAAGAAGAAGCTCAATTATGATGATACAAAAGAAGTGGTCCAAGAGATTCGCTCAGCGTATGATGAACTCGGTGAGGTTATCAACGGAGTTGAACAAGACGAAGGAATCACTATGGAAAAGAAACCAAAGGAACAAAATGAGGATGAAGAAACCGAACCTGACGATGAAGACGAAGATGACAACAAATCGAAGAAAAAGAAAAAGAAAGCACACAAAGAAGAAGAAGAAGAAGAAGAAGAAGAAACGCCCAAGAAGCAGAAACACAAGAACTCCGAACGAAGGAAGAAGAAAAAGAAAAATGACGATAACGATGATGACGATGATGACAACGATGAATACAACGTTTTCGACGACTCAGAACCAAGAAAGAAGAAGAAGCCAGTAACTAGAAAATACCACCTGAACAAAGTCCTTTCCTACATAAAAAAGGCCGAAGATCATTTAAAATTGATCGGAGGCAGACGTGTTCAAAGCTCAAAACAAAAACCCAAAGACGAAGAAGCTGATACACGAGCACATAAAGACGGAACAGATTGGAAGATGCTAGCCACTAAACTTGCTCGTCAACTGGGACTAGTCTTGAAAAAGATGGCTGAGAAAGACCAAAAACTACTAGCAGAGAGAAACCGCTTACAAGGCGTCCTTGCAACGCTGGCTCAAACAGAGACCACGAGCGCTAGCAGCGATACAGCTGACGCACGCAGTGATGATGACGACGAAGATGATGATGAAGTCAATGATCAAGATAGAAGTAGAATTATTCATAACATGGCCACAAAGCTACTGAGCTTCAGTCGAACCGTGCACGATGCACAGCGAGATAATCAGCTGAGAACACCGAAGAAGAAGAAGCGAATCTTACACAACCTGGTTTCGAGATATAGAAGTCTAGTGGCCAAGATACTATCCAATTGGGTCAAACTGAAAGGTAAAGGAAAGAAGAAAAGTGGTATACCTAAACAAGGCTTGAAATCATCCAAAAGAGGGGATATTGTAAAAGGTAAAGGAAAGACCTCAACGATTCCAACAATCCCATCTGCTGTGAGAAACGCAGCTCCTTCCTCATCCTCTTCCATGAAAAAAGCAGCGAACGTTTCGCCATCTCCTGTCAATAAACCATCATCGGCGATTGTCAATAAACCAGCTACCTTATCTCCATCTGTTGCCAATAAACAAGCTAGTTCGTCACCATATGTTATGAATAAACCAGCCTCCCTATTACCATCTATTGCCAATAAACAAGCTACTTCTTCACCATCTGTTATGAATAAACCCGCATTGTCACCATCTATTGCCAATAAACAAGCTAGTTCGTCACCATATGTTATGAATAAACCAGCCTCCCTATTACCATCTATTGCCAATAAACAAGCTAGTTCATCATCATCTATTGTCAATAAACCATCAGCAATGGCTAACCACGACGATAAGAAAGAAGATGAGACCACTACAACAGATAAAACAGTATCAGATGGAGAAGAAGATGTTATTGAAGTTGCAAACAAGTGAAGAGCTATATATAAAAAACTTTATTCAAATAATAATATTAATATATATTGCAACACCTCCGTGCTTTTCTGGATTTACTTTTTAGTCTTAATGCCACACCCTAGACCTACTAAGGATATTTTAGGCCTGGCAATCATTTTTGAGAAGGAATTTAGAAAATTCGCCGTTAAAAGCGGGAACCAGATAAGCACACCTTAGAACTGCAAATTCAACAGCGGGAAATGGTCTATACCATAGAAAGTTCAGAATAACCACCAATCAATCCATTCCAATCCATTAAAATGTGGAACGAGTTTTGAAGCAGCTCTATCAGAACCATGAAATACATGGGATTGAGTATTTTTCATTTGTATCATTAGTTATTCATACATTTCTTTAAACAAAACGTTGTGTGATATGATGGGGAATTTTGAATTCTATTAAATGGCGGTTGAGTCATATCAGCCACCATCGACACTCCATATTGTAAATTAGTATCATGGATTTGTTGACTGAATTCACTTAGAATCTTGTTTCTGTGCTATTTTCCCATCAGTCTTTTGAAAGTCCCCCAACATATTTCGTAAACAGTCGTTGAAAATTTCCATTGGGAATGACCTCGCATGCTCACATTTCACATCTCTCAGTTTCTTGAAATTGTTATATATGCAATTGTGCAAACAGGTTACTAACACACTGACCAGGTAGATATTCTTTTATTTATTTAACCGTGTGCGTCGTCTATAAATGTTCTGAAATGTAACAAAAAGGAAAATAATAACTAAACGTTTAAAATAAAATGCCTGGAAGACAAAAAGGCTACATAAATCATTTGACTATTGTTCTATAATCATAGTAAAATCTTACAGAGTAAGAATATATAAAAATCCGCTTCAAGGAACTACGGAACTAGAGTCCTTGCATGTGACTTCAGCGCATATGACAAAGTAGTACCATCTGTAGAACAAAACAAAAGCTTTTTCCTCTCTTGTGAGCTAAAATCCATTGTTTTGTCCCCTAGGTGGAGCAGCATTCTATCAAACTGCAAGAATTAAGTCTCTATGTATTTCTTAAAATCCTTTTAAAAACGTAATATGCAGAGATCTAGTTCTAACAAAGTTTCACATAGTCCTTTTCGCATGAATGGGAAACTCCACGACTAAGATGCTGCTCTACAATGCGGCAGATGAATCAAATGCGATTGTCTTGAAATAAGGTTACGTTACGATATAGTGCTGCTGTTTCCTTCTCATACAAAATAAAAATCTCATTGAAATGACAGTATAGTAAAAAAAAACTATATGAAGTCAACAGAAACACAAATGTCTTTCATGAAACTGTCCGGTAAAAGTAGCAGAATGTTTATGCTTAGTTTTCTCAAGTGTTTATTATGCACTGACCTGTGTTCCAGTGCTGTTGACTATACTAATAATAATAACAACAAATAAATAAGATGCCTTATGGACTTTTTAAGAATCTTTTGTTTTGAGTATGTTTGGCAGTATGATACTTCATGGTTAGCCACTAAATGATACACACTAGTAAACACAAGGGCGGATACATTGTTTTAAAAACTGTGTGCACAGATTCAAAAAATCTTTTTGACTCTTCATTTTTTCAATAAAAGGATATGTTCCTTTTAATTCTTTTACTTTTTTAAAAGAAATATTGTAACGGGGTAACTAACTCACGGATCGTCTGTTCTGGTCGCTCTTTATTCTGTTTCGTACGATAGCTACTTACAAGCTATGTGAGAGGTTTTATAACAATTTGAGGTGGACAAAAGCCAGCTAGAAAGACATCCCTTAGTAGGCGCAGTTTGTTAGAAGGAATTCCTTAGACTAGACTACTATCCTTACTTAGGTCCGTGCTGTCTGGCTAGACTTGAGTCGTCCCCAACTTGCTCACAGAGTACAAATGAATTGTGTGTTTGTAAGGCTACAGGACAGGCTTTATATAGCTAGTTAACATGATTCCTTGTTTACCTAAATAGCTACTAACTTGGTGGCATTGTTTGGGTTACTTTTAAGGAGGTATGCTTTTCTTAGGAAAGTATACACATCGTATGATCTTACAGTCAAGGTTACGATGCTAAAAGTAAAAGCTAGACTGTTGAAATAGCTGAAAACACTAATAAAAACTATACTAATAAATCCGTAAACATTTGCATCGTAACATTATTCACCTTTCCTCGATCTTATAAGGTGGGATGAAATCCGCCCAATCCATTCCTCCTGTATATGCCAACAATGATATACTATTAATAACTTGCTTTTTCACGGACTAAATATGATTAGTGTCCCTTAGTGTTTAATTCAGATTCGTCTTCATCCTCATCGTGACGAAATAGTGCTATTTTATGCTAATTCTATTGTTTTCTTTTGTTTAATTAGTGGTATTTACTACTAAATAGTGACAACTGTTGCACACTTTTAGTGCGTGCACTCTATTGTTTTCTTTTGTTTAATTAGTGCTATTTACTACTATAAATAGTGACAACTGTTGCACACTTTTAGTGCGTGCACTCTACCGTTATACTCTCTAATTTAATTTCGAGGCCGGTCCACTCTCCGAGCTATCAGTTGGTATTTTCAACTGATTTGTTATCAACAGAGTAATTCCTTGGTTTTCGTGGACGAAATAAGCATACAACAATAAAGTCGATGAATTCAAAAACTGTGAGGACACTGCATCCCAGGAACAGACCAATAAAACCACCAACACTGCCTGTAAGAAAACAACAATAAGTTGGACGTCGGTTTACATTAAAGCCTGTTTTCCATATAATTGCAAACGATCGAGAACGGTCGCAAACGATCGGAAGAAAATTTCGATTTTGGGGAAACAAAAGTTTTTCCGCGATCCTACGGCCGTTTTTGAACCATTTCGATCGCGATCGTATATGGATGGAAAAGGGTCGTAGGATCGAAAAACGTTTGTTTCCCTATAATCGCAATTTTTTTCGATTGTTTGCGAGTGTTCTCGATCGTTCTTGATTATATGGAAACCAGGCTTAACTCCTCCCTGTAGAAATGCTTGGGATTTGACAAAATAACAATGACTGATGAGAAAAAACACAGAAGATTATACACATTGTCCGCCGTACTACAGACGTTTTATCCAATCCTAATAACGGTTCCAACACCAGTGATCGACCCATCTCCTCACGTGGATTTAGAGGGCTTTTTTAACAAACAATCAATAAAACCACAGAGACAGTAAAGCTTTAAACAATCAAGAAAATACACAAATGACCGAAGCACAAGTAAATGTCACAGTTATTATTCTTACCACCAAAATCATTCAAGTCGTATGAGGGTTTTTCTCTTCTGAAGTATGTGTTGAGCTTATAATAGTGGATGTTCACGTTCAGACGACTTTTCCTTAAACATAATAACAAAACATCAACATGGTTTTTTGAGCATCACCGTAACCAAGCTACACTAAGCTTCAAATTTGTTGGGACATTGTCATTTTTTGGGCACCATTTAGTTCTCTCCCACTTTTTTTTCTTTTTCACTCTACAATATCCCGCTTAATCCCCCTTCTCTAGAACAATGTTGACTGAGGTTTAAATGGTTTAAAACAACGAATGTCCCAACTAATTTTGAATCTTAGTGTAACTATAATATAAGGAGCAAGGATAATACAATTCAGGCGCGTAGCAGGCGGAGGGACACAGGGGAGCCGGGGAATTTATTAAATAGTATGTATCATGCTGTGGATGTGTGTTTTTTGTTCTGAATCGGACTCCAATCCCAATCAATTCCACGATAAGGCTCTACTAATACTTGTGGTTTTTGAATGTTCTCTGGTTTTGTTACCTGAAAGTTTTCATTTTCTCACTATTAGCGTCACTTCCATCAACATATACATGGAACTCATTTGACATAAATTCGGCAATGACGATTTGCTTGGGCTCATACTCTGTTCGATTACATGGCTTGGGACAGTCACATTCCAGTTCCTTAGAATTCACATTGTATCCTAATAAAAGACAATTTACAGGCTAAAAGATAGAAATGTGCGTCATTTGAAAACGAGAAGTAAGTGGTTCGTTTCCCAGGCTAAAATAGATAGAAATGTGCGTCATTTGAAAACGAGAAGTAAGTGGTTCGTGTCCCGTGCTCACACAACTGAGGAGATTTCTGTTAAATAGATAGAAATGTGCGTCATTTGAAAACGAGAAGTAAGTGGTTCGTGTCCCGTGCTCACACAACTGAGGAGATTTATGTTAAATTGTGGTTTGGGAGGACTTGAGCCGGATGTTGTGAGCTCACTATATATTAGGATACAATATGAACAGTATTTAGCTACCAGGGGACCCTTAAATGAGTGTATCATTATTTTCCATCGCCTCTAGGTTGGCATGAAATCAAACAGAAATTTCCAATGGATTTGAATCAATTAAGAATACCCTGGACACAATCGTCAAACAACTCTACGTACTGACCATTATTACGTTGAGAGTATGTGACTCTCACTCACTGAAGACAGCAATACAACTTTTAGTTGTTGACCCTTCGAAGGCCAGGCAGAACTGGTTTATTTAACGAATCGCATAATACTACATAGATCAATTTGCAAAATAAGGTTACATAAACAGGGTGTGTCTGGTCTCATTTCCTGTGACAACTAAAAGTATTCATTACACGTTTACCCAAGGATCATTATAATAGATTACAAAGACAAACCCTTGCTAGCTGCCTTAAACATCAGTCGACTCCGCTTAGCCTGGTACTATATATTATCTAGAAACCTTGCTTTGCTATGTGAGCAAAATTAAACTACTATCACTGATTCCACCAGCTGGTTACATTAATAAAATGTTACTTTATAATTCTTTTAAATATGATAGGAGTTACATACCGGTTGCAAATAGTGCCATCATATTCCAATCCCTCCAATAGGTGCCATTGTACTTCGTATATATTCCACACTTGAGCATTTCTTTTGGGCTGCAGTACTTTGTACTATTGTATTCTATAAACAGAAACTCGTAAGGGAATTGACATGCGTAGTACGGCTTCGATTATGTAGACTAATTAGCATAATTTTGACACCATATTTGGTCAATATTTGATACTCAGTGCTACAATCTTGGACATAAATAGTTGAGACTGTTCGAAATTTGCACAGTTTCATGACTGTATACAACAATATTTGACCCTCCCTCTCCACCCTCGATCAATGTTATTATTCATGGGAGAAAGACATCTTCAGGGAACACAACATTGCTTTAGGGGGGAGGGGGCTCATTGAAAAAAGACCGTCAAAGTGATGTACTGCAGCAAAAATACTCAAGAAATGTATAAGCGTGCTGAGAGTCTCAACATTTATGTCCAAGATTGTAGATTCAAAATGGCCGCTTGATGCTGTAAATTAATCATTTGTAAAATTGTTTCACAAGTTCATAGAAGAGATTTTTTATGCATGTTAATTTGCGTCGTTTTCTTAGTTTGTAAGCTTTTGGAAGCATAAGAGATATGATTTTATTTGTGAAAGGCCTTTTCGACGAAAAAATTGAATGTTCCCTAACATGGAATCAAATCAATATATCATATATATACTCTCGTTTGCAAGAACGTTGTAGTATACATTTATACATTTATACATTTATACATTTATACAAATATCTCATGAGATGTAAAAGACAAAATAAGCCGTTTTTACACACGAAACGCACTGTTTTATAATCTATATGATGTAATAGGCAGGAAAAATATGTTTTGACATTCACTGAATGAAACAAACAATAAATAAAGCGAGTTTTCCGTTTTGCATATCATTAAATATACCGAATAAATTAGATATTTGTATAAATGTATACTACAACGTTCTTGCAAACGAGTCAACTGCATAAATTCTGTCGCCAAGAACATATATGAATATATATATTTTTCAAAGAAGAAATTATGGGATATCAACCACTATATTCTTTTCCGATAGTACTCATGCTGGGCAACTCGAAAAAAATATATTGGGAGGTATCCCATAATATCTTTGATGAGAAATATATATATTTATACATGGTCAAAACGACAGAATTTTTGCAGTTAGCTGTATATATATATATATATATATATATATATATATATATATATATATATATATATATATATATATATATATATATATATATATATATATATATATATATATATATATATATATATATATATATATATATATATGAAAACATTTTGATTACCATGCCTCGTATGTATATGGAGTAATATATAGAAAAAACCTTCTAAAGGCATAAATTTTATACGTTTTAATTCAGACGTTTCGCCGGTTAGGGCTTCATCAGTGAGTGATTAGAGACCTTAAGCACCAAGACGCGAGAGCACGACGCGGACTTGAAGACCGAGAGAGGTCTGGCACTATGACGCGGTCATGCTGCGATTCTTATTGTCCTTAAGCTTGCTAGTGTGACGCGGTGTTAGACATAACAACACAACAACTTTTGCGAAAAAAAATGAGCTCTTTAAAGTGACTAGAGATGCATTACTTCTTGATTTCGATGCTGGAAGTATTGATGAAGAAGAATTTCTACTTTTATACAATGAAAACACTTCGAAAAACCCAGCTTTTGGCTACGAAGAATATGACAGATTTGACCTGAATTCGATGGATTCTGCGATGTGTAAAGCTGACTTCAGAGTCGAAAAGAATGATCTTTTTATGCTCAAGGAAGCATTGGACATTCCTGACAAGATAGTTTGCCATCAGATATCCATTTGTGATGGGATTGAAGGACTTTGCATGGTGCTAAAACGCCTTTCTTATCCTGACGGCACAAACACTAGACTCATCTTTAAGAAAAAAATCGATGAAATAATTAGCCCCTTTTTCATTCAATATTGTTATAAAGATATTTAAATGACTGATTTATATGTTTACAAGCAAAACAGCACTCTTACAGCTAAAAAATTACACACGTTGTCGCACGACGTGAAACTTGTCTAACCCGCGTCAGAGAATTTCGATGACGCGAAGTTTGTTGCTTGACTGCCTTCATTGCGCATGACCGGAAACAAAAACTCACATCCGGTGTCGAGTCATCCTGCCTCGCGTCTTGGTGCTTAAGGTCCCTATTTACATAGTTTAACGTCGAGAGTATAAGTATTCCTTTACAGGTGTGAAGCTATTGTATTACATGTCATCATGCGACCTAGGTCCCAAGCTAGTCAACGTTCTCAATAAAGGACCATCATTTACCAACGCAGATCCCAAACAAATCGCCACAGCGTGTCTTCATTCAAGAGCCAGCTTACAAGCAGCAGTAGACAAATTGTCGGATCAAAAGATATCAACCAACGTATTAAATGAGTTCAGTGGGGGTATCAGTCCGGTTCATAACTAGATTTGGTAATATTTTGTAAACAGTGCTTCAACCAATCAGAGAGAGCCTTGCATTAAATTTCATGGCAAACATCAATCAACACCACTCAACATACTGAGATTTACATGAAATACATGATTGAATTAAATAGTTTAAGGGTCAAGAAAGCTATTTTACTCCGGGTTACATAATATTATTTATTTCCAGTATTGATCGCTACATATTTAAATCACAAGTTTACATATCAACATCATCTGTTCTGACAATTTATAGTTGTTGCGGTCCTCGCTCAAAATTTCATTATTGACCTCTCGTAATAATTGTTTCATAATATTGCCTATAATTCATGTTTGTAAGTCTGACTGCACAATCCAATAATCTCTGATTTCTTCCCTTTCTTGAGTTTTTCGAACATCTTCGTACAGTCATAAACATCTTAACAAGTGATCAAAATACAGTCATATCTCTCTGCTAGCCGTTGTGCTATTTCTCTGCTGCATCAAAGTCATGTAATAAGCAGAGACTTTCAGCAACATTGTAACTAGTAAATACATTTGAAGATTGGAACTCGTGTTGTTCCCTTGTCTCATCAATGCTGTGTGTCTGTGTTGCTACCGTTTGCTATATTGCTGGCTGTATCAGCTCTCTTCCTTTTCTTGGCTTCAGATTTAACACATTGGCATCCTTTATCTAAATGAGTCGTCCGTGAAGTAAATTATTTTTTCGACTTGTAACATTGACCTCACCGCTTCGCGCTGTGTAGAAGAAAGCTTGCACGACACTAAGGAATTGCGGAGATTAGTCGTTTCTTTCTTGTCGTTAATATTTCAGTGATTCTGGAATTCTCTTACAAACACATCCTTACAAATCCTTTCTCTACTTTTTCTTGCTGAATGTCTCCCTTTCAGCGAAGTCGTACAAACAACTCGCCATCAGTTTATTAATCATGCATGTACATCCATTTCTGCTCGGGCCGGCTGACCTCCATTTCACATGAATCAGACACTTCAAAGCGCTGGGCACTTCACTTTTATGTCGGGCACTCCATCAAAACAACTTTTTAACGATAAATCAACTCTTCTAGTTTGCCTCTATATGGGCGAAATTATGAGCAGAATGGGCAAAGATCCTAAAAATCACGTTTTAGCGAGTAAACACAAACGAGATGAAATAAGAAACCATTCGAAATAATCAAGGAAAACACTCGAATATTGTAAATTCCACACTTTTGATCACAGCAATATGGCTGTTGGTTATAGAAGAATGAGTAAGCGGGCAAAGAGTAATGGGAAAGGGTCTTTATCGAGCCGTAAGGGACAAAAAATAGAGGTGCTCTTGAAAATGTTTTGTCCGCCATCTTGTGACGTAGGCATATTACCAAATCTAGTAATGAACCGGACTGGGTATGTCACGCATTATTGATAAATGTGAACAAACTGGCCCTTCAATCTTGAATTCAAAACGATTAAAACACCAGAAAGCCCCAGACTCGGTGATAATCACGTCAACAGACAAGACCAAGCGTTTAATAGCCATCGACGAAACACAGTATAAAGACATAGTCCATAACAGCACTATCGCAACAGGAAATTACCAACCCAGAAAGAACAAATTGAATCAACCAAGAACAGAGCAAATTAAATTTAACACCCAACTTAACAAGATCGCAAACAAATATAGCAAGAAACACCCATACTTAGCAAAGGCCCTCAAAGATAACATCTGCTGTGAACCTCTACCTTGCTCAGTATACTGCCTACCGAAAGACCATAAAGGAGAGTTAAAAGGACGTCCCATTCACTCGGCAACTGACACACCAGCCACTCGTCTTTCCAAATTTCTCGCTAGATCAATGAACTGCCTCCTTGCACATCTCAAGAACACGCAAGAGTTCATCGAATATATATCTACACTAGACAACATTCAGGGTTTCTGCAGTCTTGACGTCACTAATCTTTACGGATCCATCCCCTTGGACGACCTTGACAATGGAACGCCTGGCATATTTACAATCATGGGAGAGTTCTTCGCTGAACACAAGTCAATCACCGACCTAAAAGATTTGAGCAATACGGACTTTGTGTCATTATTACGTCTATGTATAACAGGTGACGTTGTCTTGATCGATAACAACAGCTTCACGCAGAAATCAGGCCTCGCCATGGGCAACATTGGCAATTATCTATATGAATCATCTGGATCATGGTATTCAATCACCATTCGACGACCAACTACACCTTAAACGCTACATCGATGATATGTTCATAGCATGGACAACTGATGAGATAAATAGTGACACAGTCCTTAACACTGCAAACAGCTTGAATCCTGCACTTACGTTCACCGTTGAAAAGCCTGAAGACAACAGTCTGCCCTTCCTGGATACCATGGTAACCTTAAACCCAGACAATGGCCGTTTCTCAACATCACTCTACATCAAACCTATACATAGCCAATGCATCATACCATGGGATAGTCACAGTCCGTTATCACAGAACAGGCTGGGGAAGGGGGGGGGGGGGTACCGTTCACGAATCACGGACGATTTTTTGCTAATTTCACGGATCATGGCATTAAAAAATAGCATTTCACGAATCACGAACTTTTGCATTTGCTTTTTTTCTACGGTCTATTCATTCGTCTTTAAGACTTGTTTCAAGGCCAAATTTACAGACCTGCTTATTTCTACAAATACAAATGCAATGTTTTAACTGAAATATACATTGTATATATGTGCAAATTAATTATAAGTTGTTAACCCTGGTCCTAGAGGTTCGATTTCACTGACCCTGTCCCTCCCCCTTCCTCGGTTGAGGCGCGAAGCGCCGCACCAAAACGACTCGGCCTTCGGCCTCGAAAATTATGGCGCTTTAAGCCTCCACAAAAACAAAGAGAGAGACGCAGAAAGCAAAATCGAACGTCTGGGACCAGTTTATAGTAAACTATTTGATAAAAATATCAAAATTTAAGATCAATACTTAAAATTGAAAAAATATATATATTAACTCACCATCGACATTTAATGATGCATTGGCGATTTCATTTATTCTGACGAAATTCACTCTCTGCGTCCTAAACTCTGAGAAAGATTTGTGTTTCGCTGCACAAATGATAATAATGAATTTCATTCTGAATGGCACTCTTTCCAGCAGAGTAAGAATACTCAGAGACACAAAAACACGAACAGTAGTCGTGGAGCGATGTTTGCCTGCAAACAAGCAAGTAGAGCCACGAGGGTGAAATTTGATATCAATAAACAAACAGTTATATAAGATAACTTATTCCAGTTAGTGTTTAAAGAAATAGGATCTCAGATTCTAAGTCAGCGCAAGGTCAAGGTTTTTTTGTTTGTCTTACCGGTAGCCTGAATAGCCAGAGAGGAGGACGAGGTTTGCAAGATTTTTTAATTTTTTTCACGACATATAATCGCTAAAATCACGAATCACGGCAACAAAAATATGCCGATCACGGGTCACGACCGACTTCAATTTCACGAATCACGGCATGTTTTTTCTGCTTTTCACGGATCACGGCATAAATATAGGTCGTATCACGGATCACGGAAAACCCCTTCCCCAGCCTGACAGAAGAGGGGTATTCTAGTTGGAGAAATAAGACGCGCTATTTCTCGCTCGACAAATCCAATATCACAACGTAAGTCACTGGCATTGATAACCAACCTGTACATCAAGAATGGTTACCCTCAAACATTCGTTAAGACCAACCATCAAACGTACGCTAAGAAACAAATCGTCACGATCCTCCACCAGTAAAGAACAAGAACAAGACCTTGCATACATCAAAATTCCTTTCATCAATGAAGAGTTAAAGAAACAAACCCAGGCGATCATCAAAAGAACTGGACTCAAAAACATCAGAGTTTGTTATTCAAGTGGACTGCCGTCATCAAGAATTTTTACACCACCTAAAGACAAACAAAACTGTCCAGATAACTGTGACACGTGTACCTCTTCAATTAAACAAAACCAATGTTTGACTAAGAATTGTGTATATAAAATTAATTGTTCTTCTTGTGACAAAATTTATATTATTTTCAGTTCTTTTGTTTAAAAAAAAGTTATGGTGAAAGAGCTAATGAATGAACATTAGTATTCAAATTTCCATACCTTTCAGATCAGCCATTCCCAGTAGTGTACACCCACATTGTTTGATTATTGCACGTGTTTTACATTCATGCAAACAAACACTTCTTGTGTAGATGTTGGACGTTTCGAGCGTTTTGTTTCCACAGGCCGACTTGTACGGCGATGGAAGACTTTCATACTAAAATACAACGCAAAGGAGTATCCTTAAGTTTTATTCAGTGTTCGTTTATTAGTCTGTGAACTAGTTTATTCGCGTCAGGTATTTTGTTTGTTTGTAGAGCAAACACAGGAAAGCCATGAAATAATACAAACTAAATACTAACAAATAGTAGCCACTAAGTAGCTATTTGTCATTACTCTGCACTTCATCGAAAACAATATCCCAACAAAAAAAACAGCACTGTTCTAGCTGGTCGAGCAATAGCGACAAATAAGATACTAAATAGCTATTATATCTTAGTATTTAGTTTGTTGTCTGTCTGTCTGTCTGTCTGTCTGTCTGTCTGTCTGTCTGTCTGTCTGTCTGTCTGTCTGTCTGTCTGTCTGTCTGTCTGTCTGTCTGTCTGTCTGTCTGCCTGCCTGCCTGCCTGCCTGCCTGCCTGCCTGCCTGTCTGTCTGTCTGTCTGTCTGTCTGTCTGTCTGTCTGTCTGTCTGTCTGTCTGTCTGTCTGTCTGTCTGTCTGTCTGTCTGTCTGTCTGCCTGCCTGCCTGCCTGCCTGCCTGCCTGCCTGCCTGCCTGCCTGCCTGTCTGTCTGTCTGTCTGTCTGTCTGTCTGTCTGTCTGTCTGTCTGTCTGTCTGTCTGTCTGTCTGTCTGTCTGTCTGTCTGTCTGTCTTTCTGTCTGTCTGTCTGTCTGTCTGTGACAACCGGCTCTTACTTGTTCTTTCCTGAATCTAATAGTAGTCGTGTATGGCCCAATGATGTCAATCCCATCATCCTCTATGTTAGGATGCTCATGTTGATCATGTATAAGCACTCTTAATCCAATATCCTTGTACAGTGATATCCCATAATATTCATCCCTTTCGATGTCAACATACATTGAAAGACCATGAATTCGTTTAATGGACGTTGATTGTAAGAGAGGATGACCATCTTTTCCTGAATTGAATGTGTAGCAAAGACCATACTGAAAATAATAAAAAAACTGTTTCAAGCTTTCGTTTATTACTGTCTAAACACCTCAAGTGTACCCACAAGTGTATACCACATCTCTATTTGAATATTGATTTGATTATTGGATTGGAATATTTAATTTTGTAAATCGACCAGTCTAATACATTCGAAACAAAAAGTCGTTGTTTGAGACTGATAAAAATCAAACTTTGAAAATCTTAAAATGAAAGATTAAACTGGCTGAGGCCACACTGATCAGAGGATTAACTTTTTTTTGAGACGCCTGCTCTTCCTGCTTTTCCGTTTGGAGATATAGTTACAAATTAATTTGAATACTCTTCTCACAGGTAAAATGCAATCGACGCCAGACGTATACTTACAAGATATGAATAGTGTTTGGTGAAGTTCAGATGATCGCAGTGTTTTCCATCCCAAGAACATAACCTGATCAGATCCTTTGCTTTTTGGCCAAGTTGATCAACGGCTTGTTTTATATTGAAAGTACTCAAGTCACTTTGGTTGGTCTTTTTCTCTTGGCTTTTCCTTGGTAAGGGATTTAACTCGTCAAGATACTGCTGCGCTGCCCAAGCTTTTTTCTTGAATATGTCAATCTTTGTCAGCAAATTCTTATTACAGATCGTTACTGCGGGGAAGGTTTGCACGTCAGATTTACTAATCTCTTTGGAGATGACATAATCATTCGATGTTAGTTTACCATAACTGACTATTAACTCTGCCACACAAGCCCCAAGACCGACGAGGATAAGAACCAACCATATCAATCGTCTTAAATTTGAACCAGAGTCGAATATATAATGTAGGCCATGAAGTGTAGAATTTGCAGCAAAGTCTTTCAATTGCTGTTTTAATGGTGATGCGTTTGCAGATCCTGAATCTTCGGCCATTGTGACATTCAGTGAACATGCATTTGCGTGGATTTTAGAAATCTGAAAAAACAATCAAGTAAGATGATTGACTTACAGTTTTAATGATATATCAAAACAAGTGACGTATATATTTGCAATTAACATGTAAATAAGAGCAACCAAGGACAACCCGCTTTTTATGAATGAAATGCCTAAAAAATATCATGCTATGTAACGCAAATGACACGACATGCGCTAATCATTCTTTTTCCCACTGCAATATTGATGACAGTTGTAAAAATTGCCACCAAAATATGCAAAATTATTGAGAAAAACATCGACATTTGAAAACCTTATGAACTCAATTTTAAAGAATAGAACGAGGGGGACGTTACAACCACAACACCTCAAAAATATAGATCAGCACCGTAAAACCTTTTAGGCCGGTACGCACTAGGCGAAAAGTCGCAGCGACAATTTCGTGTGTACTAGGTATTTTTGGCGGAAGTTGTTGTCGCCGTGACAGAATTTTGTCGCTGCGACTTGCCGCATGAAATCCAACCAGGCGCAGCATGAAAATTTGTGTCAAACACGTAAAATATCGCTTCATGGTCTCAAGCCTTTCATTCGAATTGTGAACTGAAGATTTTGTCATGAAAAATTCAACTCTCCAACGTCACCACAACCTTTTCTAAAAAAATAAGCCTAAAAAACGTTAATCTTAGCAAAGCAGTTTTTTTACTTTACCAAACACTGTATATAAAATAACTTAAATACCGCACATCGCAAGGTTCGACATGCATGGTATCTCTGCACTACCGCAATGGGCGATTTAAAAATATGAATATGAAAGAAAATTTGCAAAAAATGCTGGTCTTGGTAGTAAAATGTCGCCATAATGAAAGTCACCTATTTTTCCAGCTTTGCTCACTTGAATTAACAATCCTTTTGAAATCCTTTCAGGAGGAGTGTGCACGACCAACTCATAGCTGGAATCCGCCACTGAACAAGCACCATTTGAAATTAAAGTAAATAATTCTAAATACAAATCGAAGCATGTAAACGTAGCCATTCGATATTAACTATTTAATTTGGAGAATAATTTGTCGACTTGTGGCTCTCATTTCTGATTATAACCCCTACATAAACAAAGGAGTGACGTCACAATGCAACAGGACGACCAGCTTGAAGAATGATGACGTTTTACGCCCGTCTATTTAATATAATCCTTTAAAAACCGCTTTCTTCGACAATGACTATTGTTCCATGTACTCTCACAGGATCGAATCGAGCATTTCATAATTAAAGAATTTTAAAAACTAATATGGTATAAGGACGGGTGTAAATTAACGTAATTAGAGTCATTGCAACTTTGTATTTCAAGTTGAGCAGTCAAGTATTATACTCTATGACAGTGATGCAGAAGGTTTTGGTTGTAGTTTTTACAAACCACCAGAGTCACGAAAGTTTTAAAATAAAAATTGAAATAATAAACTTTTGCATTATTTAGAGGATGCAAATTTGAGAACATGAAAATCATCTGCCCACTCTTAACACGCCAAACGCCAATCAATCTTTATCCGTTTAGTCCTACCGTTTACTCGAAAACGCTACTTAGCCGGCTGTTTTCGAAAACACTGAAGTCATCACTTTGGTTCGGTCATAAGGAGAGGGAGTAATTCCAAGATTTATTCCTCAAGACGCTTACAGACGCTCTTTAAGCTACTGAAAACGATACAAAAACGATATGCTTTACCTTACTGATTTTACTCTGTAAAGCAGTTTTGAACGCATTGGATTTCTCTCCGGGCTTTCATAGTTAATATATCCCAAAAGATATAATGCATTAAATAACATCCCTTTATCAAAAGTTTCTTCTAAAAGTCGTACTCGTAACTGTACTTGTGCTGTAACTTAATTGTACTTGTCATTTATTTTCCTGCTTTTCAAATCTAATCTATCCCAAAAAAGCTGCCTTTAGTTTTAATCTCAAATGCCCTGACAGCGTTTATAATCAATCAAAAAAATAATTAAACAGCTGCACTTTTTAGCATAATGTAATGGCCATATACTCTTTCTGGAAATCAAACTCTCTATTACACAAGCGAAAGGAGCCGGACAGTTTTACTTTGCAGCATATTCATGAAAACTTTATTTTATATACATTATTTAATTATCTGAGAAATTGTATTATAATGATTTCTACTTGGGTGGACTTAGTGTGGCCAGTTTCGAGCCAGTGCGCACAGTTTTGAGTTAAGTTATCATAGTTTGTTTTTCCAACAATTTGCTAAATAGAACCAATGCCAAGAACCTGCAGACGTTATTAACTTTATTACCAAATTGTCTGATCAGACTTTAGAATTTGATTGTTTTTGTTTTCATCTAAATTACAATGCACGTTTGTATTTGTAAATTGTAATCGACCATAATGTACATGTTGTATTTGTATAAATGTTATTAAACGAAAATAAAGTATTATCATATTGATATTTATGTAAAGCACACCGTTCGAACGATATCCTAAACTGACTCAAATAATATTCGACATCTGCACATGAGTTATCGATGTAGAAGAAGCTATTTGACTATTTCAACATCGTAGCTCACACAAAAATAAATCATTCGGTTTAATCGAACGATGAACAGACTTCGAGATAATGTATTTTTCATAAATTTTGATTTATTGTGTATTAGCCAGTATATATATTTATATTTTACAGCAAATTGAAGTGATAGTTCATATTGTATAATCTTTAAACTGTGAGTTATTTATTTAGGTATATTTAGACTGTGAGTTATTTATTTAGGCATATTTAGTAATTTATATCAAAAGATGAACAGACCTGACAGCATATATATATTTATATATGTTTAGCCGAAAAGGGAATTGATCACACATGGTATAGTTTTTAAAACAACTGAAATACAAAATATATCTTCTTAAAAATAAAATCTGCTTGATTATAATGTGATAGCTTGAGTATGTGCACTTACATTACACTTAAACCAATCCGCCACTGGCGCACTAGCTTGTGAAGTATCTTTCACTGCTGAAGTTGTTGGTGATAAGAATTTGTTTTTGATGCGTAACTAGCTATTTTATAAGATCCTGTTGTTAGTGCATGCACAGGCAGCCCAAACTATAATTTTGTTTTGTAGACGTACAATCCAGGGAAAATGTACATCTCTGTCTATTCTCCTTATATACTTAACCATTTCTAACAATACAATGAAGATTACTATATTGCTAAATGTAGATATTACAGTTATATGTATGCGTACAGCCCTGAAGTGTGATGACGTTTTACCCCCGTCTCTATACCATAATAGTTTTTAAAATCCTTTCATATTCAAATTTCAGAATCCCTCGAGAATACAGGAACAATAGAGATAATAAGTGAACAAAAGCGATGTGAAAAGGATTCTGGTCTAGACACGGGGGTAAAACGTCATCACGCTTCAGTATTACAAAACTATAGAACTTGCAAGCTTGCTATTTTGATACTCATCCCTGGCGGCACCTCTTCTTATCGGGGTTCCTGTTTTGTCCGTTTGAAATTTTAGCCAAAGTTAGAAGGTGGCTGCAAATGTCATTATAAAAATCACCAGAAATCGTTATAATAATAATAATAATCACTAATATTTTTTAATAATTTAATAATTATTTGTAATTGATAGTATTAGTTATACAATCATGCTTCATAATTACGGTTAATGAACAGATCGCCTATTGAGTGTGTTTTTTTTTTTTTTTTTTTTTGAGTGTTATTTTGAGCGATCACCCATGTAGAAAAAACAACGTGAACTTGACTCGTCGACAATTTGCATGCAATTTAAGTACACAAGTCAGAATTAGTTCCCAAAAATTGCACTTCACCAAGTAAAACAAAAATCTTCGATATCATATGTAAATAATAAGAAACGTTTGGTACAATAAAACTAATGCTTTGGGTTTTTGATATGGTTTTTTTTTGTTTGATTAGCAAAACTCCCCAGGGAAAATTCAAGCACAGGAAGCCAACTGAGAAAGGCTTGGTTTAATACTTGGCAAAACAAGATCAGATATGTTTTAAACTTAAACAAGACACATATAAAGACGATTTTAGAATTTTTGCTCACTAAAGGTCTGAATATCGAGCTAATGTCGAGCTTGCATGTGGCAGTCAAGTCTGTATGGGCTCCCTGTTATGAGAGAAATTCAAACAGTACACATCTATCTGAAACGCAGCTTGCCCACGCTGAATATACAGTGAGTCATTCAAGCCTGATAATTATAAAAACACTTCAGCTACTTCAAGTAAAAAAAAGTTACTGAATGATCCTGGTGGCGTTTTGCACGAAACTTAGCGAAAGTAATAGTCATCCAAGTTTATAGTAACCATAGCCTCAAAAGCGTGAATTCTATTACTTTCAGTAACAGCCAGTAAAATTGTGTAGTCTGTGTGTGCCTTGACAATTGAGATTAAGGCGGGTCAATATTAGCATTTGATAATGATCTTAAACAAATTTTTAGTATTTTTTTAACTTTTCAAATCAAATGAATACCCATCAGTCACTTGAATGAGCTACCTTCTCTAAATAAAGTTTAATTACTTTAAGTAAACAACAGATTAAAAAAACGTAATTAACGAACTTCTTAAAAAAATAAAGAACAAATGAAGCTATACAGGACATTACAATAATTAATCTTCTTACATACCTTTTGGACTTTCAAAATTCGCTTCACAATACCGAAACATCGAGAGAAATTTGGAAACTGGAAATATTCTTTTTTTTTAATTACTTTTATGAAGTGGTTTATATAGTTCGCTGTGGGGAGGATAATTCAATCTGTAATGAATGGTGAGTTAGTGTGATAAACAAGTGCAATCAATTATCCGTGTGACTCTCATTGAGAATGAGTTCGAAAAACATATTCCCATCTGGGAAGATAGAATTCTTTCCGGAGTGATTCTTAGAGAGAAGAAGCTCAAGGATGATAAAGAACTTGGGGAGGTATTCTGGCCATATATTTAAAGTAGAAGAATGATGGCCGAAAAAAATATCAGGGGAAAAAACAACACTCATAAATACTGAATAGTTTCGACTTTAAAAATGCGGTGTAAGCCAAGAACTGCATGTTATGTCACCGAAAAGCTTATTTTTGCAGTTTAACGATTGACAGCAGACAAATGCTGAGTTTGGACTTTTCCGCACTTGGCGGTTGAAAGTAGTACATCAATTTCATTTGACTTTTCAGATAAATTTTCATTGATGTCCAACGTAGAAGTTTAGAGTATTTTCCAGATGATCAAGCCTAATATAGCCCTTCAATCAATTGATTAGAACTGAAGGTTGGAGTCAACTTTTTTTCTTTTTTGTTTGATTGTTAGAAGGCCGGGCCTCTTTCCTGCAACATATTTTGGCTTACCTCATGCAATTTCCTTACGCGTCGTAGTGGTCCCGAAGCCCCAACACCAACAAATAGACATTAAATGTTTGTGATAATAAAACTGCTGGGTGAAATTCATTAAAATCGATGTAATCTCAATATTGTTCATCTACATATATGTTAGAACATTCATTGTTTTCTCACGTACACCGTTATCTGTTTGTAGTTTGCGGTTGTTTTTTTTAACACACTCGCTAGAAATGAAATGTTTGTTTTTAACACACTCGCTAGAAATGAAAGAAAGTGAGGAAACTTATATCTTTTGGAGATGAGGAAATTCCTTATATGGTAAGATTGGCGGTTCATTAATTAATATTTCAAATCCGACAATGAGGACAGTCCGAGCAATTAGTTTCCAACCTCAGGCTTAGATGAATTAAGACTGGATCTAATTAATTGTGAGCACTTCTATTCCGTCTAGCCCGTCCCAATTTGAAGGAGCTGAAATGACTGTTCATACAATGATTTATTGTGAACTCTTTGTTTCTGGAATAATCTGGGATTTCCCGAAGTGAATTAATTTTGTTCAAACGATGAGATAAAACCTAGTCAGATACTTCTTCTAGATTAGACTGAGTCGGTGTTTCTATAGAAACAGTTTTAAGATGTATAGATAAGTTATACACCGTAGAACGAAGAAGGCAAAAACTTCATTCTATACGTGTGTAGTATAACGTATCTATACATTTTACAACTAATTTTGTTGAAGTTGATAAGTTCCTTGGTGAATACCTTATAACTTTGCTATTGTCATTTTCTATATAAATAAAATCTTGTTTATATTGGTTGCGTAGTGCCAGCACATCATTCCAAATGTGGTCGGATTAATCATCGGTTTTTAATTTTGGTTTTATTGCAGTTAAAGGCAGGATGTCCCAGCTGTTTTTCACTCGTATTTACATTCATTACTTTCATCACAGATATTTTTATTAGGGCCAACACAAAAGCAGGACAACAAAAACTTTATACAGAGCAGGGGCGGATCCAGAAATTTTGAAAGGGGGGGGCACCTTAAAGATTCTTGTGTCTGTGTGTCTGTCTCTCTATCTGTCTGTCTGTCCGTCTGTCGATCTGGTGGAATTGAATTATGAAGATAATGTGTATATGATGATAATTACTCGAATCGAAAATGCAAATAAATTAAGAAGGAAAATCAAAGGCTTATCAATTTTTACTCTCCAAAATATTGTTAACAAGTGCATTTATTGAATGAAATTGATTTTGATTCGTATCTAGCAAGGGTATTTCAAAAAAATAAATAAATAAATAAATCACGCTTTTTCCAAAAAGGGGGGGGCACCGGCCCCCCAGGCCCCCCCCCTTGGATCCGCCCATGCAGAGAGGGATGTTGATTTGTCGTTTACATTACATGGATATCTTTCTTTCTTTTGAAAAACTTAAATAGAAATACTATTAAATATATATCGGTCTACAAGGCATGCGGGTTACCCTAATTATGCTTAGGTTTATTTTTCATATTTCTGTGTAATTCTGAAATCTAACTCACCCTTGAAACATAGAAATCTTGCTGAAAACCGGTTAAAACCTGAAGTTATATCAAACGTGATACATGCGGACTTTAAATGGCGATGGGCTGCCCTTTGAAAAAAATATTTCTCGACAGGGAAAGAACACACGTACAGAAACAACGAAAACGATCTTGAGTAGCCCAAACTATCAGATTACTTTTGGAGAAACATATTTTTTTCGTGAAATTGTTTGAAAAATCTCAGCTTGTAAAGCTGCAGAACTTCTTTTAATTTATGTGGGGACAAATGCGAAGGACATTCTGTTTTTGAAAGAATTTGGAAATTGCATTATGGGGTCATATACTACAACTATCAGAATGCTTTGCTGACTTTCTTTTGTATCGCAATAAGCACAAATTGTTCTGTTAATCTCCGAAGGGATTGAGAACTTGAATATGAAAAAGAATCCGCAAAGAATGCTGGTAGTCGTTGTAAAATGACGCCATAATGCAGATCGCCTATTCAGAGCGTAGTTTGTTTCTCTCCGGCTATGCCACGAGGGTTTTTCTCCAGGTTCTCTGGTTTTCCTCCCTCAACGCAAAAATTAACTGTGGATGCACATAGTGAATGTAGGGGTAATGAATGTGACATGAAAGTCTCCTCAATTACTAGAAATGCTAAATAACTTAGAGAATATAAAAAAAAGTTCAAAGTTCATCAGCGTCGAGAAACATAAAGGCGAGGGAGCTTGCTCCTGCAACACGCTCCCTCAGCGTGCTCCCGGAGCAAAGCTCCCTCGTGTGTACCAACGAAAAATATGTTGCGCAACAAAGGGAGCAAGACCCTGGAACAAAATTTTTGTTGCGCAACATATTTTTCTTTGGTACACACGAGAGAGCTTTGCTCCGGGAGCATGTTGCGGAAGTGTGTTGCAGTTGCAAGCTACCTCGTGTGTACCGGCCCACGAGCGTTTAGAGGGCCAATTTAATGCCCGCGATATTTTTGTAATAGTAAGCGGCATTTCTATTGCAGTAGCACTCAACCGCGAAAATCAAATTATTCTAGTATCGGCATCGTATGGAATGTAAACAAGGCACCGATGACCAAAACTTTCTTTTCGTTCTAAAGACATGTTTGTGGGGAAAATGGCGCTATTAATTCGCCTTGATTAACCAGTAGACATTATATAGCCAAATGGAATAGTGCAGAAGAGCTGGCGGCATGTTTCAGCACGAATTTTCATAATGCAGGTAAAATATGCAGCGTGTTGTGCAGTGGAAAGCAAACAAGCGAAAGCAAATGTTTAAACTTTTTACTTAAAAAACCTTTGGTTTTAAAAAAAAATTATCGAACTAAAAATACATATAGAAAATTTACTGAACTCACAAGAACTTGTTTTGATAAAAAAGTCTCGAGAACAACTGATGGAGATGGAAATAATTATGAACCTTCGACAAAAACGATGTCGACATGCCGTGATGAAAACAAACATCTCGTTCGCTTTGAATTTGTACTAACATCTGTTGCTCAATTTTAAACAAGGTCCAAATCAAAAATATACTTAACCAAACATGTAATTCATAAAGGTATGTCTTAACCTATTTAACATGTACATGAGCTTATTTAATCGCAATTTATTTTAATTTTATTTGATTGTATATTTGCTCGCTTATTGGTGTCTATACGACATTACAAATTGAAACAAAAAGATATTTAGTCCCTCGACAGGTGTAATAATCAGAATGACATATTTTTCATTACCAAAAGTAGAAACAACAATATGCTTCTTTCACAAATGTGATTTTTTAAAAAAGGCGCAATAACCAGAAACATATGCTCCTGTTTATATTTTATTTAGAAAATCATTTTAATATTATGGTGAAATAGAAGGATGTTCGTGACGGTCACGATGCAAAAGGGGCACGGAGAAATATTAAAATTAAACTATGTAGAACAACAACTAAAATGATAAGAATAATTGAAAAACAAACTTATATCTTATAAAAATTGTTTTCAATAATTACTTTTTTTGAGGCCAGTCTTTGATAACCTACTATTTAATACGTTTTGATGTGACATTATCTGATGCATAATCGACAAGAACGTGCGAAGCATGACAACAAGTAAACTATTTAAACTAGAGTGCACATAACCAGCATGAAACAGCAAATAACTAATTTTCCTTATACCTGCGGCTAGGTAGTCTTGTTAGAATGTTGTACTTGATATTTATTTTGGTAAAATAGCACACCAACAATTAACAAAGAAGTAATAGGGAAATTTGTGTCGTGCAGTCAAGCCATGACGAAGGCACAAGTTCGATGTGAAAATGCATGTCTTGAAACAACAGCTTTGTGTCTATGTTTTTGCTTTTTGTGCCAAGATAGCAACAGTCTCTAGAAAAGAAGCAATTTCAAGATGAGGCCAACTCTCAAATTGCTTGAATTTGCCTTGTAAATTGTGAGTACATGCCTGGCGTTATGTTGTATCCTTCATGTGGAAAATACTTGATGCCAAGGACAGCTATACATCCACGAAATGCCATAAGCACACGTATATACTTTCCATGATACCCTTAAAACACATTCGCATTCATTTTGTGCAAATCGTCTTCTTTTTTGAACAGCAATTCAGATGTAAACTTGAAGTCCCTCCTGGAAGCACACTCAGTCAACATTGTCAACATTAGCTCTCACAGACGCGGAGCGGCTTCAAAGCTTCTGAAAGCAAACACCGCGCGCCGTTTTTATCACGGGCTTTTAATGTATAAGAAATATGGGAAACTAAACGCTCCTGGCCCGGCCTTAAGACTCTGACTGGGAAAACGGAATTTTCAGCTCTGATTTTGGAGTTCCGTCACTACTGCGCATGCCCGTAATTCAACATGTCGTCCAACTCTTGGTTGGATATTAAGGCGATTTCCTTCGTCCTAGAGAGGAGAAAATTTAATTTTTGTCTTAAGTCAATTTATAAGAAATTGCGTGAAAAAGTGGCTTTTCTACATAAACTAGTCTTTGCGTGGGATTTGGATTTGAAAACAATCAGATCGTTTTGCCATTGACGTTTTGCCAAGTCAATTTATAAGAAATTACGAGTGGCTTTTCTATATAAACGGTGAAAGTAGATTTCTTTAGAAATCCCTACGCAGAGAGCACTGGGTACGAGTTATCTGGATAATCGAGTTTTGATTCGGAGCATGTACCACTTTCCTTCTGAGAATACATTACAATAGAAATCAATTTTATGTCTTGATATTTTAATTGTAAGTTAATTTAAGTTAACTGAGTAGTATAGGGGTGCCGATATTAGCGCATAACTCACTATAGTTACACTAATAAAAAATAATAAAAATAAAATAAAAATAATATTTTAAAAAATATTAAGCTATGTGCTAATATACGGCACCCCTATACTACTAGGGGAGGGGAGGGGAGGGGAGGGGAGGGGAGGGAGGGGAGGTGATGATGACGTCATCAGAAAAAAATCAGCTGACTCAGTTGGCAAAATCAATAGGGGAGGGGTGGTCATGGGAAAATTAATATGCTGCAGTTTCTCTGAATTAATTTTCATATTAATATATGGACGATCTTAAAAAATTCAAAATAAAATTTGAATATTATGTATGTATTATGTGTAAAATGGCAAAAATTAAAACAGAATTCAGTGACTTGAAAACAAAACTTTGCGATTCTTGTGTGGAAAGGATTTTTAATTCATATGAAATTAGGGAATTGAAAGGAGATCATATATTAGGATTTTAATATTTTATATTATATACAAGATGAGTCATAATAATATTTTAGATTCACCTGTACCTGTTATTAAAACACCAATTTTAAAACCACAAGCTTATAAAGCTCCAGTTAAACCTAATATAAATAAATTACAGGATAATGTAAAAAAGAATTTAAATAAATTTGCTGACTGGATTTTAAATTTCATTCCAAAAGAAAAAAAGAAGATAGATGAAAGAGTTAAAAAGTTACAATCTGTAATTAATAAGCTATTCAATCAGCATAAAGTAACAAAGAAAGCATCTGCTCTCAAAGGGTTTTTAACTTCTTATGAAATTAAGGGGCAAGCCAAAGTTGATCCAAAGATTTATTTTAAATGGCATAAAGTTCAGGTTTTAAATCTTTTGAAAGAGAAAGAAAAACCAATTAAATTTAAAATGGTGTTTGAAGTTGAATTTAAAAAGAAGAAAAATTTGTCAATTTCATATTTTCATAGTGATATTGAAATTATAACTGAAACTACAAAGTTAGATGAAATTTATGATAGACTTGTGGAAAAAATTTTAGAAAAGATAGAAGTATTTCAAAATATGGGCTCGGGGTGGATTTTTAAAAAAGTAGTTTTATTAAGTTTACATATTGATAAATTTAATCCAATTTCTGGAAGTTCATTTATTCATTTGCCAAAGAAATTATCTTTAAAAAAATCTATTGTGAATCCGAGAAATAAAGATTTAGAATGTTTTAAGTGGGCGGTAACTTTAGCGGTTTTTAAGCCTGAGGGGAAAAATAAAGAGAGAATTACTAATAAGTTAAAAATGCAATCTGAGGAGTTGAATTGGAATGGATTAACTTTTCCAGTCGAACTTGAAAATATTGATATATTTGAAGAAAATAATCCAAATGTAAGTGTAAATGTATTTGGTTATAATGAAAATAAAGAAGAAGTTTATCCGCTGAGGATTTCAGAAACAAATGGTGAAAGAATAAATCTTTTTCTTATTTCAGATTCTGAAAAAAGTCATTATTGTTGGATTAAAAATATGTCCAGACTTCTTTCTTCACAGATTAATAATGCACAGCATAAAAGATTTATTTGTTTACGTTGTTTGAATTCATTTACCAAGCAGGAAACTTTAGATAAGCATGAAGAATATTGTAAAGATAAATCAGTAGTTAAAATAAATATGCCAAGCAAAGGTTCAAAGTTGAAGTTTAAAAATTATCATCATTCAATGAGAGTTCCATTTGTAATTTATGCTGATTTTGAATGTATAACTCAAAAGATAGAAAGTTCAATGGAAGATGATGATCATTCTTGGACAAATAAATTTCAACAGCATAAACCATCTGGATTTTGCTATGCTGTAAAATCTACGGTTGAGAATTTATTTCCATTGGATGTGGTAAGTTATACTAGTTTAGATCCTGATGAAGATATTGGGAAAATATTTGTTGATTCAATTGAAAACAAAGTTAGGGAGATTTATAAAAAGATTTGGTATAAGAAAGTTAGATTAACAGAAGAAGACGATGAGAATTATAAAAGTGCAACTGATTGTCATATTTGTTCCTTGTCATTGGATGGAGATAAGGTTTTAGATCATGATCATTTAACTGGTAAATATAGAGGTGCAGCGCATAATGCATGTAATTTAAATTATAAAATACCAAAACATATTCCAGTAATATTTCATAATTTATCTGGATATGATGCTCATTTGTTTATAAAAAATCTTGGTGTTTCTCAAGGAAAAATAAATTGTATTCCAAAGAATGAAGAAAAATATATTAGTTTTAAAAAGGAAATTATTGTTGATAGATTTACAGATAAGAATGGAAAAGAATTTAATGTTAAAAGAGAAATCAGATTTATTGATAGTTTTAAGTTTATGGCTTCGTCATTAGATAAACTAGTTTCGAATTTGTCAAAAAATGATTTTAAAAATATGACAAAATATTATGAGGCGGATAAGTTAGATTTATTATTGCGGAAAGGTGTATTTCCTTATGATTATTTTGATAGTTTAGAGAAATTAACTGAAACTAAGCTTCCACCTATTGAAGAGTTTTATAGCAGGTTAAATAATAAAAATATTTCTACATCAGATTATGAACATGCTGAGAAAGTTTGGAAAAAGTTTAATATGTCAACTTTTAAAGATTATCACGATCTTTATATGAAAACAGATGTTCTTCTATTGTCTGATGTGTTTGAGACATTTAGAGATGTCTGCATGAAGAATTATAAGTTAGATCCTTGTTGGTATTATACTTCACCTGGGCTTTCATGGGATGCAATGTTAAAGAAAACTAAAATAGAATTAGATTTACTTCATGATTCTAATATGTTGTTAATGATTGAAAAAGGAATTAGAGGAGGAATTTCAATGATTAGTAAACGATATGCAAAGGCAAATAATAAATATATGAAAGATTATTCTCCTCAGGAAGAAGACATTTATATAAAATATTTAGATGCTAATAATCTTTATGGTTGGGCAATGAGTCAAAATATGCCTTATGCTGGATTTAAGTGGATGGGTAAAGAAGATATTAAATATTGGCATAAACGTTCTTGTATTTTGGAAGTGGATTTAGAATATCCCAAGGAACTTCATGAGTTGCATAATGAATATCCCCTTGCACCAGAGCCTTTGATTGTAAATAAAGTTGAAAAACTAATTCCAAATCTGAAGGATAAAGAAAAATATGTAGTTCATCATTCAACTTTAAAGAAATATCTTTCTCTTGGTTTAAAAATTAAAAAGATCCACAGAGGTATTTTATTCTTAGAAAAGCCATGGTTGGCTGAGTATATTGATTTGAATACTCAGTTGAGAACTAAAGGAACTAATGACTTTGAAAAAGATTTCTTCAAATTGATGAATAATAGTGTATTTGGTAAAACTATGGAAAATATAAGAAATAGACAGGAGATCAAACTTTGCAACAGTGAGGAACAAGTTAAAAGTCTTATAGGAAAACCAAATTATAAAAGGAGAACAATATTCTCAGAAAATCTTGTTGCTGTTCATATGAATTTGACTGAGTTAATATTTAATAAGCCAATTTATGTTGGAATGTCTATTTTAGATTTATCTAAAGAGTTAATGTATGACTTCCATTACAATTACATTAAGAATAAATATGAAAGCAAAGCTGAATTATTGTTTTCTGACACTGATTCACTTATGTATGAAATAAAGACAGAAGATTTCTATAAAGATATTTATGACGACTTAGAAAAAAAATTTGATACTTCAGCTTATGGAAAACATGCAGTGATTGATAAAAAGGTTAATAAAAAAGTTATTGGAATGATGAAAGATGAAACTAATGGAATTGAAATAACAGAATTTGTTGGACTCAGATCAAAATTATATGCATTCAAAGTTGAAGAAGATGAACATAAAAAGTGTAAAGGTATAAAGAAATCGGTAATCAGCACTGACATTTCTTTTGAGGATTATAGGGATTGTTTATTTACGGGGCGGGATCAATTTAGAAGTATGAATTTAATAAGAAGTTATAAACATGAAATTTATTCAGAGACAGTTAATAAAGTTGCATTGTCTTCTAATGATGATAAACGGATAATTTCAATAGATGGGGTAAATACAAAATCGATTGGATATTGTCAATAGCGTAAAAATACACCCCTGGAAATCATATTGAGGATTATATTAAAATAGATATATGGAAATCATACAATTTAGAAACGCTGAATTTAATTTAAATGTGATGGTTGATAAAGATAAAAATGTATTCTTTAAAGGAAAGGAAATTGCAAGTATATTAGGATATGAAGATACAAAGAAAGCAATAGAAGCGCATGTATTTGAAAAATATAAAACAAAAGTTAAAAATATGAAGGGGGGTGATTTACCCCCCTTGCATCCAGACACAATATTTATTAACGAGCCTGGATTTTATCAATTAATTTTCTCTTCAAAGCTTGAATCTGCTATTAAATTTCAAGAATGGGTATTTGAAGAAGTTCTTCCAACAATTAGAAAAACTGGAAGCTATATTCATAAGAAATATCCAAAATCGATTGGATTTAAAATAGAAAATGAATATGATCTTCATACGAAAGTGGTTGCCTACATTAGAAGATTTTATCCTAATGCGTTGATATCTGCAGGACTTGGAGAACTTCAAGATACATCAGAAAAAAGAATCTCCTCCTGGGCAAAAGGTTATACAAAAGGTCAACCTGATATAATAATTCATAATTATCATAAAAATTATAGTGGTTTCGCTATAGAATTTAAAACGCCTACAGGAATGGGAGTTGTTTCTGAACATCAGCAAAAATTATTAGAGAAATATAAAAATAATGGTTATAAGACTATTATTTCAAATGATTACGATTTAATTATTATAGAAATCAATGATTATTTTCTTTATGTTAGAATTAAATGTCCTTATTGTAGAAGTGGATTTAAAAATAAATGTACTTTAGAAAGTCATAAAAAATATTTTCACAGAATTACAGAACATTCTTTGGAGGAAGTTCAGTGTCTTCAGGACTAACCATTAATTCCTCTCTAACAAAGTTCCTCCTTGGTGCTCCATCAGAAAGATAATATAAAACTGGTTGTTTCTCTGCGACAACGGCTCTTACAATATCAAAAATTCCAAAACTCCAATTTGGATCAGTAGCTCTTTGGTTTTCACCACCTTCATATTCTCCAGGCTGATATAAATATCTAACTTTTACACCAGCAGGCAATCGTTTTTCTTCTATGCCAACTGGTCTTTTATATTGCACATGCTTTTCTGAAACTTCTTTTAACTTTACAGCATCAACAGCCGCTTTACCTGTTATTTTTTTCGCTTTATTATTTATTGACTTTAACACATCAGGTAATCTTTTAACCCATTCTCGACTTCTATCAGTCATCAACATTTCTTGTGCATATTGATGAGAATATAATTTTTCTGCTAGAGTTCTGTTTACTCTTTCCACTATTGCTTGCGCTCTGTGATTCTTTGCTTCTGATCTTTGAATTTTGACATTATTTTTTTCCATCAACTTCGTCACTGCACCCATAAATTCAGTTCCCGGATCAACAATTAACGTTTCTGGATATTTTAATTTTCTTTTATATATTTTTTCAAATGCATTTGCTACGCCGGAGGAGTCTTTTGAAGTCAGTGCTTCGGCATCAGCATATCTGCTGGCGACATCTACTACCAATAATACATATTTATATCTTTTATTTCCTACTGTATCATGAGTAAGAAATAGTAGATCTGACTGGTGAACTTCATTCACCTTTTCAACATTCCAATGCCATCTGGGAATATAATTTGGTCTTGGAAGATATATTTGCCACAACGCTTGTTTTTCTAACCATTTTTTAACTTTTTCCTTATCGACGCCAGTGGCTTCTGCCAGAGGAGCAATAGCCTCATAGCCTTTCCAATATCCATTTGTAGAATAATAATGGTTTGAAAGTTTTTTATTTTCCATATATATAATATGAGTAATATAGCAGAAGTTTTAGATGTCAGTCGTGAAAGAAGAAAACCATTTGCACTAAAGGCTGATAGAACACTACATAGGATAACCTTCAACCCCAGCAGCGCGAATCCTGGTGAGACGCTTTATGTTCATCTGCCAAAGTTGAGTGAGAATGTTGTCTTTGTTCCTGGCAGCGTTGGATTGACTTTTAACCTCACTCTTGCAACTGCAGGACATGCAAACAACACTCTCGTAAACAATATCTCGAGGAATTTAGTAGCAAGAATGAAAGTTCTTTATGGCGGTGAGATACTTCAGGATACTAATAAAATAGATCTGTTTTCTACGTATAAAGATCTATTTCTTTTGAAAGCCGAAAGAGAAAACATGTTGAAAGAAGGAGTTTCATCAGCAAATATGAGAAAATTAAGAACAAGCGCTGGAGATAAAGTTACTTCAGACGCAAAAGAAGTTGCCTTGGCGGCTATTTATGGAACAAAATATAAAATTGCATTGAACCATCCAATCATTGATGACCATGGAGTGTTTAATCACAGAGCTTTGAATAATACATTATCTTTTGAAATAACTTTAGCAGAAAGTAAAGATATCACTATCACATCAGATACTTCAAAGGCTTATACATATTCACTTTCAAACATTGAGTTAGAATATCAGTGCATCTACAGCGATCAACTTGCGAAAAATGCACTTTATGCTTATGCCAGTAAAGGATTTTATTATGAAAAGGTGCTTTTGCATAAGACAATTACAGTTAAAAAAGATAGTGATACAGTTATTAATGAACATATTAATATTCCACGAAGGAGTATGTCTGGCATTTTGATGTTATTTATTGAACCATACACTGTTGGTGCAAGAGATTCTTATTGTTTATCCATCTTTAACAGAAGTATCAGTTAATATTGACGGCATGCCAAATAAAATTTTTAGCAAAGGAATGAAAAAGACTGATTTTTGGGATGTGGTAGTTAGAAAAATGGGTATAACAGATAACATAACTCAGAAAGACTTTTATGATAATAAGTTTGCACTGTGGGTGGATCTGAGAACTCATCCTTCAGATGAACTACATGGCGGCGGGCTGTTGTTGAATTCTACAAAAGATGGCGTAAAACTGGAAATAAAAAGGACGGCGACGGGCAGTGGAAATGTAAATTGTTATGTGTTTGTAGTGGCTGATGCAGTTATGGAAGTAGAAAACTCAAACTTAAAAGCAATAATTTATTAAAATATAGATGGACGAATTAAAAAATAAACTTCCTTTTCACTGTATTATTACAGGACCAACTAACTGTGGAAAGACAAAATATTTGATAGAAAAATTAAGAAGCACTTACAGATTTGTATTTGAAAATATTATTCTCATCTGTCCCACCTATGTTAGAAATAAAACTTACCATGGTTTTGCAAATGGCGACAAAAGATTTATAGTTTTATGCCCGCCGCAAGAAGAAGATGAAATAAATAATCTTTTAGAAGATATTGAAATAGTTTTCTCTGGAACAAAAACTCTTGTCATATTAGACGACTGTGCCTTTACAAAAGATTTAAAACAAAGATCAAATAGATTTATAAGTCTTGCCTTTAGCGGTCGGCATCAAAATATTTCCTTATGGGTCCTAACACAACAGCTGACATCTATTGCCAAGCCATTTAGAGAAAATGTGGCTTGCATTGTTAGCTTTTTTTCTCCAAATAAGATGGCTAACCAAACTCTTTTTGATGAATTTGCTGGTGATCTTTCTCCAGAGATGAAAAAAGAATTTAAAAAAATATTGAAGTCAGAAAAATATTCACGAGTTTGTTTTTGTCTTCGGCATCCTTATTTGGCTTATATTGAAATTCCACAATAAATTTTCTAAAAAATTTATTATATATAATGACATCCGTCTTAGAGCAGTTTGAAACAGAAGAAACAACAATTCCAACAACAGTGGAGAAAAAGAAAACCAAGAAAAAAATAACTCCAGCAACATCGGCTGAAGTCGAAGAAAAAAGAGAACAACTTTCTATACTTGCTGTGCTTGGAACAATAGAAGAGTATACAGGAGTTAAATTATCTCTTGGCGATGTTAAAAAATTATCACCGGCTGATGTTGAAAAGTACCACAACAGATATCAAGTCAAGATGGGAACTATGGTTTCAGGAAGTCTTGTTAATATGACTTTGGAAGGCACATCTGAAGTTTTAAATTATTTTTTACCCATTGATGACAAGAAGGAATTGTGTACTGACTTGAAAAAAAATGAACTGCTTAAACAAGAATTAAATAGTGTTGCCGGTTACACAATTTTAAAAGGTGGAAGATTTGTAGCTCTTGGAAGTGGTCTTTTACAAGTTGTTAAGCATTTGAAATTCTCTTCAGCAGCTGTTAAGCAAAGTTCAGATTCTGTTGAGCAAACCATCCAAGACTCTTAAGCAGAGTGCTTAAGAAAAAAAATATTTTATATATATGTCTTCAGAGGAAAATCAAAAGGAAGAGCAAATTACAACAACTCCAGAAAAGAAGGTTGAAAAAGTTAAAGACCCCGCAAAAGTGGCAGCCGGCAAGAGACTAGTTGAATATCATAAAAAGGCAAAAAAAGCTTTGGAAGAGTCAAAAGATAAACCTAAAGATGATTCTTCATCTTGGATGCCTGATATAAATTTTGCAACAGCAATTGGAATAGTTGGGATTGGATTAACCGCAGTTGATTTATATTTTAGGCTGAGGAAAAACAAAAATGAAGAAAAAAAAAATAAACCAAATTTAGAACCGATAAAGGAGACAGTTGAACCTGAGCCAGCCAAAGTCAAAAATAAATATTTTATGGAATAATAGACAAAATTTAAAAATAAATATTTTTTCTCTAATGCGTTATGCGTCTGTATTATGTAAAAATTAAAATAAAACTTTTTATAATTTTCAGGAAAAAAAATTCAAAGAATAATAGACCAAATTTATATATTTTTTCTCTCTAATGCGTTATGCGTCTGTATTCTGTAAAAATTAAAATAAAACTTTTTATAAAATATATTTATTTTGCCATACAATATTTGCAAGATAAAATTACATTCCCTTTTATAAATCCTTTTTTAGGATTGCTGCGTTTTATTTGGCCGAAATTAGGCTGAGATAATATTTTATATTGTATCAATCTTCCGCAAATACCACAATTATTATTCTTTCTCATTTCCAATATATAATTTAAATCAATGAATTCTTCTTCGTTATATATCTTCTTTAAAATATCGTGTTTCTTATAATTGCTTAAATCTTCTTTTATTTCATCTAAGTTTATCTTTTTTTCCCTACATGAATTACATGTTTTCATTAAATATCCATCTTTCTTAAAGTCTATATATTCTTTAAAACAATGGCAGCGAGAGCAGCATCTTTTATTTAAACGATTATCTGGCTTTATTTTCTTACCTTTGCGACAGCCATTGCAAAGTTTAAATATATGTTCATTTAAAATAAATGTATAATCTTCTTTCAAATTATAACATCTGCTACATCTCTTCATTATAATATAAAAATACTTATTCACAATATAAAATATTTTCTGAAAATTATAAAAAGTTTTATTTTAATTTTTGCATAATACAGACGCATGACGCATTAAGGATTTTGAAATCTCTTCACAATATTAAAAATCATCTCACATTTTTTTTTTCCTGAAATTATAAAAAGTCTTATTTTATTTTTTACAGAATACAGACGCATAACGCATTGCGGATTTATTTTTTTTCTTTTAATATAATATGACAACAGAAAATAAAGCAGTTAAAATTGTAATGGACTCCGCTGTTATTGTAGGACTTTCAGCGGGGATTGGCTATGTAGCTAAGAAAATCTTAAAAGAAAATTTCCTTGGCGATCCAAGTTCAAATTTAGGTAATTATGGTAAACTTACTCTTGTCGTTGCAGCCAGTGTGGCGGCAAAAGAATATTTAGAAAAACAAAAAATAATTCCTTCAAATATATAAAAATGGCAAGCATAATTATGATGGGGGTAGCAGCAGTTCTGTTCGCCTCGGCAAATACAGGAATAAGCTATTTAGCAAAATATTTAGATAGTTCTCATACAGATTTAGAGAGAATCAGGCATGATAAAGCATTAGAAAAATATCAGCATGATATGGGCGAATGGCAAAAAGAACAAAAAAGATACCAAGATTGGCTTGGACAGCAATATTTAAATAAGAAGCAAGCTGATGAAAATCTCCAGAGCACTGATGAAGCTTTTGTTCTATATAGCAAAGCACATCCAGAATTTGCCCACAGATTGGAAAATAAACCCAATTTCAAAAATTATTATTCCCCATCTTCAAAACAAAAACAATATGAAATTTTATATGTGGCTGGTGGAATGTTAGCAGCAGGATATATAACCGCTAAATATATATAATATGGAAATGGGTGCAATGGGTGAAACTGATCCTTTACTTCCTGAAGAATATGAAGAAACTAACTTAGATTTAGATGATCAATTAGAAACAGATGAAAATGGTTTTGTTGGACGTGAACAACTAAATAATTTTTTTACCGAAAAGGGCTATGATGTTCCAGAAGAAAGATATAGAAATATAATTCAAAGACCTGGGGAGGATAGAAGCAAATATTTATCACGAATTACACGTGAAATAAAACTAATTGAATTAGAACAAAGAAAAGATGAAGCTATATTTAGAATAAAAAGTAGATTTCCTAATGTAGACACAAGTAAATTTATTTCCAAATTAGATGAATTTAATATAATTCAAGTTAAATTAAATAGAAGAGGATCAACATGGAAACCTTTATTTCTTAATGATGAAAAAGTAAATCCTTCACTTCCAAAATCTATTAAAAATGCTCTTGGAGAAACAAATTTAACATTGCAAAAAGAATTTAATGATGAAGAAGTTCAATATTTAAAAGATTTAATACAAGAAAAGGAAAATGAATATATGAAACAAAATAGACTTCTAAAAGATGGCCATGGCAGAGAAAAGGCAGATATGAGAGAAAGAATTCAATCTTTAACAGAAGAAAAAACTAGACTTCAAAATATGTTAAAAACGGCTGAAGATAGACAGAAAACCTTAGAAGTAGATATAAATCAAAAAAATGAACAACTTCAACAAATGGAACAGGCAATAGAAGATTTAGAACAACAAATAGAACGACAGAGAGAAATTATAAATGATACCAACCGCACTGAAGAAGAAATAGAAGCCGCACAGCAAGAGACAATTAGGCTAGAAGAAAGAGTTGCTGAACTTAACGCGCAAAAAGAACAATTAGAAACTGAACTTGGACTGACTTTAAAAGAGAAAATAAAAAGAGTTTTCAAAAAATATGGTTTTACTGTTGCTGCAGTTGCAACCGCAGTTGCTATAACAATAGGCGTCCTCGTCAGTCAATTAAAATCAGGACTTTCATCAGTAGCCAAAGGTGTTGGCAATGGACTTAAAGCTCTGGGTAAAAAACTAGGTGAAATATTGCCTGGCATGATTGGCGCCATAGCCAGTTTCATTTTTAAAACCGCAGGCCAAGTGGTTTCCTTTGTGGCTGAGCATGCTTGGCTTCTCATTGTTGCCGTTGTTGTCTTCATGATTGAAAAAATGAAAAAATAAACTATATATGCAATTAACAATAAAATCAACAACAAATAATTTTACGATCTATCTTGATCAACCACCGGCGGTGGGAAAAATATCTCTGCTTGGGGCTGTAATTAATTTTCCTTCTTCAACAATCCCCTCAGAAATCTACATTTATTGCGATAAAATAGATTCTGAAAAACGATTATACAACGGCAAAAGAGATACTTTATTTGCAGTTATCTGCCGCAGAACAGTCAATCAAATTTCCTATGACACCAAACCAAAAATATCAATACCATTGTCAACAACATCCGCGATTGGAAGTCTTACTTTTAAAGTCAAAGATGCAGATAAAAAAGATATAAACTTTTCTAGCATTGTTCTTGAACTTGATTTAATATAATGATAGCTGAAGATCTTACCAGTGAGCAAATAATAAAGAAAAATATAAAAAGAATAAATATTTATAGAGATTGGTATTATAAAGCTATTCCTAATTCACCAAATGTAAGACTTCCAGAAATTATCAGCGGCCCTAGTTGTATATATACCATTCCAAATGAAACCTCTAGCATTTTAATAAAAACTTTAACTTCTGATGATGATGGACATAGCCGCCGCACCAGTAGATTAACTGCAGATGATACTATAGATTTTGCAATTATATATACAACAGCAACAGGTAATACTAATATATATAATGATATGTTTTCAGTTGATCTATCAACTTGTACAAGATATAAGATTATTGATGGCCAGGGTGTAAGATATGTTTTTCCTATAAACCTTAGTTGGCCACTTTCAAATATAACAAATTATAAAAATATCAGGGTTTTTTATATTTGTATTGGACAAAGTAAAGGTAAAAATAAAGGCAATGAAACAAGCGTTATAGTTAATTATACTCAAGATATAGAATGATAGCTGAAGAACTGAATAGTAAACAAATAACAGAAAAAATTTTAAATAGAGTAGATATTTGGCGAGATTGGTTTTATGAGACTATTAAAAAATCAGTTGCAAGATATCCAAAAAGCTATACAATTGGTGATACCGTATCATGTTGTATGCTTGTATATCCAAATGAAACCTCTGAAGTCAACATTCATACTTTAACTTCAGACAACGATGGCGGTGGATTAGATGCTAATGATAGTTTAACTTTCGCACTTCAATACACTACAAGTGATGATGCAACAAACCCTAAAACCCATGCAATGTTTTCTGTTGATTTGAAAGATTATCCTAGATATAAAATTCGGAATAGTGGAATAACTAAATTTGCTTTTATTTTTCCTTTAAACAAAAGATTCAAACTTTCAAAAATACCAAACTATGAAAAAATTCGTATTTTCAATATTTCCATAAAGCAATACAAAGGAACAGAAAAAGGTAATGAATGTAGTTTAATGGTTAATTTCACGCAACAAAATTAATTCCACAATAAATTTTTTCAAAAAATTTATTATATATAATGACCGACTCAATATATCCAACTTTACCTTCCGGAGAAAACTTTCGTCTGAATAAAGTAAATATAGTTCTTTCACAACTTGATGACGAACTTAAACATTATGAAAAAGTTAGAAAAAAATATGCAAGAGTCCGATCCTTAATACATGGAACTGCAGTAATCAGCGGCGGATTATCAGCTGTACTAACTGCATCTGGAATTGGCACTTCACTTACAGGACCAGGAATTATTGTTGGCATTCCCTTATCAGCCGTTGGTGGTATTCTTGGTCTAGTTTCCGCAACTTTCGGAATGGCAACAAAAAGATTAACAAAAAAAGTATCAAAGCACGAGAAAACAATTCAACTCATTAAGTCAAAACATAATAGCATAGCTGATCTTGTTTCAAAAGCACTCCGTGATAATTCTATTGATGAAAAGGAATTTACACTGATTATGACAGAGTTGGATAAATATGAAGCTCTGAAAAATGAAATAAGAATGACTTCTCAAAAAAAAGAAGAACCCCAAGTCAACATAGAAAAGCTGAGAGAGGAAATAAAAAAAGAACTTCTACAACAGCTATCCACCGGAGTGAAAAAGAATTAACTTTCTCTTTTGATAAAACTCCCTATGGCGGCTATATTTACAAATTAAGATATAATAAATATATAGAATGAAGTGGACAGATTTTTTTAAAAAAAGCATTTTTTTTTTCATCTTTGTAGAAATAAACTTAAATATATAGAATGAAGTGGACAGATTTTAAAAGGAAATACCCAAACTACTCGCGATTTAGATTTGGTGAAAATAAAAATGGCGATGTTGAATTTCTATTTAATGATGATAATTATGATCCTTTCAATAAAGATGGAACTCTAAAGAAAACATTATATCACTTTCCTTCATGGAATGGACATACTTATAAACCTGAAAATATAAATGATTTTTTATACACAAACAAGCTTTTGAAAAAGCTACAGAAGAAGTAAATGGAAACAATAAAGTAGCTATAATTGTCATTGTTGTAGTGGCCTGGTTTTTATTTAAGTAGATATATAATGAAGTGGGCAGATTTTAAAAGAAAATATCCAAACTACACACGATATAGATTTGACGAAAATTATGTAGGTAATGTTGTATTTAAATTTAATGGAGATAATTATAATCCTTTCTACGATGATGGAACTCTAAAGAAAACATTATATCACTTTCCTTCATCAAATGGTCATATTAAAACTGAAAATATAAATGATTTTTTAGGAAAACCAGCTTTTGAAAAAGCCACAACAGAATTCCCAAAAAATTACCGGCTCAACAAAAACGCAAATTATAATTTCCTCTCATGGAAATCTTATCCATCACATTTAAATTATTATTCTTTTGATATTTATATCACGCCCAACGATAAAACAAAATTAACATTTAGAAACATATTTGACGACAGTGAATTAAAATTTAAAAAAATTTCCAATATAAAAAAATGGTTAAAAAGTCCAAATTTATCATTTTGGAACCAAGCTCTTAATTTTGCCGTCTGGTGCGCAACAGGTGGCTGTGGTGTAAGCAGAGAAATGTTCAGAGAAGAAGTATCACAAATTAATAGTTTTTATAAGTTTCATGTTTATTTTACAATAAGGCGCATTTTAAATGAACTTCAATGTCCATTACCAAAAGATAAACATTTTTCAAAATATAAAAATTACTATAACAAAAATGCCTTTGAAAAGTTAAAAACAGAATTCTCTACAAGTAATGATTTTAGATACCATGGCTCAACAGAGGTATTTAATGCTTACTATTTGGAAAATGGTAATTTTGATTATCATAAGTTTGACCCATATTCATATGACTCTGAAGATGAAGACGTAAGTAAATATGAGATTAATTATGTCTCCGATCCAAAAATGAAATATTCATATGAATATTTCTTTCCTTACGATCCTGATGGTTTAACTAAAGCGGGATTGTCAAGAATAAATCAATCTATAGAAGCATTTGTCTATTGTATTCTAGGTAGTCAAGTGCAAACGAGAAGCAGCATTATTGGTGACAGCGGCAGTGCGCAAGAAACACAAAAAGTATTTTTACAACTGTTTGAAAGTGCTGTGATTGAAAGCGATATTTCAAAATCTATTCAAAGATATCAATTCGCTCTTCAACAAGCCAAACAAAAACTAGATCTTGTCGTTGCGCTCGGGTGTTGGCTCTGTCCATCATATTTAGTTTTAAATAATTCCCCCATTGTTGGCTACAACAACAAATTGCAAAAAGCCACAGAGGATATGATACTTGGTATAAATGATATCAATAAAGAAATAATTCCTATAATTAAACATAATTTAGGCCCATCAAAGAAAAATCCGCCTGAGAAAAAACCATCTCCACCAGAAAAACATGAACCAAAATCACCTATTCCTAAAATAAAAAAACAGAAACCTAAAATAGAAAAACATGAAAACAATAAAGCAGCTATAATAATTATCATTGCTGGAGTGACTTGGTTTCTATTTAGGTAGATATATAAAATTTATATAATGGACTGTAATTGTGAAAACAAAATCTTAGACTATGAAAATTATTTTTATTATTGCCAAGAGTGTGGAAAAATATTTGATATTTGCCCAACTTTAATTTTAAATCCAGAAAACTTATTCAAACAAGAAGGCAGATCTGTAAAACCATCTAAATTTAATCCATCCAAACATTTTAGAAATTGGATTTATTTAATCCTAGGTAGATCTACATATATTTCCCAAAGCATTATAAAAAAATGTAGAAATGATCTATTGCCTAATACAAATATAAAACAACAAATATTTTCCATAAGAAAATCCTTAAAAGAAATTCGCAAAACATATTTAAATAAATTTACAAGTGCTATCTGGTCCATGTCCACAGGAAGAAATCTTCCCACCGTGGATGGAAATCTTATTTATGAAAGTGAAATGATATTTCTAAATGTGGTAAAAATTATAAAAAATAAAAAAACATATTATCCTTATTTCATTTATAAAATATGGGATCTAATCCTTCCACAGGAAGACCGTGAAATATTAGATTTTATTTATTTAAAAAGCAATTTTGTAATAAAGAAAAATGATGCAGCTTGGAAAAAAATTTGTGAAAAAACAAAACTTGAATTCAGAGAAACTGCAGCATATTAATTTTCCCATGACCACCCCTCCCCTATTGATTTTGCCAACTGAGTCAGCTGATTTTTTTCTGATGACGTCATCATCACCTCCCCTCCCTCCCCTCCCCTCCCCTCCCCTCCCCTAGTAGTATAGGGGTGCCGTATATTAGCACATAGCTTAATATTTTTTAAAATATTATTTTTATTTTATTTTTATTATTTTTTATTAGTGTAACTATAGTGAGTTATGCGCTAATATCGGCACCCCTATACTACTAACTGATTGATATCATGTATACAAATATTTAATAGCTTTGTTATTTATTGGTTTACATAATATCGCTTCATTTAGGGTTTCTACTGGCCTGGATTAGTAAGTGTTATTTGCTCTACTTAAAAGAACGTAGATGTCGGTACTACTGTACAAAGTTTGGTCTTGCAAATTATGGTTTGATTTCTGCATAGGCCAGGACAGTCTTGGTCAACTCTGCATTCTTCTCCTACTAAATGGCAGCTGTCTTTGTAGATTATGTGTTTATTCTTTAAAAACAAAAAATCAAAAATTACACACTTGAATAGGCAAATTGCATCATGGCGTCATATATACCACAACAATGCGCTGCTTAATTTCTAGCGCAATTAGCACTGGGATAAAGATTTTCTGAGATTTTACATGCGCTTTTTTTCTCGTATGATCTACAGAACGTAAAGGGAAAACATGTACTTAATTTTCTTTCTTCAAACGAATTTTGAAGCCGAGCATGCAACTTTTTACCCTCACTCTCATAATTTGAAGTCATGTGATTTTACTGCTACTGTTTAAATGCTCATGTATTGAGCACATAGAGAATTTGTCTGCGCATGTAGAAGCCGCTATAATCAAGCATAAGCAAAATTAAAGACAAAGGGACAATGCGAAAGAAAAGTGCCGTCTCAATCTCCTTTAAGGCCGGCACACACTAGGCGACAAGTCGTAGCGACTTGTCCCCACGACAATTTCCTCACGTGTGTACTAACATTTTTTGGCGAAAATTGTTGTCGCCGCGACAGAATTTTGTTGCTGCGACTTGCCGCATGAAATCCAACCGGTTGGAATTTCTGAACCAGTGCACACTGAGGCGACATGTCGCGGGGACAAGTCGCTGCGACTTGTCGCCTAGTGTGTGCCGGCCTTTAATCCCTAAATTCTTTTGTTTTTCACCGCTTGCGCTTTGACACTAGTGAGGACAAAGTTTAGGGGTTTGTGCAGTTTCAATGGTACGTGATAATTCATATAAAGCCATACTTCTGCTGACGCAAGTCTTTGTGCCAACCATACGGTGTGCATTGTAGTTTTGTTTGGCACATTATCATAACAACTTTTTTGTTTATAAAAATGAAGTACCTGCAAGATTCTTTAATGTGACCAATTTCACAACGTAACTAAGCCATCTTTGACTGCCGATCAAAGATTTTGGCCAAAATTCTATTGAAAATCAAAGGTTAAATACTAATCTAAGACTATTAAGGAAAGCATAGCAAGGAAAAACGTAGTGGTGCGTAACATTTTAACTCGACTTTTCTTCAAATTTATATGGAAAAATTGACCATAGAGTAAGACTGACAAATCTTCTCGATGCTTGAAGTAAAGCGGCTGATTTTAGTGAAGATAGAAGTATATCAACAAAAGCCTAACCAGAAATTTACAAATTTTAGTAGTTTATCTGTGTTTTCACAAGTATTTGGATTAAACAGGATCATTCTAACCTAATTTCAGGTTAGGTATTCAAATCAACGGACATTGCTTGAGAGGAGAAACACAACAATGACATAACAAAATATCACAAATCACGTTTTGACCCAGCTTTTTGAAAAAAATAATGCTGTGATGTAGAATGTGGTTTGACGTCTCACTTCATTTATATTTAGCTTTAGTGCAGCACCTCAAACTTACCGCTTATCAAGAAGGAAAGTTGACCAGCTTATCATTCCACAAAATCGATCCTCAATAACAAATCATTTTGTTCCACACAATTCCCATGAACTTTGATTCTTAATCCGTGAAAAACGTTTTCTGCTATTTCTTTTATTATGACAGCAGTATGCATACGAATGCAGTAGGTTTGTGTTTTTCTTCTTCGTTTTGTAAAACAATATTTTGAGATCAATATTCTCCACATTTACTTGACTTAGTCACAGCACCTTACAAAGTGATAGACTTTAGTGTGTCCATTTAAAGTTTCGAAATTTGAAGATCACTAAGATTGCGATTGGAGCTCAAAAGTTCCCCGGTGGTAGACAAAAATGTTAACATAACCGCGACCTAAAATGTTCTGACATGTGCAGAAAAAATCTCTATGTGCTTCTGTACTGTTGAAAAAAAGAAATGGATGACGCAACACTTTATACTCGTCTATTCCCACGAGAGTGCATTTTGATGGTGCGAAATTATTAGTTTTTGAGATTTCATATATATATTCGAAATTATTGGATAGCCTCAAATATGTTATATCGTTTTTCCTGAACATTAGGGCTTTAAGAAAAATATATATTTGAGGATATCCCATAATTTCTAAGGCCTTTATATATTGTATTACAGCATTAGGTACCTTTGCAGCTTTTTGTTTTCGATAAAGTGGTGGTACGGCTCCAAGATAAGCTTCAACTGCTACTGCAAGCAAAACCATCAAGCAGAGGACGACTACTAATTTTGAACTCATTATGACTGCTATTAAAGTGTCAAACTAGAATGTAGCTCATGTACAGCAACAACGCGGTATTTATAGGAATCCATTCGGATAAAAGTTAGACTTCATCCGCTGGATAGTGATTTATCCGGTGGAAAGCGCTTCGTACAACCGGTTCCTGCTGTCTGAACGATAGATACATATCGCATTGTGATAGAAAATGAACAAATGAAACTGTTTGATATTATGTGTATGGGTTCCGCCCACTCGACTTGAATCTAGGATTAAACTCAGTGGAATTCATTCATTCATTTCTCATTTCTAAATCTTTTTTACTCCCCCACCCCCCTTATGAAGGTCAATTTTTGGAAAACAGAAGATTTGAAATATCGTTTTGATTTACTTCTCTAACAATATTTACATATATAACTGGCGTTGCTTTGATTGACATATTTTTTTGCTGAATTTCCTGTAGTTCTTTACTTACTGTAAAAAGTTTAAAAAGTCATGACAGACAAATACACTGACAAATGTAGAGCTAAAAACTAGTAAAAAATACTAGAAAGGACTGCGTCGGTGTTTCTAAAGAAACAGTTGTAAATATAACGATAAGTTGTACACCGTAGAGTGATTCGAGAAAACTGACGTTTCGGACGTTAGTCCTTCGTCGGAGTAATACGACTAACGTCCGAAACGTCAGTTTTCTCGAATCACTCTACGGTGTACAACTTATCGTTATATTTACAAATACACTGACAATTGATTTTCAGAATATTGTCGCATCTTTGTATTTTATGATGTTTACATTATAATCATTTATTCATGAGGTGATAAAAAGACCAACAATTATAGCGGAAATCTACAACACAAGCAAAACCAAAGGGGAATAGACTGAAACCATATATGTGGGCAAATCAATTTTATAAAATAACTATTATATAACGCGTGCTCTGATTGGATAAAACGTCCAAAAAACCATGTTTCTATAAGAGCATAGAAACACGGGTTTGAAGAGTGTCGTCATTACAAACAATGTGGCCGTATTAAAAAGTTGTAAAAATAATTTAAATCCCAAAACTGACAAACTTCATTTCTTTAACACTTTAATATCGAGCTACAAGAATTAGTAAATCCTTAACAGCAACGCAATAAAGACCAATACAATCTGAAAGAAACAAAAACGAAAATGTCCAATGTGAAAATCCACGTTTGTAGCGAAAATTTCACCATTTAAGTCCTCTCGCAACGGAAGAAAAACATGCAAAAGATAAAAACTTTATGCAAAAACATTACCAGTTAGCACTTGAACACATTAGCAAGGTATTGTATTGTTTCTGTACAAAAAAAAAGTTCTGGTAATGAAAAAAAAAGCACACTGAATTCACGGGAAAAATCCTCTACTTACCGACAAATAGTGCAAAGCCGGCCTAATTCAAACAACCTCGATCGATCAGTGCAGCGATGTCCTCTCAAGTCAGTTTTAATACCAAAACAACGACCAACCATTACTCAGAGTATCCAAAGTCCCACAAATTTAAACTAGAGTAGCCACTTCAATAGCTAATTAAATAGGCAGCAATTTTTTCGACTTGTAAGAATCATCACATTCGCTTAGTAAAGTTCTGCAAAACACCGGCACATTTTGAATGTTGAAGCGTTTTTGCTCGACTCTAAACTATTTTCCTTGAGCTGAACACTGAAATCCGCTTTTAAGTACACATTAACCAGATTATCTTTCATTCTTTTCTTTAAATTAACACTTTGAGACGAATAAATGTCGATTTTTCTATCGAAAACAAGGCTATTTTTTTCAACAAACTCGTAAGTTGAAAATGTAAGGTGCTTTTTGATTGGTCGGTTTTTGCATTTGACGACGTATGGAGAATTTATTGTGTGATCAGGCGTATTAAGTTCAATTTTACCTATTTTTTTGTTATTACCTGTTGTTGTTATTTTATAAAAGCATTAGAAGATGATTTCCGTGTTTCTATACTCTGTTAGAAACACTTGGGATTGTTTGGAGAACACTCGAAAAGGTTTTGAATCACTCGCTTTCAGCTCGTGATTCAATACCTTTTCTCGTTTTCTCCCAACAATCCCGCGTGTTTCTAACAGAGTATAGAAACACGGAAATCATCTTCTAATGCTTAATTAGAACCGAGAACATAACAAATCAACTACGCCCTAATTCGACTGTTGAAATTCTATGAAAGACCCTGACTTTACATACTAATTTGAAAGATTTTTGGTCTTCTTTGTATACACCTTTTTAATAGATTAGGCTGTTCTCACTATGAAATATTTTTTGTCCTTTTGTGTCTGTTTTGATGTCTCACTATTTTACCAAGTTAAAATCTTGGTGTCTAGACTATGGAAAGTTTGGACATGCACACATCCTGGGCAAGCATCGTGAAGCCGTCACAGAGTTATACAAGACAGATACTCAAAATTTTGCACTTTTAATGTACCAGGGAACCCTGAAAACCGACGATCACAGAAAGGCTTTATATAACGTGTATTATAGTTTCTACTATAAGAATTTTAAATGAAGATTACAATAGTGTAAAAACTATTTTGATGATATTTTTTAGATAAGAATTTTGTCATTTTCGACTACTTCTTTTACAGGACTAACGCAGGATTTCAATCGACTGTGCTAAAACGTTTGTACCGATGTAGCTTCATATGTCAAGACAAAACGGTGTATCAGTTTTTCGATATCTTGTCTTGAGGTATTACTGATTTATGCCAAAAAGATGCTAAAAATGACTGGCACACTGTTTTAGAGATCGAACTTTCTTCGAAATGATTGCATCATTGGTTAGTTTGCGCAATACAATCCCGTGTCCCCCCCCCCCCCCCCCCCCCCCCCCCGAAAGAAAACTGTATCCGTCTCTGATAAAATTATAATAAATCTTTTAAACGACCGAAAGGAACTATAGGTTTTCAATAGTAATGAAAATAAGCAACTAATATATACAGTATATGGTGCTCTATCGTATATTAATTAGCCTTACTTTCTAAGAAAACATTCGCACGTTATGCCCTATGGCCATGCGTAAACGACTCTAGCATGGAGATATCTGTAGCAATATCAATATCAAACGGCATTTGACAATCTTTCCGACCACGTTTGTTGAAATAAGATTATTTTTTTACATCATAAGGTTCGGGTGTCTATCATAAGTAACTATTAATAGTAAATCAGAAGACAAACATCGAATTGAATCATTGTCATTATCATGGTAAACTTTATTAGTAAAATCCTTCAAAAAGAATAACTGCATAATTCTAAAGTAGTCTATTAAACACATAGATAATGGAAACGACAAGTATATGATTTGCTATCTAGTAATGGAAATTACAATTAATAAATACTTGTGCAAAATTAGAAATTAGAAATAGAAATAATACATTCAATATAAATTAAAGCTACACGATGCTATAAAGTTAGTATAGAAGAAGGAAGAGTGCACGCACTAAAAGTGTGCAACATAAAGACCACTAAATAGTGCTATTTTATGCTAATTCTATTGTTTTCTTTTGTTTAATTAGTGCTATTTACTACTAAATAGTGACAACTGTTGCACACTTTCAGTGCGTGAACTCTATTGTTTTCTTTTGTTTAATTAGTGCTATTTACTACTATAAATAGTGACAACTGTTGCACACTTTTATTGCGTGCACTCTACCGTTATACTCTCTTATTTAATTCCGAGGCCGGTCCACTCTCCGAGCTATCAGTTGGCATTTTCACCTGATTTGTTATCAACAGAGTAATTCCTTGTTTTTCGTGGACGAAATAAGCATACAACAATAAAGTCGATGAATTCAAAAACTGTGAGGACACTGCATCCCAGGAACAGACCAATAAAACCACCAACACTTCCTGTAAGAAAACAACAATAAGTTGGACGTCGGTTTACATTAAAGCCTGTTTTCCATATAATCGCAAACGATCGAGAACGGTCGCAAACGATCGGAAGAAAATTTCGATTTTGGGGAAACCAAAGTTTTTCAATCCTACGGCCGTTTTTGAACCATTTCGATCGCGTTCGTATATGGATGGAAAAAGGTAGTAGGATCGAAAAACGTTTGTTTCCCTATAATCGCACTTTTTTTCGATTGTTTGCGACCGTTCTCGACCGTTCTCGATTATATGGAAACCAGGCTTAGCTCCTCCCTGTAGAAATGCTTGGGATTTGACAAAATAACAGTGACTGATGAGAAAAAACACAGAAGATTATACACATTGTCCGCCGTACTACAGACGTTTTATCCAATCCTAATAACGGTTCCAACACCAGTGATCGACCCATCTCCTCACGTGGATTTAGAGGGCTCTTTTAACAAACAATCAATAAAACCACAGAGACAGTGAAGCTTTAAACAATCAAGAAAATACTCAAATGACCGAAGCACAAGTAAACGTCACAGTTATTATTCTTACCACCAAAATCATTCAAGTCATATGAGGGTTTTTCTCTTGTGATGTATGTGTTGAGCTTATCATAGTGGATGTTCACGTTCAGACGACTTTTCCTTAAACATAACAAAACATACAATCAACATCTTTTTTTAGTATCACCGTAACAAAGCTATAATCTTGGACAAAACTTCTTGGTACATCAGGATAATGCACCCTGCTTTTTAGATCGATTGTAAAAATCACTTTATACGTGTTCTAATAAACTTCCTCCCCCATCCCCCACGGTACAATGTTGTCATCCTCCATGTGTTGATCCGTGACAATCATGTTATCATGAAATCAATTTTTTTTCGGTGGGGAGGGGAAGAAAAACTAGCAATTGCACATAAAAAGGAAAAATGTAGCAAGAGTTTTGTCCAAGATTACAGCTGTAATATAAGGAGCAAGGATAATACAATTCAGGCGCGTAGCAGGCGGAGGGACACAGGGGAGCCGGGGAGCCGGGGAATTTATTAAATAGTATATATCATGCTGGGGATGTGTGTTTTTTGTTCTGAATTGACTCAGACTCCAATCCCAATCAATTCCAGGATAAGGCTCTACTAATACTTGAGATTCTTGAATGTTCTCTAGTTTTGTTACCTGAAAGTTTTCATTTTCTCACTATTAGCGTCACTTCCATCAACATATACATGGAACTCATCTGAAATAAATTCGGCAATGACGATTTGCTTGGGCTCATACTCTGTTTGATAACATGGCTTGGGACAGTCACATTCCAGTTCCTTAGAATTCACATTGTATCCTAATAAAAGACAGATAGAAATGTGCGTCATTTGGACAACGAGAAGTAAGTGGTTCGTGTGTGGAGCTCACACAATAGCAGATATTAGATCTGTTTATTCCTCGAGGCCAAACACCACCGATCATCTGAGCCTCATTTTCTTTAGAGAAAAATATATTTTGGGGCAATACAGTTGAGTTTTCTTCGCCATCAGTGCTACTGCCCCTATCGTTTACTGGTGCCATCTTGGTTTGTTGACCCAAGTGTCTCGATTCCATGCACTGTTAATCGAGAGACCGCTGAGGAGCAGGCTCAGATCTAATATCTGCTATTGAGCAGATTTATGTGGTTTGGGAGGACTTGAGCCGGATGTTGTGAGCTCACTATATATTGGGATACAACATGAACAGTATTTAAGTAACGTTCCGAGTAAGAACTAGTGTAGCAAACGGCAATGGAATGCATAAAGGTGTTAATTGTGTATTGTTTAAATGCTTGATCTGATTGGCTAAAACAAGAAAATTGGCCTTTTTTCAAACTTTTGGGATATTTTTCCTATATTTTATTCAAAAACACACTGTTTTATTAAAGCGATCTTATTTTTTTCTATGAGAAAATTTTACCGTGGGACTCACTATGAAAAGCAAGCGTCTCCTAGCCATTGTTTTGAGCAATTCTGATTGGACAAAACCATTAAACACAAAAGAAACACTGTCTTGTAAACAGCATTTTGTAGATTTTACTTAAGAAATGTGTAACCCTTAGCTAGATACATCAATATAGTGAAAATTAAAGAATTTCTACGTGGGGAAGTTTTTTTGCCGCAGAACAATAGAAACCTCACTAGTTTTTACGCGTATTGTTACTTAAGGTTGGTGCCTATTATTGTCATCGCGCATCGAGTACTGCGCATGCTGCTTACGAAGTTTGAAAAACAAACACTTTCAAAGGCCGATCGTTTTGTGTTAAAAAACGTCCAGAAACAAGCTAATTTAGCAATCAATTAACTCCCATAAATCTTTTCCTAAAAGAAAAACATTTAATCTTTGCAAAACTGACCTGAAAAATGCACTTTTGTTTAAAAAACAGCTTCAAAAGCGACTGTTATGTTATCAAACTTCCGACAATCTTTCCCGAGCGCCATCTTGAAAATCTCCCAAAATGCATTGTTACTTCTTCTACTGTCTAGGGAGGGGTAGGGAATTTTGTGCAATTTTATCAAATTTTGGCAATATTTTGTGCTTTTACAACGATTATCTTATTAAATTGCACGGGTTCCCCTATTTTTCATTTATTTGTGTGATAAAGTGATAAGAAATCTTTCATATGGTGTGTTTTTTGAAAATTCAAAATTGAAAGATCATAGAAATATTGGTGATTTCTTTTAGGGTAGCTTATTTGAAAATGTTAATATTCATGCGTTCAACTGCTCTCGAAAAAATATTTTTTTAATTTTCTTACCTTTAAAGACATTTATCTACAAGAATATTATGTGTGTTATGATTTAAGAGATATTTCCTTTGGAAATTAAAATTATATGACAATTTATGAATTTTTTCCCTTCCAGTTACTAATTGTCTAATTTGTAATATTTGATGACGTATAACTCATTAAAATGCGCGGTGACCCCAGTTTTTTTATTTTGAACTATCAAGTGCTGAACTAGTATTTTACAGATAGAAAGGAATTTCGAGAAAAAAATCACTTTTTAATTAGTCATCACCAGCCTTAAGCTACCAGCTGGGGACCCTTAAATGATATAAAGAGTCAAAACGACCCTTTTGGTTTTACAGTGTTATAAGAAAATATATAAGATAAGAAAACAAAGTACTACTGTACCCAGGGACACCCTGCATCATCTAAACAGGTGTTACACCAACGTATGAATGTGACCGGGTCTACAGGTCTATTGGAAGGATTGTGGTAGTTGAAATAAAGATTACGTTGAGAGTATGACTCTCACTCACTGAAGACAGCAATACAACTTTTAGTTGTTGACACTTCGAAGGCCAGGCGTTAATGGTTTATTTAACAAATCACAAGATACTACATAGATCAATTTGCAAAATAAGGTTACATAAACAGGGTGTGTCAGGTCTCATTTCCTGTGACAACTAAAAGTATTCATTACACGTTTGCACAAGGATTATAATAGATTACAAAGACAAAACTTGCTAGCTGCCTTTCTAAAATATCAGTCGACTCTTAGCTTTAACCTGGTTCTATATATTATCTAGAAACCTTGCTTTGCTATGTGAGCAAAATTAAACTACTATCAGATTTCACCAGCTGGTTACATTAATAAAATGTTACTTTATAATTCTTTTAAATATGATAGGAGCTGCATACCGGTTGCAAATAGTGCCATCATATTCCAATCCCTCCAATAGGTGTCATTGTACTTCACATATATTCCACACTTGAGCATTTCTTTTGGGCTGCAGTACTTGATACTATTGTATTCTATAAAAAGAAACTCCTAAGAGAATTGACATGCGTAGTGCGGCTCCGATTATGCAGACTAATTAGCATAATTTGGACACCATATTTGGTCAATATTTGACACTCAATCTTGGACATAAATAGTTGAGACTGTTCGAAATTTGCACAGTTTCATGACTGTACACAGCAATATTTGATCCTCCCTCTCCACCCTCGATCAATGTTGTTATTCATGGGAGAAAAACATCTTCAGGGAACACAACATTGCTTTAGAGGGGAGGGGGCTCATTGAAAAACGACCGTCAAAGTGATGTACTGCAGCAAAAATACTCAAGAAATGTATAAGCGTGCTGAGAGTCTCAACATTTATGTCCAAGATTGTAGATTCAAAATGGCCGCTTGATGCTGTAAATCAATCATTTGCAAAATTGTTTCACATGTTCATAGCTGAAGAGATTTTTATCATGTTAATTTGCGTCGTTTATTTAGTTTGTAAGCTTTTGGAAGCATAAGAGATATGATTTTATTTGTGAAAGGCCTTTTCGACGAAAAAATTGAATGTTCCCTAACATGGAATCAAAGCATTATATGTCGATACAAGTTTCAATCCATTTACTAATGACTTTCTGCTATTAGCAAACAGTTCTTGTGGTTTAATTGATTTGTGTATGAAATTTTCAAGGTATTGAAAGGTATTATTTTCATTTTTTTTTAAGTTATGGTGAAAGAGCTAATGAGCATTAGTATTATTCCATTTATTATTATAAATTCCATACCTTTCAGATCAGCCATTCCCAGTAGTGTGCACCCACATTGTTTGATAATTGCACGTGTTTTACATTCATGCAAACAAACACTTCTTGTGTAGATATTGGACGTTTCGAGCGTTTTGTTTCCACAGGCCGACTTGTACGGCGATGGAAGACTTTCATACTAAAATACAACGCAAAGGAGTATCCTTAAGTTTACTTTTATAAGTTTTATTCATTGTTCGTTTATTAGTCTTTGAACTAGTTTATTCGCGTCAGGTATTTTGTTTGTTTGTAGAGCAAACACAGGAAAGCCATGAAATAATACAAACTAAATACTAACAAATAGTAGCCATTTAGTAACTATTTGTCATTACTCTGCACTTCATCGAAAACAATATCCAAACAAAAGAAACAGCACTGTTCTAGCTGGTCGAGCAATAGCGTCAAATAAGATACTAAATAGCTATTATTTCTTAGTATTTAGTTTGTTTTTATATCATGACTTTCCTGGGTTTTATGTCTGTCTGTCTGTCTGTCTGTCCGTCCGTCCGTCCGTCTGTCTGTCTGTCCGTCCGTCCGCCCGTCCGTCCGTCTGTCCGTCTGTCTGTCTGTCTGTCTGTCTGTGACAACCGGCTCTTACTTGTTCTTTCCTGAATCTAATAGTAGTCGTGTATGGCCCAATGATGTCAATCCCATCATCCTCTATGTTAGGATGCTCATGTTGATCATGTATAAGCACTCTTAATCCAATATCCTTGTACAGTGATATCCCATAATATTCATCCCTTTCGATGTCAACATACATTGAAAGACCATGAATTCGTTTAATGGACGTTGATTGTAAGACAGGATGGCCATCTTTTCCTGAATTGAATGTGTAGCAAAGACCATACTGCAAATAAAAAAAAAACTGTTTCAAGCTTTCGTTATTACCGTCTAAACACCTCAAGTGTACCCACCAAAACTTATCTCTATTTGAATATTGATTTGATTATTGGATTGGAATATTTAATTTTGTAAATCGACCGTGCAGTCTAATACATTCGAAACAAAAAGTCGTCGTTTGAGACTGATAAAAATCAAACTTTGAAAATCTTAAAATGAAAGATTAAACTGGCTGAGGCCACACTGATCAGAGGATTAACTTTTTTTTGAGACGCATGCTCTTCCTGCTTTTCCGTTTGGAGATATAGTTACAAATTAATTTGAATACTCTTCTCACAGGTAAAATGCAATCGACGCCAGACGTATACTTACAAGATATGAATAGTGTTTGGTGAAGTTCAGATGATCGCAGGGTTTTCCATTCCAAGAACATAACCTGATCAGATCCTTTGCTTTTTGGCCAAGTTGATCAACAGCTTGTTTTATATTGAAAGTACTCAAGTCACTTTGGTTGGTCTTTTTCTCTTGGTTTTTCCTTGGTAAGGGATTTAACTCGTCAAGATACTGCTGCGCTGCCCAAGCTCTTTTCTTGAATATGTCAATCTTTGTCAGCAAGTTCTTATTACAGATCGTTACTGCGGGGAAGGTTTGCACGTCAGATTGACTAATCTCTTTGGAGGTGACATAGTCATTCGATGTTAGTTTACCATAACTGCCTATTAACTCTGTCACACAAGCCCCAAGACCGACGAGGATAAGAACCAACCATATCAATCGTCTTAAATTTGAACCAGAGTCGAATATATAATGTAGGCCATGAAGTGTAGAATTTGCAGCAAAGTCTTTCAATTGCTGTTTTAATGGTGATGCGTTTGCAGATCCTGGGTCGTCGGCCATTGTGACATTCAGTGAACATGCATTTGCGTGGATTTTAGAAATCTGAAAAAACAATCGAGTAAGATGATTGACTTACAGTTTTTTTGCGTAGTTAATAATATATCAAAACAAGTGACGTTGATATTTGCAATTAACATATAAATAAGAGCAACCAAGGACAACCCGCTTTTTATGAATGAAATGCCTAAAAAATGTCATGCTATGTAACGCAAATGACACGACATGCGCTAATCATTCTTTTTCCCACTGCAATATTGATGACAGTTCTAAAGATTGTCATCAAAATATGCAAAATTATTGAGAAAAACATCGACATTTGAAAACCTTATGAACTCAATTTTAAAGAATAGAACGAAGAGGTGGACGTTACAACCACAACACCTCAAAAATATAGGTCAGTACCGTAAAACCTTTAAGGCCGGTACACACTAGGCGACAAGTCGCAGCGACTTGTCCCCGCGACATGTCGCAGCGACAAAATCGACGATGTATTGGCGACAGATATTGAACCAGTGCCCACTGAGGCGACATGTCGCGGGCTCGCGGGCACAAGTTGCTGCGACTTGTCGCCTATTGTGTACCGGCCTTAAAGCCGCATGTGGATACGTCTACTAAAAATTGCTCTATTTCATACTTTCCTCGAGACAAAACAGCAAGCCTATATAAACCTCCTCAGCTTTTGATAAAGACATTTAACTATATTATATAATGATTACTTTTTTAGGAAAAACTTTGAAGCTCAATCAGTATTACATATCTCCTGGATCTTCTGAATCTTTCATTTCTCTTTTATTATAAAAAGAAATGCATACAAAAACGTTTATATCTCGAAGGAAACATCCACATTATTTACTACATTTGGATAGCTATACTCAGGGTTATAACTGAAAAAGGAAAGCAAATCTTGCGAATTTTGAAATGAATATGACTGCGGCGAGTTAATTTTGCATGAAACTTTGTGTGAAACATGTAAAATATCATATTCATGGTCTCAAGCCTTTCATTCGAATTGTGAATTGAAGATTTTGTCATGAAAAATTCAACTGTCCAACGTCACCACAACCTTTTCTTAAAAAATAAGCCTAAAAAACGTTAATCTTAGCAAAGCAATTTTTTTACTTTACCAAACACTTCATATAAAATAACTTAAATACCGCACATCGCAAGGTTCTACATGCATGGTATCTCTGAACCACTGCAATAGGCGAATTACATGAGGACGAATGCTTTGCCGACTTTCTTTTGCATCGCAATTAGTGCAATTTGTTTTACTAATCTTCACAGGGATTAAAAATTTGAATATGAAAGAAAATTGGCAAAAAATGCTGGTCTTGGTAGTAAAATGTCGCCTAATAAAGAACGCACATTTTTCCAGCTTTGCTCACTTGAATTAACAATCCTTTTGAAATCCTTTCAGGAGGAGTGTGCACGACCAACTCATAGCTGAAATCCGCCACTGAACAAGCACCATTTGAAATTAAAGTAAATAATTACTCGTGCCCAGGCCCTTAGGCCGAGGGCACGAGTATTAATCTGCAAACAGTTTTTTTTTTTTTTTTTTTTTTTTTTTTTCTCGCTGTTAGAAATTTTGGCAAGTTCAGACATGTTCCATCAGTTCTGACCGAATTATATTAACTCACAAAGAAAGAAATTCTATGTATTCTAATTCCTGTGCCCTTAGCATCATTGTCACTTCGTCTTAGCCGACTTTGCCATCGTGCCAAATACGTTGTTTATAAAACCCATTAGGCTATATATACGTAGTTGGGTTCAAGTCTCCGAACGGCCAATCTTTTTTTTTTTCACTTTTTTTTATTCTCAAGTAATCTTTCTTTTGCAATTTTATCAGTTATTTTTTTAATAAACAATTTTTTAAATAATTAAAACGAATGCTTCCATGTCGCATCAAAACAGCTAAAAAAATAATTAAAACCAATGCTTCCATGTCGCATCAAAACAGCTAAATAAAACTTAATTTAAGGAAAAACAATTCGTGGAATTGTTAAGACGAATTATTAGAAGTGAACAAGATCAAAAAGTAGCAAGAAATTCATTGCGAAAGTGAGAATTTTCGAGCTTGTAGACGTATACATATCGAAGTTCGCTCACTCGAGTTGAAGAACGATTGTTTAGCGATGTGTATTAACAAAAGCGAAAAAAGACAAATATTTCAAAAGGATCTTTTGGTATCTTACCCAAAGGAGACTATTTGGTCACTTTTCAAGTCTAAAAGGATCTCTTTTTTGGCTGAACTTTGCGAAATTGAGAGAAACATAACAAAGGGCAAACAACGAATAATGTTCACTCGCTATGGTCCACGCTTCAACTGATTGGAAAATCTGCCGAATTTTGAAAAAAAAAGCGAAAATTTGCAGTATTTTTTCATGAAAAATTGAAGTAAAGTGCAATTTATTGAAATCTTGTTTATTGAGCTTTTATGCTGATGTAGTTTTTGTGTAATTCTTGTTGAGTATTTTTTTGCCGTTAAAGAAGAGGTGGTATGGATGATAGTTTCCTGCCTTCTAGTTGCTGCGAGCGAAGCGAGTAGATTGCTTGGGCTGCCTGTGGTATTATAAGAGCTTAAAGGCAAGTTCGAGATGTCGCAAAGAAACCGTATTGCATATTTTGTGTCGTTTTGTTTCTTGTTTTTTGTTTTGTTTTGTTTTCGGTTTTGAAGAACCTCCGTTCTTGGGCACGAGTAAACCCTGAATTCAGGGTCTAGTTCTAAATACAAATCGAAGCATGTAAACCTAGCCATTCGATATTAACTGTTTAATTTGGAGAACAATTTGTCGACTTGTGGCTCTCATTTCTGGAGATTATAACCCCTACATAAACAAAGGGGTGACGTCACAATGCAACAGGACGACCAGCTTGAAGACTGATGACGTTTTACCCCCGTCTATTAAAATATAATCCTTTCAAAACCGCTTTCTTCGACAATGACTATTGTTCCATGTCCTCTCACAGGATCGAATCGACCATTTCATAATGAAAGACTTTTAAAAACTAATATGGTATAAGGAAGGGAGTAAAACGTTTGGCAAGCTTATATAATAAGAGGCATTTTAACTTTGTATTTCAAGTTGAGCAGTCAAGTATTATACTCTATGCCAGTGATGCAGAAGGTTTTGGTTGTAGTTTTTACAAACCACCAGAGTCACGAAAGTTTTACAGTGAGGATACTCGAACCGTGAACACTTTGTGCTTTTTGACACTTTTTTTAACACGCATCCTTTGAGTGAATCGATTTGAAAACATTTGCATTTGATAATTCAGTGAATGTGAGTTCAGTCCTACTTTTTTAGAGTATTTAGAGCAGTAGAAAGCTCAGAAAATAAAAAGCTAAATAAAGACAAGTGTTCATGGTTCGAGTGTCCTCACTGTAAAATAAAAATTGAAATAATAAACTTTTGCATTATTTAGAGCATGCAAATTTGAGAACATGAAAATCATCCGCCCACTCTAAACACGCCAAACGCCAATCAATTGAGGCAGCGTTTACACGAAGCCGGCTGTTTTCGTAAACGCACTGGCACATTCTTTATCCGTTTAGTCCTACCGTTTACTCGAAAACGCTACTTAGCCGGCTGTTTTCGAAAACACTGAAGTCATCACTTTGGTTCGGTCATAAGGAGAGGGAATAATTCCGAGATTTATTCCTCAAAACGCTTACAGACGCTCTTCAAGCTACTGAAAACGATGCAAAAACGATAAGCCTTACCTTACTGATTTTACTCTGTAAAGCAGTTTTGATCGCATTGGATTTCTCTCCGGGCTTTCACAGTTAATATATCCCAAAAGATATAATGCATTAAATAACATCCCTTTATCAAAAGTTTCTTCTAAAAGTCGTACTCGTAACTGCAATTGTGCTGTAACTTGTACTTGTCATTTATTTTCCTGCTTTTCAAATCTAATCTAACTCAAAATAGCTGCCTTTAGTTTTAATCTCAAATGCCCTGACAGCGTTTATAATCAATCAAAAAAATAATTAAACAGCTGTACTTTTTAGCATCAGATAATGTAATGGCCATATACTCTTTCTGGAAATCAAACTCTCTAAAACTTAAGCAAAAGGAGACAGTTTTACTTTGCAGTATATTCATGAAATCTTTATTTTATATACATTATTTAATTATCTGAGAACTTGTATATAATGATTTCTACTTGGGTGGACTTAGTGTGGCCAGTTTCGAGCCAGTGCGCACAGTTTTGAGTTAAGTTATCGTAATTTTTTTTTCAAACAATTAACTAAATAAAACTAATGCCAAGAACCTACAGACGTTATTAACTTTCTTACCAAATTGTCTGATCAGACTTTTGAATTTGATTGTTTTTGTTTTCATCTAAGTTACAATGCACGTTTGTATTTGTAAATAATTGTAATCTACCATAATGTACATGTTGTACTTGTATTAATGTTATGAAACGAAAATAACTGAGTATTATCATTATTATTATTATTATTATTATTATTATTATTACTAATTATGTAAAGCAGACCGTTCGAACGATATCCTAAACTGACTCAAATAATATTCGACATCTGCACATGAGTTATCGATCTAGAAGAAGCTATTTGACTATTTCAACATCGTAGCTCACACAAAAATAAATCATTTGGTTTAATCGAAAGTTGAACAGACTTCGAGATTTTTCATAAATTTTGATTTATTGTGTATTAAAAGTATATATGTATTTATATTTTACAGCAAATTGAAGTGATAGTTCATATTGTATAATATTTAAACTGTGAGTTATTTATTTAGGTATATTTAGTAATTCAGCTGTTTCTATCAAAAGATGAACAGGCCGGACAGCATATATATATATTTATATATGTTTAGCCGAAAAGTGAATTGATCACACATGGTATAGTTTTTAAAACAACTGAAATACAAAATATATCTTCTTAAAAATAAAATCTGCTTGATTATAATGTGATAGCTTGAGTATGTGCACTTTCTTACCTAACACTAAAATCAATCCGCCAATGGCGCACTAGCTTGTGAAGTATCTTCCACTGCTGAAGTTGTTGGTAATAAGAATTTGTTTTTGATGCGTAACTAGCTATTTCATGAGATCTTGTTGTTAGTGCATGCACAGGCAGCCCAAACTATAATTTTGTTTTGTAGACGTACAATCCAGGGAAAATGTACATCTCTGTCTATTCTCCTTATATACTAAACCATTTCTAACAATACAATGAAGATTACTATATTGCTAAATGTAGATATTACAGTTATATGTATGCTTATTACAAAACTATAGAACTTGCAAGCTTGCTATTTTTATACTCATCCCTGGTGGCACTTCTTCTTGTCGGGGTTCCTGTTTTGTCCGTTTGAAATTTAAAGGCCCAGTGTAGACCGGGATGCTTTGCGCGCCTCCACTGCTTCGCAGCCATTTTCGTGATGATGGAAATTAAATTGACTGCAATATTTGATTATAATCCATGTTCATCGTCCATCTCCATGAATGTTATTATAATTCAGTACTCTCATTTTATAGAACGATTATCAGTTAATGATGTTAGCGTCATATTTTGTCAACTGAGTTCGTCGGAGAGCGGATTATTTTCAGATATTTAGTCGGGCTATAGTAAATGCCAAACTCAAAATGAACTAAATGGCTAGTAGACCGAAGAAACGAAGACTACATTTGCCGTAAAAAAGTTAGTCAGACTCGACTTATATCGTTCGTTTTCGTGTTGTGAAGGAGTCGAAAGGGCTCTATGGGTTTCGGTAACTAAACAAATAGTGAGTTTGCAGAATAGTTCTTTGATCACTGTCGCTACTGTTAGACGAAAGAGTCACGGGAATTCTCATTGTCATCCTCCATAAGCTATAAGCTACAAGCATTCACGGCGTCATAATAACATCTCACATCAATAATTGAATGTTTTTAATTCCATAATTAGTTGTTTAGTTCACAAGAAAGCTGATATATTATAAAAGATCGACCAAAACACTCACCAGCGGGAATCTGACAGCTTCGCAACATGTTTCAACCTGTGGCTCTCGTATATTTTTAACCAATCAGAAAGCGACTTTGACAATAGATTTTTTTCAAAACATAAAAAAACGGTCGCAAAGCATCCCGGGCTACACTGGGCCTTTAAGCCAAAGTTATATGGAGGGTGCAAATGTCATTATAAAAATCACCAGAAATCGTAATAATAATAATCACTAATATTTTTTTTAATAATTTAATAATCATTTGTAATTTATAGTATTAGTTATACGATGACGCCTTATAATTACGGTTAATGAACAGATCGCCTATTGAGTGTTTTTTTTTTTTTTGTTTTGAGTGTTATTTTGAGCGATCACCCATGTAGAAAAAACAACTTGACAACTCGTCGACAATTTGCATGCAATTTAAGTACACAAGTCAGAAATATTTCCCAAAAATAGCACTCCAACAAGTAAAACAAAAATCTTCGATATTATATGTAACTAATGAAACACGTTTGCTACAATAAAACTAATGCTTTGGGTTTTTGATATGGTTTGAGTTTTTGTTTGATTAGCAAAACTCCCCAGGGAAAATTCAAGCACAGGAAGCCAACTGGGAAAGGCTTGGTTTAATACTTGGCAAAACAAGATCAGATATGTTTTAAACTTAAACAAAACACATGGAAAGACGATTTCAGAATTTTTGTTCACTAAAGGTCTGAATATCGAGCTAATGTCGAGCTTGCATGTGGCAGTCAATGTCTGTATGGGCTTCCTGCGATGAGAGAAATTCAAACAGTGCACATCTATCTGAAACGCAGCTTGCCCACGCTGAATATACAGTGAGTCATTCAAGCCTGATGATTATAAAAACACTTCAGCTAATTCAAGTAAAAGTTACTGAATGATCCTAGTGGCGTTTTATACGAAACTTAGCGAAAGTAATAGTCATCCAAGTTTATAGTAACCATATCCTCGAAAGCGTGAATTCTATTACTTTTTTCAGTAACAGCCAGTGAAATTGTGTAGTCTGTGTGTGCCTTGTCAATTGAGATTAAGGCGGGTCAATATTAGCATTTGATAATGATCTTAAACAAATTTTTAGTATTTTTTTAACTTTTCAAATCAAATGAATACCCATCAGTCACTTGAATGAGCTACCTTCTCTAAATAAAGTTTAATTACTTTAAGTAAACAACAGATTAAAAAAAACGTAATTAACGAACTTATTCAAAAAAAAAAATAAATAAATAAAGAACAAATGAACCTATACAGGACATTACAATAATTAATCTTCTTACATACCTTTTGGACTTTCAAAATTCGCTTCACATTACCGAAACATCGAGACAAATTTGGAAACTGGAAATAATCTTTTTTTTTAATTACTTTTATGAAGTGGTTTATATAGTTCGCTGTGGGGAGGATAATTCAATCTGTAATGAATGGTGAGTTAGTGTGATAAACAAGTGCAATCAATTATCCGTGTGACTCTCATTGAGAATGAGTTCGAAAAACATATTCCCATCTGGGAAGATAGAATTCTTTCCGGAGTGATTCTTAGAGAGAAGCAGCTCAAGGATGATAAAGAACTTGGGGAGGTATTCTGGCCATATATTTAAAGTAGAAGAATGATCGCCGAAAAAAATATCAGGGGAAAAAACAACACTCAAAAATACTGAATAGTTTCGACTTTAAAAATGCGGTGTAAGCCAAGAACTGCATGTCATGTCACCGAAAAGCTTATTTTTGCAGTTTAACGATTGACAGCAAACAAATGCTGAGTTTGGACTTTTTCGCACTTGGCGGTTGAAAGTGGTACATCAATTTCATTTGACTTTTCAGATAAATTTTCATTGATGTCCAACGTAGACGTTTAGAGTATTTTCCAGATGATCAAGCCTAATATAGCCCTTCAATCAATTGATTAGAACTGAAGGTTGGAGTCAACTTTTTTTCTTTTTTGTTTGATTGTTAGAAGGCCGGGCAACGACCCAGTGGAGAAAAGACACGATTATTTCCTCTTTCCTGCAACATATTTTGGCTTACCTGATGCAATTTCCTCACGCGTCGTAGTGGTCCCGAAGCCCCAACACCAACAAATAGACATTAAATGTTTGTGATAATAAAACTGCTGGGTGAAATTCATTAAAATCGATGTAATCTCAATATTGTTCATCTACATATATGTTAGAACATTCATTGTTTTCTCACGTACACCGTTATCTGTTGGTAGTTTGCGGTTGTTTTTTTTAACACACTCGCTAGAAATGAAATGTTTGTTTTTAACACACTCGCTAGAAATGAAAGAAAGTGAGGAAACTTATATCTTTTGGAGATGAGGGAGTTCCTTATATGGTAAGATTGGCGGTTCATTAATTAATATTTCAAATCCGACAATGAGGACAGTCCGAGCAATTAGTTTCCAACCTCAGGCTTAGATGAATTAAGACTGGATCTAATTAATTGTGAGCACTTCTATTCTGTCTAGCCCGTCCCAATTTGAAGGAGCTGAAATGACTGTTCATACAATGATTTATTGTGAACTCTTTGTTTCTGGAATAATCTGGGATTTCCCGAAGTGAATTAATTTTGTTCAAACGATGAGATAAAACCTAGTCAGATACTTCTTCTAGATTAGACTGCGTCGGTGTTTCTATAGAAACAGTTGTAAGATGTATAGTCTATGTATAGATAAGTTATACACCGTAGAACGAAGAAGGCAAAAACTTCATTCTATACGTGTGTAGTATAACGTATCTATACATGTTACAACTAATGTTGTTCAAGTTGCTAAGTACCTTGGTGAATACCTCATAACTTTGCTATTGTCATTTTCTATATAGATAAAATCTTGTTTATATTGGTTGCGTAGTGCCAGCACATCATTCCAAATGTGGTCGGATTAATCATCGGTTTTTAATTATGGTTTTATTGCAGTTAAAGGCAGGATGTCCCAGCTGTTTTTCACTCGTATTTACATCTTTCATCATAGTTATTAGGGCCAACATAAAAGCAGGACAACAAAAACTTTATACAGAGAGTGATGTTGATTTGTCGTTCACATTTCATGGATATCTTTCTTTCTTTTGAAAAACTTAAATGGAAATACTATTAAATATATATCGGTCTACAACGCATGCGGGTCACGTTAATTATGCTTAGGTTTATTTTTCATATTTCTGTGTAATTCTGAAATCTAACTCACCCTTGAAACATAGAAATCTTGCTGAAAACCGGTTAAAACCTGAAGTTATATCAAACGTGATACATGCGGACTTTAAATGGCGATGGGCTGCCCTTTGAAAAAAAGATATTTCTCTACAGGGAAAGAACACACGTACAGAAACAACGAAAACGATCTCGAGTAGCCCAAACTATCATATTACTTTTGGAGAAACATATTTTTTTTCGTGAATTTGTTTGAAAAATCTCAGCTCGTAAAGCTGCAGAACTTCTGTTAATTTATGTGGGGACAAATGCGAAGGACATTCTGTTTTTGAAAGAATTTGGAAATTGCATTATGGGGTCATATACTACAACTATCAGAATGCTTTGCTGACTTTCTTTTGTATCGCAATAAGCACAAATTGTTCTGTTAATCTCCGAAGGGATTGAGAACTTGAATATGAAAAAGAATCCGCAAAGAATGCTGGTAGTCGTTGTAAAATGACGCCATAATGCAGATCGCCTATTCAGAGTGTAGTTTGTTTCTCTCCGGCTATGCCACGAGATTTTTCTCCAGGTTCTCTGGTTTTCCTCCCTCAACGCAAAAATCAACTGTAAATGTACATAGTGAATGTAGGGGTAATGAATATGACAGAAAGTCTCCTCAATTAGTAGAAATGCTAAATAACCTAGAGAATATAAAAAAAGTTCAAAGTTCATCAGCGTCGAGAAACATAAAGGCGAGGGAGCTTGCTCCTGCAACACGCTCCCTCAACATGCTCACGGAGCAAAGCTCCCTCGTGTGTACCAACGAAAAATATGTTGCGCAACAAAGGGAGCAAAACCCGGGAACAAAAGTTTTGTTGTGCAACATACTTTTCTTTGGAACACACGAGAGAGCTTTGCTCCGGGAGCATGTTGCGGGAGCGTGTTGCGGGAGCGTGTTGCAGGTGCAAGCTCCCTCGTGTGTACCGGCCTTAAGACTCTGGGAAAACGGAATTTTCAGCTCTGATTTTGGAGTTCCGTCACTACTGCGCACGCCCGTAATTCAACATGTCGTCCAACTCTTAGTTGGATGACCTAGAGAGAAGAAAATTTAATTTTTGTACTAAATATGAGCAACGAAGATGTGTTGAGTCCGTGATCAATATAATATATATATCAATATACATTATGCACGCTCGGTAAGAACTTTTTGCAGCCTCGACAATGCAATGAAACGAACAGTGAATCGGGTCAATTTTCCTGTGTTGACAGTTGAGTTTGAAAGGCTAGAGATTTATAGGTAGTCTAAAATATCACTCAAAAATCATTCAAAAAAATTAATTTTGTGATTAAATGCTGCTCAGCAATAAAGATCGATATTTAGGTAACTTTTGTAACTAGACTTTTTCGGCTTAATTTTATTTGATTCATTGTTTTCTCGAGAGCCAATCATAATCCGATAAAAATTCTGTTTCCCCAGAGTCTTATGTTTCTCGACGCTGATCAAGAGGAACGAATGTTCTGGGTGCGATAATGTCAGTCAATTGGACTACCTGTGGTTGACGTGATCTAAGGTTGACCGAGCACCGAGGTTAAACGTCAGAGCATGCGTGGCATTTGGATTTGTAAACGATCAGATCGTTTTGCCATTGACGTTTAAGTCAATTAAAAAAAAATGCGTGAAAAAGTGGCTTTTCTACATAAACTAGTCTTGTGTGGGATTTGGATTTGTAAACGATCAGATCGTTTTGCCATTGACTTTTAAAAGAAATTACGAGAACAAGTGGCTTTTCTACATAAACGGTGAAAGTTTTCTCTTTTGTAGATTTCTTTAGAAATCCCTACGCAGAGAGCACTGGGTACGAGATCGTTTGATCCCATTTCTTTTAACATTTTTATCGGACATGCGCAGACCGGGGTGCTGGTTATCTGGATAATCGAGTTTTGATTCGGAGCATGTACCACTTTCCTTCTGAGAATACATTACAATAGGAATCAGGAATCAATTTTATGTCTTGATATTTTAATTGTAAGTTAATTTTAACAAACTATGTAATTCTAAATCCAATACATTATTCTGATTAACTGATTGATATCATGTATACATATATTTAATAGCTTTGTTATTTATTGGTTTACATAATATCGCTTCATTTAGGGTTTCTACTGGCCTGGATTAGTAAGTGTTATTTGCTCTACTTAAAAGAACGTAGATGTCGGTACTACTGTACAAAGTTTGGTCTTGCAAATTATGGTTTGATTTCTGCATAGGCCAGGACAGTCTTGGTCAACTCTGCATTCTTCTCCTACTAAATGGCAGCTGTCTTTGTAGACTATGTGTTTATTCTTTAAAAACAAAAAAATCAAAAATTAAACACTTGAATAGGCAAATTGCATCATGGCGTCATATATACCACAACTACCCGAATGCGCTGCTTAATTTCTAGCGCAATTAGCACTGGGATAAAGATTTTCTGAGATTTTACATGCGCTTTTTTTCTCGTATGATCTACAGAACGTAAAGGGAAAACATGTACTTAATTTTCTTTCTTCAAACGAATTTTGAAGCCGAGCATGCAACTTTTTATCCTCACTCTCATAATTTGAAGTCATGTGATTTTACTGCTACTGTTTAAATGCTCATGTATTGAGCACATAGAGAATTTGCGCATGTAGAAGCCGCTATTATCAAGCATAAGCAAACAAATTAAAGACAAAGGGACAACGCGAAAGAAAAGTGCCGTCTCAATCTCCTTTAATCCCTAAATTCTTTTGTTTTTCTCAGCTTGCGCTTTCACACTAGTGAGGACAAGGTTTAGGGGTTTGTGCAGTTTCAATGGTATGTGACAATTCATATAAAGCGATACTTCTGCTGACGCAAGTATTTGTGCCAACCATACAGTGTGCATTGTAGTTTTGTTTGGCACATTATCATAGCAACTTGAATGTTTGTTTATAAAAATGAAGTTCCTGCAAGATTTTTTAATGTGACCAATTTCACAACGAGACTAAGCCATCTGCGACTGCCGATCAAAGATTTTGGCCAAAATTCTATTAAAAATCAAAGGTTAAATACTAATCTAAGATTATTAAAGAAAGCATACCAAGTAAAAGCGTAGTGGTGCGTAACATTTTAACTCGACTTTTCTTCAAATTTATATGGAAACATTGACCATAGAGTAAGACTGACAAATCTTCTCAATGCTTGAAATAAAGCGGCTTATTTTTAATGAAGATAGAAGTATATCAACAAAAGCCTAACCAGAAATTTACAAATTTTAGTAGTTTATCTGTGTTTTCACAAGTATTTCAGAGTATTTGGATTAATCAAGATCATTCTAACCTAATTTCAGGTTAGGTATTCAAATCAACGGACATTGCTTGAGAGGAGAAACACAACAATGACATTAAAAAAATATCACAAATCACGTTTTGGCCCAGCTTTTTGAAAAAAATAATGCTGTGATGTAGAATGTGGTTTGACGTCTCACATCATTTATATTTAGCTTTGGTGCAGCCCCTCAAACATACCGCTTATCAAGAAGGAAAGTTGACCAGCTTATCATCCCACAAAATCGATCCTCAATAACAAATCATTTTGTTCCACACAATTCCTATGAACTTTGATTCTTAATCCGTGAAAAACGTTTTCTGCTTTTTTTTTATTATGACAGCAGTCTGCATACGAATGCAGTAGGTTTGTGTTTTTCTTCTTCGTTTTGTAAAAAAATATTTTGAGATCAATATTCTCCACATTTACTTGAGTACTTGACTTAGTCACAGCACCTTACAAAGTGATAGACTTTAGTGTGTCCATTTAAATTTTCGAAATTTGAAGATCACTAAGATTGCGATTGGAGCTCAAAAGTTCCCCGGTGGTAGACAAAATTAAAATGTTAACATGACCGCGACCTAAAATTTTCTGACATGTGCAGAAAAGTTCTCTATGTGCTTCTGTACTGTTGAAAAAAAGAAATGGATGACGCAACACTTTATACTCGTCTATTCCCACGAGAGTGCATTTTGATGGTGCGAAATTATGTTTTTGAGATTTCATATATATTCGAAATTATTGGATAGCCTCAAATATGTTATATCGTTTTTCCTGAACATTATGGCTTTAAGAAAAATATGTATTTGAGGCTATCCCATAATTTCTAAGGCCTTTATATATTGTATTACAGCATAAGGTACCTTTGCAGCTTTTTGTTTTCGATAAAGTGGTGGTACGGCTCCAAGATAAGCTTCAACTGCTACTGCAACCAAAACCATCAAACAAAGGACGACTACTATCTTTGAACTCATTATGACTGCTATTAAAGTGTCAAACTAGAATGTGGCTCATGTACTGCAACAACGCAGTATTTATAGGAATCCATTCGGATAAAAAGTTAGACTTCATCCGCTGGATAGTGATTTATCCGGTGGATAGCGCTATCCAAGATTCGTACAACCGGTTCCTGTTGTCTGAACGATAGATACATATCGCATTGTGATAGAAAATGAACAAATGAAACTGTTTGATATTATGTGTATGGGTTCCGCCCACTCGACTTGAATCTAGGATTAAACTCAGTGGAATTTATTATTATTATTTTTTTTTATAAATCAAAACTTTATTTTTTCTCATTTCTAAATCTGTTTCCCCACTCCCCTGATGACGGTCAATTTTTGGAAAACAGAAGATTTGAAATATCGTTTTGATTTACTTTTCTAACAATATTTACATGAATAGCTAGCGTTGCTTTGATTGTTTGTACACATATAATTTTTTTGCTGAATTTCCTGTCGTTCTTTACTTACTGTAAAAGGTGTAAAAAGTCATGACAGACAAATACAGTGGCACTTGATTTTCAGAATATTGTCGCATCTTTGTATTTTATGATGTTTAATAATCACTTATTTATAAAGTGCTAAAAAGACCAAAAATTATAGCGGAAATTTACAACACAAGCAAAACCAAACGGGAATAGACTGAAACCATATATGTGGGCAAATCAATTTAAGAATCGATAACATAACACATCAACCACGCCCTAATTCGACTGTTGAAATTCTATGAAAGACCCTGACTTTACATACTAATTTGAAAGATTCTTGGTCTTCTTTATATACGAACTGATAGAGATTTGTTTAAACATTGTAAGACGAAATTAAACGCTAGAAAACACGACGTTTTGACGTTGTGCAACGTCATTCTCAAGTGAAGTGAGAAAAGTTTGGTGAAACTTAAGTTAAGTTATTTGAATAATAATTAGGGAAAATATACACCTAAAATATACACCTTTTTAATAGATTAGGCTGTCCTCACTGCGAAATATTTTTTGTCCTTTTGTGCCCGTGTTGATGTTTCACTTTTACCAAGTTAAAATTTTGGTGTCTAGACTATCGAAAGTCTGGACATGCACACATCCTTGGGAAGCATCGTGAAGCCAGAGTTGTACAAGACAGATACTCAAAATTTTGCATTTTAAATGGACCAGGGAACCCTGAAAACGTGTATTATAGTTTCTACTTTAAGTATTTTAAATGAAGATTACAATGGTGTAAAAACTATTTTGATGATATTTTTTAGATAAGAGTTTTGTTATTTTCGACTACTTCTTTTTCAGGAACGCAGGATTTCAATCGACTGCGCTAAAACGTTTGTACCGATGTAGCTTCATATGTCAAGACAAAACGGTGTCTCAGTTTTTCGATATCTTGTCTTGAGGTATTACTGATTTATGCCAAAAAAATGCTCCCCCCCCGGAAGAAGACTGTATCCGTCTCTGATAAAATTATAATCAATCTTTTAAACGACCGAAAGGAACTAAAGGTTTTCAATAGAAAATAAGCAACTAATATATAAAGTATACAGTGCTGTATCGAATATTAGCCTTACTTCCTAAGAAAACATTCGCACTTTATGCCCTATGGCCCCATGGGTAAACGACTCTAGCATGGAGATATCTGTAGCAATATCAATATTCAGCAAACGGCATTTGGCATTCTTTCCGACCACGTTTGTTGAAATAAGATTATTTATTTACATCATAAGGTTCGGGTGTCTATCATAAGTAACTATTAATAGTAAATCAGAACACAAACATCGAATTGAATCATTGTCATTATCATGGTTAACTTTACTAGTAAAATCCTTCAAAAAGAATAACTGCATAAATCTAAAGTAGAATAGAAGACAGCCCAAAAGGAATACACAGATACATAGAATATCACATTAAAAATTTTTACTGATTAAGTCCCGGTGAAAGTAAAAAAAATAAGAGTAATATTCATACAATTATTTTACAAGCATTTATATCTCTTGACAATTTCACGGCAGATTTGTGAAATTATCTATTTATGTAAACGTTCAACCTTGTTCTTGCAAAGTTCAGCCCAAATAATGCATTCATTTCTCTATCAAAGTTTGTTCTTGTGATGCTTGTCAATGTATAGTCTAGTGATCGAAGACAAGTCTTTTGTCCCAGATGTCAAGTCTGTATTCTTGTGGTGTTTCTATTGAGTGACTTGTCCTGGAGTACTGCTTGTCGTTCCTTGTTTTAACCGTTGTTATGATATTTTTAAGGTATAATATGGTTTTATTTTTTTTTAGAAGTTTTGCGTTTGTTGTTCGGCCAGGCTTGGCAATGGATCCGATGAGAAAGACTATACCAAGGAAAAGCCAGGGGCGTCTCCAAAAAGTTGTCCGGAAAAAAAAAATACTAAAGTACAGGAAGTTTTCAGATTGAAGCGTAAGCAACAGCAAACTGTTATGTGAGTGAAATTCGCTCAAATAGCCTATGAAGGTGAAAATTCAACATACTGACAAATGAGATGAGTTGTTATACGTTTATTGATATTTTATTGACGTATTTTCGATCTAACTAAAAAGTCTTTATCTATTTCTTGAGATAAGTTGCGAAATTGGGTTAACTGTGGTGCTAGCCATGGGTCTACACTTGAATCGAACTTTTAACAATCGGGCCTAGGATATGAGTTGTTGTCTGATATATACTTGAATGTGTGTAATTTTAAATGATGTCGTATGAATTGTTTGATATTCTAGTCTTTCCAATGTTGAGTGGTTTCTGGCGGTAAAACCGATTTAAAAACCACGCGTTCAGTGACTTTTCAAATTTTGCAAAGTTAGCGGTGACGTTGTTTGTAACTTGTAGGTGGTGGAGGACTGGTCGTACGCCATCACATGGTCTGGTTCTTGGTACCTTGCTTTGATATTTCATCAATGAAGTCCAGTTGTAAATGTAATAATAGGTTGTACACCGTTGAGTGATGATAGTGATAACTGACGTTTCGGACGTTAGTCCTTCGTTGCAGTAACATTATTACTCCGACGAAGGACTAACGTCCAAAACGTCCCAGTTATCGCTATCATCACTCAACGGTGTACAACTTATTATCCGACATTTACACCTGTTTCTCTATAAAACACCGACGCAGTCCTATCTAGTATTTCTTACTAGTTTTTACCTCTTCATGAAGTCCATATTAAAAGAACCCAAGTGCAGTAATCAAGATCTTGGTATTCTATAAGTTGTCTCGACTGACGCAGTGTAATTGTCCAATTTAATCAACTTTCAACAAACTAGTTAGACGAAAAGTGTTAGATGATTTAGGGCTACAGAATTTTAAGATCAGATGTAAATTGCGAAGGTTTGTTTGTGGTTACATAAATATATAATTCCTTGATTATCCCTAGAATTCCAAGTCCAACGGCTTCAAACAAAAATGTGACGTCAAAATTTAATTTGTTCGTTTATTCGTAAAAATCACCTTTTCTCAGTATTCTTAAGTAAAAATAAATTTCAAAAGATGAATTGAGTCTTACTCAAGCACAGCAGGAAAAAATGAAAAAAAAAAAAGGCAAATCGAAGTGGGCGGAAGGCAAGTGGACGTGCTTGAGTGTGGTCATATTTTAATAAAAAAAATATCAACCGATAATATCAATATCTACAAAAGTAAGTAGCTTAGAATAAAAAAGGACCTTCAATGGGGTCTATTTTATTTGTTTGATATCAAAAGACGACATAATTCTATTATCGGGTGCTTTTGGCTAACTGCATGTAGGCTTTCTGAGATATCATTATAAATTTTACCTTGTTGGTTTTTGTAAGACTTCCTCCAGTTTAATATTCAGCAGTCGTAATGTGTACATCAAAGTTACCATTTGCCTTTTTACTTTCCTTTTTTGTCTTTATTTCATTAGCAACTGAAGCATATTTTGGCGCTGTACCACCACCTCTGCGAGGGAAAAAACTTAAGGTAAACGCCATATAAAACAACCACCCGAATATACATTATATGGTTTTTTAAGTTAAGCTAAACAGGGCCTTATATCCTTATATAAAGAATTTAAAGCAAATTAATATAAGGATACTTTATTGTTCTTCATGTTTCCAATTAATGCCTAATTGACGGTGTCTTAAAGACGGAGATGTGAAAACTAGTAAGAAATACTAGATAGGACCGCGTCGATGTTTGTAGAACAACAGTTGTAAATGTATAATAAGTTAGACACCGTTGGACGATAGTAGCAAAAACTGACGTTTCGGACGTTAGTCCTTAGTATTTTTATATTAACATGCATCTTTATACACTGATTTCAAAACGCTTGACGGAGAGAATGCCGCGGAATGCCTAATGCTTATTGATCTTCTAAAATGTCTTTATAAATGATACAGAAATATAAACAATTCGTTACTCTTGACGCTTTTCATCGACTTTTCCTTTTTAATTGTTGAATTATTGGTATTCTAATTCGTTCTAATTCGACGGTATCATATTGATATGTGGACTGGGATTAGTCTTCAAAAACTATGCATTGCGCTCAAATAAAGCATAATTATTGAAAGGAAACACAATAATACAAATATCACTATGCTATTTTTAGTTAGTTTATTGGATGTTTCCTTTCAATCATGATTTAATGAAGAAGAAAAAAATTTGGAAGGACACTGTCCGTCCACTACATACATTTCTTGATTAAAGGGCCTGTAGATTTACTTATTTTCATTCCATGTTACTCAAACTTTTCTAATTAATTCATTGTGACATTTGTTTGAGAAATATAGTCTCAAACTATTAATGATATTTATAGCTGAAAAATAATGCCAATAAATCTCCAACTCCAGCTAGACCCAGTCCCCTGAGCAATATGAAATCGGCTAATTAGTTGAACTAAAATAGAGTGCAAACACTAAATGTGTGCAACAGTTAAGCGTTGTCACTATTTAGTATGAAATAGCACTATTGAAACAAAAGAAAACAATAGAATAAGCATAAAGTAGCACGATTTAGTGAATCACAGATATTTATGTTGCACACTTTCAGTGCGTGCACTCTACCAGTTGATTAAAAGTTCTGAGTAGGCATTACACTCAATTACAATAGACTGTACTAGTCACGGTGTCATACAACAATACCTTTTCATTTAAAAAAAGTAAAACAATAGAATCTCCTTTAATGCATGGTTCAGCAGTAGCTTATAACAGTAAGAAAAACAATACATTGCTTATGTAGTCAATGTGAGCTTATTCAGACTATTCCATGAGTTTTGCCAATTAAGAAGAAGATACTTTTACTAAATTACTTTTCTTTATTCAGTTCAACAGAAAACATCAAGAGGCAAACGAAATGACACCCAAAAGATCATGTGATGCCAAAACAGATAGTAGCTTCGTCGATACATGCGAATTAGAAACAAGAATTGACAAATAATTCCAAATAACAAGTTTGTAATTACATAAAACTCTTGTATTAGGAGTTATCATTAAGAAAGAAATAAAACGTTATTCCAGTTTTTCATTCAACAACTTGTACTGATTTGCAACAAACTGTTATAGAGAGATGGATTGCTTAGTCTTTACATATCACTTCAAGAGGATGCTTTTTACCGTGCCCAGCCGCAAGGTGGCGGCACGGTCAATGTTTACCTTTCATATGTTTAATGCTCGGGCCCAGTCTCTACACAAATAGCCGAGGAGACCACAGGAAGCCCTGCCTCTCCAAAGTACCCAAAACGTCACGTTTTGTGTCACTTAAGGCTGGTGATGACTAATTAATAAGTGATGTTTTCTCAAACTTTCTTTCTAACTGTAAAAAGCTAGTTCAATACTTCATAGATTGAAAGGAAAAAAATGGGGTCACCATGCATTCTAATGCATTATACGTCATCAAATATTACAAATTAGGCAATTTATAACTGGAAGGGAAAAAATTCATAAATTGTCACATAATCATAAATTTCTAAAGGAAATATCTCTTAAACCATAACACACATAATATTCTTGTAGATAAATGTCTTTAAAGGTAAGAAAATTAAAAAAAATATTTTTTTTGGAGAGCAGTTGAACGCATGAATATTAACATTTTCAAATTTGCTACTCTAAAAGAAATCACAAATATATTTATGATCTTTCAATTTTAAATTTTCAAAAAACTCACCGTATGAAAGATTTCTTATCACTTTATGCAATTTAATAAGATAATCGTTGTAAAAGCACGAAATTTTACCAAAATTTGCAAAAATTGCACAAAAGTCCCTGACCCTCCCCGAGACAGTAGAAGAATTAACAATGCATTTTGGGAGATTTTCAAGATGGCGCCCGGGGAAAGATTGTCGGAAGTTTGATCACATAACAGTCGCTTTTGAAGCTTTTTTTAAGATTAAATGTTTTTCTTTTTTATGGGAGATGATTGATTGCTAAATTCGTCAGCAGCATGCGCGGTACTCGATGAGCAATGACAATAATAGGCACCATCCTTAAGTATTTAGTATATTTCAAGAAGTCCAGATTCGAAGTAGTGGAAAATGAACGCTCCGACGTTCAGAAAAGACGATTAAAACACTGACAAACACACACGCCGTTCCCCGTTCGTAGACTCACACTATAGCTAAAAGAAGGCAAAGCCGAGTATCATAAAGGCTGGTACACACTAGGCGACAAGTCGCAGCGACTTGTCGTCACGACATGTCGCCTCAGTGTGCATTGGTTCAATATTTGTCGCCAATACATCTGATTTTGTCGCTGCAACAATTTCCGCCAAAAATACCTAGTACACACGGGGGGAAATTGTCGCTACGACCTATCTCGGGAACAAGTCGCTGCGACTTGTCGCCTAGTGTGTGCCGGCCTTAAGTTTCGAGTCGAGTCGTTTCGCGATCGCTCAAATGAAACGCAAACACCAGCAAAATTCTCGTACCCAGATACTTTTCAGTTACACTGGGCACGGCAAGGTCTACGCAGCAGCTCTAGTTTTCTAGATTAGAGTTTGGTTCTGTCAAAATCCAGTGATTCAGTATTTGACAATCATAGCTTCACAGGTCACAGTTGTCAAATCTGAACAGCCAATCATGACGATGCGATGTGGTTTAATCATTGTGATGAGGTTTTATCCGTACAAAATAATTTTTTTACTGCATCTTTTTTTTATTTTTGCTCCTTTGGTCGAGTCAATGTGTTTATCACCATATTTTGGCGGCCCTAACAGCTTTAGCTGTAAAGCTAGATTATTTACTCAATTTTGTTTTTATCGTAACAGGTTTCAGTGACAAATATTTATATTGTATTTTTTGTTGAAATACACATATGGAAAACTGAACATTTACAATACTAAAACTGATCCTTTGGGTATTTTCCATTTTTTAAAGTTTACTTTAGTATTTTTAACTTAACTAAATATTTTATCTCTTTTTAAGGATGCGCAGTAGCAAGGGTCCGGAACTACCTTAACTGGAGCTTTGATTGAAAGCATTGTATCAACATGATAGTTTTTTTGGGAAAAAAATCGTTTATCTGAAGTCGACTTTGTTTCCTAAGTTAAGTTGTTTTATTTTTATGCATCTGCGCTGCATGTCTCACACAATAAACATAAATAGAGATAGATTTATGGGGAATTTCACTTGTCTCTTGACATTGAACAAACAGTGACTAAGAAAACTCCACGCAGGCACTTTGGAGGACCTTTTTGAACATGATGACCAAACTAGTTTGCGTAACATTGGCGTTGCTAATTGTGGATGTATTTGCGGTTCCTTTCCATGAGAAAAAATTGGAAATGGTAAGTTAACCATATTAGCCATTCCGGAGTTGCGCAAGAGAATGGGGACTAGGTACGACGCATTGAACTATGGGAAGGTTTTCAGGGACGCGTGTTGCTCGCTCCACTAAATCTCCTATGATTTTACTGTAATTTACTGCGGAAATACATAGTTTTTGTGCACTCAAATGCAAAAAAACATTTGGTAACCTTTTACACCAAAATGCACATTAGACACTCTCAAATGCACAAATGTTTACAAATCGCTAAAAGGTCTACTTAAAAAGACGAATTTGTAGCCCGAATTCAGCTTCGTTATCGATTCGTGTAGTTCGATGAAAGACAGCATTGCGAAGTCTTTAAGAATTGTGCATTTTGTTTTCGTCAAGTTCCGTCTAAGTTCATTTTTTATTAAAAAATACGAACACAAAGTTCTATAAACCGTGATTGCTCCATGGAAAGAAAAATAATTTGAAAAATGTCACCATTTTCATTACCAAAGTCGTTCATATGAATTCATCAGTACTGAAAAGCGACTCGACATTTAGTTTCAAAACATCATAAGTTCTTAAATAACTATGCTTTTGAAGTGGGTATAACAACTGACATGCATTTCACATTGCAAAATATCAAAAATTGAATAACTTTTATGAAGTATAAATTATGTTCAATGTTTTTTTAAAAGAGATTGTTTATTTTGTGGTTTATTTGACATTTAATTCAATTCTTATTCCTGACCGCCGTTGTAGATTGAGACCGGCCGCTGTCAATTGAATGATTATAAATAAAAAGCATGAGTATAATAAAAGAGATTATTCAAGTAAGAATACAGAGCATGTTTGGGATCTCATTTTTTTTTCACTCAAAATGATAGGATAGCTCAGAAAAGATTTATAATTTTATTAGAAGCACGGCACTGCAATGTTGTCTTCCGTCGAACTGCACGAATCGACAACAAAGCTGACTTTGGGCTTCATATTCGCTTTTTTAAGTAGACCTTTTAGCGATTCGTAAACTTTCACACATTTGAGAGTGTCTAAGGTGCATTTTGGTGTAACAGTTTGCCAAATGTTTTTGCATTTTAGTGCACAAAAACTATGTATTTCCGCAGTAAATTACAGTAAAATCATAGGAGATTTAGTGGAGCGAACAGCACGCGTCCCTAAAAACCTTCCCATAATTCAATGCGTCGTACCCAGTCTCCCAGTCTCTTGCGCAACTCCGGAATGGCTAATTAAAGGCTCTATTGCAATGTTTCGCATCGCTGATTAGATATAAATGAACGAACGAATCAATGAATGAATGAATGAATGAATGAATGAATGAATCAATCAATCAATCAATCAATCATGATCAATCAATCAATCAATCAATCAATCAATCAAATATAAGTTTTTTTAAGTTTAAACGGCTTGGAGTTGAAATACAAGACAATCTGAAATGGAACACACACGTGAACAGCATTGTGAAAAAAGCTAGCAAGCGTATTTACCATGTGAGAGCGTGTCGACGAGCTTGTCTTCCACGTGAAGTCAGTCTTACCACCTACCTCCGCCCGTTGTTAGAATACGCAAGTCCAATCTGGGGCGGTTTACCAGCATACCTCTTCACAGAGCTAGAAAAGGTCCAGGACAGATGTTTGAAAATCATTGACTCACCAAAAAACAATCTGGAGTCATTAACAGTCAGAAGAGATGTTCAATCCATCAAAGAACTAGAGCGTTTAAAAGAATGTAACAACTTTGCACCCGTGAGGGGGGGGGACTCCGACGGTAAACGATCGGGTATGCTCGTCGTCCGGGTATGCTCGTCGGCGATTTGGTATCTTTTAGGGTTTAAAAATGAAATTCTCACTTTTTGGTATCTTTTAGGGGTTGAAAGCCACTGAAACGTATGATTTTGGTGTCTTTCAAAAGACACCAAAATCATACGTTTCAGTGGCTTTCAACCCCTAAAAGATACCAAAAAGTGAGAAGGGATGAAAACTTTGTGAAGTCACGCCCATTTTAAAAACGTCGGGTATCTTTTAGGGGTATTTTTGAAAAATTCCGACGAGCAACCCCTATCGTTTATCCCCGGAGTCCCTTCCCCCCCCCCCCCCCCCCCCCCCGGGCTTTGCACACCTTTTTCCGGAACAGCGGCCCACAAATAATTACTATCTAAGAAATAGGAGGCCATTTAACAACATCAAAAACTAATAGACATAGAGACTCTATTATACCCAGAACTTTGAGACTATTATCTTGTGCAGAGCAGTAACATATGTCTAAATATTTTATTGATTGTATTCAGCTCTACACTTCTAGTGTATTGAGCACTTTCTATATGGTATCAGCTACTTTACCACATGAGTAAATATTTTTCTATTTATAATATATATATACATCACGTACATTTTAATTATTTTATTGTCTTTCTTGTAAACTACACCGAGTATTACTTTGCAAATGTATTTTGATTAAAGTAATATTTTTATGAATGAATAAATAAATCAATGAATTAATGAATCAATAAATGTAATAGATTACTTTTTTATAGCATTTTTATATACACTGAGTTTATTCGATATGTTTTTATTCATGCTTGTTAATTTTATACCATAATTATGTTTCTATATTTGATTAAAGTCTGTTTGTTAGTAAACGAATGAATGAATGAATGAATGAGTGAGTGAGTGAGTGAGTGAGTGAATGAATGAATGAATGAATGAATGAATGAAGTGAGGGCTGCAACCCACGACATGTTACGTACTTCAGACAAAATCAGTAGTCTGATTGAATACGTTGGAGCACAATAAAATATGAAACATGAAATATAATAAAATATAACATACCATTGAATATTTGTGGTGCACAACTTAGCAATTTTCATTTGTTTAATGAGGATTTATTTTAATATTTAATTTGATTCTGTTTAATGGTTGTTTTTTTTAGACGTTAAGAGATAAATACACCACGGGTTGCTACGCAGTTGGAGACCCCTGTCAAACTGACAAGAACTGTATTGGACAATGCGATGGAAAGCGACTGTTTTGCTATCCTGGTCCTGAATTTCCGGAATGGAAATCTTTCTGTGAGATATACGATTGGTCTTTACCCGGACGCTAAGAGACACCGGGGGGGGTGGATTCCGGAGTAAACGATTGGGGATGCTCGTCGTATCTTTTAATGGTAAAAATTAACGAATTTGGTCTCTTTTAGCGTTTAAAATGTGATATTTTTTGAAATCCTCACTTTTTGGCATTTTTTATGAGTTTAATAGTACTAAAATGTACGTTTTTGGTATCTTTTGGAGATAGAAAATTTGTGAAGCCTCGCCTTTGTGAGTATTTTTGAATAATTCCGACTAGCATCCCCGATTGTTTATCTCCGGAGTCCTCGCCCGCTCCCCCCATCCCCCGGAGACCTTACAGAAAACATCGTCGAATGAATATTGAATAAAGTTACATAATCATAAATAAGAGAAACTTGAAAATAAAAACACATAAAATAATAACAATAGCCACACCCTAAGCAAAAAAACAGCAACTTGAGGTAATTGGGGATCCTTGCTATTCTGGAAACAATTGATTTTTGAAAATGGAAAATGATTGAATCTATAAAAGTGACTTGTGGTATAGTCCTTGATTGAAATAAATAATATCATTACAATTATTGGTGAGACAATAGGAACCAAATGGACTAGCATGACTTAGTACCGATTTTTCACGGATTAATCTAGTGCGTGCACTCTATCAGACATACTTAGTAGGTAATAAAAACTTACAGTATCATTGACAAATCTTCTAGGTCGCTATCAGAGGCAATTACTATAACGTTTTGTGTAGAGGGTGGGATGTCCCTAAAAACTGGAATTCAAAGATTAAAATTAGCCTAGTTGGGATGGTATTTATAAGTAGCCAAAATCAATATGCGTTTTAATATTCATTTTTCGACGATTTCTAGATCGCTTGTTTCTGAAAAAAAGAAAAGAATGGTATCAATTACTTTTTACTCGCGTCAATAAACAAAATAAATAAATAAAGTAGATTTATGTTGATTAAATTTACCATCCAAATGATACAAAACTCATGGAAACCATCTGCTTGAAACTAAACTACAATGTATACAAGGATGGGCATAAAACACTGTCTACATGGGACGACTGACTAGCCTCGTTATTATGATCTCGCTCCAGTACATAACCGCGCTGTCCGCCATATTTCGATTCGGTGTATGTGCCGAAGCACGAGGTGTGGTGTTGGGCTTCCTGTACAATAGACTACTGACATATTGGTCAGCGGCTGAAACAAAATGGCGGCGTTTTCCAGTGACGAAAGCTGAAAAAAGTACATTAAACATTTTACAAATTCGGTTATTTTACATGAAAATGTTCATCTTTATGTGTAAACTGGTGTTCCAAATGGTGATCCAGAAAGGGGGTCCAGAAGGGGGGTCCGCGTTTTGTCAACACCAATGAAAAAATATCTTACAAAAAGAATAGCTTGCAGGAATTATTGCAAATAGCTTATATGTGGATAGTTAAAAAGTTAAGGAATGTCTCATGGTTAGCGTGCGTATATCCAGTTCTGGATGCATGCGGGAGGTTGCTAAGCACGAGAAAAGCGTAAGATTGGCTGATCAAACGAGATGTTCTCGATACTTCGCGCGTAGCATGGACTAAAAGGCTCCAAAAAGTACTGCTTTGAATAAACCAGTTTAAAACAGCAAAATTCTGACAATTACCGCAAAAATATCCAGTTTCAGTTGACAATGCTTATAACTGATAACAAGAAAGAATCTTTGGTATTTTTCCTCGTGTTTTTTTTTTAATGAATTTGATGTTAGAGTGAATAAAATATATCCAAAGCCTCAACAAAATGACTGCAAGTGATCGCTAAAACCAAACTCGTAAAACTAGACCGAATTCGATCTCACTTACAAGTTAAAGTTATTACTCGTAATTAATAATTGAGAATAGCAGGCGCGGATCCAGGATTTTTTTTAGGGGGGTGACTTTTGATTTTTTAAGAGTTAACATATTATAAGTTAACATATTATTAGCAGTTCTCGAATATTAGGAAAAAATATATTATCTGCATGGTTGGCAACAATGGATGTGATTGATTCATCATTTCTGTTTTCCCGTCTTTTCCAATAGCATGCCCACCTGAAAAGCTCACCTTCAAAGCAAGCAGGGAGTGGAAGCAGATACTGCCATTTCTCTTTCAGTACTTGCATCAGATTTGTCAATTCGTCATCTGACTTTGCACAAATAACAGAGGGAACAAGTGCACAAAGTTCGTAATGTGCACATTTATCCTTGCTGAAACGGAATGTAAGCTCCGATGATATCGTATCTAAAAACGGGATTACAACAACTCGCTTCCAGTACGTCTTTACTGTTTCTGCAGTTACGTTTTCTCTGTTGGTTTGTCGTCGATTGGTACGTGGCTGCTGTTCTTCTGAACCCACTAACGTCGCCAGAGCGAGAACCTTGAGATACATTCTGTCATAACATGTATCAATATTGCGGCGAATCTTGTTATAAACATGTGTGACCTCTTCTGTCTTCTGGAAGCCAAAATACACTTCAACTAAACGACCTTGTAAAGAGCAAGGACGCATGGGCTCCAGCAATTCCATACAGCAAACAAATGTTACGATGTGTGAAAAACTTTTCATTGTTTGTCTTAGGCCATTAGCCAAAGTTCTTGTGTTTGCTTCCCAAGCCCAGGAATCTTCTTCTGGACACTTAAATCGCTCATCATCTGAAGGGTCGTATATTTCATGTTGTATGCCAAACCAAAGCTCCGCGAATGCATGTGCGTTCTTTAGATGCCCGAGACGCTAAAAAGTGTTACTCAGTAGTCCTTTTGAAAAGTGTTGTTTATCAAAATTTCAACCAATCATTTTCCTATTTCTATAATATGAATATTTTTATATACATTCAATTTATCCAGGAAAAAGGGGGGGGGTGAACGTTCACCCAGTTCACCCCCACCCCTGTATCCGCCCCTGAATAGATAGAATGGGCATGTATAAAATGTATTTTTTGTTGTTTTACTGCTTTACAATTTAAAATTTTGCCAACTTCAAAGGCAAAAACATTCAAAGGCTTTTCACTTTGCTGCAAATGCAGCGCATATTTGTTTTGTTTTTGTTTTTATGAACTTTTTGTCGCCGTCGATTTTACTAGTTTACAAGTAGATTAGTCGATAAGTAATGATTGAAGAACGCCACGAAGAATTCGGCCTTTTTTACCATCTGACAAACATGTCAAATAAACTCTTCCAGAAACTAATACAACTTGTAAAATCTCCAGCTTTCAATGACTATTGAATGAAGTATAAAATAAAATTTTAAAAGCTCTGCATGACTGCAATTTGAATTGTTAAAAACAGCGCTATGAGCGACTCTTACCCATTTTGTCAGTGAAAATATTTTGAAGCGTTTTCTTCGTTGAAAAGTAGTTATTTTTTCTTTTTCACGTTCGCAGTCAAGCCTCTTAATTAAAGCCGTCAGCTTAGCTTCACCATTTTCATGCTCTATGTCCAGTGTAGAAATACATTTTGTAGAAACATTTCAATAAACGGAAATGTTATAAATTGATTGTTTTGGCGCCCAATAAAACTGGTCAGCAAATTTTGCGTGAATGTACGCGGACGTACGTACGTCCTACAGTGTATTTTTGAATCCCGGGCTTCCTGTGGTCTATTTACAAGAAAATTTAGTATATGATTATAAGCTCACCACAACAAAAACAACAATCACTTATCTCACGTTCGAAATAAAGTTTAAAAAATATTGGAATTTGTCTACAATTAGATTGAGACAGTTAAACTACGCACTCATGCAGTTCAATCTAAATTAAAGCCAATCGAAACTATTCAAAATAAATGTGTTAAATTAAATAAGACGAAAGTGCAAAGTTTTATTATATATTACTCTGTACCAAAGGAAAATAAATCTCTTCCAGTAAAAACTTTTTATAGTACAGTACTACGGACATACTACAATACCAATTTTTTTTATCTTTTGAAGCAATGGACAGTTTTCTGTGCGAATATATCTGTATTTAGTTTATTATTATTGCGATTTTTATATTCCTTTTTAAAACGTATATTTTCTTTTAAGCATTAAGTTGTAATTTTTTAATTTTATCTTATTTAGGGTTTTACTGAAAATCACGTGAGATGGTAATTGTGATGTGCTAAGCACTATGGGAATTAAAAAACAGAAAAATAATGAGCGAAGCAAAGGGGTGGCGAATGGTAACGTGAAAAAAGTGGGTCACGGCAAATTTTGAAAGTCTCGAAATCTCGGAGGCGCTTTTTATGGGTCGCGGAGTCTCGTATTTTATAATTTTTAGATGATGTCGGAGTCTCGGATTTTTTTTGCAGCAGTCTCGGAGTCTCGGATTTTTCAATTTTTCTAGCTAATTTAATGTTAAAAGAATGTCTGATAATCTCAACTCCTACGATTTAAAAAAATATTGCAATTCCGAGTCACTTAGTACAGAAAAAAATAAAGAATGTCGCTTTCAAGTTTTTCATAAGAAATCATTTTGTTTCATGTGTTTGATAGAGGCATGAACTTCATGCAACGTTTATATTATGTAGTCTTTTTGAAAGTATTCAGTGAGATGCACGAGGTGTTCCTTACATTAAGTCCCGAAGTCGATTGGGCGAGCCCGCTGACTATCCGGCTCAAATGACAGACTGTACTGGCCATGGTGAGGTACTAGGATAGTTTGGGCTCATCGATTCGTAAGTGGATGAATTCAGTAGACTATTCAATATCTTATTACTTTGTTTTATGATTGTGGATAAATTGCAAAGCATTGATTTTGTTTGGAGTCCCAAAAAACTTTAGAGTTGATAAATATATAAAGGTGAAGATACGATGCTTTGTTTACTTCAAGTAAACTTGTCCACATATACGCTACAGTAGATGATCTTAATCAAATTTAGAAGTTTTTGGTCACTATTTATGCTCTATTTGGTTGCTGTTGTATTCCTTGATACATTTTTGTAGTTGTCGTCCATCTACTGTAAACAATAACAGCCCTGGTAGTTTGTTTCATGACAAAGAAAAACAGATCCACTTTTCTTGTCCAATTACCAGGAGTAATTCGCTGAGAGCAGTCGTATCTGGTGCAGAGGATGCACTGTTGTGCTGTTAAATGTATTAATCACTAATTTGAATCGCCCGAGTCTTCTTGAAGTGTACTTATTAGACTACATCAAACACAACAGCAAACATAAAAAAAACTAAAAACGTAAAAAGACTTAAAACTTAAACTACAAAATTGTAACCGTCAAAGGGCCAAAAATCACCATACTAATCTAGTTGATTATAGCCTATTTTATTAGTGTAACATTTTCTCAAATGTTTAAGCATACTGAGTTCAGTTAAAATAGCTAAATGTACATGAAGCATTGAACTGATCGGCCGAAATTAGCATGCCGCGTGACGCACTCTCTGTTAACTAGTTCTCGTATACAGTATGTAACATAGTTTATTGATTTGTATAAGTAATTTCTAAGTCGATTCTTTTTAATGCAGGAAAACGCATAAATTGTCACACTAATATATCATTACTGTTGACAAACTGTACGAACGTTTGAATACTGATTGCACTGTTGTAATCGGCTCTTTTCGGTGTTACTGACGTTTTACGTTTTTTCTTTGTCGGCTGTTTTTTTTATTTTTTTATCTTTAGTTGTCTTTGCTATTTTTTACAGTCTTTAGAACTATATTTCTCTATAAATAAAACCAAAAACCATCGATATTGAAGCACACTCACTGTTGGTATAGAGTCAAAGGTGATTCTGGCTGAGACAGTTGAACATTTTTGCAAAGGCATTAAATGACAAGTCTTCTTATTACGTCACAAGGCGGAAGTTAACGGCAACTTTGTATCAGCGAAATTCAAATTAGAATACATTTTTGGTTTTTGTTATTAAGTTTTTCAATGCGCATTGATATATGTAATAGCATTGTTTTCCAGTAGCGTTATTCACTTTTTGCAGCTTGTTATTTCTCCATTCTAGGGTAGATTTTAAAGACATTTCGAACTGAAGTCTAAATAGCTCGCAGGCATAAAAAGCAAGAAAGACAAGATATGGCATGGCTGTCGTTCTTTTGTATGTTAGTTCATACTGCCATTCTGGTAAACATATCAGGTAAGTTATACATACAGAAATACTGTCATTATTCGACTCTCATTTTGATTGACATATCGATGTCCAATTCAACCGATTTTACCACGTTTTCATATCAAACTTTTGTTGTCGATTTTGGCCTTCCTGTGGTGACATACACTGGGTTTTTGTTTTAGGTTCAAAAGTTTATTTTTGACCAAAAACCAAATCGGCTAACTTGTTGTGCATGCTTTTACTAAAAAAAGCTGTAAAAAATTGAAGGATTTTGAGAGAAAAATCGCTTTTTTCGCATTGCTGATTTACTCCAATGCCCAAATATGGTGCCACAATCCTTATAAGGCAATACATGAGGCTTGACAGAAAACGACAACATTCTTAAGGGAAAAGCTTGATATGTGGCAAACGCTTTCGATGTTGTATTGGTTAAAATCGAAAAGCGTGTTGCCCAATCCCCAGTTTCCCTACCAAAAATGTTTTAATAGAAACTAATATATAGCTTTTGTTTTGTAATTATGACTGCTATTCCAGCTGTGTTTCTAAAATAAAATTTCAACTTTACAGTATTTTGAAAACTAAATGGAATAGAGACGGGGGTTAAATCGCCACTACACTTTATATTCAAAATACAAAAATTTCACTTTTGTTGTTGAGGCTTTGGTGTTACATTGACTGAGTTATAGTTGTTGATGTTTCGTTACGATGTTGGTGACAGTTGCATGAGCACTGACGTCATTGTGATGTTCAAAGATTGATCGTGGACATGATATGATGTTATGGTGATTTGCCACTTGATAACAAAGTTGTTGATAGAGTGCACACACTAAAAGTCTGCGACATAAATACCACTAAATAGTGCTATTTTATGCTAATTCTATTGTTTTCTTTTGTTTAATTAGTGCTATTTACTGCTAAATCGGTGACAACTGTCGCACACATTTAGTGCTTGTACTCTATGCTATATCACCATGCTCGTGTATATTATATATAATTTACGGTGGCCCAGAAGAGACAACGCAAACAAAACCAAACCACAACAAACAAACAAAAACCGCACTGCAAACAAAAAAAATCGCACTGCAAACAAATCCCAAACTCTATGCGCACACATGTAAACCGTTATCACGGGCTCATATTCAGTCAAGGCAACTAAGCAAAAATGGCGCTTCAAGTGACGGTTAACAATCACGAAGAACTACCGGCAGGCTCTGAGAGAGAGATAATTGAGCATTATTTTTATAGAGGATTTCGTTACGATGATATAATCCTTTTCCTAGAGAAATACCACAACATAGACATCAACGTAAGATCCCTCAAACGACGACCACAGATAGCCCAAGCAAGCATGAATAAATAAATAGAACATAAATAACCATAAATAACATAAATAAATAGACAATACACATATACAGACTTTAAGGTAGTTCGGGATCCACACTTCCCGCCGATATAATTTTTTAAAACTTTTTCTACATAATGACTGACACATATGAAAAACAAAAATGTAATAAAAAGTAGGGGTCACCGTGCTTGTTTTGGAACTGTGGGGGTGATAATAGGCCCGTTTTTGCCCCATTTCAACTAAAAGAAGTAACATCAAATTTGTTGAAAGTAATATTCTTGCGAACGAATTTGAAAGTTTTTCACAAATCTGCTATAAGAGTCTGACAAAATGCTCCCTTCGCTATAGTTCTCATGAATTTATTCATTGGAAAAGACTTCGACTGAGATATTTTACGGAGATTTAAATGAAGAGCTTCATTAATTTTTTGCACACTTTACCACAAAAACGTCAAAAGTACAATGTTTTGGTCTCGAAGACCAGGTATTTTTTATTTCAAAATTTTAAAGCTGGGTTTATGCCAAATATAAAAATGGAAAAATAATTGGGTGTCACCGTGCTAATTTTAGAGCTATAAGCAAAAAACGCGCGGAAAATAAGATGATTTCAATGTTTCGGACGCACGGGAATGGGCACTAGTTGCTTTTGAGGCCCGTATGTAATGCTATGATGTTATTTTTAACAAAAAGTTCAAGAATGACCATATTTTGGCTCTAACGCAAAATTTCTTTTTAATCGCACGAGAAATTTTATTTGATTTCACATGCGCGAGCAGGATGCGCAGTAGCAAGGGTCCCGAACTACCTTAACTTTTATCATTTTTTTCATTTTTTTCGTTTTATTGTTAAAAACGCTCACAAACAGCTAGCTTGCGCTACCTGTGCGACAACTGAATGATTATGGTCTAGAACGTCGTGAATCTGATTTCGACGAGCAAAGTGTCAAGGAATAATACGTCGTGAAATAGCAAATTGACCCGATAGCCTCAACGGTTATCGTACCATGTGGAATATCTTGAGAATCAGGTATCACATTCATGGGCCAAGACGTGTAGTTGCTTCGTTATTACGCGAGATTGATCCCCAATTTGCTGCAGTGGAACTCGAGTTCGAGGTGGACGGAGTATTAGACGTTGAAATGACGTGAAATCTTTTCTTGTATGGCCTTTCTGAGTTCTTCTTGCCAACTCGCCATCTTGGAATGTGAAAGGGCGCGAAAATTCACACGAGCCCTCAGTGTCATTGCTGACATGCGCAAGCGCATGCGCACGTTTTTTTTTTGTTTTTGTTTTTGTTTGCAGTGCGATTTTTGCTTTGGTGCATATATATATATGCTCCAAAGCATTGCTATGACGCAGGATGAGGGATGAATGTAACACCACAGGTAACCCAAGATGGAAGAAATGTGGGCTGCGACTGGCGATCAAAAATAGGCTGAAAATCACTCGAAAATCATAATTCTCGACCATGTTTACCTAATTGCGTTTGAAAATTATTTCAACTACTAAACTCTATTGATATTATGATAAGAATTGAAGTTTTTCCAGTTTCCGAAGCGTGGAAAATCCCTACCATACCCCCACTCGTATGTCCTTTGTACTGTCACGGAAGAGACTAGGAACGAGTACATCGCACATGCTTTGCACAGACATCCTTTGCACAAGCAACACTGGATTGACTCTGGATTGATTTTCAACGCTGAGTAGAGGTGAGTTTTTTGTTGTTTTTATACTTATAAACTTCGTTTCATTCATCATAGCTTTAATATCCAACGACTAGCTGGAATTATGGTTGTTGTTTTAAATATTTGGCAGACGCTAAGGTCGTATTTTTTTAAACATAGATATTGAAATATAATGTGCATAAAACAATATTGTATTTTGCAATAGTATCGATATAATGCACACATTTCTATTACAATTTGTACAGTCTCATGTATGTAATTTTTGAGACGATAGGCTATATGGGCCCGCTTTATGTGGTTCGTTTGATAGCAAAATCCCGTATAATTCACGTGGGATTGTTCAATTATAAACCAGTGAAACAATACCATTTGCAAAAGGAAAACAATATAATTAAACTTGACTATCCTGTTATAACATTGTAATGGTTGTTTCATTTCACAGGTTTTAAAAAATTAAACCACTCGAAATGTCACGGCGCAGGATTAGGGGTGACGGATGAATGTAACACCACAGGTAACCCAAGATGAAAGAACTTTGGCTACGACTCACGATCAACTGAATGGCCTTAAAATCACTCGAAAATTGTAATTATCGGCGATTTTACTAGGTGTGTGTACGCAGGCTACGATTTTACTCGATTGGGTTTGTAAAATTATGCACTAAACAACTGTAGCCATTTAGAAGAACATTGCTCAGTAAATTAGAAGACTTCATGTAAACCATGATCAGCTCATGAGTTAACTAAATATGCAACAACATGAGCTGAACTGTTACCATTCAGAAGAACATTTCTCAATAATTAAAATATTAAAATTACGATATGAAGTAATCTATGCTCTTGTAAGGTGGTACACTAAATTAAAAACAACATGTACTAATATATTAATGGGATTTTTAACGTTCTTCATGTTGCCAAACTCTACAATAATCATGAAAAATAAAGAAAACATGTTGCACTGAATTGTGGATATAGTCCTATAATTATAAACTATTATTCATGTCATTGTTTGTAACTGTTATCTATTGCAACTTCAAATCATTTAAAATACCAACAACTTAATACTGCACTTTTGCACCAAAGCATGCGCTCTGAGAGCGCCTTTAATTTTTGTTTGCAGTGCGACTTTTTTTTGTTTGCAGTGCGACTTTTTTTGTTTGCAGTGTGACTTTTTTTGTTTGCAGTGCGACTTTTTTTGTTTGCAGTGCGACTTTTTTTTTGTTTGCAGTGCGACTTTTTTTGTTTGCAGTGTGACTTTTTTTGTTTGCAGTGCGACTTTTTTTTTGTTTGCAGTGCGACTTTTTTTGTTTGCAGTGTGACTTTTTTTGTTTGCAGTGCGACTTTTTTTGTTTGCAGTGTGACTTTTTTTGTTTGCAGTGCGATTTTTTTGTTTGCAGTGCGACTTTTTTTGTTTGCAGTGTGACTTTTTTTGTTTGCAGTGCGATTTTTTTGTTTGCAGTGCGACTTTTTTTGTTTGCAGTGCGGTTTTTTTTGTTTGTTGTGGTTTGCTTTTGTTTGTGTTGTCCCTTCTGGGCCACCGTAATAATTAACCGATTTAGGCACGAATACTGAAGAAAGTCACGAAACATCTGTCAACGACACGGGTGAAAAACGCACTGCGCACACTCGGGAAATGGTGTTGTCATACCCGGGAACGCTCGGTTTCTTAATATTTTGCTTCACGAAAAAAAGCCGACAGATTTTATTTCGAAAAGTCTTAAAAACGTCGCGAATACTGAAAAGATTTTGATCATATTTACACAGTTTATAGTTTTCATTCATAGGCAGCTATGATGAGTTTTGTCAAGAAAACAAAGTTACGGCAATAGGTTTTTTATGTACTTTTGTACGGACTCTCTTGCAAGGCCGTCCTTTTACGACTGAGTGAAACAATTTTCATGAAGACATGGCCCTTCACACTTGACCTTCAAACTTTTTTTAATTTTATTATAATTTTTCAAGTGATTTTTTTATTGGTAAACATTGTATTTTAGGAGGAAATATTAGAAACCCGCGCGTTCCCGAGAATGACAACACCATTTTCCGAGTGTGCGCAGTGCGTTTTTCACCCGTGTCTCTGTCAACAAGATTCATGAAAAACAAATAGGTTGTTTAATAGCAGATATTAGATCTGAGCCTGCTTCTCAGCGGTCTCTCGATTAACATTGCATTTAATCGAGACACTTGGGTCGACAAACCAAGGGGCAGTAGCACTGATGGCGAAGAAAACTCAACTGTATTGCCCCAAAATATATTTTTCTCTAAAGAAAATGAGGCTCAGATAATCGGTGGTGTTTGTCCTCGAGGAATAAACAAGAATTGTTCGAAAGAATGGCCGCTTCGAACGATAACAAAACAAAGTTGATCCAAAGGTTAATTGTGTTTATGTTACAATTTCGGATTTAGGCATTTAAATCATGTACTAATATCTCACTATTTCTTCTTCAGAGCCATTTGTTATCTCAGAAATAAGTGGGATAAAAATTGAGTCAACTTTCGTCTGACTCGGACGATTCAGCGATCGATAGACACAACGTGTCCGTGTTTATAAACGAAACCGTAAGCTTTTCAACAAATGTTCTTGTTATCATTTTTCTCAGCTTTCATGATCGTCCTGTGCTTTTTTATCTACAAACAACCTTAGCATAGTCTGCATCGTAAAAGAAGGGCATTTGTTTTTCACTTCCACCACGGACTTCCAATCTGCGCGCCGTGTTGGTGTGTAAAATTTGTGGCTGAATCGTCCACATCAGACGAAAGATGACTCAATTTGTCGGAGAAATTCTTATCCCAATTGTTTCTGATATAATAAACGATTCTAACGAAGAAACTAGTAAGGTATTAGTAATAGACCTAAATGCGAAATTGTGACAACAACACAACTACCTTTCGGATCAATTTTGTTTTGTTATCGTTTGAAGTCGGCGCTACCATATCTCGACGTTTCTTTGCGATAACTTTCTTTCAAAGCCATTCTTTCGAACAATTCTTGGTAATTCCTTGTGGACAAACACCACCGAGCATCTGAGCCTAATTTTCTTTAGAGAAAAATATATTCATCGGAGTACTGCCCTTATCGTTTACTAGTGCCATCTTGGTTTGTCGACCCAAGTGTCTCGATTATCCATGCATTTCAAACAGTGACCGCTGAAGCGCACGCTCACATCTATTATCTGCTATTAAAAAAGGGATCATGTGAAGACATACCTTTTGACTATTTCATTTCAATTCAAAATGGCATTATAAAACACTATGAAGTGCTTTTTTACAATGAATAAGATAAAGAACAGCTAGAACAATTTTGTGCACATAACATTGTGTGTTCTTGTTCTTACAGACACCGAGGAAATAAAGAAAACCAAAACAAGGTACAGTGTGTTGTACACCATCAAGAGAGTATGAGATAAGATAGCTTTACACTCATCAGGGGATCTTTTAATTCTATTCTTAAACTCAAGTTATTTCGGGAACGGAACGTGATTGGCCAGTTTTCGGGAGGCGCGGTCGCATCGTCAAAACATCTCAAGACTAAACTGCAGAGATTGTTAACAAGTTTCTAAAAATAGCACGATGAGCCCCTGATGGGGTCTGGGGATAAGCTCTCTTACTTCATACTCTCTTGACGCCATCTTTCGTGCCATCTAGCTATTGCATACTTCTTTAATTAATAAATTCACAATTATATATTAAATAGAAGTTAATTATTTTTGCACAAAATTAGTTCCTAATATTCGTCGAATCAAAGGTTGCCTTCACATTGATGATGGCTAACGAGTCGGCAAAAGGAGGCAACATATCTATAAGTACATTTTTATGTTTTATTTTTCAGTTGTGTTCCAGCTCATCCTCGGATTGACTCCAAGGTTATCAAGGGAAAGTGTTTCCCTTACATGAAACCAAATGGCTTATGCAAGGACATTCTTGGTAATGCTTCACTCTTTGCTGATAGAGAGGAACAACGCACAGCCGAAGAGAATCTATGGCTTTTTGAATTTGGCCGCAAAGCTTTTGAACGTTTTTCTGGGCTTGTCGTTGGAAAAGCATGCTTGCAAGTATATTATATGGGATTTTGTCGATCGAACTTCCCTAGATGTGATCTAACTTCTTCACATCCATTGGGGCAGCCTCCATGCTTAGAAGGCTGCGAATATATTTACAAGATCTGTGAAGAGGAACTGGAAATGGCCAAAGCTTTTAACAAAATACAAGGGCCATCTGGATTTCCAATTTACTGGGAACTTGGTAATTGTAGTACTTTATATAAACGCCGAAATGGTGGAGATCTTCCAGAATGCTATTATCCTGCCGAGTTAAACAGTGAGATTATAAAATGTTATCTTAACTAGATATGAAGATGAAACAATGTTTCTTGTTGTCAATTGAAATCTTGTCCTGTTGAGTTTTAGAGCCAATGTTTTGCTTTACATCGGTAGCCCAATGTATAAGGAGTACTTTAAAGCACATTGGTTTTGACCAAGCTAAGTAAAGAGACACTTTTGTAAATTTTGACCATTTTCGAATGACGCTAAATGGACAAAAGTGGGTATACTTTAAGAGGCGTTTCTCTCGAAATCCAATACGGTGACCCCATTTTTTTATTCTATATTTTCGATGAAAAACTCAAAAAGTTTTACTAAAGAAAGTTTTATCACAAGTCTGTAGCTAGTTTTATTTCTACGGAATCATCTTAAGGGGGTTTGGACAATCTTCTTTAGAACAATGACTTTTGCTTTGAATACCTTGGCCGCATTTTTTCGAGCAGACTTAAGGTATACCTCATTTAGGAGCTTAGTGCCAGGATGTATTTATTCATTTTTCTTGACATTCTTTCTGTGGCACCAATGTAGTTAGGAAAGACAATAATGAAAAGCACGGGGAAGTATGAAGGGGAGAAAAATTTGGTGTTAGTGCACTGATGAACCAGTGACATTTAAGATATACATTTTAATACATTTTTACGGATGACAGATTTTGTTTATTGCAGCGGAGACAGACAAACTACAAGACAAAGGTAAGCAGATTGACTTCAACAACAACAACAACATCTTTTTTTACACCTTAATTCAACTATCTATAAACAGAACAATTTTGACTTCAAAAGCAATGTTCCTTAATTCTTCTTAGAATGTTACTATGGAAACGGACTTGGTTACCAAGGAAACATCAGTGTGACGAAATCAGGTCACGTGTGTCAATCGTGGTCTTCTCAGTGTCCTCATCGTCATCGTCACCCATTGGATGAATATCCTGAGCTAGTTGATGCCTCAAACTATTGCCGTAACCCTGGTGGTCAGGCACCCAATGGTCCTTGGTGTTATACGACAGACAGGAAAAAACGTTGGCAATACTGTAACATTTCAAAATGTCCTGACCCAGGTATTGAGGGAGTAGAGGAGAGTAGAGGGGATAGCTGTTAGGCACCTTGTAGGCTGGGTTGTTCAAAGCTCGATGCGCATGCACTCATCCTGGGCTAACTCCTAGGAAAACCTTTAAAGTGCCCCTAAACACTATCACGAAAACTTGTGAATTAAAAATTTTTGTCGCTAAAATTGCTTCTGTGAAAATTTTTTTTATTTTCATTAAAAAGCGATTTTTTTATGGCCTGTCAAAGTTTGATAAATTAGCCTTTTTATTGTGCCATGGCCGTGATTTGTCTGTGACGTCATGTGACGTCATCCCAGGCCAACAAACATTATCAGAGTGATCTGAATCCATTATCTCTTAAAATATTCTGTTTAGACGTCACAAATTTAGAGTTATATATGCACTATTGTTGCTTGTTGCTAGAATGTTTACTGTAGTTCTGCTACCAGGCAACGTAGCTTGGCCTGGGATGACGTCACATATCATCGTAGACACACCCAAAAAGAGACTGGGTACGAGGCGTATTTTTCGTCTTTTTTGTTAAAAAAATAACATAAATATTTTTCCAAAAACGTTCAAAGTTTCATAGAATGTTTAAAATGTTCTAAAGAATGGATTAAAATAAAAAAAAACTCGTAGGGTTTAGGTGCACTTTAAGAGTTAACCCTGGATTAGCACTAATCGAGCCTTGAACAACTGGCCCCTAGTGTTACTTGATATTAATATTGTACAAAGTCTAAAGACCCAGGGAATAAGTTATGGGAGAAGTCTTATCCTAGTCATTGTGAAAGGACAAGGGCAAATTTGGTGCCGTCCATCACTCATACTGGGTGGATGGGGTACTATCTTTACACTATGCCTAAGTTGTTGTCTTACTAAAGCAGAAGCAATTAAAGTAAGAAATGAACTGATTTTATAGGAGATAAGAGGTCGCGAAAAAGAATTACCCATGCAAGCACAATTGATCTGAAAAAAAAGTTTTTTAGATTTTTTTCGACAGTCTCTCAATAAAAAAAGCATTTTTATTCAACATAAACTTTTCAAAGTTAAAAAAAAAATCAAACAAATCATTCATATTTTAATATTTATCAATTTTATGTATTACCTCAGCGCCTACAAAATCCCCTTCTGTTGTTCAAGCTTTCGCCACTGGACCGAACAAAATATTCGTCAAATGGACTCCAGTACCTTTGCCATTCGTGCATGGTGAGCCACTTGGATTCAGAATCCATGTCAGCAAAGTTGGTGGAGACGATCTCATAATCAACTCAACTAATTTGAATACAACGTATGTCGAGGTTGAAAATCTTGAGCCTTTGACAAACTATTCTGTACAGGTACTGGAGTTTAATAAGAATGGTGATGGGCCGTTGAGTTCGCTGTTGTACATCCGGACTATGCCAGAAAGTAAGTTTGAAAAAATGGTGCAAATACATGTAAAACTAGTCATTTCTATCAAAAGTGGAGTGCTGCGATTGGTTGATGCGGTCATGCAAAAGTTAGATGGCCATGGTATTAAAAAAAAGTAATAATAATAAAAGGCGAAACTTGTTCTTGGTGATGTTTTAATAAATTTTGTAGTTGGGAGGATGTTTTATAACATAGATGCTATATAACGCGCGCTCTGATTGGCTGCAATCTATGAACTAGAACTGGATATACTCATAGATTTTTGCTCACGTCAATTTCACGTCAACTCGGGGGAAAAAAAATTCTCGGCGTTTTATCAACTTTTACAGAGATAAAAAATTATGGAAGAATTTCCGAATTTTAACATCGAAATAGAAGCTATGGAGGCTCAAAACATTGACAAAACGACAAACACATCGACGCGTTTCGCTAATCTTTCAGAGGAAGATCTTCAAAAGATACTTGTAGATAAACAGTCCGAGAAAACAAAAAAGTCAACAAACTGGTGTATTTCTACATTCAAAGGTTAGTAACAATTCATTTCAGTAAAAAAATGTCTTCTGAGTGTATATTTTTTCCAAATCATAATATCATAATGGATCATAAATGGCTAAGCTGTAAAGTTTATTGACAACAAAGTAACAAAGTTTGACATCAAATACTGAATTGTCACTATACCTTTTCCCCCCTTTTTTTAGCTTGGTGTAAAGAGAAGAAAATCACAACTCCACTAGAGAGAATGACAGTAGGTCAACTGGACGCCAACCTACGAAGATTTTATGCTGAGGCGAGGAAAGTAGATGGCGAGATGTACAGCAAAAAGACCCTCCTTGGCTTTAGACACGCCATTGAACGCTACTTCAATCAACCACCATTTAGTAGAAGCATCAAGATCGCTTTAGATCCTCGGTTTACAAGGTCAAATGAAATGTTAAACGCTCAGCTCGTCCATATGAAAAGAAACAACAAAGAAAACACCCAACACAAGCCAACAATTGAGGACGAAGACCTGCAGAAATTGAAAGAGTCCATGGTGATATCACCCAACAATCCATTGTCACTACTAAGAAACGTATGGTTCCATGTAGTACTGTTTTTCTGCAGAAGAGGACGAGAAGGACAAAGATCCCTAACAAGATCCAGCTTCAAGTTTGACGTCGATGCAGCAGGCCGTCGATTTGTCAGTATGGCACACGATGAGGCATCTAAAAACCATCCCGGTGGTCTCAAAGACTCAAGCAGCAACGAAAAACTCGCACGAATGTACGAACGAAATCACAGGCACGATGGCTACAAAGCGTTGACATTATATCTATCAAAGCTCAATCCAGATTGTCAGTCTTTTTTTCAATATCCAAAGCGAAATTGGCAGCCTTCCCATGAAGTTTGGTTTGAAAACCGTCCACTCGGAGTGAATAAATTAGACAACATGATGAAGGAAATTAGCAAGGCCGCTGAGTTGTCTCGTATTTACACCAACCACTGCGTTCGTGCTACAACAATCACAACATGGTCTGATGCTGGAGTGGCCAACAGACACATTATGGCCATCTCTGGTCACCGATGCGAACAGAGTTTAAGCCATTACAACACTCGTCCATCGACTGCACAGCTTCGTCATTGCAGCGAAGTCCTTTCAACACGTCTCGAGCAAAGTTCATCTTTGGCAAGTTCTACAGCTACAGGTGCTATTGTCAGTCAAGTTCCTTCAGTAGCAACGGCAGTCCAGCAGAATAATTGGCTCCTTCATGAAGTCCAAGAAAGAGCTGCACAACAAATCCACATTGGTTCCTTGTTCAACAACTGCTCATTTGAAAAGTTTGATTTTGTCTTTTGAACCTCGACTGATAAATAAACTTTTTTTTACTTGTACTTTATGACAATGACAAGTTTCTTTTAGAATCTGAACATCTGAACTTTTAGATTAATATGTTTATGCCAATATTGAGCATTTTCTGTAAAATAAATGTATGATCGACTCACTTAACCTCATTTTTTGTCATGAATGAAATTGACAAAGCTGTCAAATTAAACTTGCAAAACAAAACAAGCGATTTGTCATTTCATCAGGCTTTATTTGAAATAAAAAAAAACTTTTGTGAGGAGAAATACGTTGTCTATGTTATAAAAGAGATAGTTCATAGATAGCGTGCGTATATCCAGTTCTAGATGCACTTGGGAGGTTGCCTAAGCACTCAAAATAGCTAGAGTTGCACTCCGCTACGCGTCGTGCAACTCATTACGCTATTTTTCGTGCTTAGCAACCTCCCGCGTGCATCTAGAACTGGATATACGCACGCTATCTATGAACTATCTCTTTAATAATCATATAATCTATTAATAGAATGTATGTAAAGATAAGACGTTTATAAAATTGTAAAAGAATCACCATTTATTATTTTGAAATATCATGTACGTTGTTGATATAATAAAATGTGTTGTTTTGATATTATAATGCAATGTAGTGCTTATATAGCACATTTCACTTTACAATCTTTAATATTTATAGTATGTAATCCGGTTTTACAAGCATGAGTTTGATTAGTAGTTATTATGTATTAGTGTAGGCCTATCACCGAGGATGGTCGTTACCTGCGTCCTCGGTCGTTCTTTTACGTCCCCCCGTTAATGGTTAATGTGTAGTGTGGCGAGACGGGACCTCCAGTTTATCGTCCTTATCCAAGAAGACGCGAAACCTAATAATTATAAATCGAAGAACATTCTCCTCAGTTATTTAAAGACCATGAGTGATGGTCCGGCTGAGGGTTCGAACCTGCAGCCTCCCGGTTAACAGCCAACGCTCTCCCAACTGAGCTGCCCTGTTTATTTTTAAATATTTAACAGTGACCAATAACTATACAATTCTATTAACTTATCTTTGACACTGGTGAACAAAAACGAAATGTAAATAAATATTAACATATGTGCATGGCTCGTTTGTGAAGTACTGGACAGCACAATATTTTTCATTATCTTTCCGTATCTGGAATACTATATTCTTCGAAAGCTTTTAGATACATATAATCTCTCTGGAGCAAGATATAATCGACCATCGGAGTCGTCCATTGCGAATGATTGCACGAGTTAGCACATAACAGAGCTGAAAGACTCATAAAAGCACATTGTCTCAAATAATTCACAAACACGCAGTTAATAGTGATCATGACGCTCAAGGTAAACCAATTAAGAGGAGCAACGAGACGTACCCTGGGTACCAGAGGCCGCGAGGGGCTGAGAAAGAGACGAAGAAGAGAGGCAGCCTCTGGTCAAACGAGTAACGAATCTCACTTCCATGTCTGGCCGATGTTATCTGAGATACCGTGTTGTTCAGTGGTGTCATGTTCATGTCCTGAAACGTTCGCACATCAAGTCGAGTATTTGGAAGATATATTGAGCTTTAAAGAGTGGGAAAAAAGTCTAATATAAAAGAAAGTGCTGTAACGTTTGACATATAAAATATTTCACGATACGGCTTGAATTTCTCTGATCAAAATAAAGGAACAATTTTGTAAGTAATTCGAGACCATTGTTGATGGTAAACATGAATACGTTGATGCCCTCAGAGGTCAAAACCAGTTAGTGTAAGGAACCAATGAAAACACATTTTGACTGAGATTATTTCAAGAGCCAATCACAATCCGAGTTCAATATCTGAACTCATGGAAGTGAGATTCGTTACTCGTTTGACCAGAGGCTGCCTCTCTTTTTCGTCTCTTTCTCAGCCCCTCGCGGCCTCTGGTACCCAGGGTAAACGAGACGCGAACATGACACCCGTTTATTTACTGATATCACGGGTACGACTCGAACTTTATCTCTGATATCTCGTGTACTATACGTGTCACGTGACGATAAGTATGACAGATGAGTGGAAACCCACTGATCGGAGTGGGAAACCGCTGATCAGACGACATTATAAATCGAGATGCTGTTCGTATATATTCTAGATACCACAGGAACTCCATGTCAAGATTAGTCCACAATCAATATAATTGTCAAATATACAAATGAAACTTCCGAAACACGTCTAGTAATAGGTTTTAGCTTAAATTTCCAAAAGTAAATTGATAATTTGAATACAGTTGAAGAAACTCAGGAAGACGCACTTTGCTATGTGCTCTGTAAACTGAACTAGAATTCCCTGCTTATCTTCTTATTTATACTATAGCTAGCAACCCGTCAGCCGTTTGATTTTACCATATATGGTCAAAATGGAGTGCAAATACCCACTCCTGTTGCACCTTGCGCATTATACCGTAAAACTACGGTTTGCAAAACTGGTTTTAGCACACTCGTTGCTTGTCTTAAAAACATTTGCTCTTTGAATGAACTTGCGTTTTAGTATTCTGAATAAATCTTTGTAAAAAAGAATATATCTGAAATATCGACCCATATTACTGTCACGAAAAAAAACCATCTGATATGATGTATTTATGGTATATTTACTGTTTTTTATAGATCATGTTGAAGTGCGATTCACAGCAAAGATTAAACTTCAAAAATACAACTCCATCTTGCAGGAAAATAATTCTTCTCGAAATCATTTTCTGAAAAAGACCATTAAAGCTAAAGTAAGAGCAAGAAAAAATGAATTAAATTTTTATGCAGGGACGCATTTTTGTGATATATTGTCTGTGAAAATATTACCCAAAAGTAAACAGATTTGACCGAAGAAAATCACTTGCATGAGTAAGAAGAGAGAATGTTGAGTGAAAACCCACTTTTTATTGAACCCCTAACTCCTTAAATGCCAAAAAAACACACAAAAAACAAGGGGCTATTATTTTTTGCTCACGTGTTTGTATAGTGAGTCATTTTTTTACGAGAAGTAATATATAATATCTTTTATTTTTAGCTAATTAATATATTTGAGAAAGATCGGTCAGAAAAATACAACTTATTTCAGATAAAAATCAACAGATTCTTGTAAGTATGTCGTACGTTTTTGTTTGAGATTTGCGTGATTGACTGGATGTCTGTTTGTCTGATTGATTGATTGATTGGTTGATTGGTTGATTGGTTGATTGGTTGATTGGTTGATTGGTTGATTGGTTGATTGGTTGATTGGTTGATTGGTTGATTGATTGATTGATTGATTGTTTGATTGATTGATTGTTTGATTGATTGATTGATTGATTCATTCATTGATTGATTCATTGATTGATTCATTGATTGATTCATTGATTGATTCATTGATTCATTGATTGATTCATTGATTCATTGATTCATTGATTCATTGATTGATTGATTGATTGATTGATTGATTGATTGATTGATTGATTGATTGATTGATTGATTGATTGATTGATTGATTGATTGATTGATTGATTGATTGATTGATTGATTGATTGATTGATTGATTGATTGATTGATTGATTGATACAGTGCAGGCGGTGTTGGCATCGAGTTTGTTATTACAGCGGAACTCAGAAACTCAACATCTTGGGCAGTGAGGCAAAGCATCACAAGTACCATCTCACAAAACCTTCAAGCCATAGATCTTTTTGCTCTTAATGCTCAAAGTACGTAAGCAGTTACAGTTAAGTGTGTTCGAGAATCGATTTGATTTCCTAAGGAATGCGTGGTAACATTTATACTTGAAGAGCTTAAAATACCTAATATAATTTTTACAATTTCTGTTTTAAATTCCAAAGCTACAATCCTTAACTCACAATGTTTATTTAATTATTTTCATTGTATTTCAGAATGTCATTGTATTGACCTCTTTATTTGACCATAAACTGACTTAAGACTTCATACTTTTCACATGTAGCCACTCCACCACCTCCTGCAAACGTTACTCATCGTGACATCACTCAAACATCTGTGGTAGTCGCTTGGTCAGCCCCAGCTAACAGCCGTCCATTTAACATTGCTAACTATACCATCCAGTACAAGAAGACTGGGACGAGTATGCCATATTACAATGCGTTGGTAGTCGGCGCCAGTGATAGAGACGTTAAGGTCAACAATCTCGACTCGAATACCCAATATTTGATGCGTGTCGCTGCAGTAAACGCACATGGACCACAACCCAGTGAACCAATCAAATTCACCACTGAAGGTTCGTGCAAGCGTGATTATAAAGTCGTTTTGTCTGAATGGAAAACGGTAGGGTTACGATGGTTGCGCCATACGGCTACGGTACGGTAGATAATTTGAAAGTTTTCTTAGAAACTACGGCTACGATACGGTAGATAATTTGAATGTTTTCTTAGAAACTACGGCTACGATACGACACAATACCGTTTCTCACTAATGCGAATACGACTCTAACAATGGTGATGGTGTTGATGTTGGTTTTGATATCGGTGTGGTTGATATTTCGATGATGATTGTAATGACGGTAGTGTCAAGGAGGATAGTGATGGTCCGGGAGGCTCCTTTCATGCACTTGTCGTGGATGGAGGATCGAGAAACGGCTGTCAACTCAGGCTAATGGTGTATGTGTTGTTCTTCCTGTCAGCTGATATTGATGCCAAGGAAACTCTAACAGCCATTATTGTGCCTGTGGTCGTCTTGTCTGTGGTATTGGTAACAGCAGGAATTCTCATTTGGAATTGGTGGCGTAAAAAAGTTGCAGAAGAAAGATTATTAAAAGAAACAATTGCACGAGTAAGTTCAAAACATACGATACAATACTGTTTGCGTGCGGAAACGTCTCTATGTAAATTGAATAATATTTCTTTGATCTTCATGGCTCCTTCACTTTTATCTTACCATAAAGATGAGTGCGAATCCGTACGGTTCAGAAGTAGACTGGTTTGATCTTCTTCAAATCAACGTGATCAAGCAATGGTGGGAAATTCCTCGTGAAGACCTGACCTTGGAAGACAAGCTTGGTTCTGGTGCATTTGGTGTTGTACGTAAAGGATTTCTTATGAAAGATGAAAATGAACAACGAAGAGGAATGTACTGTGCTGTGAAGATGCTCAAAGGTACGACGATAGTCTAAAGATAGCTTGTATGGTACGCAGTCTAGTTGAGAGAGTGCGTTAATTCTGGAACAAGAGAGTATGAGATACGAGAGCTTATCCACGGACCCCATCAGGGGCTCTTGTTAACAATCTCCGCACTTTTGTCTTGAGATGTTTTGACGATGCGACCGCGCCTCCTGCAATCTGGCCAATCACATTCCGAAATAACTCCAGTTTAAAAATAGAATAAAAAAATCCCCTAATGAGTGTAAAGTCCATTACGGGGGATAAGCTCTCTTATCTCAAATTCTCTTGTTTTGGAACCTTTGTATTGAACTGTACCTTTTTACAGTCATATTCGTTGTATCGCTACCCAGCGCTTCGCCCTCTCTGGACCGCCATGCATTCTCTTTCTGATAAGGAATGAATAACAGACTATTTAGGTTCTATCATTCAACTAGAACAGTCAAAATTAAAGGCAAATACAAAGGAAACAATACCTCGTTACAGCTTACCTGTCTAAAACAGTAACTAATTAGGTTTTATTTCATGGACACATTATAAGGACTCTCTGTCCTTATTTAATCTATGTAGCATTGTAACTATTTTGTCACATAGCTTTTCGTTGTCGGTTGAAGATCAAGCCGATTACTTTCAAGATCACTAGCGTATTTATTTTACTTTATATAGACAACCCAACTGAACGAGAACTGCGTGACCTGTGTAACGAAATCAACTTGATGTCCAAGATAGGAGATCATCCCAACATCATTAGCTTGATTGGTGCGTGTACTGTTAATGGTAGGTGAACCAACCTATATTAGAGCTAGCAGTCTCATAAAAACAAGCTATTCTTAATTATCAAAAATCATTGTCGAAGGAATGTTTTTTTTAATTGAGCATGTGTTCACTGAGCCACGAAATAGCCATTAGGCCTCATTACTAGAAAAACAAATCTTTGTGTGCGCGGTTAAGAGACCATTTTGTGTATCTTCCACTATTGAAGCCTAACAGCTATTTCATGGCTCACAACTCATCTGCTACACAAGCTCAATTTACATAGAAAATTTAACTAATTATTTAAAATCATTGCTTTATATTTATCTGGAAGGACCTCCATGGCTTGTTGTAAAGTTTGCACCAAATGGCTGTCTATTGGACTATATCGTAGAGAATCGACCATTACCAGAATATGAAAACACAGTTAATAAACCACCCTACAAGATCATCACAGAAAAAGAACGACTCAAGTTTGCTTATGAGATCGCACAAGGAATGGCCCATCTAGAAAAACATAAGGTAGGACTATTAATAACGACATTTAACGTGTCAAACAGACAGTGATAGACCCGAGTTATTTCAATAGAATATATCGATATGTTGGGTCGGCTTAGTCGGTAGAGCTTTACGCTGTCATCCTGGATATATCTTGAGGGGAATGTGTCTGTGTGATGAATTCAGCCGATAATTTAATATTCAAATAAGAACTGCTGGGGACGTAAGTCACGACCAACCCCAGTGATAGCCCTACACTTATATTACAGACAACATTGCTTAAACCTACTAATTACTAACCAACCGGTCTCATGTTTATAGACTAACTTACTGTAAATATTATTGATATTAAAGCATTAAAATGCGCTATATCAGCACATTCGATTTTACATCATTTCATCGTTTTAGTACGTACACCGTGATTTGGCTGCTCGCAATGTCCTTCTGGGAAAGAATATGGTTGCCATGGTTTCTGATTTTGGTTTGTCACGTGATGTATACCAGGAGGGGAAGTATGAAAACACTGCAGGGGTATGTCGTCAATATGAATGACTTCTTTGTTAGTATTACTTACAGAATACGAAGAATAAATTATGTCCATTAAACAATCCATCCATCCATCCATCAACATATAATAGAATGAATCGATCCAATTAAATGTGAATTTACTTCATTTTAGGGTATTTTGCCGGTTCGATGGATGGCAATAGAATCGTTACAAGACTACACGTACACTACCAAGACTGATGTGTGAGTAACAAATACGCATGAGACGTAGTCGAGTGCGTACCCTTTTTTTCTCGATACATTTTAACTTATTCTGTGCGCGTATTTGAGTGCATACCAACTTTAAGCCGTTACAGGGTCTTCGGTATAATAACATTTTCAAAGCTCTACAATATCACTAATCCATTTGTTTTCTTTTTGCTCTTTTCATTTTGAACATTTCGAATAAGCGTACATAGATTTTTTTCTTGTGACATCATCTATTCGACTGGGCTCCAATCAGCAATACACACGACTCTAATTTTTACGCAGAATACTAAGTAAACTCGCAATTATTATCAATAACAATAGCTGGTTTCACAGCAGAGCAATCGTTAAAAATCTTAATGTACTTTCATTTATAGATGGTCTTATGGTGTATTACTCTGGGAACTCGAAAGTGGAGGTAACAAAATACGATAGAATATCACACTGTTAAGAGATAGCAACGTAAGGTTTTCTAAACATTGCTCGTACGGAAATCTAAAATTGATAGAAACGCTTGCCGGACAAAGTGTCAGAAACCGTCAAGTGGCAATTTGTAAAAAAAGAAGAAAAATTGAAAGAAAAGTTAAACAAACAGCGCCTAAATTAAGGCAGTACCGCATGCATACCACAAATCCCTTATTTTTACCTAAAAAATGCATTGTTCGTTGCAATATTATGATTACAACGCAAATAAAGTTTAATCATAAAATCATTGCACATTTAAAAGGTTTTGGTGATCACTATTGACGTTATAGTGAGTATATTGCTATGTAAGGTGTTGAGGTCTCTCCATAGGTTCGCGGCAACACTTATTGAAAATGCTGTCATTTCCTCTGTATTTGAATTACAATAACACCATACCAATTTTCAATCGATCTACCACAAAGATTAAATTGGGGTGACGGAATTAAGTGTATAGACCGACAAACATGTAAAAAATCGTATAACGCTCAATTTGCTATAAGAATTATATGAAAAATATTTGTATTTCTTTATATTTTATCGTATTTAATTTATTTTAAATTTGATTTTGTTATGCATAACCTTCTTAAATTTTTATTTTGTTCATTGATTACTAGGCATTGCTCCGTATGGCGGTCTTTGTGGCGTTGAAATTCTTAAGCGACTTCAAGACGGCTATCGATTGGAGAGGCCACCAAAAACATCACGTGACCTGTAAGCAAGCTTATCAAATTCATTAATAAGATTGAATTCTAGAAGAATTAAATTGATTAAATTCCGTGGTGGTAAGTACAAATGGACCTTTCCATCTGTATGTTGTAGGTATTCTATAATGTGGAAATGTTGGCACCCTAATCCCGAAGAGAGACCTTCATTCTCTAACCTGACTTATCAGGTTAACGGACTGCTTTGCTGCATCACTGGGGTAAGAAACTACCAATCATAACACTACAAAGAGCTGAACACTTATGAATTACTGGAGTGGGCTGCTTGTATAGGTAATAGCATGTTTTGTAGTGATATTTGGCATTAAAACCACGAATGATATTTCAAAATTGTTAACAAAAATTTCACGAGCGTGAGCGAGTGGTATTAATGCCAAATATCACGCACAAAACATGCTATTAATTGTTTATAAAATGGTTTGATAAAATTCTGCAATTTTGATCAAACACCATTATTTTTTACAAAACTCGAGTAAATTTCGCTCGCTGATTGGTCGAGAGCAGACGACTGACACATAGATGACATCCGAAAAGCTTTCTCCCGAAAAGTCGGTCTTGCAAGTAGTGATGAGGATTTGCCTTCGTAAATACTCCAATTATCTTGTAAACAAACAAATCATCGATGGAAATTACCTTTATGTAAGTACGATATTGAATAAATGTTACTTTGATTGATAAATTGTGTTTTCTTTGCTGTTTTTTTTTTGTTCAAGTTTATCAGACGAATCTTCAAAACTTTTCCGTCTGTGGTTTTCGAACAAAAGTGTGCTTTTGGTCACATCTCTTTGCATCGTTTAATGAACAAATTTTACATTTATTTAACTTTCTCTTTTGAAGAAATGATTGAGGGAAAAAATATTTTGAAATTAGAAAAAGGTTTGAATCGCATTGTGAGATTGCTGCGGACGCGCATCAAGTCGTTTGTTTCACGATCTAAAATAGTGGTTGCTATAGTGATTTTGAAATACCACTCTCTAGCGCTTGGGATAAATACCACTCATCTCAGCCAATCAAATTGCAGGATTTTATCGAACCATATTATAACTATAGACACAGTTGTAAAAAAAGAGTAGTTTTTAACGCCGTACAGATGCGTAAAGAAACTGACAATTCGGACGTTTCAGACGAAGGACTTACGTTTGAAATGTCAGCTTTTCTGCATATACACACATGCATATTTATTGACTTTCCCTCAAATGGTTTTTGGAACACAACTACAGATCAATAATAATGATGATATTAACAGCTTATTAATAAATAAAATATTTATGGTATATTAGGTAGGGAATCTAATTTTGATGCTTCTAATCATGCAGCTATTCTTGTCCAGCTGAAATACTGATTTAGTGAATAACAAAGTCATTTGCATATCTCAAGTTTTCAGTTTTCTAGGGTTCGTTTTCGAGACTGTTCCATACCTGTAGCGCCTTGCATGCAAAAGATATGTGTCCACTTGCGCTTTTGAATAGTGGAATTTGTAAAGAGCACTATTGAATCTGGTGGTGTGGTTGTGGATCTATGAGAACTGTGCAAGTTCTCTGCACATCTTTAAGGTGTTGAAAATTACTCACTTTTTACAACTATAATAACACAGACTACAGATTGACCACAGACTACCATTGCCGGAAAACAAAATTTCTTGTATGCCTCCTGTTATTTGTTGGTTTTGGATATTCTCAAACTAACAGACTTATCATGAAATACATAGTGTAATGTATCATAAGTTTATCCATAAAAACCTACTATTTTTAATGTTTTTTTTATAGGACGATGTACCCGTAGTTGCTGGCAACGAAAACAATAGTTCATAGATGAAGTAGGTACGAGAGGGAACTTACAAAAACCAGTGTAACGTTCCATTGAACTGGACGTACTACACTATACCATATAATCTTCAAAAAAACATCTTCAAAGTAGCTTTGATATTTAAGAGTAGAATCGTGTATCTGACATTTTTTATATGGGTTGATCGTAAAAAAAATGTTCTTGGGATTACTAGGAAAATATGCATTTTGGGCGATTTCGGTCGTTATACCGCATCTACACTAATAATAATACTACTTGACTGTCATCACTATTTTACTATCAATCTTTTTGAAGGTTTTAATATATTTTCTTTATATGGAACTGAAGGGCTTCATAAAATCAAATAATACTGCTGATTACTTGTATTAATCGCACCTTGTTTAATATACCTGATGTATTGATGAAACCAAAATGAACAAATAAAGCTGTCAATTAACAAGATTAAGTTTAATTATATCTTTACTTTTTTTAATATTACAGGTAGGATTGAAAAGCTGTCGGTTTCTATCACATAAATAAAAAACATTGAAAGCGCTTGGATTAAGCTTGATTGATAGCAAGCACGAGGCGAAGATTTTCATTGGAATTACTTGCGAAAAATAATATCAATGATAAGAACGATTTGTTAATTTCTTTCAAGCACAACCCATGCATTCTCATCTCAATGCTCTTTTTAATAAAAAAATAATTAACTTTTCATAGTTCAATTAAACAAAGCGTAAATAATAAAATCAATCCACAACTTATGGAAGATCGCATCACTTGGATGCCAGCATTGCATGGGATTTAACTACTCATGCTGACAGTACAGCTATCACAACAGACAAATATCCATCGGAGTTTTTCTTGTGTTGCAATATGCTTGAAAGGTTGTTGTAACACATGGGATAAAGCACATAGCTCCTCTGCTCCTCGGATGCTACGATGTCACTGCATGACCATGTCTAAAGAGTCCTATCTGCCCGCAGCAAACTGAATATCGCATTATCAGCTTTATAGCCAAGCCAAGCTTGGAAGCTTTTGGAAGTTGACTACGCCCATCATGTTTTCTTCCACTATCGAGAAACAGTTCTGGTTAATTGTCTTTATCCTGGAAGGTATCATCATTATCTGCTGCAACGCCCTCGGCGTGCTGATCTTTGCCAAAAAAGCACAGCGTTCAAGACCGTGTCTTCTCCTTGCAAACCAGTGTTTCGCCGACATCATAGTCGGCATCGAAGCTGTTTTCTATATTTGCATGATATATAGCAACAGTGATGTTCTTGGGCAGCACAAAAAGAACCCTGTTCGAAATGAAGGATGCCCAGATGTAGTCATGGTTATTGGCACAGCTTTATGGATTTTGTCATTTGAAGAATCCATCATCAATCTTGCTTTAATGGCATTAGAGCGTGTGTATGCTGTTTTCAAACCTTTCAAGCATCGTGTTATGAGAAAGAAAACGTATTTAAAGGCCATACTAGCTACATGGATTATCACCATTACCCAATGTTTGTTAACAGCTATTCCTAACTGCATAAATATGGAAACCAAAGATGTGCTTGACGGAATATTTGTGATTATTTATGGCACTGTTTTTGTTGGTGGCATTTGTCTTATTGGCTCGTATGTAGCCATCTATATCAAGTTGAAATTCTTCCCCATATTTCAGAACACGCATCATATTCGTAACGAATATAAACTATGCGGAATTTTTTTCTACGCTTCAGCGGTATCTGTTCTTTCGTATTTACCCATCTCTTTGGTACTTTTCTACGAAAGAGTAACTTGCCCAGAGAAATGGATTTGTGCGCCGAACTATGTACATTACTTGTCAATGGTTGTTTTGTTTTCGAACGCCTTTACTAACTTCTTTGTCTATACATGGAGGTTCCCTGGGTTTGCTGAAAGCATCAAGAAGCTGATCTTCTGCAAAAATCAAGTCGTGGATAATCATGTACATTGCAATATACCTTAGTTGAGTGCTTTTTCTCTGTGCTCATGTAACGGCCAATTTGAACGGTGCGATCTTTGCCTACAACTATCGTATACGGTAAAACGGTCAGGGTACATGGAGTCCATCCCCTCGATTAATCTGATTTGATCCCCGCTCGATTCAGGTACATTGCGTACGAATTTCTACGAAGTTACTCAGATTACTGCTGAATATCTCACTCGGATGTCAGTGAGGATATTACCTTAATTTTCTATCCTATTCTATTATTATTTAAGTTTTAAATGTATTGATACTGGTTTCATATGATAGACTCAAAAACGATGTTTGAGAATGGATTATTTATAAAGACAACTTGAAATGACTGGTCGATGTTTGGCAGCCTTTAGCCGCTTGTGCACCTTAGACCAATAGGTTTTTCTATTGCGATCGTCTATCAAATTAATTCAGAATTATCGAGATTGGTTGCGCATCTTTGTTTCAAATCTTTCTTCTATCTTTTTAAGTGGCTTAACTGATATTTGCTGGAAAGAGATGTAATGTGTGGAGAAAGGTCAGTCCTCGGACATCACGGACGCCACTAATTATGATACATACAAGGACGTCTTTATATTAAATAGCCAGCTATTTCGTTGCTATAGGGGCTTTGCACTATCAAGTGATGAAAACCTTTGGAATAGGAACAATAGAATCTCGACTTATGTATAATTCATTATACGAATAAAAGTTTAGACGTCGTCCACACTAACCGGATAAATTTGAAAATGCAACTTTATTTATTCTGTTAGAAGGCCTTCTTTCTACACTTAAACGCATTAATCCGAAACAATTTTATGCTAATTCTATTATTTAACGAGCAATTTTTGTCATGTATCGGAAAAAAAGTTGCATTTTCAAATTTATCCGGCATAGTGTAGCCAGACGTAACCAATCGATGAGAATAGATCATCGGAAATCCAATCGATATCTGTCTATCGATTAATATCGATTGCCTGTTGGCAATCGATGACCAATCGATTCACACACAAGAAATATTGATCGATTGCTAATCGATAGCCAATCGATAGCCAATCGATGATCTTTCATACGATCCTTAACATCCCAGGAAACACAATACTCAGGCACATGTTGAAATAAACCATGCTTGTGCAAATCTCTGAAGACGAGGTCAATATAGCAGCTGAGGGCCGGGAGATAGTTCAGTCATATCGTTCATGCGATCGTCAAAGGGTACCTGTGCCAGTTCCTTTTGAAGTCAGGTGGGGAAACCTTCACGTTGTTTGAGGGGATAATAATTTTGGAATAGGATTGAGGGTCAGACTCAGTGATAGCCGGGGGACGTTGGCAGACAGATTTAAAACAACTCGCTTGCAGCCCATACAAATCGCCCGCTCATATTGTATATATATCTGAAAATGACTTTATATTTTCCGAGATAGCACTTTGTTATTGTTTAATATTTGTGAAATAAAAGAGAAAAACGTAAATTTGTGACAATCTGAGGTCTATTTATTCAGCTACGTACCTAAAAAAACCCGATAATAATCGATGTCAATTAAGATATCAATTGACATCGATAATCGATGCTAATCGATTCACACACAAATTTCAATTATAGATTGTTCATCAATTTCCGAAATCAATCGATTAACTGTCATCGATTGATATCGATTGATATCGATTGGCATCGATTATCGGTTTGATCGATTGGATACGTCTGGAGTGTAGCCAGAGTCTTAGTTTTTCAGACGAACACTAACCTTTGTTTCTGCCTTCCTAATCATGTTGGTTATCACGTGACAATGCAAAGTCTCTACATTTGTTGGTAAGTCATGGCTGATTAGAATGTTTGTCGAAGTCAGCGCCAGCCATGTGCTCTATCCTTTAGTCTCGCCAACATATATGACGTAACATTCACAGCTTGGAATTTGGAATACAACTACTGTAGTGGGAGTAAGGTTTCGACATGCTCTGGTACTGTCAAGTTGCTTAGTAGTTTTGTTGATGCTTTGATTATTTTGCAACCGAGTTACTCGTTGTACTTCTGTTGAGTCTTGAACATTGCTTGTTTTTGTAACTACAGTATATACAACTATAGTCATTTTTGTTGCAGATATAATGCTACACAATAGGCTAGCAAATTATTAAATGTTTTGAAATCGAAATATATGAATATATTTTATGGTTTACAAGTCATGCCTGTAACAGACCGGTATACCAAAGCTAATTGTTTCAATGGTGCAAAAATAACTTAATGATTATGATTTGTACAGAGTTTTTGCTGGCTTTTGAATTCACGACGTCGTTGGTGCATGTGCTGCGACTCATCTCTTTTTCCAGCTGATTCTAAAATTCCAGTGATGTGCATTGGACATGATGGTGTGTTGTGACTCACCACTTTTTCCAGCTGATTCTAAAACTCCAGTGATGTGCATTTGACATGAACTTATTGAAATCATTAAAAAAATAATGATCTTTGATTTATTCTGAAAACACAGGAAGATCAGTCTTAAACGTTTTGGTTTCAGTATGTTGAATGAGATTAATATAGCACGTCGTGCTTGCGTATGTGTTTGCATTTACGTTCTTAGTTTAAACATTTTGGTGACCATGTGATACGGTTCAAAGGACGTAGCATACTTTATGCCATGTGCAAATTCCACTCCTGCGGTTTATAAAGAAAATATCATGTTTTTTCTTTTGATTTCAATTTTTGGCCGCCTGAGGTGACACTGTACAAAAACCGGAAGTGTCAATGATGTCATCACAAGAAATATAGTCTCCATTGTCTAGAAGTACTTAGTATTTGTGGTTACTTTTAATTATAATTTCAAACCCCATAATCAAAAGCAAATTGAAAAGTGAAGTTTTGGTATTCTGTGTGGTCTGATTCGTGCTTATTGCTGTTGACAAGCCAAAAACAAATTACATTAGTTGGTTTGTTTACATGCAAAATTTATCATCTCAAAAAAATACAAGAATAATTGCGTGTTTTAGCTTGTATGGACTTGTCTTCAATCGTATGTCACAAACACCTGAGTTCAAAACTGTTGTCAGTGAAAAAGTGGTGGTCGAATTTGGATTATTTTCAATCATATTAGATCCAAGCAGCTATAAAGTCAATCAGTAATATTATTGGTTGGCATCAATGCTAACTTATCGTGGAAACCAACAACAGTGGGCTTTATAGTTTGGTTCTAATGCAGTGGCGGCGGAACAGTAACAGCCATGGGGGGGCACTATAATCCCCCACCCCTCCCCTCCCCACCCCCACCCCAAAATCACAAAACAATTGTTTTTTAACTGTGTAAACGCATGCATTAATGTCTTTTAACCAATATTTTGTGGGGGGGCCGAGCCCCCCCAAAATATTTTGTGGGGGGGCCCGTGCCCCCCCGGCCCCCCCGGTTCCGCCGCCCCTGTAATGGCTGTAGAATTTCAGTCCAAATGCAAATACCCATACAACATGGCCGTGTCATGTCATCCGTCACTGGGTATAGTCAGCAGCTTCATGTATTGCTCAGGATAAGCCTCGATAGTATGAGATATATTCTTTTGTACGAGGTACATCCCGTCGGAACGGCACCAAACTAAAAATAATATAAATACTAGTGGTTTTGTAATGACTCTTTTGTTAATTTGCCTACAATTGAGGATTAACCTGATCAATGAAGAATTTGAAACTGGCCTGTTCTCTGATCCACGACAATGTTATCAGAACAATACTTGTGTGAGTAAAATTCATGCTTTCACTTGGACTCCTTCTCGGTCGCTTTTTAGCACAAGCAGCCCAGGCAATCTACTTGTCTTCTTTTCAAAATGGCGGTTCATTGGAAGTACGCGAATTCGAGTCAAACGCTGTGAGAAATATTTTCTTATCACTTTATTTTTTTAAATATTTTTCTGATTATTTTTACTTTTTATCTTTCTATAAATGGATTGTTTTCATTCAAAAAAACGTGAAAAGAAGACAAGTCGATTGCCTGGGCTGCCAGCTGTCACGCAGAGCTTCTCACCCCGCAAGGGGGTTAAACGCAGTTGTTGCGTGACAAACCCTAAAACCGACTGCGCTAATAATAATCTTAAAGTCAAACTGTACAATTTAATAACAATTCAATATTAACTAAAGAAACACCCACTTCTAAAGTCCATCTATATTAAAGCTGACAAGGCCATCAAACTATGTGGTTAGACCAATAGTTCTTTTAATATTGTGTATTGCAAATTAAACAATCACGCAAGAAATGCATACATTGCTTTATTGTTATTAAAATATACCGATGGCATTCAGCTGTGACATCAATCATTAGTTCCGCTACAGCGACACTCCTCGATACTCGTAGTCCACAATATCATGCCGTATACGTCCAAGAAGAAGTCGGCAGACCATTCGAGAGTAGCGCCTGAGATGAGCACAGAAAATAAACAATTAGGGAAGAAACGAGGTTCGTGGCTTCAGCGAGGACTGTCAAGGTATTTGTACAAGTAACTTGTTGTTGGCTAATGTTGCTACATAGTGATTACAAACATTTGCCTATACAATAAGTTGCTACGATGAACACGATTATTCAAGGATAACCTTTAACGTTTTTCGATTAGTAAAAGTCGTTTCCTTTATAGGTTGTTTGTTGAAATATCATGAACATTACTTGCATGGACGTTTCCCAAATTAGTTATCAACGATATAGATGTACAATGCCTGTCTGAACGAGCTAACTGAAACGGATTCAGCAGCCAATCTGTTTGTAGAATAAATACAACAGTTTTCAAGATTGATCATACAAAATGTTCAGCAAGTTTAGTAATGGTTTGAGCTCGGCAACCGTTGGAAATTATAGTAGTTGTTTTTATTCAATTTCTTACATCATAAATATCTATCAAACAAGCAAACTTCAATAACTAAACACATGGTTGATCCATGACGTAATTATAAATTATTTATTATCTATAAGATTCCAACCATATTTTACTTGTGGGGGGTGGGGGATGGGTTGTTTATTTTGAAGAAAAACACAGACTACATGCAATACCATGTTCTTAATCAAAATAATCAATTAAAAGTTAATGTTTGAACAGAGCAAACAAATGTGTACAATGGGTTTTCGACTTCGAGCTAGGCTTCCTTGAAGAACTGACTCGATCACCTGTTGATTATAATTGAATTCAGATAGTTGTATTTCCTCCAATTAAATATTGAATTGAATTTCACCATTGGTCTATCTCAAAAGCCTAGCTACAATCTTAGGGCAAAACTCTTGAGACAAAAAACATTTTGTTCGTTGTTTAGTCTTCTAGCTTCTTCTGGATGTTACTACCTGCATGCTCACGACAATGTTGTTTTGGTCTAGACTTCACGCTTACGATAGCTGCTATTCGGGCCACACCATTGAGTTGGGGGAGAGGGGGTCACGTGTCAGAAATATTAAAAATGCATATAACAACGTTTTCAAGCGTGCAGTTTCAAGTCATATTGTCCGGCAATATTGTAGCAATCTGAAAAGTATGAACTATTTGCTCTGAATGCATTTGTGATCTTTTTATGAGCTCTTTGGTTATTGGTACACTTAATTCAACGTAATACATTTCATTAGGATTTATTAAAACAAAACCATAAATATGGCCTTCGCACGGACAACGCAACTGCACTTGATGAAAAAAAAAAAACAGGACTGAAAGATTTAAATCCAGCTTCATTCCTAAATCTATATTAAGTATGTGGGACAATGCGCGCTTTTCAATTGTGTGTATTCATAGTGCGTATGTTTTTTTTATATTATAAATTCAAAACTGTAAATATCAAGATTTTCAAACCTTTCTATGTTTGCAATTTGGTATACTGATAAACTTATATTATTACATTATTAGTAGTAGTATGATGAATTTGATTATTTTTTATTGTTCGCATTTTTTGTTGTTTTTCTGTGTAGGCTATTCTTGCTTATCTTATTACACTTCAACTATTACTATTTGTTTCATTGGCTTATTTTCCTGATAGCAGAGACCTACAGTCTTTCCCAGATTGGTGTTTCCTGTGAGCAGAGCCTTGAATATGTTTATTTGAAAAAACCAATAGTTCAGTACAAGTCATTTTTAAAGTACACCAATTCAACTTAGCAAATATCGTTAATTACATGGGCTTCCTGTGGAAGACCATGTCTAGGATTACCCGTGTTTTGAATTTTACGCTTCAAATAGGAAATTTGCGCGAGGACTGGGAACGGTTACCAACGGTTACGGTCACACTCTAAACAAATCCGCCGAACTCTTTTCTTTTACTTGGACATCGTGCTCACTCGAGAGCTAAAGTGATTTGAAATAATTGTAAATGACAACGACAACACAATTGACAAAACTAAAACAACTGACATAACAACTGACTCCATATATGCTGAAATGAAGAAATCAGATGTACCTGAAGTCAAGAAAAAGCCAGCAACTTACCAATAAGATCGCTCGATCGTGATAGACAAGAAAGCCGCCATGTTGGATAGTTTGTCATCGCGAAGGAGTCAATTACAAATGATTTTCTTAAGTCAATACTTTAAAATATTCCTTGCAGTAAGTTTTTTTTTGTATTTCCTCTAATAGTATTTATTGCTTTTGAACACGATGTAGTAAGGTTTTTATAACCTTTGTTAGCTTTGCTTTCAATTGGCATGAAATAGTTGCATATACTGTATGAACTGTTTTATAGTGGTGTTTGTTATTGTTTGAAAATTTCATTAAAATACTTTCTATTTGACTTTTAGTACTAAATGATTATTGGGATTATAAAAGAAGACGAATCATATAAAATTTTCTTTCAAACAATGTATTGTTTATAAGAATAAATTGCACATTTAGATGTAAATCGAATGAAAAATGTAAATGACTTCAAAACAATTTGGGGGGTGAAAGTTATAAAAAAGTATTGAAAATAATGCAAAATTTACTGGGGCTGCAACTCTTGCGGTTTTGCTACTAAGGAAAGAAAAATTTAGAGCATTTAATAATTTATCTTTGTGCATGTTTTTTTTTCTCATCTTTTGTAAAAATTAGTAGAAATAAGATACAAAAGTCGCATTTAAAAAGACTCCTTGTGATTGCTTGCTCCATTTTGTAGCTGTTTATATCGAACAATGTGTGATAACTTTGATATTCCGATAAAACATCACAATCAGTTTAGTCTTTCGACAGATTTTAGTCTTTCATTATTTTTCATTTGACATCAGTTTTTAACGGTAATCTACACATGCAAATATTTGGGAAGCCCATGTAAGCGATCTTAGATCGTCTAGTTATTTAAAGAAAGAAACATGTTGACCCATTTAGCTTTGTGGCTTAATCACTTTATTTTTCATTCATGTTAATCAAATAGGATCCAATAGGGTGAGCTAGAGGCGTAATGAATGACAAAGACTCATTACAATATCTAGCTTGGCATTAGCGAGTCGAAAATGAATTCACAGAAAGCGAATTTCAACTGGCGGACTGGGGCTTATGAGAGCAAAGATAATGGCGTGATTCCAAGAGGGTAGGGGTAGGGATCATCGTCGTAAATTTTGAAAAGTTCCCCCAAACCGGCGATACCAATGTTTTCCCAGGGGGAGGGGGTGCTCGTCGTACCGTTTATTAGTCGAAATCGTAGATCTGGTACCTTTCAGGGACTCTTATAGGTTTTTAGACTCTCAGAATAAAGTTGGTACCTTTTAGGGTATTCACGGATATTCAAAAACAAGGTTTTGCGACCATTACATCCAATTGTTCGTATATGTGGTACCTTTTAGGGGTAAAAATCATGCCCTTCTGGATAGAACTTCGGATCCTTTTAGGGGTTGGGTTTGAAAAATTCCGACGAGCATCCCCGCCCTATATTCCGGTCGGAGTCCTTCTCCCCGGGAATGTTATATCCAGGTGGTAGTTGCAATAATTGACTCTACATGTCTGTCAGCGACTCGATAACACAAATTTATACATTTCCCATTTATCGCATTTACCTACAAAGTTCCCGAGGACTGATTGTGTACTAACATGCAGGGACTGCGGAGTGTGTTGAAAAGTGGGGGAGGGGGGGACTGACAGCCAAATGATAATGACTTTTTACTTAGGTCACCAGAACAAGACATCCACAATATGCATCCATATTACACAAAAAAATGATAATATTTAAAAGAAGGACAAAAAAATTTTGAGGATAATTATTATTTGGATTATTTGTATTTCTATTCTTTAGCGCTAAAAAAGTGCCTCCCTCTCCGCGATCCCTGAAATGTTAGGTCTCCGATTAACAGAGTACAAATACTAAATGTGTGCAACAGTTGTCACTTTTAGGCCCTGGCTACACTATGCCGGATAAATTGGAAAACGCAACTTTTGTTCCATTACCGTGAAAAAATTGCTCGTTAAACAATAGAATTCACATAAAACAGCACTATGTAGTGATTTATGTTGCACACGTACGTTTACTACTACTACTAATAATAATAGTCTTTATTTGATCCTAAAAAGCATACGTTCTAGGTTACAACCGATTGAATGGTAATAAAATCTACATTATAATATATAAATAATTTACAAATAAGATAAATACATTCCTAAAAATTATATACAGTGCATAAATTATATAACTCCATCAATTAATTATGTACATGTTTAAAAAGACATTTATTGATAAAACAGTTCATGAATCGTGTTGTTCTAACTTTAGGTAATACATATTCGTGACCTCGCTTTCTTAAACTTTGCACTTTGTTTTGGAGGGTAAGAGGTCTTTGAGTGCATATTTGGGCATATTACTCAAGTCAGTCCACATCCTCTGATCCAGATCACCGATGATCTGCCTGATGGGTCAAACATGCTCAATATACCCCAACCTACACGCCCTTCTCTGCAATCTATCTATTTGATCTAAATATTTACTTATCAAATAGAAGAGGCTTGAGCGTGCTTTGTTCAGTAATAGAACACGATGGAAAGTGAGGAGAGCACGAGAGAAGCGATGGGAGAAGAACGAGCTGAAAGTGAGGTCAATTGACCAATCAGAGCGCGCGTTACAAAAAATGATGTTGTCAGTGTGCTTTGTTCACTTATAAAGCACGCTTCTCGACCAATGAAAACGTGCGTAGTATCTCAAGTATATAATAATTTGAGATGCAACAGCCCACACTCTAATGCAGTAGGTTTAAATGGACATGATTAAGGTATTAAATAAGTAATGTAAATTATGTATGGAGTAGCAATTAGCCTTAGAAACTCTGAGTATATGCATTCGTTTCATAGCCTTATTAATTAATTCATTCATTAAAGTGAATATCCCAGTCATGAGGTTTTTCCGAGGTTTAGAGTACACGCAATGAAAGTGTGCAACATAAATACCGCTAAATAGTGCTATTTTATTGTAATTCTATTGTTTTCTTTTGTTTAGTTAGCGCTATTTACTACTAAATAGTGACAACTGTTGTACACAGTTAGTGTTTGCACTCTAGTGCGTGCACTCTATCCGATGGATTAATAAAAATAGCAAGTTCGCTGAATTTGACCCCTACGAAGATTTAAGAAGATCATCCCAGCTTCCCACTCCAAAGGATAATTAGAAATGTTTTTTTTTAGTTTCCGTGAATCTAATTTCAGCAGTTTTCAGTTTTACAAATTGGTTACGCCCTCGAAGAAAACCTTGGACCGTTATTATTTATCCTATATATCAATGATATTTCCAACTCTTCTAAGTTGTTAAAATTCATACTATTTGCAGATGATACAAACATCTTCTACTCCTGTACTAACCCTGATAACCTCAATACTATTTTGAACAATGAGCTTGATCTGAAACAGTATCACTTGGCTTATTGCCAATAAACTTTCAATAAATATAAAGAAAACCAAACATGTTATTTTCAGAACCAGACTAAAAAGATTGATCACTTTAAGTTTTTTTGTTAATATTAATAATGAACCGATTGAATGTTAACAAATTAGTATAAAATTCCTATAGGTAATTATAGACCAACATCTTTCCTGGAAAGACCATATTGACACTGTTGCTGCTAAAATATCTAGATCTATAGGAGTTATTTCAAAAGCAAAATATTTTATCTCTAAAACATCACTATTTCAATGATACTATTCCCTAGTTTATCCATGTTTATATTATGGTAACATTGTGTGGGGCTCCGCCTACAAGACTAACCTCAAAAGACTAAATGTTTTACAAACTGACTGACGAATTATCCGTATTATCACCAAATCACCATTTGATGCCCACACAGACATCACCACTTTTTTTATAAACATAATTTACTAACGCTAGATAATATACACTTACTCCCAATAGCATTATTCATGTATTCTGTTTATTCTAATTACACTCCAAATACATTTCAAAAATTGTTTTAAACATTTTTTGAAACCCACCAGTTTGCTACCAGACAAGCAAATGATTATAAAATTCAATTTAGTAGAACCAATATTCGTAAGTCCTCCTGGCCCTAGATTATGGAAGTCACTCTCTACTGACCTTAAATCCAAACATTCATTACCTTACTAAAAAATACTTATTGACTAAAGCAATTGATAGTAACGGCATTACTTGATTGCATTTAACTAATATTTCTTGAATTGAATGTCGACTGGTTGAGCAATTGATTGGTTAATTCATTAATTGATTATTGATTGATTGATTGTTTAATAATTTAATATTTCATGAAGCCTCTATTTCAGTTTTAATTTTTTTTTCTACATCTAAATTTTACTTGCAATATGCTTATGAATTCATTATTTGAGGCTGTTAAAGAGTATAAGCCTGTGGCTTCTTTTTGTTTCTGCCTCGCAACTCAGATACTAGTCATTATTAAATGTAAAAAAAATGAAGAAATGAAGCTTATGCTACCCGGCTTACAGTGAGCCGATGGTATTTGTTTTATAATTTTAAATAGTATATAGTATATTTAGTAATATTTATTTGTCAAACACAATGTAGAGTGCAAATAATTAATCCGTGAAACTTTAGTAATACTAAATAGTACAATTTTATGCTAATTCTATTGTTTCCTTTTGTTTAATTAGCACTATTTAGTGCTATTTAGTAAATAGTGTTTCACGGATTTATCGTTTGCACTCTAACATACTCTATTTCATATATACTCATATATTTATATATATTTACTTATTTATTAACTTGTAACTATCTTAGTATCTGAAATGGTAGAGTGCACGCACTAAAAGTGTGCAACAGTTGTCACTATTTAGTGGTAAATAGCGCTAATTACACAAAAGAAAACAATAGAATTAGCACTATTTAGTGGTATTTATGTTGCACACTTTTAGTGCATGCACTCTATTTTACATTCAATAAACTGATTGATTGATTGAAGAGCGAAACCGGAGACATCTTTCTTGAATTGAGGTGTTCCTTCAGCTGAAAAATGCTTAACATCCGTAATTATATCTAGCGCTTTTACATTTCTGAATTCCTTTATCGTAACAATAGAGTTAGGGTATCACGTATAATAATATCAATGACAATAGTTTATTTAAAATAAATTTGTAAGAATACATACCCCTTTTTCAACTTCCTCACTGAAATCACGGTTCAACTTTGCTGCAGCAAGTTAGAGAAGACGTCATGTCTCTAAACTATTTAGCATATAGTTTAGTCAAAATGTAGATTAGCAAAATGTGATATAAAAGTAATTTTTTATTGATTTTCTTTCACCAATCTAAATTTTTCAATCAATATGGCCTGCCTATATAATTGTCTGGTACAACAACAATTGTTTTAATAAACAGGTGAGGTCAGTTGGGAGAGCTTAGCTGTTAACCGGGAGGCTGCAGGTTCGAACCTTCAGGCGGACAATCACTCAGGGTCTTTAAATAATAGAGAATGTTCTTCGATTTATAATTGTTAAGCTTCGCGTCTTCTCGGATAAGGACGATAAACTGGAGGTCCCGTCTCGCCACACTTTCACATTAACCATTAACGGTGGGACGTAAAAGAACGACTGAGGACACAGGTCACGACCATCCTCTACGATAGGCCTACACTAATACATACTAACTACCAGTAAACCCCATGCTTAAAAACCCTGATTACATACTATAAATATTAAAGATTGTAAAGCGCATTGAGACATTAGTGAAATGCGCTATATAAGCACTACATTACATTACATTACATTGAATAACATCTAATGTTGCATGGGTTTTCTAGCACTTTCCCAAGGATAATCCAAAATACAACCCATTGTGGGAATCACAATTTTTTTCCTGCGTATGCTTATATATAATTTATAAATAGCCATATTCCACCATGATGCCAGCCACATTTTTCTAGCGAATAGAATTTTAATTATGCTTAGTGTCAGATATAAGGTTGGTCAATGTCTAATTTTATTTGTATTTTCTGACTATTCGTGGGTTAAGACGCGTTTTAGGATAAGTGTTTGTATTTTTTAAATCACCCTAATTTGACTCGGCTCTCCGCTGACAATGATCGTTTGTGTTTTTAAAATTATAAATTTGTTGCTGTGACGTCATAGAGAAATAGGCGTTTTTTCGCGACTATTGACACATGAGAGTAAATATAAAGAACAACAATGACTAGACAAGAGATAACTGAAGTGATACAGACGCACTAAAGTCAGTATAATCAGTATTCGTTTCAAACAGTTTGTGTAATTCGCCGAAAGAAATAAAAATCTCCGAGCCAGAGAAAGAGTGGACTACAAAGAGACTACTGCAGCGCTATGTCTTATGAAGAAACGTACGTTGTAGTTCTTGTACAACTGAGAAAGACACTAAAATAGCGTTTAAAATTATAAATCCGTGAAGTTGAACATCGTCGTAGCTAGGACGTCAGTCTCAAGCTGCAAAATGCTAGCGATTTGTTGTTCAAGCTATTAGAATAGAGTAACTTTTTTAATCGGACTGTTAGTGCGTAAGGATTGTATACCAACAAAAGACAGCAAAGGCAGCAAAGGAATTAGAATCTGCTCATTACTCTTTCACAGTCTTTGATGAAAATCATCTAATGTTGAGATATATTGTTTTCCATCTATTCATCTTTTACTTTTACATAAACTTATTTGTTTTAGTATTTATGTTAGTATATATTGCTCTCTACCTATTTATTTTTTCCTTTTACATAAACTCTTGTTTATTTTCTTGCAGTCAACGCATCCTCAAGGATGGCTTAGACGAGGGATTGAAACCGATACCAGGAACACACAGACATAAAATGTTTCAGATTGTCAAGTTGGTCAAGGTTGGTGGATAGAATTTCTAAAACCTGGTTTCCATGATCGAAAACGATCGAAAGAAAAAAATTTCGATTATATGTAAAACTGCAGTTTTCCGATCCTACGACCGTTTTTGATCCATTTATATCGTCTACGATCGTATGGAAACACACTTTTTTCATAATCGTCGGAATGTTACGATCGTTCACGACCGTTCTCGATTATATATAAAAAATATCGGAAAAAAAAAACATCGTGCATTAAGGAGAAAAAAAAATATCCTTCACAACAATCATGCGGGAAAAAAATATCCTGCAAAAATATATATATATTGCCAAACCTTCCATCTCAAATATCTAAAAGTCCATCCCTTATACAGCTATTACACTATGTTCCGAAGGTTTCTGAAAATTTTCCCTCGACAGTGTTCATCTCATTTCGAGGGTTCTGATGCAGCTGGGCCCCAGCTATTTAAGATGACCACCACAGAGCTATTAGCTTGCTCACATAGGTTGTTCAAATGCTCGTAGACAAACCAGATGATTTTTTTAAATATTTTGTTTAGAGTCATTGTCTGTAAAAACCGGTTTATACAGACAATGACTCTTAACAAAATATCAAAAAGGCGGGCAAAGGATCCCACAGAAAAAAATATTGTGTCACGTTTAATTAGTTTAACAAACCGCGATATATACCAGTGGTGAAGACAGTCGATCAATTGAAAATTAGTTTATTTAATTCGTTTATGCATTCGTTTATCCCTTTATTCATTTACTTGTTAATTACTTTATTTAGTTTTAGGCAAGCCATCATCATTCGTTTTCATTCATTCATTCATTCATTCATCCGCTTATTAATTCTTTCATTCATCCGCTTATTCATTCATTCATTCATTCATTCATTCATCCGCTTATTAATTCTTTCATTCATCCGCTTATTCATTCATTCATTCATTCATTCATTCATTCATTCATTCATTCATTCATTCATTCATTCATTCATTCATCCGCTTATTAATTCTTTCATTCATCCGCTTATTAATTCTTTCATTCATCCGCTTATTCATTCATTCAATCATTCATTCATTCATTCATTCTTTCATTCACTCGTATATTCATAATATATGTACTCACTGATACATCTAATTAATCTATCTAATATAATATTATATGAAAGTAACAGTATTTGTCTTCATCATATAGAATGGTATGCTGTTTTTCCTACAACAAAGTGACCTATATGGTAGTACTGTGTTTCGATGTAATTTCTTCGGTGCACCAATGATTGCCGTACTTGACCACAAAGGCCTACAGTCTGCCCTGTTAGATACGACCAAGGTGAGATTGATTAAATAAAATGATATGCATGATCAGAATTAAAAATTCGAATTTTATCAGACATTTTATGTATATCAACGAAAAGCATTTGTTTTCCTCTGGCATCATAATCACTGCTATATAAATAATCGATTAAACGTCCTGGAGAGAATATTGAAAGAAGATAAAACGAAAACATGCTAGAGTTGATTTCGAATGAGTGGAAAACAGTACCGTAAACATCAATTCTGACACCAGTTAAATCGACTAGTACTGTCACAGTACCGTTTGCCCACTAAAATCGACTCTTATAATTTGAATGCAGCAGCATTATAATTTGACTGGAATAATTTGAATGCATATTATAGTTAAGTATGGCCCCAGTGTCGAATTGCTTAGGAGGTAAAACCTATATAGCATGCAGTTCATATAATGTATAAAAAACTGTTTTGTTTTATTGTATTCCTTGCTGTTGTATTGTATTGTTTGTATTCATTGTTTGAATATATTACATCAACTGCTGTGCAGGCTCTCCCCTGCTTGGGAATTGATGAGAGGGTTTGAAACGAGTCTTGGAAACGAGAACCACAGGAATACATATCAGCAATCGCCGAAAGGGAAATGTAATACATATCCTCTGATATCGGATGTAGTTTGGAATGTGTGAAAGACCTCAGTACCGTCTCCCACAAACTACACTCAATCAGCCAGTTTCACGTTTTTCTTTACGCTGTATTCGTTAGCAAGATATATCTTTTGTGAAAATGCACACATTGCCCACCAACAATAGAAAGATGGGGACATGCAGAGATGGGGTTTGCGGTGTCGTCCTTATTTTAGTGCAGTGTTTACGGTGAACGAGGCTGAAAAATTGTCCTACTGCGGTGATGCAAAACCTCGCGATGTGCGATATTTAAGCTCATTTACGTGCGGTGTACGTTGAAATGAAAACTTTTTTCGGAGTTGCGATTTTAATCCAACCTATTTTTTTTTTTCACGTGACTCATAAAAAAATGCGGTAACGGTGTTTTGTTGAATTTATTTTGCGGTGTTGCGATGTTCACCATCGATTTTTTGCGGCGTTGCGGTGTTCGAGACTCCCCAATGTCCCCCTTCTAGAAACACTGGATAATTTGTCTTGACTTGTCTTGTTATTTTTCCTGCAATTGAGGCTAATACAGCGTAAAGGAGAACACGAAAATCCAGGATTGCAAAATTAGTTGGGAAATTACACCTAATGTAGAAATAGATCGCTCAGTGTTGTTCTCAAACTATAACGCCTCCCCTCTTCATTGTTGACAGCCTCGATGACGAAAAACATATCACAGCAAAGCCAGTGCAACATTGTGTTTGGGGGAGGAGAATTTGAAGCGGGGTAAAAGTGTCTATATAGAAAAAGAAGGAGAAGTCTCGAAAGGGAATGGAAAAAAAAACTGTCAATGCATGTCCCAGTAATTTTGCAGCATAGTGTAGCTTTGCTGTAGTAATAATCGGCCTAAACAAAAACTATACGATTTACTATTTACTATTTACAAGCGAAACTGTACTGATCTATCGTTTTATGCAACATGTGCATGTGTAGGTTGATAAAGAACAAGGTTTCGGCAATTTCCGCTTTAATAAAGAGCTTCTGGAAGGGAATATACCTTCAATGTTCTGTAACGGTGAGGACCATACAAAGAAGAAGAAGTTTTTGATAGCTATATCGAAAAGTATGAAGATGCAAACACTAATTCCAACAATATTAGATATCATGCCAGAACATCTTATTAAATGGCAATTCAAAGAAGGTAAGTAATGTAATATACTTTATCGGTAACAGCACGGCACGGCACGGCACGGCACGGTACGGCACAGCACAGCACAGCCGACAGCACAGCACAGCACAGCACAGCACAGCACAGCACAGCACAGCACAGCACAGCACAGCACAGCACAGCACAGCACAGCACAGCACAGCACAGCACAGCACAGCACAGTGATGATGCCCCTAAATTTTCCGTCTACATTGCATGTTAACCTGCTATTAGTGGCTAGCCTCCTCAACAGAAAACCCTAATTAGTGGGTATAACTACTGTTCAAATTTTCTTTTTTAGATAAAGGAACAGCTTCGCAGCAAGAATGGGAAGACCGGATCTTGTTGCTATGTAACGATATCATGAGCGAGACCCTCCTTGGGATAAGACTTGATGGAGACGCATTTCTTAAATGGCGTTTTCAAGTCTTACAAGCTTCGCGGTAAGATTTAATTTGATGGGACAATTACTTTCTGGATGGGGATAAATTGCAACGCTCGCTTTCAGGGTTGTTACCAATTTGAGAAACTGCTGTTTTGGTTTGTTTGTTTGTCGTTTTTGGTATCAGAAACTAATTACCGAAGTGATGACGTCCCAAAAAAACGTTTTAAACCCATTTTTTGATTTCTTTAACATGCCCAGATAGAAGTAACAAAAATAGAAAGTAAAGGTGAAAATTTGACTAAAGTTGAGTGAATATTTACTGAGATGGGGCAATTGAATAGGAAAAGGTTGCCATATGTTTCCTCTTGTTTTGAGTGCTGGCTCACACTTTCATGAACCACTGGACAATTAACAAAATTCAAGAAAAACTTTTTTGTGACGTCACACTTCAGTACTGCGTCTTCTTGAATGATGACGACGATCCAAAATTATGAAGGATTAAAAAAATATATGCAAAGTTATAAATACTGATGTTCTCTTGACTAATGTATATATTTGCAAAACTCATCAACACACATTTTACTCTTTAAGGAAAAATTGTAAAGGCGAACCTAAAGGGAAAACAAAAGAGGCTTTGCACGCATTTGATTTGCTGAAAGCATCGATAGCCAACTCACCAAATATCGACCATATATACAAATGTGCAGCGCAGTATGGGATAGCGGAAGAGGAAACAGTATTAGAAATACTATGGACATTAAAGTAAGTTGTAAAATATTTTGTTTCGCAGTTGCCCTAATTCACCATGAAGTCACTGCTTTTTTACATAGGGATAGAATCATCAAATCCAATAGAAAATTAATCGACAAATTTGATCCTAGCAAAACCGTTTAGTTCCGGGTTTTAGATATGATATGCATTTCAAAGAACTGCAAGGAGTTAAAGACATTGCTATGTTAGAACTTTTTTATGTATTTTTATTCTTTTATTCAATCACACCTACAGTTTATTTGTTTTACTTGGTAAATTTTGCCTACAGAAATAAAATTAGTTTTTTTGCTGTTTATAAATCAATATCTCGATTGGCCATGCATCATTCTGGTTTTCTCTTATTTGTAGTTTTAATGCGAGCCCAGGAACAGGTGCTGCGATGCGGTCAGCGGCTGCTCGTTTATCTATAATGAGCAGTGATGAAAAAGAGGACCTTAAACAAGAAATCAAGACCCATCTTGGTACTATAGGGCTGAACCTTAAAACGCTAAAAAAGATGAAGAAACTAGACGCCTTCACTTGTGAGGTAATTAGAAATATTAAGATATCTTGATAGTGTACATGCTCTGTTTGATCGAGAGATGTGTTTCAAAATTTTATATGAAGACATGGTAAAAATGAATTAGTGCAATACAATATGGTAATTATAACTATTATTCATATTTTCATCTTGTTTAGGTATTGCGAATGCACCCCCCAGTGGATTTGTATTTTGGTGTCGCAAAGTAAGCAATTTTAGTTATATATAATTTTTCAGTTTCTTATCAAAAATATTTGATAATTATATGTGGCAATACTTTTTTTCAGAAAACCATTTGCTCTTGATTCTTCATCGGGTAAATTCAGAATACGAAAGGGTGAGAAGCTTTTGGGGGTTTGTCACATTGCTCAAAGAGATCCCAGGGAGTTTATTGTTGATGGGTGTAAAGGAGTTGACGAGTTTGATCCAAACAGATTCTTACAGGACAGTGTAAGTGTTTTATTTATCACGTCTTATTTTGCTATTTTGTGTATATACCTATTTCAAAAAGCGTTGTCGGGGAAAGTAAGGGAATATAGGATTCCGAATGTAGTTTTCACGGCCAAAAGGTACTAAGTGCTTCCAACAATTACAAAAATAAGCAGTAATATATTAAAATTAGCGTTATTATCTCAAGTTGAAAATCTTCGATGCTCGATAAAATAATATGCATGTATATTCTATAGCTATCTATTTAGAAAAAAACGTTACCCATTGTACTGTCGCAATTTGTAATAATCGTCGCAATTTGTAATACCTGTCGCAATTTGTAATAACTGTCGCAATTTGTAATAACTGACGCAATTTGTAATAAACCTGTCGCAATTTGTAATAACAAAAGCTGTCGCAATTTGTAATAACTGCTGTCGCAATTTGTAATACCAAAAAGCTGTCGCAATTTGTAATAACTCTGTCGCAATTTGTAATAATGGCTAGAATGAGTAAGTACAGTATATATAGACCAATAATCACAATATGTTTTTTCCTGAGAAACCTAGAGTCGTGATAAAAATGAAATCTGTTATATTCTGAGAAAGATAATTGACAAAAAAGATACATTGATTAATATGGATTTAAGCCTAATGGTTTCTATTCAACAATCTAAGTGTCATCAGTACAGTCAAACGTCGATTATTCGGACAACTCCAAACCAAGCAAACAGTCCGGATAGTTGAATTTATAAATATTAATGAGCCAGCATTCGGGGATGACGTCGTATCTTTTAGTGGTAAAATCATGTATTACCACGCTCTTTTTGGATAGATTTTTGTACCTTTTAGGGGTCATTTTCAATCATTTCGACGAGCATCCCCGTCCTATTGCAATCGGAGTCGAGATTTTCTATGCCGAGGAGGGAATCGCAATCACTAAATCAAAATAATAATAATAAAAAAAAATAAAACTTAGAAACAATAGATTGTCAAATGCAAGTCAATTTCATCTGGATTTATTACATTCACATCTGTTCTAGTCATCCAGTTTTATAACGTAAAGCAAAATTCCAGGCCTCTTTATACAAACCTAGTTCTATTTTCTCTCTTTCACCCAACCATGACCTAGCCTTAATATTAATACACAGTGTTTTATTAGGCTCATTACACAAAATTGAGAGCCCTATCTTGTCTCAATCTTTCTCGAATATATACGTCATTGACTGTTTTTTCTTTGCGATCGGCGACATGCAAAACTGACATCACGAACATCCTATTATTAGTTTTTCCAATTATTATTATTACATTTTTTTAATATCTTGTGACTTTATCAAAATCTCAATGCATTCCTTCCAATATAAACAGCAATTTTCGAGTCATGACATTATTATTACAAATTGCGACTGAGTTATTACAAATTGCGACAGCTTTTTAGTATTACAAATTGCGACAGCAGTTATTACAAATTGCGACAGCTTTTGTTATTACAAATTGCGACAGGTTTATTACAAATTGCGACAGTTATTACAAATTGCGACAAAGTTATTACAAATTGCGACAGGTATTACAAATTGCGACGATTATTACAAATTGCGACAGTACACCCATAGACCTTTTCGGTCGTGTAATCGACATCCAAAATCGGTCATTTTCACCGAAAATGTTTTTTGAAATAGGTGTACTTTAAAATCCTTTTTCGTGTTTCATTTTTATACTTTTGTTTATTTTCACGCATTTGCAGTGCGCCGTGTATGTTCTACTTCTTAATCGTTTTTTCTTTTCTTTGTCGATTTGGTAGTTTATTTGCTTGTTTGTTTGCTCATATGTTTTTGTATTTTTGGTGTTGTTTGTTAATATGCATTTGTTTGAATAATAAGTTGAATGTTTCTTTGTAAACTACTTGACCCGCGTCTGTATAGTTGGTTCTTTTTGCACAAGAAGGACTTTCTTTGTTGCCAGTTACTGCCAGTTTGTACTCAATTTGTTTGTTCTATTGTACCTATTCATCATTTTATATCTTTTGCTGACATTCCAAAGACGAGAAAGAGTAGAATTTATTAAAGAAATTTCATTCAAAAGGTTATAACCACTTTGATTTATACTAGTCTTTAAAGCCCAAGCTTCTTTGTTTACACGGTGCAATGAATGAGAGTGCCTTGGCATCGAATCACAAATGTGCTGGCGGGGTGAGTAGCTGTACTAGTAGTAGTTCTACGTATTGATGTTCACTACCCGCTCTAAAACATTCATTCAAACGAAAAAACACTGTCCCTAGCGTGAAGAGACATTGAAAAACGGCAACAAACCAACATCAGAGCAATGGGACTTCAATTAAAGTATTTAGTTTGAATGAATGTTTAGTATGGTTAATGGACAGCAAAAGTTGTAGTATTTTATCATTTGCATTGATTTGCACCATAAGCATGACGTTTCAGTGATGACGTTTTACCCCTTGCCTCTATCAACACCTCATCCTTTCAGTCATATTGCTTCTGATCTGTAATGATGACGATTGTTCCTGCATTCTCAGAGGAATCGAAACTTTGAATATGAGTCCATAGACCTTTCCTGAAATAAGAAACATAGTGCACTACGGTCTAGATTCGGTACAAATTTATGTCGTTTGTCCAATATGCCATATATGGCGTTGTTTGTACAGAAGCTAGACCACAATGCATCATGTTTATCAAACTCAGAAAAGGCCTATGGCTGCAGTATGTCAGATAAAGTTGAAACGTAAACGTGACGGATTCATTTGTGTTGACAGAAGTCTTACCGGACAAATTGTGTTTTCGTAGGTTTCGATTTTTACTTTGACATTTTTTTTTTTTTGCCTTCTTCGTTCTACGGTGTATAACTTATTTAAACATTTTACAACTGTTTCTATAGAAACACCGACGCAGTCTAATCTAGTATCTTACTAGCTTTTATCTCTGTCATTTTTTCAGCATGTTGGTCTGATCACATTAAAGACATTCATATTATATTTGATATTATTCTGCGACTGGGAACTGGAGGACAAACCATACTGGACAAGAACAACGTAAGTGCAACTTGACGCCAGTGACTTGATCACGTGGTGTGAATCTGCAACTGACACTGTACCGTTCTATGCCAATAACATATCAATCATCTTAATTACGAAAACTGTCGTTAGCATCCATTACCATATTTGGTAATCTTACCTCATTTGAAAGTGACTAGGGATTGTAATTTGGTGATTTCTTACTATCTACGGCCACAATCGACCTTATTCGCTTCCATGTTAATTTTCCCATTTCACTGATCATATGTTATGTCACTCTTGGGAAATGATTCTTTCAGGTGTAAATATTTCAACACATTTTTCATAAAAGAACCATTCCCTAGAGAGTGTCACGTGGTATGAAAAGGTCTATTCTCGGGAAAATTTGATCAAAACTTACACTGAGATAGCAGTGAACAACTTTACCAAACTGGCAGCCATTTTGAAAACAGGAAAATTACACAGGAACCCCAACGAACGAAAGTAATTGTTTGATATGAATTGGCTCTAGCTTAAGTAAACCTAGCTTGTAAGTCGAATTTCACATGTGTCAAATTTTGTGTTTGCACTCCAATTAATCTTTCGCTTGCGCTCATTATCATTTCATTTGTATTGAGTACTTGAATAATTTCTACTTATAGTTGTCGTACGAAATGTTAGAGAAACATCTATTAAATTCTTCCTTTATTAACGAGTTGCTTATCAGGTTTTTTTTATTTTTTTTTAATTTAGGTTGATTCGATACGGCAATCCTGACGAACCCATTAAACTTAAGTCTTTCAAATATACAAGAGATAAGGTAAGAGTCGATGATCAAGCTTTTCAAAAGCATGATCATGGTGTTAACCCCATACTCCCATGCACGTCTTTCCATTGTACAAGGCTTGAATTTCAGACGTCTTCCACAGCTTCATATCAGACATACTTCATTAAGTTAAAAAAACATTCTTCATTTCAAATGCATATATAGCTTCATTTAAACGAAAACTATTGCCGGTTGCAATACTGAGATATGTATCGATAGAAAAGTGTTGCCTTGATCTTAAAACCAATTTATTTTCAAAGAGAAGCCCATCATGTTTTAGAAGAGACTATCAATGTGTGTGTATCTATGTATGTATATATATACTTCGACCGAGTTATTTCCGACGCATACAAACTTCTGGTGGCTGCTTCGTTTGGCTCTCGCTCTCCGTTCATAGTACAAATCAATCCAAGTCCACATGAACGTAGCCTGTGTGACATCCGTTCTCCCCAACCCTCCCCCCCCCCCTACGGGGAAAACATTTCCCCGTTGGGTGGGGGAGGGGTGAGAACGGATGTACACAGGCTAACATGAACGCGTCCAAAGATTGCCTACGCACAAGGTTTATTTCAAAGTAACCCAGATAAATAGTACAATAATCGATTTGTGTTTTTGTAGGAAGAACTACTACTGCCTGATCAGCCTGATTATTCATCATCAGAAGATGAACTGGATGGTCCTGACTTGCGATGCCCAATCCCTCACGACATACAAGATGACGACGCATAAACCAACCATGACTGGACCAGTTCATGTTGAGAAAATCAAGAATCATAACTACTACCATCTGTGTTCAACACATGCAGCTCAATTCAGTACCGACAGAAGTTCATTACTAGTTATGGACTTCTTGTACCGAGTAAAGTAAAGTACAGTAGAGTGCACGCACTAAAGGCCGGTACACACTAGGCGACAAGTCGCAGTGACTTGTCCCCGCAACATATCGCAGCGACAATTTCCTCCCGTGTGTACTAACATTTTTGGCGAAAATTGTTGTCGCCGCAACAGAATTTTGTTGCTGCGACTTGCCGCATGAAATCCAACCGGTTGGGATTGCTGAACCAGTGCACACTATCGCGGGGACAAGTCGCTGCGACTTGTCGCCTAGTGTGTGCCGGCCTTAAAAGTGTGCAACATAAATACCACTAAATAGTGCTATTTAATGCTAATTCTATTGTTTTCTTTTGTTTAATTAGTTCTATTTACTGCCAAATAGTGACAATTGTTGCACACATAGTGTTCGCACTCTAGTGAACAAAAATAAATTATAACTTATTATTAAGCAAATAATGATAAAATCATATCAGTTGGGACTCCTATTGTTTTGTCTTTGTTCGATGTTGAGGTTGAACCGGTCTTGACGCTGCACAAGCTATTCATGCTCATCCGAAATCGTGAAATAAGTAAATAACATCAATAACATAAACTTTGTCTATTATATATTATTGTCAGGATAGTTCAATTTTATTTCATGAATTATTAATCATTTCGAGCCAGCAGCAAAAGAATGACTCAGCCTTATCGAACAAGGGTAGCCTGTGTACCGGCGGTTTAAGAAGGGGGATTGGGGTGGGGGTAAGGGAAGGTGAAAGCTACAACAAGGGTGAAACAACAGCGAAACAAAACATTTTGTACGTTCATCCTTGAAAAAACTTAAAGTGTACAATAACATACTAATAAGTAAATGGCGAAGAATAAAAATTACCAATAGTGTAAAGGCCGCTACACACGAGAGAGCTTGCTCCCCAAACACGTTCATGCAGCAGTTTTGCTCCTGGAGCTTGTTCCCTCATATCCCAGGGGGGGGGGGGGGGGGGGTACTACCCTATATCGACTATACGGGGATGATCCGCTGAACAGGGTATGGTTTTTCGACCTTGGTGTCATGAACAGGGTATCCAATTCTACTCTATTTCCGATTTAATCCAAATTTTCTGTCATAATCAGGGCCCAAAAAATGAGAGAAATTATTTTGCATTCAGGAAATCGGCAGGAATAAGATCGTTGACTTAAAAGAAAGATAAGAGCAACACGTGTGTCTCAATTGATATATTTGTACAAATCATATAATGTTCGTAAGCAATTGTAATTTGTCATAAACAGGGTATGGAAGTTAGGTATTTTTTGTCATAAACAGGGTAACCCCTACAAGATCCCAGCGGAACATCCCTACCCAGATCTGAAGGGAGTACCCCCCCGGGCCTCATATTAAACCAGTTTGTTATGAAGGAGCAAAACCAAGGAGCAAACGTTTTGTTGCGCAACATATTTTTTCACGTGAAATCATTGGTACACACGAGGCAGATTGCTCCAGGAGCATGTTGCGAGAGCGTGTTTCAGGAGTCTCCCTCATGTGTACCGGCCATAAGGATGGCCTGCAATGTAGTGTATTACAGTTAATTGGTATTCTATTTAATGTGATTCTATCGTATATGCATTTTATTCGGGATAAATCTTGAAAAGTCACATTCATATAATAAATAATTCTAAAGTTGATTTGTATATGGGTATCATTATAAAAGAAACTACTCGTTAAACGGTTTTTCCGGACACTTTACTCGTTGGGTCATGGAAAAATACATTTGCAACTCGCAAAATATCTATGACGACACAAAAATGTTTTTTTTTTAGTTTTTAAATTCCAATGACAATGTACTTGAAAAACTATGAATTTTCGTGAAAAGTCGATAAATATAGAGCGGTTGAATTTGAAAAACTCGCCATTCATTTTCTCTTATTTTACAGCAGGATCACACTTTCACGATCCAGTGCACATTTTACAGAAAATATATAGCGAGGTTTTAAAGTTTAATCGTTTCAACCGTTAGTGAAATGTTATGTCACACTTCGGAACAAGATATATGTACAGTATTACAGTGCAATATCTTGTAGAAAATTCATAAAATTAGTTTTAATATTATATATAGCGACATTGTTCCAATACGTTATTTATTTTTATACTCACATTTATTCCTATACTGCCTTGTAATTTTGGTTAGATAAGTAGGAACATCGGAGCGAAATTTCAAACGGAGGGGAGAGAATTCACGACGTTAAAGCTCCGGACAGACACGACCACCTGACTAAACAATGACAAATGTTCAGTGGATGGAGAATATTTAGTGGGTGACCAAATATGCTGTGCTTTGAAGTGGGTGGAAAATGTTCATTATTATTAAGATTATTTTAAAGTAATCTTCAACCTTTTTATGCTTGTAAAACCGGTTTACCTTAATGCTATAACTATTAGAGATTATTGTAAAGCGCATTGAGACATATGCGCTATATAAGCATTACATTACATTACATTACATTACATTGAGCATAAACAATTATCAAAGGATAATTTCCAGTTAACAAAAATGTAGGGATCCGCTTTTACATTACGTCACTTCTGACGACACAAAATCATCTATTATCGATCGTTTTTTCACGTTACATTATATGGGGAACCCTAACAATAGACAGTATCCATTGTAATGGAACACTGACAACATCCACAACGATATCTGGAATTGTTGAAAACCATCCATAAAACAAATTTTGAACGTCCGATAGCTTTGAGCGGAGACTACCCCATCAAATAGAGAGGCTTGTTATGGACCAAGAGCATCTTTTCTTTTGACTCCTTCGGAAACTGTTGAAAACCATAAATTAAATTACATTTAAAATATCCGATAGTTTTGAGCAAAGACTAGAGTAGAAACCGCATTTAATCCGTGAAACACTAATTACAAAGTAGTACAAAATAGTGTTAATTGAAAATAGATCAAGAAAACAAGAAAATTTGCATAAAGTTGTGCTAGAGTGCACGCACTAAAAGTGTGCAACATAAATACCACTAAATAGTGCTATTTTATGCTAATTCTATTGTTTTCTTTTGTTTAATAAATGCTATTTACTACTAAATAGTGACAACTGTTGCACACATTTAGTGCGTGCACTCTATTCTGTATCACTAAAGTTTTATGGTTATATTGTTATACTTAGTTCATTAAAGAGGGAGGCTTGTAACATGTCTGCGATCATCAACTGGAGACTAGTTATAACAACATATCATAACTGTAATAAAAAATCAAATTATTATAAACTTTGTTTTATTATTCTATTAATTATTCCATAATTAAATCCCCCTTTCCATGCAGAGTTCCTAAAGGCACTGCTATTTCTATCACGCAAAGTTTTTGTGTTCTGTTTATTTTGATTCAACACGGTAATTTATGTAACACTTTCTCTGCGATGTCCATGTAAGCTTTGGCCTGAAATGAAATAAAAAAGGAAGAATGTGTTATAGAGTGCACACACTAAAACTGTGCAACATAAATACCACTAAATAGTGCTATTTTATGCTAATTATATTGTTTTCTTTTGTTTAATTAGTGCTATTTACTACTAAATACTGACCACTGTTGCATACATTTAGTGTTTGCACTCTAGCATACACGTTTGATAAAATTGCATTGTGCAGTTCCAGTTATTTTATCCTGAACAACCCAACCCTCCTAATGTCCAAAATTGAGGCAAACATATTAACGACAAATTTCCTTGGCCTCTTGAACCCCCACCCCTCTAGAATTTCCAAAAATCTTCTATGGTGGGGATATGAAATACAACATTGTTCAGAATCCCAATGTAATGACATTTGACTATAAAATATGATATGATATTGGGTAGGTAGATTGGGGGAGGGGTGGGGGATGGGTAGGTAAGTGGGTAAACGTCATAAGGGAGTTCAGCCTGGTTTCCATATAATCGCAAATGGTTGAGAACAGTCGCAAACAATGGAGAAAAATTTAAATTTTTGGGAAACCAATGTTTTTCTATCCTACGACTGCATGTTTTTGAATGATTTCAATTGCGATCGTATATGGATCAAAAACGGTTGTAATATCGAAAAAGAAAAAAAAAGAAAAAAAAAAAAAGAAAAAAGACAAGCAAAGGAGGCAAAGCAAGATACTTCCCCCTTTTTTGTTAGTGCTATACTCCGCCCCATATGTCTGCAGGCTAAGGAAAGTGGGAAGATATACCAGTAGGTAGTTGTAGCTAGATACACTGTCTAATGGTATTTGTTTAGCATAATGCCTTTGAATTTAAGCAATTAACTCTTCCTTCATGCGAATAAATATACAAAGTGAGTAGCACCTGAGGGCTGGTAGGTTGAGAGACTACAATGGGTTTGCCCTGGTCTGTTGTTTCTCTAATATTTACATCGAGAGGTACATCACCTGCAATATATAAACAATTTAAACTCTTAACAAAAGTGCACTCTTGACTACATGTCCATGAAGCAATTTGCTAACAAGCTAGTCTTTTATGAACAAAAACAGAAGCTTGTAACATAGAGAACAATAGACATGTAGTAACTAACTCAATATTCAAATGAGTTAAAGAAAGAATAAAAGAAAGAAAGAAAGAAAGAAAGAAAGAAAGAAAGAAAGGTATCAAATGAATGAACTGAAAAAATAATCAATGTTAATGGATGGAAGGATGAGCAAATGAATGAATGAATGAATGAATTGATGAATGGATGGACAGATAGATGGATAAATGAATGAACGGCAAAGCTTGTAAGTATTAGCAAAGTTTACAGTACTTTTATTACAAAAGAATAATGATGACGTACCTAACACTTCCACACCAAACTCCTTAGCTACTGCATTTGCTCCATCATTACCAAAGATGTAAGATTTATGGTTACATTTTGGACAAATATAATGACTCATATTCTGAACAAGACCAAGAACCTTCAAAACAAAAATAATAAAATATGCTAGTAATGTTTTTATTAATTATGTTTGGCTGTGCAGTCATGTACATGTTGTGAATCGTTTGAGGAGGAGACCTGTAATATCTTTAATGCTTGGCAATAATTTATAACTTTAAAATTATTTAAAGTTAAATGACTACAGCGCACACAAAAAATCAACCTGCTGTTCTAATGTTATGCTCAGTTATTAAACATGGATCAAAGCTTCTTTTGATAATTTGTGTCTTTATTACTGTTGCAAGACTGCTCTTAAAGTGCCCCTAAACACTATCACGAAAACTTGTGAATTAAAAGTTTTTGTCGCTAAAATTGCTTCTGTGAAAAAATTTTTCATTTTCATTAAAAAGCGATTTTTTTATGGCCTGTCAAAGTTTGATAAATTAGCCTTTTTATTGTGCCATGGCCGTGATTTGTCTGTGACGTCATCCCAGGCCAACAAACAATCTGGTCACTTTGACAAACTCGCTGAACTGCAAAAAATATAAAATATTCTGTTTAGACGTCACAAATTTAGAGTTATATATGCACTATTGTTGCTTGTTGCTAGAATGTTTACTGTAGTTCTGCTACCAGGCAACGTAGCTTGGCCTGGGATGACGTCACACATCGTAGACACACCCAAAAAGAGACTGGGTACGAGGCGTATTTTTCGTCTTTTTTGTTAAAAAAATAACATAAATATTTTTCCAAAAACGTTCAAAGTTTCATAGAATGTTTAAAATGTTCTAAAGAATGGATTAAACAAAAAAACTCGTAGTGTTTAGGTGCACTTTAAGCCATGTAGGGTTGTTTTTCTTGCATCTACTACTAAATCTTTGCAATCTTTCTTTTCTTTTCATATTTGTAACGCTTGAGTAAACAAACAAAGAGAGTGGGGGTATGTGTCCATAGACCAAGTTTTTTGCAGAATGGATTCAGTATGAATTTCAGTTACTAAACACTTTTTTAGCCCGCCAAAAATCAGGAAATTTTAATTTCAAGAAAGCACATTGAGTGTGTTTGTTAATTAGGATAATTCTGTAACACTATTTACAGAACTTGTCACATGTATTTGATTTGCTTTGAGAATTACTAGGGATACTGCACTAGGTACAGCCTTCTGAGCAAAAAGGTAAAATTCACAGTAACTTAATTGTCCTGGTGAACTGATGTTGATGGTTTTACAGGAGTGGTTACCGGGATGTCCACTTTCTTAAACATCTCAGCACCTCTCCTTACATCCATAAGAGCAATGTCTTGAGGTGTAGTGACAATCACAGCACCTAAAAGTAACAACAAACTTATTTAGAAGGCATAGCTCAGGTGAAGGCAAACTATGTTCTACAGTCTGGCCATCAATACACATGTACTTCACTATACATTCTTGAATCCACTCCAAGGAAAACCAACAGTGAAGTGGCCAGTTCTTCCATTTTCTCCACTTATAATCTTTGACAAAACAGTTGAAACAATTTCAGTGACTCTATAGCATCTACAATGCTCTTTTCTAAAAGTACCCACTGCCTCTGTTCAATGTAGGTATGAGGGGCCATGGCTGGTTGCATGTCGGTGCACTATGATTCCATCATACCATTGCTCCAGGGAGGGGGAAGAGTTTTGCTTGAATTATAGCATAAATTATATGATTTTATTTAAAATAAAATAAAAACTACCTGATACAGGTATAAGTTGTGATATTGACAACTGCGTATCTCCGGTTCCTGGTGGCATGTCAATCACAAGTATATCCAATGGTCCCCAAGCCACTTGGCGGAGTAACTTCTCAATTGCTGACATCACCTAGACATATCAAAATGATACTTGAGTTAATTCTTAGGAAAGTGACAAGTTTTTTAATTCCAAACATGTTTCGACATGACTGCCATCATCAGTGGATGTTGATGTTAATTACAAAGTAGGATCTATATTTTATAGTAAATCGAGCACGCGAGAATATTGTGCATTAGAAAAAAACAAAAACTATTATATGGCTTAATACTGGAGTTAACATTACAGCATTTGACCAAGTATAACATAAAGACGTTGTGCATATAAATTACCAATTATATTGGCATACCATTAGACCTCTCCATACAATGGCTGATCCTTCACCAACTAAAAAACCCATGGACATACTACAAAGAAAAACAAATATTATTATTTATAAAATATTGTAGACTGTATCTTGGTTTAGAGTGAACTAATTAATCACAGCAATGTTAAAAGAAGTAAATAAAAAACTAAATAATATATAATAATAATAATTAATCCAACAAGTTTCAACCTTGTTATTTGTTCAAAGCTACAGCAGATTGAACTCCACTTATGGTCTCGGTTCACCTCTGAAAAGGTCAACCAAGACCTAAAGCTGGTTAGAATGTCAGCAATTCACATAAATATAATATACTTACCATGGGAGTCCAAAATTGATCAGTGGCTTCATTTGGTTTTCTGTTGAGTAAGTAAAACATGAAAAAACTTGCTATTGCCATGATAGCATCAATCACAATCTGCACATGGGAAGACAAAAGCATAAAAAGAGCATTATATAATTGGTTATGTACAATCACAAATGACATGAAAAAAACAGACTATCAATGTTCAGTACTTAAAAGTATCTTACTTTGATTAAGTTCTGGTTGTCCCTTTAAGTTCATCATTGTTGGTATTGAAGGGCCGTATATATCAGCATCAAGTAAACCAACGGCAACACCCTAGGACATACAACATACATACAACACAATATTGTAACATTTAAACCCAGTGGGAGAGGACTCTTGGGAAAAGCTACCGGGGATGCATGTCTTATCTTTTAGGTATAAAAACTCCTAAAAGGTACGTTCAAAAAGTGAGGATTTGGCAAATCTCCTATTTTAAAAAATCCTCACTTTTTGAACGTACCTTTTAGGAGTTGAAAAAAACCTACTATCATTACAGTCACATTGTTCAACAGGAAGTAGTAATGACAATACATGCATTTTTGTTACCTTTTTATTTGTCATCATAGCCAGTGCTAGGTTGACTGAAAAACATGAGAAAATATGTTGGTGAATGTTCATCTGTCTTGGTTGTAGAGAATTCTCTCCTGTACTCAGCATAAACCCCAGGGATTCTCTTACTTAGTATCAAGTCTGATAAATTCAGACTCTGATGAAGACTGAGTAAACATTTAAGGTAATCTAATCTTATCCTAATCTTTTTCAATATTATGAAACCTGATTACAAAATCGTCAATGATAATCTTATGTGCTTCAACATCAAAACTAATTCATCTATTCTTGAATTTTAAGTATATATTCTTAATATTATCAAAACATTGATGTCAATGAGAGCAAAGAGCAGAATTTATCCAGGTACAATTAATTGTTATCTTTACTTTTAAAATTGAAAACTTGGCCCCTTGAGCCCTCCTGGATATATCACTAATGTGTTGCAAAGAAGACATGAAAAATTGTATGATATAACGAGTATATAGTCAGCTATTTCAAATAATGTTGTCATCACCAATAAGCAAAAATAGGTTTATCCCAAGACTGCTAGGAACTATGGGTATACATATTACTGCCATAATAGGCGATTTACATTATGGCATCATATATTACCAATACCAGAATGCTTTGCTGACTTTCTTTTGTATAGCAATTAGTGCAAACTGTTTTACTAATCTCCAAAGGGATTAAAAATTTGAATATGAAAGAAAATTTGCAAAGAATGCTGGTCTTGGTAGTAAAATGACGCCATAATGAAAATCCCTATTATTGCACCAGTTGACAAGAAATCCACACCATTTATAGTTTGTCTGGATATGCTTTCTGCTCGCTCCATAAATTTTCTTTTTGACTGTCCAAGTTGCCATTCTACATTCTGTCATGACTTTTACCCATCATTCCTAGTGGTCTTGGAATGATCTATTCAGTGCTTTATGGTGATGACAACGTTATTTGAAATTGCTATATACTGTTTCACACTTCACCAAGTCGACTCCACTAACCTGCTGTAGTAGACTTGCCAACACCACCTTTGCCTGAGGCAACTAAAACAACATGCTTCACTCCACCTATTGGCCATTTCTTAGGTAGTCCTTTAGATCTCCTGGGTTGGGATCCCTGTGGTGGACTACCTTGGATTCCCTGATATAATGAAAGCCAGATCATGATGCACAAATGTATCAATATGCATGTGAAGCAATTGATAACTAATCTCTAGTGATGTTAACACTGATGGAAATCTTTCTTTTTCATTTGCCATCTAGGCAGTGATTGCCTTTTTTTGTTTTCATTAGAATCATTTGTGCTTTAGCTGGTATATTAACATAGTGTAACAATAATTTGTTTGTGTTGCGTTTGCTTGTAAACGCTGAATTTTCCTATAGCCATGAACCATTATGATTTGTTTGATGTGTTGGAGAAGAACCAGCTGACCTGATGGGAAACGGGAAACGAAAGCGCAAACCTGGTTGGCTAATAATCATAAACGCGACGTGTTCCCGGTTGAATTACCAGCACTGTAAATTTTGTTTATACAACGTTTTTTAGCTCCGTTCTTCCGAATACAAACGACGCACTATAGCAACGAAAGATAAACTCTCTAAACAAGGTCATTTCAGGTGGAAGCATAGACATGCAGGACTCGAGAAAAGGATACGTCAAAATGTGTATTTTTTTCTAAAATCAGACACCAAATCCTCGTAAAATGATGACAATACAAATAATACTTACAAATGGGTTATCATGAGTAGATGACAATCTTGCTGTTACGATGAGAGGAGCTCTGAAATGACCCAAAACACCTATCCGCGCTGTCAACCTGGAGGCAGCCATTTTGAATATTACATTGTATACCGCTGTACAAAAGAACTACGGTCACAAATGGAATGCGGGAAGACAGACAGACAAACAAGCAGACAAATAGCCTCACGAGCGGAGTCAATCACCCTTATTTGCCTATTCATTTTATTAACGTACTGATTCATCATCTGTACGTTCATTTATAATCACCATTCAATTTCATTGCACTTTCAATTCCCTCATTTTTGTGTTTTTTACTTTGTCAAATGAATTCCAGGGACGTGTTTGATTGGGTGCCTTGTTGGCGGGGCGAGTTAGAACTAAAAGATCACGTGACCGACTTTTCCCGCCGTTTTTGGTCGCTTGCCGTTTGGCACACGTCCACCGCAAACGCGCTTCAAATAGTGAATAGAGAAGGGACCTCGATCGCGTTTGCACTTTTGAAAGGCGAGTATTTTTCTGTTCTTTTCCAACTTTAATCGCCTTCCGGTTATTTATTATCTTTATTTTCAAGCTTTTTACTTTCTTGGAGAAAACCCGTAGTAAGCTGTGAAAAGACAATTTTTCTAGCGTTTTAATAGAAATGAGTACAATAGTATTCTGGTCTGGAAACTTGTTCCAGGATCTTTCCGACGGACAGCTTAATCCGAATTAAAACAATTTACATGAACGGCGCGCAAACACATACGGGAAGCTGACGTTTGTAGTTTGTCGTTTTAACGGGATGCCGGACCGACGAGTGAACGTGGCAAGAGCACGATAGCTTACGGTCGTAACTAAAGATTGCTCGGAGGCGCCCGGCATATTTACCAGCGAAAAGTGTCCGTTTTGCTATGCAATTCCAGAAAAATTAAGTTCTTATAGTATACTTAATTCAACAAACCCACGCCGTGTATGTAAAATAAAATTGCATTTTATTCAAAATAACTCATATCGATACACATGTACAAACATAAAATTATCATCAAATAATAATTCATAATTTCAATATTTACAAAGTTATAGGTCTATCTAAAAACAACTGTACGATAATATATTCACAAAATATACACATATACAATGTCTTTATCATGGATTTCGTCATATATAGCTAGTCCTTAAAACGTTTTCAATTTATGTGATGAAATACTAATACTTGTACGATTTTTTTAGTGTGTTTTATTGTGTTAGTTCAGCAATTTTCCATCTCAAATTTCATCACTTTTGACTTGTGTATTTTGCAACTGCCTTAGTTCCTTCGCTGACAGCATGTTTAGATAATTCACCAGGCAAAAGTAGTCGAACAGCCGTCTGAATTTCTCGTGAGCTGATAGTCGTTTTTCGGTTATACTGGGCTAGCTTCCCCGCCTCGACAGCAAGTCGTTCGAAAATGTCATTAACGAAAGAGTTCATGATGTTCATAGCTTTGGTTGCAATTCCAATATCAGGGTGAACTTGCTTTAGTACTTTGTACAAATACGTACCAAAACTTTCCGTTCTTCTTTTCTTGTATTTTCTCTTGCTGTTTGGCGAGAAAGATTTCATACTTTTTGTGCCCCGACCTCTTTGGGATGGTGCAGTCTTCTCAACGATCTTTTCTGGCGAGGCATCGTTTTCTTCTGTTCCGCTTTCAGCTTCGTCTTCGACGGGTTCAACTGGCTTGACATTTTCTTTATCGGCAGCTTTCTTTCCACGAGGCATGGCTGAACTCTTATCTTCTTTAGATTCAATACTGACAATAATCTTCCGCACAGTTGGTTTGAAGTAAGACGAGAAGCGAAAGATGTTAGGCCTTTTTATACTGTCCGGCCACTCACTGAATTGCGAAACAATTTATTCACATTCCTTGTCCAAAAAATGTTCGTCCCTTGTGGATACAAAACAACAGAATAAAAAATATACGAAAACAACAAAGCCTGCAATCTATACGTTCTTTGCTTTTGTTTGTATTGCGTTGTTCTTTTTGATGCGTGTTTTTTGAACAAGAAAAAAATTAATAGCGCTGACTTTGCTGCATGCATTCTTGCGTGATCTTGTTCTGATCCAAGATTCTTGCGAGGCAAATGTGCTTCACAATTCATTTGATTTTGGTATGCTATTTATTCCCAGTGGAAAACGCAGCATAAAACACAATCTTCATTTGCATACTATAACCTTACCGGGATAAATTTGAAAACGCAATGTAATTGATCCTGTTATAAGCCTTCTGCTCACTCTAGTTTAGTTAACGTTAATCCGAAACAATTTTATGCAAATTCGTTATATGAGATCTTTCAGTTTCAATAGTTTCGTTGCAAAAGTTACGGTGGCAATTTTTGTCCGGCTTAGTGACGTACCATTATATTTTTGGGGGGGAGAGGTGGGCAATTTAGGTGGTATAGGATATTTAGTAGGTCATGCACGCTGTTTATTTTATGTTTGTACCAATATTTGCTGTTTGAGTGCTCTATTTTATTTTATTTTATTTTTTTTTATCATTGGAGTAAAAAGTATGATTTTTTTTAATTTTCTCAAGTTCATATTTGTATGTCGTACGTGCCACAAACAAGATTGTAGTTTAGTTCTTGCAGGGTCTCAGACTAACGTTATATCAACAAAAATATAAATCATATAAGTAGTTTTTATTGAAATTCACAATTTGATGTCACTAGCTCAATCTACTTGGTGGGCTGGGGTGGTGTAAGAAGTCCACCAACTTTACTAGCAGCTCTGGATGGTGCAAAGCCCAACATCTTTTGAACATTCTGAAAAATCAAACAAAATGAATGAATGACAAATTAAAATCAATAAATAAACAAAACAATTAAGAACAAGAAGAATGAAGATTTTGTTCTTTGCAATTTCATCATAGTGATAATAGGTGATTAATTGCATCATTATCAAAGAGAATTTGCAAAGAATACTGGTCTTGGGGTCTGTTTAATATGAGGTGAGCCAGCCCGATTAAGCAGGCTGGTTTCTTTTGTTTTTACACTCTGAATAATAACTTGAACACAAAAGAAACCAGCCCACTAAACCGGGCTGGCTCACCTCATATAAACAGGCCCTTGGAAGTAAAATGACTCCATAATGAAATCGCCTATTGAGTGAGAATCACAGTGCAAAATTTGCTAGTGCAAACAGGCCTTGATAATTATTACTAAATGACCATCATTACCTGTCTGACAGACATGGTACACAGTATATAAAGAAAGATAAATGAACAGTCTGTGTAGTCATCACCCATGAGGTTACGATGAGACAAGCCCTGGATCCAGGAATGAGGCTCAAATGGGAGCTTAGCAACTACTCGGCCATCAAAGCTACAAACAAAGAAATGACATGTTTTACACTTGATATTGATCATTTATATTTACGTATAAGTGTAGCTTAATTTCAATGAGGATGTTGCCATGATGGCAATGAAACAATGTGTCCTAGTTAATACAATTACACCTGGCTGGTTTGTTCAAAGCATGATTAGCACTAATTCTGGGTTAACTCTTAAGAACACTTATAGAGTTAACCCTGGATTAGCACTAATCGAGCTTTGAACAACTGGCCCCTTCTGTTTTTCTATTAAATTGACAAATTATCGCTGAGTAAAAAAGCGTTTTACAAAAGAATTTTATTAGCATTGGTTTGTATGGAGAAAATAATAGATTGAGGGATCATATTACTTTGGTAGTGTACAGGCATTTCTAAAGAATGAATGGTGAAACAATATCAGTGCCAGATCTACATTTTGTAGGGGAGGGGTGTGTATACCCCCTCCTGGAAGGAGTTTGAGTCCTTGTTTTATCAAATATTTTTTTCTCCGTAGTGACTCCCCCCTCCTGAAGATGATTCACCCTCTCCTGAAAACAATCCTGGACCCACCCCTGAATATATCACATGCTAATGAGGCTTAGCCTAAGCAATGAAGAATTAAAAACTGGGACATTTATATTGACTGGCACAAAAATGTCAGGTTTTCTACTCTGGTTTCTACTCTTAAACAAGTAGAAGTAGCGGGCAGTTCTCCTATCCCTCTCTGATTTTGGATGGTTGTTACTTACATGGAATTAAACATGCCTATGAGGGCAGTGAAGGTGAATCCAATTGCAAAGATGGACTTCATTTTCACCTGAAAAACAGGTTTGAATAATTAACAGCCTGTCAGTATTTTGTTGAATATGCATCAAAAGAAAGAAAGAAAAAACAACAACAACAACAGTGATTGTCACATGGCAATTATGACCTAAAAGACAGAAAGTTTGGAATAATAGTGAGAAATACTAGAGGATATCATTAAAAACAGTTTTTTGTGTTTATCAAAACATGCAGGGTATTGACAAAGTAGAGACTAGAAGAGGAGTGACTTAAATACAGTACCATTGACAAGTCTCTGCTATGATTCTTTAGCTTTTCTTCCACCCTTTCTACAAACAAACAAATGAACAAGTCTTAGGAAATTGAGATAAGTCATGAGTTAATGATAATTATGATCTATAGATAATCTTGCCTTATGATACAATTCAAATTAATAATAATTATCATGCCATTCTCGTACAGAGTATGATAAACATAATTTGGAAACATTTTAATTCATTGATGGTTGTAACCACTTTGAGAGTGTAAGTCAATTAATAATATTAAAAGTTCTTATAGTTCACATATTTAACCTTAAACATTTAACTTAGTTTATAACATGGGCAATGCATTGTGACCAGGTAACGAAGAAAGCCAGTCAAAGGTATATATGCAAAGATATGATCTTACCAAGTTTCTTTTTCTGTCCACCTTGTCGTGGTGCATCTGTCATGTTCTCTTTACGTCTTTCTACTGCAAGGGGAAAATGAAATATTACATCAACATACATGTGAACATTCCTAACACCTTAATACTACTTCACAATAAGAATTGTCAGTATCATTTTATGATGCTCAAAATTACACTAATCATTTCATAATTTATTATTAATAGACATTCATATTGATTGATCAGATCCAAGAATGAATTTCATTTAACAGGATTAATATTAAATAGAAGCAAACATTGGATTATTATCACCACTCTTTCAAATCGAGAATATCAAATCTATTAATAACTAAATATCAAAGACTTTACATACTGAGCAACATTTTGTAATAGCTAGAATTTTAGTAATGTGAAGAAATTATTACTTACATTTCTTACTGTCTTTTTCTACTTCTGCTTTAAGCTTTTTATACTTTTCAGTCCGGTACACTAGTAAATATGTAAGTCCTGTAGAAACAAACAACGAACACTCTCGTTACTGATGGAAAAAAAATAGTAAAAAACAATTCACAGCACAAATCTACAACCGACAACAGAAATAGCAGATGCCTAACCATCACACCAAAATAACTGATAAACTAATTGAAAATACAAGGAAAACTCACCTTCAGAAAGAGAAGCAGTAACTAAAGATATAATAAGAATTAGAATTGTGTCGGCTATCATATTTAAGGTGGAAATATAAAAAGAAATTTCAAAGAAACCAAACAAACACCAGTTGAAAGTATTATCAAGCCAAACGCTGAGCACGCAATCATTGCGACCAGCTGACATAGTCACGCATGCTCAATGAGCATTCTAAATTTCCCGCCAAATTCACTCACATGGGAAACTTCGGCAACTAAATTACGAAAGCGAACTTTGAAGTGTTTTACTGCAAAAATAAGCAACGTTTCGCCATGCCTTGTATAGAAGATTGGGTCAGTCATCCACTTAATGTTATTGACGGCATTTGTAACGAAAATGAAGCTGCTGCAAGTGAAAAAATCCGAGAATTCTTCACCGAACGAGTGCAAGAAAACAGCCATCGTATTCCATCGATTAACGACGTTTCTGTCGATAAACTACGACCCAACAGCCTGGTAAAATTTCGCTGTATGGTTCAAGATATGTTCGGTCCTGAATACTATCTTTCAAAATACGAATGTCAGTCCACGACAGATGCAAGTAAAGTGCTTCGATCAGGAGTTTATCGAGACATGACCGAGTGCCCTGTTGGTTATCAAGTCAACTTTGAATCTCCAAAGAACATCACGAGCGAAAAACACACATTCTACTGTGTACCTATTCCTGGCGAGACCGAATGGTGTAAACAAAGTTTTGCTGATAAGTCAGCCCGTGTTCAGCGTAATACTGGAAGTCAAAGTACATCAAATAAGAGATCACTTGAAATTGAAGATGATGATGACATGTGTGAACAAAATGGTAAGACAGAAATGCAATTATTTCTGATGCAGGAAATAATTTTTCTTGTACATGTACATTAAATATATAGTGTATGTAATGCAAGTACAAGTATACACGAATTCAGTGTACATTTTTGTTTTCACAAGCACTGAAGCGTGATGGTTTGCCCCCATTTCTATTCCATAATAGTTTTTAAAATTCTTTAATATCCAAAGTTTTTTATACCCTCGTGAATGCAGGAGCCATAATCATAATTCACTGATCAAAGCAATGTGAAAAGGATTAAGGGCTGAGTTATTCAAAGCTCAAGCCCCCCTAACAATGTTGAGGTTTCATTTCATCCCAAAATGATCACCAACATTGTGACAGGGGAGGGAAGAGGCTCCTGAAATTTGTTCAACAGAAAAATTTGGTTTAAAACAACAGATATCCAAACTAATTTTAAATCTTAGTATAGGTTAGCAATATAGCCAGTGTATACATTATATAGAGTAACCAAGTAGTTAGAAGTCCAAACCATTTAAAATGTTTGTTTGTTCTATATTGCTAGGTAAAGAAGCCGTTGCTATGGAGGAAGCCATGGACACAACTCATAACGTGCAAGCCAAAAAATCAAAGGATAATGACACTGTTGCCCCAGGCCCCAGCAGCTCATCTCAGATGATGTCATCATTGAATCATCCTCTTCCTGATGAGCAAGGCTCACCTTGTATCATCCACATCTATGATAAATACGAAGATCTGAAGCTAAACGACATGGTTGAATTTATTGGCATTGTTTCGATTCAGCCTAACTTTGCATCATTCCCAGACCAAAAATCAGATGATTCAAACCAGATGGTGCTGAGTGCTGATAACTTCATGAGTGAAGAAGAACAAGCTGCACATTACCCTCCAACTTCACTTGTTCCAAGAATTCACTGTGTTCTGTTCCAACACTTGAAGCATTCAAATCCTAGCATTCCTGTTGATATTGATGAGAAAAAGGCAGCATCATTGCTACTTGATGTGGCCAAGATACATGGTGATTTACTAGCAGTGCTACAGAGTCTGTTGCTTGGTGATGAGCTTGCAGCAGAGTATCTTCTCTTGCATCTAGTGTCGTCAGTTTACACTCGCTGTGGTATAATGGCTGTTGGTAAATTTGCTCTTAATTTGTGTGGCTGTCCCACCGATCTTCAACATCATCTTGCTAAACTCATAGCTGATGCTTTACAGGTTTTCTTACCAAAGTGTGTCTATCTGCCACTAAACTTGGACAACTTAAACAGTTTAACATTTGTTCCCAAGAAAGATTACACAGCAAATAGGCTCACTGCTGGAGTTCTTCAGCTGTCAGACAGCACGCAGATGATTCTGGATGAAACAGCTCTCGAGGCGGGAAAGCTAAACCCCGGTGGTGTCCAAAGTGTGACAGCATTAGGCACAATGATTTCGTGGCAGAAACTAGAGTATGATTTCAACTTCTATAAGACCGAGTTCCAGTCAAACGTCCAAGTACTAGTTGTATCAGAAGGAAAATCCATGTTGCCTTGTGACTGTCAAGTCAAGCTTCAGCCATCTGGTACAACTGTAGATGTCATCAAAAACCTGTCTCCTGAAGTTATTGAGAACATTCGTGTATATCTTGGACTGGCAAGGTTCTGTGGTTATTTAGTCTCACAGGATATGCAGAAAAAACTGCAGGAGGATTTTGTGCACACAAGACAAGCTGATCCAGCCAGCATGACAGCAGATGATTTCCATATGCATTTGCTAGTTGCAAGGCTGATGAGTATAAGTAATGGATGTTCATCACTTACACCAGAAATATGGGAGAAAGTTAAACATATGGAAAGCATGAGAAAAGCAAGGCTACCTCCTTCATCTTCTAACCAGTAATCGGTTGACTTCACTATAAGCAACCTTCTCCATGAGGACTGGTTATCTATAATGAACATCCTGAAACACTGAAAATGCTGTAAACAATATCACATAAACGTGTAGTGAGAACGTCTGGTACAAGTTGCCATATTGTTTATGTGCTACTGTGCAAAGTTAGGGTTGAATAATGTACTGAGATTCTAAGCTATTTCAAAAACATTGTCATTACCAAGCATGGGTGAAGTTATTCCAAGAACAATATTTATTTTGTAGAATATAGTCAATGTATATTAGGTATCATGATGACTTTGAAAAAAATAATTATTAATACTTTGTTCAAAAAACAGTCAAGAATATTGAAGAAAGATTTCATACAACTTTTTATATACCAGTAGCCATTTCTTATAGCAAAGACCTTGTGCCAATTTCCACTTCAATTTTGCATTTGGTGTTTCATTTCTTTAAACGTTTGACTGTATATTGGAATGACTGTGTTTGTTTGTATCATATTTTAGTTGGAAAATGAGCTGATGGTTTGATATATGTTAGTTTTTTTGTGTTTCGATCAGAATTGAATTGGATGACATCCTGAAAAGCAGCTTACAAAGAACTGCCCTATAATGTCTTCATATAACAAAATGAGCTTATGTCCAAATTGATGTAGATTGAAAGATATTGTTATTGTTCAAAATGGAGAACACAAATCTGCTCAAAGTTTGAAAAATTTACATGTAATATTTTCTAATTATTTTCTTGCCAAAAGTAATGAGTAATACATGTATACAATTGACATTTTGATAATATTCGCTGGTTTTTGAAAATCACTTATTTGATATTTTTGTAAATGTGATTCTTGGCATAAAGTCATGTCATGTTAAATTGCATAAAAATGTAATAAAAAATATGAAAAGATTTTTGGAAACAGAAAAAGCACATTTTGTAGAAGTAAAAAATTTATTATATTACTTGAATCTATGCTAATGGTTACAATAATCATGTAAAAAATTATTGATGTAGTAGTTTCAAAAACCCAACAAATAAAGGGAGGAATAAAGTGAAATTCACTTAAGACAGACACACTCACAAATGTACAATGAGTTTTCTTCCAGGCTCCCGAGTTACATTACAAAAACTTGATTTTTCCACACATTGAACATAAGCATCAGTATCTGCACTGCTTGACAGAGATTCTCAAACCAAGAAACCTTTTTGAGGTAATTATATTTCTGTCAGGTATATGCAAATTAACATAATAAAACACCAGACAATTGTGTATCAATTTTTTTAATGGGAAGCTGAGGGATATTCAACACATCCTTGCAGATGTCTTGTTTGAGAAATCAGTGGGAAGCAGTGTTTGATAACAATTTTTGTGTGGAGTATAGATCCCTTGCATGTGATGTCAAAGAGGCCCCATCTGTAGGGAAAAACAAAAGATTTTTGCTCTCTTGGGAGCTGAAATCCATTGCATTTCAACTAACTACAAGGAGTCTATAGAGTTATTTTGAAAACCAGTTCAAGTGTAATAGCTGAATTGCAATGAGGTGTAATAAAGTGCAATACATTACAAAAGAAACTCAAAATAAAATGATGTACACTAAAGCATAACAATGTAATATAAGTGTAATACACTAAAGTGAATTTCACTGGTCTTCCAAACCACTGCATGGCAAAAAGAACATAAGAGAGAGATAAGAACTATTATAAAACTTTAGTTCCAGTAACTGTACAATTCTGTAACATTTATCCTTAACTTATCCAATTGCAATAAAACCACTATAGACAGAAACTCATTAACATAAGGGATAAAAACTATTATAAAACTTTAGTTCCAGTAACTGTACAATTCTGTAACATTTATCCTTAACTTATCCAATTGCAATAAAACCACTATAGCTATAGACAAAAACTCATTAGGGGAAATGTGTAGGGACAGTGCATTGCATTGGTTAAGTAATCAATGTCCACATAATAAACATGCAGAAAGAAAATCTCCTCTAAAAACCGTTGAAAACTTGCAATATGTTTCATTTGCAGTGTCACCAGCCATTTTGAATCAAGCTCCAAGTATCAAATATTGACCAAATTTCAAAATCAATTTCAGAGCATGGAATCTGGCTACATGCTTCAATCCCCTTGTGAGTTTCTGCTGTAGATTAGGGGCCAGTTGCCTAAAGCCTGAATCGCTCTATCCAACTGATAAATCCTTATCCAATGACCACAATCTGGATAAATCCAACCTGTGGGTAACATCCAGGATACAAGCCCAAAAAAAAATGGGCATTATTCTAGTTCTGGTAGATGAATTATTGTTGGGATACCTGTGTACTAGTTAATATGGCATTTAATAATTATTTTTATCCAGACTTTGTACAGCTGAACCCTGCATACAAATTGAAGTTTATATCAATACGTTTTGATAGAATGATTTGTTACAAGGTAGTATAGTTTTTGGTAGTTTACACAGTATAAAACCGTTTCACTTCGGTTTAGTCTCTGCATCAGAAACATGGCGGATGAATACAGCATCAGGAGGATGCCTGCAAGACAAGAAAACAGTTCTTAGAACAACGATGCTTTATTTGCACCTTACATTATTAAAAAAATTATATATGACAAGTCTCAGTCAAGCTGAATACAATAATTGATTATACTCACTAAATTAGCTATCAAAGGAATAGAAAATGAGATCTCCTGTGTAGCAGCTCCCTTGGGGAGGGGATATGGGACAAGATGGTGATTCCCCTCCTCAGCCCAAATCCCCTCCCCAAGAGAGCCACTATGCAGGCTAAAAATGAAGCACCATGCTCTATGGAGTTACAGTTGAATTACATAAAGATGTGACCTATTTTTCTAATGATGCAATTAGTGTGTTTGTTCAACTTACTCTTTTTCATCTTCTTCGTACATGTATGAACTAGCAATGGCCAATAAACCACCATCATAGCTGAATGATAGTGATGCTATACTGGTTGGGTATCTGTGGAACTAAACATACAGAGAATATAAAATATGGAGCATGTGTAGCAGATGAGTTGTGAGCCATGAAATGGTCATTAGGTCTTAACAGTGGAAGATACACAATGTCCTCTTAGTTAACCACAAAAAAAGTTTGCCAGTGACACTAGCATCCATGGATAGCTGTTTTGGCTATTTGAGCCTCATCAGCATGGTACTGCTAGAGCACTGGCATGTAGAACTATAAGTTAGTGAAATGTGAAGGCAATAAGCCATGTGGCCTGGTTTGTCAAAAATGTAAATGGGTATGTAATATGTATGTAAAAGAACACATTGGTTAGAAACAGAAACTTTTTTAGAGCGAAAAAGTGATGAAGCCACCAAAATAGTGTTTTTCAAGAGTTTCGTTTTCTACTTCATTGACATTTTCATAAGTCACTGATTGTTTAGTGAAAATATGAAATAAGATGAAAATGGGATGTAAGATAAAAAAAAAAAAAAAAAAAATATAAAAAAAAAACCAGACAGGCCAAGACATGAGCATATGAATGTAAAAATGTTGCCGACATTTTACTCCTATTTTAGCAACAAGCTGTACTTCCCTAATATTCAGGGAAAATTAAGTGAAAAAATAGATTTAATTATACTAAACCTAAACGGCCTGAAATAGTATAGTGTAGACCATAGTGTCTTTATCAGTTGTCAAAATTGTAAAATCTATACAATAGAGACAACAATAATTTTAGTTATCCCCATTCTAGAAGCCTGCAGTCTGTATGTAAGATGAAGCTTTATTGTATGTGATTACCTGACATAGTCTTTTCTTGTTAAAGCCATCCCAGATATTAACAAATCCATCGGAGCCACCAGTAGCAAATGTATTATGTCTGAAACAAGGACAAAACTATTTGACACCACAATTAACCATATATTGCATAGTTAATGATTATTATATGAGACCATACAACACAGAATAAGCTCCATACCAGATTCCTTTTCACATTGCTTTGTTTTCATTAATTTATTAATATTTTATTAGCAATGCCAAAGCACATTGCACATAAAGACAATTGTTCAATACCCATGCCCTCAGAAAATGTACAAACAATCAACAAGATTACATGCTCTTTCATTTTTTTTTTTACTTTTTTATTTTATTTTTTTTGTGTGTGTGTTTTATTCCAATTGATTTTCCATACTGCCCTAATAATTAGTCAATAGTACATAATTCATGTACTGCAGTCTATTTGTAGAGTTGCTTTCACATGAGGAAGAAATACCACAACCAAGAGATGTTGATGATTACAGATAAGATATGATATAGTTTCCCATTCATTACAAATAGACTAAAACATTTATTTTGTATGTTATTGTTACTTACATGTTGTGGAATGCTATGGCATTGACAGGATATATCAGCTCTATTTCTTTTTCTTTGATGCGATGACATTTAAAGGCATATTTTCTCTTCTGTATTTCAGGGCTTGGGTCAAAGTACTCAACAGCTACTCTGCCCTCTATTGAGCTAAGAACATAACCTGGAGTAGCAAAATAATGGCAGATGTAAGAATCACTTATGCCTGGAGTGGAAACGTCTTAAGTTTTGCTTTCGTGTAAATCATTTATGCGATACACTTGGGTTAATATAATCATGGTATTCAGACAAATGTGATGTCATTTCCACTAGAAACAGACAAGAATAAAAAAATATTTGGACAGCCTTCTTCAGAATGTTAAGAATTGCTAACTTTTGCCTTGGCAGTATTTTATCCAACACTCTTGGGATGTATATCAAAGCTGAAAATGAGTAGAATTATCTAAATAACTTTCATTCAAAGGGTTATAACCACTACAAAACTTGTGTTTTACAAGTAAATACAAATACTTAATCTATAGATCTACAGACTGTTAAGCTTAACATATTAAACCTAGTGTACCTTGTTTGTTAGGGAAGCATCGTATACATCTTGTCTGATATTTTAAACTGGATTCTCTTCTCTGTTGCACATAACTCATATTTCTAAGATCCCAAACCATAACACGACGACCAGCCTAAAATAGCAACATGACACAATATGATATATGTATATGTTGATTCTTTGAATTAATTGGTTTAAATCACTCCTTCAAACATCACTGCATAAAGGAGAAGCTGAAGTTTTGGACATTAATCCTTTGTCGGAGACAGTTTCGCCTTTCAAAATTATGAAATTAATTTTTACTTTTTCTGTTTTTTTTTAGAATCACCAGTGCAGCCCACACTATCACTGTATTTACTTCATTCCCATTCATTTAGTACTATTCATTCAACATGTCACTGTTTCATTCATCATTTTATTTACTGCTTTATTCATTTTGTTAACCTTTATTTCATTCCATTTATTATTTCATCCACTTATCTCATGATAAATAGTTTGATAAACAAAAAATCGCCCAACATTATAAAAAATTGAGTTACCAACAATGTTAACATATGCAAATAATTAAAAAATTACATATGAACTTGATTCATTAATCCATCCATCCCCTCTATTCCCCATCTCTGCATTTATTTACCCATTTATTCATCCATTCATTCAATTAATTTTGTCAATGTTTGTAACTTACAGTTCCAACGACAAGCCTTTCATCTGCCAGACCCATGGTATACACCTAAAAAGACAACAACAAAAAAATTATTTAGAAGGAAACTAAAATTATCAAATTGTCTATCAAAATATCTATCAGTGATGCTAGATATTTTGTTTGGAAATTTGTGATGATAGTATTCCTGATCATGAAGAGCATTATTGCAAAACAAATTAAAAAAAAGGAAAAAAAGGAGATAGTGAAATGGCAAAAGCAAAACAAAAAAATGGGGATAACTGTGTTTTTATAACCACTAGTACTGTCAGACAAATGTCTAACTTACCATTTCAGGTTGTGCATATGTCCCAGTGCACTGTTTCTGTCTTGGATCCCATAGTTTAATAGATTTATCCCAGCTGCCAGTAATTATAAGATCTAAATAACAACAAAATAAGAAAATTGTGTTTCACTAGAATTACATTGTGTATTAAAAGCATTGTGTCAGAAATTCATTTGTTGCAAACAAAGGTATAATCATCAGTAATATTCAGGTGACATGATTTTGTTTATCTACAGGACAGTGTCTTTATTTTGTTTTACTTTTTTTACAGAGTACCTTAAGAACACTCTGCAGTGTGGTCAGGATTTTGTTAGATGTCAAGTTCAATTTTATTTTGTGGACTTACTAAGAGGTTGGCAGTATTCAACACAGCGAATAGCTCCTTCGTGCATTCCAATAATCTGTTCTTGATTAGCATTGAAGTCATACCTAAAAAAAACACAACTTAAGAGTTAGCTACATTAGAAAAAGAAGTTGTCTAAAATTGGTTGGTATGTGGGCATTGTTATATACATCAATGAGTTGTTTTTTCCAAGTTTTATTTATATAGCCAAGCTTTCCGTTGACTTTGGATTGCTTTCACATCCTCCTTTTAAATCTATTGGTTTATTTGTAAAAAAAAAAACACATTCTTACACAATGTAGTATGAAACATATCAATTTTTGCCCTGAAAATGTGCGATTAGCACAAAAGCTTGGCTATATAAATAAAACATGGAGAAAAACAACTAATTGACTAGATAAAGAAGTTGCGATTATCTTGCTAAGTGTGGGAAGTAAATGGTGTGGTGTGACATTTTGACTTTCATCCTTAGGTAAGCTTGTGCAGAATTTACAAAGAATTTCCTCTACCATACAATAAACATTAACAATATTTATCAAGACCGCAAACAACCCCGTCAATAATCGGCATCTGAAAATCCCAACACAGGGGGTGAACCCAGGATCGTTCATTGTTTTAAGGAGAGGGTGCACTACCCAGTAAACATGAAATAGTGGGAGTATTTTGAACAAATACTTGAGGAAACAAGGACTTAGGTCCTACACTCAGTTGCAAAATAGTTGGGACATTGACACATTTTTCTAATGGTTCTTGCAATACGGCTTTTTTCATTTTCAATGAATCTTCTTTTCAACAAAACCCCCCTCCCCCAAAATCAATGTTGGCTGACGTTACTTTTCATACCATAAACACTACAGTGCTATGCAACATTGATGCGGGGGAGAGGGGGGTTTCAACGAAATACAGAACGAAAAAATGTCAAGCAGTTTAACCTTATGTCCCAAGTAATTTTGCAAATGAGTGTAGCTTTTTAGGAAAAGATCTGCCACTGCAAAATATTGCAAATCTTACAAGAAAATCTTTGTGGTAAACCATTGTAATCATTATGATTGATATCTTACATTTTAAGTGTTTTGTCCAGTCCACCACTGAAGCAATGCACACCATCTTGAAAGCAGCAATCAAGTACAGCGCTTGTATGGTTATACTTCACACGCATGGTATTATCCTGGACATCGTAGAGACGTACACCCTACAAGGACAAAATAGATAATTGGTCACTATTTTTCATATGGTAAAGTAATATTTATACTGTCACCATAAAAATATATGCCTTCATTTATTCTTACTTCGACAATCAACTAATCTTTTGAAATGTCAGTATATCTAAATATCTTTACGGTGATAATACCTTATTAAAGTAAACAACTTACGTGGTTTTTGATTAAAGAATAATTATTGACTACTTGGCTGAAACTGCTCGAATTCTTGCTCTAAATATATTACGGATCATATTGATACGTGTAATCGTACTAACGTGGCTTAATCATCCCTATGTCTATTATGAAGCAATCACAAAACTAGACTTATTTTATGATCAAATCGTGAATGAAAGTGGATGACAGTGTTATTGAATTAGAGGGATCAAAATTAAACGACTTGAAAAAAATACATAACAAAATAAACAACAATTTCTAGTGTTTTTAGACATAGATAAACTTACCGAGTCCCACGATGAAACTAACAAGAAGTTTACTGAAGTTGGACTGAACTTTACAGTAGAAATTCCATCATCTGGGGGTTCGTTTAGTTTAAATTCATTAGGAGCATCTCCCAAAGAAGACGGAGGCGCCATTTTGAAATTATAGTTGAAATGTGGGCGCGCGTAAAGTTTGCAAAGGACTCTGGGACCACAGGAAGCCCATAGCGATAACTTGCATCCAAACAGGATGCCCAACAATAAAAAAAAAGAAAAGAAAAGAAAAAAAAAGTTACATGCAAAACTTCTATTTTTTTCTAGTAATTTTGATTTTTTTGATAACTCTCTTTGAAAATTTTAATTCAGTCTTTGATCAGTTGACTAGGTGTTGAGATCAGTTATCGATTGATTTATTTTGTAATCAGTTTAGGGTAAGAGCTGGACTGAGTTTTTGCTTTTAAGACCTTATGTGAGCTAACACCTCCCATGATAGACAGCTGTTTTCAAAGACGTACCCATCCTTCATTTGTCACTAGATAATTATACACCCCCCCTTTGCATGACCAAGAATTTAATTTTATTATTTACTACAACTGATTTCATCAAAACTAAAGAATATACAATTATGCACTCTAATGGATTAGAAAAATGAACTGATTGAAACCGATACAATTTTTAATAATAGAATACTTAGACTGCCATAAGATTCAAATTAATAACCTTAGTTTTTAGATATGAATATTTAGTGGAATTGTCGGCTTGATCAAATCAGGGTTAAATAAGAATTTTCGTTTTTATTTCAAAATGCGTTTGTGAATTCAATTCAAATTTTAATTTTAACAAAACAACGTTTAAGTCGATTATTAAATTAAGGATATTTAGCTGAAGCTGATAGCATCGCACTTTAGCAAGCGAAAAAATATCCAAAAACAGGTCACGTGACATGTGTTTTTTCCATAATTATATTTTGAGAGAAAAGTTGAAAAACAGGCAGGAACAACAATGTTCATTTTGCTGCTTTTATATATCGAAAAGGTTCAAAATGCAGTTGTCTATAGGATATTAGAGTGCAGGTGTAAATTCACTGAAAATGGAACACTGCAAAAAATGAATATTTGAAACCTTTGGTCTTTGCTTTTTTTTAATGAAAAAAAAAATTGCCGATCGACTTGCTTTAGTGCATCTGTTTCAAAATTACAGAAAATATAAGTAGGCCTTAGAGAAATAAATAATTACATAACCAAGCAATAATTTTTTTTGGAGTAATTGCATCGGTGAACATTGATTGATTTATCAATATTAATAAGTCAAAAACTAAGTCTGATCAAGATACTATATATTTATTCTGTTGCTGTAAGCATTTTTATCAGAATGGTAATTTTCTCGGGATTTTAAACACAAGACCAAATATTCTCAATTTGTCAGTGAAATTTCAGCGGGTCTATCTAACCAGTAATCAGCTTTTTAATCAATTGTTATTTTAATAACATCCATAATTAGAAGAGTGTGTCAAGAGCATGGTAACAACGTTTCTGTAATTGCTTTAATTAGTTGTACAATTATGCTAACCCATCAACCAAACTTATTTTATTAAAACACCTTGAACACGGTAAGTACCTAAACAAACCAAACCTTCTGTCAAAGATAACAATATATCTTGGAGTGTGGAATTTGGACTTCGGTGCACCAATTTGAATGGAAATTGAACAAAGCGCCTGCCGTCAAGTTTGTCATGATAACTAGTTTTGTTTAAATTAATTTGTGTTCTTGTTTATCGTGAATATGGTATTGTCGAACATTTCCGACACATGTAACAGAGTAGAAATGGGGTTAACTGACAACTGATAAATGACCAAAAAGACCACTGACACCTGACAAACAATATAAAGACAAACATGGAATTCAATGTCCAACGTCCAATTATTACATACTAGCTTTGACAAGAGATCTAAGTTTACTAAAATAACAGGGTACGAGAAAGACCATTACGATGTTGCCTGAGAGTGGGCCAAGAACTAAAAATATCCCAGTACAGCCCGAAACGACAAAAAAATCGTGCACGCAAAAGATGTACCCCAACACCCCACCCCACCCCACAAAAAAAAAACAGTGCAAGATGCGAATAAATAAAAATCGATCATGCACAACTATGGATTAATTAAAAAATACCCTGCAAGAACTATGTTGACTAACCTTCGTCCCTAGTGACGTTTTTATGAAATTGTCTTTTTTTTTTTAATCATTTGTTGAATTATGTTGGGCAATTAACCAAATGATATCACCTTGTTCGCCATATGTGCACAAATAAAGCAAATTGCTTTCACAAATGACATATGGGAATGCATTACACTTGCAATTATTTTCACGAATTATCGCTTTCTGGATATCTTTTCATTTTGGCTTTGTGTCATCGATTTAATTACTTGAGTTGCATGGCATAATGCATGAGAGGGCGGGAGGGGAGGGGAGCAAGTAAAATTGAGAGGGATCAGTATTAAAGGAATTGGAGAACTTCAAGGGATGTGGTGTTAAGAATTATATTTTTGGCACAAATAAATCTTTCCATCACCAACTTGCCTCTCTCTTTAACTTGGACACAGATGCACTATGAACGTAGCTTAATGACTTATCAAATTCGCACCACGTTGAAAATGTTCATAATCGAGCTAAGTGCTCTACTTGCAAAAGTTGAACAGCAAATAATCAATTTCACTTTGCCAAGTTATTGCATTGGAGATAATTGCTCAAGAGCAGGCTCAAGGTGTCAACAACTAGAATGATCCTATATAAGAAAGACGAACACAAATCATTTTTCAGATTATCTGAGCTAAGCTTCACTCAAAACATCGAGACTTATGATGAGAAACGGATGAGTACATAAACGAAATGGTAACAGCCTGACGACTGAAACGGTGTTGAAAATTTGTAAGAGGAGATATCAAAATGCTGAAAGCGCACGTTGTCTTTCTTTTTATTTTGGCTGCGATGGCAACCTCGAGTTTACATTCTGAGCTATCGGACACTGGTCAAAATCCCAAGCAGATCACTTTGAGTAGCTCTTTCACCAAGCATTTACACAAGAACTTCAAAAGAAACCTTAACCAGAAACTTTCACTTAAAACACTGGAGTTTCATATCAATGGTTTTGACCATAAGAGTCGAGGCAAATACAAGACTTCCTCAGATTCGAAGGAAAATAACCAATTACGTCGCCGTCTGAGGAGGTCAATATTGTCCTCGTCTTTGACGTGCAATGGGGAATTTTCATGTAAAAACAAGTGCCTGGATCCGCCAAAAACTATTTATGATGAGACCCTGACTTGTTATTGTGATGCTGACTGCGTATTCTTTAAAGATTGTTGTGCTGATTTCAAAGAGGTCTGTAAGGCAGAAACAACAAACAACACAGTGTTAAACTCTACTCTGGGTGACTCACAAAATTATACGTCAAGTCATAACATCTCATCAAATAATATGACGAAGCGTACACTGATTAACAAAGACCTATGGAGCTGCATCCCCTTGGTGAAGACGATTCTAGGAATAAAAGGAATCTGGATGATCGGATCGTGTCCAAAGTCCTGGCCAAAAGATGATACCTTCCATCAGTGTACAAACCTTTCTGCTGCCAATACGATTACTAAAGATAACAACCAGTATCTACCTGTATATACTAGCAATGGTATAGTGTATCATAACAGGTTCTGTGCTCAGTGCAATGGAGAGGACTTTAACAAAACTAAATCGTACGGTTTAATATTGTCCACTTCTTGTAACAACTCAGTGGTTGATCTTTACTATTCAATCAATGGCACTGAAAGGAACTGCACTGTGGAAAGATGGAAGCCAGATCTTGGAGACCCGAGAAGATACTGCATTGACATTAGAGAAACATGTCCATCTTCATACCTCCAAGAAAGATGTAATAATGAATCAGTTGGGATTGTTAATGATAACAGGTATATTTTCAAGAATATATATTGTGCTCAATGCCATACTGGAATGAATAATGTAAGATGTGGACCAAACATGACAGGATTTACTGGGGACATTCAAATGCTGACAACATCTTCTCCCATGACACCTCCAGAAACACCAACGCCTATGCCTACATTTCCGCCATTTTCGGAACCTGTTTGGCCAACCACTGATGGCCCAGTTTGGCCAAAACCATTTGATAATATTATGAATTTCCATAGCAAAGCACCGTTGACTACTCGATCTCCAATTGAAATTACATGCGCCCCTGGCAGAGTATTTGACACATATAGCAAAGTGTGCAAGGAAACTTTAAAAGACGTTGTAGTAGAGCAAGAGCCACCCTATAGAGGGGACGTTATTGCTCAATATAAGATTGTTCTCGTGCTATACAATCTTTCAAATTGTTATCAGTGTGTTGAAAATTCAACTTTGAAAGACGAAATAGCAAGAGTTTTTCGTGTTTCCAAACCTCAAATCATTAAGCCCACACTTGTTAATAATTCGTGGAATGTCGTCTTTCACCTTCGAATAAAAGCAAACGAAACAATATTTACCAGAAGCATGTTCCACAAGATTGCCAACTTTACATTACCTTTTAATATTAGTATCGCTGATAAATGGTTCACTGTAATCAATGCCACGGCAAAAAAGTCTGACTGCTCTACACTAGAAACATACAATATTAGTCAATACACAGTCTCACAGAACGGCTCATTTGTTACCATTAACAAAACCGGTGAAGTTATCCAGCCAGAAGATTATTATACCAATCGAAGCTCAGCGAATGATAGTCAAGGTATAATAGTCTGTCGACAGCGTAAGCGATACAGATGTTCCTCTATATGGGTTGCATTAGGTGATGAGGGATTTTTAATCCTAGAAAATCAATCAATCTTTGTCAACAATTCTAAGATTGTTTACAATGCATCCAGCTACCTCTGGCAGAACCATACTTTATTTATTTGTGAAAACTTTACGAAAAGTTATCAGATTAGGATTTCCAGTGCAACTTCTACAAATGACTTTGCTTTGTCCATAATGACCCTAGTTGGTTTATCGTTATCGATCATTTCACTGTTCTTTGTCCTGATCACCTACACCTTGTTTTCGGAACTACGAACAACACCAGGAATTAACATCATTAACCTCAGTGTTTCCATTCTTCTGGGGCAACTCTTGTGGCTGGTTGGGAGTGCACAAACAGACAAACCAATTGCTTGCACTATTATAGCTATCCTTCTTCACTACTTTTTCCTGGTGTCGTTTGTGTGGACGTTGATAATCGCCTTTGATACTTGGAGAGCTTTTTCTGCTAAAGGAAAACGCAGTGTTAAGGGCTCAAGGCTACGGTATATTGCAGTGGGATGGTTATCTGTATTACTGTATGTCAGTTTTTGTGTCGCTATTGATTTTACCAATATTCTCAATGTTGGATACCAATCTAGCCACGTGTGCTGGATGTCAAATCCCTCGGCTATTCTTTATTTGTTTGCTGTTCCAGTGGCTCTTATTCTGCTATTAAACACAATTTTTTATTGCTTGACCGCGAAAGCCATTCACGTTACGAAATCCCAGACAAGATTTGCTGCAGCTGACAAAGACCGCAAAAAGAGTTTTGGTGTTTACGTCCGTATCGCATCAACTATGGGTTTTACATGGATTTTCGGATTCACTGCTCCATTTGGTTTCGACTTCCTCCAATTCGCATTTGTTTTCTTCGACACACTACAGGGTGTGTACATTGCCATAGCGTTTGTGCTCAACCAACGAGTAATCAAGTTGTATAAACGGCTGTTATTTGGCGATAACATCAGTGCATCCAAGAGCACCAGTGGTTCACAAACAACTGGGATTACCAACACAGCAATGGATTCCAAGATGTAAAGATATCATTCTCCATTGCCGATTGGAACATTTTTGAGTTGTTGGCTATCAAATTAAAAGACTTCGCATGTGCCAGTATTAGTTTATACATATGATACAGAAGGTTGAATTCCAACAAAACGTTGAGAAGGAAACTGACAAACAGTAGTGAACCATAAAAGCAAAAAAAGTGTATACACTTGTTACCGAATGTAGCAATTAGAAACTATGCTAATATGCCGCATGAAAATAATTTGTAATCTGGCATTGCTGTATATAGGAATTATCAAATTCATTAATAATGCATGACCTAGAACAACAAGGGAACAACGAAAAAAAAAAAAACGCTACCGTGAAGGCATCTGTAAATACTGATATAGAATTCGTCATGATTTGCACAAGGCTTATCCCGGCAAACTTTTTACATGTAATTTTGAAATTTTGAATCAAAGATAGCAGCATTTATCTACAAATTTCTTAAGTAATAAACAATAGCTGCGGAAGATCTGTGTGAGGTTGCTGTTTTAAATCCTCTGGCTCATACATTCAAATCACATATATTATAGCGAGTAAACTGCTTCAAAAACGCCAATACTATACTAATAATTAAGTAATATCAAATGCGAAAATGCTTAAAAAAGTAAAAAAATGTTTGGTCAGAAAACATATATTGAGCATGAGCAGTTGAGTAAAAATGTACATATTTTTGATCCCACATTGAAAGACCACTGAACAGTAGTCTAGTAGAAGACTGCAAGCTTCTTTATCATCTTCAAGCGCTAGTGAAGTTCTATGATGTCAATGCAACTGAGACCTTTTCTAGAGGCATCCCATAAGGGTTTTCGCATTACTTTTAGAATGCTTTATATAAAATTTTACGTTCATTAGTATTCTTTATATAAAGCATACTAAGAGAGTGTTTTATCGGCTTTAAAAGCTCATGCACGTGCTCAAACTGGCTATTCCAATTGGCCTAAGAGCTCATTAATTATTCATGAGTTTTTGAATATTATATGTTATATTGTATAGGAAACGTTTCTTCAAACTTATTTACTGAAATGTCTTTTAGTGCATGAATAAATAAGCTCTATATCTACTATTTGTTTGCAGTTTTTTTTATATTTTAAGCCAATAATAGTTATTATCAATATTCAAGACAACATGGGGGCAGTTGTACGAAACCGGATGGACAAAGTTATCCATCGGATAAGACCTATTCACTGTATTGTTTATTGTTATAGATTTTAATCATTGTATTAATAATCATTATATGTGGATAGCACTATTCACCCTTTATTCAAACGGCTCCAGTTGTACTTCTTAGCATAATTATTCTCCATTTTAAATGCATTAAATGAAAAACAATGAGCAGCATTAGTAGCTTTCTGTATATTAACATACAGCAAACTAGTGTTTACAATTTACAAAATCTACAAGCCAGCTGTGGTTGCTCACTTTGATGTAAATTCAAAATATTTTGTTCACTTAATGATACTTGTGTGTCAGTCATTAATAGCCTAATATTATCATTAAGACAGGCTGATACTTATGGATTGGCTTTATTGTACTATACCTGTGAAAAACGTAAGCACACTCAAACAATATTTGAAACATTTGTCCCAAAGTCGCCTATAATCGCTCAAACTTGCCTAAAATCACACAAAATTGCCTATAATCGCACAAAATTGCCTATAATCGCCTTTAATTTAGAGGACGTTTTGGCAAATTTTTACTAAAATCGCCTATAATCGCCTCAAGTCGCACAAAATTTCGACGACTTCAGGTCCCGGATTAGGCCTATATAGATATCATATTCCATATGATATTTAGAGTTACTAGTACCATATTCTACATTCGACTATAAATTCCAGTTTTTTTTAGACTTCTTTGTAGTCGTCTTTAGTAGAACTAATGATGAGAATGTCCTGCGACTAGTTTTAGAACGTTTTGAACCACAGAACTAGTTGTATAATACAAATCGCACACGACAAATCGCACCGATTAAAACAGCCTTAAGGCTTTTACAGTACATAACAACCAAGCATTAAATTGGAGTAATTTTAGAAACCTCGCCACTAACTTTCAATTCTCCCAAATGGACCATGATAAAATTACGCGTTAACTGACAATACGATTTCAAATAATCAATTATTGTTGCCGAGGGTGAATAGGAGATTGATAACAACTACCAAACAATTGAAGCACTGCTTTCCTGAAATCCTTCATCCTGAATGCATAGACAATTGGATTGATGAATGAATTAGCTGCTAAAAACATCACAGCAAAGGCGAATATTTCGTCTGGGAGTAGAAGAGATGTTTTCTGAGAAATGATAACTGCCAGTCCCAATGGTAGCCATGTCAACAGTGAACAGAATGTCGACAGCATTATAGCATAGGTTAGGTTTCGCTCCCGTATCTGTGCAGCTTGGACAGAAGCATTACTTAACTGACCTTGCTTTCGTACTTTGAAAAATATCAATGTGTATAAAAAGATGATTACAATGAGACCTAATAATATTAAAAGTGCGTATAAATTCATAAGATCTTTCACTGAATTCCTTGGTATTATGTAATGTACGATCCCGACACTTATGCATATCAAACTTTTGTTGTCGATTTTGGGCTTCCTGTGGTGAAATACACTGGGTTCCTGTTTTAGGTTGAACAGTTTCTTTTCGGCCAAAACCCAAATTGGCTGACTTGTTGTGCATGCTTTCACTAAAAAAACTGCAAAAAATTGCGAGATTTTGCGAGAAAAAAATCGCTTTTTTCGCATTGCTGATTTACTCCAATGCCCAAATATGATAGCACAATCCTTATAAGGAAATACGTGAGGCTTGATAGAAAACGACAACATTCTTAAGGGAAAAGCTTGATATGCATAAACACCAGGGGCCGGTTGTACGAAGCTTGGATAAAGTTATCCACTGGATAAAGTTATCCACTCCAAAGGATTTCTTTAGAATTTATCCGTTGGATAGCGTTTTATCCGGTGGATAGCGCTATTCAGGCTTCGTACAACCGGCCCCAGGCAATTAATATGAAAATAACGTATAGTTTCTTTTCTATAGTTCGGTACCAAAATGGTGTATAGACAGCGAAAAAACGATCAACTGAAATCATTACAAGACACATTCCCGAGCTAGCAAGAGAGACTTTAACCAACAATAGCAATATTGCATTGAATTGAAAATATGCTATATCATGCAAGATCTCAAATGAAGAAGCCCAGTTGAAAATGTTTATACTCATAAATAAGAACCCATACAACAAATCTGCAACTCCAAGGTTGACAAGCATGTAAACAGCTCGGCCAAACGTCTGTCTGTTCTTAACAAATGTAATGATGGCAATGATGTTGAGTGTGATGGTTAGCAGTCCTTCGATCAAATATAAAGTGATCCAAGGTTGCTGACGTTGACCGTCGAACGGTAGAAGACTTGACATGGTAAATGTGTCATTTTCCATCTCTCTCTATCGAATTCATGCAAGAAGATATATAGTGATGAGAATACTTTAAATATACGTTGATGTGGAAGTAATGACAGCTTACTGCTTCCATACATGCATGTAGGTGTACATGTGCTTCGTTCGTGTGGTGCAACTTCTCATTCTTTTCAGTTTAGAGTATCGTCCTAGGTATGGAGCATAAGGTTTTTCTGCACAATTGTGTAGCACATATAGAGACTATATCGTTTGAATAACGTAAATATAAGATGGCTTGTCCGAGCAAATATTGATAACTTATCAAATATTTTCATGATATATTGGGATTACTTACGCGCTAGCTGCACGAACGTGCACTGGACCTTGCAAAAAAAAAGTAAAACAGCCGACGCTTTTCGTTTTTGTAGAGTCGGGCGGCTATTAGCTTCTTAGCTTACGAGCAGACGAAATTTTTAACTTTCTGGGTATTAGCTACTCCGTATTCATGCAGTTTCCTCGGGATTCTAAAACAACGGCGCTTTTTATGATGTTTTATCAAGTTCTCCTTCAATTTCCGTTCCGCGATTTGTAACTCTGCACAATAGTAGTTGAGTGAATGTTCGATCTCCTAATGTTAATTGTGTTCAAGAGATTTGCAAGAGTCAATTTGCCTTTGGTTTCCGCTTTATTTCATTGGTACTTTAAATTTATATTAATGTGAAATGGTTCGATCCGTACGTAGAATAATAAAATAAAACCCGAATGTTCGTACATACAACTTGTACATTTACCCGCAATAAAAGAACATTGTATAACATTTTATTGATCATACCAAACTTTTCAACTATCAATTCATTATGCAGTTAAGCACATTTTACGAAATGTAAGAATTGTTGTATGAAGCAATGTCCTCAGTTGCTCCGTTATTGCTATACGACCCCCGGGGGGACTCCGGGGATAAACGATCGGGGATGCTCGTCGGAATTTTCCAAAAATACCCCTAAAAAATACCTGACGTTTTTCAAAAGGGCGTGGCATCGCAACTTTTCCATCTCTAAAAGATACTAAAATCAGGAATTTCAGGTGCTATTGAACCTCTTAAAAATACCAAAAAGTGAGAATTTGGCAAATTGTTGTATTTCAAATCCTAAAATATATACCAAATCGCTGATTTTTACCGCTAAAAGATACGACGAGCATCCCCGATCGCTTACCAACGAAGTCCCCCCTTCCCACCGGTATACGACCCATACTATTTTAGGAACTTCCTTTACTAAATGGATTCAAATTCTGTGGTATTACACACCTAATTTGCTAGGAGATACTGACGTCCTTTAAGAAAGGCGTGGCCAAACACATTTGCAAATCTAAAATATGCCAAGCAAAAATATCCTTAAAATTGTTAGTACTAAAATGTTTGTCCTATAACAAGTTGAATTGACTAATTTTCATAACGGACTGATGTATGTGAACTATCGTTATTTATTATTAATTATTAATTATTCATTATTATTATTACAGTTTATCAATTAATCAATGATCGTCAGCGGGATGAATCTGACATTGATAGCAGTTACCAAACAGTCGAAACAATGCCTTTCTAAAATCCCCCATCCTGAATGCGTAGATGACTGGATTTATGAATGAATTAGATGCTAAAAGTATCAGAGCAAAGGCTAATACTTCGTCTGGAGGTTGAACTGCTGATCGCGGAACAATAAAAACAACCAACCCGGCCGGTAGCCATGTTAACAGTGAACAAAATGTCATCAACACTAGAGCATGTAACATGTTTCGCTCTCGAATTCGAGCGGCTTCTGCAGCAACATTACTCAACGTGGCTTGCTTTCGTACTTTGAGAAATATCGCTGTGTATGAAGAAATGGTTATAATAATACCCAATAAAATCAGAAGTGAATAAATGATATTTCTAAGTCTAAGATCTTTCGATGAATATCGGCTTGAAATTAAACGAGAGAAGCCAACACCCAAACATAAACACCAACCGACTGCAATCACACCAATGTAAACTTTGCGATCTGCAGCTCGATAGCGGAAAGGTGCATAAGCAGCAAAGAGGCGATCGACTGATATCATCACAAGACACGTTCCAGAGCTTGAAATGCAAAAATAAACAAATGGAATCAATATCGAGTTGACTTGTGAATATACTGTATCTTCACGAAAATCAACTTGCAATAAAGCAATCCAATTACAGATAACGAAACTAGTAAATGAGAACCCATACAACAAATCTGCAACTCCAAGATTGATAAGCATGTACACAGCTCGGCCAAAAATACGTCTATTCTTAACGAATGTAATGATGGTGATGATGTTGAGTGCGATGATTAGCAGTCCTTCGATAAAACAAAGAGTAATCCAAGGTTGTTGATATCGATGGTCATAAGGAGAGAGACGATGTTTTACACTACTTGTTGTAATATTTCCCATTTCTATCCCACAAGACGTTTAATTACGCCTACAATTAATGAGCTGTCCTGAGCTTATCATGGTCGTGTGGAAGCCATAGCAATGCAACAACCAGTTAAGTAATGTGCTGCCTGTATGATGCAAAAGAACCAGACTATATTTGTTCTTCACGATTCAAAGTGACTAAACATTCATATCCTGACTTTTGTCTTGCATTCTGCTTGCAAAAAGAGCAACGGCAGAAAGAGTGAAACTGAGTCTAGCACGCTACGATCGAGTGAATGCATGCAGATGTAAAATAAAGTCGATCAGTCCATTCATCTATTGTTACACTGTAATAATTTGGAAATCATTGCGAATTGAGTGGCCAACGTAAAGTTATAAGGGTTCTTACAATTCAAAGGGTCTCATCGAAATGGCTTTTTTAAACTGAAGCAGCTCAATCGATCAAATGAAAAAAAGGCGTTGAGCTGACAAGTGAACCAGATAAACAAGATCAACGAACGAATAGAGGCTTTGCACCATCACGTATTGTAATGCCAGCCATGACAATGGAGACATGAGCAACATAGAATTTCGATTTAAATCATACGAGAAAGCTAGGTAGTTTAGTTTCCGACCGTGAGGAAAACTTCCCGTCTTTCCTGCCAACTGTCATGGCTGCCATCACGCTTCCTTCAGTTATAATTTTATAAATTAAAAATAGACGACATCGCCAAAGAATTAGTAAAAAACGACGCTTTTCAAGTGCTCTTAGATTCTCTTCACTCTCTTGATTGTTTTGTAACTATTCAAAAAAGAGATCAATCATTGTAGATCCTAGCCAGTTAGTGGCAATTGTTTCCATTCCGGATGTTTTTCTACATGACTGAAGGATGCCTCCTCGAGTTTTTTATTCGATTGGTACTTAATTCTGCCTTTAAATGTAGTATAGACGTTTGCACAATTCAAGATATATTGCTTTTCTGTCATATACATTTTTTATTCTATACACTGCACCTAATCATTTAAATATGTTCTTTGTTCTGAGAACAGTGCAAGCCCAATACAAGCGATTCATTCTATTACCTTATGCTCTTTGGCTATATAGATTAGTCATCTCTTTCTTATCTATTTTTTAACAACATTAAACAAGTGGACAAACTAATTTTGGGGACACTACTAACTCAAGATATGTACAACAAATATGTATAACTCAATAGATAAAATATACTAATTAATCAATTATAGAAATATCTAGATAAATAATTGCTAAAAAAATCACTTCAATTAAAAGTTGAGTAATGTTACAGCAGAAGACGCAAAGATACCAGAGATTAAGCAGAGCCTACACCCAATATAATGTTACCAACATTGAGTTCTTACCGCTAACTTTCACATTAACCAGTAACGGCGGGGGGGGGGGGGGGGGACGTAAAAGAGCGACCGAGAACTCAGGTCACGACTATCCTCGATGATAGGCCTACACTAATACATACTAATTACTAACTACTTAAATAAACCTCTCTAGTCGTGCTTGTAAAAAGGGATTACATATTATGAACATTAGTAATAGCTCACTTTCGATATTCTGGTTGAGCGTTCATGAACAAAACAATTGACGACGAGGCTCCGGGAAAACAAAAGAATATCATAAGGAATATTGATTGTTTCCCTAGAGCCTCGTCTTCAATTGTTTTGTGCATGGCCACTCAACCAGAAAATAAAAAAGTGAACTATTGTCCAGTGCATTCAGACATTAGGTGAAATACGCTATATAAGCACTGCATTAAATCATTCCAGCCATCTACGCATTCAGGATGAGAGATTTCAGTTGTTTGGAAACTGTTACTAATGCCAATAACGATCATCAATAATATAATTTTCGACTTTTACAGTGAGGACACTCGAACCATGAACACTTGTCTTTATTTAGCTTTTTATTTTCTGAGCTTTCTACTGCTTCAAATACTATAAAAAAGTAGGACTGAACTCAAATTCACTGAATTATCAAATGCAAATGTTTTCAAATCGATTCACTCAAAGGATGCATGTTAAAAAAAGTGCCAAAAAAGCACAAAGTGTTCACGGTTCGAGTATCCTCACTGTAAGGGCTACAGTATATTTTTATTTCACCTGACTCGGCAAAACAAGCATGCTATATGTAGCAATTAGTGAATAATAAAAGAACCTGGGTGATACATTGCTGTTTATTTCAAATACTGTCCGGCAATACTTTACAAAGATACCATACAATAACTACAATCGTACCCAAATATTAAATGGTGAATTGCGATGAATTGCCACTACATAAATATGTCGAAAATATAACTACTTTACACTGATATTATACATTAACTACAACCGTACACATATTAAATGTTGAATTATGATTTACTGGTAATTAACGTTTTGGCTATCTCAGGTCGTGCCTTGGACCTTGAAACCCGTTCAGTGCATCATTATTATAGATAGCCAATACCGAAAAATCCGTTTCAATTCTATCTAGTCTAAATATTAAGGTTGCAAATTCATCGTGCTGAATATAAATTTATTTATTGACTGATTAATGTATTGATTAACAAATAAGACAGGCGCGCTTTCTTTTCACAGTGGCGGATCCAGGATGTTTTTAATTAGGGGGACCAATGGGAATTTTCCAACTATTTTCGTTATACTCTTTTTTGGATTCTCATTAGCGTATTCTAGTGCGTCATTCATTGCAGTTCATTTATGAGAATAAAACACTCAAAATGTATTCGGTTGATATCAATTATTTTATGTCAGTAAATAATTAAAATGAAAAAAAAAAACTTTTAAAGTACAAAAGTAAAAAAATCAGTACATTTTTTTTTTGTTTGAGGGGGGGGGGGGGACATGCCACCCCAGTCCCCTCCCTGGATCCGCCCCTGCTACAGTCATATAATTCTTCTCCCTAAATGCTTCCATCTCATGGAAACCTTCTTGCAATAGGCGATTTTCATTATGGCTTCTTTTTTCTACCAAGACCAGCATTCTTTGCAAATTTTCTTTCATATTCAAATTTTTAATCCCTTTGGAGATTAGTAAAACAATTTGCACTAATTGCGATACAAAAGAAAGTCAGCAAAGTATTCTGGTATTGGTAGTATATGACGCCATAGTGTAAAACGCCTATTAGGCCCACGGAGACTCCCTTTAGAGGTAGAAAATTTGCCTGGGCACGGCCTTCTTTAAATGCCTCTGTAATCTCTTGTATATTTTTGGAAATTTCCGAAAAACATACCCAGTACTTTTGCAAGGGAGTCTTCCCGGTCTATTTTCATATATTCACATGTATCAAAATATTCAAATGTATTTAAAAAATGTTGCATTGAAGCTGTACCCTGGCAAAAACATTTTCATTCATAACAGCCAATTAATATATATTTTTCTCAAGTAGCAGTTGATTATGTAATATTCGCTCATAGCCCAACCTAGACAAGTCAAGAGTAGTGTACTGATGATCTAGTATTAGTTCACTAACAGCACGGCCAATGCCCGGGGAATGTTGAATACCATGACCACTAAATCCACTAGCGAAGATTAGATTACTAATGTCAGGATGATAGCCAACTACTGCATTCTGGTCCATTACATTGTAGTCATAGTAACCAGACCATGCACCTACAATCTGATAAACAAAAATCTAAATCAATATATAATGGATGAACAAATGAAGTTATAGAGGAAATTAAGCATAATAGCAAGAAAAAAAGCATAATGAAATTGTGAATAAAAAGAGGTAAGTTCATATAATTTTCAGTTACCTTAATACATTCAAAAGCTGGCACATAATGTGCAAGATGTTGCCACATGTTCTCATTAAAATAATCATAGTCCACTTCCAGGTCATCTATGTCTGGCTCATTTTCCTGCAATAGTAAAAGCAATCAATTAGTCACTTTGAATAAATAAATGCTGATTGATCCAAGGAAACAAGTATATTATAGATCTTCCCAAATTCACTTGACTAGCCACAAAACAATAGATTTAGATCGAGGCTGAAGTGTATAAAACACAGAGAATGTATGGATTTATACATTCCAGCCCCACTGTGAATTTACTGCAGTTTTGTGGCCAGTCAGCAAATTCAGGGAAGGTCTATTACTGGCTATCTTCAGAATGATGTGTTTGTTTTTGATCTAGTCATTGGATCTTTTTCATATTTGTATCTTCAGCTGTCAATGTCCTGTTCACTGCCGCAGTTAGCAATTGTATTCTAGACAGGCATCCCGGGGGGGTACTGCCCTATATCGACTATACGGGGATGATCCGCTGAACAGGGTATGGTTTTTCGACCTTGGTGTCATGAACAGGGTATCTAATTCTACTCTATTTCCGATTTAATCCAAACTTCCTGTCATACTCAGGGCCCAAAAATTGAGAGAAATTATTTTGCATTCAGGAAATCGGCAGGAATAAGATCGTTGACTAAAAAAAAATAATAAGAGCAGCATGTGTGTCTGAATTGATATATTTATACAAATCATATATTGTTTGTAAACAATTGTAATTTGTCATAAACAGGGTATGGAAGTTAGGTATTTTTGTCATAAACAGGGTAACCCCTACAGGATCCCAGCGGAACCCCTACCCAAATCTGAAGGGAGTACCCCCCCCCCCCCCCCCCCCCCCGGGCAGGCATCAAAATTTATGTTAAAATAAAATATGTAGGTAATATATACGTCAATATGAGCAGCTGATCTGTATGGAATATCATTTTACATTCCACAGATCAGACGTGAATATTGTATATTACTTATGAAATGTCTAAATTAATGCTGCTACTTTAGAATCATATTTTTGAAATTAGATTTAATTTGGTCGAGATATTTAAGCTAAACCTTATACAAATCAGGATGATTTCTGTATCAGATATACAGATGCCTTCATGGTAGTGATTTTCTATTGTTCTGGGCTCATTAATTATTCATGAATTGTATATCTATACAATACTTATAACTATTTGGGACAATTAACAACGGTGTGGTTTTGAAACTGAGTTTTCATTACAAGCTTATCTATAATATCTCCTGTTTGGTATTTCATTAAATGAACTTACAGGGGGAGGGCACCGCCCAGTGATAAAGTGCCTGCCTTCACGACGAAACCATACCCCACATCCTGGCAGCACCACCAAGGCATCATCCAATACCAATCCTGGACAGTCCAAAACAAACACATATCTCTTCCTTGGTTCAATTGGTAGGTCAACACCCATCATTGCAGCTATTTGGCCAGACCAGCAACCTGCAGTGTTTACTGCAATACCACAGTGGAGAGTTGACCTTTGAGATGGTGAATCATTGGGAGATATCTGAAGTGACAGTTATTTGAACAAGAATATGTTAAGAAACAGCAAGATACATGGCCACATCAGTGTTTGTAATAAGGTTATCTGTGCTCACTCTTGTAGTGCTCCACTAGCTCAAGTTTTAAGAATACCAGACCAGAATGCCAAAAGTTATGGGCTCAATTCCATCTGGGAAACTCAGGTATTCTTTTCAGAGCTGATTTCCAGAGTAGACATTCAAACAATTATTATATTTACTAATGATTCACAAAGCTCTTGCTTGGTATACATTTGAATGATTGTCAACTCAAGCCTTATGGACAACCCAATATTATGGGCTTCGTGCTAATGTAGTCAGTAGATTAATCACTGACTTCAAAGAAATGTACGGAACCATCTCTTGCTTATGTTATTGCATTTCCAATATTATTATGAACACAAATTACAGTCCTGGCTGAGGGTGTCTGCTATAATGAGAGATGTCGGGAAAATAAAATTGTTTTTGAGAGATTGACAATGGTTTTTAGTTTTTTGTTGTTGCAACATCCACAAAGGAAAATCATTAATAATAATAATAATATTATTGTAGCCACACCATTTCTCACTCGCAAAAATGACTCTAATATACTTTAATATACTTTCAATTACCTCGATACTAGAAACAAGTCCTTTGTCAACATTAACATCTGTAACACTTGCATTGATGTATTCAACACCAAGGGAAAGAGCTTTCTTCTTGAAGCAATTGAGTAAAGCCCATGGATCAAACCAACCTTCATTAGCAATCCCTGAAGAAAACAACACATGATGCTATTAAAATTTCAGAAATTCTGCAATCCCAAAAGACAGACATGAGGATCTCATTTTTAACTGTAAAAAGTCTCTCCGGGCTTCCTTACGATACTAAAAATGTCACTATCACCATAACTGATATTGCTCAAATACAGTACAATACACTTGTAGGCACAGAGAATCTATTATGATATACATGTACCTATAGAAGCCAAGGCAATACCATCCGTATTAAATGCTGGATAAATTTCTTTTAATTCACTAGGTGATAAAAGTTTCACTTTACAATCAAACTCTCTGAAATAAAATAATTCAAAATAACAAATTTATATCAGTCTATCATAATATATATAATATGATATTATCATATAATTATCCATAAAATACCAATATTTCTCCTATTCAAAAAATTTATATTTTCACATGTGAAAATATCGTTACTATGGTAATGCCTATGAAGTTGATTTTATGGATATAATAAAATGATAAACAGAATTATATAACATGGGCACTTGGAGATACAAAATTTATCTTCTCATGTTGAAAAAATTTCTTTCATTTGCTGCACTCACTCGTGAGATATTTTTTCAACACTCTGATAAATTCCATATCTCTGCGCGCCCATGTAATATCCTCTGTATATCACAATAGCTAAACTGCCAACTGAGTCTTTATCAGGAGTCAGTTTAGCCAACCATATCATATTAGTCTGTATATATAGCAGAGCCTAGTGTATATTATTTTTAAAATATTAAAATATTCTTGGGTTGCAACCACATGACCAAGAATCCCTCGAGGAATAAAGAACAAAGCTGTTGCCGTCATGTTGGATGAACAAACAAGAGAAACTAATGAGGAATGCTTTGTTATCGTCATCCAACATGGCGGCTATGATGTAACATGCAACCCAAGAATAGTCTAGCAAATTTTGCAGCAAATGTGGCAGCAGCTTGGCATTATTCATCATTTGGTAGATGTCATTTGCTATTGTTTAAAGTAGTTTCAATTGATAATTTCAATTACCTTTGTATCTGATAATTTTCCTTTAATGTGTTTACACCTTGGTCACCAGCAAGTATCAAGTATCCCCCGTGCCGCAAGTTAATGTCAACAGGATCATTTTCATCAACTGTTAAATGTTTATCAATGTTTGACAAAAACTTGAATCCAAACTGGGAAAGTTGGATATTTTCTGGAGTGGAGAACTGTTGTCTTATTGAACCCACAGACAATGAAGTTGAGCATTTAGTGTACTGTGAAATAAAATTAGATCTTAGAAGGAATAAATTAATCAAAAGTTAAATAATGACACTTTTAATATTTGTTGACCCTTAAAATCAAATTTGTTTGGGCAAGTTCGACTGCCATTATCAGTGACAGTAAAGATAAGTCAGAATAGCAAAATTAAAGAATGGTTAACGGAATGAAAACTAAATGTAATGTATATTTTAAATTGACATGATGCAATTCATTGCTTGGTAAGTGTTGCCTTAAGCCATAGAATATCCAGTGCCTCTTTGATCTTTAGTGACTATCCATGATAGTTTCTGGAAGTTCCTGCAAGTTTTGTTTATACTGGCTATATAGAGACATACCCCATTGACACCCTCTAGTAAAGTGAAGCAAATAAGTTAATGTCTTAAACATTTGTGAGATGACTATTCCAAGGGAGAAGGAGGGGGGGAGGGTGGCAATCATGAGATCACTGATGCTTATAATTTGATTGCAAAGAAGTTGAATTATATATTTTATACTCAACAGAACACAAATATTTGCTGATTACATGTTAAATTCTCATTTCACAATTTTTAAAATTTTATTTCAGAACTAAGTATACATTCATATCAAATGAAAGCATAGTTGGTACCGTAGGACTGTCAACCCTCCCGGATAATCAGGGAGACTCCAATCTCCTGGTCGCAAGATTTCAGTGTCAAATTTCCCCGATAAATGCGAAATATTGATTTTCCTGTGTTTTAACCGTAATTTTGGATTAAAGCTAGATAGAAACTAGAATCTCTAGATTATTTTGTTTTTGTTTTTGTTTTTGTTTTTGTTTTTTATTCGAAAAATGTCAAAGGGAAAACAAAATGGCGGACATCAGGACGATCTCAAGATCAGAAACGGTCGGGGGTTGACAGCCCTGGTACCGCTATAATATATTACCAAAAATCAAAACACTTATGGAAACAATACTACATCAGTAGTGTATTAAATATGGTGATATATAAACAACTGTCAGAGTATCAACAACTACAAACAAATAACTGTACTTTGTATAAATTCTAATACTTTACCGTTGGGTCTCGCTCGATGACACCAATTCGCAATCTTGGTTGACGCAGAGCCGTGAAATATGCAGACGACGACGCCATGACACCACCACCGACAAACACGACATCATAATTACTATCTATTTGTTTGCTTGAAAAATGCCTTGTATTTACTGCTAGATACTTCCCATTTTGCGATAACAAACATCGTAATGTTCTGAACCAAGAACCAGATGAAAAGCTCATTTTAGCGAGGAAATACACGAAAAAAATAAAGAAAAATTTGGAATGTTTGTCCAGGAATGTTTTTACTACGTCGCCATATTAGTACACGGTTTGGAGGAGTGGTGCGGGCATGTCCTTTTGTTTACCTATGGGTTTCCTGTGTGACTCATTGCGAAAGATTCAAGATGGCCGCTGTTGTAGGGTCAAACTGCTTCAACACGGCTAAAAAGCCGTTTATCATCGGCGTCGCAGGTGGCTCAGCTTCTGGAAAGGTTTGTAGCTGCTAATTAATGCTCATGTTTTAAAATAGTATACTTTGAGAAGTTCCAATCTGTTTTTCGTCCAGAATTTGAGGGCTTTTGTTTATAGCTGAAAACAGCCAACAGTTTTTTCGGCCAAAAGAAGATAATTTTTCTATTGAAAATATTATTCGTCCTATTGTTATTAATAAAATAGACATGTAAATTACGAATTTAAATTGAAAGAACGTTGTTTTCACTTAGTTACGCATAAATTTAACTGCATTTTGACCAAAATTAGTGGATGAATTTTGTATAAATGAGTTCAGGACGATTTTGAAGCGTCCGTCCTCAGACGAGTGAAATTAACGTGCGAGAAAAGAACAGCCAGCCAGAAAAGCAAACATGTATATCCACAATGTAATGCTATTGATTTTTGGATTTGATATGGTTTGCTGCTATATATGGCTGATAATGTTTTTTATTATAATTTTTAATCAAATCAGGTTTTGATATTTCATTTTGTAAAATTAATGCAGTTTTTGGAGCAACAAATAACTGCTACCCGTGGTCCGTGGTCGGTGGTGCTCACAATGCATTCTGGGTAATTATAAGTCCCTGATGCTTTGAAAACAACAAAGTTAGATACAAATAACTGCTACCGTGGTCCGCGGTTGGTGGTGTTCGCAATGCATTCTGGGTAATTATAAGTCGCTGATGCTTTGAAAACAACAAAGTTATATACAAATTTCTTCCACTGCGGTCCAAGAGAACACAGCAAAGGATTTCTCATAAAATTCTGTTTTTTTTTTAATGTTTTTTTATGCAGTTTTCTTGCCTCCTGACCACCATTTTTGTTTTTCTCTTTATTGCTGACCATTATAAAACATGAGTCTGGGGCCCAGAGCTACTATCTATTTATGACCTAGTCCTGAATGGGCGAAAACTAAGAGTGACATCATTGCTAAACAATTCAGCTAAAAAAATATTCAATAAACTCAATAAACTAACAAATCAAAAATGGTTTTCTGTGTGCATGTACTCTGATCAAAACATGCACGATGTTGAGAGATTATGAGAGAGTCGTAGGAAACCATGACACGTAGTTGAGTGATTTCCATCTTCTCAAGTGTCCTTTCAACATCCCAAGTGTTTCCTTCAGAGAATCAGACACAGAAAACTGGTTTTTTTTTATTTAATTTATAAAATAACAAACACGTGAATAGACAAAAAAAGCTAATTCAAAGTTAATTCTCCCTATGTTACGTTTTTCTCAAACTGTCCAATAAGTGCACACAATTCGCCAGTTTCATATTGAAAAAGGGACTGGGTTCTAGTTGAGAAAAATACAAATTATTGAAATCATTCCTTATGTTTTTAAATCATTAAAAATTTAACAAGAGAACCTATTAAAATGAACAAAAGATGAAAGTTTTGTTAAAATCAGATAAATACAGATAAATTTATTGGGACTTGAATATTACAAGAAATGTATGTAATGGAGGGACAGTGTCCTTCCAAAATATTTTTCATTCATAAATTCAATATAACAAAATAACATCTAGCAAATGAACTAAAGTAGCATAGTAATGATGTTTATCTTAAGTTTGTGTTTTCGTTGTGTAAAGATGTTTTTTAATGAATTATGCTTTGTTTTTGAAGACTAGAACCCAGTCTCTTTTTCAATATGAAACCTGCTAATAGATTAGAATCTGGAGATGAAATGCTCTACTCATGTGTGAAAATGCCTCCAGCATGTTTTGATACATAAAATGACCCACTAATTAATCTAATTATTTCATTGGTCCAAAATCATGTTTGATGAAAGTATCAAAACATGCTATCCTCAAATGAGCATTTGCTATTGATAATTGTTGTTGTTGGTGTTGTTAATTAGTCCTTGTTTGTAGAGTGAGTGAGTATCCATGGTTTGATTGGTCAAAAAATATGTTTGATTAGAGCATCAAAACAGGGTATCCTCATTATAACACAAATGCATTCATCAGTATTCCAAATGACAGATTGTTTTTTATTTGTTAAGTACAAGTAATGTTTGTTTTATCAGTCATCAGTATGTTCTAAAATCATGGAGCAGCTTGGCCAAGAAGACATTGATTGTAAACAAAGACGAGTGGCTATCATAAGTCAAGAAAGTTTCTATCGGGAACTCAATGAAGAAGAATCTGAGGAAGCTAAGAAAGGAGAATTTAACTTTGACCATCCAGGTAACATTGACATCTTCAGTCTATAATTGATTTAACAGTAACTGATTGGAAGTAGCTCAAGTGGTTTGGCCATCAGACTGAAATGCTGATGTGTGTGGACATTCAATTCAGACCTGTGGAGCTCTGGTGTTTTTGTGAGCTTATTCTCAGGGACACACAATCAGATAATTTATTTCACTTATTTATCACACTCACTGATAGTTGATAAATTTTAATATCAGTTATCAGTAATGACTTTAATTAGAGTGCAAACAATTAATCTGTGAAACTTAAGTAATACTAAATAGTACAATTTTATGCAAATTCTGTTGTTTTCTTTTGTTCAATTTTGTGCTATTTAGTAATAAGTGTTTCACGGATTTATTGCTTGCACTCTATATGACAAGAAGCCATTTTGCTATTTTTGGTTTAATTTATTAATTTGCTTTCCAAGACTCATTATACCACAAACTATGATTAATTATGCACCATTTTGTTGATAGATGCCTTTGATTTTGACAAAAGTTTGGAAGTGCTCCAAAGCTTAACATCAGGACATTGTGTAGAGATCCCTATGTATGATTTTGATATGGCTTCTACAAGGTAAAATGATAGAATAGCCATGTTTCTCTTGCTATGTAACAACCGCTATATAATAACCAAGATATTACACATGCATTGCTCTGATTGGTTGAGAGAGAACACACACAGTAAGATGGATGACATCACAACAGTTATTTTGAACGTTTAGTGCATGATCAGACCACAATGGTCAAACAGTACATCGCAAAAATGACCATGACATCATGTATCTTGTGCTTACTTTTTTGTTCCTACCATGGTATGACATGGTCTATTTAATATCTATGAGACCAGACACACAGAAAAATGGAATCTAGTATTTCTTAAACATTTTTGTTAATTTTCCAGAGAACACAAAGGCACATTGATTTATCCTAGCACAGATGTGATTCTATTTGAGGGAATTCTCACTTTATACTTCAAAGAAATTAGAGATTTATTAGACATGAAGCTGTTTGTTGATACAGATAGTGATACTAGATTATCAAGGAGAGGTAATGTATATATAAGTTGGGATAAAAACTAATAAGAAACTAGAGTGAACTGTGTCACTGTCTCTAATGGAAACAGTTGTAACTAGTAAGAAACTAGAGTGAACTGTGTCACCGTCTCTATGGAAACAGTTGTAACTAGTAAGAAACTAGAGTGAACTGTGTCACCGTCTCTATGGAAACAGTTGTAACTAGTAAGAAACTAGAGTGAACTGTGTCACTGTCTCTATGGAAACAGTTGTAACTAGTAAGAAACTAGAGTGAACTGTGTCACTGTCTCTATGGAAACAGTTGTAACTAGTAAGAAACTAGAGTGAACTGTGTCACCGTCTCTATGGAAACAGTTGTAACTAGTAAGAAACTAGAGTGAACTGTGTCACTGTCTCTATGGAAACAGTTGTAACTAGTAAGAAACTAGAGTGAACTGTGTCACTGTCTCTATGGAAACAGTTGTAACTAGTAAGAAACTAGAGTGAACTGTGTCACTGTCTCTATGGAAACAGTTGTAACTAGTAAGAAACTAGAGTGAACTGTGTCACTGTCTCTATGGAAACAGTTGTAACTAGTAAGAAACTAGAGTGAACTGTGTCACTGTCTCTATGGAAACAGTTGTAAAATGTATAAATAAGTCAACTGCAGGCAAAATGGACGTTTTGGATGTCAGTCCTTTGTCTGAGTAATATTACTACTGCAAAGAAGGACTAAGGTCAGAAATGTTAGTTTTGCCTCATCACTTTACAGTGTACAACTTATATACATTTTACAACTGTATATAATATACATTGGACGATTGTTTGCAGCTGTTGATGACATTGGCCAAACTGAAATGTTTGAACATAACCCTGTCATCCAAAGTGGGTGAATTTACTGTGTTTATAAGCTACCATTAAAGTGATCTTCTCATGCAAAGTACAAGAAAATTTATAAAAGTGTTCCTTGTAAGTTAAAGGTAACTGCTAACCAAAACTGACGGCCACTATTAGATTAAAAAGTCATTATCATAATGTATGTACCCAATTTTACTTTTGTTTATAAGAAATGTGGACCTAATGATACTGACTGTTGTTTCTGTTTTTTAGTGTTGAGAGATACCCAAGAAAGAGGCCGTGATTTGGACAGAGTGTTAGCAACATACACCAACTATGTAAAGCCTGCGTTTGAAGATTTTTGTCTACCTGTAAGTGTAAAACGTGCATGTAATGTCAATGTACTATTGATCTAAATATTGTAAATTGATTAACAAATCTGTGCTGTTTGAGTTTAGACCAAGAAATATGCTGATGTCATAATACCAAGAGGAGCTGATAACACAGGTACTGTCAATGATATTGTTACAATATATGTAAATATTAAATAAATATAAATAGATAAATGAATTAATTAGTAAATATTTTACACATCTCATCCACATAATGGTTATTCTTGAAATAAATGCTCACACTCACTATAGCGATACTTTGTTTATAAACAAATGAATTGTTATGCTAATGTGCCAACCAAAACTGCAATAAGCTCTATTGAAATAACGGCCAATCACTGTCTGGTTGGCACATGCATGAATAACAAAGGATTATGTCAGCTCAAGTAACGCTATCCCTACATTAATTATGTATTTTATACACTTTTCATACATGTTGATTTTTGATGAGGGCTGAAACCTGGAGAACCTAGAGAAAAATTCATGCAGCATAAAAGAGAAATAACACAGCAAACAAACTCAGTTCACATATCACCTCAAACTATCCAGGGATCGAACCGAGATCAAGTGAAAGGCCAGTGCTCTCACCACTTTGTCGCCCATGTAATGACTTGTGTAGATGTGCATGGTTTGCAAACATGAATTAATTAGATAATAATTGATAGAATTGTTTTTGTATGAGTGGGAAACAGAACTGTACCAATATATCATAACTGTAGTTTCTAAGAAAACATATTCAAAACATCTGCCGAATATGATAGCCATGCCGTTTCCCACTAATACAAAAAGAACTCTGACTATGTATCAGACTATGTCCATTATTATCTGTTCCTTGCTGGTACATGATTCAAGACTGCATAACATTATCCCATTTTTACCATGACTGTAACTAATACTTTGAATGTGCATATACCACCTAGTGCTGCACTTAAAATGTAGGTAGCTTAAGGATAAATTGGAACATGTCTTTAAAAGAGTTATTAATATTAATTTTGTAAAAGGTGGTTTGCATGATGATCAACTGCAACTACCAAATTGTTTTGTGAACTCTCTTTTATTAGTAATAAATGGTTTTATTAATTTCCATTAAGAATTATTATTTTTTTTAAATTAGTATGTTCTTTTGTGCTATTATTCTCATTAATATCCCTATGGCTAGGAATTTGAACATAAAGAAAATATGCTTTATTCCAGTTGCTATAAACCTTATTGTACAACACATCAAAGACATCCTATCAGGAAGCAAGAAAATGAGAAAGACGTCAGAATCCAGCTCTAAGAGACAAAGAACAACATCAGAGTCAAGCGGTATGCTGTCCAGTAGACCACACTGACAATTCTTTTCACAGAGTGGCTAGGTAGAGCACATGCAAGTAAACTATGAAATAAAATCACATTACATGTACACTGTAAGCACTAATTACAACAAGAATTTATTCAGTAACTAATGGCACATTTTACTCAACTTCAGCACAATAATTGTTTGTTTTATCAAATTAACACATTTTGTCTGTCTGACCACCTAATTCTGCCAAACCTGCAATAAACCAATAGTTACATTGATCAATCAATGGCTACTGTAGCCAGCACGGCTCCTCGAAATATGGAACATTTTTGATTGATTAATTGAATGATGGATTGATTGCTTACTTGATTGATTGATTGATTGATTGATTGATCCATTGATCCGTTTTTTTTATTGATCCATTGATTGATTGATCGATCGATTGATTGATTGAATACAATTGTGTTCTGGTTGAGTAGTGGGGTTGTATAGTTACTATAACTTGATTTGTAACAATGCTTTTGTTGGTTTGCACCTAAATAATTTTATTTCATGGTTTATTTGCATTCACTCTAGTGTGACTACATATAAAGAATTAATATGTAGTTCTAATTTATTACATGTACAAAATATTGCTCAATCATTTTTAGCCCAGTTACATTCCACTATGAACCAAAGGTGGGCACTACAAAACATGTGTCTAGACTGTGTGTCTACAAACATGTTCTCTAGATTTTAGTTTCACAAAAACTAAAACCTTGGTGTAGACATGACTGTTTGCCATGGATTCATTAGAAAAAAAGAGTTTTCAGGAAATGAGAAGTCTTACATTGGTCAAGACTACATTACACAAAGCGGTAATAATGCTTTATGTTGCTTTTATAAAAGTACATTCAAGACCGTGATTGATACAATTTACATATTATATCAACCATAATTGATATTATAAATCTATAGTGTCAAATCTAATATGAAACAAAGCCATTGACAACTTAGAGGATAAGCCAATGTGGCTGCACCCATCCACTTTTAAATTTGGCTGGTGTTCATATAATTTTGCTAATGTTGATGTGGCTGCAATGCATCTAAAATGTGGCATTTATGGAAAATGTCAAATCAAATTATAATATAGCTTTAATGAAATATGGCAGCTATAATGTGTTTCTATGGGGTCAAGTATACAACTTGCAAAGTGTGGGTTGTTAGTGAAGCAGCTGACTTGCTTGCCTCTAGCAATGGCTCTAAATATGGCATTTTGCAAATGCCAATTAAAATTGTATGCTAGCTGCTGTGATCAAACACAATTATGACATATTTCTATGGCGCAACCTATGGAAATGACATGAAGGTTTGGAATGTTATTGAAGCAGCTATTTCCATGGGCTGAACAGGTCAAAGATACAAAGTTCAAATATTGTGTTTATATATTTTGTTTGGCCCATGCTATCTAAAGTTAGGAAAATCTAACAGAAGGAGATTTTTTTACATTTTTATTCACAATCAATGAAACAATTGTACATAATATGTAGTTCTGATATTGAATACATTTTTACTGCTTATACCAATGTACATTTATTGTACATCATTCGCTTTTATACCAAGTTCATCGTCTTGTGTTGTGTTTGTATCAAAGATTTGGATTACATAGTTGTTTTTAAAGAGTTAGATACTTATATTAGTTTTCTCAAGGAATACATAATATAAAAGTTATGCTCATGTTGTAGTTATTTATTTGATATGCTGTATAATTATTGATTTTTAATTTTGTGGATGAATTGATTATGATTTTGATTTTAATGCACTGCATGGTTTGAACTTAATTTAAAAATTCTCATTTAAGTCGAAATATATGCAAATGATTGATCTCAAAATTGCTGTAGTCAATCTGTCAGCAACCATTTTGCCACTACTTATGAAATTATTCTATTAATCAAAATAATCGTGAAAAACAGGTTGTTATAACACAATGCATTATGTTCTGCATTGGTATTGTTCAATGACCTCAGGGGTACTATGTAATTGCAATAGGGATGGTAGTTGTTGGTTTAAAATCATGAAAATTCTAGATCTGGCATATTGTAAGGGTCAACCAAAAAAAAAACGGTAACATTACAATTTTACATTGATTACATGGAGAATTTTGCTCCAAAATGTTTTTTTGTGGTGGAACATTTTCATAACCTCTGGTATTTTTCAGGGTTTTTTTCTGATTTTCTTCCAACAATCCTCTCTACCTTTTTACCACTATTTTATCTGATGCCTCACTAGCAAGACATGTGTGTGGCCTCTGTAGTAGTCACTTCACATTGTCTTGGGTCAATATTAGATTGACTGCTACACAACAGTAATTTTGTTTGTTACTTAAACAATCCGGTGCAAACAATTCCATGAACATGACTTTGTGTGGTATAAAAAAAAATTTAAAAAAATGGGGAGGGTAATCTTGAAAAAGGTTTTAGTTCATTTCCAGAAAATATCCATACTTTCACCTCAAAAAATATCTGGAAATTCTGGAGGTTAGGGCAGGTCAGTGGCCCAAGAGTTTTCTTGTATTAACTTTTTTCTCAAACTCGAAATTTAAGAGGGGTGGTTGTGGGGGATATTGGTGTTTAATTAAAGGATAATATTATCTGTGCTAGGGGTGTGGGTATTTTCTAGAACCACACATTTATTTAAGGGATTGTCGATGACCTGTTGGAAAAACATCTTCAAAAGACAATTTATTTCTTCAGTGAAAAAATTACTGTTGTGTGGTAGACTGATAATGTTGAGGCTAGAGCAACATTCCTCTATGTTGAGGTTGGGTTAATTCTGTTATTTATAATAAAACATAAAAAAACTATTTTTGTATGTTGATAAATTTTATGTGGATTTGTCTACAATATACGTTGTATCTGTTGGAGTATATATATGTCCATTTACAGTATATGGCATGTGACCCCATCTCCCCAAATTAATTCGTTCAGCTTTATAAAGTGGCACAGATTTGAAAAAAGCATATCAATGGCGATTTGCAATATAGCATCATACACTACAACTAGCAGAATGCTTTGCTTACTTTCTTTTGTAGCCTAATTAGCACAAATTGTTCTGTTAATCTCCAAAGGGATTAAGAATTTGAATATGAAAGAGAATTCACAAAGAATGTTGGTAGTTGTAGTAAAATGATGCCATAATGCAGATCGCCTATTTAAGGAAAAATAAATCATCATATTACTTTAAGATTTCATAATTTGGTCCAAATTTGCCATCTGTTGGACAGCGGTTGGGTTTGTGACGCAAATAGAATCCATTGTCATCCATCGTTCTACCAGTAGTGTTAAGCGTGTCCATAGTTAATAGAAAGAATGGTTAGGAAGCCTATTGTTTTATGTCTTTGTTCGTTTTTGAAGTTGAACTGGTCTTGACCCTGCACAGGTTTTTATTTTGATCATTCCAAATTGTGAAATAAGTAGACATAAACTTTGTATAAGATATTATGGTAAGGATTATTTAATTTGCTGGTATCAATTATTAGGCATTTTGAGCGAGCAGCCAAAAGAACAGTTTTGATCTGTTCACTCAACCTTATCCAACAAGGGTAAAACAATAGTGAAACAAAAGATTGTGCATGGTCATGCTTGAAAAGTGAACAATAACATCTAACAAAAGAGTTTCCAAACCATTTCACTCTATTAACTATGGCGTGTCTTATAGGAGGCATGTACCTCCTACATGCCCCTCCACCCGGTTTTGCGCTGTACATAAGGCTAAAGTTGAAACTCAAATACTTTGAAATGGGCCCCTTCTGTTTGTGCTGTACATAAAGTTAGGTTGCAAGCCGCATAAGTGTGGAACATCTTAACTATTGACCACGTGTTTGGTTGTCCAGTTGAAATACTGATTTAATGAATAACAATATCATTTGCATATATAACGCTTTTAGTTAAAGCAGCCCACATTATGTAGTTACATAGTTTATTATGATTATGTGAAGAAGTTATTTTGTACATTTTGACTCATCATTTCTTAAAAAATAAAATCATGAGATATGCAATGACTTTGATATTCACTAAATCAGTACTTCAACAGGACAACGACATCAAGAACAGCTATATTCGATGCACTATCAAATCACGATTCAATGAAACACAATGACAAACTAATCCAAATGCCTTATGTTTTCATTGCCCTTCTTTTGTTTAATATTGCTTTGACACTATTATAACTATTATATACTGCCTCAGGGAATTCTTAGTTAACTCCTCTTATTTGTTTCACACTCATTCTTGCATGCACTCTAATGTTGGTGTACAAATACTGTAAATTGGGCTCTATAGTGCAATGTCTTCATGGAAGTCTCTGTTCCGTTACAGGTACAGACAGCAGCTATAGTAATACAGCAGGCAGTGTCGTATGCAGTAGTGTGTTTAGAACATCACATATATGTATGTCAAGTAGTGATGGCTGCAGAATGGTTTGGTCTTAATACTTAACCAAATTAGCTTTGCTACGTCCGCACTAACCCGGATAAATTTGAAAACGCAACTTTATTTATCCGGTTAGGCCTTCCGTCCACACTAAAACGCATGAATCCGAAACAATTTTATGCTAATTCTATTGTTTAACGAGCAATTTTTGTCACGGTATTGGAACAAAAGTTGTGTTTTCAAATTTATCTGGAATAGTGTAGCCAGGATCTGAGACTTATTGTTCACATGAGGGAGGTTAAGTCTGGTTTCAATATAATCGCAAACGATCGCGAAAGATCACAAAGATCACTTACGACTGTTCTCGATCGTTCTCGATTATATGGAAACCAGGCCTTGGGTAGCAGGGCCAATTCTTTTGTTTTCTAATCCTGAGGGACACAATTGATAACAAAAGACTTAGTCCTACTATATTTGGACAACCTGGCTCATTTGAACATGTCCTTATTTACATTATTAGCAAATGAGCAAGTCTGCTTTATCCAGTTTTGCACAGCATTTGGCATTATTTGTCTAAATTGGTTTGTCTGTGTCAGTCTTGGTCAGGTTTTTATAATTTGTTTTTTCTCGTATTTGTTAGTAGTTAGCTGATGTGTTTTTTTTATTTTTTGTTGTTGGTTATTTATTTATTTGCTTATTTATTTATTTATTTGTTTATGTACTTTCAGATTGTTGAATTTTTTATGTTTTTGTTTGTTTATTTATCTGTGTTTGCCTGTCTGTGTTTATTTCTTTGTTTGTCTGTCTGTCTGTTTGTTTGTTTCTTTGTTTATCTGTCTGTTTATCTGTCTGTCTGTTTGTTTCTTTGTTTGTCTGTCTTTCGGTCTGTTTGTTTGTTTTTGTGTTGTTTGTCTGTCTGTTTGTTTGCTTGATACATGTCCAACGGAATGGCCTATACACATATATTGTTTTTTTTCTATTTTCCTTATCTCGAAGTGAAAGACTGTTATTGGACTTTGAGTTAGTGATTAATGAAGTTTTGTTACAAAACAGTTTGAAAGTTATAGGATGTGTACACAACGTGCTATTAAAGTATAGCTATATTTTTCTCGATTTTTTTGGTTATTGCTTGCGCTTTCTTGGACGTCTAAATATACATGTTTCAGAAGGAGGTTTAAGGAATCTATTCAGAACACTAACTACGTGTTCACAAAATATGGCTATCTTACATTTTACAATAAATAAAAAGAAAAAATAGATTCTTTTTATTTTCTGTAGGAAACAATACCCTATCTTATCTCTATCTATTAGGAAACTTTCGAATCGTCTCTCGAATCGTAGTAGCCACAAAAGTAAGAGATTCTATAAAATAGGTCGGTGGTGGGTGATCCCGATCCAGTAGTGTATGATCGCGATCCCCGGGGTAGTTGTGCCCGATTCAGTGGTGTGTGATCCCGATTCCGTTGTAGTTGTGCCCGATTCAGTGGTGTGTGATCCCGATCTCCGTGGTAGTTGTGCCCGATACAGTGGTGTGTGATCCCGATTCCGTTGTAGGTGTGCCCGATTCCCGTGGTAGGTGTGCCCCCAAACCCATGGCCCCTGATCGTATGTGATTTCTGCCATGGCCAATTAACGATTCCAAGAACGTGATTCATTATTCTCGATAGTTTTTCTCACGACCGGGCTTTTTCAGAGTATTCTTGAGGCATTCATAGAAGTAGTGATCAAGTGACAAGCACAACTATATGAAGTATTTCAATGTCGACAATTTATTCCTGCATTTTGCTAGTTTTAATTTTGTTTTATATAGTTTCATGATTATTTATTTGATTAGTCTTCATTTGAACTGCAGGATCTTGGTTTCTTACTGTCTTTTGGAACCTGAAAACCAATCAGTAATCAAATAATTATGCAAGCTTCAAATTGTTAAAACAAATATAGAATTATTTCAATCAACTTCAATTTTTGTAAATGTTCCAGTAGCCCTTTTCTTGTTCTTGTACTTCTACTTTGTAATCTCTTTAATATGTCTTTCAACGGATCTTCCTGCTCACATGTACAATTTATTAGATGTAGTTAGTTAGGCGTTCTTAAATTATGTGACAAAATTCTTTGTTTTCAATACCCATTTTTAATGACGTTCGCGCGTAAATCTTCGGACGTTTTTACTTTGAATTATATACTTCTACCATGAAAAGAAATCTGTTAACTTCAAGTATCAAAAATGGAAAGCAAAACCCATGGCCCCTGATCGTAGTATGGAGTTACCACGCCCGCTTTTAGGAGAACGTACTTCGTATTTAACGCTAATTTCTAAAATAGGAACCTTAGATGAAATTCCGTGCAGTTTTTGGAAAAAAACTACAAAATAAACAAATTATACTTTTAACGTTTTTAAAACTTCTAAACGTTTTTTCAAAACCTCTAGAGGATGTGCAAAATTAGCAAAGAATATCGTCAAAAAAAACTTGTGATTCACCACGCCATTTGAAAAGTTAATCATTAAAAAGCCAGAAAAATGACTTGAAATATTAAGAAAAACGAACGTTAACAAATGACGAGCCCACGTTAAAGAACTGCAGGGTTCCCACGGTCAGGGAAAAGTCAGTGAAATTTGAATTTGTTCAAGGTCAGGGAACTGTGAGGTAATTATGATTTTGGTCAGTGAAATTTGGTAATTCTCAAAAAGTCAGGGAAGTTTTGTTATTTTTCTCAAATTATTTTAAATTGTATATCCCTTGGTCATTGAAAAAAGGTTGGAAAAGTGAGTGGAAAGTCAGCCTGAAGTTTACTTTTTCAGATGAATGGGAATCCTGCACTGTTTTAACCTCCATCGCTAATTACCATTAAACTGTTTCGTGTGTTTTTATTGCTTACCTGAATGGTTTACTGCAAATCGTCCTCAAAAGTAGAGGAACGTCTCTCGCGCAGTTTTTCTAGGCGCCCATCGTCATGGCTGCGTGGGGAGTCGTAGCTTGAGGGTGCAGCACGTTTTTTAATTAGAGTACTCGTGAGACGATCTCGCCAATGAGCACAGACATTGTCCGTCACGACGAACATCAACAAGACGACAAGTATAGCGTATTTCATGATGATACAACTGTGGACATTGAAATAAAGGGATAGTTCGGCCCGTGTACGTAGCACTGGACAAATTCTTGACCGTTCAGTTGTGCACGTTTGGTGTTTCGTTTACACGGGACCAAGTTCGTCTAACCTTACGAACTCTACACGTACAATCTTGGACATAAATAGTTGAGACTCTTCAAAATTTGCACAGTTTCATGACACAGCAATATTTGACCCTCCCTCTCCCACCCTCGATCAATGTTGTTATTCATGAGAGAGAAACACCTTCAGGGAACACGACATTGCGTTGGGGGGGAGGGGGATAATTGAAAAACCGTCAAAGTGATGTATTGCAGCAAACATACTCAAGAAATGTATAAGCGTGCTAAGAGTCTCAACATTTATGTCCAAGATCGTAGGCTTTGTGTTAACTGTATGTGCTGATTGAATTTTTAATCAGAAAGTCATCCGGTATGAATGAATGGATGAAACTTTTCTATACACAGAAATTCAAAAACCTTACGCTTATATGCATTAAACTGTGTGGACACAGCTTATTTACATTGAGGCTGTGTGGTACAGTAAAATGGGGACTGTTATATGGATGATGCAGACTGAAAAGAAAAAATTGTGCCTTCATATTGTGGTTTTACAAAAGAGGCTGTGCTAGAGGGTCCGAATAATCCATAATCCCAGTTTAAAACATCTCTAAAAAAATGAATAATCCATAATTGTAAAACGGCAATTATCTTGATCCTTTCAAAATGCAACCCAAATAATCCATGATTGTTTTGGTAAACAATACTTATCCTACCTCGAAACCCCCTAGTAGTCTATCCTAAATCCCTAACGGTGCCCCACAAAAGGTATAGTGCGCAAAAATTATGCATGCTTATTTGCGTTTAGAATATATGATCCTGCGCGTGTATAGGTACAATGCTAAAGGGATCATTCTTTTCCAAGATAGAGAAATAATCAAAACTGGGTAAGTGCACTACAATTGCACCATATCCGTTGTAGATATTACGGAAAAACATACGGATTAGACAGTTCATGTTATATGTGATATCAAGGGTGCCAGTTTTGACGAGACAAATATCTGTGCTGATTTATGAATTGCGTAAATGCAGGCAAACTCTCAACAACTTTTGTACCTGTCTTGTTATATAATCAAAAGCAATGCGTTCAATCAAATTTCTCACACTCTACCAATTTTAAATGACATATAAATTTACAATGATTACGATAACGCACTAACCATTTATATCTTGGAACATAGTTATAGAGAGATAACAACCTGCAAACGTGGATCGTAACCTTAAAACGTAGGTATGTTGTCTAATCCTATTTCAAACACGTTCTCTCTAGTTCTTTATTTAACAAGGGCAACCTAACAGAACATACCTTGGAATGTAGAAGTGTTGGGCTTGTCTCTTCACGTACAGTTCTTGAAAATCAATGACAATTTACAGTGATCGCCTCTATTTATTCATTGTCCTTACTGTGTGACACTAACTGGGCCCACCTCAAAAGAACCGACCAATCACAAACGAACTGCAAATAACTGCTCTAATATAAAACTTGATTAAACCAATCAGCGTTAAAGACGATCGCGCTTTTTTCTTTCTTTTTTTTTCCAGGTGGGCCTGCCCTGCTATAGTGTGTCACTCTGTACATTACAACAAATATGCTCTATTTATTCATCGTAATAATTATTTATGATATTCTGTCGCGTTTTCAGCGTTTATGAATACTAGATTGCACGCAATCCATCCATTAGATATCTTTCTTAAAAGTTTTCTAAAATGGCCTTAGGCGTCCTTTTGCTGCTTTTTGTGAGAACACTGGTTTTGCTCGTCGGGTTTGCTCGTTAAATTGTCTTGGATTGGTTTTTCAACAATAATATTTGTTTTTTCTTTAAATTGGAGGTGTTCAAACTTCATATCGATATTCAGTAAAAATGGTTAATTGAAACATGCACTTTCTCTTCCCTTGAGTACTCCTCATAAATTTTTTTAACTTTTTAACTTTGATACTTTTGATCACCTAGGTGTCATTATACTTAAGCAATTATATATGCAAAATTAAAAAAAATTCCATGATCGATGGCCACTTTTCGTGTTCTAAAGATGCCTTTTAAAAAGCTGTTTGCTTTGAATGGATCCGGAGAATATGATCCAGTGTTTATTTGATTTGAAGAAGCATATATCCAGTTTCTGACGGGTATTTCAAAACCCTGACCCTATTTAAGGCAGTAAAATCTCGAAAATCCATACCCTATTCAAGAGAAATTGGTAAAATGTAGACCATGTCCATCCCATAGAGATATCAATATGTCGATATTATTCATGTTGATTTTATGTTCTATTAGATTAAATATTAACACCCTCTTTAAGACATAGTAGATAATGAGAGTACACCCCTAGGTTATTCAAGACAACTTAAGGCAAATTGCATGCAATCCCTATTGAAGACGTGAAGGCGAAAAACCATACCCCATTTGGCGGAAAGTCCCCGCGTATAGTAAATTTAAGGGAGTACCCCGTTCCCCCCGGACATATATCCGGCGAGCAGTCTTTTGAATCGGGCCATGATGCGGGCAGTCATATTGACACTTACTGACATTTCGTGCCGGCAATATGCATTAACAAAAAACAAAAAGTGGGACGAGGAATAACGCTGTAATTTTGAAATAGTTTAACGCCGTTAATTCACCGTTCCAATCTCCCCCTCCCCAGTCTTCCAAAGAAAAAGGAACTGCTTTTAAACGTTCAAGTCGATTACAGAAAGCGTATTGTATTTTACCCCGGCCGAAACTCTTATCAGTTAATGATACCAGCTGGTATCTGGTATATGTTGATATAGTTGAATGATACTTGACCTCCTTCTGCTAATTGTTTTAACTTTCACTACTAATTAAGCAGATCAAACATACATTAACATCACTAGCCTGCCCACGATAGTATTTGTTTGTAATTTGTAAAAATAACTAGTGTATACTACAAATATTAATATTCACTTATTGTCTATTCATTTATCCAGTTCTCCACTAATTAATTTATTCATTTGCTCCCCATGCCCACAGTCCCTGCCACCAGTCAACTGACATACTCACTGGACTGTCAGGATCATTGTTTGATTACGATCAGTGACAAGTACTCAAATTAACCTTACCAGTCACGTGTCAGCCAGTTAAGCTTTTCTGATTCATTTACAACGACATACAACAATCTAAGTAGATAAACTTCTCTAAATACCTCCATCTCATTGTAATATCCTTACTTACGTCCTCTGTGGCTTGAATGTTCTCAGAAGTTGGAATATTTTGAACAGTTTTTTCCATTAGGTAAGTCCTACAGTTCTGACATCTTGCAGTTGTTAATGTATACAATATCTGCTGAATGCTCAGACTGTTTACTTTTTTACATGGGCTTCCTGTGGAAGACCATGTCTAGGATTACCCGTGTTTTGAATTTTACGCTTCAAATAGGAAATTTGCGCGAGGACTGGGAACGGTTGCCAACGGTTACGGTCACACTCTAAACAAATCCGCCGAACTCTTCACTCGAGAGCTAGAGTGATTTGAAATAATTGTAAATGACAACGACAACACAATTGACAAAACTAAAACAACTGACATAACAACTGACTCCATATATGCTGAAATGAAGAAATCAGATGTACCTGAAGTCAAGAAAAAGCCAGCAACTTACCAATAAGATCGCTCGATCGTGATAGACAAGAAAGCCGCCATGTTGGATAGTTTGTCATCGCGAAGGAGTCAATTACAAATGATTTTCTTAAGTCAATACTTTAAAATATTCATTGCAGTAAGTTTTTTTTTGTATTTCCTCTAATAGTATTTATTGCTTTTGAACACGATGTAGTAAGGTTTTTATATGTTAGCTTTGCTTTCAATTGGCATGAAATAGTTGCATATACTGTATGTACTGTTTTATAGTGGTGTTTGTTATTGTTTGAAAATTTTATCAAAATACTTTTTATTTGACTTGTAGTACTGAATTATTATTGGGATTATAAAAGATGAAGAATCATATAAAATTTTCTTTCAAACAATGTATTGTTTATAAGAATAAATTGCACATTTAGATGTAAATCGAATGAAAAATGTAAATGACTTCAAAACAATTTGGGGGGTGAAAGTTATAAAAAAGTATTGAAAATAATGCAAAATTTACTGGGGCTGCAAATCTTGCGGTTTTGCTACTAAGGAAAGAAAAAATTAGAGCATTTAATAATTTATCTTTGTGCATGTTTTAAGATACAAAAGTCGCATTTAAAAAGACTCCTTTGTGATTGCTTGCTCCATTTGATTTAGTAGCTGTTTATATCGAACAATGTGTGATAACTTTGATATTCCGATAAAACATCACAATCAGTTTAGTCTTTCGACAGATTTTAGTCTTTCATTATTTTTCATTTGACATCAGTTTTTAACGGTAATCTACACATGCAAATATTTGGGAAGCCCATGTAAGCGATCTTAGATCGTCTAGTTTCTATTACACGGCTCAATTAGTCATAATTACTCGTGCCCAGGCCCTTAGGCCGAGGGCACGAGTATAGTTCTGCAGACAGTTTTTTTTTTTTTTTTTTCGCTGTTAGAAATTTTGGCAAGTTCAGACATGTTCCATCAGGTCTGACCGAATTATATTAACTCACAAAGAAAGAAATTCTAATGCGCCAGCGCCAGGATTCGAACCTGTGCCCTTAGCATCATTGTTACTTCGTGTTAGCCGACTTTGCCATCGTGCCAAATACGTTGTTAACAAAACCCATTAGGCTATATATACGTAGTTGGGTTCAAGTCTCCGAACGGCCAATCTTTTTTTTTTTTTTTTTCACTTTTTTTTTGTTCTCAAGTAATCTTTCTTTTGCAATTTTATCAGTTATTTTTTAATAAACAATTTTTTAAATAATTAAAACGAATGCTTCCATGTCGCATCAAAACAGCTAAAAAAATAATTAAAACCAATGCTTCCATGTCGCATCAAAACAGCTAAATAAAACTTAATTTAAGGAAAAACAATTCGTGGAATTGTTAAGAAGAATTATTAGAAGTGATCAAGATCAAAAAGTAGCAAGAAATTCATTGCGAAAGTGAGAATTTTCGAGCTTGTAGACGTATACATATCGAAGTTCGCTCACTCGACTTGAAGAACGATTGTTTAGCGATGTGTATTAACAAAAGCGAAAAAAGACAAATATTTCAAAAGGATCTTTTGGTATCTTACCCAAAGGAGACTATTTGGTCACTTTTCAAGTCTAAAAGGATTTCTTTTTTGGCTGAACTTTGCGAAATTGAGAGAAACATAACATTAAAGGGCAAACAACGAATAATGTCTACTCGCTATGGTCCACTCTTCAACTGATTGGAAAATCTGCCGAATTTTGAAAAAAAAAGCGAAAATGTGCAGTATTTTTCGTGAAAAATTGAAGTAAAGTGCAATTTATTGAAATCTTGCTTATTGAGCTTTTATGCTGATGTAGTTTTTGTGTAATTCTCGTTGATTTTGGAGTATTTTTTGCCGTTAAAGAAGATGTGGTATGGATGATAGTTTCCTGCCTTCTAGTTGCTGCGAGCGAAGCGAGTAGATTGCTTGGGCTGCCTGTGGTATTATAAGAGCTTAAAGGCAAGTTCGAGATGTCGCAAAGAAACCGTATTGCATATTTTGTGTCGTTTTGTTTCTTGTTTTTTGTTTTGTTTTGTTTTCGGTTTTTGAGAACCTCAGTTCTTGGGCACGAGTAAACCCTGAATTCAGGGTCTAGTTTGTTAAAGGCTTCTTGTTTCATTGATTACATACAGACAAACGAACAGGCATTCCCGCCGTACTAGCAGAGTTTCTTTCGTTTGTGATTTATGACGAGTCAGGAATCGCTGCAAACGAGAGAAACTCTGCAAGAATGGAATAACAGGCGTTGAGATCCTGGCTACACTATGCCGGATAAATTTGAAAACGCAACTTTTGTTCCGATACCGTGACCAAAACTGTTCGTTAAACAATTGAATTAGCATAAAATTGTTGCAGATTCATGCGTTTTAGTGTGGACGGAAGGCCTCACCCGCTAAATAATGTTGCGTTTTCAAATTTATCCTGGTTAGTGTGGATGTAGCCCGACAGTGTTATGAGTGCATGGTATGTTATATGGAATTTATTGGTTTTCAAAAACCCCGTGAAATACACTTTATCGTGCATCTATAGCGATGAGCTTAATGTAGTTCTGGTTGGACATTAGCATAACAATTTTTTTGTTAGTATACATGAAGTATCGCTATAGGAGTACAGAAACACGGAAACTGATTTTTTTCCTTTTATATAATAAGAGAAAAAGGGAAAACAAATGAGAGTTTTTTGATTTGTTGTGTATGAGCAAAGTGTGCGACTGAGCGTGCACAAAGAGTTCATATTAACAATGACGACGTCACCAGTGCGTCTCAACCAATCAGAGCGCGCACAGTATCCTGACTGATAAACAATAGAGTCGTTTTCAAAAGCCCGCGAAATAAAGCCTAATAGCTAAAGTGGGATAAGGCATAATGAAATCAAAAGAATCATTTTCACATTGCTTTTGTTCACTAATTATGACCACTGTTCCTGTATTCTCGAGGGAATATAAAATTTGAATATAAAAGGATTTTAAAAACTATTATGGTATAGAGACGGGGGTAAAACGTCATCACACTTCACGACTATTGGATAGGTAAAATTGGCTTTTTGATCAAATGTTCTTATTCACATGTATTCAGGTACCATGAACAATCTCGTACCCTGAGTCCTCGTTCCATCGCCCAGCGGCTCGAAACAAGGACTCTGGCCGGGAAGTCCGCACTATCTTATATAGAGCCACATGGAACCCGGTTTTTGTTCGCTTTGCATATTTATTCTTTATGAACATCAAATCAAAGACGTTTTTGGCTCAAGTATAAATCTTTTAAAAAAGGCTTCATTTAATCCCCAAAACAAGCACAAATTAAAATGCTGTAAAATCTTTCTCTTTAGAGCAAATGCTCAAAAAAACTGCGAAACAACTGTGCTGATCAACTTTTTTTTAAATAAGACATATTAAAGAATTGCAAAAACTAATCACGTGACTGACCACGTGACATCAAATTTCAGATTTAATTCTTAAAATGAGGTTGTTTTTTTTCAAATCTAAATTTGGAAAACTGAAAGACATTTCTGAATTCTGTCGCAGTTATCTACACATCTACGCTCGCTGTTTTGGTCCTTGATATTTGAATTTTTAAGTTTGACTCTATAATGAATGATATATATTGATACTGACTTATTATTACCAAGACCTAATAAAAGCTTGTTTGCAATGCTTTGAAACAGCCTGACCTGGAAACAAAAAAAACATAACCATTTGTTGTATGGACCAGTGTGAATAAATAAAGGTTATGCTGATGAGGATGAAACTGTAAGGGACGGACCATTAGATATTTGAGGGGGTTGGTTGGACAATTTTTTTTAGATATTTTTTTCCCATTTGATGGTTGTGCAGGATATTTCTTGCTCCCTGCACGATATTTTTATTCGCACATCTGCCATGCGCGATTTTTTTTCTCTGTTTAAGGCTTTGCTCGATATTTTTTTGGTATTTGACCACCCCCCCTCCCTCAAATATCTAATGGTCCGTCCCTAACATTAACATAATAAAAGTTTACATTGGAGAATTTTTGAAAAAACGTTACAATTTATTTCTACTTTTGAAATTTGTTTGAAAAGAGCATGAGGGCTAAATTAACCGTTAGGTTTTCTAGTTAACCCCCAGAAAAGAAGCTAGTAGTGTTAAAAGGGGCCACGGGAACATGAAAATCCTGGTAACATTTGACAGCTGCTTTGCAACTTGATTGGGTAATAAAATGCGTGCCACATGCACTATTGCACGCAGTTATTCGTCAGGAATTTATAGTGATAATAAATACTTGGTAAAGTGCTAAATCGTGAACAAAATGTTTCAAAAATAATTTATAGTATAGATAATAATTAACAATACTTTGATGTTACAGCATTAATTTGAGGTTTTCCAGTGGGCATTATATAGCTAAAGATAGTTTGAAAAATCTTGACAATTGTATTGATATAAAGTGTTCACAATTGAGACAACTACCACTTTATTGAATTCTTCGTATGAATACTTATAGTTCAACAATTTATTTCTGCATTTGTGTTATTACAGTTGTCTTTATGTTATTTCGTTATCATGTAAAAAGTTTCAAGAAAATTGCGCCAGCCGTGTTTTTATTTTTATTATTATTATATATATATATATATTTTTTTTGCCGAGAAATATCATTAAATGCAAAAACAGTTTACAAATTGGGCAAATGTGCCGTATACAGTTTAAATACCATAAATTTATTTCTGTATTTGTCGTATTATACTTGTCGTTATGGTATTTTATCATTTACTTTATTGTTAGACCGCAGTTAAGTTAACTGTTTTAAAAGCGGGCTCACACATTCTTAGTTTCCTTGGAACCTGAAAGGAAAAGAACGATGCAAATTATATAAAGTAACAAAATAAAATAAAAATAATAAAAATAATAATAATTTAATTCGCATGCAACAAAGTAAAATAACGTTAAAAAACGTAAAATATATATAGACATAAATTTGAAATATACATAATATAAAAAACAAAGTAAGATATTTATATATACAGAGGATATGTGTAGAAAATAAGTAAATGAATTTTATGAGTTACTCAAAAAACGTGAGAACAAAACTGTTTTAATTTCGACTTAAGGAGGCTCCATATAGTTATGGGCCGGCGTCTAGGATCTTGGAGGTTTATTAAAAATCAACTGCCCACAAAGTGCATGGGCGGACTATATTTCAAAGACTTTGAGTCAAAGATTTAGTTTTTGCACAAATGATCACGTGACCGGTCACCATAGCAACGCTATTGCTGTCATAATAAAGCTCATTTTTAACGTAGAAAAAAATAAAAACTCTAGTTTTAAGCGGTAAAGTTTTTTGAAAACATTGTATATGGATTGCAGTACGATGACCTAGCATATATTACCGTGACAAAAAAATCTCAACTGTAGAACCTCAGAAATAACGGAATAATGGTTTTTCCTAAATTAAAAAAAATCTGCAGTTGGAAAATCGTTGAAAATTTGCAACCTACTTTATTATACCACTAAAATAATATTCTGAAAATTTCAAAAACATTTACCGCTCAGTTTTTGAGTTTTTTAATTTTTTTAAAAGCGCGCGTTGTATATTTTCATGACGTCATCAAAATAAAAATTCTTCAAGTTTGAGGTGTGCGCATGTGCGTGGTCATGCACGAGCGCGCGCTAGTCTGAAATTATATGGAGCCACCTTAAACCAGTTCAGTGTTTTTTCCTTTCTGAGGTCACAGGCCGCAATCTGTTCCAAAGTACATGGCCAATAACAGAAAAGGCTATATCACCGTACGTTTTAGTTCTTGAACATGGAATTACTAGGGTTTTTTTGGTAGTCGACAATAGAGTTCTTGCAATCGGCAATGCACGCACTAAAACTGTGCAACATAAATACCACTAAATAGTGCTTTTTTACGCTAATTCTATTGTGTTCTTTTGTTTTTAATTAGTGCTATTTACATTATTCATACATTCTTCATTATTCATACATTCTTGAAGGCTGCGGGTCGCTCGAATTTTGCTCCGTATCAAAGTCATCTAGACATGAGTTTAACTATCGAAAAACTCCGTAAAATCTGGAAAGATGAATTCCTTTTAAGGAAAAGGATATACGTATTGAAATCACGAAACAGATCAAGGAAGAATTGGTGAAAGTCAGAGAAATCTCAGAGTTGAGGAAACTAGTCAATTAATTTGAATCGTCTCTCTCGCTGTTATCTGCAAACTATGACACAATTCTACAAAGATACTAATAAAAGTCTCCAACAAATAAACGAAGAAATTAAAGAAATCAATGATGATCTAATGGCCTTAAAGAACTCATTGTACAACCTGGAATCAGAACTCGACGAAATCCAACAGTACTGTAGACGTGATTGCTTGGAAATCACAGGAGTGCCTGTAGTTCCCAACGACGATCCCTTTAAATTAGTTAAAGAAGTGGCCAATCTAACAGGCGTTCACATATCTAGAAATAATATCTCCACTGACCACAGATTGCCCGCCACAAGGAAAGTAAAAGACCGTCTAATTGTTAAATTCTCCAGCCGTGAAACTACAAGTAAACACAAGAATCTACAAGAAACGGGGACTCCAAAAGACAAAAAGAATGAAAGTCCTACCAACGGTAGAGTCGCGACAGAATCAGAATCTTTATCTATATCTCACAAAGAAACGATCTTCATCATGCTACCATCTTTTAGTAAAGTACTTGAAAGGTTAGTGTATAATCAAATGCTATCGTATATAGAAAAAGATGAACTTCTTTTCAAATATCAATTTGGCTTTCGAAAAGGTCACTCTACCGAACACTCTATTCTGGAAACAATTGAATCGTTAAATTAATATTGTATATTACTTATAAAATGTCTAGATTAATGCAGCTATTCTAGAGTAACGTTTTTGAAATTAGATTTAATTTGGCCGAGATATTTTCAAGCTAAACTTTATTACAAATCAGGACGATTTCTGTATTCTTCGTTTGCAACCACGTGATAATTCAGGCAAAATGTTTTATTTTAAATCTTACTAAAAACTACATTTATATTCTTTGAGAGCATTCAAAACAATGTAATTCTGCCAAATTTGAAGCTTCTAGACCAAATAGTTACCGAACTATTGACGATCAAAGATTATTGTTATTTGGTAAAAATGTATGGCGTCGCCATGTTGGATGATGACTTATATCATCCAACATGCCGGATAGAACTTTAGTGGTCTCAAAATAAGGCAAATTCAGTATTTTAGACCAGGCTTTTGAATTGTGTAGTTGAATTGAATCTCCAGGACTCTATTTGAGACAAAGTCTCATAACAAAGATGAATTTATCGCGATATTTATCCTTCGATTCGAATTACGCGATAGCGTTGCGTGACACAATTTTTACCTAAATATCTCGCAAATGAAGAACATTTTTGGACCCATATTTCTACAAAGTCTTTTAATAATCGCTAGCTATAATATATAGCGGGTATGTTTCAATTTGATTAAAAATGAACTTGTGATACGTTTGATGACGTCACTTGAAAACGAAGAATAAAATATACAGATGCCTTCACGGTAGTGATTTTCTATTGTTCCGGGTTCATTAATTATTAATGAATTTTATAATTATAAAAATTAGCTCTTAATGCTAATAATATGAAGTTTTTGAGATTTTTGAATTGTCACCATTCAACCAATGAGCAATATTAACGTACAATTGTGTATTAACTTTTTTTGGAACTTTTATCGACTTGTATTTGCACTGCCTCGCTCATGCAGATAAATAGCCTCTTCTACGTAAAATGAGTTTAAATTACATTTTCCCAACACCCAAACATTAAACTAAATGAAATGTAGCCTGCGTAAAGAGAGCCCGCTAAGAAAGCTAAATGCGTTCAATAAGAGGTCAATTAGGCTTGTCTTATTACATATTAATGACCTACCTAACTGCTCAAATAAACTTAATTTTAGAATTTTTTCTGATGACACAAATATTTTTTATTCCTCAAAAGATATTAAAGATCTTGAATTAGTGGTGAATAATGAGCTTGCTAAAGTAATCCAATACTATCATATTAATTATCATTATTATTATCCATAAATTATTAAAAAAAAAATAAACTAATTATATGATTATAACCTCGCCGCAAAAACGAATAAATATCAATTTAACGGCTTGCAAAATTGATTGCAAATCAGAAATATTCCTAGGCTTTTTTATTGATAAGCACCTTAAATGGGATGAGCACTTATCTCATGTTAGGAATAAAGTCTCAAAAAACATAGGGAACTTGTATAAACTGAGGTATTATGTATCCATAATAACATTAAGACAGCTATACTACACACTCATCTATCCCTATTTGAATTATATGGCCTTTTGAGCTGGGGAGCTGCAACTCAATCTAAGCTAAAGTCAATCAAAACAATTCAAAATAAGTGTGTTAGATCGATATTCTTTGCAAAAAAATGAAAGTGCAAATCCTTATTATTTACTGCTTTCTATTCTTACACTAGAAAACATATTCAAAATGAAAGCATGCCAATTATTTTATAAAATATTATATACTCCTGAGAAGGTTCCCACTATATTTACTGATACGTATTTACTGTATGGTCTACCTACTTTTTATTTGTTAAGTTTCGAGGGGAATCTACCATCTGGGCTGCCTGGTCTTTGATCGTTTAGTTTCGAGGGGAATCTACCATCTGGACTGCCTGGTCTTTGATCGTTGAGTTTCGAGGGGAATCTACCATCTGGACTGCCTGGTCTTTGATCGTTGAGTTTCGAGGGGAATCTACCATCTGGACTGCCTGGTCTTTGATCGTTGAGTTTGGAGGGGAATCTACCATCTGGACTGCCTGGTCTTTGATCGTTGAGTTTCGAGGGGAATCTACCATCTGGACTGCCTGGTCTTTGATCGTTGAGTTTCGAGGGGAATCTACCATCTGGGCTGCCTGGTCTTTGATCGTTGAGTTTCGAGGGGAATCTACCATCTGGACTGCCTGGTCTTTGATCGTTGAGTTTCGAGGGGAATCTACCATCTGGGCTGCCTGGTCTTTGATCGTTGAGTTTCGAGGGGAATCTACCATCTGGACTGCCTGGTCTTTGATCGTTGAGTTTCGAGGGGAATCTACCATCTGGACTGCCTGGTCTTTGATCGTTGAGTTTCGAGGGGAATCTACCATCTGGACTGCCTGGTCTTTGATCGTTGAGTTTCGAGGGGAATCTACCATCTGGACTGCCTGGTCTTTGATCGTTGAGTTTCGAGGGGAATCTACCATCTGGACTGCCTGGTCTTTGATCGTTGAGTTTCGAGGGGAATCTACCATCTGGACTGCCTGGTCTTTGATCGTTGAGTTTCGAGGGGAATCTACCATCTGGACTGCCTGGTCTTTGATCGTTGAGTTTCGAGGGGAATCTACCATCTGGACTGCCTGGTCTTTGATCGTTGAGTTTCGAGGGGAATCTACCATCTGGACTGCCTGGTCTTTGGTTGTCGCTTAAGGCATTGTCCATCAAAACTAACATCAAGAAAGCAGACAGAAAAACGGATTTCATTGTGCCGGATGGAACTGTAGGCAATAATAACATAAAATGTTAAGAGATCATTTTATACACATAAAAAGAGTTTGATCTTTTTATTATCTGAACATTGTCTTTACACGAAAATTTTGTTTTATTGTTCCGATCACTAAACAGTTCTGAACAATGTAGAAACTAACAGTGAAATATCCAGTTTGATGACAACATTAGGTATATCTTAAGAGTGTTAAAAAAATCTTGATTTAAAGTGGTTTCTTGAATAATTTGACTACGAAGTTAAGCGATAAATTCCTGGCAGATAACATGTTTTTAACATGTTTAATAAATATAAAATATAAAATATACGACGTTTTGATGCTTGCTAACATCATTATGTACTATATACAAAATGAGCAGCAGTGTTTTATCAAGTATAAAACTTCGAGCGCAACGAGAGTTTTTATACTTGATTAAACACGTCGTGCGAGTTTTTTATATGACATTAAAAACTCCCACACTTATAAAACCAAATATTTCAAATACAATTTTGAAAAATAAACGAAAAAATTAAAAAATTGACTAGTGGATATTCTGATCATGCGCAGAATTTCGGATGTGTGTTAGATATGCGTCCCACATTTGAGTCTGGTACTTGAGAGTTCAAGGGGAACAAACTTGATTGAACGCAGGCTGCTGCGTATCATGCAAAGTAATCTCATTACTATTCAATGCACCTTTATATAAAGACTCTAGAGTCTTTATATAAAGATTCATTATTCATTAAATACAAATGTATTTTATGGGAATAAAACCTCATGCATGTGACCAAAATTGGACCACGGATTATACTATATGCTCATGAATTATTAATGAGTTTTTGAACAAGTGATAAGAAAATAAAAATTGCTAAGCTTATATACATGAATAATAATAAGGAAAAGTGTAAAAAATGTACAAGTATAACAATAGACAAAGAAAAATATCATATAAAATAAACTAGACCCTGAATTCAGGGTTTACTCGTGCCCAAGAACGGAGGTTCTTAAAAACCGAAAACAAAACAAAACAAAAAACAAGAAACAAAACAACACAAAATATGCAATACGGTTTCTTTGCGACATCTCGAACTTGCCTTTAAGCTCTTATAATACCACAGGCAGCCCAAGCAATCTACTCGCTTCGCTCGCAGCAACTAAAAGGCAGGAAACTATCATCCATACCACCTCTTCTTTAACGGCAAAAAATACTCCAAAATCAACAAGAATTACACAAAAACTACATCAGCATAAAAGCTCAATAAACAAGATTTCAATAAATTGCACTTTACTTCAATTTTTCACGAAAAATACTGCAAATTTTCGCTTTTTTCTTTCAAAATTCGGCAGATTTTCCAATCAGTTGAAGCGTGGACCATAGCGAGTGAACAGTATTCGTTGTTTGCCCTTTGTTATGTTTCTCTCAATTTCGCAAAGTTCAGCCATAAAAGAGATCCTTTTAGACTTGAAAAGTGACCAAATAGTCTCCTTTGGGTAAGATACCAAAAGATCCTTTTGAAATATTTGTCTTTTTTCGCTTTTGTTAATACACATCGCTAAACAATCGTTCTTCAACTCGAGTGAGCGAACTTCGATATGTATACGTCTACAAGCTCGAAAATTCTCACTTTCGCAATGAATTTCTTGCTACTTTTTGATCTTGTTCACTTCTAATAATTCTTCTTAACAATTCCACGAATTGGTTTTCCTTAAATTAAGTTTTATTTAGCTGTTTTGATGCGACATGGAAGCATTGGTTTTAATTATTTTTTTAGCTGTTTTGATGCGACATGGAAGCATTCGTTTTAATTATTTAAAAAATTGTTTATTAAAAAATAACTGATAAAATTGCAAAAGAAAGATTACTTGAGAACAAAAAAAAAAGAATTTCTTTATTTTTTCATTAGAATTTCTTTCTTTGTGAGTTAATATAATTCGGTCAGACCTGATGGAACATGTCTGAACTTGCCAAAATTTCTAACAGCGAAAAAAAAAAAAAAAAAACTGTCTGCAGAACTATACTCGTGCCCTCGGCCTAAGGGCCTGGGCACGAGTAAATAGTAACAATTAGTAACATTTGTTTTGTTTACACGACGTTTGTTTCCTATTTTACTCGTCGTTTGACGGTGCAAACCTAGTTACGAAGCGACAACCTCGGAAAAGAGCCCTGGGGACGAGAATCAGTAGTGACTAGGCGTTCCTTTTCTGTCAAAAGACGATTGGTAGCTAGTAAATCAACCACGAGGGATTCATCGATCTGGCTCGTTCAAGCACATGCAGTACAGCCCAGGCAATCTACTTGTCTACTTTTCAAAATGGCGGAATTTTATCTTTTTAAAGACCAGAATTCCTTCCGAGAAGTTTTGAGGTAAAAACTAGTAAGAAATACTAGGTAGAACTGCGTCGGTGTTTCTAGAGAAACAGTTGTAAATGTAATGATAAGTTGGACACCGTAGAATGCTGGTCAGAAAACGGACGCTAGTCCTTCGTCGGAGTAATTCCGAGAAGTTGTTGAATAACTTATAATGAACAATCATTATGATGAAAAGAACAATAGTGGTAGTGTCTAGAAACGTTAAAATGATGCTTCGAGTCAGCACATATTTTTCCAAACGTGTAAAAATTGTCAAGCTCAAATCACTGGTGCATATATATAATATATATATGAGTCGTGAAAACTTAAATTGGGTCTAGCTGGCGAAGACCCCTTTGATGCACATCTTTTTCGTTTTTCACTTTTCTTTCTTTCGAAGTCGATGTTTCTCAGTTCAGAAACCCTTAGACCCTATTTAAGTAGTCACGACTCATATATATATTGGTTTTGTCGATATCTACGTCCAACATTCACCTGGCAAAAACACGTTAAAGAAAGCTATCTAACCCAACAAATTGGATCTTGTTTCGACGTTATATTACGAAAGTTCGCAAATTACAGGGTTCTTGAAAACGTTAATTTAAAATAGAAGTTACAACATAATGTTCAAGTAAAATTGGACAGCGTTCAAATCTGTTGTTCTTCATTGCTCAGGCCTCAATTGTAGGTAAATTCACAAAAGCGTCAAGACAAAACCATTGATATTTATATTTTTGGATTGCTGTATTCCCAAGGATGTACCTCATATAAAAGAATGTATTACTTATATAATCTGAGCAATGAAGGACATGAAACTGGCCTATTCTCGTACAACCGCCGGAAAAAAAACGTACCTTTGAATTCAGAGAGGTTATTTGCCTGTTCTTCACACTTGAAAATTAATGACAACTAACGCCAATCGTTCCTCTATTTATCCATCCAAGCTTATTATACTGATGTTTATGTATTTATTTATATTGTTTTACTAGAAATTGCTGATTTTGCAATGTCTAGTTTTAATTGGTTGTAAGTGTTGGAGTGCAGTAGAAAAACGTTTTTTTTTTAATTAATGTATAGGAGTTTTTTTAAATGTCTTAACAACTGGTTCCCTCAGCAATGTATCCGTTGCCCGGGATTTTAAAAAATACCTCCCATACGATCCTTTACCTAACAGCAAAGTATTCATCTGTCGTTGATAATTCCTGAAAAGAAAGACACTGTCGACTCTAGAGTTACAACTTTTCTTGTAGCACGATAACTATGCAACCTGGAATTACCCATTTTTTCTCCTATTCAGTATTTTTATAAAATTTCCATATATTACCACTTGACACACTTGTACTTGTTCCAAAGTCTAGCTGTGATATATGAAACATTTTAATGTGCGCTCACAACGCTATGGGCTACTGAAAAATTGCGCCAATACTGTGTACGGCGGTATTGCAAGTGGAACAATTTTAACTACATTACCTACTCGGGATTATAATATATAATATACTATAATATATAAGTTATAATAATATATAATGAAAGCGTCGAAACGTCGAGAAACTTTATCATCATAAATTTCATAGTAAAACATGACCTACTAATGAAAGGAAAAACTTATTCATAAATAAACAATACTATAATTATCCAGCTTGTAAACAATACTGCTTGAATAAAACTTTATCAAGTAAAAATATACAGCGATATTTTTTAATGTCTGAAACAGTTTGACAGGTTTTCGTCTACAGCATCTAGATAAAATTTCTTGAACAAACTGAACTTATTTTGAACGATTTCTACAGAAAGCCATTTCGATGTTTTCGATTTAAAAAGATAACAACGAAATTGAGTCAAGGTCAAAATATATAATAGGATATATAACTTAGATAAATGCATTATTGTATATGAATGTGAGAACGAATCCCGCAAAAGGTGCTTAGAGAGCACTTCAAAAAAGGCCACGCACGTTAGTAAACAACTATTAAATAAGAACGCAATCATCATTAGAAAAATGTTTGCAGATTATATAAAAACGTTTGGGAGATTCTCCTCATTAGAATTGAATTTAGAAAAATCAGAAGTAAGATGGATAAAAAAAACTACATTTATATCCTTTGAGAGCATTCAAAACAATGTAATTCTGCCAAATTTGAAGCTTCTAGAGCAAATAGTTACCGAACTATTGACGATCAAAGATTATTGTTATTTGGCAAAAATGTATGGCGTCGCCATGTTGGATGATGACTCATATCATCCAACATGGCGGATAGAACTTTAGTGGTCTCAAAATAAGGCAAATTCAGTATTTTAGATCAGGCTTTTGAATTGTGTAGTTAAACTGAATCTCCAGGAGTCTATTTAATGCAAAGTATCATAACAAAGATGAATTTATCGCGATATTTATCCTTCGATTCGAATTACGCGATAGCGTTGCGTGACACAATTTGTACCTAAATATCTCGCAAATGAAGAACATTTTTGGACCCATATTTCTACAAAGTATTTTAATAATCGTTAGCTATAACATATAGCGGGTATGTTTCAATTTGATAAAAAATGAATTTGTCATACTTTTGATGACGTCACTTGAAAACGAAGAATACGGGAAGGCTATAATTGTGAACAGTTTGGCCTTATCTCAACTTCGCTTTATTTTCTCTAATATGGTTTTTCCAAAAAAAATACACCAAGAAGGTTCAAAATGAAATTGTTAGTTTTTTTTTGTGGAATAGGAAGAAGCCAAAAAATAAATACAGAACATTAACCAATTTTTATAATGAAGGAGGGATTCAGCTCCCAGATTTGGAAACGATGATTAAGGCTAATCGTGTAAGCTGGGCTATTAAATTGATAAACAGTGACAAAGACAACTATTGCAGAACAGTAGGTGATAAATATTGCGAAGAAATAGGCGGACTAGTTCATTTAAAGGTAAACCTCGACCAAGAACGGTTACTTTCTAACGCTCATAAATTGCCATTTTTTACAAGGGAATAATTAAGGAATGGTCAGAGGTAATAATGAGGTACTCGCAGTAGAGGATATACTACGACAATCAATATGCTATAATAAGTATATAAATTTTCAAATGGATAAAATATCAATTGGAAATATGATAAATAAAGGTATTGAATCATTATCTCAGGTAAGGCTCGGAAAAAGCCGAAACTGGGAAAAGTGTAAAGAAAGTGGTTGGGAATAGGCCGACTATTTAATATGGAGATCAATCCTTAGCGCAATACCATTAGTTTGGCGAGTAAAACTAAGAAACGATGTAAAAGAATTAAAAAAGGAGGACGCTACAAGTAAAGCGAGAAATATTTGTATAGCCGGTGAATCATGTCCACTAAAGGAGGCATCTTCAAATCTACACTATGTTGATTAAAATTAAGACATGTAAACCAACTGCCCAGATTAGTATAGAAAGAAAATTACATAAAGATATAGATTGGACCGTGGTTTATAAAAGAGTTTATACAAGCAGTATTAACACGAATTGAAGGGTTTTTCAGTATAAAACATTGAATAACTGTTTATACTTGAATAGTAAATTATATTCTTTTGGTCGTGTTTACTCGCCGCAATGTAGTTTTTGCAAAGAATGCCCAGAGACAATGGCGCATTTATTTACCGAATGTTCGAAATCTAAAGATTTTTACGCTAATTGTCATAAATGGCTCAAAGAACGTTCTATTGATTTTCCAGATCTGACTCTTGAGGACGTATTATTGGGTTGCAATGAAAATGTATTTGTCAATTTCTTATTCCTCCTGTGGAAGTTTTTATTGTATAATAGCAGGTTGAAACAAAGAATTCCAGGGCTGCAAAATTATAGTCAATTTATTAATACTTATGAAAGATTAGAATATAAAATAGCTAAAGGTAAATCAAAAATTCTCTCTCACTTGAAGAAATACGAAAATTTTCTGTCCAGTAAAGTACAGCCGGGGACAGATAGTGTTTAGTAGATATATAATATATTGTAAATGTAAAATAGGTGTTTCTTTTATGCGTGTTTTTAATTTTTACTGTACTTTAGAACATTCATGTCAAAACTATGTTCAAGTGGTTTGGTTGACAAAAAATTATATACATATAATGTATATATACATATAATTTATCTTATATATATATATATATATATAATGTCAGGGTCTTATAGTCTGTAATGAGAGGTCTTATATAGACTACTGTATCAATACATGTAGATGGTAACATTGCGTAAAAACAGTAGAAAATAAATAATTGGAATCTGCACTGCTGGTAACACTTTAAGCCAATACAGTAGAATCTGATGAGTTACAGTATTTCCTAATGATATTGTATAATTCAATAAATAGAATTGAACTGATTTAACTCTATTACTGTTATACACGTTTTGCACATAAATGTTGATTTTAATATTTTTAAGATTGAACATATTTCAATCTTTCAGGCTAGAGCAAAGTTCCTTCGCGTGTACCAACGATTTCACGCGAAAAAATATGTTGCGCAACATATTTTCCTTGTGAAATCGTCGTTGTGACAAGAGGGAGCGTTGCTCCGGGAGCATGTGGCGGGAGCAAGCATCCTCGTGTGTACCGGCCTGAACACAAATAAAAAACGTATGCATTCATTAGAAAAAGAGCTTGGTCCCTAAGAGAACACTTTGTACAGTTAGTTATGGATTTTTATTTGAATCAGAAGTATTTTGTAAAATGAGCATTCAAACAGCTTCGCCTTCGATTGCTTAATACTTTAAATTTTGACAGTTTGAAGCCTCTGGGGTTGGCATCATGTAATGTCTCACAGTAGAGCGTTTTCGCATAACTTACTGAAAATGCGTTTGATGTGCGCAAAATGACTTGCTAATTAGTTATATACTAGTAAAAAAACAATTGATTAGAACAGGTAACATATTCAGCAACATAAAAACATCTACTGTTATAACAACATGTTGCACTTTGGATGAAAGGACGATTTTGATAAAGTGTTACGGATGTCACGATCAACCTATAACTGTCTGGAATGGATGACTTGACTTAAATGGTCAGCAGAAATTTAATTATTTGTTAAAATCTGGAGTGTTGATTTATTTATTATTCCATTCGGCCCATTTTGCATTGAAAATTAAAATGCCATATTTAGTCACGTGTCAAATATTCTGATGCCTGAAACACAATAGATGTTAAAACTCGATGATATCAACAAACTGTACGTCCACGTTTCATTGCTGTTTGATTGATAAAACCACCAAAACATTGAAAAACGTCGATTTTGCAAAAATGGCGTCCAGACCCAGGCCGTAACTTGCTTGAGGAGTGAAGTATTAATAAATGCACATGATATATTTTCAGTAAGCACAACGAGTACTGATCATTATTGTTGATGAGAAAATAAATATACAATGATACAAGTTTGAGCACATTTTTCATTTTCGCTTAACAAGCACATCAAGGTGAAGCACGTAGCTGGCTTGGACCTGATTAGCATGTTGTTTTGCGAACAGACAAGTTCATTTGCATGTTAAACGTGAGAATGTTCTAGTATATTCATCTATGAGTTGTTCTGGTTCAATGCTACAATAACTATAGAGCAAGTATAGAACAACTAAACGACTATACATAGCTTGGATGCTGTTACTGTAACAAAGCGTTTGATTTATGACCGGTTCTCTCACGAATCACCTCTTGAATTAACTCCAGCACGAAACAACCTTGTCGCACAAGAGATCAGTAGACTATTGACTCGCAGACAAATTCAGTATTTCAACTGGACAACCGATTTCAAGAATAGCTGTGTGTGTACGCCGAGTACGCTACTAAATGTTCTTAAAGTGTTTTTAATTTCATAATTAGAGTATTATCTAATAATTCGATCCATGAAAACTTGCTCGTTGACACGGCTGTAGCGAAAGCTATGGCTAGTCATAGTTAGTAAAGCAAAATGGAAACTCTTTTGTTATATATTGCATATCGTACACTTTTATCAAGCATGACCGTGCATAATTGTTTTTTTTTTTTTTTTTTTTTTTTTTTCACAAATTATATTAAAACCCGTGTACGTTTAACCTCAAAACCAAACAAAGACATATAACAATAAATCGCCCAACCTTTCTGTCTATTGACTATACACTGAGAAAACACTAGCTCGCACTTGACTTTGAACAATTACTTCCATGAATAACGAAAACCAATACATTCATCCACATGTATATTTTTATGCGGGTCGGTAACATCAAACAATTCCGTCTGGTAACTGATGCGATAACATACACACGTAAATAGCAAATACTGCCTTGCCTATAACTTCAATCGTATCTAAATGTACAACTGTTGAAGTGTTTGGAAGCAAAACTTGAAGAGGTGTGACGTTATAAGACATTTATCTATTTTGTTACCGTAGTCGGCGTTTACAATTAAAGTATTTGATCACTTGCGGCGGTAATTTCTAGGATCCATTTTCCAGCTGTGCTGTTGTATATGTTATCACTCGAAATAGGGCTACTTGTATTGCAATTGTTGAGAATGGAATTATGAGGCGATGTGTTGCAATTCAACCAACTAATTCTTTAATTGTCTGGAGTCATAATTTCCCTATAAACCGTACACTATAGAATAATACGGAATTGGCCTATTCACTATGACGTCACTGCCTGTCTACGTAGGGGAATAGAATCGCAAAATCCAATAGAAAATCCGGCCAAAATTTCTCCTTGAAAAAACGTTCAGTCTAACATGACCTGGTTTTCAAATGGCATATGTGCTAAATAATATTCAGGGCGTTTTGGGGCTATTCCACCTTTGCGTTTTAACAATAGCTTGTGAATAATTGTTTTGATGTGACGTCATAGCGTATTACGGAATTGTTATCATATTATTATTGTTATTACTATTTAATCAACATTGCCATTAGATCCACATACTTCTTTTTTTGTAAGTGTATCAAAATCTTAATATTTTAGGGCGTTTTTTCATATAGATATCTTTTTTAGCTAGTGTATATATCTTGATTCATGTAAAATTGTACTTTTTTACATCATTGTTAGTATTATTATTATTATCGGGATTTTTAGACTTTTCGTGATGCTTATCGGAAAAAATGGTTTGGAAAAGGATAGTTAATCACGATGCCCAGGTGGTCAATACAGTGAGGACACTCGAACCATGAACACTTCATTTAGCTTTTCATTTTCTGAGCTTTCTACTGCTTCAAATTGTCTAAAAAAGTAGATTTAAACTCAAATGCTTTCACTCAGTTATCAAAATGAAAACGTTCTCAGATCGATTCACTCAAAGGAAGCATGATAAAAAAAGTATCAAAAAAGCACAAAGTGCTCACGGATCCGAGTGCCCTCACTGTAACGTTTCATTAGTATGCGACTTCGAAATGATGCCATATGATGCCTGCAAAGCGAATAGAAAATTTTGAGGGGCCTAAAATCTCGCTGGATGTCAAGTAATTTCGAGTAATAATGTCCTTTTTTTGTGCACGAAAAACTACATTTGAGAAGCCATTAGAATCATCATTTGAAAGCAAAAGAACCTTGTTTTCCCTAGTCAGCCCGAACAGGTTCAGTTTTTTTTAATAAATTTTTTTCGTTCTTTAGACATTTTGAAAACAGTTCAAAGTCTGAAGAGACTAGGCGACACGTCGCAGCGACTTGTCCGCGCGATAGCTAGGCCGTTTCAGTTTGCACTGTCGCGTCGACAACACTTTTCGCCAAAAATAGTACACACGGGGGCAAATTGTCGCTGCGCCCCATCTTGGGGACAAGTCGCTGCGACTTGTCGCCTAGTGTATACCGACCTTTATCGTACAAAAACCTCTGAGAAAAAAAAAACACACATACACACACCGAGAAACCAATAAGAGACACGGTTTTTAGTACATGAGTTTGAGAGTAGTTATCATTTCTGATGATAACAAATTTGTGGGAGATTGACCGTTTTGAAATTCATCGGACTGGTCGGGCAACTTAAAAAAATGATAAGTTTTTTTTTTAATTTTTTGAGTCTCATCCATTGCAAAATCAGACAAATTGGTCTTTAAGCTTTCAGAAAATACATAGTGTATTAGGAGTTCAACTTAAAAGAACCTTTTTGTCATTTAAATAGTTATGTCCCGTGATACCTTAACGTTAAAAAATAGTACTTAGGGGGCTTTCATTTATTAGCAAATGGGGGGAGGGGGCTCTGGCAAAATTTCATGTAGCAGTATGTATACATTATCCGACCCTCCTAATGTTTTTGTAATGAAATAACAACCCCTCCCCCCCCCCCCCCCCATGATGATCCACAAAATTCCTAACCACCCTTCAGAACACATTCAACATTGTGACCCCCCCCCACCCACCCCCCCCCCCCCCCCACACACACACACACACACACAATTCTGCCGACCCTCATGTGTTAATAAATGAAAACCCCTTATTGAGATTTTGGTACGCCCATTACGACCATCAATAAGCACAAATGTCTAACAACAAGAATGGGTTTAAACCATTTGCTGTTCTATTCCATTCTTTCTATTTCATCATCTTGCTTTTCATTCATTGATTTGCATTCCAGGTGCTTCTAATTTTTTTATTACTGTTTTTCCTTGATTAAAAAAAAAAACTCTTCATAAATAAAAAAAAAAGTCTCCAAGTGGTTGCAAAGTAGTTTGGCAAAGACAAGATTGTGGCCGGAACTCGGCATAGCGATCTGATTACGTACAGAGTTCTTAATTTCCTTTAAGCGTTTCTCGATATCAAATGTCGCTTATAATTGGCTTGTCTTGGTGATTGTTTTCTGTTGTGCAGTCATTTTAAGGTCATAAACTGCAATATTCTAGTATATTCAGGTAACATCTTACTGGATAGATGACTCGCTCATAGCTTTATGTTGAAGGTATGTCTAATAGATTTGATCCATTCAGATATTACGGTCCGGAATACAAACTATTCAAAATTCAGTCCAGGAAAAAGTAAGTTAGTAAGTAAGTAAGTAAGTTTTATTCAAAAATTACATGGCAGCGGCTTTCGCCAGCTGAAAAACGTAATTATTTACGCTAACGATGCAAACCAAACTTATATAGATTCGATTGAAATACTATAGAACGCGATCCAATTTTATGAACATCTAAATTAAACAGCTAACATCTAAATTCATTCTAACGGGGATTATCTTACTTATTATTATTATTATAATTATTGTTATTATTATTATTATTATTATTATTATTATTATTATTATTATTATTGTTGTTGTTGTTGTTGTTATTATTATTATTATTATTATTATTATTATTATTATTATTTTGTTGTAAATAATGATGTTTATTAGTGTTTTTTTTTGTGTATTTGTGAGCGATTCAAGTAGCAAATTGTAAATTACCTTTAACAAGTGAGATTTACAATTGTAAATGGAAAAACAAAATAAAGTTTTCAATATTATTATTATTATTATTATTATTATTATTATTATTATTATTATTATTATTATTATTATTATTATTATTATTATTATTATTATTATTTTATTTATTTCTCAGCAAGAATAAATATACATTTCATTGACTATTTGCTGGTTTACAATATTCAACTCAGGTATTCAACCTGCACCTGAGAGTTGAAGTACTTTACGTAAGATTGATGCAGTTCCTAAAATTACAGATTTCTTATTATTATTATTATTATTATTATTATTATTATTATTATTATTATTATTATTATTATTATTATTATTATTATTATTATTATTATTATTATTATTATTATTATTATTATATGCAGTTTATTACTATCTAGATGCACTTAAAAGACACTCATAGGGCGCGTGAACGTAACCTATAGGTGTGTATCAATTATTTACAAATAAGAGTTATAATAAATTACTAATACGCTAAAATTATTTACAATATTAAGATGCAGATATAAGCTATATATATTAAATAAAAGCTGTAATTAAAATTCTAAAATAAAACTATGTTATAAAAAAAACGTTTAGTTCTTGTTTACGGTTAATAAATTTGACTAGAAGTCCTATTAAAATTATTATACGTCTGTAGTGTTTACATAGAGTTCTTTTTTTTCCATTATTTTCTTCCTTATTCGTATACTTTTAAATCACTGTTCAATTTATAAACTTAAAAGTTCTAGCAATGTTCAAGGTGCTTGACAATACTGCTTTCTGCATGTTTCTTAGTACATTCTTTGTCTTTTCGCCCAACAATTTTCTTAGGTCCTCTTCGATTACCTTTGAACATCCTCCCAAGACATCCATGATGATATTATATTGCTGCACTTTATATCCTGGGTGTTGTACTTGTAGCTCCCAACGTAGTGGGCCATATTTTTCTGTCTTTTCTTCATCTTTTTTCCCTCTATTTTCTATCCACGGGCAGCTCATCTCTAAGACTATGACTTCCTTGCTTTTGTGGTTCACAATTTTGGCATCTATTCTGTTGGATTTTATCTCGTTCTCTTCGCCGTAGGTTGGAATATCCCATAATGCATGTATATCCTCTGTCTTGTATTCTGGTTTTGGTTTTATAGGTGAGTACCACGGTGGGACACTCTCGATAAGTTGTAATTTTCGTAGTAATTCAAAGTATAACACTTTCAGCGCATTATTGTGTCTTGTAAGGTATTTGTTTTGTGCAAGAGCTGAACATCCTGCTAGTACGTGGGCAACACTTTCTTGCTTCTTGTTACAAAGGCGACAGGTGACATTGTTAGACTGTGATGTCTTTGTTTTCTTTACTTGGTATATTCTTGTAGGTAGAAGTTGTTCGTACAACTCGTACATTCCAGCCACAACATACGTAGGGCACGCCGTCCAATCTTTCAGCCAAGCAAAACAATACTTAGTATGCAAAGTGTCATCATCCCACCTCGCTGTGTGGAGTTTCCCTTGCCAAGCTTCTTCCCGTACCGTCTTTAACAGCTGTTCTTCAACTTTTGACTTTAGGAGTCCCTTTGCCTTCGTTGCACTTATTTCCTCTTCGTCATCTTTACACAACGTTGGGTCTGGATAGACCAGTTTTAGCTTTACACCTAGCTCCTCTGCAAATCTTTGTGATTCTGTGATCATCGACTGGTGACCAAGTTTGGCAGCCTGTTCTTCAAACTGTCTGACCACTTCCATGCAGGGATCTTTGTTTGCGTAGAGTTTCATGGTTGCTTTGATCTTTGTTAGCTTATACTCTCCTTCTACCGACTGCAGGCCTCGCCCACCTTTATCTCTAGGAAGATACAAGAGAGCACAGGATGACGCGGGGTGTTTTCCACCATTTGATACAATTATCTTTCGCGCTTCTCGGTCTATCCTCCTCAGCTCTGTCAATGGCCAATGCTGTGTCCACATGGGGTACTTTGGTACTGCTAATGCAAACTGGTTAGACGCTATCACCTTGTTAACATCTGATAGGGGGCTTGACCACACTACTGACAGTCGTTGTAGATATGTCTCTTCGGCACGTTTCAGTGTCTCTTTTTCCTCCTGCCTTACATTTTCGAGAATTCCAAGGAACTTGTAGTGTGAGTTATCTTCTAACGGTTCAATGGTTGCTGTTTCACTTACTTTTATCTTGGGGCCATCTTGCAAGATTTCACCTCGTTTCACGTGTATAACATTACATTTCTTGGAGTTGAGCTGTAGACCAATGTCTTCCATACAGTTGTTGGTATTCTTCAGTACACAGCTAAGCTTACTCACAGACTGGGCATATACTTTCAAATCATCAATGTACAGAACATCTGTTATCTTTGCGCTTATTGGCTTAGACATTCTGTACCCTTCTGTTGCTGCAAGTTTCCATGCCAACGGATTCAGACATAGTGTGAACAACCTTGGACAGAGGGCGTCGCCTTGGGGTAGTCCTCGTTTGAACATGATAGCGTTGGAGGTTTCTTGGCCTTTCTTTGTCTGTATATTGATCCTCGTATTCCAACATCTGCATATATAGCTTGCTTATTGTGTCGCTCAGCCACGTTGGGAACCGGTGTACTTCCATCATCTCAAGTAGGTATCTATGATCCACTGTATCATAAGCCTTTCTCACGTCAATCCACGCAGCGCTTAGATTTCTCTTCCTGCGATGACAATCCAGGGCTACCATCCTATCGATGAGTAGGTTATCTACTGTTCCACTACAGTCCCTCCTGGCGCCTCGTTGTTGGCCCTCCATCAACTCGTTTAGCTCTAAATGCTTCTCGATTGGGACTAGAAGACATGATGTGAATAACTTATACACGTTGTTCAAACAAGTAATTGGCCTTTGGTTTTCACTGCTGAAGTTCCCGGGCTTTGGTATGAGAGTTGTTCTTCCACCAGCAAACCATTTTGGATATTCCTCTCTGGAGCTAGCAATAGAGTTGAAACACATCACTAAGTCCTTGTGTAACGTATGGGCATTCTTCCACCAAAAATTCACAATTCGGTCAGGGCCTGGGGAGGACCAGTTCTTTTTCCTTCGAATGACTTTGGTGAACTCATCAATATCTAATGACCACTCTGTTTCTGTTGGTGCTCTAACGCGCTCATGAATTGCATATTTAATCTCTGTTAGCCACTTTGCGTTTGGGTTTCCTGTTCCTTCGTCTTGCCATAGCTCTTTCCAAAATACTGCGGCATCATCGATATCGTTATTATTATTATTATTATTATTATTATTATTATTATTATTATTATTATTATTATTATTATTATTATTATTATTATTATTATTATTATTATTATTATTATTATTATTATTATTATTATTATTATTATTATTATTATTATTATTATTATTTGCAATTGCCTATATGGCGTTACACACAAAACAAGGTCCCGGATTATAGCTAACTTCGCAAATGTACAAAAGACATCTGTAGATCAATCAATGAGGAGAAATTAGATTTATTGTGGGTTTGAGTACTTATTACATACAATTATGTTCACATGACTTCAATGGCTTCTGTGGTCTTCGCAATGTAAATAGCTGATTTGTCCAAAGTAATTTCTAGAGTTAAAATGGTGCACTGTTGGATCTCAACCTTGAGTGGCTCAATTTCCAATTCGTCATCAGATAAGTTACGAATAACTGTACGTAATTTAATTTCAAATATATTAATTAATTGATCAATATATTAATAAATATATCAATAAATAAATGAATAATATGTTGAAGTACAGAAAAGATAAAATTGCAGTATAAGGTGATCCATGCCTAGCGTTAGCTAATACCGGCGCTTTCAAATTATTACTACTAAGATGATATGAAAGCGAACGATTAAATTAATCTACATTAAACATCTGTTTTATAAGTAACCCAAGACATACAAAAAAAGGATTGACTAAATTTCTGTGACAAAATATTTAGCAATTTTTACAACTTTTTTCTTAGAGCATTCTGAATTAAATTTTATTTATTTGTGCGGGATGCATATTTTACATCAACTTCCAACTTCTGAGCCCACGGATAAAAAAGAACACAAAAGATGGTTTTAAACCATTCCCTGGAGACAATTTAAACAAAATACATGGCACGGAAGAAAAAGAATTCGAGTTATTTTGCACAAAAAAAAAGGTTAAATCTGACTACCTTGAATGCCGCGCGAGAACTAGGTTCTAATAATTTGTCGTTTACAGCGTAAAAACATTTGATACTTGTTCCTTTCGTAGCAAATTGACTTTAAACATACTAAAAAAACAAACTTAATTGTTTTTCAATAGGAGACAAGTAGAACATAGATGAAAAAAATGGAGGAAAAAATACCAGTCAACGTCAGTAGTTCCTTTACCGCACACGACAATTTTCCAGGAAGCCGACAGCGCGCACTTCTCCCCCCTCTTTCCATCAATGCTCCTTTTTACTGGTATTCAAAACTACTACAAGTTACACAGAGTAGAAAGAAGTCGAAACAACGATGTGAAGACATCTGTTGGGAACGATCTAATAAAAAAAAATGTTTTGTTTATTACGCAAGCTAACTAGTAATAATAGTAGCTATTTAGCTGATGTGGACTGGCGGTCTCTCCTACACATTTCAAACACTTTTCTGTAAAAAAACCATTAGTGTCTGACAGATTCAGGTAAACTATGGAAACAAGTCAGATCCATTACGTTGTATCGAAATATACTGTTCAAACACCAACATCATGTTCTGTTTTTTCGGACTTGTTTTCATAGTTTACTCTTTTCTGTATTTACAATCTCTCTACACTATTCTCACTGTGTTGGTTATGTAGAACAAACCCCACTCGGTTCTACCCAAATATAATCCAGTCGACCACAGAGACCTATATTTATCTTTTCTGTACCATTTTTTGCGCACTAACTGTGCCATCCTTGTTGCTTTATTTGAGCACTTGCTTCGAGACTAGATGTGTTTCTTGGAAAGGACTGCGGTTTACATTTTAACATATCTATGCCTAATGTTCATTTCATTGTAAAGACCATATAGTTTGATTGTAAATTTGAATGTAGCCTGTGTTACATTTTGAATGATGTTATATCTAATGTAGTGGCAGACTTAAATCTACACCAAACACTCGATGATAGATTATTTAAATTTAAAACATATATTTACCAAGTGTCCAAACAAATATTTAATTGTAATGATGTCTTTTATTATTTTTGTTGTCTGTCAATTTTTTTTTTTAATTTTTATTTGTTAGACTTTCATTTGCATTTGTTTGTCTATTTATCAGTTTGTTGATTTTTGCTTTCAACTGTTTGTTTGAATTATTTGTTTGTCGTTTTTTATATATATATTTTTGAAGTGTTTTCTTGCTTGTTTATTTGTCATGTTTGTTTGTTTATTTGATCACGTCAACACTGTAGTGTCTATTTATTTTTATTTACATGTTTTGATTCAAAATTCCCTGTCTATTTTTTCCCAGAAGCACTTGCGACCCGTGTGACAGTTCACAGTTACGTAGTGACGTCATCACTAGATTCATTGTATTTATCGACTGGCTTGACATTGTTCACAGTCATTCAATTAGCCTAGTTGACACTGCTTTATTTACAAGTGATTTCTGGTCACCGAAGTGAAGGTTAGTAGCTTACAAACGTACATTCACTGATTAAAATATTCAAACGCTACTCGATATCTTTATATGTATTTCATTTTCTATGCAATAAAAACTTGTTTTTCAATATAGAATTGCACATCAGAAAAACACATGTATCATGAAAATGTTATGGTTTTGTCAATGTCATATCTTTATCTGTAAGCCACATAGATAACAAGGGTACAGTTTAAAAAATAACTTGTCAGAAATGCTTATTTCTTTTTGTTCAACCGAGGCGAAATGAGAACTGTGTAATTAGTTGTATAATGATTATGAGAATATTCAGTTTTTCCGAGAGTTAATAGTTTCAAGTATATTGCATCTTTTTTTATATATTAGCCTTGGTACTTAAAGCACTCTATGTAGTGGAAGTTTGTTTATGAATCATGTAGAAGGTAAGGGCAGCGACTAGAGAAAGCTTTGCTTCGCTTGTCTTGCTTTGCATAATTCTTATCTTTTTATTTCTTTCCGAAATTCGCTATTCATTCATTCATTCATTCATTCGTTCGTTCATTCATTCGTTCGTTTGTTCGTTCGTCCATTCATTCGTTTATTCATTCACTCGTTCATTCAATTCACTCTTTTTTTTTGCCATCCTAGCTATTTCACATTATGTTATGTATGTTCTTCTTCTTCTTTTTTCATCACATATATCTTTTTTTTCGTCTCTGTTCGCTATGTGCTTTTCTTTGTTTGTTTGTTTGTTAAATTTGTTTTTTTCATGGCTTTTTTAATGTGACTAGCGAGTTTTATTTTTTTTTATTTTTTGTCAAAATTGCGGATGTCGATTCGGATTATTAAAATACCCAGTTCTAGGAGTCTTTAAATACCACCTTTTAAAGTGATTCCAATTCAATATTGCTGGTTCAGTAATAACAAGGCATGAATAATTTACTTTCTACAAGCGCGTTGTATTAAATCATTATTGCAATTGATGAAAATATACTTTTATACAATTTAATGTGTCATATAAAAGTTAAAGATTTTTATCTGTTTTTAAAATGACTGAGTCTTGCGATATGTTTTTTTTAAAGTCACTATATAACGATCGAATAAAAAATATTTTTCTTTACGAAGCAAGCTACTAATAAAGGTAGCTGATGTGGCCTGCTGTCTCTCTCACACATTCTACTATATTCAGTATTTACAATCTCTCTACACTCTACTCGCCTTGTGGATTATTAAAGAGCGAGAAAAACCAGCCGGAGAACCTAGAGTAAAACTCCTTTTGGCAAAGGACAGAAACAACATTTATAACAAGCTCTAAATATCACCAATAAAATTGATTCCAATTCAGTTGTTGGTTGAGTTAAGTAGATTTTTTAACCTGATTTTTTTGGTTGCTGTAAAAAGGCATAAATAATTTACTTTCTACAAGAGCGTTGTATTAACTCAATGGCGCGGTTGATTAAAAATAATTTGCAATTCAGTGAATCATATGAAAGTTAAAAAAATTGTCTATATTTCATTAAAAGGAGTCTTGCGATTTGTTTTTGTACAAAAATTGCTATTATGAAGTTTGATGTGACTGCATGGTCAAAATATTTGCACAAATGGTGAGTGCATGCGCGTGCGTGAGTGTTTTTGATGGATGTCAGGCAAAATCACGTAGTTTTCTTTCTGTCCACCTACACATTTTAAAGAGCGTTAGTTCTTCCTCCATTGCTTTTGTCTTCCTCTTCTAGCTACTTTTCCTATTTTCCTATTTTTACTATTGGTTTTTGTTGTCATTGTTTTTCTTCTTGTTTGTGTTCAGTCAAGTGACTGGGTTGTTGTCTGCCATGTTCGTGTACACCTTGTTCTCTGCCTTGTTCTTGTTATACTTGTTGTTTGTTCTCAGTGACAGCTTGTGTCAGTCATCGTCTTGCATGTTCCTGTACGTCTTGTTCTTGTTGTTCTTCAATGTTGTTTATGTTCTTCTTTTTGCATGTTCTGGCCTGTTCTTGTTTCATGTTCCTGTTCGTCTCTTGTTGTTGTTCTGCTAGTTTTTACTATTCTCCCTTGTCCTTATATATATTGTTTTCTACTAAATTTACGGCTCCGTCTTCGACTTCGTCGGCTTTTCCGTCTTTTTGTTGATTACGTTACTGGGTCATGTAGACTTTAGTAGTAAATAGCACTAATTAAACAAAACAAGACAATTGTAGAATTCGTATAGAATAGAGCTATTTAGTGCTATTCATGTTGCATACTTTTAGTGCGTGCACTTTATGCTTTCTAAATTAAATTTTAACTTTGCGAAAGTTTAATTTCAGTTCCTGCCGTTTAAAACTTTTCGTATTTGTATTTGCGGTTAATTTGCCTATCATTCTTTAGTGCACTTTTCAGCTGACAACATTTTAACAGCATATTGTTTATTTTATTTATCTTTTATAACTGGCTTTCTGTCAGTTGGCTTTTTAAGACATTTATGTCGAAAAATATCAATATAGATCATCCTTTTCTTCGCGTTCTAATCATATTTCCTTTTTGGAAGTTTTCCCAAATCTTTATTGATAAAGTAATAAATGATCTAAAAAATAAAATAAAAAAAACTTATTTTTTCCTTTTATAAAATGCTCGACTCTGGCATATCATAAATGACAAATAACATGAATTAAATAAATATCCAAGAATAAAATAACTGGTATTTTAAATTCGTCCTTTCTTACAATGGGGGGCAAGTCGTTAATGCTTTATTGCCGGGGAGTAATTTTCGAAAAATCTACATTAAGAATAGGCGAAAGTCCCTTTGGCATCCAAAGCTAATCATTCCTACTTTCCATGTAGCCCACATCGCTTGAACTCGTTTTTAGCTTCGAACTTGCCCCCTCTCGGTTCATCAATGATTCGGAACGAAAGGGTAACCTAGGCAAAAGTGACCATTACTATGAAGGATTTTTTTTTTCAAGTAAATTCACTGTGACTATTTGATTTATTTGTATTCTTTCTGACATAATCTGTCTTTTTTGTCATAAATCACTTCGATAAAATCGCAAAAAGAAACTTTTTTCCGGTTAAAAAATTACATCAAAGGATCCAAAACCCTAAAATCTGTCAAGATGTGACGTTGAACTGGTGTAAATTACGGATGCTTGTTCAGTAAGTCGTCACATGTATGTGCTAATGCTCTAAGTATAAGCACGCTAGCAGGAGAGCTTTCAAAGAATAATCATTGTACTATATCCTGGTTTTACTATCGTATATGCTATACATAAATCGAGTATTTACCAACTTTGTTATTACTACAGGTGAAGTTCTTTTGAAGTAAATGGCCATTAGTTTTTGGATATGTCTTTTTTTATACAATCTAGTTAACCAGTTCATTATATTTTTCATTCATTCATTCATTCATTCATTCATTCATTCATTCATTCATTCATTCATTCATTATTCATTCATTCAATCATTTATTCATTCATTCGTTCATTCATTCATTCACTCGTTCGTTCGTTCGTTCATTCGTTCCTTTACGCATTCGTTCATTCATTCGTTCGTTCGTTCATTTGTTCATTCATTCATTCACTCGTTCGTTCGTTTGTTTATTCGTTCCTTTATTTATTCGTTCGTTCATTCATTCATTCATGCGTTCATTCGTTCATTTATTTATTATTTAGTTCATAAATTCATTCATTAGTTCATTCATTCGTTCATTCGCTCATTCATTCATTTGTTCATTCGTTCATTCATTCATTTGTTCATTTGTTCATTTGTTCATTCGTCCATTTATTAATTCATTAATTCAGTTGTTCATTTATTCATCATTCGTTGATTCTATCGTTGATTCATTCGTTGATGCGGTCGTTCAAATCGTTCTCATTTATTCATAAATTCTTGGTTTTTCGATATTTCCTAGTTACTTGATATATATTTTGTTTGCATTTCCTATGGTCATTTATCAGTTGTTTTGATTTGCTTTAGTTTTTAACAAGGCAAATATCAGTTCTCATCCTGACACATGACGTATACGCGACTCAATCAAACAAACAAGACATACTTGAACGGTCCGGTAAATTTTATAGCTATAGATCATGTTTGAGAGAATATTTTTAGAAAACATTAATGAAGTGACTGCAGCGTAGTTATTTTTTTAGTACAATCACAGTAATAAAAGCTTTAAAGTCAAAACTGGAAAAAACATTTTCCTATTTAGTTAAGAGTTTTTACTTTGATGCTAAATATATTTTATACGTAAAAAGCTGTAACGTCATTATGGATATGACTAGATGAAAAAAATCTGGTGTCTCAATGGTTGAGCTATTAATTGATTTTTTGTTTGTTTGATTGACTGAGACTTTGTTGAATTGGTTCAATAGAAACGTCAACCCTCGCTTACCGCTCATGGGTTTTTGCTAGACAACACACTGACCAGCAGCCTTGGTACATTACTACACATTGTTAAATTCTCTTTGTTTTTCTCTAAGTTTACACTTTTTTAATTCTGTTGACATTTTTGAGGAAAAACAAAACGGCGTAGCTTTTGTTAGAAATCCCTACGCAGAAAGTACTGGGTACGAGATCGTTTGATCGGCATTTCTTATATTTTTTCGAGCATGCGCAGACGTTGCGATGCTATTGCGAGGGCGTCTACAAGTGAGTTTTCTTGCTTGATTTTACTCTGTAGCAAGAGGGTATAAGGTAAGAGAAAGATTGGCTTGTAACGGGCTCATACACCTATATATTTCATAAAACGTAGTCAGGGAAAAATAGAAGCAAGCAAGAATGAAAGGAATTTGTGAGGAAACGTTTCGTCTTCAAAGTCGTTATGTGAATTAAATATCTTGCTGCAATTCATGTACAAACCATAGCCATCTGGACATCCCCCCCCGGACGCCCGGTTTGTTAAAAGGAGGATCGTTGATAAGAAGTGGCGGGAGAAATCCGTCGTTGGCTTGAGACCAAATCCTTTGCTAACAATCCAGTTTTGCAATGTTAATGAAAATGAGATTCATGGAAAGAGTTTGAGAATTCTTAGGGCTATTTTTTGGATTGTTCTTGTAACAACTCACTCTATTATCTATCATTGAAAAAAAATTGATTTCAAGTTGTATCTATTTTCTATCTGCGGAATGCTCGCTGAAAAGCTCGCCCACGCTTTCATTTTCAACGACATATTAAATGATAAGCGAGACAAACACTTATGATCATAGATGACCTTCCTGGGAGAGACTAAAAAAATATAAGAAGCTTTTGAATAAAGCATATTTGACTCGAGTTGAACATCAATTAAGAAAAACCTGTTTTCCGATCGTCAAGTATCAGAAAATCGTCAATTAAATTTGCCAGTACAAATTTTCAAAGTACAATTTCATTGTATCAAAATATGACATTATCTTTTTCGTCCTAAGTGACTCTTCATTAATGTTTGCTGCTGATTAAAATTCTACCTAGTTTTCATTAGAAGTACACCGGAGTAATGGAGAAAACTTACTGGCCTGTCTCAGTGACCACTCAGACTGCGCCCCTGGCAACGCACGTACTAAATAATTCAAATTTTGGACTGAGGGAATTTGAGCTGAAATTGGTCAAAGATAAAAGAACATTACAAGAAAACCAACAACGCAGTACATTGCTTTGCAGAAACAATCGATTTTTCCGTCGAAAAGCCTCTCAGAAATAAAATCATATCTTTTTTGCTTTCAGGACCTTACAAACTAAGTAAACATATAAGCATGAAGGAAAATCTCACTACTAAAAAGTCGTGAAATTTCGCAAATGTTTGAATCGCAGCATCAAGCGGCCATTTTGAATTTACACTCATTTGCAAAATTACTTGGGACATTATTATAAACTGAATGACTTTTTGTCGTTCTCTGTTTCAGTGTAACAACCCCCCTCCCCTACATCAATGTTGCACTCCACAGCAATGTCTTTGCTGGTACGAAAAGAAAAGAAACGTCCATGCATCAACCTTGTTTCGGGGGGAAGGGGATTTTGTTGAAAGAAAGTTTTAAAAAAAAATGAGAAAAACAAAAAGCAATATCCCAACTATTTTGCAACTTAGTGTAGCTCTGAGTATCAAATATTGACCAAATATGGTATCTAAATTATGCTAATTAGTTTGAATACCTCGGATCATGACACCGCCCAACACTTTTGAATCCCCCAATAAATTATACCCAAGACAACTACACAGATCTAAAATGTATTTATTATCGTAAGGATATAAACCAACATCACACATTTGAAGAAGGAGTTTTCCTGGAATTTTATCAATCACCAGAAGAGTGAAAAATCTGAATGAAAAAAATCAAGTTTTAAGTCTATTCTAGATGGGAAATGTTTCCTTGAACATTTCTTGATAAAGAGAAATAACTGGAAAATGCTGTCGTGAGACTTGGTCATTACTCGGACTTCCAAGGGAAGGTCCGAGGTATAAATTCGCAGGTTTTTTTTTTTTCCTGTCTGTCACAAAATTAAATTTCCCGGCTCTTGCGTGATTGGTTGCATTTCTTCCGTTTAAACCTTATGATTGGTTTAATTGATCACGTGCCATGTGAAACGTCATAACCTGCTTGCCTATGGTTTGCCGAGTTTCGTTTCGATTCAAGCTACTTTCTGGGATTTCAACGTTATAAATGGCTGTAAATTCTGTCTCTGTTACGCTCAAATCATGAACAAACGCACACTTCTTCGCGGTAGAACCACAGTAAAAGATGTTGAGCGTTTTCAAAACGGATCAGTCTGTGAATTTATCGAGAGAGTCGCTCTGCACTTTACGAGTGGATTTATCGAGATACTTCACGAGAACTTTATCGAGAACTATACGCTATCTAATGAACTATAATATACCTATTCAAACCACGTAAATTTGCTGTCAATCTGTAAGGATTTGACTGCTGAATCTTCCGACTACAATCAAAGAAGCGAAGAATGTCGAAATCTGTTGCCCGTCAACAAGTCACATACTGCATGTACAGCCACTTTTCCAGGGGAAACATCTATGACAACGATCGTAAGTTTATAAGTTCTTTTATTCCTTGGTTTTGTACCAATTATTGAGTTCAATAACATTTGTTTCGCTGGTTTTATAGTTTAATGTGGAGTTTGCATTTTCATGGCTTGTAGAATCTTGGACGTCCATGTTGAAATGTACATTACTTCATTGTTAAATTATTGTGATGTACTAGATAAAACTTGACTGTACATGTATATAATGATGCACTAGTAACAATAAATATTGCAAAAAACACTAGATCTCGTTATTCTCAGTATGTTTATTACAATGATAGGCATGTTATTACGGTTACTCGCCTAAGACGTAATCGTGAGACTAGCAGATTACCAACACGAGCTCTAAAACGCCTTGCCACTAAAAGTAGAAAGTTTAGACGATTTGTTTTTGCAAAAATAGTACCCAGTGTATCTAAGTCGTCGAAGTTGCATAAAATTATATCATTAGCACAGTTGCAGGACGTCCATTTACTGTGACTAAAAGAAGGTTTACAAGTTATGTAAACAAACCTTCAAATAGAGTGCTAACACTATGTCATGAAATAAAACCTAATTAGTTACTAACTAATAGTCTGTTTAGGGACTATTTTCATGCTATCATTCAACCAGCACAGTAAAAGAAAAGGAAAATACAAAGAAAACAAATACCTCGTTACAACTTACTTGTCTAAAAAAGTCACTAAATATGAACTAATATGTAGTAACTATTTAGATTTTATTTCATGTCTTTCACAGACATATTGTAAGCACTCTATAAGACTAGTCGTTACATATCATAATTGTTTTCTTCTTAAGTGACTTCTTTATATAAAACCCAAACACATCTAGCCAATATCAAAGCAAGCCAATAACAGAACCATATAGTCAATTCAATGTTGCTATATTTGGACAAAATGCAGGACAACAATGTGTTGCAGTGAGTTTACATTCTCTGATTTATAATAATAAACATGGTATCAATTCATCTAATGATTTTGTGTCTATAATAAATACTGGAAACCAGTTGTATTCAAGGTTGTCGCAATCTGCGAGACAGATTTTAATGCAAACAGAACTACCAACAGTGTTGAATGTGTTGGAGAGTTACTATCAGTTAGACTACATTGAGAGTTTCAGTAGAGGTAATTTACATAAAGAAACTGCAAATTGAAGGATACGCATACTCCACTTCTTTACAAACAGCATTTCAATCATAATAACTGAGAATTATACCAATTATATATTAACAATAGGGTTTAGTGCTGTTGCTATATATTGTCATAGTAACAATACATTCAAAGTTTTTGATTCTCATGCAAGAGATTTATGTCGTAGAGGCTATTCACAGAGTACCTGTGTACTTCTTGAATTATCTTCTCTAAGTTACTTAGTTCACTACTTTCAAAGTATACATTACAATGCATTGTTTCAATTAAAGGGAGTACAAGTAAATGATTATTATATTCAACTTTCCACTGAAGTTATACTGTTGCACGGTATTCACTATTCTAATGAAACCGTGTGGCTATTGGAATTGAAAAACCTTGTCCACTATAGTGAATAACCAATAATGGCACCCATTTTTGTAATAATATAAATTTAAATAAGTACATAACAGCAGATCAATTGCCAAAAACAGTTAATGTGTGTAATAATTTGCTTTAACTTTGTGTAACAATACAAGTAATGGCAAGATCATTCTCAAAGAACTTATTATAAACAATCTTGAAAATACTGGATTTGTGATGTCATTGCTATTGGTTGAAACCAAAAATATTAATGGTGTTTCAAATTGTCCGACTCCCCCTTAGTCAAGTTTTGTCATTGTACAGGAACCCCGAGAGCAGAAAAAGCAGTAGATTGTGTAACATGTAGTGACAAAGATATGCCCGTCAAGGAAAAGACATTAAGTAATTATAATAATGGGTGAATGCGGTATTGCATATGCAAATCTCAGTATCGTTAACTAGAGACACTTCATACATGAACACATTTTCAAGAATTTATTTGATTATTTAAATAGAAAATGTGATATTCGAAATATTAAACTGTTTTGAATGTTCAACATCAAAACAGAAGAATCTTTTATAAAAAAAAGCGTAATAGCAAGCATGATTTTATCATTTTTGTTTTTATTTTCTAGTTTTAGCGCTTACAAACGCTCAGCAAAACAAACAGATAAATCACATAGGCCAAAGAGAAGTCCGAGTTCACGCAGATATGCGTCTAGTTAATTCATTATGTGATGTTGTTTTGTAGTAAACAATGAACACCGCTATTTCGTCTATTTTTTACTATGCGCATGTAACCTTTGAAATTTTATTATTGATTTTTTTTGTTCGTGTTTTTTTTTTTGTGTCTTTTTGTTATGGATCTTTCTTGAAGACTTTGTTTTGAAAAATAGGCGTTTTGGGCTGAATTGTTTTGTCGTCGTTACGGCAAACTATTTAAAACTTAATAAATGCCCATTTACAATATATTTTTTTTGCTTGAAGACACTTCTTTTGTTTTGTTTTTGGTATCAAAAGTACATGCTATTTTTGTATCTTTCATCATTAAAAATCAAATATTTCACGACATAAAAAACTCTCATCTTTTATTTTTATATGAGAACAAAATTTCAATATACACATCCTGTGTTTTTCAAATGATAATCGTCATCTTTATTGTTTCATTTTTGAAACATTCAAACAAACGTTTTGATGTCTTTTTTATTAGATATAGTCGTTTTCATAAACTCGTGAAAGAGTTATACATAGTTAAAAGTAAATTGAAATGGTACTAGTTCACTATGACATCACCTCTTGTTTACGTGAAGGATAAAATCGCCAAACTCAATAGAAAATTAGAAACAATTGCTCCCATATCATTGAAACAGTTGCATGTAAAATAGCCTGGTTTTGAAATATAAAATGTTTTTATATTTGTAAAATAATTTTCAAGGCAAATTTGCGTTAATTTATTCCACCCCCTCCGACGACCATGATTATTTGCAAATAAACAATAGATTTTTGAAGAGTGTTTAGACATGACGTCATAGTTAATTAGGCTAATTGCTTCACTGCTTCATGAGAGTCAATATATTAGGACAATGTTAGAACACAGTACAGTACATAATAAGTAGCAATTGACCATTCAGTCATCAATTGTAATGATTTTCAAATGACCATCCGGCTTAACCACTATGGTTTCTCCATCGTTTAGGTTGATCTTAAATGTGGTTTCTCATCTCTTATCATTTGGTTGTTATGATACGTTCTTGTGATTGCTACTGCGTCTGCTTAGTACAGCGACTCTGATTGGCTGTGGTAAAGATATAAAGTGACGCTACTCAGACATCGCTCATTTTCGATGCTCCAAGCTAACAATGTTTTAAAGCAATATTTTTTTACTTGAAAACTGTATGTATTGTGACAACGAATAAGGTAAGGGATGTATTTTCTTGTTATTCTATAAAACGACTGTATGCTATTCAGTTCAGATTGCGTTGGTCATTCATCTATTGCGACTATCATCTTGAATTCGTGGCAAATGGCTTAATGTCATCGAATTGCAGCGTTGCTCATTTATTTATTGTTGGCAAGTGATTTAGAAATACAGTTGGCTAATGCTCAAAAATGGTCACTAGAATGATTTTCATATGACCGTCAATGAAAATACACTATTTAGTTTGTAGTAGTTGATAAACAACAAAACAAAACAAAACAAGGGCTTTAGTGTTCACTACTATTAATTTGCCTATTCTAAAATCAATCTTATGTAATATATTCGTATGATACAGAAATTAAACCTATTCGAACAATGACGGAAGTAAAATCGATTATGTAAAAGTTAAAATGTGGAATTGAGTTAGTTGATTTGATATTCTTTGGAAAGGTTATTGCAGTTCAACATAAGTGGTCAAATGGCGACTATTGCAAAATGTAGTTTACAAAATTAAATGATCAGTAAAAAAAATACACATGAATACTAGATAGATGGCAAAAGGCTGCTTGGAAAAAAAGAAAAAAATACATTTCACATGTAAACAAACTAGACTTTCTTAAAATCAGGAAGTTAGAAGGCAGCGGGCAGTTGTACTATGGCTGAATAGCACTAGAGACTGAGCGCCAATGAATGAAAAGATATTGTAAAAATGTTATTATGCTGTAGTGAGAGGATTATTTATATTTATTTTTATTGTTTACATATTCCCTAGATGACAAACTATGCGAAAAATGTGTTTAATGTACGTTTATTATCTATTTATTCTGTTCACTTAAATATTTCCCAGACTGACTTTGAACTTTTTTTGAATAAATAAATATAAAATAAATATATTTACTTAGACCTGACGATGGTGTCAGCGACAACGAAACGTTGTCAACGTTTTTGAAAACATTATTCTTTCCGTTATATTCATTTTATTATAAATTACATTTTATTAAATAATTGTGAAAAAGCTATTTATTTTTTATCTATTGTTTGACAATCGAGCCGCCCGCAAGAAAAGTTCAACTTCCTTTTGCAAAAAAAAAAAAAAAAAAAAAAAAAAAAAACTTATTTTTACCTACTATCATTTTGAAGGTAAGCAACAAAATTTTGAAAATTTTGATAATGTGAGCAGTGATTACTAATTCGTGATGTTTTCAAAGTACCGTTGTTATTATATGGAATAGTTAGATATTAAAATGATTTGATTTCTTTTTAAAATGTTAAACTACAACGTTTTTATTGCATAATATTCCTGAGTGAGAGAACATGAATCATCATTCTAATATCTTTTGCTTTTAATTTTTCAAAGCAATGATGAATTTTTAAACTAAAAAAATGATTTTTGTGGCTTGACAGTTGTCAGCGGGAAACCATGATTCATTCTCATAACTCTCTTGTCATATCGTTGCATTGAGTTGCGTTTAATTGCCTTTTGCCTCATTTTTGAGGACCCAGCCGACCTTCAGGCGGCGTTTGATGGAGTTATTGATACATATAAGCCGTTTTCAAAACCTTAATCTTCGATATTACACACCGAAACTGGTTAAATACAAAAACAACAATTAGCCTTGCGGTTTTGGTCGGTGATTTTTTATTGAATTATGTCATATTTTGTAGAATAATGACTATTCTCTTGAGAATCGAATTAAGAGTACAGATTAATGCACGCTATGTTCATAAACAATAAAATGCCTAGAAAAGTAAAATAATAAGAATTTTAAGCTAAAAACTAAATTAAAACAAAAAAGAGAAAAAGAAAAAAAAACAGAAACAAACAAGCAAATAAACGCCCGCCCGCCCGGTCCGATTAAAGTGTGCTCCAGCTCGCAGGAGCAAACCCAGAATTTTCAACAGGGAATGAAGTTTGGTTGCGAAAAAACTCAAATGGTTTAAAAATCATGAGTTCAGATGCTCGATACAATTATATTGATTTGATTTTAATGGTATGCAAAGATTACACATTATAAACCATAAAATGCTTTGAAGAGTGTTTGTCTAGGACTTCTAGGGGAGGGGCGGCGTCTGCAAAGTCAACAATTACCCACCCCCTCCCCCATGGAAATCGTAGTATGTCTTGAGATCTCAAAAGCTCCAACATTTAAAAAAAATTGCAATATCTTAACGCTCATCGATCCATAAAATCGCCAATTGTTATTTCTAAATGTGTTAAAACGTGATATTTTATTTTAAAAAATGGAAATCAAGAGTGACGCAGTTGTCATTTGTGCAAGAACTCTTTATTCAAAGCGACGTTGTTGACTGATTAGTGTTGACTTCTCTTACCTCCCGTAATATAGTTGCAGACGTTCTAAAACAACTTTAAATTTACGTGCAGGTAAATTGAACAAATCGAACATAGAAATTCATTGTCTGTCTTGTTATTGATCATATAGATGACGTCAAGAAATGTTCAAAACTCAAGTGAAACCATAAGCGTAGCGAATTTGTCGAAAATAATAACTTTTCCGAAAAAAATGTGTTTTTTTTACAAATCTCCTGTAAAAGTCTAACCAAATGCTCCCTATGCTGTAGTTTTTTGATGACTTTAATCCTTGGAAAACACATTTGATTGAGATATTTTACGGATATTTAAATGAACTCAAGAGGTTTATTAATTTTTTGTATACATAACCACAAAAAAAAAAAAAAAAAAAAAAAAAAAATTACCATGTACTATTCCGAAAATTTCAACGTTTGTCTTATGTCATATATAAAAATTGGAAAATAATTGGTCGCAGTGCCCTTTGGAGTTATAAGTGAAAAGTGCGCGGAAAATTAGATGATTCCAATGTATGAGCACTGGCTACTTTTGAGGCCCGTATGTAATGCTACGACTTTTTTCTTTTAACATAAACTCGAGAATGGCCATATTATATTTTGGCTCTAACGTGAATTTTCTTTTTAATTGCACGATAAATTTAATTTGATTTGACATGCGTGAGCAGGATGCGCAGTAGCAAGGATCCCGAACTACCTTAATGAACAAGATTATATGACGGAGTAAATCAGCTACTGCGGACACATGTTTTTAATGTTTATATATTTAATTCATTATATGTTTATCATTCTTTTTTTTTTTTTTTTTTTTTTCAGTGATATTGTTGGACATTGAGGTTGATAAATCTATCTATTCAGTTGGCGTTTGTGATGTTTTTATCTCTTATGTAGTCTCCAGATGCACTTTACAATGTACGTTTATCGCGGTACTTGACAGTATCTTGCCTGTCTCTTTAGATTGTAACACAGCTTGTTCTGACCATTCTATCCTCCATGCAATATTTCTCAATTGTGCTGATAGGGATTCCTGAACATGAGCTAGTTTGTTAGAATGAACAAATATTTAGAATGCCATTTTTTATTTCTTCATTTTTTCATTCATCCATTCAATCAATCATTCATTCATTCAGTTTTTCATTCATTCATTCTTTTCATTCGTTTTTTTTCATTCCTCCGATCCCTTCCTTCATTCATTTTTTCATTCCTTTCTTCCCTCATTCATAACCATTCATTCATTCATTCATTCATTCAATCATTCATTCAATCATTTACTCATTCATATCCATTCATAAACTCATGCAGTGCATCCGTCAATTATTCAAGGTTTAATTCATGTAAGAATTGCTGTCATTCAAACACTTCATTGTTAATTCATCATTTGATCGCGTGCTTTAGTGGTGATATCGTGCCTTGTATGTGATATCATAAATTTCTTGATATAACAAAATTCTGTCGACTATCTAATCGAACAGTATTAAACAAAACAAAAGTGGTTTTAAACATACTTATAGACTGTCATTACCCTAAGTTATGGCCAAGAGCAGGTTAACTGTGATAGACGTATATTGAGGAGGGAGGTTGGATGTCTCAAGACTGCTCGGTTTTGGGAGTTGTTTTTATTTCTTTGTTTCCTTGTCTGTCTGTCTGTTAGTTGTTTGGTTGGTTGGTTGGTTGGCTTTTGTCTGTCTGTTTGTTTATTTGTTTTTTTGTCTGTCTGTCTGTCGGATTGTTTATTTGTTTGATTGATTCTCAATCCTGTTTTGTTCTTCTTCGTGTTTTTTCCTTGTTTCGTTGCAGTCTATCCTTCTTTTTCTTTCTTTCTTTCTCCCTTTCTTTCTTTCCCTCTTCCTTTCTTTTTGGTTTTTGTCTTTTTCGTAGCATAAACGCAATTAAAAAACCGGCCGAATCATGTGAAAACGACTGTATTGCGAGCCACATGTCTTATAGAGCAGAAATTGATACACAGCTTCAAAATCGCCACCCTTAAGGTAACAAAGGGTTGTTGTTTTTCTAACAACAATAACATAATAATATTTTTTTCTAGCACTGTTTTACAATTAGACAAAACAATTTTAGGTTTGAGCGCTGGACATTCGGAAATAACAGAGCTAATCGGGCTAAGTGTTCTAGCACGTTTGCAGTACACGGCTAAGAACACGCAACGTAACACAAAATACTTTCAAAACAGCTTGTTTTGCAGTCGAAAATGACTGTGTCTAAGAGCTCTGGTAGTCTTAGCCGTAAGATGACGCTATTAATAATGCACATTGGCCACATTTAGTGCCAGTGCTCTGTAAATGACCTTGTGTTATTCTTACATCAAAGAATGTATGTTAATTAACAGTTATGTAAAGACAAATAAGTACGTCTAGAATAATTCTTTTTTGTACTAGTAAGATATAATAAATAGGGATATTATGATAGATTGTAGCCAAGTACCAGTTATTTCTTTTCTTCTTCGATTCATTATTTTTTTAGGCTTGTAGTTTTTTTGACATCGGATACTTCAACACTGTGACTGGATATCAATCACAATCAGCCGTTGGTCTCTTCCAGAATGCATTGCGAGCTGATGTCATTGCTTCAATACATTTATATAACGTCAGAAAATAAATATACAAATAAAATAAAATAAAAAACAATAAATAAATAGATAGATAGATAAATAAATAATAAATAAACAACAATTAAGTATTTGAAGATCAAAAGTAAGCCGGGATTTTCGAGACCACATTTCGACGTCGTCAAAAATGCCGGGCGTCCGCAGGATGTTCGTTTGAGGTGAAGTGCGCATTGCATCCTGGATGACATGGCTCCTTTAAAGACCACTATTTCTTTCTGACGTCATGCAACATACAATTGACTCTCGTCATTCTCGTGTTTCTTCTCTAGCAAACTGTAAACTTACCTAAATGAAGGTTGCTTTACACAATTGTGATTTCTTATATACGTCTTAATTTCAGAATTATCGTCTTTATTTTCAATCAGTATGTTTAACGAGTAAAGTCCATATGTAATACGTCTTGTGCTAGTAAATTGAGTGCTCACATCGACAAACATAATGTCCATTTAAAACATATTTGTGCACAGTTAATAGTCTTCTTTGACCTGTGTTTATAAACTAGTCATACATCCTGAATATTAGCTTTAAAGCTGCAACTAACCCTCATCAGGAAATATTCAACAGTTCTGACGTCGTACGTTTTGTTATATTACTAGATAGAGAGGCTCCTTATGACATTTAAAAGTCAAATGGTTGCTTGAAGCAATAGAAAGGCATGAAAAAATTCATTTTATCTATCATAGTTTTGTAATATTCACTTTTAATAAAATACAATTTATTGGATTAATAGATCTCAATAGATCAACTTCTTAGAACTTCGATCTGCAACTTCGATAGTAAGTAATATGTATTTTCTTAGAAAATATAGATACTTCTAAAACTCATGAATAATTAATGAGTTTCAAAACAAAACGTTACGAAGCAATCAATGTCCATGACAAGTTCTATAATGACATAGAAATCTATCCTAATTTACATAAACTTAAAACTTTGATTTCTCAAAACAACATTTTAAAAATTATTACCTTTTTGAAGGAAAAAAATGAACTTAAGTTTCGAAGCAAGTTATCAAATTCGAATTCGTGTTTTATCGGCAATTATTATTAAAACCTCATGCTCACTGAATCGTGTGATCTGATTGGCTCTCATCAGTGCCCATGTATTATAGAGTTCTTGATCCCCTCCCCTCTAAGGAACAGTTTGTGTTTCTTTTTATTTATGACGTTTTTACCGTGCCGGCGGCGAAGCCGCGCACGGTCTAGGTTTCGGTCTTGGGGGTATGTGTGTATGTATGTATATTGCAGAGTTTTTGCCTTTCGCACGTGGTCCACAGGAAGCCCATGTCCTTTCGGCACATAGGTCACGTGGTGAACAGGAAGCCCATGGAGAGCACGCAGTTCATTTCTTTAATAAAATCATAATAAAATCTTTTAAATTTACATACATGTCTTTGTTTCTTGTGCACTTTAAAGTCGTTTTATAATACCCTGAGTTTCTAAATTAGTAATCAACACTAATTTCATTCTGTTTTATAAATATCACTTTTAGTTTTTTTAACTCTGCAGCCTCATTTACCACAAGTCCCCAAAGTTGTAAAAAATTCAAAATACAAATTAATAAAATATTTTTAGCCCATCTTGTTTATTAAAACTTACTTTATTTCTGCAAAGTTTTTTTACTAAACTCTAAGCTGTTTTAAGTAATTTCTTAATTTTTTATTTCTACCTATATAAACTATTAAATTTATATAAGGAGCAACCAAAATTCATTTTAGAATTTTACAGCTTTGGGGACCTGTGCATCTACATGACGCATACTAGCATGCGCAAAGACACTAATACCGGCACGGTTCAGCCACCCAGTGGCTCTAGTTATATCATATTCAATGAAATAGTCTTTATACAAATCATGTGAAATTTAAAGTTCTGTGCATTCAGTTTTATTAATGAAAGGGTTAGAGACTTGTAGTTCGTGATGTACCGGCTAAGACACGCACTTGCTGACTGTAGAATTAACTCATAAGTCTTCATACAGCACTTGGCTGTCGCCTCGAACTGTACTTGATCAGTCTCGCTCATTCTACAGACAGTGCGGGCGTGTATTGGCCGGTAAATCACTCACGTCAGTCCTTAACCCCTAAAGAAAAAACTCATTCTCATTTTATAGATTCTACTCAAAACTCAACGCTCCTACGCATGCCATGCCCCCGAGGAAAAACAAAACAGAAGAAAATAGTGCAACAGATCTTATATATTAATTTAACAAAAAATGTTCTTTTTAGATGGGCATTATTCACGTTTACGTTGTTGTCATGGTGATGTCAATTGCTTTATGTGGAAGTACTACGTCGCCGTATAATTGTACTGCAGTCTGCACCTGTGCAAATGACGTCTATGGTCACATATACGCGTTCTGTGCTGTTCAGCGGCTTCCTAGTGAAGAACTGAGAGAACTTCCAAACAACTTATATTCATTGTAAGTAAAAGTGTCTTAGAAGAATACTAAAGTGTAACAGAGTAAAATGTATATTTCGGGTTTTTTGATATGTAAATGTATAGGTTGTTGTTGTTGTTTATTTATTTATTTATTTATTTATTTATTTATTTATTTATTTATTTATTTATTTATTTATTTATTTATTTATTTATTTATTTATTTATTTATTTATTTATTTATTTATTTATTTATTTATTTATTTATTTATTTATTTATTTATTTATTTTTATAAATTGAGGTATAACTTTTTCTTGTTCATCTTCATTAATGGTAGAGCAAACGCATGTAAACCATGAAATAAAAACAAACTAAATACAAACAAATAGTAGCCATTTAATAACTATTTGTCACTAGCACTTGTAACCGGTGGGAAACGCACATCCGAGCGAATCTCCCGGCTACTACAAAAAAATGTATATATTTACATGCAATTGAATGCATAAGCTATAATAAAAGGCCGCAGGCAAAGTGCGCCTAAGGACATAGCTACACTTACGCTAAGAAGATACAAGAATTAGAATGCGAGCGGTACAAACTAAAAGAGTGATGGGAACGAATACTGGATGCAAGGAATGGTCTTACAAAGAATTTATTAGGAAAACTTTACAAAACATATCTATAATAACGAAATCCAACTAGCGTGGCTAAACAACTAGAAACGAGAATAGTTGCTAACTAAAAACGAAATACTTTTAGAACTAAAAAGAAAGATAGGGAAAAGCAACACAAAACTAAAATACAAAACTAGGCATAGCATTTACGGAACACCGTCCGGGGAGCAAACCTCACAACTGCTTGTCGACATGCCATTGAAGAGCCACGTTATCATGCATCCAAAACCATAACCACACTGGTAGAACGCTGCAACTTACTACATGATTCGCTACATGGTTGCTTCGTGGTCAACTCCTCATGTTTTACTCCTCATGTTTTACTCCTCAGGTTGTACTCCTCAGGTTGTACTCCTCAGGTTGTACTCCGATTAAAATGCTATTTTACGGCTATATTTATAGTGAAAATATAACAATAGTACGTGCCCGTAAATGCTACGTAACGGGATGTGACAAAATTAGATGTAGTATCACTCCTACGTGACACACCTTGATTCTAATCCGATAATAGAATAGATTAAACACGCAACGGAAACTACGTTCTCAACGTAAACATTACGTTACTTGTTCCGTGAGAGAATGACTTAGTAGTAATCAAAACAATGCAAAATATATAAAACATCCCCTCAAATATATGATTGAAATGCTAATAAATTAACTAAATGTGTTTTAAACAATTTACCAACTTATGGTCAAAGTGACACTGTCACACACTCCACTACAATACCCAGACAAAAGAAATAGTAATGTTCTGGTCGAGTGCCTAGTGATAAATAGTTACTAGATAGCTATTATTTGTTAATATTTAGTTTGTTTTTACTTTATGATTTTACTGCTTTTTTTACTGCGTTGCTCTAAAACGTTTTAAAATATTATGTTTCAAATGTTAAAATTAGATTTATGTTTAAATTTCAATGTGTTTTTGTTGCATTTTAAGCTTATCAGTTTATTATCATAAATACATTGTTTTTAAATACTGTTTGCAGATCAATCGAGAATTCTTCGTTACCCAGAATACCACTTTCATCATTTCGAGGATTAGAGAGCATACGAATATTGTAAGTATTGCAGTGGATTATGAGTAGATTCATGTTTAAAGGTCACGTGACATCATCCATAGCTTTTTTAGTTATAATATCATGAATAATTAATGAACCCAGATCAAAATCACTACCGGCATCTGTACATCTGATACAAAAATCATCCTGATTTGTATAAGGTTTAGCTTAAATATCTCGACCAAATTAAATCTAATTTCAAAAATATTATTCTAAAGAAGCAGCATTAGTTTAGACATTTCATAAGTAATATACAATATTCGCGTCCGGTCTGTATGGAATATGAAAACATAAAAAAATGTCTCGCCTATATTCCATACAGATCGACCGCTCATATTGTATATATTAGATAAAAAGCGACACATTTCAACTCACTGCATTTGTACGAGAACAGCAATGGCGCGCGAACGCAAGCGATCGTTCTGTCGGAACAAACAGGACGAACAAGATTATTTAAGTGGTTATTTTGGTAAAAAGCAATTTAGGCCGACTATGTTCTAATTGACCAGTATCAAATGTGCTATTAGTTCAGTAGTAATTCCTGTTTAAATGCATTAATAAACAAGTGTATTTGTGGTGTTGACTATCAAGATATTAACTTGCAGGAAGCTTGTGAATAATGGCATTAAATCTATTGATCGAGGCGCACTGAAGACACTCGACAATCTTAAGGAACTGTAAGTGTAATTGATTCAGTATTTATAGAATGACTTGAAAAAGGTTTGGTGCCTTGTCGCATTCTGCTAAAAAAGAAAGATAAATACCAAGAGATAGCTAGAAAAAAGGAAGATTTCATAAATGAAAAATATAAAAGAAAGCAAAAAAAAAAAAAGAAAAGAGACCAAGAGAGAAACAAAAATGGCGGCTAGAGTGTGCCTCTGATAATAGCTATCTTACGATTCGTGGTTTTCAACTATTCTGAAACATATGAATTTGTGGTGCATTCGATCTGTTGGAACATAGCAACCTATATTCTATTAAAATCTATCTTTGCAGTCTACCAAGTCACCACAGTTAGTCGTTAAATGTATTTGATTGTGCACTTTCAATTTTGCCAAGTGGGTGCCGTTGTAAAATGTGCTACCATGTCTTGAATACTACCTCAGCATGGGTACTCACGTCCCGTTGTTTGTAACTCGCTTTGGTAGTTCTACAGTATTTATTTAACAGTTTTTTTTCATTAATTCATTCTCTTATTTGTACTATTACAAAGTCTGTTTCTGTAGTTTGCCAATAAAGCTGTTAAAAAAACTTGCTACTTTTATTTATTTTATTTTTTGTACATTTATTCATTCATTCACTCATTCATTCATTCATACATTCATTCGTTCATTCGTTCGTTCGTTCGTTTGTTTATTTATTTTTCTATTTTCAGTGATCTACGATACAATGATATCTCAAGATGGCGCATTTTCTCATCTGGAGTATTGCCCTCACTGGAAACCATTCAAATGTCAGGAAATAGAAGATGGAGGCCTAACGACGACATTCTCTTGCTAAGAAACATCCGCTACATACGGGACATTACATGGAGTGACTCTTGCATTGAATGCACCTTGATTAAAAACCAGCATTTATCTAACAATGGAAGTGTGAACGACACAGCTATGCTTCCTTGTCACGCGACATTGGAGACGTTTTTTCCACACCACAAGGAAGTGTTGTATAACAAGGCGTATAGGTTTGTTGAGCTGGGTTTCTCGCCACAATGTTTGTGCGGATCGGACGAGTGTCTTAAGAGCGAGATACTACATCCTTACTTTAAGCAGCTCTACTCTACACCACAGAAGTTATTTTATGTACAGTATGTCTTGGGGTTTTTAGTTCTAACCGTCAATCTTATGATCGTGGTTGTGGTTTTATGTTCCAAATCTCTTCGTAACAATGCGTCGTTCGTTCTGGTTTCTAGTATGTCGTTGAGCGATCTACTTGTTGGTTGTTATACACTTGGAATAGCTTATTTCAATCCATTTAAAAATCCGACGGTAGAACCAACAAATCCAACTGACAACGCTGCTTGCCCATATCTTGGGCTTGTGTTTACAACTGCACAAACTACTACAGTATTCACATCGTTGTTCCTCACTGTTGAAAGATACCTTGCAATAATTCGCTGCATTCGTCCAAGACAGAAACTCGAATTGCATCATTCACTTGGGATATCTTTGTTGATTTGGTTGGTTAGTATTTTCTACGCGTTATTGCCCATTCTTGGCGTTAAGGATCTACAGTATCACAAGTGGTTTCAATGCACAATGCCGTTTCACAAAAGCTCTCAAATCGACGACACATCACTCGTAACACTAGTAATCGTAGCTAGCTTTGTTATAATCTACGTAGTCAGTGTTGTTCTATATCTACACATCTATTTTGTTTTCTGCAAGTCAACAGCTCACCTGGCGATCAGAAGGGAAGCTCGACTTGCTAAAAGACTATCCTTAGTTGTTGGTACTAACTTCTTCTTCTTTGTTGTACCTACAATTCTATTCCTGGTTTACGTTTATCGATTCCTGGACGTGTTTTTTGACATGGCAGCAACATTTCAAAGTCTTCGGTGGTTCTTCATCCTTGGTAGCTGGGTTCCAGTCACTCTACTTGGAATAAGCTCACTTCTGAACCCCTTTATCTACGCATTCCGGCACCAGAAGTTCCGTCGAGAAGTAGGACGATTGTGTAGACGTCTTGATAAGTATTTTGGTGAAGTAATTACACAAGAGGAGATAAATTCGCCTCATCATCATCACCATCATCAGCCAATAGCTATTAAAATGAAAGAGTTTGAAAATGAACAAAAGCCTTGTTTGATGCGACGAAGAGACATGGACTCATAAAACTCATAAGAATGTTATATTTTTTTCGACAATTTTCCATCAGTAAAAATATTGTCTAGAACTTGCAGTGGATGCAGTGTTTTCATTGATTTAATATCAATTCGCTCCGCTAAGTTTAGCACTCCCACCGAATAGAGTGCAAACAGTATACATGTCAAATCATGAACCGCTAGCAATTAGTGCTAATTTGCACCAAGAGAGTATGAGATAAGAGAGCTTATCCCCCGTATTTGGCTTTCACTCATCAGGGGATCTTTTTATTCTATTTTTAAACTGAAGTTATTTCGGTAACGGAACATGATTGGCCAGATTGCAGGAGGCGCGGTGGCATCGTCAAAACATCTCATGATCAAGACAAAAATGCGGAGATTGGTAACAAGTTTCTCAAAATAGCACGACGAGTAGAGCCCCTGATGGGGTACGTGGATAAGCTCTCTTATGTTTGCACTAAATATGCTTGAACGTCTTCGTTATGAACAGCACATTGTACAAATGTAAAACAAGAAATCAGTCAAAAGGATGTATTTGATAGACTAAAACAAACTAATCCATGTGAAGTACGATTATGGATCAATTACTTTCTCAGCCTATATATAAATCGGTCATCATTAATATTTATGTAATAAAATGCACCAGGGGCGGATCTAGGGGTGTTGACAGGGGTGACTAGCCCCCCCTTTTGGACCAGTAAAATCTACTTTTTGGATTAAATTTGTTATCAGCATAGTTTATACATTCCACGTTTGCGATATTAGTCACCTCTCTTTCAAAATTCCTGGATCCGCCGCTGTTAAAAATAATAACGACAAGTCTTGATTTAGTATCAATTTTAGGTAGTATATTACATAGTCCAGTTTCATGTTCTTCGTTGTTCAAGCTAAGCCTTTTCAGTATGTGATATTTTCTTTTGTACGAGGTACATCCCGTGGAAAAGCAACAATCCAAAAAAAAACAATGGCTTTGTCTCGACTCTTTTGTTAATTCATCTATGAACTTGAAACTGGTTTATTAGTCCTGCTAATCGAGACAGGACTTAGTTTTAAATAATTCATAAATACTTAATACTTAATAAAAAGATAATGAAATTGTCAATCTCCGCACTTTGGCTTTTGTCCATTTTCAAGCATTTTTGCGCATTTTGCATGCACTATAGCATTTGGTTTTGTACATTTTAAGGCATTTTTCTGCATTTCCAATGGACTAGGGCCTTTGGTTATTATAAGGCATTTCGGTGAATTTAGCATGGACTATATACTATGGTTATTGTCCATTTTAGGCATTTTGCATGGACTATAGCCTTTGGTTTTTGTCCAATTTCAAGCATTTCAGTGCATTAGGCATTGACAATAGCATTTGGTTTTTGTCCATATTAAGGCATTTTTGCGATTTTTAAATGGACTACAGCCTTTGTTTTTTGTCCAATTTCAATCATTTTTTGCGCATTTGGCATGATCTACAGCCTTTGGTTTTTCTCCATTTTAATAAACATTTGCGCACTTTCAATGGACTGTAGCCTTTGGTTTTTGTCTATTTCGACGCATTTTTGAGCATTTTCATGGACTGTAGACATTGCTTTTGTCCATTTTAAGGTATTTTTGCGCATTTTGCATGGACTATAGGCTTTGGTTTTGTCTATTTTAAGGCATTTTTGAGCATTTTTCAAGGACTATAGCATTTGGTTTCTGTCCAATTTCCAGAATTGTTGTGCATTTAGCATGGTCTATAGCCCTTGTTTTTAGTCCATTGTCAGGCATTTGTGCGCATTTTGCATGGACTATATTGCTTTTTGTCCATTTTGGGGCTTTTTTTAGCATTTTCCATGGACTATAGCCGTTGCTTTTTGTCCATCTTAAGGTATTTTGGGTCAGTTTGCAAGGACTACAGGTTTGGGTTTTTGTCCATTTTTACGATTTTGTGAACATTTTGCATGGACTATAGCCTTTACGTTTTGTCCATTTTAAGGCAATTTTGGGGATTTTGCATGGACTATAGCCTTTCCTTTTTGTCCATTTTAAGGCATTTTTGGGGATTTTGCATGGACTATAGCCTTTCCTTTTTGTCCATTTTAAGGCATTTTTGGGGATTTTGCATGGACTATAGCCTTTGTTTTTGTACATCTTAAGGCATTTTTGTGGATTTTGCATGGACTATAGCCTTTACGTTTTGTCCATTTTAAGGCATTTTCGGGGATTTTGCATGGACTATAGCCTTTGCTTTTTGTCCATTTTAAGGCATTTTTGGGGATTTTGCATGGACTATAGCCTTTATGTTTTGTCCATTTTAAGGCATTTTGGGGGAATTTGCCAGGACTATAGCCTTTGATTTTTGTCCATTTCAAGGCATTTTTTGGGATTCTGCATCGACTATAGCCTTTACGTTTTGTCCATTTTAAGGCATTTTTCGGGATTTTGCATGGACTATAGCCTTTACGTTTTGTCCATTTTAAGACATTTTTGGGGATTTTGCATGGACTATAGCCTTTGCTGTTTATCCATTCTAAGGCATTTTTGGGGATTCTGCATGGACTATAGCCATTACGTTTTGTCCATTTTAAGGCATTTTCGGGGATTTTGCATGGACTATAGCTTTTACGTTTTGTCCATTTTAAGGCATTTTTGGGGATTTTGCATGGACTATAGCCTTTATGTTTTGTTCATTTTAAAGCATTTTTGGGGAATTTGCCAGGACTATAGCCTTTGATTTTTGTCCATTTTAAGGCATTTTTGGGGATTTTGCATGGACTATAGCTTTTACGTTCTGTCCATTTTTAGGTATTTTGGTGGATTTTGCATGGACTATAGCTTTTACGTTTTGTCCATTTTAAGGCATTTGTGGGGATTTTGCATGGACTATAGCCTTTACGTTTTGTCCATTTTAAGGCATTTGTGGGGATTTTGCATGGACTATAGCCTTTACGTTTTGTCCATTTTAAGGCATTTGTATGGATTTTGCATGGGATAGACCTTACGTTTTGTCCATTTTAAGGCATTTTTGGGGATTTTGCATGTACTATAGCCTTTTGCGTTTTGTCCATTTTAAGGCATTTTTGGGGATTTTGCATGGACTATAGCTTTTACGTTCTGTCCATTTTAAGGTATTTTGGTGGATTTTGCATGGACTATAGCCTTTACGTTTTGTCCATTTTAAGGCATTTTGGTGGATTTTGCATGGACTATAGCCTTTACGTTTTTTCCATTTTAAGGCATTTTGGGGGATTTTGCATAGACTATAGCCTTTACGTTTTGTCCATTTTAAGGCATTTGTGGGGATTTTGCATGGACTATAGGATTTATGTTTTCTCCATTTTAAGGCATTTTTGGGGATTTTGCATGGACTATAGCCTTTGCTTTTTGTCCATCTTAAGGCATTTTGGGCAATTTTGCATGGACAATAGGCCTTCAGTTTTGTCTATTTTAAGGCATTATGGGTGATTTTGCATGGACTATAGCATTTATGTTTTGTCCATTTTAAGGCATTTTTGGAAATTTTGCATGGACTATAGCATTTATGTTTTGTCCATTTTAAGGCATTTTGGGGGATTTTGCATCGAGTATAGCCTTTACGTTTTGTCCATTTTAAGCCATTTTGGGGGATTTTGCATGGGATAGCCTTTACGTTTTGTCCATTTTAAGGCATTTGTGGGGATTTTGCATGGACTATAGCCTTTGCTTTTTGTACATCTTAAGGCATTTTTGTGGATTTTGCATGGACTATAGCCTTTACGTTTTGTCCATTTTAAGGCATTTGTGGGGATTTTGCATGGACTATAGCCTTTACGTTTTGTCCATTTTAAGGCATTTGTATGGATTTTGCATGGGATAGCCCTTACGTTTTGTCCATTTTAAGGCATTTTTGGGGATTTTGCATGTACTATAGCCTTTTGCGTTTTGTCCATTTTAAGGCATTTTTGGGGATTTTGCATGGACTATAGCCGTTACGTTTTGTCCATTTTAAGGCATTTTGGGGGATTTTACATGGACTATAGCCTTTACGTTTTGTCCATTTTAAGGCATTTTTGGGGATTTTGCGTGGAATATAGCCTTTGCTTTTTGTCGATCTTAAGGCATTTTTGGGGATTTTGCATGGACCATAGCCTTTGATTTTTGTCCATTTTAAGGCACTTTTGGGGATTTTGCATAGACTATAGCCTTAATTACGTTTTGTCCATTTTAAGGCAGTTTTGGGGATTTTGCGTGCACTATAGCCTTTGCGTTTTGTCCAATTTAAGGCATTTTGGGGGATTTTGCATGGACTATAGCGGTTACTTTTTGTCCATTTTAATGCATTTTGGGGGATTTTGCATGGACTATAGCCTTTACGTTTTGTCCATTTTAAGGCATTTGTGGGGATTTTGCATGGACTATAGCCTGTGCTTTTTGTCCATTTTAAGGCATTTGTGGGGATTTTGCATGGACTATAGCCTTTACGCTTTGTCCATTTTAAGGCATTTGTGGGGATTTTGCATGGACTATAGCCTTTACGTTTTGTCCATTTTAAGGCATTTGTATGGATTTTGCATGGGATAACCCTTCCGTTTTGTCCATTTTAAGGCATTTTTGGGGATTTTGCGTGCACTATAGCCTTTGCGTTTTGTCCATTTTAAGGCATTTTGGGGGATTTTGCATGGACTATAGCGGTTACTTTTTGTCCATTTTAATGCATTTTGGGGGATTTTGCATGGACTATAGCCTTTACGTTTTGTCCATTTTAAGGCATTTGTGGGGATTTTGCATGGACTATAGCCTGTGCTTTTTGTCCATTTTAAGGCATTTGTGGGGATTTTGCATGGACTATAGCCTTTACGTTTTGTCCATTTTAAGGCATTTGTGGGGATTTTGCATGGACTATAGCCTTTACGTTTTGTCCATTTTAAGGCATTTGTGGGGATTTTGCATGGACTATAGCCTTTACGTTTTGCCCATTTTAAGGCATTTGTGGGGATTTTGCATAGACTATAGCCTTTACGTTTTGTCCATTTTAAGGCATTTGTGGGGATTTTGCATGGACTATAGCCTTTACGTTTTGTCCATTTTAAGGCATTTTTGGGGATTTTGCATGTACTATGGCCTTTGCTTTTTGTCCATTTTAAGGCTTTTTTGGGGATTTTGCATGGACTGTAGCCTTGACGTTTGGTCCATTTTAAGGCATTTTGGGGGATTTTGCATGGACTATAGCCTTTACGTTTTGTCCATTTTAAGGCATTTGTGGGGATTTTGCATGGACTATAGGATTTTTGTTTTGTCCATTTTAAGGCATTTTTGGGGATTTTGCGTGGAATATAGCCTTTGCTTTTTGTCGATCTTAAGGCATTTTTGGGGATTTTGCATGGACCATAGCCTTTGATTTTTGTCCATTTTAAGGCACTTTTGGGGATTTTGCATAGACTATAGCCTTAATTACGTTTTGTCCATTTTAAGGCATTTTTGGGGATTTTGCGTGCACTATAGCCTTTGCGTTTTGTCCATTTTAAGGCATTTTGGGGGATTTTGCATGGACTATAGCGGTTACTTTTTGTCCATTTTAATGCATTTTGGGGGATTTTGCATGGACTATAGCCTTTACGTTTTGTCCATTTTAAGGCATTTGTGGGGATTTTGCATGGACTATAGCCTTTGCTGTTTGTCCATTCTAAGGCATTTGTGGGGATTTTGCATGGACTATAGCCTTTGCTTTTGGTACATCTTAAGGCATTTTTGTGGATTTTGCATGGACTATAGCCTTTACGTTTTGTCCATTTTAAGGCATTTTGGTTGATTTTGCATGGACTATAGCCTCTACGTTTTTTCCATTTTAAGGCATTTTGGGGGATTTTGCATAGACTATAGCCTTTACGTTT